>CM054058.1:490212091-491525139 GCA_028641055.1 Alopecurus myosuroides
AAGCTATTGTCTATTATTATTAAATGAGTTTAGCACGATATATCCTTTTTATGCTATTTTTATCACATTCGTTCCAATGAATAAGTATATAAATTTAGTTAGAAGTAAAATATTACTTAGTTTTGATATATATAAAATGAAATATCAATATCAACAATATGAATAAATAAATTATGACACATATTTATGGTGTGTCTATTGATATTAATTTAGTGTCATAAATTTATAGATGGCTTGTCTATAACATTGGTCAATCTCGTATGATCTTTAATTCTGAAAAACTTTGTATGCCTTTTTTTTAGAATGAAGGGAGTACCAATTATTTTTCCTACTTATAATAAAAAAGGAAACATCATGTTGTTTGGTTAAAGAAAAAATATTTCTTATTTTCTTTCTGTTTTAATGACATGTACTAGTAGTCTCTCTCAAGATATATAGAAATTTCCGTGCGCATGTCAGTAGCTGATCTATATTTCCAGGTCCATAAGGTATTGAATTTTTTTACATTAATTCTAATCATAAATTCTAAAATAAGATGTAATAATTAGTATAGATCAAGAAATTTAACGCCCCCTATCGCATTCCACTATGCCAAAACCATAACAAATTAGTTATCCACATACGATTTGAAAAACACATATGTGATATTTGGGTTGCATTGGCAATCGTTCACGGTTAAAAAAATAAAATGCTATCGATGCAATAAAACTCGATTTTAAAAAAAGGTGTGCCATTAAGGAAATCACACATAGATATTTTTTATATGTGTGCGGTGCATTGATACGTTATAAACGTATCCTTAATTTCTGATGTTCCATGTTGTTTTCTTATTGTTTCCCACATGTTTGCTATACACTTTATGTCAATTTTATCGATTTTCTGGACTAACCTATTGACAAGATCCCACAGAGCCAGTTCGCTGTTTTCTACTGTTTTTAGTTTCAGAAAAGTTTTCTGGAAATATTCTCGGAAATGGAAAATTCGAAACCCAGAAGTTTTAGAATTTCCGAACGTTCCACGGAGTCCCGAAGAGACCCGGAGGGGGGCCCCTGTGGCCCGCACCATAGGGTGGCACGCCCCTCCTGGCCGCGCCATGGGGAGATGTGCCCCCCTCCGACCTCCACCGCCTTTGCTCTTTCGCATATTTATACCCCCCGAGACATAAACCCTAAATATATACCACTTCCTCCCATAAAACACCCGAGGCCACCGTCATCGTCATCCCGAGTTTGGGAGGATTCTAGAGCTCTCCCCGGCACCCTGCCGGGAGGGGAATTCATCACCGGAGCGGTCTACACCACCATGCCCTCCTCCGAAGTAATGCGTGAGTAGTTCATCCGTGTACTACGGGTCCATAGAAGTAGCTAGATGGTTGTTCTCTCCACTTTGTACCTCATGTTTAGATCTCGTGAGCTGCCTCACATGATCGAGACCATCTTTATGTAATGCTACATGTTGTGTTTGCTAGGACCTGATGAATGTTGAATGCTATGTCTTCTGATATCAATCTATCATGTTATCTTAATGCATATGTTATTTATGATCTTGCATGCTCTCCGTTATTAGTAGATGCTTTGGCCAAGTAGATGCTAGTAACTCCAAGAGGGAGTATTTATGATCGATAGTAGGTTCACACCTTGTTTGCATATGTGCTCGAGTGACAGAAACATGACGGATGGAGGATGTGTTGTTGTCATTAGGGAGAAAACAACGGTGTTTACCTAGTTTACATTGTTTACATTACACAATTTGCTTACTGTGATAATCTGTTGCTAGCAACTTAATACTCAATGTTTGTTCGGATGATATTCGGAGGGTGGATTATTAAACATAGACGCAGTTGGATGACGGTCTATGTATTTTGTTGTAATGCCCACATGGATCACATAGTAATCTTTATGTCTTTCATATGCACTATGGTGCCGCCTTCATTTCTGTCAATTGCCCAGCTGTAATTTGTTCACCACTCATTATCTTTCACGGAGAAACACCACTAGTGAATTGTGGAACCCGGTCAATTTTCCTCATACTGATAAAACACCTACTGCTTTCATACTGTTCCTACTGTTTTCCACATCATACGTTTAACCTCTTTGTGTTCAGCAAAACCGGTGAGATTGACAACCTCAATGCTACGTTTGGGCAAAGTGATTTGATTGTGTTGTGTAGGTTCCACGTTGCTGTTGAACCAGTAGTGCGCCCTGCCATCTCGGCTGCATCAACCTTCAGAGATTGCTTGTCCTCCTACTGGTCGATTCAACCTTGGCTTCTTTTCTGTGGGAAAACTGGCCGCTGCACTCTTCACAACATTTCTCTTGGGGTTTACCAACGTCAGCCACCAACAAGTTTTTTGGCGCCGTTGCCGGGGAGGAAGAGAATTTCTGCAAGGGGAGTCTCTCACTTCCAATCTCTTTATTTATTTTTATTTTTTTTGCTTAGTTTATTTTGTCTTGTTTGCTTCTCTTTATCAAAAACAAAAAAAATTAGTTCTTATTCTAGTTGTTACTTTTGTTACTTCGTTGTTATTTTTCAGCATGTTGTTCCTGTCGAGACAACGTAGTAGGGTTCATAGACGGGGGTGCCATGAGGCCTACGGGTAAAGACGTGGGGGGAACGTGGTAGTATGACAACCAGGGACACCAAAGTTTACCCAGGTTCGGTACGTCGCAACTAGGCGACGTTCCTACTCCTGCAATCTCACTAAATTAGGGCTGAAGCCTGAAGTATACAGAGTACAATGTGAGTTAGGATTTGCTAACTCGACGAGGATTAACTTCTCGGCGAGTTGGCTTCTATCTAGTTGTATGTCCTCTTTTTTCTCTCCCATCCGGCTTTATATAAATAGCCGGGTTAGGGCTTACAGAAAGGAAACCTAGAAGACTATTGTAAGTTCTAACTTCGAAGGCAAGAATCCTCCTTCTACTCTAAGCCGCACCACGTGGGCTGTGGTCTGGGTTCTTCTAGAATCCGTCTTCTACGCGCTAGCTTACTGGGCCGCCTAATGGACTGTGATCCATTACCAATCAGGCCAACCTAGTAATCCGGCTCTTTAGGACAATCCGGATATACCCCTAATCGGTATATATCCGACAGTAGCCCCCAAGAAGGATTGAGACTTCAATTCGCCGTCTTTCGTTAATTTGGATTATTTCCGAGAAATGTCGGCTCTTCGTCTTGATTCTTCTTTTCCTTAAATCATGCTTTAACGCGCAACTCGGATTTTGAGGAAAATCCGGCTTTCTCTTCCACGAGCCTTCATGGAGAAGGAACTTCCTACGTCAGCGATAAAATCATGCTGACGTCAGGGACGTTTTAGGTTCCAACTGTGAAACCCTGAAATGTATCTCTGACAGATTCTCGTGGGAATCGAAGAGATAGCAGTAATCACCCGCCACCTCATTTCCCGGATTTTCCGGCGAGTGACACGCGTTGAAGATCTAATGGTTCAAAGAGTCGTTGAAACGCATCTCAAAGGTTTTCCGGCTATAAATAGCCTCCTTCATGCCCTCCGGCGATTCTTCTGCTCTCACTTCACCTCCTAGCTCCCAAGCGCCATAGCCCCCGAGCCAAAGTTATTCCAGCAAGAGCAGAGCCCGTGCGCGTCCGGCACCGTTCCCGGAACTTCTTCGTCGGAAACTCGAGACCCTCGCTGCGCCATCCGCAAATGGACACCGGTGGATCACCGCGCGCCGCAGAGGGGCACTCGGTCGCCGCTGACATCGACGAAATCATCAACACCATGGACCCGGAGCTCGATTTCCCGAGCCGCGCCGCCGCCAACGCATCGGAGAACGCTTCCGGCGACCAGGCCCGCGAGGATCCTCCTCTCACGGCTGAGAACCTGGCCGCCTCTTCCTCTGCGCCGCCTCTGCCACTCGTCCCCGAAACAGCGGAAGAGAAAATACTCCTCGTCGGGGAGGAGCTCGCCGCTGCGGCCGCCGCCGCCAGAGCCGAAGACGAGGGCGAGATCTCTAGCAATTGGAGACGGTGCAACATCACCCCTTACCTTCTTCCGACAATGGAGAAGGAGGGGCTGATCGTGAAGGAGAAATGGCGGCACGAGGAGGACGACTCCGAGCCCTCGCCTAGAGCCGGGGAATGGGTTCTCCTGACCTCGCACATTTCTCGACGTATGGGAATTCTGCCTTCCGCCTTCTTCCTCCAAGTTCTCCAGCACTATAACATCCAACCCCACAACCTGCCACCAAACTCTATTCTATATTTAGCCGGGTTCGAGGCCCTCTTCGAAGGGTATCTAGGATTAGCACCTAGGCTAGATTTCTGGCAGTATTGCTTTGGGGTTAAGCGAAACCCCTCAGAGGGCGCACTCCCGACTTGCGGGACCATATCCTTCACCCTGCGTAGATTCAGGAAGGATCGGTTCCCCAAGATTAAAAAACACCGGAATCCCCCAAATTTTGGACGGGTTCCTTTTTCTACCACCAAGACATCCCGTTACCTGGAAAGGAAACGGGGATTCCACCTTTCACCAACTGCGCTTCCACTCTCCAGGATAACTGGGCAGTGGAGGCAGTCCAAACTCTGCCGGATGATTTGACGAAAATCAAACGGCGGATCACCAAACTCGTCTCTTCCAAACCTCCCCTGACTGGAACCGACATTGTCTTGTGTTGGTTCGGAAGACGTATCCAACCTATGGCATATAGAACTCGGCTTCTGTGTGAATACAAAGGCCCAAAAGATACCATGAGGGGAACGGATAAGGCTTTCTCGAAGAGGGACTTTAAGAAGCGGGTTAATCATTTGGTCGCCACACGCGACCAATATGAAGAAAGCCGAGAGATGTACCATGAAGGCAACCCCGCCCCAAAGGTAATACCTTTTCTTCTTTGGGCAATTTCTCGGATTTTTATTTTTCTCAGGTTTCCTGACTTAGTCGGATATTGTTCTTTTTCCATAGTTTGCTGATCTCACCGACAAAGACCTTGCAACTGATGCCGAACTAGACGCAATGCGTAACAAGTTTTCTGGTGGTCGGAAACGCAAGAAGTCATCAACTGCTGAAGAGGTGGTGGAACTTGATGGAATTCCCGTCGCTACTTCCAGGTAATCATCTGGGTTTCCGTTTTTCTCTGCTTTTGGTCGCAGGAGTTATTTTACTTTCTCGGAAAACTGATTTCTCGGAATTTTCATTCACTTCCTTTCCTTTTCAGTCCTGCTCCTACTTCTCTGAAGCCAAAGAAGCTGAAGAGACATAAGGCAGCTACTGGCAAGGGGGTGCATCCATCGCCTGCCGCAGCTCCTGATACCCCAGCTGCTCCAGGAGGAGAAAACCAATCTGTAAGGGAGGAAGAGTATCCCCTGCCGACCAGCCAGCCCATTGCATCCGAGACGGATGCGAGGGAAAGGGCGGTGCCGGAAATGGGTGGCCCTTCTCGTACAACTGAGGAGGAACCCATTCCGACTTTTGATAGAGACTTTAAGGTAAAGAAAGAACCGTTTGAAGAACACGGATATATTCGTCCGTGGGCTACCAAATTCTTTGCTCCAGCACCTCTGATCTGTCCTTGGCTGCAAGGCTGGCTTGTTATAAGGAATAACTTCGGATTTTCACCTCGGCAGGTCATCCAGGACGGCCTTTTCCATGTTGGGATTCTTTTTGCCGACTATGCAAAAGAATTCAATGAAAACTTGGCAAACCTGACCAAGATGAGCCAGGTAATATCTCTAGCCCCCAAGCAATAAGTCAAAAGCATACTTTTGTCTTAATGCTTTTTTCATTGTCATGCTTGTTTTTAACTTAAGCATTTTTTGTCTGTTTTCCGTGTTTCAGCAAACTGCTGAAAACATCAACTCGGAAGTTTTGAACAAACTTACCATCAAGAACAAGGAGGGGAAAACCCTTCTTTCTATTCTTGAGGATAAGGAAGCGGAACTGGCATCCACTCAACAACAGCTGAGCGAATCAGCAGGTAAAAATTTCTCTGCTTTCAGTTGTGATTTTTTCTAAGTAGATTTCCGAGTTTTTTTAAACTCTTCCTTTACTTGCTTTTCAGCTTCTTCGGCGAAAGCCAAGCAAATTGCTGAAGATATCGGCAACGCCAAAAACCTTCGCCGCGAGAACCTGGATCTTCACAAGCTAACTGTGAAGCTCCAGAAATACCTGGAGGCCAGCCAACTAGCTGTTGGCATTGCTGAGTCTAAGTCCTCCAACCATGCCGAGAAGGATAAGGCCACCATCCGGGATTTGGAGAATGCCTTGAAACAACGCCTTGAAGAAGGCACCAAGATGGACCGGATTCTCGGTAAGTTACTCTTTGCCTTTTACCGGATTTTCCTTGTTTTCTCTTCTCCTGTTTTTTTCTAACACTTGTGTGTTGATTGAAACAGAAGGTAGCCCCCAGGTTACCCAGATTGAGAGAATCCGGGCTTTTGGGAAGGTCTTCACTGCAATCAAGGCCGCGAGAATGCTACTTATCAACAGGTACGTTCCCGAGAAATCTGGGGAGCTCTCGGAAGTTGAAAAACTTCCGGAAGCTATTGTGGAGGTGGCGAACCGCAAGGAGTCCCTGCTCCGTTCTGCGGCTCGCGGTGGTGCACGCATGGCCCTTGGGCTCATGCGCATGCACTACCCTACTGCCAAATCTTGGCGTGTGGCGTCCGGCATCCCTCAGGGATACACAGAAACTCAACGGGCCAGCATCTTTGATGAAATCAAAGGTCACGCCACCAAGATTGGGACCATGGTGAACATCTCCACCTTCTACCCCGAAGAAGCAATCCTGACAACTCCCGACGAATCCAGCAGCGAGGAAGAGTTGGATGCCTGAAGAAGCTGCCTGGTCCTGAGTAGGAGATGGGAAAAAATAGAAGCATTATTGTTCTTACAATGTAAAGTTTATTGTAATGCTTTCTATTCTTTTGTATAAACAAGTACTCCGCCTTTGCAGTTTTAATTATTAAGTCTTTCCAAGTTTTCTGGGTTTTTATTCCTTTATTCTCTAAGTTCTCTGGTTTGTATGCCTTAACTGTCCTTATTGTTTGAAATGGCTTGATAGTACTTAATCTTCATGCCAAGTGACTTGGTATAACCAATCAGTCAAAACTCGGAAACATGGATCATACTAAAGGTATTTTTACTTACTAGCTCCAGTAACCCAACATAAAAACAATCAGATAATACTTAGAGAAAAAGTAAGGAATTTTGTATGAAACTCGGGCACGCAGGCACAATCTGAGTTTCCTTAAGCCTCCTTAGGCTGAAAATCATTCAGTTTTTTTAACTCCGAGCATGCAGGTACAATTCGGGTTAACATTGAGTATTTTGAAAGATCATTGGGAAATAGATAAGGCAGACTTATGCTTTGTATGAAAACAGATAAACAGTAATGCATGAATTCGGACGCTTGGGACGTAAGTGTAGACAACTTTGTTTCATGATCTCAAAGATGTTTACATAGAAATTGAACTAAGTGTAGAAGAGATGTAACTGCTGGATGGTCCAGGGCCTTTTTGTCTCTCCTAGCTTAACATCTATCTTTCTCTTTCTTTTGCGATTCGGATGCTTGGGGTCATCTTAAGTGTCTCGAATATACAAGATAATAAGATCCATTTTCAATAGCCTTGCTAATGACAAATGGTCCCTCCCAGACTGGGGCTAGCTTGTGCTTCCTTTCTTGCACCAATCTTAGCACTAGCTCACCTTCTTTGAAAGATCAATACCTGATTTTCCGACTATGGTAGCGTCTCAATCCTTGCTGATAAATGGCGGATTTTTGGAGCACAAGGTCTCGTTATTCTTCTAAAAGATCGACGGCATCCTGTCGAGCACATTCGACATCCGATTCATCGTAAGCCTGCACTCTTCGGCTATCATGGAGCATATTCATTGGAAGCATTGCTTCTATGCCATAAACTAAGAAAAACGGGGTTTCCCTGTTGATCTATTTGGCGTCGTTCGGATACTCCAAAGCACGGAAGGTAATTCTTCTACCCATGCTCCAGCTGCTCTATGAAGAGGAGATTCGAGTCTTGGGCATATTCCTTGCAGGATTGAGCTATTCATTCTTTCAAACTGCCCAGTGGATTGTGGGTGAGCCACCTATGCAAGATGTAGGCGTATTCCCGTTTGTCGGCAATATTTTGCTAACTCTCCAATAGAGAAATTTGTCCCGTTGTCGGTGATTATACTGTGTGGAACGCCATATCTCATGACTACGTCAATGATGAAGTTTCTGGCGGTCACACCGTCAAGTTTTTTGATGGGTTTTGCCTCCACCCACTTGGTATACTTATCTACTGCAACGAGTAGATGTGTGAGTCCACCTCTTGCAGTTTTGAATGGTCCCATCATATCTAGCCCCCAGACCGCAAATGGCCATGTGATAGGGATAGTTTTGAGTGCTTGGGTGGCATATTCATCTGCTTGGCGTAATACTGACATCCGGCACATGTGTTTACTATGTGTTCGGCATCTGTCTTGGCTGTTAGCCAGAAAAAACCCTGCACGGAATGCTTTCTTAACTATGCTTTTTGATTGAGCATGATGTCCGCAATCCCCTGCGTGGATTTCTTGCAGTATTTCTCGGCCTTCTTCTGGCGAAATACATCGCTGAAAGATTCCGGTAGTGCTGCGTTTATACAGGCAACCATTTATTACCGTGTATCCTTTGCATCGATGTTTTATTTGTCTTTGCAAGACCTCGTCTGCTCCACCCGGGTACTTCTGATCTACTAAGAAGTTTAAATATGGAATTGTCCAATCCGGGTTAACAAGCAGGACTTCAATTGACTCGGACACAAGAGGATAATCAACATCTCCAACTTTTATCGATGGTTTATGCAAATGGTTGACAAACACACCTGGTGGTAGGGTTTTCACTCTTTCCGAGCCCATGCGGGCTAATGCATCCGCGTTCCAATTTTCTTCCCTTTTGACGTGAAATACTTCAAATCCTAGGAAGAAAATAGCAAACTCGTCCACCGCTCTCCGATATTCGGCCATGATGGGGATTTTGGCGTCCCATGTTTGGTTGAGCTGATGTTATACCAAATCTGAGTCGCCATAGCATAATATGCGTTTGACACCTAATTCTTTTGCAATGTGCAAGCCACATGAAGCAAAGCTTCGTATTCTGCCACATTATTGCTGGCGTTGAAGTGTATTTGCAATACATACATCATAGTATCTCCCTTTGGGGATTTTAGCACTACACCAGCTCTGGCGTCTTCCTTCATCTTGGATCCGTCAAAGTGCATAACCCAGTATTCCGACTCCGGCATTGGTGTGTTTTCCATTGCTTCTGTCCAATCAGCGACGAAATCTGCCAACGCCTGGGATTTAATTGCCGTCCGAGGTTGGTACTTAATGTCGAACGCGGCCAACTTGATGCCCCATTTGGCTACTCGGCCTGTTGTGTCCGCATTGTTAATTATATCCCCTAGTGGTGCTTTACATACCACTGTTATGGAATGTCCTGGGAAATAATGGTGAAGCTTTCGAGATGCGAAAAACACGCCATATGCCACCTTTTGATAATGTGGGTACCTTTGTTTGGATTCGGAAAAAACTTCGCTTATATAATATACCGGATGTTGATCTGGCATGCTTTGCTCTTCTTTCCGCCTTTCCACAACTATCACAGCGCTAATAACTCTGTTTGTTTTTGTGAGATACAATAACAAGGGTTCTTTGTCTTTTGGTGATTCCAAAATCGGAGTTCTCATCAAGGTTTCTTTTGGTTGGGTTAATGCTTTGTCCGCCTCTTCTGTCCACTCAAATTTGTCGGATTTCTTCAACAATTTATATAATGGCAGAGCTTTGTCTCCTAGCCGGCTTATGAACCTGCTGACAGCGGCTGCAGAACCCGTCAATCTTTGTACATCTTTTAAGCACATAGGCTTTGTGATGTTTAAGATTGCCTTGATCTTTTCCGGGTTTACTTCTATTCCTCTGTGAGAAACAATAAAACCCAGAAGTTTTCCTGAGGGAACTCCGAATACGCACTTTAATGGATTCAATTTCATTTTGTAAGTGCGCAAATTTTCGAAGGTTTCTCGCAAATCTTCAAGAAGTGTGTCTTTTTCCTTGGAAACGACGGCAATGTCGTCCACGTAAACGTGAACATTTTTTTCAATCTGACTATGCAAACATCGTTGCATGCAACGCTGGTAAGTTGCACCTGCGTTCTTCAGGCCAAAAGGCATGGTTATGTAATAGTTTGTTCCATACGGGGTTATGAAGGAAGTTTTGATTTGATCTTCTTTCCTCATACGTATTTGATGGTACCCGGAATAAGCATCCAAAAAGCATAAAAGTTCAGAGCCAGCAGTGGCGTCTATTATTTGATCGATTCGTGGTAATGCGAACCTATCTTTTGGACACATCCTAAGAACAGTACTATCTTTCTTCGGGACTAATACTGGGTTCGCAGACCATTCAGTATGTATAACTTCCCGGATAAAATCAGCTGCTAATAGCTGGATAATTTCTTTGCCAATAGCCTTCCGTCTTCTTCCGTCAAATCGACGGAGACCTTGTTTGATGGGTTTCGATCCTGGAATCACCTTGAGTTGATGCTCAGCAAGCACCCTGGGTACACCCGGCATCTCCGTAGGACACCAGGCAAAAATATCCCAGTCTCACGGAGGAACTTGATGAGCTCGATTTCCTATTTATCAGTCATCCCAGTTCCCACTACGACAAATTTTGTCGGATCTTTCGGGTCTAGGATAACCTGCCTTGTATTCTCGAAAGCTTTGAAACTATCTGCGGGCTTCCGGCTTTCTTTTCCTTCCGGCATTTCTGTCGGCGATACTTCTTTTGCCAGGTCTTTCAATTCCTCCTTTGCTATCACATTTTCAGCGCAAAGGGCGTTTCCTTTTTCCAGCTCGTTTGTCAATTTGAAGTCTCCTGAAATGGTGATTACTCCTCCTTTTGGTCCTGGCATCTTCAGCTTGTTATAGATATAACATGATCTTGCCATGAATTTGGCGAAAGCTGGACGTCCGAGAATTGCGTGGTATACGCTCTCGAACGACACGACCTCGAAAGAGATTTTTTTCTTGTCCGAAGTGCTCTTTTTCTCTAAAGGTTGCATCTAGGGAAATTTCTCCTAGGGATTGTGTTTGTCTGCCAGGAACGATGCCGTGGAAACGTATGTTGCTATAATTGAGCTAGGTCTCGGAGATTCGCAGATGCTTTCAGTGTATCCAGGTACATTATGTTAATGCTGGATCCTCCATCCATCACCACTATTTTTAGCCTAGTGTTTTGAACAATAGGGCTTACAATTAGAGCTTGTGTGCCAGGGTTCTGGGATATTTCCGGGATGATCAGACTGATCCCAGGTAATTGGTGTATTCGAGTACTTCAAGAATTTGGGGGTTGGTGGAACAACCGCGTTTATTTCTCGAAGTGTCCTCTTTGCCACCTTTGCCGAGGGGGTTGCGAGAAAATTTAAATTGCATTCTCCTTCGACTCTCGGGAACTTTGGTTCGCCTTTTCGCTGATGTTCCTGGATTTTTTCGTCAGTGTCCGATTCACTGTCTTCTTTTTCAGCTTCTGGCTTTTGTTTGGAGAATTTCCTCTTGGAGTTATTCCCCTTGTTCCCGGATCCTGCACTACCTTTCATGTGCTTATTAAGCCGACATTGTGCGTTAGTATGGGTGGGTTTCCCAAATTGCGAATGGTGGACACAGTTCTCCGACTTAATCTTTTCCCACTCTTCCTTTGTGTAGGAGATAGGTTCTGTGTTTCTTCCTTTCCATTTACTTTCATTGTCCTTTCCAAAGGCTAGGTTAACTTATTTGGGCTTTGGCTGTGTTTCTGGAGTAGCTTTTTTTCTGAGAACGAGGCATCTTTTTGGCCTGAGCCAAAGCGTCGATACTTTCCCCTCTCACTCTGGTGTCATCTTCGGCCGCTGCATGCTCATTTGCGGTTGTAAGCATAGATCCGAGATCTTTGTGCTGCTTTGAACCAACCATGAATGGTACGAGGCCCGGTTTTAAGCCGTTGACGAAAGCATGCATTGCTTGTACGTCACTTACTCTAGAGCAACTGTTCTTCATTGCAGTCCATCTTGAGATAAAGTCCACATATGGCTCATCTTCAAAATGGGTGTAGCAGTTTAGCTGATTGATGTTGTTGGGGCGTTTGTAAGTTCCCCGAAAGTGCTGAGTGAAAACTCTAGCCATATCATCCCAGCTGTCTACGGTTCTTGACAGAAGCCCGTTAATCCAATCTCTGGCTCCAGCCAGCAACATTAGGGGGAGGAATTTTACCGCCTCTAAATCTGTCCCTTTGTTGATCTGGACGGCTGTATAACAGTCTGAGAGCCAGGTATCCGGGTTTGTACTACCGGTATATTTTTGATATGTTGGACCAACTTTGGCAAAGACAGAATATAGAGTTATTCTTTGGATCCTATCAGTGAAACACTTAGGTCCAAAGTATAGATCACCTCTTTCCGCTCTATCAGCGTGTGCGGAATATCTACCGGCCGAATGGATAGAAGGGGATTTGCTCCTTTCTTTTCATTGTTGCGCGAGTGCGCTTTTCCGGGATTATCCCTGTTTCCTCCGTTATCGTGTCCTTTGGAATAAGGTGGAGTTCTACTCTTGTGTCTTTCCTTATTCCTAGGAGGGGTACGGGAGATCTCACTCTTGGGAGGAATATCGTATCTTCTGGCTTTTTCAGCAGGGCGTCTCGGAGGCGGCATTGATTTTCTGTCGTTCCGGTTCTGTTCTTCCCGATCACAGGGGTTGACTCCACCTTTCGGCGGATGGGATCCTGTTCTGGACGCTTCATCCTAGTTATCGAGAATTTTCTTGTCCTTTTTCGGATCTCCTTTCTTCTCTTTTGAATTGCCTGAATCTCTAGGTTCTCCAGGTCCAGGTGCTCCAGCGGCGCATGTGGCTGTTTTGCATAGGGCTGAGTCGTCATGCAACTTCCCTGATCTTGCATTCCCTCGCTGCTATTGTTGCAATTCTTTTCCTAAGAAAGCATACACCCCTTGGAGTTTTTCTTCATTGGAGTACAGATCATCATTGAGGATGGATAATGCGGCTTCCGTGTTTTCTGCGGCGGTTTTGTATATAGGTTCGCCCCTAGCATCGATGTCGTTTGCTTGCTTTTGTCAGGCAGGGTTTTGGACCAGTTCCTTCGGCTGCAGTACTTCCGGTCTTACGATTCCGGGTAACCTTGTAAGTTTTATGTCTGATCTATTCCTTTTCTCGTACTCCTCAATTTCTTCCTGCTTCAACTTAATGTCAGCATGGGTTTGTAGGAGATTTTCCCGAGTTCTGAATAGATATTGTTGTTGCCTTTGGAGAGCTTGTCTCATGGCTTCCAGCACTTCAGGGAGTTCGTGGGGTCCCACTGGTGTTTGAAGTAAATTCCGTTCGTCCTGTTCTGACATTAATGGAACAGGGACTTCCTTCGTTTTCTTCTCCGCAGACTTAACTCCACTTCCTCCTCCAACTTCCAGGTTTTCGTTAGCGGGATCCACCAGTTTTTTCTTCCGGAGTTTGTACTGGAGTTTCTTGGCAGCCTTGTTTCTTTTTTTGGAAGATGGAGGTTTTTTACCAGGTTCCTCTTCTGTCAATTCCTTGACATCAGGGTAAATTGGACTGGTTTCACCGTCCTCTCTTTCCTCATCTGGCGGAGGTGTTTGAGGGTCTTCCCGACTTTCGGCATCCGTGTTTTCAGCCGATTTTGCCATAAGAACTTCATGGAATCCCTCTTGAAAAGATTTGACCTTTCTTTTGCAAGCATCTTCATCTTCGTCTTCGGAATCGAGTTGGTCAGATCCGGGTTCCGATTCAAATCTAAACTCAATGGTGGCTAGGACGGAATCGGCTTCCAAGTTCGTCGTTATATCAACGGGTGTCGGATCTTCCACATCTGCTCTGGGATTGTTTTCTTCTGCCTTTTCCACGGGATTATTTTCGTCGGTGTTTTCGGCATCTCGGTATGCACCATACCAATAAAGTGCAATCTCATTGCAGGCATCTCCGAAGAGGCAGCAATTTGAGCGGGATATTGGCGATCCGAGCAAAATCCGGCATCATAGTTTTCTCAAACTGGGTATACGGCGGGTGGGATAAATCTACTTCCACCATAGAATCCCATTGCCTCTGAAGTTAATCCGATAAAGTTGTTTGCAGATCCAATCGGTAAAACGCAGGAACTTACCAGATGATTCCGTGCTGGCATGTACGATCCGTTGTCGATGAAGCGCCCGACGTCGTTGTCGAATTCCAAGCTTCCGACAGTTATGGTACTGCCGATTCCATCGAGTATCCCCGATCGAAACATAACGTCTGTCGTCGCTGGCCCCACGGTGGGCGCCAACTGTCGAGACATCGTAGTAGGGTTCATAGACGGGGGTGCCATGAGGCCTACGGGTAAAGACGTGGGGGGAACGTGGTAGTATGACTACCAGGGACACCAAAGTTTACCCAGGTTCGGTACGTCACAACTAGGCGGCTTTCCTACTCCTGCAATCTCACTAAATCAGGGCTGAAGCCTGAAGTATACAGAATACAATGTGAGTTAGGGTTTGCTAACTCGACGAGGATCAATTTCTCGGCGAGTTGGCTTCTAGCTAGTTGTCTGTCCTCTTTTCTTCTCTCCCGTCCGGCTTTATATAAATAGACGGGTTAGGGCTTACAGAAAGGAAACCTAGAAGAATACGATAAGTTCTAACTTGGAAGTCAAGAGTCCGCCTTCTACTCCAAGCCGAACCACGTGGGCCATGGTCCGGGTTCTTCTAGAATCCAGCTTGTGCGCGTCAGCTTACTGGGCCGCCTAATGGACTGTGATCCATTACCAATCAGGCCACCCTGGTAATCCGGCTCTTTATGACAATGCCGGATATACCCCTAATCGGTATATATCCGACAGTTCTCTAAGTTTACCCTCAAAGATCTTCCAGTAGAAAGTGGTTCTATACATGGAAAGGATACCATTAAAGAATTCTTTGATCATGTTAGTAAGCATGATAATTTTGAGGAAAAATCCATAGTAGAACTTGCTCCAAATTATGAGAATGATGCAACTTATTTAGTTCACATGTTAGAAGCTAGGTTTTTTAACCTTGATACCATATTACAGCATATGTTCCTCAACTTTAATAACATTGAAGATATTGAGAAAAAAACTTTATCTTAGAAACCATGCTTAAAGAATTTGGAGATGTTGCTATAGAAGCTAGAAAAGTCTTTGATCGTTTCAATATGCTTGGCTCATGTGTTGATATTGTTGGTGCTCTAGAAAAAACTGTATCTAATAATGAAAAGGAGGTTAAAATACCAATCCCCTTTAAATTGGCAACACTGCATGAAGCCCAAGAGAAATTTTTGGATTGGATTTTTCCTAAGAATTTATTTTATGAGAATAGTAAGCCTAACAGTTCTAAGAGAGGAGCCTCTGAAACTCACTTAGATAAAATACAATGTATTATTAAGGAATTGCCAATACTTGATACCACTTCTCTGGGCCTAGCTAAAAGGCGTTAAAGCAAAGCACTTCTTGGGAGATAAACCATTGTTTTATTTTTGCCTTGTTTTTGTCTGTTTTCTTTGAGTCAAGGGGTTTTATACTTCTGCAGCAATTCCTTGTATATTTCTTTTCATGTTTTAGTAGTGCCAAGTAAGGTTTTCTCTCGGCTAATTCCGCAACTTTTTCGTTCTTTAGGTTTTTCGATATAAGCAGCGTAAGTGCCTCGAAAAAAATCGTCGTTACACACTATTCTGGTTTTAACAGATTCTGCCATTTTTATTGCATTTGCTCTTTTGCGATGTAAAGTGTATTTCTTTGCTTCACGAAACTTCAGTGTATGTATCTTATGTTTAAAAGTATCAATAGCACTTGTGCCATACAGAACCCATGGATTTTTAATTGTTTCACTAACCCTCTAATGCGAATTACTTTTTGAGTGTGGTGTGAAGGAAGTTTTCAAGGGTCAAGAGAAGAGGGTGATATATGTGATCAAGAAGAGTGCAAGGTCAAAGCTTGGGGATTCCCCCGTGGTTCATCCAAGAAATTTTTTAGAAGACTCAATCATCTAATCTTGGGGATTCCGAAGGCATCCCCTTCTTCATCAACAATCTATCAGGCCACTTCTAGTGAAACTATATTTTTATTCGGTCACATCATATGAAGTTTACTTGGAGCGTCTGTTTGTTTTTCTTTTGTTTTCTTTTGTTTTCTATTGTTTTCTTTTGTTTTCCTTGCTGCAATAATATATTTGGACCCTAGCATTCTTTGTTTGGGAAAGAGACACGCTCCATTTTTTCATTTGAATACTTGTTATGCTAGTATTCTTAGTTTTTCTTCTAGTTGGTGCTAAATTTCTGTTTAGTCTTGTTTTCATTGCATTTATTGTTCAGAGATGATAGTTTTAGTACTGTTATGTGAGTACTCTCATGTTTTATTTCTGTAGCATTTAGAGAGTTTATGTTAAAGCATGTTTTGTATGGTGCTTGTTGGGAAAAGAAACTGCTGCTTCAGGAAGAATTTTTAACGGTGCAAGTAGAAGCTTTTATAGACTGTGGCTAGACTTTTTCATATTATGATAGATGTTATTTTAGTTCTAAAGTATTGTGGTTATTTATAAGAATGATTAGCCTCAAGTAGCTGAGAGTGTTTAATGTGCCATTGAAAGAATCATGAGTTGTTTTTGTCATATTGAAGCATAAATTTGTGGTGTTCTCCTTTGAATGTTTTATTTGGTTGACCTGGCACATGCTCTCACCATATTTATGACTATGAACCAGTCACTTATAGCCTCCATGATCATTTATTTTTTGAACTTGTGGTACCACTTATGCTTTGATTAATGATGTTTATGTCGCTATGCATGATTATGGCTCTTATGCTCTCTTGATTTGTCGCTCCCACTCTTGTGCTAGCCTCCACCTGTACTGAGTATGAGCTCTACTCATGCATCCAACTCCCTAAAACCAAAGTTTTCCCATTGTGTACACCATACCTACCTACATGTGGTATTTAACCTCCACTCCAAAGTAAATTTCTCATGTGTTACCTTTAAAACGTTCAAAATTACTCTTGTTTTGTGCTCATGTTTTAGCTCATGAGGACGTAAATAGAGAATCTGTATCTCACTTGTTGATTGTACTTTCACACCCTGGACTAGTGGCTTCATCCGCTTATCCAATGATAGAAGAGCTAGCAACGGGGTGCCTAGCCCCAAATTAATAACACAAATTCTCTTCACTATTTTTCCCTAATTTATCAGTCAAAGCTTAATTGTGTAAACAAAAGAGAAAGAGGGATGAGCTTCTACCCAGATGCGTCCTTCTATGGGAGCCGCTCTTGTGAAGTCTAGTTGTCTTGTGACGTACTGTATTTTCTGTTTACCATTCGTTGACACAAGCATACACCTCTCTTAAAAATGATTGTTATACCTCTGTTTACTAAAATAAAATTTCTAACACATGAGTGATCCATGCCTCCCTCTGCGAAGGGCCTTTCTTTTACTTTTATGTTGAGTCTCCATCTTCTAACTTTATGCACGGTTGAGAGAGCATAGTTGCCATTCTGAGTTTTATGTGCATTTGTCCCAGAAACATTATTAATTGATTCATGATGTGTTATTGCTTGTTCTCTAATTATTTGTTCTAGTATTTCTCATGACCTTTGAAGGTGTCCTGGAATTTATGTTTTCCCCCACTCTTAAGGACTAGCGAAATATCACTTTGGCATGTTTTCTCTATACTTAAAACAAACGTATATCTTTCGTTGCACTGTTATTCATGATCTTTTTTGTGTTACTTCTCATGATGCAAGGTGATTGCTATGCTTTATTATTAAAATTCTATTTATCATTTTTGTGTTGAAGTTCTATGATCTCAGCTTACTTATGCTTTTACATTATTGATGATCAAGTTTATGTTGGTAGCATGTCACCTCAGAAATTATGTGTTTTTATCGTTTACCTACTCAAGGACGAGTAGGAACTAAGCTTGGGGAAGTTGATACGTCATAAATGTATTCTTAATTTCTGATGTTCCATGTTGTTTTATTATTTTTCCCACATGTTTGCTACACACTAACCTCGAGCAAGTTGCCAGAGAAAGATTTTTACTTTTGGGAGGGATTTTGACAGTCCAGAAAACTTCGGGATAGCGAACTCGGTGGTACCAAGAATTTTACAATAGATCATGGAAACAAAGAAGTTTCCTGAGGACTCAATAGCCAGGGGACACCATCGGTGGGACAAATATCTTTAGTATCCTTGATTTGCTGATGCCACTGAACTATATCGGCTTCTCCGAACGTATGCCAAAACCTAAGTAGCCAGCCATCACAAGAATGAGCTTGGGAGACCAAGATATCAAAGTTGGAGGAGATTTCGAATAGGTTGACGAGGATATATAGTCTTTTTCTCAAAATAGTTTTACAATATACCACATTTGAAATTAATTTATAGACTATATGAACAGAAATTAATGGTCCAGGTTGATCTCAAGGTCATGTAAATATACATAAAAAAACACCACTAGGAGTAGATTCTCGATTTCCTGCAATGGGTGAAATTCCTGAAATTTTAATCACTTATGCTTGGCGAGTGGCGTTTTGGTGTAGTGCTTGCTGCTACTTCACATGCTTGATGGGTGATGAGGCGTTATGACACAGAAGAGGAGGCCCTTGGTGCATCCAATTATTTCTACGTACATCTTTTCACACTTACTCAAGTCATTCTAGTGACAACGACACGTTGGCCGGGAAAGATGTACACGACTTGTCCTCAATCTACACCGCCACAATATGCTAAACTAAGTAAATGATCAAATCGAAGCTGTGGGCGCAACATTGGAAACTGCGCACGTGACTGAGAGCAATACAATGTCACACTTACTTCAATATATAACATAGGAATTGCTTCGAAGCACTCAACAAATGGGAGATCTTCCTTTGTTCCCATTGTCTCCTTTTCCCACGGCTTTTCTCATATCTTTTGTCCCTATATCTCATTATCGCATCATATTTATGTGTGGTTTAGGTGCGCGTACGTATGAAAAGTGAAGTGGGACAAGGTAATAGAGCTCGATATATATTTTGACGAAGATATGATAATATATAGAGGGCAAAGATATTTAGATAAGTGAAGGTTGGTAAGGCATTCAAGTTTTTAATCATGCAAGGAACGCTCGTGAGTTGCATTGCTCCTGTACCCAATTAATATTCACTGCTACAAAACCCTCATTGAAGAGAGGTGTCATAGATGGCTGAAAAAAGTGTCTTTGTTATGTCATACCAAAAACAGTTCTCGAAAATACAGATAGATATATCACATACGTGTCATATTTGTAGCCATTTGCATCCTGTAGTGATGGTTATTAAGCAATACTGTCGTGAGAACTAGTGAAGCACATGTTGCTTCATATTTGGTTCATGAACATTTCCCTAAGTCAGTTTTTCCTATGACCTCTAGTAAAATAGATAGTGATCGAATGCGTTGAACAAACTGACTCCATGATAACCATGATTCCGGCCGGTTGCTCCCAAGAAAACCCTAGAGTAGCATACATAATCGGGTTTAAGTCATTAGTGGCCGTCTGCACGTTACCGTCAGTGGTTCGGTAAATGATACTAGCAGTAACATTCATCCTTTGTTTTTTAAATAGTAAGCATCCATCCTTAGCGTTAAAAAAGGATAGTAAGCACCAGACCTTTGTTTTGCTGGGGTTTGGCGACGCCGTCACTCACATCTAAAGTGGTGTTGCCGACTAAAACATATGTACTGCAATCTTGCCCTCAAACTCAAAGCACAAAGACTAGTATGCAACAACTCTGGAAAGCGGGGAGTTATTATCATCGATCCCTCCACTATGGTGAAAGATGTATTTTTTTGCCTCATATGACAAGGTAAAACATTCTGATTTTTTAACCACTTATATATTTTAAAAATATTTTAAATGGAATAATAAAAATATTTGTAAATTAAGAAAATATTTTAACACTATACACCACATTCAAATATATAAAATAATGGCAATGTTTTATACGAAGAGGGTAAACCCTATATAGTGGTGCTAGACTCTTGGGCCGCCTAAAGCATGTTTTGTTGGGCCAGGCCCATTAAGTTTTCACGAGAGGCTCTGATCCCGTACGACACAACTGTTTGTATTTGTTTGTATGTTTCCTTTCTATTTTCATTTATTTATTCATTTTTTTCACATTTTGTAACAACTTTCAGATTTGAAAAATTATTTTGATTCAAAAAATAATCGGATTCCAAAAATTGTTTAAATTTAAAAAAAATCCGGATTAAAAAACGGTTCAAATTTTGAAATTGTTTGGTTTTAAAATTTTGTTCATTTAAAAAAAAATCGGACTAAAAAATTGTCCAAATCCGAAAAAAAACAAATTTTTAAATGTTTGGATTAAAAAATATGTTCATATTTCAAATTTATCATATATAAAATTTGTTGAAATTTCAAATACAATTGAAAAAATAGATTTTCAAACAGATTCGAATAAAAATAGATTTTAAAGATGCATAAGCAGAAAAATTAAGGTTTTTTTTTGTTGGGCTGCACTTTTGGACCTCCCGAGGAAGTCACAGGCCGGCCGAGGGGAAACGTGTCGCTAGCGAACTCCATATAGGCGTGCCCGCCGAAGACCATGCAAATGTAAATAATAGCATCTAAGGTAATAGAGTTGGGTCGGCCCCATCCCAAAAGAGTATGGGCCAAAGTTATTTAGCCGATAGAGGCCCTTGTAATAAATTAATGGGTTTCAGTATGTAAAAAATCAAAAAAAAGTAGCCCCCACTCTGCTTTGTGGACAATTACACATCAGTTCATGTAGCAAAGAGAGTGCTAGCATAATACGTCAAAATAAAGTGGCACAAGTGAGCAAATGCTAGTGATAGTTTCCTTTGCTGTAGTAATAGGCATGCATCACCATTTGAGGTATCACTTATTATGAAGCTCAGAAGAAGTACTGGACCTTCTATGTTTCCCGATGTCTCCTATTCCCACATTTTTTGTTTTATCTCTTAAGGTTTTCTCTTCTCATCTCCCTAAATTTGTGCTTTGTTTTCACCTATTTGATGTAGTTAGCAAGTGCTGGAAACATATACAGGGTCAAGTAGGTCAATAGTGTGTGATCTAGTCGGGTAACATAGGGTGCTATATAAAAAGGGAAATCGATATTCACAAAAGTGAAGGTTGGTGAAGAATTCGTAATCAGGTCATGAGACAATTGTCCAGTATTTTTAATGTTGGTAATTAGTAATGAATACTCCAAAATCTCGGTCATGATAGGATATCATATAGGGCTCCTTTTTTGTGGCGCCTAGAACACTCTCCTCATTTCTCTTGGTGGGTTGTCTCTCGTTCTTCTATAAATCTTCTACTACTTTCTTTTTTTCCTTGTCAACTCATCAAATGTATTGTGTTTTCCTACAAGTGCGGCAAGTAAATTTTTGATAGTGTTATTAGAAAACTTTCATAGCGGTTCATTCGTTGATTCATGGTCGTTCGGATATGGTCTACGCTTGGCCATGCTGAGGTGCTAAGCTCCTAGGAACGATCCTTGTGGTGACGCGAAACGTCTTGCACGATTGATACAGCTGCTCCTAGGCTTTTTTGTCCGCAGCTACAGGTTGGCCGTCTCCACCAGCAGCCCTAGCCGCGCCAGTGTCTACACCTAAGGCTCTTGGAGATGCAGGAGGCAAATGAGAGTCCCATGTCTGACAATTTTCGCAGAAAATTGAAAAATGCATTATGTCTGGAAGTTAGAGTTATATAGACATGCATGTTCCCAATTTGAAACTAAAAATGTTTAGGAGCTATTTTCTACTATTCACAATCTGAATTTATCATTTTCGTAGCTCCTAATTTTTTTTTTAGTTTCAGCTTTCAAATTTGCGGTTTATTTCTACCATCCCAACGTAATGCATTTTTCTAGAGTATTTTTAAATAAATTAAAACATGTTTTTTTCATGGTATTCCGTTTTCCACCAAACTTAGTTTCCATGAGATACTTTCTCGATAATAACACAAATTAAAAAAAAACATTGTGCTATGCACACAAAAAAAATGTTTCCAAAACTTCATCAAAATGGTTCAATTCCGGACAAATTCACGAGTGAATAGTAGAAAATACCTTTCCCTCTTGTTATTATGTACAAGCCTGTTGTCTATTATTATTAAATGAGTTTAGCACGATATATCCTTTTTATGCTATTTTTATCACATTCGTTCCAATGAATAAATATATAAATTTAGTTAGAAGTAAAATATTACTTAGTTTTGATATATATAAAATGAAATATCAATATCAACAATATGAATAAATAAATTATGACACATATTTATGGTGTGTCTATTGATATTAATTTAGTGTCATAAATTTATAGATGGCTTGTCTATAACATTGGTCAATCTCGTATGATCTTTAATTCTGAAAAACTTTGTATGCCTTTTTTATTAGAATGAAGGGAGTACCAATTATTTTTCCTACTTATAATAAAAAAGGAAACATCATGTTGTTTGGTTAAAGAAAAAAATATTTCTTATTTTCTTTCTGTTTTAATGACATGTACTAGTAGTCTCTCTCAAGATATATAGAAATTTCCGTGCGCATGTCAGTAGCTGATCTATATTTAAAGGTCCATAAGGTATTGAATTTTTTTACATTAATTCTAATCATAAATTCTAAAATAAGATATAATAATTAGTATAGATCAAGAAATTTAACGCCCCCTATCGCATTCCACTATGCCAAAACCATAACAAATTAGTTATCCACATACGATTTGAAAAACACATATGTGATATTTGGGTTGCATTGGCAATCGTTCACGGTTAAAAAAATAAAATGCTATCGATGCAATAAAACTCGATTTTAAAAAAAGGTGTGCCATTAAGGAAATCACACATAGATATTTTTTATATGTGTGCGGTGCATTGATACGTTATAAACGTATCCTTAATTTCTGATGTTCCATGTTGTTTTCTTATTGTTTCCCACATGTTTGCTATACACTTTATGTCAATTTTATCGATTTTCTGGACTAACCTATTGACAAGATCCCACAGAGCCAGTTCGCTGTTTTCTACTGTTTTTAGTTTCAGAAAAGTTTTCTGGAAATATTCTCGGAAATGGAAAATTCGAAACCCAGAAGTCTTAGAATTTCCGAACGTTCCACGGAGTCCCGAAGAGACCCGGAGGGGGGCCCCTGTGGCCCGCACCATAGGGTGGCGCGCCCCTCCTGGCCGTGCCATGGGGAGATGTGCCCCCCTCCGACCTCCACCGCCTTTGCTCTTTCGCATATTTATACCCCCCGAGACATAAACCCTAAATATATACCACTTCCTCCCATAAAACACCCGAGGCCACCGTCATCGTCATCTCGAGTTTGGGAGGATTCTAGAGCTCTCCCCGGCACCCTGCCGGGAGGGGAATTCATCACCGGAGCGGTCTACACCACCATGCCCTCCTCCGAAGTAATGCGTGAGTAGTTCATCCGTGTACTACGGGTCCATAGAAGTAGCTAGATGGTTGTTCTCTCCACTTTGTACCTCATGTTTAGATCTCGTGAGCTGCCTCACATGATCGAGACCATCTTTATGTAATGCTACATGTTGTGTTTGCTAGGACCTGATGAATGTTGAATGCTATGTCTTCTGATATCAATCTATCATGTTATCTTAATGCATATGTTATTTATGATCTTGCATGCTCTCCGTTATTAGTAGATGCTTTGGCCAAGTAGATGCTAGTAACTCCAAGAGGGAGTATTTATGATCGATAGTAGGTTCACACCTTGTTTGCATATGTGCTCGAGTGACAGAAACATGACGGATGGAGGATGTGTTGTTGTCATTAGGGAGAAAACAACGGTGTTTACCTAGTTTACATTGTTTACATTACACAATTTGCTTACTGTGATAATCTGTTGCTAGCAACTTAATACTCAATGTTTGTTCGGATGATATTCGGAGGGTGGATTATTAAACATAGACGCAGTTGGATGACGGTCTATGTATTTTGTTGTAATTCTCACATGAATCACATAGTAATCTTTATGTATTTCATATGCACTATGGTGCCGCCTTCATTTCTGTCAATTGCCCAGCTGTAATTTGTTCACCACTCATTATCTTTCACGGAGAAACACCACTAGTGAATTGTGGAACCCGGTCAATTTTCCTCATACTGATAAAACACCTACTGCTTTCATACTATTCCTACTGTTTTCCACATCATACGTTTAACCTCTTTGTGTTCAGCAAAACCGGTGAGATTGACAACCTCAATGCTACGTTTGGGCAAAGTGATTTGATTGTGTTGTGTAGGTTCCACGTTGCTGTTGAACCGGTAGTGCGCCCTGCCATCTCAGCTGCATCAACCTTCAGAGATTGCTTGTCCTCCTACTGGTCGATTCAACCTTGGTTTCTTTTCTGTGGGAAAACTTGCCGCTGCACTCTTCACAACATTTCTCTTGGGGTTTACCAACGTCAGCCACCAACAAGTTTTTTGGCGCCGTTGCCTGGGAGGAAGAGAATTTCTGCAAGGGGAGTCTCTCACTTCCAATCTCTTTATTTTTTTTATTTTTTTTGCTTAGTTTATTTTGTCTTGTTTGCTTCTCTTTATCAAAAACACAAAAAAATTAGTTCTTATTCTAGTTGTTACTTTTGTTACTTCGTTGTTATTTTTCAGCATGTTGTTCCTGTCGAGACAACGTAGTAGGGTTCATAGACGGGGGTGCCATGAGGCCTACGGGTAAAGACGTGGGGGGAACGTGGTAGTATGACAACCAGGGACACCAAAGTTTACCCAGGTTCGGTACGTCGCAACTAGGCGACGTTCCTACTCCTGCAATCTCACTAAATCAGGGCTGAAGCCTGAAGTATACAGAGTACAATGTGAGTTAGGATTTGCTAACTCGACGAGGATTAACTTCTCGGCGAGTTGGCTTCTATCTAGTTGTATGTCCTCTTTTTTCTCTCCCATCCGGCTTTATATAAATAGCCGGGTTAGGGCTTACAGAAAGGAAACCTAGAAGACTATGGTAAGTTCTAACTTCGAAGGCAAGAATCCTCCTTCTACTCTAAGCCGCACCACGTGGGCTGTGGTCTGGGTTCTTCTAGAATCCGTCTTCTACGCGCTAGCTTACTGGGCCGCCTAATGGACTGTGATCCATTACCAATCAGGCCAACCTAGTAATCCGGCTCTTTAGGACAATCCGGATATACCCCTAATCGGTATATATCCGACAGTAGCCCCCAAGAAGGATTGAGACTTCAATTCGCTGTCTTTCGTTAATTTGGATTATTTCCGAGAAATGTCGGCTCTTCGTCTTGATTCTTCTTTTCCTTAAATCATGCTTTAACGCGCAACTCGGATTTTGAGGAAAATCCGGCTTTCTCTTCCACGAGCCTTCATGGAGAAGCAACTTCCTACGTCAGCGATAAAATCATGCTGACGTCAGGGACGTTTTAGGTTCCAACTGTGAAACCCTGAAATGTATCTCTGACAGATTCTCGCGGGAATCGAAGAGATAGCAGTAATCACCCGCCACCTCATTTCCCGGATTTTCCGGCGAGTGACACGCGTTGAAGATCTAATGGTTCAAAGAGTCGTTGAAACGCATCTCAAAGGTTTTCCGGCTATAAATAGCCTCCTTCATGCCCTCCGGCGATTCTTCTGCTCTCACTTCACCTCCTAGCTCCCAAGCGCCATAGCCCCCGAGCCAAAGTTATTCCAGCAAGAGCAGAGCCCTTGCGCGTCCGGCACCGTTCCCGGAACTTCTTCGTCGGAAACTCGAGACCCTCGCTGCGCCACCCGCAAATGGACACCGGTGGATCACCGCGCGCCGCAGAGGGGCACTCGGTCGCCGCTAACATCGACGAAATCATCAACACCATGGACCCGGAGCTTGATTCCCCGAGCCGCGCCGCCGCCAACGCATCGGAGAACGCTTCCGGCGACCAGGCCCGCGAGGATGCTCCTCTCACGGCTGAGAACCTGGCCGCCTCTTCCTCTGCGCCGCCTCTGCCACTCGTCCCCGAAACAGCGGAAGAGAAAATACTCCTCGTCAGGGAGGAGCTCGCCGCTGCGGCCGCCGCCGCCGGAGCCGAAGACGAGGGAGAGATCTCCAGCAATTGGAGACGGTGCAACATCACCCCTTACCTTCTTCCGACAATGGAGAAGGAGGGGCTGATCGTGAAGGAGAAATGGCGGCACGAGGAGGACGACTCCGAGCCCTCGCCTAGGGCCGGGGAATGGTTTCTCCTGACCTCGCACATTTCTCGAGGTATGGGAATTCTGCCTTCCGCCTTCTTCCTCCAAGTTCTCCAGCACTATAACATCCAACCCCACAACCTGCCACCAAACTCTATTCTATATTTAGCCGGGTTCGAGGCCCTCTTCGAAGGGTATCTAGGATTAGCACCTAGGCTAGATTTCTGGCAGTATTGCTTTGGGGTTAAGCGAAACCCCTCAGAGGGCGCACTCCCGACTTGCGGGACCATATCCTTCACCCTGCGTAGATTCAGGAAGGATCGGTTCCCCAAGATTAAAAAACATCGGAATCCCCCAAATTTTGGACGGGTTCCTTTTTCTACCACCAAGACATCCCGTTACCTGGAAAGGAAACGGGGATTCCACCTTTCACCAACTGCGCTTCCACTCTCCAGGATAACTGGGCAGTGGAGGCAGTCCAAACTCTGCCGGATGATTTGACGAAAATCAAACGGCGGATCACCAAACTCGTCTCTTCCAAACCTCCTCTGACTGGAACCGACATTGTCTTGTGTTGGTTCGGAAGACGTATCCAACCTATGGCGTATCGAACTCGGCTTCTGTGTGAATACAAAGGCCCAAAAGATACCATGAGGGGAACGGATAAGGCTTTCTAGAAGAGGGACTTTAAGAAGCGGGTTAATCATTTGGTCGCCACACGCGACCAATATGAAGAAAGCCGAGAGATGTACCATGAAGGCAACCCCGCCCCAAAGGTAATACCTTTTCTTCTTTGGGCAATTTCTCGGATTTTTATTTTTCTCAGGTTTCCTGACTTAGTCGGATATTGTTCTTTTTCCATAGTTTGCTGATCTCACCGACAAAGACCTTGCAACTGATGCCGAACTAGACGCAATGCGTAACAAGTTTTCTGGTGGTCGGAAACGCAAGAAGTCATCAACTGCCGAAGAGGTGGTGGAACTTGATGGAATTCCCGTCGCTACTTCCAGGTAATCATCTGGGTTTCCGTTTTTCTCTGCTTTTGGTCGCAGGAGTTATTTTACTTTCTCGGAAAACTGATTTCTCGTAATTTTCATTCACTTCCTTTCCTTTTCAGTCCTGCTCCTACTTCTCTGAAGCCAAAGAAGCTGAAGAGACATAAGGCAGCTACTGGCAAGGGGGTGCATCCATCGCCTGCCGCAGCTCCTGATACCCCAGCTGCTCCAGGAGGAGAAAACCAATCTGTAAGGGAGGAAGAGTATCGCCTGCCGACCAGCCAGCCCATTGCATCCGGGACGGATGCGAGGGAAAGGGCGGTGCCGGAAATGGGTGGCCCTTCTCGTACAACTGAGGAGGAACCCATTCCGACTTTTGATAGAGACTTTAAGGTAAAGAAAGAACCGTTTGAAGAACACGGATATATTCGTCCGTGGGCTACCAAATTCTTTGCTCCAGCACCTCTGATCTGTCCTTGGCTGCAAGGCTGGCTTGTTATAAGGAATAACTTCGGATTTTCACCTCGGCAGGTCATCCAGGATGGCCTTTTCCATGTTGGGATTCTTTTTGCCGACTATGCAAAAGAATTCAATGAAAACTTGGCAAACCTGACCAAGATGAGCCAGGTAATATCTCTAGCCCCCAAGCAATAAGTCAAAAGCATACTTTTGTCTTAATGCTTTTTTCATTGTCATGCTTGTTTTTAACTTAAGCATTTTTTGTCTGTTTTCCGTGTTTCAGCAAACTGCTGAAAACATCAACTCGGAAGTTTTGAACAAACTTACCATCAAGAACAAGGAGGGGAAAACCCTTCTTTCTATTCTTGAGGATAAGGAAGCGGAACTGGCATCCACTCAGCAACAGCTGAGCGAATCAGCAGGTAAAAATTTCTCTGCTTTCAGTTGTGATTTTTTCTAAGTAGTTTTCCGAGTTTTTTTTAACTCTTCCTTTACTTGCTTTTCAGCTTCTTCGGCGAAAGCCAAGCAAATTGCTGAAGATATCGGCAACGCCAAAAACCTTCGCCGCAAGAACCTGGATCTTCACAAGCTAACTGTGAAGCTCCAGAAATACCTGGAGGCCAGCCAACTAGCTGTTGGCATTGCCGAGTCTAAGTCCTCCAACCATGCCGAGAAGGATAAGGCCACCATCCGGGATTTGGAGAATTCCTTGAAACAACGCCTTGAAGAAGGCACCAAGATGGACCGGATTCTCGGTAAGTTACTCTTTGCCTTTTACCGGATTTTCCTTGTTTTCTCTTCTCCTGTTTTTTTCTAACACTTGTGTGTTGATTGAAATAGAAGGTAGCCCCCAGGTTACCCAGATTGAGAGAATCCGGGCTTTTGGGAAGGTCTTCACTGCAATCAAGGCCGCGGGAATGCTACTTATCAACAGGTACGTTCCCGAGAAATCTGGGGAGCTCTCGGAAGTTGAAAAACTTCCGGAAGCTATTGTGGAGGTGGCGAACCGCAAGGAGTCCCTGCTCCGTTCTGCGGCTCGCGGTGGTGCACGCATGGCCCTTGGGCTCATGCGCATGCACTACCCTACTGCCAAATCTTGGCGTGTGGCGTCCGGCATCCCTCAGGGATACACAGAAACTCAACGGTCCAAGTTTGTCTTTTCTAAAGATTTGGGGTTGTGAAGCATTTGTCAAGCGACTTCAGTCGGACAAGCTCACGCCCAAGTCGGATAAGTGTATTTTCGTGGGGTATCCGAGGGAAACCTTGGGGTACTACTTCTACAACCGGGAAGAGGGCAAAGTGTTTGTCGCTCGGAATGGTGTCTTCCTTGAGAAAGAGTTTCTCAGTCGGGAAGTCAGTGGGAGCACGGTGCAACTCGAAGAAATTCGAGAGGAACCCGCTAGGGGCGAGTCGGCGAACGCCTTGGAGGCTGAGCCGGTCGTGGTACCTACACCGGTAATAGCACCTGAACCACGGAGATCTGCCAGATTACAGAGTGCTCGTGATGTTTTACTGTTAGACAGTAATGAGCCGGCAACTTATTCGGAAGCGATGGTGGGATCTGATTCCGAGTCATGGCTTGGAGCCATGAGATCCGAGTTAAAGTCCATGGATGAAAACCAAGTTTGGAATTTGGTTGATCTGCCTGACGGTGCAAGACCCGTCGAGTGCAAATGGGTCTTTAAGAAGAAAATTGATATGGATGGAAATATTTCCGTCTATAAAGCACGACTTGTCGCGAAGGGGTTCCGACAGGTTCAAGGAGTTGACTATGACGAGACATTCTCGCCTGTAGCGATGCTTAAATCAATTCGGATCATGTTAGCCATAGCAGCCTATTTCGACTATGAGATATGGCAGATGGATGTCAAGACGGCTTTCCTTAATGGAAATTTAACTGAGGACGTGTATATGATACAGCCCGAAGGTTTTGTCGATCCAGCTAATGCTGACAAGGTATGCAAACTTCAGAAATCCATTTATGGGTTGAAGCAAGCATCTCGGAGTTGGAACATTCGCTTTGATGAGGTAGTCAAATCGTTTGGCTTCATCAAGAGCGATCATGATTCTTGTTTATACAAGAAGTTTAGTGGGAGCAAAGTAAACTTTCTAATCTTATATGTGGATGACATATTGCTGATTGGAAATGATGTCATGATGTTGCAAGAAACCAAAGAGTCATTGGAAAGGAGTTTCTCAATGAAGGATTTGGGTGAGGCAACTTACATATTAGGAATCAGGATCTATAGAGATAGATCCAGGCGGCTCATTGGATTGAGTCAGAGTACTTATCTGGACAAGGTTTTGAAGAAATTCAAAATGCAAGAGTCCAAGAAGGGATTCTTGCCGATGTCCCATGGCATAAAACTTAGCAAGACTCAGTGTCCTTCGACGACTGATGAGCGAAGTCGGATGAGTGTGATCCCGTATGCTTCGGCAATCGGATCCATCATGTATGCCATGATTTGTACTAGGCCAGATGTTTCCTATGCTCTAAGTGTTACGAGCAGATACCAGGCTGACCCTGGCGAAGCCCACTGGGCAGCGGTTAAAAACATCCTTAAGTATTTGAGAAATACTAAGGAAATGTTCCTAGTTTATGGAGGTGATGAGGAATTCAGTGTAAAGGGTTACACGGATGCGAGTTATCTCACCGACTCAGATGATTCTCGTTCGCAATCGGGATACGTGTTCGTAATGAACGGAGGAGCTGTGAGCTGGAAGAGTTCCAAGCAAGATACGGTGTCTGCATCTACAACAGAGGCTGAGTATATTGCTGCCTCAGAGGCGGCAAAGGAAGCTGTTTGGATCAGGAACCTCCTGATTGATCTTGGTGTGGTTCAGGGCGCGTCCAATCCTTTGGACGTATATTGTGACAACAATGGTGCTATCGCACAGGCCAAGGAACCTAGACAACACCAGAAGAACAAACATATACTCATGCGGTACCACCTCATTCGCCAGTTTGTCGAACAAGGTGATATCAAGTTATGCAAAGTACACACGGATGCAAACATTGCAGATCCGTTGACAAAGGCGCTACCACAGCCTAAGCATGAGGCGCACACGAGAGGCATGGGCATTCGATGCCTAGGCATATGATGCCAGGATGATTGACTCTAGTGCAAGTGGGAGACTTTTGGGAATATGCCCTAGAGGCAATCATGTATGATGTAATTCCCACTGTATTCATAAAGTTATTAAGTTGTCCTTGTTTTGAACATCTGATATATGTCATTGAATATGTGATTCGATTGTGGAACTATATATTCATGTTGTTCATACTAGATTGTCCTTGGTCATTTAGGTTGTGCTGGACACACACCCTAGACTAATGTGAGTGTTGGCTGATGACACGGTTCCACTTGTCATGGGCATGGTGATGCCATTCCAACGTTCACGGACTTGGCTAAAGAGTTTAGCAAGTCGGACTGACCCACATTGAGATGCAACGATCAAGTCGTCATTTGCATGTCTCAATCAATGTAATCCTTAGACCTGAGGTTGTCGCACAATCCGAGTTGTGGATCACCGACTTAGGTTCTGTCAAACGTTGTTCTGTGACAAGGCAACTATAAAGGCAGAGTTCGGGTCGAATGAGAAGCAAGCTGCGTGATGTGGATAATCAAGATGGGATTTTGCCCCTCCGAATGGAGAGATATTCTCTGGGCCCTCTCGAGTGATATGATTCAGGAAGCATGGCCATGCGCGACTCAGTTAAGTGTTAACTGTGTCTGTTGACTAAAGAGTTAGTCAGATGAATCACATATCAAGGATCGAGAAGAGAGTTGAGCTATTTAAGGGATGACGATAAATCGCCTATAGCTCGACAAGGTATATCGTGAGGCAAAAGGGACTAAGATGAATATCACATTGAAAGGTATGTCGTCATGACTCAATGGGACTTGGGAGTCGGCACGCTCTGCTAGGAGCCGCTACCGATTGATCGATTGAGAGTCGGACTCCAATCGTGTCCAAGTCGCCATGAGCCTGCAGGGTCGCACACTTAAGAGCGGGAGCAAATATTGGTTGGGTTGGACCCGAACCGGAAATGGACTGAATTAGTGAGTCGGACTCACAGAGGGAATGGACCACAAGTGTTGTGCAGCCCATTACCATACGCTATATAAAGAGGGGCGCAGGTTGCCCAGCGGGGACGTTAGTCCACTCTCCCATGCGTTGGGAACCCTAGCCCCACTCAGTCCAGCCGCCGCACCGGACCTAGCAGTCCGCCGTCGGAGCTCCTCCTCGTACGTGTGGATACCGGCAGAGGTGTTGTACGTTCAGCACTTCGACGTTCGAGGGATTGGATCGGCCGGACCGGATCGTGGGACTGCACTGCCCCGACCAGACGCGCTACATCGATAATCCGCACCTGCGCGTCTAGTGGTAATACTCGTGGCCTTCTACCTCGGCTAGATCTTGGGAGTACCGCGTAGGAAAAGTTTTTCGTTTATCTCTACGCGCCCCAACAGAAATACATCGCTGAAAGATTCCGGTAGTGCTGCATTTATACAGGCAACCATTTATTACCGTGTATCCTTTGCATCGATGTTTTATTTGTCTTTGCAAGACCTCGTCTGCTCCACCCGGGTACTTCTGATCTACTAAGAAGTTTAAATATGGAATTGTCCAATCCGGGTTAACAAGCAGGACTTCAATTGACTCGGACACAAGAGGATAATCAACATCTCCACATTTTATCGATGGTTTATGCAAATGGTTGACAAACACACCTGGTGGTAGGGTTTTCACTCTTTCCGATCCCATGCGGGCTAATGCATCCGCGTTCCAATTTTCTTCCCTTTTGATGTGAAATACTTCAAATCCTGGGAAGAAAATAGCAAACTCGTCCACCGCTCTCCGATATTCGGCCATGATGGGGATTTTGGCGTCCCATGTTTGGTTGAGCTGATGTTATACCAAATCTGAGTCGCCATAGCATAATATGCGTTTGACACCTAATTCTTTTGCAATGTGCAAGCCATGAAGCAAAGCTTCGTATTCTGCCACATTATTGCTGGCGTTGAACTGTATTTGTAATACATACATCATAGTATCTCCCTTTGGGGATTTTAGCACTACACCAGCTCTGGCGTCTTCCTTCATCTTGGATCCGTCAAAGTGCATAACCCAGTATTCCGACTCCGGCATTGGTGTGTTTTCCATTGCTTCTGTCCAATCAGCGACGAAATCTGCCAACGCCTGGGATTTAATTGCCGTCCGAGGTTGGTACTTAATGTCGAACGCGGCCAGCTTGATGCCCCATTTGGCTACTCGGCCTGTTGTGTCCGCATTGTTAATTATATCCCCTAGTGGTGCTTTACATACCACTGTTATGGAATGTCCTGGGAAATAATGGTGAAGCTTTCGAGATGCGAAAAACACGCCATATGCCACCTTTTGATAATGTGGGTACCTTTGTTTGGATTCGGAAAAAACTTCGCTTATATAATATACCGGATGTTGATCTGGCATGCTTTGCTCTTCTTTCCGCCTTTCCACAACTATCACAGCGCTAATAACTCTGTTTGTTTTTGTGAGATACAATAACAAGGGTTCTTTGTCTTTTGGTGATTCCAAAATCGGAGTTCTCATCAAGGTTTCTTTTGGTTGGGTTAATGCTTTGTCCGCCTCTTCTGTCCACTCAAATTTGTCGGATTTCTTCAACAATTTATATAATGGCAGAGCTTTGTCGCCTAGCCGGCTTATGAACCTGCTGACAGCGGCTGCAGAACCCGTCAATCTTTGTACATCTTTTAAGCACATAGGCTTTGTGATGTTTAAGATTGCCTTGATCTTTTCCGGGTTTACTTCTATTCCTCTGTGAGAAACAATAAAACCCAGAAGTTTTCCTGAGGGAACTCCGAATACACACTTTAATGGATTCAACTTCATTTTGTAAGTGCGCAAATTTTCGAAGGTTTCTCGCAAATCTTCAAGGAGTGTGTCTTTTTCCTTGGAAACGACGGCAATGTCGTCCACGTAAACGTGAACATTTTTGTCAATCTGACTATGCAAACATCGTTGCATGCAACGCTGGTAAGTTGCATCTGCGTTCTTCAGGCCAAAAGGCATGGTTATGTAATAGTTTGTTCCATACGGGGTTATGAAGGAAGTTTTGATTTGATCTTCTTTCCTCATACGTATTTGATGGTACCCGGAATAAGCATCCAAAAAGCATAAAAGTTCAGAGCCAGCAGTGGCGTCTATTATTTGATCGATTCGTGGTAATGCGAACCTATCTTTTGGACACATCCTAAGAACAGTACTATCTTTCTTCGGGACTAATACTGGGTTCGCAGACCATTCAGTATGTATAACTTCCCGGATAAAATCAGCTGCTAATAGCTGGATAATTTCTTTGCCAATAGCCTTCCGTCTTCTTCCGCCAAATCGACGGAGACCTTGTTTGATGGGTTTCGATCCTGGAATCACCTTGAGTTGATGCTCAGCAAGCTCCCTGGGTACACCCAGCATCTCTGTAGGACACCAGGTAAAAATATCCCAGTTCTCACGGACGAACTTGATGAGCTCGCTTTCCTATTTATCAGTCATCCCAGTTCCCACTACGACAAATTTTGTCGGATCTTTCGGGTCTAGGATAACCTGCCTTGTATTCTCGAAAGCTTTGAAACTATCTGCGGGCTTCCGGCTTTCTTTTCCTTCCGGCATTTCTGTCGGCGATACTTCTTTTGCTAGGTCTTTCAATTCCTCCTTTGCTATCACATTTTCAGCGCAAAGGGCGTTTCCTTTTTCCAGCTCGTTTGTCAATTTGAAGTCTCCTGAAATGGTGATTACTCCTCCTTTTGGTCCTGGCATCTTCAGCTTGTTATAGATATAACATGATCTTGCCATGAATTTGGCGAAAGCTGGACGTCCGAGAATTGCGTGGTATACGCTCTCGAACGGCACGACCTCGAAAGAGATTTTTTTTCTTGTCGGAAGTGCTCTTTTTCTCCAAAGGTTGCATCTAGGGAAGTTTCTCCTAGGGATTGTGTTTGTCTGCCAGGAACGATGCCGTGGAAACGTATGTTGCTATGATTGAGCTAGGTCTCGGAGATTCGCAGATGCTTTCAGTGTATCCAGGTACATTATGTTAATGCTAGATCCTCCATCCATCAGCACTATTTTTAGCCTAGTGTTTTGAACAATAGGGCTTACAATTAGAGCTTGTGTGCCGGGTTCTGGGATATTTCCGGGATGATCAGACTGATCCCAGGTAATTGGTGTATTCGCGTACTTCAAGAATTTGGGGGTTGGTGGAACAACCGCGTTTATTTCTCGAAGTGTCCTCTTTGCCACCTTTGCCGAGGGGGTTGCGAGAAAATTTAAATTGCATTCTCCTTCGACTCTCGGGAACTTTGGTTCGCCTTTTCGCTGAAGTTCTTGGATTTTTTCGTCAGTGTCCGATTCACTGTCTTCTTTTTCAGCTTCTGGCTTTTGTTTGGAGAATTTCCTCTTGGAGTTATTCCCCTTGTTCCCGGATCCTGCACTACCTTTCATGTGCTTATTAAGCCGACATTGTGCGTTAGTATGGGTGGGTTTCCCAAATTGCGAATGGTGGACACAGTTCTCCGACTTAATCTTTTCCCACTCTTCCTTTGTGTAGGAGATAGGTTCTGTGTTTCTTCCTTTCCATTTACTTTCATTGTCCTTTCCAAAGGCTAGGTTAACTTATTTGGGCTTTGGCTGTGTTTCTGGAGTAGCTTTTTTTCTGAGAACGAGGCATCTTTTTGGCCTGAGCCAAAGCGTCGATACTTTCCCCTCTCGCTCTGATGTCATCTTCGGCCGCTGCATGCTCATTTGCGGTTGTAAGCATAGATCCGAGATCTTTGTGCTGCTTTGAACCAACCATGAATGGTACGAGGCCCGGTTTTAAGCCGTTGACGAAAGCATGCATTGCTTGTACGTCACTTACTCTAGAGCAACTGTTCTTCATTGTAGTCCATCTTGAGATAAAGTCCACATATGGCTCATCTTCAAAATGGGTGTAGCGGTTTAGCTGATTGATGTTGTTGGGGCGTTTGTAAGTTCCCCGAAAGTGCTGAGTGAAAACTCTAGCCATATCATCCCAGCTGTCTACGGTTCTTGACAGAAGCCCGTTAATCCAATCTCTGGCTCCATCCAGCAACATTAGGGGGAGGAATTTTACCGCCTCTAAATCTGTCCCTTTGTTGATCTGGACGGCTGTATAACAGTCTGAGAGCCAGGTATCCGGGTTTGTACTACCGGTATATTTTTGATATGTTGGACCAACTTTGGCAAAGACAGAATATAGAGTTATTCTTTGGATCCTATCAGTGAAACACTTAGGTCCAAAGTATAGATCACCTCTTTCCGCTCTATCAGCGTGTGCGGAATATCTACCGGCCAAATGGATAGAAGGGGATCTGCTCCTTTCTTTTCATTGTTGCACGAGTGCGCTTTTCCGGGATTATCCCTTTTTCCTCCGTTATCGTGTCCTTTGGAATAAGGTGGAGTTCTACTCTTGTGTCTTTCCTTATTCCTAGGAGGGGTACGGGAGATCTCACGCTTGGGAGGAATATCGTATCTTCTGGCTTTTTCAGCAGGGCGTCTCGGAGGCGGCATTGATTTTCTGTCCTTCCGGTTCTGTTCTTCCCGATCACAGGGGTTGACTCCACCTTTCGGCGGTTGGGATCCTGTTCTGGATGCTTCATCCTAGTTATCGATAATTTTCTTGTCCTTTTTCGGATCTCCTTTCTTCTCTTTTGAATTGCCTGAATCTCTAGGTTCTCCAGATCCAGGTGCTCCAGCGGCGCATGTGGCTGTTTTGCATAGGGCTGAGTCGTCATGCAACTTCCCTGATCTTGCATGCCCTCGCTGCTATTGTTGCAATTCTTTTCCTAAGAAAGCATACACCCCTTGGAGTTTTTCTTCATTGGAGTACAGATCATCATTGAGGATGGATAATGCGGCTTCCGTGTTTTCTGCGGCGGTTTTGTATATAGGTTCGCCCCTAGCATCGATGTCGTTTACTTGCTTTTGTCAGACAGGGTTTTGGACCAGTTCCTTCGGCTGCAGTACTTCCGGTCTTACGATTCCGGGTAACCTTGTAAGTTTTATGCCTGATCTATTCCTTTTCTCGTACTCCTCAATTTCTTCCTGCTTCAACTTAATGTCAGCATGGGTTTGTAGGAGATTTTCCCGAGTTCTGAATAGATATTGTTGTTGCCTTTGGAGAGCTTGTCTCATGGCTTCCAGCACTTCAGGGAGTTCGTGGGGTCCCACTGGTGTTTGAAGTAAATTCCGTTCGTCCTGTTCTGACATTAATGGAACAGGGACTTCCTTCGTTTTCTTCTCCGCAGACTTAACTCCACTTCCTCCTCCAACTTCCAGGTTTTCGTTGGCGGGATCCACCAGTTTTTTCTTCCGGAGTTTGTACTGGAGTTTCTTGGCAGCCTTGTTTCTTTTTTTGGAAGATGGAGGTTTTTTACCAGGTTCCTCTTCTGTCAATTCCTTGACATCAGGGTAAATTGGAGTGGTTTCACCGTCCTCTCTTTCCTCATCTGGCGGAGGTGTTTGAGGGTCTTCCCGACTTTCGGCATCCGTGTTTTCAGCCGATTTTGCCATAAGAACTTCATGGAATCCCTCTTGAAAAGATTTGACCTTTCTTTTGCAAGCATCTTCATCTTCGTCTTCGGAATCAAGTTGGTCAGATCCGGGTTCCGATTCAAATCTAAACTCAATGGCGGCTAGGACGGAATCGGCTTCCAAGTTCGTCGTTATATCAACGGGTGTCGGATCTTCCACATCTGCTGTGGGATTGTTTTCTTCTGCCTTTTCGACGGGATTATTTTCGTCTGTGTTTTCGGCATCTCGGTATGCACCATACCAATAAAGTGCGATCTCATTGCAGGCATCTCCGAAGAGGCAGCAATTTGAGCGGGATATTGGCGATCCGAGCAAAATCCGGCATCATAGTTTTCTTAAACTGGGTATACGGCGGGTGGGATAAATCTACTTCCACCATAGAATCCCATTGCCTCTGAAGTTAATCCGATAAAGATGTTTGCAGATCCAATCGGTAAAACGCAGGAACTTACCAAATGATTCCGTGCTGGCATGTACGATCCGTTGTCGATGAAGCGCCCGACGTCGTTGTCGAATTCCAAGCTTCCGACAGTTATGGTACTGCCGATTCCACCGAGTAACCCCGATCGAAACATAACGTCTGACGTCGCTGGCCCCACGGTGGGCGCCAACTGTCGAGACATCGTAGTAGGGTTCATAGACGGGGGTGCCATGAGGCCTACGGGTAAAGACGTGGGGGGAACGTGGTAGTATGACTACCAGGGACACCAAAGTTTACCCAGGTTCGGTACGTCACAACTAGGCGGCTTTCCTACTCCTGCAATCTCACTAAATCAGGGCTGAAGCCTGAAGTATACAGAATACAATGTGAGTTAGGGTTTGCTAACTCGACGAGGATCAACTTCTCGGCGAGTTGGCTTCTAGTTAGTTATCTGTCCTCTTTTCTTCTCTCCCGTCCGGCTTTATATAAATAGCCGGGTTAGGGCTTACAGAAAGGAAACCTAGAAGACTACGATAAGTTCTAACTTGGAAGTCAAGAATCCGCCTTCTACTCCAAGCCGAACCACGTGGGCCATGGTCCGGGTTCTTCTAGAATCCAGCTTGTGCACGTCAGCTTACTGGGCCGCCTAATGGACTGTGATCCATTACCAATCAGGCCACCCTGGTAATCCGGCTCTTTATGACAATGCCGGATATACCCCTAATCGGTATATATCCGACAGTTCTCTAAGTTTACCCTCAAAGATCTTCCAGTAGAAAGTGGTTCTATACATGGAAAGGATACCATTAAAGAATTCTTTGATCATGTTAGTAAGCATGATAATTTTGAGGAAAAATCCATAGTAGAACTTGCTCCAAATTATGAGAATGATGCAACTTATTTAGTTCACATGTTAGAAGCTAGGTTTTTTAACCTTGATCCCATATTACAGCATATGTTCCTCAACTTTAATAACATTGAAGATACTTAGAAAAAAACTTTATCTTAGAAACCATGCTTAAAGAATTTGGAGATGTTGTTATAGAAGCTAGAAAAGTCTTTGATCGTTTCAATATGCTTGGCTCATGTGTTGATATTGTTGGTGCTCTAGAAAAAACTGTATCTAATAATGAAAAGGAGGATAAAATACCAATCCCCTTTAAATTGGCAGCACTGCATGAAGCCCAAGAGAAATTTTTGGATTGGATTTTTCCTAAGAATTTATTTTATGAGAATAGTAAGCCTAACAGTTCTAAGAGAGGAGCCTCTAAAACTCACTTAGATAAAATACAATGTATTATTAAGGAATTGCCAATACTTGATACCACTTTTCTGGGCCTAGCTAAAAGGCGTTAAAGCAAAGCACTTCTTGGGAGATAAACCATTGTTTTATTTTTGCCTTGTTTTTGTCTGTTTTCTTTGAGTCAAGGGGTTTTATACTTCTGCAGCAATTCCTTGTATATTTCTTTTCATGTTTTAGTAGTGCCAAGTAAGGTTTTCTCTCGGCTAATTCCGCAACTTTTTCGTTCTGTAGGTTTTTCGATATAAGCAGCGTAAGTGCCTCGAAAAAAATCGTCTTTACACACTGTTCTGGTTTTAACAGATTCTGCCATTTTTATTGCATTTGCTCTTTTGCGATGTAAAGTGGATTTCTTTGCTTCACGAAACTTCAGCGTCTGTATCTTATGTTTAAAAGTATCAATAGCACTTGTGCCATACAGAACCCATGGATTTTTAATTGTTTCACTAACCCTCTAATGCGAATTACTTTTTGAGTGTGGTGTGAAGGAAGTTTTCAAGGGTCAAGAGAAGAGGGTGATATATGTGATCAAGAAGAGTGCAAGATCAAAGCTTGGGGATTCCCCCGTGGTTCATCCAAGAAATTTTTTAGAAGACTCAATCATCTAATCTTGGGGATTCCCAAGGCATCCCCTTCTTCATCAACAATCTATCAGGCCACTTCTAGTGAAACTATATTTTTATTCGGTCACATCATATGAAGTTTACTTGGAGCGTCTGTTTGTTTTTCTTTTGTTTTCTTTTGTTTTCTATTGTTTTCTTTTGTTTTCCTTGCTGCAATAATATATTTGGACCCTAGCATTCTTTGTTTGGGAAAGAGACACGCTCCATTTTTTCATTTGAATACTTGTTATGCTAGTATTCTTAGTTTTTCTTCTAGTTGGTGCAAAATTACTGTTTAGTCTTGTTTTCATTGCATTTATTGTTCAGAGATGATAGTTTTAGTAGTGTTATGTGAGTACTCTCATGTTTTATTTCTGTAGCATTTAGAGAGTTTATGTTAAAGCATGTTTTGTATGGTGCTTGTTGGGAAAAGAAACTGCTGCTTCAGGTAGAATTTTTAACGGTGCAAGTAGAAGCTTTTATGGACTGTGGCTAGACTTTTTCATATTATGATAGATGTTATTTTAGTTCTAAAGTATTCTGGTTATTTATAAGAATGATTAGCCTCAAGTAGCTGAGAGTGTTTAATGTGCCATTGAAAGAATCATGAGTTGTTTTTGTCATATTGAAGCATAAATTTGTGGTGTTCTCCTTTGAATGTTTTATTTGGTTGACCTGGCACATGCTCTCACCATATTTATGACTATGAACCAGTCACTTATAGCCTCCATGATCATTTAGTTTTTGAACTTGTGGTACCACTTATGCTTTGATTAATGATGTTTATGTCGCTATGCATTATTATGGCTCTTATGCTCTCTTGATTTGTCGCTCCCACTCTTGTGCTAGCCTCCACCTGTACTGAGTATGAGCTCTACTCGTGCATCCAACTCCCTAAAACCAAAGTTTTCCCATTGTGTACACCATACCTACCTACATGTGGTATTTAACCTCCACTCCAAAGTAAATTTCTCATGTGTTACCTTTAAAACGTTCAAAATTACTCTTGTTTTGTGCTCTTGTTTTAGCTCATGAGGACGTAAATAGAGAATCTGTATCTCACTTGTTGATTGTACTTTCACACCCTGGACTAGTGGCTTCATCCGCTTATCCAATGATAGAAGAGCTGGCAACAGGGTGCCTAGCCCCAAATTAATAACACAAATTCTCTTCACTATTTTTCCCTAATTTATCAGTCAAAGCTTAATTGTGTAAACAAAAGAGAAAGAGGGATGATCTTCTACCCAGATGCGTCCTTCTATGGGAGCCGCTCTTGTGAAGTCTAGTTGTCTTGTGACGTACTGTATTTTCTGTTTACCATTCGTTAACACAAGCATACACCTCTCTTAAAAATGATTTTTATACCTCTGTTTACTAAAATAAAATTTCTAACACATGAGTGATCCATGCCTCCCTCTGCGAAGGGCCTTTCTTTTACTTTTATGTTGAGTCTCCATCTTCTAACTTTATGCACGGTTGAGAGAGCATAGTTGCCATTCTGAGTTTTATGTGCATTTGTCCCAGAAACATTATTAATTGATTCATGATGTGTTATTGCTTGTTCTCTAATTATTTGTTCTAGTATTTCTCATGACCTTTGAAGGTGTCCTGGAATTTATGTTTTCCCCCACTCTTAAGGACTAGCGAAATATCACTTTGGCATGTTTTCTCTATACTTAAAACAAACGTATATCTTTCGCTGCACTGTTATTCATGATCTTTTTTTGTGTTACTTCTCATGATGCAAGGTGATTGCTATGCTTTATTATTAAAATTCTATTTATCATTTTTGTGTTGAAGTTCTATGATCTCAGCTTACTTATGCTTTTACATTATTGATGATCAAGTTTATGTTGGTAGCATGTCACCTCAGAAATTATGTGTTTTTATCGTTTACCTACTCAAGGACGAGTAGGAACTAAGCTTGGGGATGTTGATACGTCATAAATGTATTCTTAATTTCTGATGTTCCATGTTGTTTTATTATTTTTCCCACATGTTTGCTACACACTTTATGCCATTTTTATCGATTTTCCGGACTAACCTATTGACAAGAATCCACAGAGTCAGTTCCCAATTTTCTGTTGTTTTCAGTTTCAGAAAAGTTGTTCTGGAAATATTCTCGAAATTGAAAAATTCGAAGCCCGGAAGTCTTGGAATTCCCGAAGGTTCCACGGAGACCCGAAGAGACCCGGAGGGAGGCCATAGTGTGGGGCCCCCCGGCCTCAACCGCCTTTGCTCTTTCGCCTATTTATACCCCCGAGACATAAGACCTAAATATATACCACTTCGTCCCAAAAAACACCCGAGGCCGACATCGGGAGGGTTCTGGAGCTCTCCCCGGCACCCTTCCGGGAGGGGAGTTTAACAACGGAGGGGTCTACACCACCATGCCCTCCTCCAAAGTGATGCGTGAGTAGTTCATCCCTAGACTACGGGTCCATATCAGTAGCTAGATGGTTGTTCTCTCCACTTTGTACCTCATGTTTAGATCTCGTGAGCTGCCTCACATGGTCAAGATCATCTTTATGTAATGCTACATCTTGTGTTTGCTGGGATCTGATGAATATTGAATGCTATGTCTTCTGATTATCAATCTATCATGTTATCTTCATGCATATGTTATTTATGATCTTGCAGGCTCTCCGTTATTAGTAGATTCTCTGGCCAAGTAGATGCTAGTAACTCTAAGAGGGAGTATTTATGCTCCATAGTGGGTTCATGCCTCCTTTGCATATGTGCTCGAGTGATAACAACGTGACGGATGGAGGATGTGCTGTTGCCATTAGGGAGAAAACAACATTGTTTACCTAGTTTACATTATTTACATTACACACTTTTCTTACTGCGATAATCTGTTGCTAGCAACTTAATACCCAACGTTTGTTCGGATGATATTCGGAGCGTGGATTATTAGACATAGATGCAATTGGATGACGGTCTATGTATTTTGTTGTAATGCCCGCATGAATCACATGGTAATCTTTATGTCTTGCATATGCACTACGGTGCAACCTTCATTTCTGTCAATTACCCAGCTGTAATTTGTTCACCACACATGTTATTTATCTTTCACGGAGAGACACCACTAGTGAACTATGGACCCCAATCCGTTTTCCTCGTACTGATAAAACACCTACTGCTTTCATACTGTTCCTACTGTTTTCCACACCATACGTTTAACCTCTTTGTGTTCAGCAAAACTGGTGAGATTGACAACCTCACTACTATGTTGGGGCAAAGTGATTTGATTGTGTTGTGTAGGTTCCACGTTGCTGCTGAACCCGTAGTGCGCCCTGGCATCTCAGCTGTATCAACCTTCAGAGATTACTTGTCCTCCTACTGGTTGATTCAACCTTGGTTTCTTTTCTGAGGGTAAACTTGCCGCTGCACTCTTCACAACATTTCTCTTGGGGTTTAGCAACGTCAGCCACCATGCATCATTAAAAAATCATCACAAATGCGCCTTGTATCACATTAAAAACAGTAGTGAAGTGAACAAATTTATCATTTTTTAGTTTTAAAATACACAAACTGGGGTTTTTCTTGCGATGGATTTGGCATGGGTTTTACGAAAAAATCATGTGTGAGGTAGATGGCAATCTCTTAGTGTTTTTCAATACAATCTGCAATATAAAGGCAATCACAAAGGGTTAAAAATATGATGTGCGATGCAAAATAAAAAAGTTTATCAAAATGTGTACATTTTTCAGAAGAAAGGCGCCTTTCTATGACTAAACTTGCAGCCATTTTGACCTTGTTTAATCATCAAAGAAAATGAAACATTTTAAAAAAATGAATCACTTAGTCCTTTGATGTGTACTAGTTTTTTTTCGGAAAAATGACAAAATTGTCATATGATATATAGTCTTTTTCTCAAAATAGTTTTACAATATACGACATTTGAAATTAATTTATAGAATATATGAACAGAAATTAATGGTCAAAGGTTGATATGAAGGTCATGTAAATATACATAAAAAAAAGCACCACTATGAGTAGATTCTCGATTTCTTCTAATGGGTGAAATTCTTGAAATTTTAATCACTTATGCTTGGCCAGTGGCGTTTTGGTGTACTGCTTGCTGCTACTTCACATTCTTGATGGCTGATGAGGCGCCAGGACAGAGAAGAGGAGGCCCTTGGTGCATCCAATTATTTCTAGGTACATCTTTTCACACTAACTCAAGTCATTCTAGTGACAACGACCATTCCTCAATCTACACCGCCACAATATGCTAAACTAAGTAGACGATCAAATCCAAGATGTGGGCGCAACATCATAACCTGCGCAAGTGACTGAGAGCAATACAATGCCACACTTAATTCAATACATAACATATGAATTGCTTCGAAGTACTCAACAAGTGGGAGATCTTCCTTTGTTCCCATTGTCTCCTTTTCCCACAGCTTTTCTCATATATTTTGTCCCTCTCTCATCATCGCATCATGTTTGTGTGTGGTTTAGGTGCGCGCACGTATAAAAAGGGAAGTGGGACAATGCAATAGAGCTTGCTATCTATTTTGACAATATATAGAGGCAAAGAATTATTTAGATAAGTGAAGGTTGGTAAGGCATTAAATTTTTTAATCATGCAAGGGAAGCTTGTGAGTTTCAGCGCTCCTGTACCCAACAAGAGAGGATGTCATAGATGGCTGACAAAAGTGTCTTTATTATGTCAAATCAAACGGTTCTAGAAAATACAGATATATCACTTACAGGTCATATTTGTAGCCATTTGCGTCATGTAGTGATGGTTATTAAGCAATACTGTCGGGAGCACTACTGAAGCACATGTTGCTTCATATTTGGTTCACGAACACTTCCCAAGTCAGTTTTTCATATGACCTCTAGTATAATAGATATAGATCGGATGCGTTGCACATCACGATCAGTGGCTTGGTAAATGATACTATCATCCTTTGTTTTTTAAGCAGTAAGCATCCATCCTTAGCGTTAAAAAATGATACGACCAGACCTTTTCTGGGCTTTGGCATCGCCGTCACTCACATCTAAAGTGGTGTTACCGAATAAAACATGTATACTGAAATCCTGCCCTCAAACTCAAAGCACAAAGACTAGTATACAACGACTGCAAAGTGAGGATTTATTATCATCCATCCCTTCAGTCTCGTGAAAGATGTGTTTTTCTTTTGCCTCATATGACAAGGTAAAACATTCTGATTTTTGACCGCTTATATATTTTAAAAATACTTTAAATAGAATAATAAAAACATTTTTAAATTGAGAAAATATTGTAACAATATACACCACATTCAAAAATATAAAATAATGGCAATGTTTCATACAAAGACGGTAAACCTTATATACCGCCCATTAGCGGTGCCAGACTCTCGCACCGCCTAAAGCATGTCTTCCTTGGGCCAGGCCCATTAAGTTTTCTTGAGAGGCTTCTTTGCTATACGGTGTTGCTTGGATCCCCTATGGCATACCTATTTGTATTTTTTTGTGTGTTTCCTTTTTCTTTTCATTTTTTATTCATTTAATTCTTTTTTCATTTTGGAACAACTTTCAGATTTGAAAAATTGTTTCGGTTCAAAAAATATTCGAATTCAATTTTTAAAAATTTAAAATTTCTTCGGATTCAAAATTTGTTCAAATTTTGAAATTGTTTGGATTTAAATTTTGTTCATTTTTGAAGTATGTTTGGATTAACAGATTTTCAAATTCGAATTTTTCAACTTTTAAAATGTTTGGACTAAAAATCTATTCATATTTTAAATTTGGTCAGATATAAAATTTGTTAAATTTTAAAAAAATAGTTTTTCAAATAGATTTAGATAAGAAAATAGATTTTAAATGCGCATAAAGAGAAAAAAATGATGGTAGTTTTTTTGTTGGGCCAGACTTGACCTCCCCAAGGAGTCACACTTCAGGCGCCCGAGGGGAAACACGCCACTAACGAACGCCACATAGGGGCTCCCGCCGAAGACTATACAAATGTAAATAATGACATTTAAGGTAATAGAGCTAGGTCGGGCCCATCCTAAAAGAGTATGGGCCGAAGTTACTGAGCTCATAGAGGCCCTTAAAATAAATTAGTGTGTTTCAATATGTAAAAATTCCAAAAAAAAGTAGCCCCCACCCAACTCTGTGTCTAATTACACATCAAACCATGTAGTAAAGAGAGTGCTAGCATAACATGTCAAAATAAAGTGGCACAATGAGCAAACACTAGTGATACAATTCCTGTAGTAATAGGCATGCATCAAACCCTGAAATATAACTGATCTCCTAGCACACAAGAAGTCCTAGATCTTCTATTTTTTCCATTGTCTCCTATTCCAACACTGTTTGTTTTATCTCTTAAGGTTTTCTCTTCTCACCTCCGTAAATTTGTGCTTTGTTTTCACCTATTTTATGTAGTTAGCTCGTGCTAGAAACATATACAGTGTCAAGTGGGTCAATAGTGTGTTATCTAGTCGGGCAACATAGGGTTCTATATAAAAAGGAAAATCATTGTTCACAAAAGTGAAAGTTGGTGAAGAATTCATAATCAAGTCATGAAACAAATGTTGAGTACTTTTATTGTTGGTAATTAGTAATGACTACTCCAAAAACCTCATTCATGATAGATATCATATAGGGATCCTTTTTGTGTGCCGCATAGAACACTCCTCATTTTTTTTGGTGGGTTGTCTCTCATTATTCTATACAATCTTATACTCCTATTTATTTTCCTTATCAACTCATCAAATGTATTGTGTTTTCCTACATGTGCGGAAAGTAAATTTCTGATAGTGTTATTTGACAATTTTTATTGTGGTTCATTCGTTGATTGATGGGTGTTCGGATTTGTTCTACACTTGGCCATGCTGAGGTGCCTAGCTCCTAGCGACGATCCTTGTGGCGCTACCAAAGCGTCTTGCATGATGGATGAAGTTGCTCCCAGGCATTTTTCTCCGCTAGTGCGGGTTGGCCGCCCCCACCAGCAGCCCTAGCCGCGCCAGAGTCTACGCCTCGGCTCTTTGAAATGGAGGAGGCAAAGGAGAGTCCCATGTCCGATAATTTTCGTAGAAACTTCGTAACTAAAATGCATTATGTCGGGAAGTTAGACTTATATAGACATGCATATTCGCAAATTGAAAATAAATTTTTTTATGAGCCCTGAAAATGATAAATTCATATTGTAAGTAGTAGAAAACGTTTACATCCGTTACTGCCGTTGTACTCACTTCTGAAATTGACATTTTCATAGGTCCAATTTTTTCTCGAGTTTCAACTTTCCAATTTACGGTTATAGAACTCTGCCTTCCCAACTTAATACATTTTCTTGAGTATTTTTAAATAAACCGAAACATGTTTTTTTCGTGGTATTCACTATTTTCCACCAAAACTGATCCACGAGATACTTTCTCGATAATAACAAAAATTTAAAAAAATTGTGCGATGCATACAGAAGTTTGAAAAACTTCATCAAAACCCAACACCGAATAGTAGAAAATACCTTTCCCTTTTGTTGGTAAAATATCCAACGTCTAATATTATTATATGAGTTTAGCACGAAGTATCCTTTTTATGGCCTTTTGTCACATTCATTTGAATTAATAAATATATATAAATTTAGTCATAAGTAAAATCTCACTTAGTTTTGCCATATATAAAATAAAATATCAACAATCAACAATATAAATTTATTAATTATGACACATATTTTATGGCGGGTCTGTTGATATTAATTTAGTATCATAATTTATATATTGCTTGTCTATAACATTTATCAATCTTGGAGGACCGTGAATTTTGAAAAAAATTATATGCCTTTTTGTTGGAATGAAGTGAGTACCAATTATTTTTCCCTGCTTGTAATGAAAATAGAAAAAGTCATGTTATTTGGTTCAAGAAAAATATATCAGGTTTTCTTTCTGTTTTGGTGACGTGTACTAGCGGTCTCCCTCAAGATATATAGAAATTTGCATGCGTGTGTCAATAGCTAATCTATATTTCCAGGTCTATAAGGTCTTGCAAAATTTCACATTTTATTCTAAACATAAATTGTAAAAATAACTTATAACAACTAGTATAGATGAGGCAATTTAACGCCCCCAATCGCATTCCACTTTGGCGAAACCATAACAAATTAATTATTCACATACCATTTGAAAAACACATATGTCATATTCGGGTAGCATTGGCAACCACACATGGTTAAAAAAAATGGTATCGATGCAATAAAACTTGATTTTTCAAAAAAGGTGTGCCAATTAGAAGGAAATCGCACACCGATTTTTATACATGTGTGCGGTTCATCATTAAAAATCATCTTAATTAGGTGTTTAGCACAAATGTGCCTTAAGACAGTGAAGAGAACTAATTTATCAATTTTGTGCCTTAAAATGCCCAAAGTGGGATTTTTCTTGCGATGGATTTGTCACAGTTTTTACGAAAAAAAAGATCATGTGTGATGTCAATGGCAACCTATTAGAGTTTTGAAGTAAAAAAATAAACAATGTAAAGCCCACCACAAAGGGTTAAAAATATTATATGCGATGCACAAGAAAAAAGGTTCATCTAAATATGTACATATTTGCGAAAAAGGCACCTCCTTGTGACTAAACTTGCAGCCATTTTCACATTGTTTTTAAAACATCAAAGAAAAATAAAGTGAAATCTTTCCTCACTTAGTCCTTGGATGGGAGCCTTTCACATATTGAACGCGCGACGCCGCAAGAAAGCGGGGGATCGCGAGACACCATCCTCGGACGAAGCAAAGTGTATCCTTTTTTTAGTTGCAGAGATTGCACAGTCAAGATACCGGTGGTCACTCAAAGCAACCACCACGGGAGGCTTCCTGCAAAAGATCCGGTGACCCTCCTCATTGTCATCGGGTTTAATACAGTGTTTAAAGCACGGTTGCTCTTGCAGAATCGAAGGTCCGCATTGGCTGTTCCACAGACGCGTGTGAGCAGACAAGGTCGCATCTACGTGTACAGTCGACATAATTAAATCAATTTATCTTTTATTTTTATTTCTATTTCCTTTGAGTCTTAGGCGACACTATTTAAATTCAAGGTCTGGTATTTGCTATTTTTAGGTGATACAAATTCACTTATGCTGATAAAAGGCTAAACTTCTGACGAGTAGAGCATAGCGTCACGACAACCCCCATGGTACGGTATGAGTTGTTACCGAGTTGGAGTTGGATTCACCGTTACCTACCTAGTTAGTTTAGGACCATCTTTATACCTCATGTAAGCTGCCGTTTGGGATAAAACACATATTGTAAATCCGGCTCACCCAAAATAGTGAAGTATTGTAAATCCGTCTCACTAAAAAAAAAGAAATAGTGAAGTATTGTTGTCTGGCGCCCGCGGTTTTTTCTCTTCCTTGTTGGAAGGGTTTTCCACATTAAAATCTCGTTTCCCTGTTTGTTTGATTTTGCTTAACTTTATTATTGTTTTACTAACGCATGTTACATTATTCAAGAAAAAGAAAAGAGATGTCTTTTTTTTCAGAATTAGATGAGATGTCAAGGTGCACCCTAGGTCTTTGAGGATGATCAGGTTCTCCACAACAATTGATACACGTACCATATACGATTTATTATTCAATAATTCCAAGAAATACCGATCATCCATGGATAAAAGACTGGCTAACAAATAACTGAAGAAAAATCAAACACTAGTAGAAAACAGGGCATTGAGCCAAGCACATTGGAACCGGATGTGATAAAAACCGGTTCTAAAGGGTCTGTCGCCTGGGCCCCCTCCCTGCAGCAAATGGTCGCAAGGCCTTTAGGACCGGTCTATGGCCTTGCGGCCATTTTGTCGTGGTGGTGTCACGGCAGATGCCATGGGATGGCTAAAGATGTGGGGACGATGGACGCTGGAGGTGTCCGGGGAGGGATCACGCGACGAGTAGCCGCGTGAGGTAAGATCCACACAACACAGACAACACGATGTACCCAGGTTCAGGGCCCTCGTGAGGAGGTAAAACCCCTACTCCTGCCTGTCTCTATGTATTACGATGTCTCTCCGAGTAGCCACGGTACAAATGGTATCTCTACCGAGTAGCCTCTCTCTCCTCTCCGAGTAGAGCTAGGTCAAGAACTTAGGGTTTCTAGGGCTCCAGAATGAGCGTCTATGAGTCTGCCTCGCGCAGGAGGCGGCGGGGCACCTTATATACATGGTGCCCAGCCGGATACGTCCAAATCTAGACAAGTGTCGACATAGTGTGCACATCGTCCTTTCTCCGAGTACCCGCTGACAGCTTTGGTTCCTAATCTTGGCTGCTTCTGTAAAGTCGTTGGGCAAAACTAGGGGACAGACTGGTATCACTGTACCTAGGCACAGAGTAGGGCCCCCTTATCCTGCCACCGCCTGCTTCCATGCTGTCACTGTCAGGGAGACCGGTCCCATATGAACAGTAGTTCGAATGCTGCCAAGTACGGACCCAGGATACGCGGGATCCTGTGTCAGAACGGCTCCTTTGACTTTCTGGCCCGAGTAGGTTCCCGCCAATTGTTCCCGCCAATTGTACTCGGGCCAACTCTTCTACTCGAAAGGATAGAACTTGATTGATATCTCCTTCTGGTCATCTTGAGGTGAGACCGAGTAGCAGTCGACCGGGTAGCGAGTACCAGGTAGTCGGCTACTCGACCAAACCTCTCTTCTGTAAGCCGCCTTTTCCACTTGCCTTTACCCTACTCGGGGGTAACCCCCCGACAGCAGTCCCCGAAGCTGGTTGAGTCTTGCGAACTTGTTCACTAGGCTCTGCCAGCTTAAAACCAGCCTTTGCATCTCAGCCCTTGAACCTCAAGATGCCGAGTAGAACCTCCGAGTAGCTATCTGGAAAGTACCTTGAGTTTCCTCTTTCCCGAGTAGCACTTGCTTTCTACTCTGTAACCGAGTAAAAAGACTTAGAGAAATTTCTCAGATTGAGCCTCTGCAGCACAGAGCACAATCCAGCCCTTCGCGCAGCAACTGCACACGTGTCAAGCATCCACGACCTTGTCGTTTCGTTGCCCAGGACACGAACTGCCACGCGTCCAGTTTTCACGCAGTGGGCCCACCGGCCGTCATGTCCCATCAAGTGTAGTTATAGGCCACGATTCGGTGGTGGGATCAACTGTGGCCATTACGCGCGCAACCGGCGCTTGTGTGCGTTTCTAGCCGGCCACAGGATCCACCACACGCCACAATCGATCCCACTTCCACGACGGTAACGGTAAACTCGCGGAGGAGATATAAATACCCCCGCCGGTAACTTCCTTTTCCCCTTCCCTTGCACTATTCCTTCTTCGTCTCCTGCTCTTCTCCGCCACCGAGCTCTCCGCCGCCGCGCAAGCTTTCGCGCCGCCGCGGACTCAATCCCCCAACCAACTCCTTCGATTTCTTCCACCTTCCCTACTCGCAACAATGGCCAAATCTGGCTGGGCCGGCTCCTCCGTCACCGCGGAAGATTGCGCCTGGCTCGTCAATACCAGGCGAGTCCCTCCCGGTGTGGAGTGCCGGGCGCCAGACGGTGAAATCGTGCCGTCCCCGCGGGAGGGAGAGCGCGTCGTCTTCCTGGCGCATTTTGAGCGCGGGTTCGGATTGCCCGCCTCCGATTTCCTGCGGAAGTTCCTCAACCACTTCGGCATCCAGATGCACCATCTGCCCCCCAATGCCGTCGTCTTCCTCGCCTACCACGCCGTGGTCTGCGAGGCCTTCCTCGGCATCCGGCCCACGTGGGAGACGTGGCTCAGGTACTTCCACTTGCGCCAGCAATCCACCGGGAAGAAGGACTCCGCGGGCGTCGCCCGCGCCACCGACACCGGATGCGCCATGATGGTGCAGCGGTCCGGGACGAACCACCCCCGCATCAAGGGGCTGGACTCCGTCAAGCTATGGCAGAAGACGTTCCTCTACGTCAAGAACGTTGCCGCCGCGGAAGGAGCCATCGTGGATGATCGAATCAACTTGCCCGTTTGGAGCAATCGCGCTCCAATCGGGATGTATTGGAAGGACAAGCCCGTCAACGACGATGACGCCATCGAGATGGAGAATAGACTCGGCTGGCTGAAGGCGCAGGGCCTCAAGAACGACGACCCGGTGGCCTGCTGGATCCAGCGCCGAGTGCTGCCCTTGCAGGAGCGCTGCCATCTCATGTGTTACATGGGAGGCCCCCGCGACTGCACCAGGACCACCACCATTGAGATCGACAACATCGATGTTCCCTGGCACGCAAGGAACATCTTGACGACGAATCTTGGCGACCACTGGCAATACGGGTTCGTCCCGTACAGCCGTACAAAGCCAATTGAGCGGGTACGCCTTTCTTACTTTGCTCTCTGCATACACTTTCCGAGTAGATAACTTCTCCTTCTTGCATCAACTAGCAATTGCCTTGCGTTCCGAGTAGAACATCTAGCCGAATCGCCTTAGGCTTAGTATGCTTTGTGTTTGCACGCCTTGCCGGATAGCCTACTCGAGAACGATTCTTAGGCTCGATGTGCTTTATACCTGCACGCCCTTCCGAGTAATACCTTTCGGCAAACATGCTTAGGCTTAGTATGCTTCGTGTTTGCACGCCTATCCGGGTAGAATGCTTAGTAAACTGCCTAGGCTTCGTGTGCTTTGTACCTGCACGCCTATCCGAGTAGGATTCCTTCCTGGTACTCGGCTAGTCTGTGATCCTTCTCTGTTTTTCAGGTTCTCACTCGCCAGATAATCGAGAGCTGCGAGGTTTTTGAGGGCAACTGGTCTCCTGATCGTGAGGAGGATGATGTGCCCTCTTTCGATGCCGCGGAGCAGACCAACCTCTCTCGCTCCCCCACTACTGACAAGCGCGACGCTCTCCGCACCTGGTCTGATGAAGACTTTGACGGTAACTGCACTTTCATTCTGTTTGCTTCCGAGAAGCACCAGTCCCTCGTTTGCTGTTTCTGATTCTTTCCTCTTTTCTCTTGGATTCCCAGATGAAGTTGTCGCGGACAAGGACGACGAGGACGAAGACGAGAACGAGGGCGATGCGCCCCTAGTCGTCAAGCCCCTGTCCGTCGCCGCTCCTGAGACCCTCAAACGGGCTGGTAGCGGAGCACCAGCGCCTCCTGCCAAGAGGAAGAAACCCGCCGAGAAGAAGGTGGTCGTGAAGAGGTCCAGACGAGAGCTCAAGTGCACCACCGCGTAAGCCATCTTCTCGGTCGCCTCCCTTCTCGCGCTGTGCTATTTTCCCCAATCTTCTTCTAATTTGTGATTTCCTTTTCTCTGCAGACCTCCTATGGACGCGAACGCAGCTCTCGCGTCTGACCACACTAAGGAAAAATCAGTACCTCTGGTCAATCTGGATGATGATGAGGACGACACCGCCAACGCTGCTGCTGCCAATCCACAGACCGCCGGTGCGCAAGGAGCAGCGTCTGAACCAGCAGCACAGGACACTACCATCCACGATGAGAGACCCCCTTCTCCTCCGGCTAGCAATGCCGAGGAGAACCAAGATCAAGAGATGCAAGACAACACCGCCGACGAACGGCCAGAAGCAGAGCAAGAGCAGCCCGCCACAGGGGCTGCTGCACAAGAGAGCCTCGCTGCCGAGCAGCGAGTAGAAGACACCACCGCCGCGGATGCCACCATAACTGACGCTTACCCATTGAGCAGCGTGCAACCGGGCGTGACACCGAGTAGCGCCCAGCCAGGAGCTGCACAAGGCGACGGATCTGCGGCACCACCAACTGCGCAAGGCCCTACACCACCAACTGCGCAAGGCCCTACACCACCAACTGCGCAAGGCCCTACACCACCAACTTCCTCCTCGTCGCCGCAGAGTAAGGACGCATCCAGCCCTCCTGCCGGGCGAGTAACCAGGCAGCGAGCCTTGGATGCTCTGAAGGATGAGGTTGTCAGAAGGGCATCCGAGAAGGAAGCTGCTGAGAAGGCCAAGGCCGAGAAGGAAACTGCTGATAAGGAAGCTGCTGAGAAGGCCAAGGCTGAGCAGAAGAAAGCCAGGGCTGAGCAGAAGAAGGCCGAGAAGCAAGCTGCCGAGAAGGCAGTCGCCGAGAAGGCGAAGGCCAAGACTGACGGGAAGACGACTGAGGATCCCGAGAAGCAGAGGGTTGAGAAGGAGCAAACGAAGAAGCGGGCCAGAGACCAGAGTACATCCTCAGGCGGAGCGCTCGTGATCCACGAGTCCGGCCCGATTCCTGCTGCGCTCTCTGCAGACGCTCGCGCTGCTGGCCAGCCTTGCTACCCGGAGTACATGATTGAGGTTAGCCATCAGCACTCCATCGGCTTCCCTCCCAAGGACAAAGCTTTAGCTATCCAGAGGGGAAGGAAGGTTGTAGCCATGAACTCCCCTCCTCCAGATCCAAGCCAACACCAGTCTGTCAACATCGCTTCTCGTGGAGTCCAAGACAAACCAATAACTTCCAAGGGTCTTGAACAGGTATTGGACACCGTTGGCCACATCAACGCCAGGTGGGACAGCAGGGTTCTCGGGGAGGAGAAATGGCACGGCCTGACCCTTGGCGGCATCGACCACATGCGCGTGGATTGGAACAAGGTCGATCTGGGACACAAGCCCATGTCCGTCTCCACCGAGACCGCAACCCTCGCAGCCAAGATGTTTCTGCACCGCAAGAACGCCGAAGACATCGAGCAGTCCTATGCAGTAAGTCCTTCTTGCCTTTTCCGAGTTGAAATTTCTTCTCTTCTATTCTTGCAGCTTCTCGGTCTTTCTCTCTCTTCCTTACCATCACCCCCAGTCCCCGAGATTCGGGTCGAGTAGACGGATACTCTCCGAGTAGCCTCCTACTCGGGCTGAATCTTCTCTGCTTTGCCTAACTCATTTTCTTCTCGTTTCTCAGGATAGCGTTCTTAAGCGGACCCACTTATACCGCATTCTTCTCTGGAACCATTCCATCGCCAGGAGGCGAATTGCTGCATTAGAGAAGGAAAAGGCAGTTGCTGAGGCAGCCAGCAAGAACGCCAACGACAGCACCCAGCAGCTGGCTGAAGTACAAGGTACGCTTTTAGCTACGCGGTTTCTGCGTTTTATGTTTACGCCCGCTTCTGCTTTCTTATGCGCTAACCTTTCCTTCTCTGCAGAAAAACTGAAGGCCTTAGCAGACGAACATGAGAAGTGCCGCAGCTTCGTGGAGAACTCCGAGGCCACCATCAAAAGGCTAGAAGGTAAGTTTGTTGTTTACTCGGTTTGACTTTGAATTTGTTTCTTCTCTGCTCCTCTGCTAACCTCATCTATCTCTTCGCAGAAGATCACAAGTTGTTTGCTGAGGCACACCAAGATTGTGTCAAGCCCGCAGAGGTGCAGAAGCAGCTGTCCGACCAGGCCGTTGAGCTGTTGAAGGACCACACCACGGAGACCGAGAAGCTGCAACTCCAGTTGCAAAAGGCACTCCAGGATGCCGTCAAGATTGGCGCCGAGAGGGACAGAGCAATTGCCGAGAAGGCCAAGGCCGAGACAACTTTTCGAGCCAAGGAGAGGGCCCTCGAGCAGGAATGCGAAACCTTAAAGAAGACCAATGCTGATCTCTTCGCTCAGATGGATAGCTTGCGCCTGATCCAAGAAAAGCACATTTCTAACGAGGAGTCCTGGAAGACCCAGCTGCAGCGGCTGCGCAACGAACTGTCCGGTAAGTCTTTTCTTCGCTGCTTCTCTTCTTCTCGGTCGTATTTCTTCTCGGTTTTCCTCTACTCGTTTCTTCTCTTCTCGGTTCTGAAGTTACCACATGCTATTTCAGAGATCTGGCCTCATCTTGACTCCCCTTCTGCGCCTACGGTGGCCAAGGCCCAAGCAGCTCGCCTTGCAAAAGGTGAGGCAGCAGATACCAGAGCCGAGATTGAGGACAGCTTGCTGGTGCTCAAAGGCTATTTCGAACAGCTGGCAGGCGTCGGAACTGACTTGGTGCACGAGGGCTTTGAGCTCCACAGGCTGTTTTGGCCTCATGATCTGCAGCCAACCACCATGAAGGGCCTAGCCTTCAAGCTGAAGAATGTGAAGAAAGAGTTGAAGAAGTGGCGAGCTTCGGGAGCCCGGGCCGGTGCGGACGTGATGCTTCTCTGCATAGCATCGTGGTATGAAAACCTCAACATGCAGCTCATCCGCGGGAAGCGCAATAATTCCAAGTGGGAGGTAGATCCCGACTGCGTGGCCACACGCAAGCAGATCGCCTACGAGGTCGCGGAGTGCGCCGAGACGGAGACCTTCATCGAGGGCCTCCCCGAGCCCGACACCGAGTACGAAGAGGAAGAGGAAGAGGACGACGAAGTGGAATCCGACTTGGAAGGCCTCTTCGAATCTCCTGAGGGCAAGGCCGGGAAGGGGAAGAACGTTGCCGTCGCGAGTAGCGATGAGGACGAGTACGCCCACATCGACACCGCCGCACTCGACTTTGGCACCTCCTCAGGTGCTGCTCTCGACGACACGGTGCCCCCTCCTGGCCAGGCTTCAGGCTCCTCTTCGGCTCCAGGACTCGTCTCGGTGGCCACGGCCACTTCTGAGCAGACGGCCACCCAGCATGATGCCGAGATGAAGGAATCCGCCACCGTCCAGACGGAAACGGATGCCACCCATGCCAGCACCGAAGAAACAGCTGCCACGGCCGCCACCAAAGAAACTGCTGCCAAGACCGCCGCCGAGAACACTGCCTCCTCATCCTGAAGCAACCTGCAATCTCTTTCAACTCGAACACTTATCAGATCCCCGGGATGCCGGGAGCAGATGTAATAGACTATCTTTGTTTTGCTTGCTACACAGTTTTTATGCCCACTCTGTTTATTTCGACATTAATCAATTTGAACGACGCTGGCTTAATGCCGAGTTGCATTTCCATGTGAGTCCCCGAGTTGCATTTCTTATTCACCCTATCTTTTCATCTCTGCTCTACCCGCGACTTGTCGCTTGTTTGGTATTCGAGTCACAAGATTCAAGTAGTAGGGCTGCAAATACTTAGCCACTAGAAACAATCATGGTAACGCAGCCCACCACTTAGCCGAGAAGACGAAAACAGGGAACAAAATTAACCAACAATCTACTCGGTTCCTGCACTTTTTCTTCCTTAGCGATTTTCGTGTGCTCATTGACCTTTTGCTTGTTCTCTTGCTTGCCATGAAGCCGGGTTCCGGACAGCAGCAGAGTCGAAGAGTTGGCATATAGGTTTAAACACACTACTCAATGCACTTATGAGTTCTGAAGTGGAGCAACCGAATAGACAAAGGACCAAGCCGAGTAAAAACACTTAGAGCAAATTTGGACGAGGGCAGTCCCCGAGAAACAATTTCAGATTGCAGAGTAGAATTTCAACTCGGATAAGAGGGTACATACACATCTTTGCTTACGAATGAAAACGACGAAGTAGAGCTACATTCCAAGGGCGCTTGGTTTCCTCTCCAGCTTTATCTGCCCTGTTCGCCTGCGATGGGCGCACATCTACAAGATAGTACGCGTCATTGTGCAGCGCTTTGCTGACAATGAAAGGCCCTTCCCATGGAGGAGACAACTTGTGCATCCCGGCTGTGCGCTGCACCAGCCTAAGGACCATGTCTCCTTCTCGGAAAACCCTTGGGTTCACCTTTCGGCTATGATAACGCCGCAGGTTTTGCTGGTATATAGCCGAACGTGACAGAGTCAGCTCTCTTGCTTCTTCAAGCAGGTCAACGTCGTCTTCTCGAGCTTCTCTCGCCTCCACCTCGGTGTAGAGGGCTACTCGGGGGGAGTCATGCTCTAAGTCTATTGGCAACACGGCCTCAGCCCCGTATACCAAGAAGAATGGCGTGTAGCCGGTTGACCGGTTAGGGGTAGTCCTTAGACTCCACAACACCGCTGGCAACTCTTCTAGCCAACACCCAGGTGTTTTCAGCAATGGCTCAATCAGCCTTGGCTTTATGCCTGCCAGTACCATCCCATTTGCTCTCTCAACTTGCCCATTGGAGGCAGGGTGCGCGACTGACGCAACGTCTAGTCGGATATGCTTATCTCTGCAGAATCGCACCATTGCCCCCTCTGCAAAGTTGGTGCCGTTGTCGGTGATGATACTGTGCGGGTAGCCATATCTCATGATCACATCCTTCACAAACTTCACAGCTGTGACCCCATCGCACTTCCGAATAGGTTTCACCTCGATCCACTTGGTGAACTTGTCCATCATGACCAAGATATGTGTCATATTGCCTTTAGCCGGCTTGAAAGGACCAACCATATCCAAGCACCAAACAGCAAATGGCCATGTGATAGGAATTGTTTTCAACTCGGAAGCAGGCATGTGAATCTTACTTGCGAACATCTGGCAGCCGGTGCACTTCCTCACAATATCTTCAGCTTGCTGCAGTGCAGTGAGCCAGTAGAAGCCATGCCGAAAAGCTTTCTTGACCAAAGCCCGAGATGAGGCGTGATGCCCACATTCCCCTTGATGTATCTCCACCAGGATTTCTTCTCCCTCTTCTGGGCTCACACAACGTTGCAGCACACCAGTGGCACTTCTCTTGTGCAGCATATCTCGGACTATAGTGTAGCCCTTGGACCTTCTCTGAATCTGCCTCGCAGTCACCTCATCTTCAGGTAAAGTACCATCCCTTAGAAAGGATAATATGGGCATTGCCCAACTCGGTGTCTCCCACATGGGAAACACTGGTTCGTCCATTTCCATTGGGGCAGGCTCTTGTGGTTGCACAGGAGGAGTAGGAGCGCTTCTTTGCAGCCCAGACCGATTAGCGAGAACTTCTTCAATGAATGCAACAGCCTCTGGGTTGAGGGCGGCAGTCCCCGAGTACGGAGCGGCAGTCCCCGAGTAAGGAGTGGCAGTCCCCGAGTAAGGAGTGGCAGTCCCCGAGTAGGAAACGGCAGTCCCCGAGTAGGAAACGGCAGTCCCCGAGTAGAGGACGGCAGTCCCCGGGTTCCCTGCAGCACTCTCCCAGTCAATCTCCATTGGGTCAGATTCTTCACTTGGCAGAGAAGGAACAAAGATGGATTCCGAGTTGGGGGAAGGCTTGATGGATGGCTTCCTCAAATGCTCCAAGGCAATCCCTGCCGGGATGGACTGCCGAGAAGATCCCAACTTGGATAGCTCGTCTGCCGCTTCGTTCTCTGCTCGGTGAATGTGCTGAAACTCACAGCCTTCAAAAAACCCAGTCATTGACTGCACCAAGAAACGATACGATGCCATGTTGGCATCCAAAGCATCCCAGGTACCCGAGACTTGCTGCACCACCAGATCTGAATCACCATAGCATATAATGCGCTGCACGCCAACCTCCTTTGCTACTCGCAAACCATGCACCACTGCCTCGTACTCGGCTACATTGTTGGACGCCTTGAAATGAATCTGCAACACATACTTGAGCTGATCTCGCTTGGGTGACGTGAGCACGACGCCAGCACCAAGGCCCTCCTTCACTTTCGAGCCATCGAAGTGCATCCTCCAATAGTTGGAAACTGGAGCAGGAGGTTCATATTGCATCTCGGCCCAGTCCACAAGAAACTCTGCCAGGACCTGAGACTTGATTGCTTCTCTTCTCGCATACGCGGGAGCGTACGCGGCTAGCTCAATCGCCCACTTGGCTACCCTGCCACTCGCCTCCTTGTTACCCATGATATCCGAGATGGGAGCAGAACTCACAACCGTGATGGGGTGCTCCTGGAAGTAATGTTTCAGCTTCCTGGCGCCCAGGTACACACCATACGTCATCTTCTGGTAGTGCGGATAGTTTTGCTTGGAACTAGACAGCACTTCACTGAGATAATAGACTGGGCGCTGCACACTCTTGCCTTCTTCTTCTCGCTCCACCACTATCACCACGCTGACTACTCGGTTAGTCGCAGCAATATACAGCAGCATAGGCTCCTTGGGTAGCGGACTAGCCAAGACGGGAGCGCTAGCCAGCATTGCTTTCAGCTCATTGAACGCCACGTCCGCTTGCGGAGTCCAGACGAACTTGTCACTTTTCTTCATTAGCTGGTACAGAGGCAAGGCCTTCTCGCCCATTCGGCCCAGAAAACGGCTCAGAGATGCCAGACAACCCGTGAACTTCTGCACATCTTTCAGTGATCTCGGCAAAGACATGCTCTCAATAGCTTTTATCTTAGAAGGATTGGCTTCAATGCCCCGACTAGAAACCAGAAAACCGAGTAGCTTTCCAGCTGGTACACCAAAGGTGCACTTACTCGGATTCAGTTTCATTTTGTACTTGCGTAGGTTAGCAAAGGTTTCCTCCAGGTCGGCAAGCAGAGTATGTGTTTTATTCGTTTTGATGACAATGTCATCTACGTACACCTGCACATTCTTGCCGAGCTGGTCGTGCAAGCATTTCTGCATGCATCTCTGATAGGTTGCACCCGCATTCCTCAAGCCAAAACACATGACACGATAGCAATAAGCCCCGTATGGGGTAATGAAAGCAGTCTTTATTTGATCAGCAGGGTTGAGTGCAATCTGGTGGAAACCAGAGTAGGCATCTATGAAAGACAACAGTTCACAGCCGGCAGTGGAATCGATCACCTGATCGATGCGAGGTAGCGGGAAAGGATCCTTGGGGCATGCCTTGTTCAAGTCGGTGTAGTCGACACACATGCGCCATGCAGTGGCAGCCTTAGGATCTTCCTTTTTCTTCTCGACCATGACCGGGTTGGCTAACCAATCCGGATGCAGCACTTCCATGATGAAGTTACTTATCAGCAGCTTGGTGATCTGATCACCGATGGCCTTCCTTCTCTCATCTCCGAAACGGCGCAAAGCCTGCTTCACGGGCTTGGCGTCAGGACGCACATGCAAAGAGTGCTCAACCAACTCCCTCGGGACTCCTGGTAGATCTTCATTGGTCCAGGCGAACACATCCCGATTCTCACGGAGGAAGTGGATGAGCGCGCTTTCCTATTTCTCCGCCAATCCGGAACCAATGATGGCCACGCGCTCCGGGAACTCGGGGTCAACCTGGACTGTCTTGGTCTCCTTGGCAGCTTGGAAAGCAGTACCATGCTGGGTACTCGGCACACCTTGTGCGCCAGCTTGTGCGGACTGAGCCATGGCCACCACCTCGTACATCTTCTTCTTCTCGGCAGCAATCACCATTGATTCCGCCAGCTGGGAGCTAGAAGAGGCACACTCCATGGACTTCTTGTAATCTCCCGAGATGGTGATGATGCCATTGGGACCGGGGATCTTCATCTTCAGATAAGCCACATGTGTAGAGGCCATGAACTTGCTCAGAGCAGGCCTGCCGAGTAGAGCATGATAGGGGCTCTGATGATCCACCACTTCAAACTGCAGGCGCTCTGTGCGGCAGTTCTCCCGAGTACCGAATAGCACATCAATCCACACTCGGCCAATCGGGTTGCATGAGATCCCGGGCACAATGCCATGGAAAGTGGTCTTGCTAGGCAGCATCATGTTCTCGGCCAGGCCAAGCTTCTCGAGTGTGTCCTTGTACACAATGTTGATGCTGCTGCCGTTGTCGATTAGCACCTTGCTGAACCTCACATTCTTCTCGGAACCCAGGAAGGTAGGATCCAGCACCAAGGCATAGGTACCTGGATTGGGCATCACCTTGGGATGATCTGCCCGAGTCCACCTGATCTCCTGGTCGCACCAATACATGTAGTGAGGGACAGCAGGAATCACTGCGTTGACCTCCATGGCCCGCCTGTGCTGTGACTGCTTGTCGACTGCCTCAGAAGTGAAGATCATATAGCTCTCATGGTGCTCTTGGTACTGGTTGGAGCCATTGCCCCCATTGTTGCCATTGTTGTTGTTGTTGCCCTGATAGTTGTTGTTGCCTCTGTTGTTGTTGTTGCGGTTGTAGTTGTTGTTGTTGTTGCGGTATCTCTCATTGTTGAAGTTCCGGTTGGCTCCTAAAGCCACTTGGTTCACATTCTCTCTTCTCGGGTACACTGGCGGCCGAGTTGCGGGTGCGCGAGTAGGCTAAACAGTAGCATTGACGGCTGGCAGAGGAGGAGGAGGAGGCAAGCCATCATTCTTGATCACATCCCACCACTCGCACTGCCGAGTAGTGTGGTTAGCGGGCCTCGAGGGATGATGAGTGTGAAAGCTGCATGGGCCATCCTTCATGTCGTCAAAGACAAACTTCTTCGGCTGCTCGGAGTTCCCGCTACCCGACTGAGAGGCGCGAAACGGCTTCTTGTTGCCTTGGCCCTGGTTCTGGTTCTGCCCGTAGGCTCCAGCAGGTTTCTGCCTTTGGCCACCACCGCCTCCAACATTCACTGCATTCACCTCCTCGGGGTCATACCGAGTATCTACTCGGCGCTTGTTGCGGAACTCGTTGCGCTTGCTGCTGTTGAAGTTTCTTCTCGGCTCAGAGGAGTCCATCAGTGGCTGAGTAGGATCACCGAGTGCGTACTGATCCGCAATCTTGATGGTCTCGGCCAGGGTGTTCGGCATCTCCCTCTGCAATCTCTGCCAAAGCATACTGCCATGTCGGCAACCCTGCGCAAACCAAGTGATGGCCTGTGCTTCATTCACACCCTCGCAGGTGTTCCTCAAAGTGCTCCACCGAGTAAGGTACTCGCGGTCCGTCTCGTCTTCTCGCTGCCTGCAGGCCGACAGCTGCTGGGGCTTATTCGGCCTCTTGTATGTACTCGTGAAGTTGCTGATGAAGGCATCCGAGAAGTCCAGCCAGCAGTTAATGCTGTTCTTGGGCAAGTTGTTGAGCCAAGTGCGAGCTGGACCCTCTAGCATCTGCGGCACATAGCGCACCGCCCATCTCCTGTTGCCATTCGCGATATGGACCGCGGTGACGTAGTCATTGAGCCAATCTTCAGGCTTGGTGCTACCATTGTAGCTCTTGGTGCCTCTTGCGAGCTGGAAGCCCTTCACGGAAGGCTCGTTCATGATGCGCGGGCCAAAGCACTCGGGGCCAGGAGGACCCGTGCTCTCAAGCCGCGCCGACAAGCTGATACGGTCCAGCTGGTGCCTTGCATCTCCAGGCGCCAACACACGCTCACCGACACGGTCATGGATATCATAACCAGCCATCTCCATAGCCGAGTAGCCATCATCATACCTATCCACCTGCATAGCTGCGGGCTGCTCCACCGGGTTGGCGACTGGTGCCACTGGGCGCGGCTGCTGCCTCTGCCGAGTAGGCTGAGCTGCGGGTTGCCGAGAAGTACCCGGACGCGCGGCTTCTCGGGCACGGCTTTGAGCTTGATGGGCTTGAGAGCCTGCTCTTGCAGCGTTGTGTTCCTGCCCGGGCTGCTGCGGCACAGCAACCTGTTTCGCGGCAGCAGCCGGGTCATACACCTGCATTTGCCTGTCTCTACCCGAACGCCCGCTGCGGCTCTTCTCGCGGCTAGGATGCGGAGACGAGGCCTGATCGTTAGATCTTGCCGCGTGCGAGTGAACCACCTGCGAAGCTCCAGCTCCCGGGTTGGCCTTCCGGAACTCCTCGTTCTGCCTAGCGGCCTCCAGCACCAACTCGTTGAGCCTCTCCTGCTGCCTGAGACGCGCCTCTCCATCCAGGCGCGGCAACTCGGCAGCCACGGCCTGTGCAGCTCTGAGCGTCTTGGCGGGTGTGCTGTACCTTGGCCTTGTGAAAGTGTTCGCGGTGGCGGACTGCGCGGGCACCTCCGCAACTGTCGCCATCTCGGCACCCAGGTTGCGCCGCGTAGCGCCTACTCTGCTAGGCCTCCTGGCGACCGGCGTGAAGCCGTGAGCCTTGTTGTACTCGAGCTGGTCTAAACTCAGCTCAAGCCTGATCTTCTCCAACTCCGCCTGCTCGGCAAGCAGCTCCTGGCGTTGCCGCTCGAGCTGCTCCCTCGCGGCTAGGAGCTCGATGTCGGTGGGAGTGGGCATACCGGTTCGCGCAGCAGACGCGGGGATGACCATTGACGTGGAAGGCGGCAAGTTGCTCTCCTTTTCGTAGGGCCGGTGATTCCGGCCACCAGCAGGCGGGTCGTCTACCTCCTCGACGACGGCCGCAGCGCCAGTAGCAGCTGCGCCCGTGTTTGCCGCCAAACCCGTCACCATCACCTCAGCGCAGCATGCAGAGCTACATGCAGGCCTTCCGCGAGCAGCAACCACCGCGGGAGGATCCTCCGCGTCATGCACCAGCTCGGGGTAGGCGCTGTTGGCGACGGTGGCGACGTAGACGAGGTGAGAGCCGAAGGAGATCACCGAGCCGCCCTCGGGCATGGCCATGCCGCCGAAACAGCCGGCGTTGTCGGTGACGAAGTCGAAGGAGCCGAATCTGTGGACAAGGCCACAAACTACGCGCTCCGCCGAAGAAGATCCCGTCTGAACAGAAACTCCAGCCAGCGCCGCTGGTTGCCCCACGGTGGGCGCCAACTGTCGTGGTGGTGTCACGGCAGATGCCATGGGATGGCTAAAGATGTGGGGACGATGGACGCTGGAGGTGTCCGGGGAGGGATCACGCGACGAGTAGCCGCGTGAGGTAAGATCCACACAACACAGACAACACGATGTACCCAGGTTCAGGGCCCTCGTGAGGAGGTAAAACCCCTACTCCTGCCTGTCTCTATGTATTACGATGTCTCTCCGAGTAGCCACGGTACAAATGGTATCTCTACCGAGTAGCCTCTCTCTCCTCTCCGAGTAGAGCTAGGTCAAGAACTTAGGGTTTCTAGGGCTCCAGAATGAGCGTCTATGAGTCTGCCTCGCGCAGGAGGCGGCGGGGCACCTTATATACATGGTGCCCAGCCGGATACGTCCAAATCTAGACAAGTGTCGACATAGTGTGCACATCGTCCTTTCTCCGAGTACCCGCTGACAGCTTTGGTTCCTAATCTTGGCTGCTTCTGTAAAGTCGTTGGGCAAAACTAGGGGACAGACTGGTATCACTGTACCTAGGCACAGAGTAGGGCCCCCTTATCCTGCCACCGCCTGCTTCCATGCTGTCACTGTCAGGGAGACCGGTCCCATATGAACAGTAGTTCGAATGCTGCCAAGTACGGACCCAGGATACGCGGGATCCTGTGTCAGAACGGCTCCTTTGACTTTCTGGCCCGAGTAGGTTCCCGCCAATTGTTCCCGCCAATTGTACTCGGGCCAACTCTTCTACTCGAAAGGATAGAACTTGATTGATATCTCCTTCTGGTCATCTTGAGGTGAGACCGAGTAGCAGTCGACCGGGTAGCGAGTACCAGGTAGTCGGCTACTCGACCAAACCTCTCTTCTGTAAGCCGCCTTTTCCACTTGCCTTTACCCTACTCGGGGGTAACCCCCCGACACATTTGCTGCTGGGATGGGGCCCAAGGGGACAGACCCTTTAGAACCGGTTTTTATCACAAACCGGTTCTAAAGGTTTTTTCATTTTCTTGCAGCAACTGCGGCACCCGCTGTCAGAACCTTTAGCACCGGTTTGTGATACAAACCGGTCCTAAAGCCCTCCCCTAAACCCTATATTCCACCCCGAGCTCAGCTCCATTTTTTCCAGCTCGAGCTCAACTCCATTTTTGCTCTCTCCTTCCTCTTGTGAGCTCTAATCCATCCCCATTTTCTCCACCATTTGTCAAGATTGTTGGTACCCATCGGTTCTACGGTTAGCATCAACATTCCCTCTTCCGGCATTGCAAGTTTTGCTCGTTTTCTTGCTCATTTCAGTTTTGTTGTGCTAGCTAGGTGTTTGATGAAATTCCTAAGCTAGAATTTGTTATTCATTTGTTATGTATACAATTTGATGCAATTTGAGCTTAAATTTAATTATGATTTGTGGTTTTTTTTAGTGTCGCGCGCCTTGTCCCCTTCCTCACCGCCGTCGATCGCCCCGTCATCGACACAACCTTGGTGAGCCTATTGTTTTTATTTACCAAAACAAATTTTGATTTGTATGATTTACATATTTACTTGTATATAATTTTCTTATTGTGTAAGATTTTTTTTATATATATAGCGTCATGGTTTTGATATCCGTCCCCGTTGGCCCTCGTCCAGTCTATGATTCGGATGTGGTATATTATCTTTTATAACTATATATTTTCATTTCCTGATTATACGACAATTAATTACGCCGACCAACTTGACATAGATATTTTTATCTAGGAGGTGGTGGAACCAGAAATGCCAATCGACCCTATTGTTGAGAAGTTATACTTAGTTGAACAAGAAAATGTTGGCTTGAAAGAAAGATTGAAAAAAACTGAAGAAAGGTTGAAAAAAACTGAAAGAGAGAAGAAGACCTTGGAAAAGGTTCTTGCCGGTGTCGTCGATGGTCACAAGAGCGAGATGGACGCAATGCGCCTGAAGATTAGAAAGATTAGAAAATATGCAATTAGTAAAGAGGCTTGGTATCATTATGCCGTCGGGTCAATTGTTACCTTTGTTGCGATTTTGATCGCATTTGTTGTTGTTTTTAAATGCATTAATTAGAGAGAGTTTTTTATGGATGGTTTCAGTGTGTATTTTTATGAGAACTATATTTGTATGATCATTACGCTAGTTTGGTTTTAACGTGTGATGAACTTTTTGTATTAATTAATTAATTTAGTCATGATGATTTAGCATAATGGTTGTTGATAAATTTATATAATACAGATGAACTGGCAATGGATGTACGGTGATCGACGTCGTCCCGAATTCCTTAATGGCATGCATAGTTTTCTCAATGTGACTGAGAAAAACAGGCAGAATGGATTTATTTTTTGTCCATGTAAAAAATGCCAGAATAAGAGGAATTTCCCTAGCTCAAGAATCATACACACCCACCTGTTGCAAGAAGGCTTCATGCCCAGTTATTTTTGTTGGACCAAGCACGGAGAAAGAGGGGTTGTAATGGAAGACAATGAAGAAGAAGAGGATAATGATAATTATCCTATGTTCGGTGAACAAGGTGATACTGAAATGGGGGAAGACGAGCCTGAACTTGAGGACATTGTTGATGAGTCTGATGATGGTCTTCGTCAGGTCATTCGTGAAGAACAGATAAACTGCGCAAGTGAAAACGAGAGGTTGAAGTTGGAGCGCATGTTAGAAGACCACAAAAAATTGTTGTACCCAAATTGCGAAGATGGCCAGAAAAAGCTGGGCACCATCCTGGAATTGCTGCAATGGAAGGCAGAGAATGGATTATCTGACAAGGGATTTGAAAAGCTGCTGATAATAATGAAGAAGATGCTTCCAAGAGATAACGTGCTACCCTGCAGTACATACGAAGCAAAGAAGGTTGTCTGCCCTCTAGGATTGGAAGTGCATAAGATACATGCATGCATCAACGACTGCATCCTCTACCGCGGCCAGCACGAGAATTTAAATGCCTGCCCGGTATGCGGTGCATTTCGGTATAAGATCAAGCGAGATGACCCTGGTGATGTTGAGGGCGACGATCGCCCCAGGAAGAGGGTTCCTGCCAAGGTGATGTGGCATGCTCCTATAATACCACGGTTGAAACGTTTGTTCCGAAACAAAGAGCATGCCAAGTTGTTGCGATGGCACAAAGAAGACCGTAAGGAAGACGATATGCTGAGACACCCCGCTGATGGGTCGCAGTGGAGAAACATCGACGATGAGTACGAGGACTTTGCACGTGACGCAAGAAACTTAAGGACTTTGCACCCTGTACCTGACACTGAAGAGGAGGTAGAACATCGTCTTGCACCTGATCAGCTGCAAATAGAAGACGATCATGTACCAGATGTCGTCCCATCTCAGCATAGAAGCAGCGTGGGTTCCACGCACCTGCAGCTAGAAGACGGTCGTGCAGTCGAACCGTCAGCGCCTCACTACCCCGTGGATGATATCACGGAGAAGACAAACTGTGAGATACATATGTCAATGGGGAACATATCCTTCAGGGTGGCGTCAGGCTATGCTTTACCGAATCAACCTGGATCAACCTACCATGGTGGTCAGATTCCAGCATCCCATGCTCGTGTCGGGTTGTCAACAATTATGCCGGGATGCCATTCAATTGAGCTCCATATTCCTGGAGGTGAAGGCGAGAAGACACTAGGAGAAATGGAGCTTGGTATCATCTTGTCGAATAAGAAACACATCGTGTTTCCTAACGCGGCGCCAAGGCCACCGACTCCTCCAGGTACAAATGCACCACCTCCATCAATTACCGAATGTTGCACCACATGTAAGCCTATTTGTAATAGTTTTTTCACTTTCGTACAGAGAATGCACGACCTCCAAGTCCACCCCCCAACGCACCTCCAAGTCCACCCCACAACGAAGATTGGGAGCCCGAGGTCGAGGGTCCATCGCCCGTGCACTCCCGTGAGCCGACGGATGCGCCCACTACGGGTACGGCAAAGCGGAAGCTGCAGTTCAGAAGAAACGGGACTCCTCCCAAGAAGATACAAAGGAAACGCAAGAAAGTCGAGACTCCCCCGGAGTTACCAGGCCTGATGACTCCGGAGGAACTAACCGATGCCGTGAAAGCCAAAACCAAAGCATGGTTCGCACGGTTTCCCCTGAAGCCCCCCCCCCCCAGACGTCTGGAAGGAAACTCTGAAGGACATCCCAAAGTGGAAAATTGAGCGGACCATCGACAACTTATATTATCCTGCACCGCCGCCACCGCCGCCCCTTTCAGACTATGAACGGTACATTGAGAAGACGCACACCGCACAGATGAATCAGGCGGAGGAGATGAAGCAGGCGGAGCAGACGAAATGCGGGAAACAAGTTCCCCAGCTCGGACAACAAGAAGCACGGTCAATTGCCCCGCTCAAGGTGTTATCTGACCAGGCTTCAGTGTCCGGTCCACGCATGGGCGACGTGGGTAACGCTATTGCTGATGTGGTATATACATACAAGCCCGAGCACCCTTTCGTCGAAAATCCTACTGCTCTAACAACCCAACTACGGAATTTACATGATTGGTACTTGGAGGCCGCAAGGCAAAAGAGAGACTGTATCATGGCTGAAGTTCAGGATCAACACTACTTCAGAGAGTACGGTGTGGAGCTTGGGTTCGATGATTTCTTCCAGATGTACAATCAACGTGCCCTCGACAAGTCTATCATCAGTTGCTACTGTTTGTAAGTGATTTATTTGTGTAATTTAATTATTTAGTTAAGCTCGCGTTCATTGCCCGTATAATTATCACTGACGACATTATTTTTGTACGCTACTATGCAGAATGAAGATTCGTGAATGCAGGCTGGCCGAAATCTAGGACTTTGGGTTCATTGACCCGTATTCGTATCATCAAAACACAATAGAAAGGTTCAACAAGGATACACCAGATGATTTGCTAAGGTTTTTCAAGCGGCAAAGTACCAAAAAAGAAATACTTTGGCCCTACGGATTCAAGTGAGTGTTACTGTCTTGTAGACATTCCATTTTGCTTACCTGATGTTAAGTGTAATTGATGAGTATACATGACTGCGTGTGTACACGTGCGCAGGTCCCACTTCATATTGTTCATCATTAGAATCGATCAAGGACAAGTTGAAGTCTGTGACTCGTTAACCTGGGGCGCTGAAACATGGAAGAGCGCGCGTCAGATGCTTCAAAAGTATATATATATCGGCCTCTTTCGTTCATCGGCCTCTTTTTCGTTCATTTCCTGCTATCAAGTAAGTAATAACTAACTCCTGTATTCATTTTTCTTTTGTCGGCCGGGGTTTGGAAAATGTTCATCAAGGAAGAACCCGGTACATGGGCAGACAAGCTCCACTTTCAGATTAACAAAGTAAGTAGTACTACGTACCCTGGTAATGCTCGGTCGATTACTTCGTGTTACATGTCTATATATATGTACTTTTATTTGGTGCATCAACATTTAACCGCAAACACGGAATCGGAAACACTTAACCGCAAACACGGAATCGGTGTTTCCGGATACGTATTTCCGATTACGTGTTTCCGATTCCGTGTTCGTAAAAAACGAAACACGGACACACGGAATCGGAAAGACGTAAACGGAAACACGTAAACGGAAAGCCTGAAAATACGGAACACGCCCTAAACCCTAAACCCTAAAAACGGAATCGGAAAGCCTGAAAAGAAAAAGGGAAAAAAAATCATTAGGACCGGTTGGTGTTACCAACCGGTTCTAAAGGTCCTCCGCCTGCGCGCACTCCTCGGCGCCTACGTGGAGTCCTTTAGCACCGGTTTGTGACAGACCGGTTGTGAAGGGGGGGCCTTTAGTCCCGGATACGTAGCACCGGATTTGTATCCGGGCCCAAAGGCCCTTACAAACCGGTGCGAATACCCATGTTTCCACCAGTGAAAGCATATCCGAAATTAACTCTTCCCGTGACAGCATCTCCACAATCCTAACACAAATCGTATGACACGTGGTTGACCAACTAAAGGTATATTACTCCCTGCCATAACCCTCAAGATTCTTATCAAGGGAGGATATTAGATGTATAGTTATGATCAGAACTAGTCATGGACCCATTGACCATATTGTTGAGCCCCTTCATCGGGATCTTCCACCATAGCCCCGACTGTACGGATCATACATCATCACTAGGCCTCCCTTTCTGGCTGGCTCATGTGGTCGTAAATATTGCTTGTCAGCTTTGCGTCACAGCCCATTCGCGTGATGCCAGCAGCATCCCTCCCAGCACTGCCCGCCTCACCCTGACACGTGCAACCACACTCTGGCGCATCGCCGACGCTAGTACTCTTACTGTACATGAGTAACCCCTTGCCATGTCGATGCGGGTCCCATGCAGACGTGGTGTTCATCACACTGCTGGTGGTCTTCTACGGCCTGAGCACGATGGGCGATATCGACGTTGCTTATGGACAGCCTTGACGGCTTTGCTCTTATCTGATGTAGTCACTGCACCGGAAATTGTTGCATAGTCCAAAATGATGTCGCACGTGACTAAGAGAAATGCAACGACGTCACGCTTATTTTAGGATCACACATATGAATTGCTTCAACGACCGCGAAGAAAGTGAGATCTTCCTTTCTTCCCATTGCCTATCATTTCCACTTATACTTTTTATTTTCTTTTCGCCTCTCTCATCATCTCCGCATTTGTGTGTGTACGTGATTCACCTACTTGACATTGTGAGCTAGTGTCTCCGATCTATGAAATGTGAAGTGGGACAATATTACTTATATATGTACACTAAGATAATTAAGAGGATATATAGAGGACGACACATTATTCACACAAGTGAAGGGTTGGTAAACAAAATATGTGGGAACCATGAAATGAATGCATCACTAGTGGAAACAACCCCTTTCGTCCAGGGGGGCAGGGGGCATCTGTCCCGGTTGCACCAAAAACCGGGACAAGTGCCATGCATTGGTCCCGGTTCGTGTGCCCGAGGCAGCAGAAACCACCTGGGGCATCTGTCCCGGTTCGTGGGGAGCCAATGGTCCCGGTTCGTGGCACGACCCGGGACGAATCCCTAGCCACAGGCCACGTGGCGCGCGCATGGGCATTGGTCCCGGATCATACCCCTAACCGGGACCAATGTCTCTTCCCCTACAAATGCGGCCACAGCCCCCGTCCCTTTTTTTTTAAGCTTGGGGGAGTGAGAGAGAGGTGTGGGTGGTATTGTCTGTCCGCGTGGCGCGGGAGTCCTGCCGCGTGGCGCGGGAGTTGTAACGCATGGCCATGAATGCGCGTTATAAACTGCCGCACCTCCACTCCACGCACCGTCGTGCCACCACCATGCCTCCGAGGAGGAACAACACTACCGGTTTCCGCGGAGTTCGATCGCGGCAGAACGGAATGTTCACCGCGACTATCCGCTTCGGGGACGACCGCATCCCCCTCGGCTCCTTTGCGACGGCCTCGGAGGCCGCCCGCGCTTGGGACGCGGCGGCCTGGCGCCTCAGCCGCCCGCGGTCGTTGATGAATTTTAGCGACTGCCACACCCTCTGGGAAGCGGAGGCCAGGGCGCCGACGCCGCATATCGTCACTGCCGCCGACCACCGCCACCTCAGGCACCGCGCGTTTCAGGGCCTAGTCGACGCCAGGGACGACCGCGTGGTCCGCGAGTATTACCGGAACAATCCGAGTGAGGAGAGCGCCGACGAGGAGCTATGGCAGACCCGCGCGGCTGAGCGGGCGGAGCGGCGCCTCGAACGCCACCTCGAGTTAGATGCCGCTCGGGAGGCGAGGACGAAGGCGCTGCAAGCGCTCCGTCGGGCCGACCACGCCGGCGAAGTCTGGGCCTCCGACGATCCGAGGTGGGGGCCTATCTCGGAAATACCATCATGCACCTCCTCCGACGACGAGGAGGTCACCGACGACGACGAGGACGAAGAGTAGCGCGCTAGCGCGTCTGTTTTCTGTTGGCTGTTTAATAAAATAATTTGTTGTATTCCGGCAAACAGTGGCCCTCTAGCTCGTCTGTTTTCTGTTTTCCGTGTGATTTTTCCTGATTTGTTGGATTCAGATCTAATGGCATTTCGATAGACGTTAAAAAGAGGGGGACATGTATTTCGATAGATAAACAATGCACGGTACACATAATGGCAAGATTGGATCTAAATCTAAACGGAGAGCATAGATCTAAATAAACAAGGCAGTACATAATGGCAAAAGTGCATCGATCTACTAGTCATACTCCTGCCTAGGCCTATAGTACATGTACTCGTAGTCGTCGTAGTCGCCGCCGCCGTCGTCGTCACTATCGTCTGACGGTGCTCTGCACTCTCTCGGAGGATCACGACTCCAGGGCTGGGCCTGAGGGTAGCGCAGGCGAGGGATATCGCCGGCCCTGATGTAGTCCATGACGCTCTGTAGAGTCCGGCCGGACCACCATAGCCGACGACCGGCCTCGTGATAGTTCCCAGGAGGCAGACCGTCCTCCTCATACCTGGCGAGCGCCCTCTCACGCCGATTGATGAAGAAGGCATCCCAAGTATGCTGGTTATCGGGATGCCAACTGGGATTTCTCCGCTGCTCCGGCGTGAGCTCGTGGTAGTAGTGGTTTGTGATGGCCGCCCGACGCGCCAGACCTTGAGGAAGAGGAGGGACCGGCACTCCTCCGGCGCTCAGCATCCAACCGGCAGGAACGTTGTAGCCGCACGGGCAGGGGTAGTTCGAGGCGGAAAGTGCCTCCGCCTGGATGAATGTTAGAGTGGGTACGGTAGAAGCCATGAGAGAGTGGTGAGTTTGTATGTGTTTATGGCAATGCAGTGGCAATGTATACATATATATAGCGAGAAGAAAACATCCCTTTAGTCCCGGTTGGGGACACCAACCGGGACTAAATGGGTTATGGTTTCATTGGGAAACGGATCATCCCTTTAGTCCCGGTTGGGTACACCAACCGGGACTAAATGGGAATTAGGGTTTCGTTTGGACCAATCAGATAGAATCACACGGATCGTGTGTTTCTTTCAAGCGCTCTTGAGTCGTTGGATCCGGGTGTGTTTTTTTCGAGCTGTTGTGAGCCGTCCGATCAGGGCTACAGTGTGTTTCCTTCGAGCTGCTGTGAGCCGTTGGATGAGTTGTTTCTTAACCGTTGGATCAAAACACTAGCTCAACACTTTGTGAACCAGAGGACCCTATATATATATAGCCCAGCTTCATACACCGGTCAGTTCATCTCCCAAATACAAAACATCCGGATCAGTGTTTAACACATTCATCCATGCATGCTTGGGTCATTGTTGACTTGGTGCTCGGGTATTAATGTGCACGGGAACATCATCCGCCGCGTCCGAGCACGGTAGAAAAGAAATTTGTATTTCAGCGTCTGTTTTCTGTTTAAAGTAATTATTACTAATTTTAAAATAATATAAGATATTTATATTTAAATTAAGTGCTAATAGTGAAATAGTTAATAGTTTGAATAGTTAGAATAATTATTTAGTTAAACAATTTTAATGTTGTAATTTTTTCCTAATTTGAAACTATATAAAAGTTATTCACGTGCATATTTAATATATTCAAATTTTGGCGCTAAAACAATTGGCCAAAAGTACTTCTGCTCCCGGTGCGCGACCAGCCGGGCCTTCCGTCCCGATCGGTGGCAACAACCGGGACGAAAGCCCCTTCCGTCCCGGTTGGTGGCACCAACCGGGACGGAAGGGGCTTTCGTCCCGGTTGTTGCCACCGACCGGGACGGAAGGGGGGATAGGATATATACACGTCACCGCCCCCCCTCAGCTCCAGACCGCGCGCAGGGACGAAAGCGACGCCGCCAGGCTGCCCATTTTTTCCGTTCCCCCTCGCCGCCCCTCGCCCCGTCGGCGTCCTCGCCTCTGCGGCGCCGCCCCTCGCCCGTCGGCGCTCTCCTCTGCGGCGCCGCTCATTGCCCCCGTCGGCGCCTCCTCTGCGCCGCCACCCCTCGCCCCCCACGCGCCGCCCCTCGCCCCGTCGGCGTCCTCCTCTGTGGTGGCGCCCCTCCTCTGTGGTGCCGCCCCTCCTCTGCGGCGCCGCCCCTCGCCCCACGCGCCGCCGGCCCGCCGCTGCCCCGCGCCGGGCTCCACCGCTAGCTCCGCGCCGCCGCTGCCCCGCGCCGCCGGCCCGCCGCTGTCCCAACAGGAGGTAAGGCCTGCCTCCATCTCGCCCTAACCCGGGGCTTTTTTTGTTTTTTTTTCTTTTTTTTACTTAATTACTGTTTTTTATTAGTGTTACAAATGTTAGAATTATTAGTTTATGAATGTTAGAAATTTTAGATTAGACTTATTTACTTTAAATTTGTTTAGAATTGATATAAAAAATTTAAGAATGTTAGAAATTTTAGATTAGACTTAGCAATTTTAGATTTGTACGTTTAGAATTGATATAGGAAATTTAAGAATGTTAGAATTATTAGTTATTAGACTTACCAATTTTAGATTCGTACGTTTAGAATTGATATAGGAAATTGAAGAATGTTAAAATTATTAATTATGAATGTTAGAAAATCTAATTAAGATAGTGTTATAAATTTAAGAATGCTAGAAATGTTATCGTATGTTTAAATATTATTATGCATAAGCAATTTTAATGAATTGGATCTGAAATATATACTTACTCTTTTTGTATAGTATGGAGCCAAGAGACGAAGATGCCGAAAATATGATCGAGGGTTTAATCCGCGGGCCCGACGTAGAGCCCGATGTGAGCCAGTGGATGAACGACTCCGGTGAGGGAGATCCGGTGCTCACCCAGGGAGACGACTCCGATGAGGGAGAAGCCGACGGCTCCGATATGGGAGCAGCCGACGGCTCCGGTGGAACCATACAAATTACAAACACCGGCTCCGAGGTGCATATATATATATGTTAATTAATGAAGCATCCGTTGTCTATATACATGTATTAACAGTCTTTATATTTTTAGCCATCCGGTTCAAATATATCAACCGGAAAAAAGACTAAACGAGGCGCAACAAAGAAGTTGAAAGATACAGAAAGATACACGATCGACACGATCACAGCAGACGGCGCACCCGAGCTTCCCGCTGATGTTGCCCAAAAATTTGTGAAGCAATGCGGAGTGCTAGTTAGAGATCATATCCCGATCACTGTTAATGAGTGGAATGAGCCAAAAGATCCGCGGAAACAAGGAATTTCATATGTCGGCAAAATAGCCAAAGATCATCTTTTCTCAAAGATTTTGGCTAATTTCAACTTACCCGTGCCGGAGGTGGACGAGAATGAAGCGGATATGACTGAGGCCGATGTTACTAGAATGAAACATGAGATATGGGAAAAGGTCAAAGCGTGGACCCTGAAAAAGATGGCCGAGCAATTCAAAAACTGGAAGAAAAGATTGAACCTTGATTATGTTAAGAAGAACAAGACTCCTGATTTCACTCAAGGGTATGAGAAAATAAAACCCGTATGGGCAGACTTCGTGAAGTACAAGCTGGCAGAGAATGAACTGGAAAGGACGAAAACAAATGAGAAAAACGCCGGCAAAAAGGTATATCACCATGTTATGGGGCAAGGTGGCTACAAGGGTTCTAGTCCCAAGTGGGAGACATGGGAGAACAACCTGATTCAGCAGGGGATCACTCCCGAGCCGTTCTTGTGGGTCGAGCGGACAAGGTCATGGTTCTACGGGCATGGGGGCAGGTTGGACGCCGAAGGAAAAGCAATATATAACCTAAGGCATAAAAAGAGTCGTCCTCTACACATAGAGAAGCTGAGAGACGCAATAAAGGACGTTAAAGATGGGAAGTTCGTGCCAGATAGAGAGAACGACGAGCTCACACGAGCCCTAGGGAATAAGGAACACGGAGGGCGTACACGAGGCACAAAAGGCACTCCTCCGTGGAGTGTTGCGTTCGACTCCACCAAAAAGTTATACCCAGATAGAAGCCGTCAACGTAAAAAGGACAAGGAGGCAGCTGAAGCAGAGAATCAGGCAAACTGGAGGCGTCAACTTGAAGAAATGGTAAAGCTGACACAGGATGTAGCAAAGAAGCAGCAGGACCGAATTAACACACTTAGCCAACAGATAGTGTCTACCGGCGCAACAGTACACATGGTAGAAGTTGAAGTCGAGGCTCCCGATGCCGCACATTCTCATCGCAAAAGCAGCGTTGCGTCCACGCAGCTACCGGGTGATGATGCACCGCCGATGATTCACCCGGTGGATGAGATCACGGAAATGACATCCTGTGAGCTCCACGTGAAGGTCGTCAATATAACCATCAAGGCGGCGGCCGGATATGCCTTACCAATTGGCAACGAACCAACTCACCATAGTCTTCCGGTTCCACGGGGCTACGCTGTTGTTGGGGTCGATGAAGTTGTCAACGGATTCGAGCGGGTAAAGCTTGATTTTCCTGAAGGTGAAGACGAAGAGTTGACTGAACTCGGAGAAGCCAAGAACTTGACCGTTCTATGGCTAAAGGAATGCATTGTGCTCACAAATCAGACGACAAAGCCATCGAATCCTCGCCTTTCTCCAGCGCAAAGGTCTCCAGCGCGGTCGTCTTCGCAACGCATGCCGTCTCCGGCGCGATCGCCTACGCCGTGCACGTCTCCAGCGCGGTCGCCTACGCCGTCGCGTCAGCCCTCTCCGCCCACTAAGTTTCTGCCGAAACGTAAAAAATCACCGAAACGTCAACGGTCACCCCTCCCGAAGGTACCAAAAGAGGTACCCAAGTTACCTTACGACTATACTCCCGAGGAAACCCAGAAAATCGCAAAGGACGAATACGATGCGTGGAAATCAAAGCGGAAGGAGAAGCAAAAGCCAGATTTCCCTGAGACCGAAGAAGAGATAGAACGAGCTTGGAAAATGGTGAAGACTCTTCATCAACCCGAGCCGAGTCTGTCATCTGACTATGACCGCTCTATTCTGAAGTCACACCAGGAAATGGTGCGGTCAACGAAGAGTAGTAGCGCAAGCGGGAAAAAGGGGAAATCAGTTGCTCAACTCGAGAGCAGAAAAAACAATCCACGTCCCCGCTCAAAGTGATTTCCAATACCCAGGTGGGGCCGAGCACTAATATTGCTGATGAGGATATTGATCCGGAGTTTATAACACTGTACGCAGACAAGGCAGCTGATGCGGGTTTGTCCATTGCTGAGTATATGCAAACAGTGAACTACTTCCCCGCAGCTGAATGTGCGTACAAATACGAGTCCGGGCAGCCTCTTGTCAAACCCGAGGAGATAAAGAATCTACCAACGAAAATGCGAAGAGTGCATAATTGGTATATGCAAGCCGCTGATGAATCTGAGGACTGGCTATGTCTCAGCGTTAAGGACGAGCACTATGGAACTGGAAATGGATATGTTATGATTCAATTTGAGGAATTGTTTCAGTTATACCAGCAGCAGGCCCTCGACAAATCTATCCTTAGTGCCTATTGTCTGTAAGCACTTATTTCTCTAGCTCACCTCATTCAATTGCATATATATTCATATATATATATATAGTACACTCATATATTATAATTGCAGAATGAAGATTCTCGAATGCAAAAGAGATGGAATCTATGATATTGGGTTCATTGATCCAAATATTATTTTTGAAAAGACTCTTCGGCAATCTCCCAAGGATACAGAAAATAATATTCTGAGGGCGATAATATTTAACCAACACCGACGGGAAATACTATTTCCTTACAACTTCAAGTAAGTGTGTTACTCTGTTGTAAACATTCTGTTTTCCTTACTCGATGTTCATTGTATAATTGATGAGTTCTGCGTGCGCAGCTTCCACTATATTCTGCTAATCTTCCAAATTGACAAAGGAAAAGTAATTGTAATGGACTCAAAACGTAAACCCCTCTCAATGTGGGCTGACATGCAGGAAATGATCCAGCGGTAATTTCAATCTTTATTAATTTCAGTATTTATATATTGCAATATATCGACTACTTTGTTTCATTTTCGGATATCAAGTAATTACTAACTCTTTTTATTCTTTTTCTTTCTCGGGTAGGGTTTGGAAGAGGTTCATAAAGAAGTCTCCCGGTGAATGGGAAAAACAACTTACATTTGATGTTGTGCAAGTAAGTACTATCTAGATCCGTGCCCATCTCCATTATCATGCCTGGTTGATTATTATTTTGATTGAAACAATCTTCTCGTATAGTGCTTGCAACAAGGAGACGGGAATAACTTGTGTGGATACTACGTTTGCGAGTTCATTCGTCAGACCACATCTCCCAAGGGCAGAAATTTAAAACAACTTCATGTACGTTAATCGTCAATTCTTCTTATTACTATCTATTTTAGTTACTTAGCTTCATATATTTTAGTGACCACTCTTCTTTATATTAGATCGAACGGCTTCGGGACGGTCTTCTACCTAGGGACCGCATACGAGCAATTCAGGAGGAAATTGCGGGCTTCTTAGATGCAGAGGTCATAAACGTAGATGGAGAGTACCATGCCTCCGGTTGGAACTAAGTTTGATTTTGTAATACACTCCATCGGTCATGTAATATGATCGATATACTTTGCTTCTGTAATATAAGTGTTTCTTATTCTGATTTATATACTTATTCACTCGTGCGATCCGGGGGCTCGGTAGAGGGTACACCGAGGCTCCTCTCTTCTCGAGGTCCGGGGAGGGGCCGCCAAGAGGTCTCGGGGACCAAAAAAACGGAAATTGTAAATTTCTGCCGCGGCAGAGAAAAGGGCAAAAGCCCTGCCGCGGCAGAAGGGGCATGCATCCCGGGTCGTATTCAGAACCGGGACTAATAGCCCTGGCCAGGTTCCAGCGCTCGGGCCACGTGGTCAGCCCCATTTGTCCCGGGTCCTGCCACAACCGGGACCAATGGGGAGGGGTATTTGTCCCGGATGCCCCGTCCCGGTTGCACAACCGGGACAAAAGGGGGCCTACGAACCGGGACTAAAGCCCCTGTTTCCACTAGTGCATGTGAATTGTAGTGATTGTGTATACGTAATTAATATTCACCACTAGATGAATCCTCATTCAAGATAGTCTATCATAGAGAGCTAACAAACGACTTCTTATCACAAGGAATTCTAGAAAGCACAGAGATATGGGTCATATTTGAAGCTAGCAGCTTGCGACTCCGCAGTGAAACCTTAATAGTCCAGTTTGATACAAATAGATTTGAGATGTTTGGAAGAACACCCATTCCAAACAATACATTGATCGGTACATTTCGACACAAGAACAAAATTGACATCAACTGACTCTAACAATATTTCTGGACGGTTTCTTTGCAGAAACAGATATAATTTTTTTCCAGCATAACAATTGTGTTCGTTTTGCCACCATGCCCCCAACAAACAAAATGTAACTCCAGGGCACGACAGATTTGATCATATATGCATCTAAAATACACATAGTATTCATAGATTTTCTCTTAGGGATGGAGGAGGCAAAGGATAGTCCCATGTCTGACAATTTTAGCAGAAAATTCTGAATAAAAACGCATTACATTAGGAAAGTAGATTTATAGAGCCATGCATATTCGCAACATGAAACCAAAAATGGTTCAGGAGCTAAGAAAATCACAAACGTTACTATCAATTGCTAAAGTACTACTCACTTATAAAATTGTCATTTTCATAACTCCTAATCAATTTTAAGTTTCAACATACACATTTACGGTTTATAGACATCTACCTTTCAAACGTAATGAATTTTTGTTCATATTTTTTATAGAAATTTTAAAACATGTTTTTTTTTCTGGGGGTATTCAATGGTTTTCACAAGATAATTTCTTGACACTAACACTAAGGGTGTATTTTATGCATGGTGGGTCTATGCTATTGATTTAGTGTCATAAATGTTTAGATTGCTTGTCTATAACTTTGGTCATTTTTGTGTATATGACCTTCACTTTAAAAAAAAAAATGCCTTTTGTATTGGAATGAAGGGAGTACCAATTATTTTCCCCTACTTATTATTAAAAAAGCAAAGCTCATGTTGTTTTGTTAAATAAAAGATATCCTATTTTTTCTTTGTTTATTGAAGTGTGCTAACAATCTAATCTATATTTCTAGGTCTATAAGACCTTGCCAACCAGGTCTATAAGGTTGCACCATCGCGCGCTCACGTCGTTGCACTGAAGCCATTTTGCTACACTAATCTATACTACTATTAAAAGAGCAAACGTATTCTTTTCTAAACGCACCCAGAAACACAACCAAGTCTAAATACCACCTCACGATCAGCCACGTATGATTAGATCTAACGGACCACGTAAAAACCAGCCCCCATCTGTGTACAGTCTCGGTACGTTTAGCGGTTTACATGAGCGGACGAAACTCTGCCCATAAACCGAAATCGCCGTCTGCTCCTGTTTCCTCCACCTGATTTCACGCCTCAATTCCTCCCATTGTTGCCGATTTTAGCGTCAATTCCTCCCGTCCTTCCCAATCAGTCTTGGTCTCGCACCCTGAGTTCTGCAATCCATCCCCATAATTCCTGCTGCTCCGCCACCCTCGACGCCACTGTCATTGCCTCAGAGCAGGGCACGTGCCGCCGCCACTACAAATCATCCTCGCCATGGGGACGGCGTCGCCGCCTCCGGCAATCCTCTGTGCGGCTGGAGGCGGGTATGCTGTCGCTGTTCTTCCGCGCGGCCGGAGACGACGCAGATGTTGACCACCTTACGCCGTGCTGCCAGAATGACGGCGACGCTCGCGTCCTTTCTCCGCGCTGGTGTGCTGCAAAGGATGAGAAAGTTCCCTGGGATGGACGACCTGAAGCTGCAAAGCCAATAGTGATATTAACCGTCGCGCGAGCAAACCACCCCTGATCAAGCACAAGCCTGTCGCCGCACTGCTTGCACCGGCTTGCCCTACGTGAGGGCCGCCGCCGCATTGATGCGCCGCACTGCAGGTCGCTGACGCATACGCACTGCCTTTGCTGCCTGCCCTAGGCGAGGTCGCCGCCGCCGAGTGCCCGTCGCAAGGATGCCGCCCTGTGCACCCTCAATGTCGTCCGTTCATTCTGCACCTGCTCTCTGTTCAGAAAGGAAACACCATGAAACACTATCCTCACATAGATACATTTTTCCACATATTTGGATGCCGCCAATGATACAACAAAAGGTACAATATGCTCAGAGAATGTAATCACTGTTATTGGTGCCATACGTGTATCTGAGTTGTGCAACCTGACAAGGGATGCAAGGATGAATCGGTGTCAGGAGTCTATTAGACTGTCCTCTGAAGGTTTAAGTTCTTAGCTATGCATTGCTATCACTACACGAGGGAGGTAGCATGGGTGATTTGATTCATCAGCCCCATGGCCATACGCAGATTTCATATATTTTATCTTGTACTAATCAAGATTTGTTGAAATGTTGAATAGTTATTATGGTTCTTTCAGTATACATCAATATATAGTATATTTTTTTGACTTTAAATTATGCTGAAGCCTGTACTATTTCTTATGCCAACCGGAAATTTTGGACAGAGACCAAGTTCCATCAAGTTTCTTTTTGTAGGGCTCATAGTAAAGCTGAGTAAAATCCTGAGAGGGCATTACAGTTGTATTTTTGTAGATGAGTACAAGTTCTGGTATCGGACTGTAGAGTAAACTGTAACTGGCGATACACTATCCTATATTTTGAAACAGAATGCTCAGATATTACTACCCATTTTTTTTATGTAATTTATTCGTGAAATCTTGTGGCACTGATATAACTATCTATGTGTTGCTGACATGCCATTCAGTAGCATGAGCTTGGCAGATCTATAGATTTTCCATTTAGATTAATATTGATATATTTGCAATGCATTTTTATAGATTTTATAGCAGTCGAGATGTCGGATATATACACCGGCTGATAAAAAAATGTCTGGCCGTTGTCGCTAAAACGATTATATGTTTTAATATCTTTAGAGACGTGCGTGCACGTGCATGGCTACTAGTCCAACTAAAACTTCCAAACTCCTCTCCATGTTTTTTCGGAAAGGTTACTAGCACGGAATTGCCCGCGTTAAGCCGGAAACATTGTGTTGTAGCTATAGAATCATGTTGCCGCAAGCCCGGGCCATCATGCTGCAAGACAAAATCTAACAGCGGCCAAAGGTGGGGTCTTGCTGCGGACTACGATTCCCGGTGGTGGCATGCCTTTTTGTGAGGTGTTGCAAACATTGTCCCACGCAGCTGCGTACGGTGTGCCTTGGTGCTACCAACAAAGGGCGGCGGTGCTAGCAACCATCAGCGGCAGTGCTACCGAACGGAGTCGTGGGTGCTACAAATCAAAGCCAGTGTGCGACCTGCATCGGGTGGGGTAGACACTCAGTTGGTATTCTTAAAAGGAAAAAGATCGCAAGTTTTCTATTATCGATGAGCTTGAACAAATAGCAGAGACACGTGTTTTAGCGATGCACATAATTCAGGTTAAAAGCCAATCTAATATGCAAGGCACGTATGCTATGGGCGTAAGAGCTCAAATGGCAACCGAGATCTAAGGTTGAATTCATTCTTGAAGGGGATTCGAATCCGAGATATTTTTATAATGTGGCCAGTAGCGGACATAGCAAAAAAATGTGTATTCACTCTCTTAAGCAAGATGAAGACTTGATCGAAGGACATGATCATCTCATGGCCTATATTATAAAGTTTTATAAGGGTTTGTTCGGGGCTCTGGAGGAAAGACACTTTTCTATGGATGAGTCGTGAACGGATGAGATTCCACAGGTATCCCATGAGAAGAACACCTTCCTTACTGCTCCCTTCGCTGAAGATGAGATTAGAAAGGAGGTTTTTGTCTATGCAGCATTATAAGGCACCATGTCAAGATGGTTGCCCTGCTGAGTTCTACCAGAATTTCTGGGATTTCATTAAGAATGATCTTCTAGAATTATTTGGGTGCTTACATGCCACACAACTAGATTTGTTCTCTATAACTTTGGGGAAATCATTTTGCTCCTAAGGTTTTGGAAGCAGAAAGGATTCATCAATATAGAAGAATCTTCCTTCTTAAAGTTAGTTTTGAAATCATAACAAAAGTTGCAACTATTAGGTTAAATTCGATGGCTGATTATGTCGTTAGACCTACATAAACTGCATTTATACAAGATAGGAACATCCTTTACGGGGTCATCATTTTGCAAGGAACCGTGCATGAGATGCATGCTAAAAAACTTAATGGTGTAATTTTTAAAATTGACCTTGAAAACGCATATGATAAAATTAATTGGTTGTTCCTTCTACAAACTCTATGAATGAAAGATTTCTCAGAACAGTGGGGTTCTTTAAGGAAAGGTGGTCTCATATCCCCATATTGTTTAGTATAGTGGATGATATGTTAGAGATTATGATACAAAGGGCAAAAGAGGATGGCCAAATTGAAGGGATTCTCCCACATCTTGTGGATGGAGGAGGCGGATGATATGATTCTTTTTATGGAGAATTTTCTAGATAAAGTAGTGAATCTGAAATTATTTCTATCAGCGTTCCATCAGTTATCTGGATTGAAAATTAATTCCCATAAAATTGAATTATTTTTCCTTCGAGAGGCCCAGGGTTCAGCTACTCATTATGTCAAGTTATTTGGATGCGGGCACGTGATACATCTCCAACGTATCTATAATTTCTGATGCTCCATGATCATATTTTGCCAATTGCTACATGTTTTCTCCCTTAATTATAGCATTTTTATACGTTTTACGGGACTAACGTATTAACAAGATGTCAAGTGCCAGTTCCCCGTTTTCTGTTGTTTTTTGTTTCAGAAAAGTTGTTCTGCAAACATTCTCGGAATTGGACCCCACAAAGCCCGAAGTTCCTATTTTGCCCGGAAGCATCCAGAACACCGAAGAGGAGTCGAAGACGGGCAATAGGGGGGCCACACCATAGCATCAAGTAAGCATATTTATGTCGGCTGAATTGTCTCCTTCGATTACTAGCTTATAGATGGTGCTAAGCAGTGTGTTGAGCCAGATATGGTGTACTGAGAATGGCTTTCTGGGGTAGTTTTCGTGGAGGAAGACCAATATTACATGGTCATGTGCATGAATAAGTGTAGGATAGTATGGAATGAAATATACAGTAGTATGTATAATTTTATGCTTGTTTAGACTTATAAATAATGTATGACCAAGCTACAACATTTTTGTTTGTAATAAATGGATCATAACCCTTAGACATTTGCATGTGTCCAGATGGGATTCAGACCTTTCGCAATCGCTGGTGGTCGAAATGGAGCCCAGAAATCATAGGTCCAAGTGTCATGGGGACGTGCTCTAAATTTGTACCATGATGAAAGCTTTGACGTTTCACAAGAATTGGTCATTTATTTTTTAGGTGTTGGATGTTGTGAAATGAAAACATATTATGCTATCGATGGTAATTCCATTTTGTATTACTTAAAGGTTGTATTATGTTACCAATGAGTCTGTGCGATCATATTGGGTTATCGGTGTGTAAATGGAATATATTTTTTATTCGTAATTTTTTATTTCTAAAATATATACTAGTGACGGGTAAAATACCAAACTAGAAAAGGATACGTCACTGCTAAGAGGTAGAAGCACTACCGTGAAAACTAACTAGCGACGAGCATGAATAAATGAATGTCACTAGTACATCACTACTAGTGACAGGCACTTGCCCGTCACTGGTAACCTATTATCGGTGACTGGTTATTAGTGACGGGCTCATTGCCTGTCACTAGTGAACCTTTTGGGCCTGTCACTAGTAAGCTATTTTGCAGTAGTGAGTGAATAGTAGAAGATATCTTTCCCTGTTGTTGGTATGTACAAGTATGTTGTCTATTATTATTAAATGAGTTTAGCACGATATATATTTTTTATGCTATTTTTATCACATTCGTTCCAATGAATAAATACATAAATTTAGTTAGAAGTAAAATCTTACTTAGTTTTGACATATATAAAATAAAATATCAACATCAACAATATAAATAAATAAAATATGACACATATTTAAGGTGGGTCTATTGATATTAATTTAGTGTCATAAATTTATAGATTTCTTGTCTATAACATTGGTCAATCACATATGATCTTTAATTTTGAAAAACTTTATACCTTTTTTATTAGAATGAAGGGAGTACCAATTATTTTTCCTACATATAATAAAAAAGGAAATATCATGTTGTTTGTTTAAAGAAAAAAATATTTCCTATTTTCTTTCTGTTTATTGACATGTACTAGTAGTCTCTCTCAAGATATATAGAAATATACATGCGCATGTCAATAGATGATCTATATTTCCAGGTCTATAATGTCTTGCTGAATTATACATTAATTCTAATCATAAATTCTAAAATAAGATATAATATTTAGTATAGATCAAGAAATTGAACGCCCCCCAATCGCATTCCACTATGCCAATACCATAACAAATGAATTATCCACATACCATTTGAAAAACACATATGTGATATTCGGGTTGCATTGGCAACCGCTTATGGTTAAAAAAAATGTTATCGATGCAATAAGGAAATCACACATAGATATTTTTTATATGTGTTTGGTTCATCATTAAAAAATCATCACAAATGCACCTTGTACCACATTAAAACCAATAGTGAAGTGAACGAATTTATCATTTTTTAGTTTTAAAATACATAAACTGGGGTTTTTCTTGCGATGGATTTGTCATGGGTTTTACAAAAAATATCATGTGTGAGGTAAATGGCAATCTCTTAGTGTTTTTCAATAACAATCTGCAATATAACGGCAATCACAAAGGGTTAAAAATATGATGTGCGATGCAAAAGAAAAAAAACATTTATCAAAATGTGTACATTTTTCAAAAAAAAAAAGGCGCCTTTCTGTGACTAAACTTGCAGCCATTTTGACCGTGTTTAATCATCAAAGAAAATGAAACATTTTTTAAAAAATGAATCATTTAGTCCTTTGATGTGTACTAGTTTATTTTTCTGGAAAATGCCAAACTTGTCATATGATATATAGTCTTTTTCTCAAAATAGTTTTACAATATACCACATTTGAAATTAATTTATAGACAAAATGAACATAAATTAATGGTCCAAGGTTGATCTTAAGGTCATGTAAATATACATAAAAAAGCACCACTATGAGTAGATTCTCGATTTCTTCTAATGGGTGAAATTCCTGAAATTTTAATCACTTATACTTGGCCAGTGGCGTTTTGGTGTAGTGCTTGCTGCTACAACACATGCTTGATGGGCGATGAGCCGCCATGACACAGAAGAGGAGGCCCTTGGTGCAACCACTTATTTCTACGTACATCTTTTCACAGTTACTCAAGTCATTCTACTGACAACGACATGTTGGACAGGGAAGATGTACACGTCCTTTGCTCAATCTACACCGCCACAATATGCTAAACTAAGGAGATGATCAAATCCAAGCTGTGGGCTCAACATCATAAACTGCGCACGTGACTGAGAGCAATACAATGCCACGCTTAATTCAATACATAACACATGAATTGCTTCGAAGTACTCAATAAGTGGGAGATATGCCTTTGTTCCCATTGTCTCCTTTTCCCACGGCTTTTCTCATATATTTTGTCCCTCTCTCATCATCGCATCATATTTGTGTGTGGTTTAGGTGCACGTACGTATACAAAGGGAAGTGGGACAATGCAATAGAGCTTGCTATCTATTTTGACAATATATAGAGGGAAAAGAATTATTTGGATAAGTGAAGGTTGGTATGGAATTCAAAATTTTAATCATGCAAGGAAAGCTTGTGAGTTGCAGCGCTCCTGTACCCAATTAATATTCACTGCTACAAAAGCCTCATTGAAGAGAGGATGTCATACATGACTGACAAAAGTGTATGTTATGTCAAACCAAACAGTTCTAGAAAATACAAATATATCACATACGGGTCATATTTGTAGCCATTTGCGTTCTGTAGCGATGGTTATTAAGAAATACTGTGGTGAGAACTAGTGAAGCACATGTTGCTTCATATTTCGTTCACGAACACTTCCCTAAGTCAGTTGTTCATATGACCTCTAGAAAAATAGATAGCGACGGGATGCGTTGCACGTCACGGCCAGTGGCTCGGTAAATGATACTATCATCCTTAGGTTTTTAAACAGTAAGCATCCATCCTTAGCGTTAAAAAATGATACGACCAGACCTTTGCTAGGTTTTGGTGTCACCGTCACTCACATCTAAAGTGGTGTTACCGAATAAAACATGTATACTGAAATCCTGCCCTCAAACTCAAAGCACAAAGACTGGTATACAACGACTGCAAAGTGAGGATTTCTTATCATCCATCCCTCCAGTCTCGTGAAAGATGTGTTTTTCTTTTGCCTCTTATGACAAGGTAAAACATTCATATTTTTTGACCACTTATATATTTTAAAAATACTTTAAATGGAATAATAAAAACATTTTAAAATTGAGAAAATATTGTAACACTATACACCACATTCAAAAATATAAAATAATGGCAATTTTCATACGAAGACGGTAAACCTTATATACCGCCCATTAGCGGTGCCAGACTCTCGCACCGCCTAAAGCATGTATTCCTTGGCCATGCCCATTAAGTTTTCACGAGAGGATTCTTTGCTATACGGTGTTGCTTGGATCCCCTATGGCATACCTATTTGTATTTTTTTGTGAGTTTCCTTTTTATTTTCATTTATTTATTCATTTAATATTGTTTACATTTTGGCAACTTTCAGATTTCAAAAATTGTTTTGATTCAAAAAATAATCGGATTTGATTTTTTAATAATTTGAAATTTCATCGGATTCAAAATTTGTTCAAATTTTGAAATTTTTTGCATTCAAATTTTGTTCATTTTTTGAAATTGTTCGGATTAACAGATTTTCAAATTTGAATTTTTCAACTTTCAAAATGTTTGTATTAAAAAACTATTCATATTTTAAATTTGGTCAGATATAAAATTTGTTAAAATTACAATTTTTTTGAAAAAATAGTTTTTCAAATAGATTCAGATAAAAAATATATTTTAAGTGCGCATAAAGAGAAAAAATTAACAATAGCTTTTTGTTGGGCCAGACTTGACCTCCCCAAGAAGTCACACTTCAGGCGGCCGAGGGGAAACACGCCACTAACGAACGCCACGTAGGTGATCCCGTCGAAGACTATGCAAATGTAAATAATGATATCTAAGTTAATAGAGCTGGGTCGGGGCCATCCTAAAAGAGTATGGGCCGAAGTTATTGAGCTGATAGAGGCCCTTACAATAAATTAGTGGGTTTCAATATGTAAAAAATCCAAAAAAAAAACAAGTAGCCCTCACCCAACTATGTGTCTAATTACACATCAATCCATGTAGCAAAGAGAGTGTTAGAATAACACGTCGAAATAAAGTGGCACCAATGAGCAAACGCTAGTGATGCCATTCCTGTAGTAATAGGCATGCATCAACATCTGAAATATCACTGATCTCCTAGCACACAACAAGTCCTAGATATTCTATTTTTTCCATTGTCTCCTATTCCAACATTTTTTGTTTTATCTCTTAAGGTTTTCTCTTCTCATCTCCGTAAATTTGTGCTTTGTTTTCACCTATTTCATGTAGTTAGCTAGTGCAAGAAACATATACAGTGTCAAGTGGGTCAATAGTGTGTTATCTACTCGGGTAACATAGGGTGCTATATAAAAAAGGAAAATCATTATTCACAAAAGTGAAAGTTGGTGAAGAATTCATAATCATGTCACGAGACAAATGTTGAGTACTTTTATTGTTGGTAATTAGTAATGACTACTCCAAAAACCTCATTCATGATAGATATCATATAGGGCTCCTTTTTTGTGCCGTCTAGAACACTCCTCATTTCTCTTGGTGGGTTGTCTCTCATTATTCTATAAAATCTTATACTCCTATTTATTTGCAATATGAACTCATCAAATGTATTGTGTTTTCCTACAAGTGCGGAAAGTAAATTTCTGATAGTGTTATTTGACAATTTTCATTGTGGTTCATTCGTTGATTGATGGGCGTTCGGATTTGTTCTACGCTTGGCCATGCTGAGGTGCCCAGCTCCTAGCGACGATCCTTGTGGCGCTGCCAAAGCGTCTTGCATGATGGATGAAGTTTCTCCCAGGCATTTTTTCTCCGCTAGTGCGGGTTGGCCGTCTCCACCAGCAGCCCTAGCCGTGCCAGAGTCTACGCCTCGGCTCTTTGAAATGGAGGAGGCAAAGGAGAGTCCCATGTCCGACAATTTTCGCAGAAACTTCTTAACGAAAATGCATTATTTCGGGAAGTTAAGACTTATATAGACATGCATATTCGCAAGTTGAAAATAAAAAATGTTTATTAGCCATGAAAATGATACATTCAGATTGTAAGTAGTAGAAAACGTTTCTATCCGTTATTGATGTAGTATTCACTTCTGAAATTTACATTTTCATAGGTCCAAATTTTTTTTGAGTTTCAACTTTCCAATTTACGGTTTATAGAACTCTGCCTTCCCAACTTAATGCATTTTCTTGAGTATTTTTAAATAAATTGAATCATATTGTTTTCGTGGTATTCATTGTTTTCCACCAAAATTGAGTTTCCACGGGATACTTTCTCGATAATAATAAAAATTTAAAAAAATTGTGCGATGCATAAAAAAAAGTTTGAAAAACTTCATCAAAACCGACCACCGAATAGTAGCAAATACCTTTTCCCTTTTGTTGGTTTGTATAGGTGTGACGTCTAATATTATTAAATGAGTTTAGCATGAAGTATCCTTTTTATGGCCTTTTTGTCACATTCATTTGAATGAATAAATATATAAATTTAGTCAGAAGTAAAATCTTACTTAGTTTTTCCATATATAAAATAAAATATCAACAATCAACAATGTAAATTAATTAAATATGACACATATTTTATGGCGAGTATGTTGAAATTAATTTAGTGTCATAATTTATAGATTGCTCGTCTATAACATTGGTCAATCTTGGATGACATTGAATTTTGAAAAAAATTATATGCCTTCTTGTTGGAATCAAGGGAATACCAATTATTTTCCCTCCTTGTAATGAAAATAGAAAAGGTCATGTTATTTGGTTCAAGAAAAATATATCATGTTTTCTTTCTGTTTTGGTGACGTGTACTAGCAGTCTCTCTCAAGATTTATAGAATTTTTCATGCGGGTGTCAATAGCTAATCTATATTTCCAGGTCTATAAGGTATTGCAAAATTTCAGATTTTATTCTAAACATAAATTATAAAAATAACTTATAACAACTAGTATAGATCAGGCAATTTAACACCCCCAATGGAATTACACTTTGGCAAAATCATAACAAATTAATTATTCACATACCATTTGAAAAACATATACGTCATATTCGGGTAGCATTGGCAACCGCACATGGTTAAAAAAATAGTATCCATGCAATAAAACTCGATTATTCAAAAAAAGGTGTGCCATTTAGAAGGAAACCGCACACTGTTTTTTTATATGTGTGCGGTTCATCATTAAAAAATCATCTTATTTCGGTGTTTAGCACAAATGTTTCTTGTACCACGGTAAAAAAAACAGTGAAGAGAACGAATTTATCAATTTTTTGTCTTAAAATGCCCAAAGTGGGATTTTTCTTGCGATGGATTTGTCACGGTTTTAACGAAAAAAGATCATGTGTGATGTAAATGGCAACCTCTTAGAGTTTTGAAGTAAAAAATCTAAAATGTAAAGCCAACCACAAAGGGTCAAAATATTATATGCGAAGCACAATAAAAAAAAGTTCACCAAAATATGTACATATTTGTGAAAAAGGCACCTTCTTGTGACTAAACTTGCAGCCATTTTGACATTGTTTTTAAAACATCAAAGAAAAAACAAGAGAAATCTTTCCTCACTTAGTCCTTGGTTGGGAGCCTTTCACATATTGAACGCGCGAAGCCGCAAGAAAGCGGGGGATTGCGAGACATCATCCCCGGACGAAGCAAAGTGTATCTTTTTTTAGTTGCAGAGATTGCACAGTCACGATATCGTGGTCACTCACAGCAACCACCAGGGGAGGCTACCTGCAACAGATCCGGTGACCCTCCTCATTGTCATCGTTTTTAATACAGTGTTTAAAGCACGGTTGCTCTTGTAGAACAGAAGGTCCGCATTGGCTGTTCCACAAACGCGTGTGAGCACACAAGGTCGCATCTACGTGTACCGTGGACATAATTAAATCAATTTATCTTTTATTTTTATTTCTATTTCCTTTGAGTCTTAGGCGACACTATTTAAATTCAAGGTCTGGTATTTGCTATTTTTGGGTGATCCAAATTCACTTGTGCTGACAAAAGGCCAAACTTCTGACGAGTAGAGCGTAGCGTCACGGCAGCCCCCCATGGTACGGTATGAGTTGTTGCCGAGTTGGAGTTGGATTCACAGTTACCGACCTAGTTAGGTCAGGACCGCCTTTATATACCTCGTGTAAGCTGCCGTTTGGGATAAGCCACATATTGTAAATCTGGCTCACCCGGAATAGTGAAGTATTGTTGTCTCGCGCCCGTGGTTTTTTCTCTTCCTTGTTGGAAGAGTTTTCCACATTAAAATCTCATATCCCTGTTTGTTCGATTTTGCTTAACTTTATCATTGTTTTACTAACGCGTGTTACATTATTCAAGAAAAGGAAAAAATATGTCTTTTTTTCTAGAATTAGAAGAGATATATCTAATCGTAGTGATGCGAAGAGGAAGTAGACGTCAAGGTGCACCCTAGGTCTTTGAGGATGATCAGTATCTCCGCAACAATTGATACACACACCATATATCATTGATTGTTCAACAATTCCATGAAATATCGATCATCCATAGATAAAAGACCGGCTAACAAATAAATGAAGAAAAATCAAAGCATATCCGAAATTAATTCTTCCCGTGACGGCACCTCCACAATCCTAACACAAATCGTATGACACGTGGTCGACCAACTAAAAGTATATTACTCCCTGCCATAACCTTCAAGATTCTTATCAAGGGAGGATATTAGATGTGAAGTTATGATCAGAACTAGTTAGTTGACGACATTCTTCAGCCCCTTCCCCCGGATTCGGCCCGGCAATCGGGTCGGGTTTGGTCAGGTCGATCTTTTTCAGACCCATGCCAATTTGTTAAATGGGCAAGGATCTATGCCCACAACCCTGCCCATGGGTATGACATCATACCCATGCCCGAACCCCACGGGTATCCCGACCCGACAGGGAACCCATCGAGTCTAAGATAAAATTTGAATTATAAATTCTTTAATAATTCTAGATGCCAAAAAAAATCGTTGTCATTATTTATTAAATGCAGTTCGCCATGCGTGAGTCCACACCTGTCATATACAGCTCTACCTCCCTTGCATTGGTACTAAACGGCAACAGGGAATCGTGTAAGCAACACAGCATATGTGCTCCACGGGCTGGGAATTTGCAAAGTTCAAGTGTACGTGCATAGGCCCACTAGCCAACGTAGTCTAGCTGACTGATTGTATGGGCGGACCACTTTGCATTGATCAGTCGAAGGTTGGAGCTGGACTTATTTCTTGTACTAGGACACGTGAGTAACCAAAGCAATGCCCATTTCGAAATGAAAAAAAAACATGCCCATTTCCTGTTCTTTTCTTACGCCACTTGGTCTGTTTGTGATTCCTAGGTGAATTATAATCCTTGAATAAAGCTACGTGCTTGCAAAAACATATACACATTTTGTAGAATAAATATTTATACTAATTATTTATATTAATCGGGCGACCCATCGGGTTACCCATGGGCAACATGGACCCATACCCTGCCCACGACTAATCGGGTCGTCCATGGGCAAAAAAATCGACCCATACCCTGCCTATTCGGGTCGGGTGCCCATAGGCGGACGTACCTATGGGTCAAACTGCCGGGCTTAGAGCATCTCCACCGGCACCCTCCAAATGGCCCCTCAAAGGGCCAATGGGGGTCCGGACCAAAAAAACCGCCAAAGCGGCACCCCCCCAAAGGTGTCAACCCGCCAATTTTGTGTCCGGGCCCCCCAGCCCACCCGCCAAACTTGGGGGCCTGGCTGGGGGCGCCAGACATCGTCCGCTCACCCCTCCCGACAGGGGGACCCCGCCCGTCATAGAGACAAACCCACACCGGCTGATTTTCATTTGCCCCCATCATCCTACTGTTTCCTCTCGCCGCCGCTTCGCCCCGCCGTTGGCACCCTTGTCGTCGCCAACAGTAGTCAGTAGTCGAGCACGCTCGTCGTCGGCCGATTCGCCGCCGCTCGTCGCCGATCCCCGTCGTTTTCGCGCACCGCCGCCGGCGATTCAACCGCATCCGCCTCTTCCTCGCATCCATCCCGCAGGTAAGGTGTTCGGCCGTTTTCCATAGGTCGCAGAAACGCCATGAAACTTGTTTACCTCACGGCTAATGGTTGGCTTTTGTCCAATATAGCATGGATAGTGACGACGAGGTCATGTTTTGCCAATTGATGGCAGAGGAGGCCGCCGTTGCAGACGACGAGGAGAATGAGATGGTCATGGCGGCTCTGTTTGAGGCCATGGTCGTGGAGACAGCCGAGCCAAAGCATGGAGGATCAAGGAAAGGGCGCAAGGCGAACAAGAATCGGCAAAGGGCAAATGGCCACAAACTTTTGTGGGATGACTATTTCTCGAAGACGCCGGCAAACACACCTCAGGAATTTCACCGGCGTTTTCGGATGAACAGACAAGTCTTTAGGAACATTGTGCACGGTGCTCGGGATTACGACGACTACTTCAGGCTGAAAAAAGACTGCGTCGGGCTACTAGGATTTTCATCTCTTCAGAAATGCAAAGCTGCAATAAGATGTCTTGCATATGGATCTCCTGTAGATTCAGTGGATGACTATCTTCGTATGTCTGAGAGCATCGCCGTTGAAGCCACCTATCGATTTTGCAAGGCAGTAGTTGCAGTGTTTGGTCCCGTGTGTATCATAGATTCCCAAATGAAGCAGACACGGCTCGTTTATTGGCACAAGGTCAAGCAAGAGGATTTCCTGGGATGCTTGGAAGCATCGATTGCATGCATTGGAGTTGGAAGAATTGTCCATTTGCTTGGCAAGGGATGTACAAAGGTGGCCATCACGGACAGTGCACTGTTGTGCTTGAGGCTGTTGCTGATTACGGTCTTCGGATTTGGCATTCATTTTTTGGAATGGCCGGTTCTCACAATGATCTCAACGGGTTGCAACGCTCTCCGGTATTTCAGAGACTAGGTGAAGGAAATGCTCCAGGCTGCAACTATTCGATCAATGGCCGTGAGTACGACAGAGGATACTACCTAGGGGATGGCCTGAATGGTCTACATTTGTGAAGATAACCCGTGACCCTGTGGGTGAGGCAAATAATTTTTTACAAAGAAACAGGAGGTTGTCCGAAAAGACCTAAAAATGGCATTTGGTGTACTCCAGGCACTGTTTGCTGTGGTAAGGTATCCCTCTCTATCTTGATCGATAGATGAAATGTGTGATATCATGAACGCTTGTATTATCATGCATAACATGGTCATCGAGAGCGAGCGAGACATCGGAATGGTTATCGATGAGCCATACGACTTTCAGGGGCAAAGGATAGTCCCATGTCCGACAATTTTAGGGATGGAGGAGGCAAAGGATAGTCCCATGCCCGACAATTTTAGGGATGGAGGAGGCAAAGGATAGTCCCATGTCCGACAATTTTAGCAGAAAATTCTGAATAAAAATGCATTACATTAGGAAATTAGATTTATAGAGTCATGCATATTCCCAACATGAAACCAAAAATGGTTCAGGAGCTAAGAAAATGACAAACGTTACTATCAATTGCTAAAGTACTACTCAATTATGAAATTGTCATTTTCATAACTCCTAATCAACTTTAAGTTTCAACATGCACATTTACGGTTTATAGACGTCTACCTTTCAAACGTAATGAATTTTTGTTGATATTTTTTATAGAAATTGTAAAACATGTTTTTTTTCGGGATATTCAATGGTTTTCACAAGATAATTTCTTGACACTAACACTAAGGGTCTATTTTATGCATGGTGGGTCTATGCTATTGATTTAGCATCATAAATGTTTACATTGCTTGTCTATAACTTTGGTCATTCTTGTGTATATGACCTTCACTTTTGAAAAAAAAAATGCCTTTTGTATTGGAATGAAGGGAGTACCAATTATTTTCCCCTACTTATAATTAAAAAAGAAAAGCTCATGTTGTTTTGTTAAATAAAAGATATCCTGTTTTTTCTTTGTTTATTGAAGTGTACTAACAATCTAATATATATTTCCAGGTCTATAAGGTTGCACCATCGCGCGCTCACTTCGTTGCACTGCAGCCATTTTGCTACACTTATCCAACTAAAACTTCCAAACTCCTCTCCATGTTTTCTTGGAAAGGTTACTAGCACGGAGTTGATCGTGTTAAGCCGGTACCGTTGTGCTGCAACTCCAGAATCATGTTGCCGCAAGCCCGGGCCGTCGTGCTGCAAGCCAAAATCTGACAGCAGCCAAAGGTGGGCTCCTGCTGCGGATTACGATTCCCGGTGATGTCATGCCTTTTTGGGAGGTGTTGCAAACATTAGCCCACGCAGCTGCGTGCGGTGTGCCTTCGTGCTACCAACAAATGGCGGCGGTGCTACCAAACATCGGCGGCAGTGCTACCAGACGGAGTCGTGGGTGCTACAAATCAAAGGCGAGTGTGCGACCTGCATCGGGTGGGGTAGACACTCAGTTGGTATTGTTAAAAGGAAAAAGAGCGCAAGTTTTCTATTATCGACGAGCTTGACCAAATAGCAGAGACACGTGTTTTAACAATGCACAAAATTCAGGTTAAAATCCCATCTAATGTGCAAGGCATGTATGCTATGGGCGAAAGAGCCCAAATGGAAACCGAGATCTAAGGTTGAATTCATTCTTGAAGGAGTTTCGAACACGTGATATTTTTATAATGTGGCCAGTAGCGGACATAGCAAAAAAAGTGTATTCACTCTCTTAATCAAGAAGAAGACTTTATCTAAGGACATGATCATCTCATGGCCTATATTACAAAGTTCTATAAGGGTTTTTTGGGGCTCCGGAGGAAAGACACTTTTCTATGGATGAGTCGTGAGCGGATGAGATTCCACGGGTATCCCATGAGGAGAACACCTTCCTTACTGCTCCCTTCACGGAAGATGAGATTAGAAAGGAGGTTTTCTCTATGCAGCATTATAAGGCACCATGTCCAGATGGTTGCCCTACTGAGTTCTAGCAGACTTTCTGGTATTTCATTAAGAATGATCTTCTAGAATTATTTGGGTGCTTGCATGCCAGGCAACTAGATTTGTTCTCCATAACTTTGGGGAAATCATTTTGTTCCTAAGGTTTTGGAAGTAGAAAGGATTCATCAATATAGAACAATCTGCCTTCTTAATGTTAGTTTCAAAATCTTAACGAAAGTTGCAACTATTAGATTAAATTCAATGGCTGATTATGTGGTTAGACCTACATAAATTGCATTTATACAAGATAGAAACGTCCTTTACGGGGTCGTCATTTTGCAAGAACCGTGCATGAGATGCATGCTAAAAAACTTAATGGTGTAATTTTCAAAATTGACCATGAAAACGCATATGATAAAATTAATTGGTTGTTCCCGCTACAAACTCTAAGAATGAAACGTTTCTTAGAACAGTGGTGTGCTTTAATCCTTAATTTTGTGGTTGGGGGTAGTGTGGCTATTAAAGTCAATGATGATGTCGGCTGATACTTCCAAGGAAAAAAAGGGATTAAGACAAGGTGGTCTCATATCCCCATATTATTTAGTATAGTGTTTGATATGTTAGCGATTATGATACAAAGGGCAAAAGAGGATGGCCAAATTGAAGGGATTCTCCCACATCTTGTGGATGGAGGATTATCCATTCTTAATACGCGGATGATATGATTCTTTTTATGGAGCATTTTCTAGATAAAGTAGTAAATCTGAAATTATTTCTATCAGCGTTCGATCAGTTATCTGGATTGAAAATTATTTCCCATAAAAGTGAATTTTTTTCTTTCGAGAGGCCCAGGGTTCAGCTGCTCATTATGCCGAGTTATTTGGATGCGGGCAAGGTCAATTCCCTATTATGGATATACCAATAAATTATAGAAGATTGACTAATGCATAATGGAAACACGTAGAAGAACGTCTCCAAAAACAGCTGACGAGTTGGAAAGGAAAGTTATTATCTCTTGGCGGAAGATCGGTTCTAATAAACTTGATGCGAACCGACATGGTATTGTATATGATATCTTTTTTCCAGGTTCCTGAAGGAGTTCTAAATTTTTTTGTTTTTACTTCTGATGGAGATTCTTTTGGCAAGTGGATAGTGAAAAAAAGAAACATCGACTAGCTAGATTGGATGTTGTTTGCGTACCAAACGATCAGTGAGGTCTGGTATTCAGGACTTCAGGTCAAAATCTCAGCTGTTCTAGGCAAATGGTTTTTTAAGTTTCTTACCGAACATAGTGTCTCAAAAACGCTTGTTAAACGAAAAAAAAATTGGGACAAGAAACATTTCTTCCGCTTTGGGATATTTGAGATTAAGGATGGTTGGACATAAGGTTCTAGCAGGACATATGGATAGGAAACACCACACTGCGAGAAAATTATCCGGCTCTATACAATATCGTCTGTAATAAGCGTGATATGCTTCCTACGGTTATGCAAGCATATCCCCCAAATGTGATGTTCAAGCAAGATTTAATTGGTCTAAGACTTCAGTCTTGGTATTCCTTGTTAAATAGATGGTCAATGATACAACTTTCACAAGGCGCTGATAAGTTTCTTTGGAATTTACTAGAGAACGAAAAGTTCTTGGTTGATTCCACGTATAGGGCGCTGGTTCACTCAGAAAACCCCAGTCAATAACAAAAAAGTGTGGAAAGTAAATGTATCTTTAAAGCTAAAAATATTGGCGTGGTGCCTTCGTAACAGTGTCATTTTAACAAAGGATAATGTTTTCAAGCATAGCTGGCATGGGAGGACAAAGTTTGTCTTCGAGAGGAGACAATTAAACTATTATTTATTATTTTCCGAGTGCAGCCTTGCGTGTTCTGTTTTGTCCGGTACCCAAATGGCTTCAAACTTATACCCACCAACATCCATTGCAAATGTTTTTTGCAATTGGTTACATAGGATTGATAAAAAGTTCAAAACTATTATTAGGGTACGATCGCTTGTGATTATATGGTCGCACTCTGACTATGTAGAAATGACAAGCTTTTTTTTAATAAAATTTTCTTTCTTTTGCAGATTTAGTCCAATGCACTTGTATTCTCTGTTCGTGGTCCACATTACAATGGGAGTATCGAGACCTTTTATGGAGCATTGTGCATGATTGGAAAAAGTGGCGAGTGATATTCTTATTCTACAGGGATAGTTGATTGATCTTAAGATTGGTCAACCATAGGAGAGGACCTTTTACTTCCTTATGATTGTAATCCGTGTGTTGCTTCTTTTTTCACTTTTTCCTTTAGTACATTAGGTTCGTGGCTATGTGCATCCTAGTTATTCAGAGGCCGGGTTGACGATGCTACCAGCAAAAAAGTGGTGGTGCTACCACTAATGTTCAGAAAATGTTACGAGGGGCGGCTGAGAAAGCTACCGATGGTGGTCGGCGATGCTACCAGGGGTTGCGGGTGGTGCTGCTAGCCATTGACAGGTATGGTCCTCGCCGGAATATGCCATGATGTTGCCGCTCGTGTAGGGCGCTCCAGCCGCCAGGTCGTGGGATGTTACAAGCGATCGACGATAGAGCGTTGTGGGAAGCAGTTGCCATGATGGTGTGAGCCAGTGGGGGCTCACCGAAGTTATGAAAAAAGCGGTGGCGGGACAACCACGACATCGCTAATTCCGTGCGTGTGTTACGCATGGGCAGTTGACTTTCTAGGGTCAACCGGTCAAAAGGAAGTGCTCGTGATGTGTTAGTATTATAGGGAAGGGCCTTGAAAGGCCCAAAAACTACATTAATCAGTGGTGACCATAAATTTTACAACAAGGACCATCAAGGATAAATAAATTACAACAAGTTCCTGTCTTTCTCTACAAAGATATGCAAAAACGCCACCCAGTCCATCATCTTCTTCACCGCCTGCGCTGCTCGACCAGCAACAACATCGGCCCATCCCAGAGCCGGAGAGGAGACCAATTGGCGTGAAATGAGTCTGAATCACCAATGTGTCGAGATAGAATGGCTTCCATACACTAGTGGAAACAGGGGCATTAGTCCCGGTTGGTAAGGCTCATTTGTCCCGGTTGTGCAACCGGGATGGGCCAGCCGGGACAAATGGCCCTGCCCCACTGGTCCCGGTTGTGCCAGGACCCGGGATGGTTAGGTATGGCCCACGTGGCGAACCTGGCCAGGGACTTCGTCCCGGTTCGTGTTAGGAACCGGGATGAATGCCTCCTCTGGAAAAACTGTATTGGGTCCACTGGCCCACGGTTGGTAAGGCTCATTTCCTTAGTTTCCCCCCAACTGCGTCCACCGGTCCACGTATTTAATTAAGCCCAGTGGCACGCGTCTTTTATTAAGCCCACTGGCTACATTCGGTCAAAGGGGCCACAGGCCACGCGGGGGTCAAAGGGGCCACTGGCCAGCGACCTAGTGGCTGGCTCGACCGGTCCTCTAAAGTAAGACCACAGTCACGCGCAGTCAAAGGGCCCACTGGCCGTCTCGTCTTCCCGCGCCTCCACTTCCCCCCGCGCGCGTGGCCACGAACGGCACGCCTCGGCTCCCCCGCGCATTCATGGCCGCCTACAACCGCCGCCACGTTTCGGCCGTCGGTTGGCATGCCAGCCCCTCCCTCGTCCTTTTTAAAGGGCCCCCGCCGCCCGTACCCCTCACTCACCCAGGCCGCGTCCAAGCTCACCCAACCCTAGCGGCCATGTCGCCACGCCGTTGGTTCAAGCGCTCGAGGAACGAGCACGAGGCCGGGTCCTCCAGCGGCGCCGGCCAGAGACCCGCCGGCGTCCCCCCACCGCCTCCGGAGGCGTTTGGCTTCGGTCCGGGAGGCAGCCGCCCGCCGCCTCGCGCCGCGCCGGGCAAGCGGTTCCGCCGCTATGTCCGCAAGGAGGAGGCCGAGTGGCACTGGGAGCGCGCCACGCCGGTTTTCTGGCCGGACGTCCACCTCCCGGACGGCTGGCACCTCAACCCGCAGCGCATCCCGGTGCCGCCGCCGACGACGAACGAAGCCGCCCGCGAGGAGATCGACCGATGGCGCGCGCTCCTGCCGGCCCACCTCCTCAGGGACCGCGCGTACGCGTGAAGCTCTCCTACTGGGCCGTCTAGTTCCAGCAGGAGCACGACCAGCGCCGCCGTTCCTTCATCCCCACGGCGCCGGAGCAGAACGTCGACGGCTACCCCGCGCCAGCGCCCGGCAGGGAGCCGGAGCTGTGGCTCGAGGAGGACATCCCCGAGCCCCAAGCCGACGCCGACGACGACCCCGAGCTCCAGGCCGGACTGGAGGCCGCCTACGAGGACTCCCGCCGCATCCTCGTCGAGGACGAGATCAAGCGGTGGCACCAGGTCCTGGACAACGCGGCTGCCGACGCCGCCGCGATGCCGCCCCCTCCAGCGCCGGGGGCGGGGGATCTCCTGCAGGCCATGGCCGCCGAGATGGAGGCGCGGGAGGACATGCCCGACCCGCAGCCGCTGCCCCCAGGCCTTGAGTACGGCATGAGCTGGGCCTGGATCGGCGGCCAATGGTCGCCGGAGCCGCCGGAAATGCTGCCGCCGCCACCGCCGCCCCCGATGCCGCCGGCAGAACACCTCCTCCCGCCGCCCCCGGCGGGGCCCCCTCAGCTGCCTGCCCACCTGTGGCAGGCACCGGACTACCACTGCATCTCCTCCGACGAGGAGGACTAGGCTACCCCCCCAAGAAACGACCGGCCTCCTGTGGTCGCGCCGCCGCCCCCGTTGCACGTAGAAGGACGGCCAATAGGGCCATCGCCGCCAAGAAACACGGCCGGCCGTCTGTGGCCGCGCCGCGCCCCCGATGTAATCCCGGCCTCCGGCCTTTTTTTTAATATATCTATGCATTCAACCCCGTCCAAAAACTCGTCCCCCCGTGTCTAGTTCAACCCCGCCGGCGGAACCAGCACCGGCGGGATCTTCCTATCCACTCCCGCCGCCGGCAGGGCTTCGCCAAGGCTAGTCCGCTGTCCTGGGTGGTGGCTCGGCCTGGGGAGAGGGCCGAGATATTTATACAACTGGGCCTCTAGTCCCGGCCCGTGCCTCCAACCGGGACTAGAGGTACCCCCTTTGGTCCCGGTTGGTAGCACGGCCCGGGACCAAAACGTTTTCCGAAATTTGCTGCCCCCTGCGCGCCCAAATTTTTTAGCGCCAAAATTTGAAAATGGTTTAAGTTTGCACATTAATAACTTCTACATACTTTCGAATTTGACAAAAATTCCAACATGAAAAGTGCTAGAATTTGCATAACTAATTCAAATCCATTTTTTAACTAAATAATTATTCTAACTATTGAAACTATTAATTATTTTACTATTTGCATATAATTTGAATATAAATATCTTATAATTTTTGTTTTCTCTTGTGATCTTCCGATTGAGTCCAGAGCATACAAGGCATCCGGGTGATTTATATTCCGTCCATGAACCCAAGGATAGTTCTCAAGCAAGGTTTGTCATGCAATTTTGCTTGCAAAATAAGCTCAACTTGCTCTAGAGCTGATCATATTGGCTCTCCATGAATGCATGAGCTTAAACATTTTCTCCAGCCTTTGCTGCAACTTTATATAAAGTTCGACAAAGCGAGTTGTACCTTATTGACACGGTGAATTTGAGATCTTCGTCTACAACAGAAAAACCATAGCTTTCCTTCGAAGGTTTACTCTGAGCATTCTTTCGCCATCTTTTCAAAACATAGTGTGGTGGAATTTCTTTGATATTTCTGATCTAAAGAACCTTCAGTACCTGGCTTGCCCCACAATTGTAAGAGTTCTTCCACTAATGGCCTTAGATACACATCAATGTCGTTGCCAGGTTGCCTCGGGCCTTGGATGAGAACTGGCATCATAATGAACTTGCGCTTCATGCACAACCAAGGAGGAAGGTTGTACATACATAGAGTTACAGGCCAAGTGCTATGACTGGAGCTCTGCTCCCCAAAAGGATTAAAGCCATCTGTACTTAGACCAAACCATAAGTTTCTCTCCTCTCCTGCAAAGTCTGGGAAGTCTCTCTCGATGTTTCTCCACTGCGATCCATCGTCGGGGTGCCTCAACTTTCCGTCTTTCTTACGGTCTTCTTTGTGCCATCGCAACAACCTAGCATGCTCTTTGTTTCTAAACAGACGTTTCAGCCGTGGTATTATAGGAGCATACCACATCACCTTAGCAGGAACCCTCTTACGGGGGGTCTCGCCGTCAACATCACCAGGGTCATCTGCTCTGATCTTATACCGCAGTGCAGTGCATATCGGACATTCATCCAAATTCTCGTACTTCTCACCGCGGAAGAGGATGCAGTCATTAATGCATGCATGTATCTTCTGCACATCTAATCCTAGAGGGCAGAGAGCTTTCTTTGCTTCGTACGTACTCTCAGGCAATTCGTTATCCTTTGGAAGTTTTGGCTTCATTAGTTGAAGTAAACTCTCAAATGCCTTGTCAGTCACACTGTTCTGTGCCTTCCATTTCAGCAACTCCAGTGTAGTACCGAGCTTTGTGCTACCATCTTCGCAATTTGGGTACAACAATTTTTTGTGATCCTGTAACATGTTGTCCAGCTTCAACCTCTCCAATTTATTTTCACAGTCTTCCCTTGCATCAACAATAACTCGGCCAAGATCATCATCGGGCTCTTCTGATGCCTGTTCTTGATCACCTCCTTCTTCTGCATTCTCTTCCATTGTAGTATCGTCGTATTCAGGGAACAAAGGATCTTCTTCTTCTTCTTCATCGTCTTCCATCACAACCCCTCTTTCTCCATGCTTGGTCCAGCAATTATAGCTGGGCATGAAACCTCTCCGAAGTAGATGTCCGTGAAGGATTCTTTCGGAAGAGTGATCTCTGACGTTCCGACAATCAACACATGGGCAACACATGAAGCCATTATCTTTGTTTGCCTGAGCTACAGCAAGAAATGGATTCAGGCCTGCCATATACTCGGAAGTGCGTCGGTCACCGTACATCCATCGCTATCGTTCATCCATCTGCATCGTATAATTAATTAAGTTTATCAAAAATACATTACAATAACATATTAATACAGAGATGACCACAATACATCGAAAAATACTACTTTTTTATGTATCAGTTGCAGATGAAAAAGATAAGTTTGTTAACCTCGTTCGAAGATACCATTTTTAGTGAGCTTATGTGTGGCTCGGGAATTTCGTCGAACACCTCGTGTTCATAGTAAAATAAAACACACTAACACCCACCTCTCTCACACCTCCAAGCAAAAAAAAGATGGAAGGGTGGGGGGCTGGGGCAGTATATATAGGGGAAGGGGGACATTAGTCCCGGTTCGTGGCCTGAACCGGGACAAATTCTCATGCGCGTGCCACGTGGCATGTGGCTAGGCATTGGTCCCGGTCAGTGGCACGAGCCGGGACCGATATCTCCCCCACGAACCGGGACCAATGCCCCCAGGCGGTTTCTGTTGCCCCGGGCGCACGAACCGGGACCAATGCATGGCATTTGTCCCGGATTTGGTTGCAACCGGGACAGATGCCCCCTGGCCCCCTGGACGAGAGGGGTTGTTTCCACTAGTGATAGAAAGAGGTTGGAGATACACCCGCGTGGAAGCTGGAAGTGGAGGGGCCACCATCTGAGCCAAAGAACGCCTTAGAAAAGATTTTCTCGGCGTATGACCTCCACGATGTAGCTTCTATGAACTCCCCCTCTCTCTCCCCCCCCCCCCCCCCCGCCCCGAGCAGCAGATGCCAACCAAGATCCCCTTGCCCCGCCTCCATGGCAGTCAGCTCGGTGAACACGACCAAGATATGGAACTCCATAGATGACCTTATTGGTGGAGGCTCTCGAACCTCCCCACTCTATAGCTTCTGGCTCCGGCCAAGGGAGCACGGCCACAAAAAGGAGAGTCATTCGTCGACACCAGATTTGGTTCAGGATATCCGGCGTCTCCCTCCCGACATGGAGTCTAACTCTCGCATATAGCCACAAGCAACTACTACTAGATAAACTACCTCTACTATTTACAGCCCTAGAACCGGCACCACTCATCAACCGCTTCCGGCGGGCATCGCCTATAGGGACGGCATCGGATAGGCCGGGATTTCTGGAGTTGACACTCAAAGGTTATTTTTTTTATAGATAACATGCATATTTGCCCTGCTTTAAATTAATGAAGCAAAGGAGTTTCAGACAACGTTAAACAACATGCTAAGGCCTACGGCTTCACCCACACCACACGCACGAAAGATAAGGGGGCCGGTCTCCCTGAAAAACATAACAAGACACACACCGAACTCATGACTGAAGCCTAGGGGTTAACGAGATGTAGATTAGCCTAAGCTTGCTTCCCACCAGATGTAACCGTTCCCTTTCTTGCTCTTTTGAGCAGTTTGCCCACTTCTGCAAAAAAAATGTGCATTTTGAAAATAACATCTGTAGGATGCTTTGGGGGGATTTTATCAGTATTAAATTTTTTACGTGTCAACCAAAGTGACCAGCACAGGGTCGCAAACATGACCCGTCTATTTGTGTGGACGTGACCAAGAAGTTGTTGACGGGCGAAAAATTGGGGGAAGTTGGCCGACGCCCAGTCGTAGCCCATGACTGAACGCACATCACTCCAACCCAATTTTGCAAATAAGCAGGTAAAAAAGATATGTGACGCATCCTCCTGTATGCCGCACAAGCGCAGTTGCCGTCAGAGGGCCCGTGGCGTTTAAGAAGAGGCTTGCCTGGCGTCAGTCTATCCAAAGCTAGCTGGCACGTGAAAATCTTAAGATTTAAAGGTAATTTCGCCTTCCAAATGTCACCACCGAACTCAACTCGCACCCCTTGTGCCAGTTTCACATTAGCGGATGCAACCAAAAAATGCCCCGAGTGGTCCAAGGACCAGCGTACCTCGTCCAAGCCTGGCGCGAGTGCGAAATCCCCAAGCTCCGCATTGAGCTCGGCCTACTGTCTTGCCCCTTCCGGGCACAGCTAGTGGCGGACGCCCACGCCCTCCGCCCCTTGCGGGAAGGCCTCCCACACCCAGAGGTTGGGATTCTCACATACCGCGAACAACCGTGGAAATCTGGATTTAAGGGGACCTACCCCGTCCACTAGTCATGCCAAAATAGAGTGCACTCTCCGTTCTTCACCACAAAGCGGGCTCTCAGCTCAAAATGATGTTTTTATTTTATGCAGACTTCGCCAAAACTGAGAGCACCCCTGACTCTCAGTTGCGAAGATGTTATGGGCTTCCGGGTACTTCGCTTTAATCATATCCCGCCAAATTGAGTTTTCCTGTTAAAAAAGCTTCCAAATCCATTTGAGCATGAATGCCTTGTTCATCAGCTAAGAATTGGTGAGCCCCATACCCCTGCAGTCCTTAGGGCGTCACACCGCCGGCCAATTTAGCATGTGGTACTTTTGTTTGGGGCCGGCTCCCTCCCAAAAGAATCTAGCACGAATGACATCAAATTTACTGTTTGCTGCATCTTGCAGCAGAAACAGACCCATTTCAAAAGACGGCAAGGCCTCCAGGCAAGCGTTTGACAGAATGACCCTTCCCCGGAGGAAAGTAATCTGCCCATGCAAACCTCCACCTTGACTGAAAGTTGGTTGAATAGGAAGCTCAATTGTTCACATGTCAACTTTCGATCGGAGATCGGCAAGCCCAAGTAGATGAACGGGAAGGTTACAAGCTTGCAATTTAGCATGTTGGCAATTCTACGCTGCTTTGTGTTGTCCGCTTCCAACATGAACACTTTACTCTTGTGAAAGTTGATTTTTATACACGACATGTTTTCATTGCAAAGCAATAAGAACTTGAGAGTAGCAATCGAGAGGTCGTCCTAGATCAGGACCAAAGGGTTACTGTGTAGCAGCAAGAAGGGGAAAAAGAGACCATAGCTAGAACTATTGGCGATGTTCTCTGATGCGTTAGTTTTTTTTTGAAACGGAAAATCCCAGCCTCTGCATCCAGTAGATGCACACGGCTTATTTATTAAGAAATCATCCAGTATCAAGTGTATAAACGAAATTATTACATCTCAGCTGAACTCTAGAGTGGCTACAAATATTAGCCATCTAAACAAACGGAGACTACACATATTGTAACCTCCTAGTGTGCTGCCACCCACACTGACTGAAGATAGCCCGCACGACCGCCATTAATCGTGCATATCCTGTATCCAAGCTTCCACGCTGCTCTTCCGGGGACAGGAGCGACCATTGGTGAATCCAGTTGGTGGCTCTGTGTATAACCTGCAAAAAATGCCCAGCTTCCATCCTGTTAAAAATAACATCGTTTCTGCAATTCCAAATTGCCCAAAGAAAAGCACATATACCAATACGTATGCTAGCTTTCATTTTTCTATCAATCCCATCTAACCAATCCCCAAATAGATTGTTAATCGATGACGGTGCTTTAATACTAAAAGTGAAATGAATCAAACGCCATATACGTTTTGCAAATTCACAAGAGATAAATAAATGTTCTATAGTTTCTTGATTACCACAGAACACACAATTCGAGCAACCCACCCAACTCCGTTTAGCCAAATTATCTTTTGTCAACAATTCCTTACGATAAAGGAACCACATAAATATTTTTATCTTAAGTGGTACTTTTATTTTCCATATGTATCTCCGTAAACATTTCGTCCCCTCATTCATTAAGTCCTCATAATAAGACTTAACAGTAAAAATGCCAGACGTAGTTAGCTTCCACTTGAAATAATCAGGACTACTAGAATTAGATATGTTCATTAAGCGTTCAACCAAATGCAACCATGCGTCCCATTTATCCCCTGTAAGCGCTCTTCTGAACACAATATTTGGATGATCATTCCATAAGACATGTGAGACATAAACATCTTTATGTCTTACCACATTATAAAGGGTTGGATACCGTGCAGCCAAAGTAGTATCACCTAACCAAATGTCTTCCCAGAAACGTATGGTTTGACCATCCCCTACCGTATGTTGTACCCATGCAAAAAAATCAGATTTGACTCGCATCAACCCTTTCCAGAAGGGTGAGTCAGTATGTTTCACTTCCACCTGTTGCAACGGTACATCTTTAATATATTTACTATGCAGTATCTCACTCCACACCCCCTCTTCCGTAAGGAGTTTGTAAAGCCATTTTCTTAGGAGACACTTATTCTTAATCTCTAAAACCTCAATACCCAAACCCCCCGATCATTGGGTCGACTTATTATATTCCACCGAGTTAATCTATATTTTTTCTTCTTTTGATCACTCTGCCAGAAAAATCGCGATCTATAGAAGTCCAATTTTTTCCGTACCCCAATAGGTATCTCAAAAAAGGATAAGAAAAACATAGGTAAACTCGATAGAACCGAATTAATAAGCACCAATCTATCTCCATAAGAGAGCAGTTTTCCTATCCAAGTACTCAATTTGTTCTCAAATCGGTCCTCAATTGGACCCCATTCTTTATTCAATAATTTTCTATAATGAATCGGGATACCCAAGTACTTAAAGGGTAACTTACCCACATCACATCCAAAAATATGACGGTGCTCATCCACAGATTGGACTGCATCACCGAAACAAAAAATTTCACTCTTATGAAAATTGATTTTAAGACCTGATAATTGTTCAAATAATGCAAGTATTAATTTAATATTAACAGCCTTAGCAAGGTCATGTTCCATGAACAAAATTGTATCATCTGCGTCTTGTAGAATTGAGACCCCCCCATCCACCAAATGAGGTACAAGACTCCCAACACTACCATCTTCCTTTGCCCTAGCAATTAGGACAGCTAACATATCAGCAACGAGATTAAATAAAATGGGAGATAACGGGTCTCCCTGTCTTAATCCTTTTAGAGTTTGGAAATAATGACCAATATCGTCATTTACCCTTATTCCCACACTCCCTCCCTGAACAAAACTCGCTACCCAGTCACACCACAGAGGAGAAAAACCTTTCATCCTAAGTGTTTGTTGCAGAAAAGACCAACTAACTTTGTCATATGCTTTCTCAAAATCAATTTTAAATAAAACTCCATTGAGTTTCTTAGTGTGAAGCTCATGAATAGTTTCATGTAAGACCACTACTCCTTCTAAAATATTTCTACCAGGTAGAAAAGCAGATTGAGTTGGTTTAATAATACGCTGCGCAATCGCAGTGACTCTATTAGTACCAACCTTCGTAAATATCTTGAAGCTTACATTTAGTAGGCAAATGGGTCTATACTGCTCAATCCTAGATGCATCCTCCTTTTTAGGTAAAAGAGTGATCACCCCGAAATTCAACTTAAATAGTTGCAGCTCAGCAGCATGTAATTGAGCAAACATGGGCATCATGTCGACTTTAAGCACCTCCCAAAACTTCTTATAGAACTCTGCCGGGAATCCATCCGGTCCCGGTGCTTTATTAAGTTCCATTTGATCTATTGCCTCTAAAACCTCCTCTTCAGTAAAAGGGGCAGTTAAAACATTGTTTTCATCTAAAGATACTTGAGGCAGGTCAGCACTTCTACCCTCATCAAGTGAAATAGATGTTTTATCTGATGGGCCAAATAATTTTTTGTAATATTCAGATATGAAAACTTGCAGGTTCTGTTGACCAACAATGGTCCCTTCATCCTGTTCTAGTTGAAATATATTTTTCTTCCTATGTTTCCCATTAGCCATTAAGTGAAAGTATTTTGTATTGTCTCCCCCTTCTTTAATGTGTCTCATTTTAGCCCTTTGAGCCCACTTAGACTCCTCATCCCTTCGGAGCTTAGCTAGATACGAATCAGCCTCCCTTTTAGACTTTCTCTCCTCATCAGAAAGAGTCATAGTCTCCGCTTTAATATCTAGCTCATTGATCAAGAGAATTAGTTTATCTCTCAAAATCTTATACTCTCCACTCATATTTTTAGCCCATCCCCGTAGAAAACTCCGAAGATGTCTAATTTTGTTTTGCCATACTTCAATTGGTGAATCACCCATCCGATGAGACACCCACTCTTTTTTAACCATATCACAAAATCCATCCTGTCTAAGCCAAGATAACTCAAACGAAAATGTGGATTTGTTTCCTTTGTGAACCGAATTCCCTGAGTCCAATAACAAGGGAACATGATCAGAGCCAGTCCTGGCCAAAGCCTGAACCGAAACAAGTGGAAATTTTTGCTCCCATTCAACACTTGCTAGTACACGATCTAACTTCTCATATGTAGTTACCTCTCGTCTACTAACCCAAGTGTATTGTCTTCCAGACATTTCTAACTCTTTTAGATCTAAACTCTCAATAATGGCATTAAAAATAGATGGCCATCGTGTATTAAAATTGTCACTACTCTTTTCATTCGGTCTCCTCATTATGTTGAAATCTCCCCCTACCACCATAGGACGAGACTCACTATCACAAATCCTGACCAATTCGGAAAGGAAAACTGGTTTTTTTATCATCTTGAGCAGCCCCATAAACTACTACCAATGCCCAAAGGAAACCATCTTCCTTGGTTCGTAGGTGAAATTTAACAGAAAAATCCCCCGCAACCACTTTCTGAACAGTCAGAATGGCATTGTTAAAACCAACTAGTATCCCTCCTGATCTCCCCTGCGGTGGTAAACAATACCAACCAAAATCACGACCCCCTGATAAATGAGAAAACAAACGTTGCTCGAAACTTGACCTACCAGTTTCCAATATAGCAACAAAGTCCAGCTGCAGCTCTCTAACCATCTCATTGACAGTTAAATGCTTAGCAACAAATCCATCAGTATTCCAAAAAAAACCTTTCATTGATTAATTATTATGACTAATAGCTTTTAATCGAGTACTTCTTCTTTTGGGTTTAGAGGATGCACTACCATTCTTTTTACGGGATCGTGTGGTCTTCACATAATGTGATAAAGTTTCCAAATCCCCTAACCCCTCATCCTCTACATCATGGGCCTCCTCATCAGTGATGAAGACATAGGCACCGCTATCTCATTGGACTCCGCATTAAGATTATTTTCAAGAAAAACTAATTGTCTAGCAGTTTCTAATTTCTTAATAGAATTAACAGACTCAATGATATCCGAACTATTGTTACCCAAAGACACACCTAATTTAGAAGCGAAATCAACAATATGAACAGTGGGCATTAATGTAAAAGAACGCGGTAAATTACCTGAGAAGTGGATGTCTCGTTGCACCGCAATCCGAGCAGCCCTCTCCGAGACAGGTGTGTCGGCGTCAGGTTGTGCGCGCAGCCGTGCACTCGAACGAAGACCCGCACTCTCAGGCTCCTGGATACCACCGAACGCCACGACCTCCTCCTTTGAAGGTCGCACATTTTTGGATAGTGGTGTAGTCACATAGGCACCATGTGTCATGTCCCCCTACGGTATAGCTGCAGTCATCTTCTTTGGAGTCATAGTCACCGAACTATTTGGGATCCGTACCGACAAGGTTGGCGCCAGGCTGATCACACGAGCATCAGCATGCTCGTCATCCACCCCTCGTCCCTGCTGCTCATGCATGGCTTAATCTGCCGTTGTCAAGCCCTCCATCCCCTCCATGCAAGAAGACCGTGGCTATGCACACGGTAGCGACGGCAGAGAAATCGCCGCATTTGGCGATGCGGCAGCAGCAGTTGGCGTTACCGCAGCAGCCCACGGCAGGGAAACTGGCGAATTCCGCTGCCGGGCAGCAGAAACACGCATAGAACAGGCAGTCGGCAGAGATGTTTCTGCCGTCAGTGAACCAGGAGAAACGGACATCAATGGTGAAGGAGCTGGCAGTTTTTCCGCGGCATGAGTGTACGTCACAGCACGTACTTCCGTGTCCAAAGCAACACGCACGGTCTCAGCATGAGTACCCGTAGAAACATCCACCGGCCCCTCCTCTTCCTTGTCAACCGAGTGTACAAAAATAGACCTCAACTCATCACGAGCACGTTGGAAAGATTTCAGAACCGAAGGAGAGAATACCACCCCGGTTTTCCTTGCAACAACACCCCCTAGCCCATTAGAACTAGTATTCTGAGTATCCAACATAGGCTCATCAGTCTTACTCTCGTTAGCACTAGAGTTGTTGAGTGAGGTGTTAGCTAGGGCATCGGTAAAATCATCAAGAATCCCATCATCATCATCTTTGTCCACATTAGGATCAGTCATCTCCACATCCTCCTCAACCGAAACATCCTCTCCCTCCACCTCAAAGATAAGCTCATAAATTCCATCATGAATAAACATCGGATAACTGTGTGGGATTTTCGTGAAATCAAGGCAGCCCACCCTAATACGAAGAACACCATGTGTCCTAGTATAAGCCATGTCCACCTTTGATGTTTTACCAAGCATAAACCCAATGGACCAAAGAGCCAAAAAATCCTCCAAACGATCTTCAGGGACACCAGAAACACGGACCCAAAACTCCGGGAGTGTCTCAATAGGCTCAATCCTCCGTGTCCAAGAATCAAAGACCATCTCACAATCACTTCTCGCACACGAAAAGCACCAAAGATTTTTAAACGGTCTAGTTCAACTTTCGATGGAAATTGTACCTTGAAAACATTATGTCCCTCCTGAGACACACGCCAAATGAAATTCTCCGTAGGCACTGACGAACATATGGATTCTGGACCCTGCGGGTAAGGACACCCCATCTCAGGCCCGACGTTAAGGCCCAAGAAGTGAAGCCCTTGGAGTATTCTAGAAGGCCCAACAGAAGCCCACCCGCAAGACTTGCGGGTCAAGACAAGAACTCCTATACGTAATCTACTAGGACTCATGTAACCCCCTCCTGGCTGCATATATAAAGCGAGGAGGGAGGAGAGAAAAAGGGAGACGAATCTAGGGATTCAATCTAGAGAGAGGAAGATACAAGCCACAACTAGACTAGGCAATACACGGGATACCCCGTACGCCTCACCATGGCATTGCCATTGTAACAGCTCGACTATCTCGCCATAATACAGACCAGACAAGCAGGAGTAAGGGTTTTACCTCTACGAGGGCCCCGAACCTGGGTAAATCTTTCTCCTTGTTAGCCGTAGAGATCACCAGCGCGTACATCGTTCCTCTACTCGAAACCCTACCGGCTCATCCGAGGGATTTGTTGATACGCAACTTCGACAGGCACCAACCTCTGCAACTGAGTGATAATCTGTGGGATAGTCATCTCCCCCTTTGACACCACAATTGATGCCATTTTTGCATTTATCACCTTTGGTTTGTAATGCTCCGACAATGGCAGTCCAAAGAAAGTCAACTCATCGTGAGCATATCCATACATAATTGGATGTGGTTTTGGAGCTAACAACAGGGGACAATTATTAGTCACATGCTCGACAGACTTGCAGATTTCACAGATAGGAGCAGGGCAGTCATTCAGAAGATGGCCTGATACCCCACACCTAAAGCATTTCATCCGATCAACCTTGTTCTTCTTCGGAGCCGCACTCGCAACTGCCATAGCCACCTGCTGAGCATTTACTCGCTGCACGTTATGTTGCTGCACTAGCCCATTACCAGCACCCAAAGCACCATTACCACCCGCAGAAGAAGCTTGTGCAGCCACGGTGGCAACCACAGCAGGTTGCCTCGCTTGCACATCATGAGCCCCTTGCTGGTTACTTCCTACTCCCTGCGCAGGTACCACTGGGATGTATCTTGGTTGCACCTGCCTCGGGTATTGGCGCTGGCCATGGTATCCGCCGCGGCCACGGCCAAACGGACCTCTTCCCTGTTGTTCATAGCGCTGCCTTCCTCTGTATCCCCCTTGATGATGATTCCCTCGGTAAACATTGTTGCCTCGCCCAGCATTAAAAGCAAAAACTCCCTGCCGCTGTCCAGCAACCGCGGCCGCATCCTGCACCGGCCCCCCCAGCAATGGTGTCGACGGTGATCGAAGGAATCCCCGCCGTCCCGCTACGTTCACCAGCCTCCAGGATCCGTGGTTGAGCTCCACCGCGACCAGCAGCGGCGAACTCCCCCCCGGCTCGGCCACCTCCTCTATTCGCCATGATGATCTCAGCACTCGCGGCGGCAGAGCGTTTCCAGGAGAACCCTAGAAACCGACGTAATCTGGACTCGGGCGGAACCTTTCCCTTCGTACAAACGCGGCCGACTCGTGCATGGCCCATGCAGCCAGACCGATCGGCGATTGGGCCTTTCTGCTGGCCCAGCCCACTGCGATTCAGATCACAGCGGCGATCACGCACCTCGAGGTTCAAACTCCCGCTCACAGTCGAGCTTCGCCGGCGGCGAACTTCCACCCACGGGAAGGGGCTTTCCTCAGGAGGAAAAGAGGAAGGGGGGAACGGAGGGAGTTTCAATACCTTGATACGCGCAGATTTCGTCGGCGTCGAATCCACCGGCGAGATCGGCGACGAGCATTCCAAGGCGCATCTCCGTTGAAGACTCCGTTTCGCCCTCTTCTTCGTGTACCTGCGTTGATCAGAACCGAGCACCGAACCAGACACTTGATCCGGTGTTAAACATTCAAGCAAATAAGACGAACTCACCTTTGTGAGATCGGTGTCCTCACCCGCGTCCGAAACCTCGGGATCTAGATCCTCCAAGGCCCAGAACTTTCCTCCGACTCGCGGTGATCCACCTGCTGAGATCTTAGACGTCGGAGCTACCTTGTTCTTGACATCCTCGATCTCCGCATCTTCGCGCCGTGCACATTCCGGCAGCCCATCTGATGCCTTCGACGGTGTCACACCCGTACACTCCGCGATCTCCCCCTCCTCGACTCCCTCATCGTGATGCGTTAGTTAGTGGTCCCTTTTCCCAAGCATACAGTTCTGCATGATTTAATCCTGCGGCGTAGGATCAGGGGAATCCAACCCCCAACTCCCTCCTCGAGGACGCTTAGCAGAGGCATTTCTATAATTCATATGATTTCGTTTCTTTTCTATTTTTTTTAATTATTTCGAATTCCTTTCTACTAACATTTTACTTCTTACCATACGCCATGTTTGCAAAGACCAGCGCAAGGTCAATCAAAACCGTGATGTAAGGCCCTATAGATATTTCTCCGTCTGAGTGAATGGGTGTGTGAAATACTCATAGTTTTTTTTAGAAATAGGCGTTCTACCCCAGTCTTTGGATCAAAATGAAGCATACATCTGATTTTCATTTATTACTAAAACAAGAAGCACCATGTCTTACAAAGTAAATACATCAATCAAATCAACATGAATCCACCAACCCAGCGATAGAACACTACACCTAAAATACAGATGAAGTGGGTGGCCAATAACAATGCTCTCTGCCCTGACAACACACATCTAAAAACTGAAGGACTGACCGAGCCGCCCGATAGCGAATAAGGGGTACAACCGGTCCAGCAGACCCAAGCAATAACCGATGTACACGCTCCAGAAGTTGTCGCCTCCATCTTTCGCTAACCCATCTTCAGGATAGGGATGAAGGCATTAACCTTGTCAGGCCTGCTATCGACGCCACCATGACGCCACAAGGCGCCACCGCCCCGCGGTGAATCCATCATCCCATGACCGTCGCCAAGACCCCGCTGCACCATACGCCGCCGAGCCTCGTCGTAGTATATGGTAGATGACATGCCGCTCCACCTTGGTCCCCATCAGAGAAACACACGGAGACCTACGCCGAGCCACCTAGCCGTTCACATGTCCGTTCAGCCGATGAATGTGTCCAAAGAGGATGCCCCCAAGGGGGTGGCCCCGATAACGGCTCCAACAAGGTCTACGATGCCCATAGGGGCAATAGTGACAGCCCGTAGATCTAAGGTTTTCTCCGGAACCAATGGCCTGAGAGACGCCCCCACCATCGCCTCCAACGAGGAATAAGACATCCACGCGCGCCTCCTTTGATGGTGACATACTGGGCTGATTAAACAGCCAGACCACCTTCTCCTCCTCACCGTGGACCGCCGAACCCCACAAGCCAAGTGATACGCCAACTGGAAGCCGCCGCGGGGCAGCACCGCCACCGACGAGATCCCTTTGCATCGAATATGAAGACATCTACTGGTAGAGGAGGGCACGTCACTGCGTGACTGACACCATGGCCACGCACATGTCGTCCCAAGGTAGCCATTGATGATCCTCCACCGCAGCCACGCCTCTGAACCACCGCCATCATGCCCCCCCCCCCCCCCCCCAACACACGCACACACACGCGCGGCTGCGATATGGCGGCGACGGGAGGGAGAGGTGGAGGGGCAGCCGCTAGGGTTAGGGACGAGAGTGGGGTGGGAAATACTCTAGTTAATTGACGAGTGTAACATATAATGGAACCACTGCGCTCAAACCCAAAAATAAAATGCAGATGTTTAAAAAAAAGAACATTAACAAAACGTATTTTGACAAAACAACTCTAATTTGAGAGCCAGCATGCATGTAGATTGAAAATCCTGATATGTGCAATCGTCAATCGTCCTGACCACATCATTATTAACGTCTCATATCCAATATGCCCTGACCACATCATTATTAACGTCTCATATCCAAAAGGCAGGAATCATTGCAAACCACCATATAGTACCGTAACATATAACAGATTTGCACGGTACGTTACTACGAGCATTACCGTGATAACCTGGCTACTTGCTAGCTGGTGGTGGATTCCCTTTCCTAACCCCAGTAACCACTGGGTTATATTGGCGGTTGGCTCGTACTCCGGTGCCGAGAGCGACATTCCTTGCTGGGGCTCCAGCGCCAGGAGCTGCATTCCTGGCTGCTGTTCCAGCGCCGGGAGCTGCATTCCCTGCTGGGGCTCCAACGCTGGGAGCTGCATTCCTGGCTGGTGTTCTTGTGGTAGGAGCCACATTCTTGGCCATTACATTACCTTTTGAGTTCTTCGCATGCTGCGTCTGGGCCATGTTTTGTTTGCCTGTGGTACCTGGACCAGATGGCTGCCCCCCTAATGCTTTACTCAACACACCAGCATTGCCTGTGCCAACAAGGCCACTAGTGGTAACTGCGGGCGGAAAGGTTGAACCTGCAGTTTTGGCCTTCTTCACGGCTGCCGGTGCTCTAGCAGGCACAGGGATGCTTTTCCCAACTGCAGGTAGCTCTTTCGGTTGTTTTTGCTGACTCTCGACAAAACGATCAAACTGATCCAGAATGTCACCATCCTTGGTGCCTATGATCTCCTGATCAGCCTTGGGATCTACAATATCCGACTGCTTAACATCTTCGGGAAACAAGTCCTCCATCGTGATTTCATCATCCAGCGCCATATTGTCACATGGGGCAGACACAGGTGTTGTGCTCATCCTTCTCTCTGTTTCCAACAGATGTGCATTAGCAGGTTGTTCCAGGGGATTAACTCCTGGAACTTCTGGCACAGCTTTGACTTGCTCGGTTGACTGCGTAGTGAAAACCAGAGGAGATGATGTTGGGGCAGTACATTTCAGATGCTCTGGGTGTTGACCACTACCAAGCCGTGCCCCAGACTCGACGGCCATAGTGGATGATTTAGAGCGTGAAGAAGTTTTTGAAGATCCTGTTCCTCGAGAACTGACATGCACAGCTTTAGTGGATTGTGCAGCTTTCATCAGCTTGGTTGCCGCGCTTTGCGTGGCGATTCGCCCACCAGCAGCAATAGCTGCAGCCTTTATCGAGGAAGGACCATTTGTAGTATTTGTCTGTGCAACTTGCTTCTTCAGGTTAATTCGCGACTTGTTTGAAGTATTTGACAGTCCAGCTTGGTCAGGAGCTTGCTGGACCTGACGAAGTGGCATCGGCACCTGTAGTGGCACTGGGACTGGCACCGGGAATGACGAAGAAGCCGCTGCGGATTTTAACTCAGGTGTCGCAGTACCAAATACTGTAGCACAAGAAAGCTTTAATGAGCACCAAAAGTCCAGCACAAGGTATTAATTAAATCTGAGATACTGAGATATGCAACAAAGCTATAGGATGTTTGAGTTGTCAAAAGTAAAACAAAGATGCTTTATTCAAAATGCAAGAGATTTACTGACAATGTTTAAGAATTTTATAAAATACCTGATCTTCTTAATGTAGACAATCCAGAATTCCCCACAGCCATATCAACAGCGTTCTGAGTAGCAGTTATATCAAATTTCGTGCTGATTGGTTTAGCGTGAGCAGGCTTGGTTGTTCCTTGACGCTTGCGAATTAGTGCCCATCTCTGAAAATGGCAATATACATTACTACTATTCTACAGAGAAACATATGCATGGGGAAAAGGATGTGACATCATGTTAGTTATTATATTGTACATCAATTACATGAAAATAAAAATAATCAAACAGACCCAGTAAGATTGAGACAGTACTAACTCGAATATTACAAGCAAAGCAACATAACTATTGCAACAAGAAGCACATGTGCTAGGAACATTGAATAAATATTTCGATGGATGCATGTATTTGCCTACTTATCTCATATTTGCAGATCATTTTACCAATATATATACAATAGGTCGCGGTAATTTGCGAAAACAACACACATGTAAACAAGGATGAACTGCAGAAATATAGAAGCTATTAAGCAATTTAAAAAGTGATCGATGAGTTACCTGAGACAATTCAGGAGCAGATCTTGTATTATCAAAGCTATATTTATGCAGAATGTCCAGCCAATTTCCTTCACCACACTTATGTACACCAGTCGTTAAGTCCGCATCCTCCTGTTTAGACCATGGTTTAGGCTTCATTTTCTTCTTTTGTGGTCCATTTCCATCAAAAGGATCAGGAGATAACCCTGTACGGGATGCCTGTTTTGAGTTCGAAACTGGGCCTGTACCATTTGTTGGAGGATGACTCTGGCAATTCTGTTTTTCAAATGGAAGACGCGTTATCTTTCCATTTGGAGTGTTTAGCATAGGAACTTCTGAGTTAACACGATGACTAGAAGCTTGCTCCCGTGAAGATCCATATATTAAGATCTGCAATTTATATCAGAGAATCAGATGCCAGTATGCATATCTAAGATACGAAGAAAATTATAGTGCAAATAGCAATAGAGAATTATTCTATATCAACAGATCCTTACACCTTTTTTATGGACTATACTATTCCCAGTGATACAGATGACATTTTGAGTGTACACACTCAAATACCCCTGTGAGTGTAATTTAATTTGTAGTATAAATTAAATACAGTTTTAATTAAAAAGAAATTTCAATGAAAATCTGGGATTATTTCATTTTCACCCAAACTTCGATATTCAGAAAAATCATGAATGCCATAGATTAGATAGAGTGAATGCATATATCTCATGGCTAGACTTTTGTAACTGGAGGGGCCGAACATGATGGCTACTCTTTTGTAACTGGAGAGGGCAAACATTACGGCCATTTTTGTCTTTCTGCCCATAAAGATAGAGAGACTCATAGTTGCAGTTGCAGAATTAGGATACTTCTCATACAACCAAAACCATGTTTACTATCCGACGATTTCTAGTGAAAAAACAAGCTTTATCAACTAATTGACAACAAGGCATCAATCAAGCTCATGAGCTGAGAAAACCTTGGTCCTCAAACATCTTCTATAGGCTCATACTGATGTCTAAACTGCATCTGCAGTCCTAAAGGTGGGGCAGTGAAGTTAGTTCTAATTTTGTTAAGTGCACATTCCAGTCTCTGGAGTACATTCAGGGAGCGTTGTGTTCTATGAAACCAGATCGAAAGGAATGAGAGATACTGATATTTGTTGGAAACCATACCATGCAAATAAGATAATCAGAAATATGACATGACCGTGACACTTTTCCAAACAATATAAGATTACTGCTAAGAAAAAAAATCTTACCTGTTAACGCAGATTATGTTTTGCACAATAATCTCCTTATAAACTATTAAACTTACAAAGAATAGAACCCAACTCGGGGCAATTGGGCTATTGTCGATATACACGACGAAAAACTGAACCAAGTGTCCAACAAGAAAAATGTAAACTTGCAATGGATCATGTAACTGTATTGTTTACAGCGCAAATGCGAGAAGGAATTGGTAGCAGATATCATGTCAAGGTCAGGTTGTAAAATAGTAAGATATGATGGATTCGATTTTCAACACTCCTTAGGCCTAAAGTCTAGATGTCCTAAATGGGATGGCACCACCTCAATGCTTTACTGTGTACTTGATATGTTTGTTAGACGTAGGCCACACATTACAATATTTAAGGGTCTGCATGAAAAAAAAATTGAAAAAAAAGTACAAACACTAAATACACTGATCTTGTATAAGTTAATATAGCCGGAGAGGTGAAATTAGGATTTTGGCATCCTAAATGCAAAAGTATCATCCGAGATATAAATCAAACGTCTAACCTTCAGTACAGAATTAAGTGGTTCTAACGAAAGGAAAATATGATACCTTGGCGCACCGTGAGGCCTCTGCTGCAACTTCGCTGCTTGGGGTAGGAAATGGTTCAATGTCGCATTCCAGATCGCTCTCATCATCCTACCATCCATCAATCAGGGAAATACAAGTACCAGTAGAGTATGCTATCAGAAAAAGATACAACTGAAACTAGCTAAATTTCTGACGACGACAAAACAAACCGAGTTTCTGAACACAACTGCAACTAGCAGAAATTGGAAAAATTATCCAAGATTCGAAACCAGATGCTGGGAGCTGTAGATCTAAACACGATGCACGACCCTGGCTAATAGACACAACTGAAACTGGATGAAATTGGCAAAACAATCCGAGAGCACTAACCAGAGGCTCAGCGCTGTCGTCGACGTTGTAGACGAAGTCATGTTTGTAGGCGAGGTAGCGCCACAGCATCTGGTACTCCCGGGCGGATTTGATCCCCGTAGCCGTCTTGGCCAACAGCGCCTTCCAGTCGATTCTCTTCCTCCCCGCGTGCTGCGCTACCTCCTGAAGGGCCGTCAGGATCGCCGCCGGCGTGTACCTGCTGGAAGATTGAGCGGCGCGCTAAAACCCTAACGCCAACTTGGGGGGAGCGAGCGGTTTGTGCACGGGAAGGGTGGGGAGAAGGTATACGTACTTGTCCGGCGTCTGGATGAGGTAGGCGTCGTCCTCGGAGAAATCCCGCTTCCGCTTCCCCGCCGCCGGAGCCGCCATCTCCAAACTTTGCTGACTCTTCGGAGCTTCCCAGGTATTTTCCACGCGACAACCAGATGGGTATATGTTGCTTTAGGTTCCAACGCGATCTTCTTTTTTCGTTTGAGATCTGTTTTTTTTTAGAAAATTTGAGATCGGTTTTGACGCGATTCTAAGGGCCCATTTGGGAACACTCCGGCTCCTATTACCATCTCCGCTTGTTCGACTCAAGACGTTTTTTCGGGCCAAAATATCGCCGTTTAGGGGTGTGCCGGCGTAAAATTCAGCGGGGTGCCAGTCCTCCGGTGAACAAAAACAAAATACGGCCAAATACGGTAAAATTCATAAGTTAAACTCAAATTAACTTAATTTCGTAGATAGATGGCTGAATACACACCGGTTAGATACAAATTTAAATTTAAAAAACTAAAAGGAAAACAAGTTCATGCCTAGGCTACGGTAGATGGCCTGCTCGTAGTCGCTGGGCGGCTCGTCCTTCGGGGCGCGGCTGGAGCCCTGGCCCAGGTTGCCGGAGCGGAAGGGCTTCTTCCTCGGCGGCGCGTCGTCGTCGATGTCGTCCTCTTCATGGCCGCAACGGCGGGTTTCGAACGCCTCCATGGCAGCCTTCTCGCACGTCATCTCGCCCAAGATCCATTGCTCCCTGGACCAGGCAAGGCCGTCCTCGAGGTCTGTCTGTGGCCATGGCGTCGTACTCCTCCGACGAGGTTACGACGCCATCCTTCTTTACGGCGGGCAGGGGCTCCGTCTTAATGCGCGGCCCGTCGATAGTGATGCTTCCCTAGCGTGCCCGCGGCGGGGGACTGGCCCACTCAATCTTCACCCTCGCGTGGCGGGGCAAACGCGGTGGAGCGGCATGCCGGCGATGAGGGCGCCGAAGCTTCGGCTCGAGCACACAGAAGCCGCACCGCGGAAGAGGGGCGGAGGGAACCTCCGACCAGCCCAACGGCGGGTTGTTGCCCGTCTCAATGTGGGCAAGCACGGCAGTGAGGGTGCACCCGTCGCCACTCTACCACCTCACCCTCCCGGCCAAATTCTTGTTGGCTGGCGCCGGGAGCGCACCGCCATAGTCCGCGAGTTTCTCGTTGTGGCGGGCGCGGAAGAAGACGCGCCACCAGGGGAGGTTCTGGCGCACCTGTGCTGGTTCTGTCCGTTGCTCAGGTGTCATGGCGGGGCGTGGTTCGTCGATCGCAGCCACGAGCTCGTCCGGCCTCGGCCCGGGAGGCATGGGTTAGCCCACCGCGTTGATTCTCCACCTGCCTCCGACGCGGGTGTCAAACGGGACGAGGTACCCCGCCAAGTGTCTACATTTCATCGAGCACAATAAGAGACATGATAAGATTTTTTATAAGCTGGACCTTTCTAAGGCCTATAATCAGGTGGACTGGGATTGCTTAACAAAAGTGATGCAAAGGATGGTTTCTCGCACCGTTGGGTTGACTGAATATTGCCGTGTGTCACCTTAGTGCAGCACAAAGTTAAATTTAATGGTACCCTCCTATATTCGTTTTCGCCTTCTCGTGGCCTCCGATCCTATCTATTTCTTTTTGTTACTGATGGGTTGTCCGCTTTGTTACAGCAAAAGGTGGCCAATCAGAATATTGAGGCACTCAAGATATGCCGGCAAGCACAGGGCATCTCGTACGTCCTCTTCGCGGACGACAGCCTCCTATTCTTTAGGGCACTAGAGGATCAGGCACGTAGAGTAAAAATGATCCTTGAACAAACCACGGGACAACTAATTAAACCCAATAAATGCTGGATCATATTTGGTGAGTCCTGCCCGGAACTAGTACGGATGGTGGTCAAGCAAGAGCTACAGGTCACAAAGGAGACATTCGAGAATAGATGGTCGGATGACGATGGGAGATTCGAAAGCTTACAAGCTCGACTTGCAAAATGCCTCATTGACTGGGACGATAATGAGAAATCACAAGTATATGTCATGAGTGTGTTCATGCTCCCATTGGGTCTATGTGATGAACTAACAAAAATGATGCGAAGGTATTGGCGGGGTGCGGATAATGGAAGAAGGAAAACCTGCTGGGTTGCATGGGACATTCAATACGGGAATAATCCTATACGCTTACTTCTTTTTGTCGGGGCCATCTGAGTAGACCCCAACTAGGCCAGCCCAAAATGAAGAGAGTTTTTTTAGCTACGCCGACAGCAATGCTGTCGGCCTAGCTGTGTTTTTTTTTTACTTACTCACCGTTTTGAGCATAACTTTTGCATTCAAACTCGGATTTCGATGTTCTTTAGCTCGTTTCGAAAGAGATAACAAGATCTACTTGATCATGCGTATTTTAAGCTATATTATTGAAAAATCATGAGAAAGGAAGGAATCAACAATAAATGGTTAACAGCTTAATTCGTCGGAGAGAGGCTCCGGATCATCGGAATCCAACCAAAATCTAGGTGGTGCCATACCAAGTGTGTTTTGGGTTGTATATGTCCAAAATTTCACTCCTGGATGTTATAGGTTTCAACGTCATCAGTTTCTCTCTAGTGAGTTTGTGGACTTATAGGTGGAAACACCGACTTCGGTCGAACCGGGAGGAAGCTTGTGAGGGGTATAACTTTGTTTTGGGTGTTCCTATTGGCTACCCTAACAGAAACAGAGACTTAATTGCACTTTGCTACCCCTTTGACGCCGGTACCAGGTGTAGACCTATAAGTTGGGATTTTCTCCGGCGGGGCTAGAGTTTCCCCAGAAAGAGGCTTCGGAGCGTCGGAATCCAACCAAAATCTAGGTTGTGTCATACCAAGTGTGTTTTCGGTTGTAGATGTCCAATATTCCACTCTGAGATGTTAGCGGTTTCACAGTCATTAGTTTCTCTCTGGTGAGTTTGTGTACTTATAGGTGGAAACTCCCACTTCGGTCGAATCGGAGGGAATCTTGTAAAGTGTTGGGGTATAAATTTGTAACTAGTTGTTTCCCATTTTTATTTCTTCTTTGCTTATTCAGAAAATACCAAGAACCTTTATTTGTTATCTTGTTTAGGTTTTCTTCTCTCCACTTTTTCTCTTCCTGCTTGTTTTCTTGTTTCCCGGTTTTCCCTCGTTCTTTTCCTTTCGTGTCCCTTTGTTTGTGATTTATCACCTCTTTGTTTGATGTTTCTTAAAAACTCCAAAACAATAAAAATATTTTCTTGTTTTATCTTTGTTTCACCTTTGGGAAACAACACAAACATATTTTGTCTTCTTCTTGTTATTGTATAGTTTTTTTTTGGAGAGTTCAGCTTATGTGTCCACGGTGTCTCTTGCGCTTTATTATTATTACTATTTTCCGATTGTGCAAGTAGCAAAGCAATAATGAGGATATATGATAAAGTGGACAAGATTAGAAAGATCGTATGAACTCTTTTCTCTTCATTTTTGTACATATATTTACTCGCATGATCTTATATTAGTTCGTCATGATAGATAGTTGTATGTATAATATTGCTTTAGAAGTTTATGCTTTCTTATAACTAGTCTCAAATGTTTAGGAGTGGTCAGTGTGTTATTACAATGTCACATGTGTTGATTTTGTTCATAAGACAATATGGTTTGATGGTATTCCACCCTGAAGAACTTATTTGGATAGACTTGGTACATGTTCATGCATGTAAGACTATAAAGAAAGTCAATTTAAGCCTCGGTGATCTCTTATTTTCAGGATTATAGTATTACATCCATGCTTTACTCAATGTTGTTTTGTCGCAATGCATGATTATGACCGTTGTTGCTCTCCTAGTTGGTCGCTCCCCGTCTATTGCTAGTCGTCACATTGTATTGAGTATAAGCTCTACTCGTGCATCCAACTCCCAAAAGCCGAAATCCAATGTGTTCACTATACCTACCTATGTGGTATTTCACCGCCACTCCAAGTAAATTACTCGTGTGCTACCTTTAAAACCTTCAAAATTATTAAACTTATTTTGTGTTTCGGTTTTAGATCATGAGGTAGTACGATGGTTTATATCAAGCAAAGTTCTTCTCCCTTATTTCACCCGGCGAGTTTGTGCTCATCTAAATCTGCAGAGAGCCGGTGCCAAATAATATGAACTCAAATACTAAAACAGAACTTCCTAGTGGATTATGATTGTTGGTGAGTAGCCGTGGATACGGCTAGTCCTAATTTGTGAATGGAAAGGTGGGGGGAAGTGCCAACTAGAAGAAAAATTCTAATGGAAACCACTCTCAAAAGTCTTAACCACTTTGCTTGACATGGGATACGACAAGTCTTCATTACCATCCGTTGACATAGACATATACCTCTGTCAAAATTGTTTTTAATACATATGTGTTATTAAATAAAAAATCTCTAGCACATGAGTAATCCCTGCTTCCCTCTGTGAAAAAGAGTCTTCATTTTACTTTTATGTTGAGTCTCTAACTTCTTACTTTATGCACCGGCTAGGAGAGCATGATTGTCATTCTGAGTATAATGTGCATTGTCCTAAAATATTATTTTCTATTACATGTTTATAATATTGTTTCTTCTGATATTATTATATCTAGTCAGCAGTTTAGCTTTGGAGGTACCCTGAAATTTATGTTTTGCTACAAAATTAAGGTCAAGCGGGATACCACCTTACCACACTTTATTATGATCATGGCAACAGTTGATGTTATAATTTCATATTGTTTACTCCTGGTTATTTGTTCACTTTTCATGAAATAGAATGAGTTCGTAATCTTTTTTATCCTTATAGAAATTATCATGTAATTATTAAATACTGATCATGGAATAGTCTTATGCACACCATATGAACTGAAAAGTGTTTGTCAAATTTTTGTTTATCACATCATGTTTCTCAACTGAACTGTTTGAGGATAAGTAATAAGCTAAGCTTGGGAGAGTTGATACGTTGCAAACGTATCTACTTATCCAACCACTTTTCTTGTTGTTTTCACTCGTATTTGCATGACTTGGATCAAATTTACACGGACTAACGGTTTTTCAGCAGAATTACCCTTGGTGTCTAGTTTTGTGCAGAAATTCAATTTTCTCAGAATTTTCCGAAAAATTCCAAAAAAAAATCGCGGAAGACTGTCGCAGCCCAAAGGACAGCAGGAGGGGGGCCATTAGTCCCCTAGAGGGTGCCACCCGCAGCCCCCTCTAGCCTCGCTTGGGGGGCCTGGGTGATTGGGACCACCCCTAGGGTCCCCTTTGGCATAAAGAGTACATCGTCCCTGACACGTCATAAACGTATCCATAATTTTTGATGGTCCATGTTGTTTTCATGCCTTATGCTACATGTTTTCCTTACACTTTATGTCATTTTTATCGATTTCCCGGGACTAACCTATTGACAAGATGCCACAGAGCCAGTTCTCTATTTTCTGCTGTTTTTAGTTTTAGAAAAGTTGTTCTGGAAATATTCTCGAAATTGGAAAATTCGAAACCCGGAAGTCTTAAAATTACCGAAGGTTCCACGAAGTCCCGAAGAGGCTCGGAGGGGGGCCACCCCATAGGGCGGCGCCCCCTGGCTGCGCCTGGGGGTGGTGTGGGTCCCTCGGGCGTCCACCGTCATCGGCCTTTCGCATATTTAATCCTAAAAATATACCACTTTTTCCCAGAAACACCCGAGGCCGCCCTCATCGTCAACCCGAGATCGGGATGGTTCTTGAGCTCTCCCCGGCACCCTGCCGGGAGGGGAATTCATCACCGGAGGGGTATAGACCACCCTGCCCGCCTCGGGAGTGATGTGTGAGTAGTTCATCCCTGGACTACGGGTCCATAGAAGTAGCTAGATGGTTGTACTCTCCACTTTATGCCTCATGTTTAGATCTTGTGAGCTGCCTCACATGATCAAGATCATCTATTTGTAATGCTACATGTTGTGTTTCCTGGGATCCGATGATTATTGAATGCTATGTATGTTGATTATCAATATATGATGTTATCTTCATGTGTATGTTAATTATGATCTTGCATGCTCTCCGTTGTTAGTAGACGCTCTGGCCAAGTAGATGCTAGTGACTCCAAGATGGAGTATTTACGCTCAACAGTGGGTTCATGCCTACTTTGCATATGTGCTCGAGTGACAGAAACGTGATTGATGGAGGATGTGGTGTTGCCATTAGGGAGAAAGCAACGATGTTTACTTCGTTTACATTGTTTACATTACACACTTTGTTTACTGCGATTATCCGTTCCTTGCAACTTAATACCCAACATTGGTTCGGATGATATTAGAAGGGTGTATTATTATTCATAGATGCAGTTGAATGTCGATCTATGTATTTTGTTGTAATGCCCGCATGAATCTCAGAGTAATCTTTATGTCATGCATGTTCTTTATCTGTCAATTGCCTAGCTGTAATTTGTTCACCACGCATGTTAGCTAGCTTTTATGGTGAGACACCTCTAGTGCACTGTGGACCCCGATCCATTTTCTCAATACTGATAGTACACACACTGTGTTCACTGTTTTCACATTGTTGCTACTGTTTTCATATTATTCTCATATTGTTTTCCACTCCCTACGTTTAACCTCTTTGTGTTCAGCAAAACCGGTGAGATTGACAACCTAACTGCTTCGTTGGGAAAAGTGATTTGATTGTGATGTGTAGGTTCCACGTTGCTGCTGAACCGGTAGTGCGCCCTGCCACCTCAGCTGCATCAACCTTCATAGATTGCTTATCCTCCTACTAGTCAATTCAACCTTGTTTTCTTTTCTGAGCGAAAACTTGCCGCTGCACTCTTGACAACCTTCCTCTTGGAGTTTACCAACAGCATCACCCATCAGTCCCCGAAACTCAGAACCCCTGAAGGATTTTCCCGAAAACGATCCGCAGCTCCATCGACACCCGAAACCCTGGTTCGGGACACAAAAGTTCTGTTCTCACACTCTGCCGGGACGGGGATTGGAGGGAGATCGTCTCCATCATCACCTTCATCAGCTCTCCATCAACCCTACATGATTCCCCCTTTGATGTGTGAGTAATTTCCTGCTGTAGGCAGAGGGGATAGTAGGGATTGAATGAGATTTGTCATGTAACAGACCATGAGATTGTTAGGGCTTGATGTCTAGTGTCCACTATTGTTGTTTATTGTCATCGTTGCAACTGGGAGCGCTTAATGCTTGTCACTTAGGACCCGAGTGACATGATTTCAGATATGAACATGTTATATTTTTACGAGTATAATTGTTGTTTTGGATTGTATCTACTAGTTGTATATACTTATTATTGTCTGGAACCCAAGACTCCATTGTGACATGGTTGGGATATCGGAGAGAATGGACTCTAGTTCGACGATTACATGTTTTCACCGTAGGTTAATGCTTTTCTCTGGTGCATGGTAGAAAAGGTAACTTATTTCCATTAGTTCCATTTTGCCTCGCGGCAACGGGATGGTAGGAAAAAAGATGTCGGGAAAGTTCTTATTGCAAGCACGTACGACAATTCTCGGAAAACATGGTTATGATAGTTTGTGACTTGTATACTCTCTTATATATTTGTGCTACCCTTTTTTACCGCTATTACATGGTTCATCTCATTCATTCAATGCCCATACATCCATCTGTATGCCTACGGTGTTTGTAGCACTGCTTCTCAAACCATTTACATTCACGGTTACTATTACTACTATAGTTTTACTATTACTGCTACTATTAAACTACTGCTGCCATTATATCACTATTACTACTAGTAAATTTTGTGAACCAAAATACTTTTTAGGTGCAGCTGAATTGACAACTTAGTTGTTAAGTCTTATCAATATTCTTTGACTCACCTTGTGTCGAGTCAATAAATTGGTCTATATTTACTCTCGAAGACTGTTGTGATCCCCTACACTTATAGGTCATCAGCCATGAACTTGCTAAACTGAGTAGAATTCAGGTTAGAACAACAGTTTGGCCAGGGTGCTTCCCCAGGAAGTGTTTGTGGCCGTAAACCCCGATTGTAATTCTGTCTCAGATTAATATATAGTTCTTTTCCCACAAAAACATAATCTTCTCAAGTTAACATGTTATGGAAAGAAATACATAAACACGGTGTTTATTAACATATAGATTTGTGATTAAAAATCAATGACAATATTTTCTTCTTGAGTGAACTCAATATATTTTCTGCATGAACATATGGAACTATTTTTTGCCCGAGGACGAAACTAAATTATTATTCTGAGCAGAACCGTCCGCATTCATCATCCGTACATGACTAAACCGGCTTTACGAAAAGCAACACATTAATAGAAATTTACCATTTTTACGAGCTCAAGGAAATTCGTGGCATCTGGTGTTCGTAGAAGGGACGCTTGTAAATTCGTTGTTCCCGGTGTATCTTTCTCTCACAGTTTCTTGTATGTCACGTGTTTACTTTCTCATCCTCTCCGTATGTTTCTTCGCCTTTCGATCGATGTACCAAGCTAGTATTACTAATGTGTTATAGTGAAGTGGAGCTTTGCTATCTATTCAGGCTAAATGTAGAGTGGTAGTATATCTTTATCGTAAAAGATAGTGGTATATCTATAGAGACAAGAATTATACGTAAGTGAAAGTTGTTGGTGTATTAAGAAACTTGGGGGGGGGGGGGGGGGGGGGGGCAGCGTAGGCGTCGTCCTCGGACAAATCCCGCTTCCGCTTCCTCAGGATAAGACTTGTTTTGTTTTTTGTTTTAGATTTTAGAATGTTTGAGATCTGTTTTGACGCGATTCTAAAGGGCGCAACAAAAAGACGCGCACGTATTAGCCGGGCCGAGCGGAAGAGGCACGTATTCTGCGATCCTTTCTCTCGCCGTTCCTCTATGGAGCATCAGGCGCGCTACGATTCTGAGTCCGACTCTGACGGTGAGCGGGAGATTTGTGACGTATATTCTGAGTCCGACTCGGTCAGGTGATTGCCACCAGAAAAGGGAAAAGGGCCTCGACAAGCTAAGACAGATCGAGCCGCTAACCCAGATTCGAATTCCCGTGGCCGACACCTTGGCCGCCTCCAGCCCCGGCCGCCAGATCGAGAACTCGCGACAATGGCGAACAGCTCGGAACCCCTCGCTCGGACCATCCACGGCACGAACCCCGAGAACCTGGTGGAGAAGATCGTGCGGCACAAGATCCACAAGAGCACCTACTGGAAGCAGCGCTGCTTCGGCCTCACGGCGGAGACCCTCGTCGACAAGGCCATGGAGATCGACCACACCGGCGGCACCCACGGCGGCAACCGCAGGCCGACGCCCTTCCTATGCCTCGCCCTCAAGATGCTCGAGATCCAGCCCGACAAGGAAATCGTCGTCGAGTTCATCAAGAACTATGACCACAAGTATCTCCGGCTTCTTGGGGCGTTTTACCTGCGCCTCACCGGCACCAACGCCGACGTCTACAACTACCTCGAGCCACTCTACAACGACTACCGCAAGATCAGGCAAAAGCGCCCTGATGGAACGTTCACCCTGACGCACGTTGACGAGTTCATTGATGAGCTCCTGACCAAGGACTACTGCTGCGACACTGCCCTCCCCCGCATTCAGAAAAGATGGGTCCTTGAAGCATGTGGATTTCTGGAACCAAGAATAAGCGTGCTTGAAGATGAGTTTGACGAAGATATGGAAGAGGTAGTACAGCCAATGGATTTAGATGAGCCTAGAACTCCTGAAAAGAAAGATTGTCGTGGAAGGAGCCCAACCAGAGGACGTGACAGGAAACATAGAATACGTCAGAGGGACCGAGACCATCACAGAGATCGCGGTTACGACAGGGACTTTAGTGGGGGACGGCGAAGATACAGAAGCCGTGGAAGAAATGGAGAGAGGGATAGAGATCCAACGTGTCACCGCATAAGAGATGATGGCTATAGGTATGATACAGATCACCGAGATAGATTGCGAGATAGAAAGCGCCAAAGGGACCATGAAGACGAAGAACACTCTAGAAGACATGGTCGTCGAAACGCCAGTCCTCGAGGGCGTTCCAAGGATGATTATCCTATGGAGGAGCGCAATAAAAGGAAGAAAAAGAATGAGACGAAGTGCAACGATAATGATCCAAATCATAGTGATCCGGAGATTATTGCGATGAACAAGCTTCGTGCGTCGATAGGGCTGAAACCACTCAAGTAGTGTAAATTATTGTAATGTAATGTATTTCGAAGCTGCAAGTTCCTGTGTTGCTACTAGCTGCAATTGTTAGCATATTTTTTCGGTTACACCGTAGGCTTATGAAAATACATAGTACATTTAACTATATGTTGTATCATTACTTTCGATCTATCTCTACCAATCCTGGTCTTGTAGTCACATCAAGACTATTACTAAGGAAGAAAGAAAGACTAATTAACTTTAAGTAACTCAGTATACTAACTCTACGAAAGTATTTGTAAAGTTAACATGTGGCCATCAACCTAATTATTTCTGACACAAAGTGGCACAAATGAGCTGAACATTGGTTAACAAGTTTTTTCATCCTCTTAGTGCTTAAAAGACAGCTATAGAGAACATGGCGTCGACCTATTGGCTAGCATTGCGGTTGTGCATGCTGTCCACCCGGATTTGAGCCTTGGACTCACGGGTGCTCACTGTGGACCGGAAAATAATCCTATGAGACCGGGTCTATTGTTATCTTGATTTAGACCCACTTCATACAATGACATTTGGAAACACTAATATTGAAGCACCACACTGTGGACCTAATCGCAATTTCCTCTCTCGCAATGATTCCAATTTTGCGTCGTTTCCATGGCGAACTCTAGGATGTTGCGGCGGCTGGTGTGCAACATGGCCCTGTCCACGACTACGCTCGCGGCTGCGATCTGGGTGCATCCGGCGAGCTACCCTCCACTCCAATGAAGAGATGCTGAAGATGATTGCACATGCCGTGAAATCCAAATATTATTTCCTCTCGCCGGTCCCTTCCCTGACCTGTGAGCCTACAACTCATCCCGTCGTTATTGGCCGGCAGCAAGGAATAATCTGTTATGGCTGATTGGTTGGAACCGGCTACATGCACATTGGGAATTTGGGATCGATAGCCTATGGACATGCACATGCGGTGTTAGAGTACGTGATGGGCCTGGGCCCGTTAGTTTTAGGGTTTGCTTAGGGGTCAAGTAAGCCGTGCTTGGGTGTCAAGTAAACCTCTATATATATATGGAGAGGAGATGTATCAATCTAATGAAGCAAGAATTAAGAAGGAAAACCCTTCCCCTCTTGCCCGGCCGTGGGAAAGGACCCCCACGGCCGGCTCTCTCGCGCCCTCGCAGCTCTCTCTCTCCCACTCGAACCGTAGCAACCATAACATTTGGTATCAGAGCGCCCTTGTTCGATCATGTCTTCTTCGCCGGCCACCACCACCATGCCGACGCCCCAACCGACGGCGCCGCTGGCCTCCACTGCGGCCACCGCCACCATGCGGCGTCCTTCCCCGCCCCGGCCGCCGTTGTCTACACCCCTGAGCAGATGACCGGGGTCCTCAACGACCTCATCATCGCGGTCCAAGGGATCTGCCTCTTCCTGGCCGGTCCCTACGGACCACCGCCGGCCGCGCAATCAGTCGCCGCCGCACCAGGCGGCCTCCGCCACGATCGCCGGGCCGCGACATCCGCTGATGCTGTCGTCGCCGCCACTCGACGCCAGGCTGCTGCTGCCGCCGCTGCCGCTGTCCGTCCCCAGGCAGATCTATACGGCGGCCCGGGCGCCGCTGCCACTCAACGCCAGGCTGCTGCAGCTGCCGCTGCCGCTGTCCATCCCCGGGCCGATCTATACGGCGGCCTGGGCGCTGCCGCACATCCAGTTGCCACCGGCGCCACGCCAACAGTACGGCGGGCCCTCCCGCTTTGCCGGTCCTGACGGTGCGCCATTCCACGGGGGGTCCTCCATGGTCACAACACCGGCGACGACCCCCGCACGGCCGCCGCCGCCGCCCTCGGCCGTGACCACGGCGCCGGTCATCACGTTCCAGCATGGGATCTCCTACGACGGGACTGCGACGACCTCGTTCCCAACAGCGCCACCGTCATTCCAGGACAATCCCATCCAACAGATAGAGTTCCAGCCGTCGCCGTCACCGCTTCAGGCTTGGATCGCTACCCACCACGTGTCGGCCGGTGAGGCTGCAAGCTGCTGCGCGCGGCCTCCTAGCGCGTCGGCCGGGAGATGCGTGATTTGCAGCTGCAGCTCCTCCAAGTTGCGCTTCGTGGTGCAACGGACCTCGATATTGTCCGCTGCGTGGGGGATCTTGGGCACACGGTTTTCCCCACGGGCGGCGGGCATGCTGTTTTTCCGACGGGCGGCGACCTCCAAGTCTGTGAGATCGACAGTCAGCCGGCAGGGAGAAGACATGGTGTCACCGACAGAAGCGCACCGCGTAGCACTGCATTCCGCCGCCGGCCGCCGCGAGGGCTCCCTTGGGATCCAGGGGATGCAAACGCACAAGTTCGGCGCACGGAGGATTCTCTTATCGTTCGGAGTAAAAAATAAAGAGTCGGAGTCTCATTCGGGTTAGCTTATTTCAGGTCAATACAATAGGCCGAGATGTAAAAGACTTGTTTTTTTAGGCGTTAGGTTTGCGTGGGGTCGAATCGTTGTTAGGTTGCAGCTCGAGGACGAACTGCATGTCCAGGTGGGATGTAGTGTTAGAGTACGTGATGGGCCTGGGCCCGTTAGTCTTAGAGTTTGCTTAGGGGTCAAGTAAGCCGTGCTTGGAAGTCAAGTAAATCTCTCTATATATGGAGAGGACATGTATCAATCTAATCAAGCACGAATTAAGAAGGAAAACCCTTCCCCTCTTGCCCGGCCTTGGGAAAGGACCCCCACGGCCGGCTTTCTCGCGCCCTCGCAACTCTCTCTCACGCTCAAACCGTAGCAACCATAACATGCGGCCATCGGCACAGATCGAATTGCTTTTGATCCTCTGATTTTCCTGATTCACAAGAGAAAGTAAGCGTAATATTCCCAGCGCTTTGGAGTAAATTTCAGCCTTTGTTCGTTTTCATGTTGGACTGTCTCCCAGCGATTTGGATTTAAGAAGCTGAAAATTGGGCAAGGAACAACGGATAAAGAAGGCAGACTGCTTTGAGATATGTACTGCAACGTGGTTAGTTACGAGAATGGTCTAAATTGTTATTTTATTGTGTTCTGAATCTCATACAATTGTTGTACTACATATGGAGTCCTACGAGACTAAGGCATGCCAACCGTGCTAGACGTGCACAACTACAACTCTATTTCGTGTCCGCCAAGAAAGAGAGTTGTTTGCCCCAATATATAGTATGGGGTAGTCATAGAATAGATTGAGAGAGAGAGAGAGATTGTGAGATCAAGAGAGAGATCCACCAGATTAGCACGTAGAGGGTTTGTCCTCTCGTGCATTGTAATACTCCTCCCAATTATAGTGATACGCCTTTGTGCATTCCGTGGTTTTCTCCCGTAAGGGTTTCCACGTAAAAATCTGTGTTCTCGTTCTTTGTTGATCTACTATTCGCTGCGCCGTTTTGTAACATAAATCAAGAGGATAATAGACCCGGTCTCATAAGATTATTTTCCCTGTGGATCTCTTGCTATAAACAAAAGCCAGCCAGGGCTAGCGCTGGTGGATCCCATGTTTAAAAGGCAGCTATATACACGCATGTTCTCTGATTAGCCTTCTCCTGCTACTCGTTCTTGTCTGACCAGTTAGAGGTCTTCATTAAGGAGCGGTCGGTCTACCCATCAACATCCAGTGATCAGCAAGCGTTTGTTCCACTTAACCCTTAGACTACTCACAATAGGGGTATCATAGGTGGTATCATAGATGCCATGTTGGCAAAAAGCTGAGGTGGCGGTGCAATTAATGATGAGAGAGGTGGTGGTGGTATCATAGGTAGATGCCATAACATAATGCAACCCAACCCAAAATGAGTCTATAACGTAATAAATGAAGTACTATATGATACTCCAAATATGTTACTACCCATTGTGGGACTATTAACATAGAATATTATCATATGCATGATACTAGTGTATGATACTCCCCATTGTGACTAGTCTTACGTACGTGTGGTTCTCTCCTCACTGACCTGTAAAACCCTATGACTAGTGCAATTAGCAAGTTTCCAACGACGGATTTGTTCCGCTTGTCAACATTACTACTCTAATGACGGCATGCTGCTAGTAGACCAATATTGAACAACAAACCCATCATTCAGGGCTTTGAACATTGTCAATGTCTCTCTATCCAACAGTACTGCCGAGGGGCGGATCTAGGATTTGAGCATGGCGAGGGCCAGACAATACATTGATCGTAAAAGATGAAAAAATATCAAGTCTTATAAGTATTATTATGTATAATATGTTGCGCTGGAATCGTTGTTTCCTTGCGTGGGTTTGTATTGTTAGCCGCGGAACTGGAGTTTGAACCAATCGTTTTGAAATAATTACTAAGTGTCGTCTTCCTCTTCGTAGCAAGCAGCTATACTATTAAAAAAATAGTAAACCATTATAACTAGCTAAACAAATTTTCAAGGATCAGATATATAATACCTAGCTTGGGGCTTGGGCGACCACTGGATCAGATCAGGCAAGAAAAATGATATTGGGGCCGTCGCACATGAGACGTGGCAGGAGCAGATCGCCGTTGGCCAATTTAGCTTTCTTGATCTTTCGTTTTGAATCTGTAGGCGTGTTTTGTGGCGATGGCGGCAGCGGCGCTCCATAGAATTCTGCAGACGGGCTATATGGATTATGCGATTGTGGTTGTCTGATTGCGTGCATGCCGTGCAATCTACAAGTATGGTACACGTGCGTGCCATTATGGCCCTAACTCCTTGACTAGATGCATTGGCTTTGGCCCAAACAAATTAGTATATTGCCACGGTAGGCTGGAAGAATTAGAATTAGCCTAATTATCGGAATATATATCTGCTCTCCCCTGCTACCTACTGTTGTGGGTGGCCGAATCATGGGGGTGGCCTGGCCACCCCTCGCCCCCCACTGGATCCACCTCTGCTAGTCACTACAAATTGGATCTTACATTATCCTGATGTCTCCCTTTCCCACTGTCTCTTATATCTCATGTATTCCATCTCGCCATCTACTTGTATTTGATCAAATAATTTATATACCAAACATGTGTTACTAATTAACTAGTGCAAGTGAAGTGGAACAATGTTTCTTGATGTACATTCAAATGAAGATAGTGGTATTTATAGGGAACATAGCATTATCCACACATATCTGTGTTGGTGGAGCACTCCTTTTTTTTCTCCATCAAGCGGCTTATACCTAGAGTTGCCTTTATGTGTTGTAGTAACATTCTACAACAACTCTCGACCAAGATAGGATCTTACACACCGCTAATAAAGGTGCTCAGGGTCTCTCTCCAGAACTCGCGGTCGATCTGAAATGAGGACTCCAGTCCTTGGTGTGCCCTAAATAAACTCAGAGACTAGTTGCAGCGTGCACGTATGTTCTAATCGCTCCTAGTACGCAAACTAGTGGAAGCGTGTCCATGGTGCACAAACACTTCTAATACGAGCGCTTTCTAGCAAGGCACACTCGTGACGGTCGGAACTAGGGAATGCTCGCCACGGGGGCGTCTCTGGCGAGGCCGCGGAGGGCGCCGCGGTGGCGTCTACGAAGGAGATCACAGCGCATGCGTGGACGAAGGAGATCGATGCGGATCGCTCAGGCGGGACCTTGCCGGTCCGCGGTCGGTTCTGGGCTTTGGTTGGAGATGTCGACGAATATTCAGATTCCGAGCCGGAGTTTGCATTGGACTCGCAGGTGGCACCGAGATCCATGAACTACGAGCGGTTGTGCGAGACTCCTTCGTCTGCTGCGGGAAGGACACTGCGATCTTGCGAAGATAGGAGGGAGAAAAGGTTGAGGAAGAGATGGGCTCAAAGGTACGCTGCAAAAACTTTAAGTTCGTTCTCTGCCTTCAATGGTTCGACAGCTTTTACAACCTCGCCGGAGGTTCTGCAAAACTTTGTTCGATTGAAGATCCCGGACCTTGAACCGTCGGCGTTCACGGTGACGGACGATGACGAGGAATCATGCACGCTGGTCCAGAGACGGCGCAAGGGGTCGCCGTATGATCGCCGGGCATCAGCTTTTTTCTGATCACGAGTTCAGCGGAACTTTGAAAATTTGAATTGTTGTCACAATCGTTCCGATCGGGGGCATTGTCAGGACGTGTGCCCGGGTGCACATCTAAGGAACACGGCGGGCTTTCCGATCACGGGCCGTACGTGTGTGACCAGGGCTAGAGTCCTTATAGGGTGCGGACCGAGGAGGATTTAAGGGTTCTCCTGGAAAGTTCGTGCATCCGCCGCGAGTGTTCCTGAGCTGCCAAAGCTCGCGGGGGCGTTTCGTGGCAATGGTGGGTGTGCCCCCGGGACGTGATGGTGCGCTTCCTCGAGCTGCTCCTAGACGAGGTTGGGTGCAGGCTGGGGCCAAATTATTTGTTGGACGCGGCAATCTTCCCAGTTTGGCCGCCGGACAAGGTGTTGGGCACCGGATCCCGGCTAACCAATTTGAGTCGGGGCCGAGTGGGACAACGGGCATGGCTGATGGCGCGGTTGGAGGTCCGGGCAACGCGCAGTTCACCTTCAACGCTACTGCCGGCGGCAATGGTTAAGGAGGTGGATACCGCGGCCGGGCTGGTTTTTGGGGGCGACAACGTTTTGACAATGCTGGGCGTGGGTATGGCGGCCGCAGAGGAGGTTATGTCAATGGTGGATACCGGAATTATAACCGTGTTGATGGTGGGCAGGTCCGGTATGCACCGGTTGCTGCGACAGTTGATGGAGGTGCAGCAAATGGGGCAGTGGTGTCAGCACCTCAGCAGCAGTTACCGGTTCCGATGCAGCAGCAGGTAGTGCCTGCACCGGTAGTGCAGATACAACAGCCTTTGGTGCCTTTGGGCAATGAGGGAGGGGCATCGGAGGTGCGTGCACATGGGGAGAAGCGGGTCTCCGCTGATCAGCTTGCGGCAGCAGTAGCGGGGGTTGTGCAGAAGAAAGCCAATAAGTTCGACAAGATAAAATGTTTCCGTTCCGTAGTAGCTGGTCCTTTTCTGGCTAATTGTCCGCAGCCAATCTGTGTGTGTTGTGGAGGTTTCGTGCATTTGAATAGTCCATTTCCTCTTCTTGCAGCACCTAAGCCACATTCAATCATGCACGGGCATATTTATGACGAGTTCATGATTTTTGGTTTACCACTATCTCAGAATTATCGACCTAAGGTGAAAAAATTGAGGTTGGCTTCGATCACTGTTTCTAGAGGAGTACTGTCTATTCCTAAGTTCATAACTCAGTTACAGAGGCCGGTGCCCACATAGGGCTTTGTTTGGGATGTTACTCGAGTTGGACATCATGTGTTCGAAGTGATGTTTCCATCAAAAATTGAGTTAGATAGACTGAAGGTGTTTGGAGTGTGCCGGATTCCAACCAGGGATTGTGAGATAGTGGTGGACAGCTAGGATCAAAGGACTGAGCCTCTGGACACTCTCCCTGATTTTTGGATTAGGGTGTCTGGAATTCCTGAGGAGTATAAGGGAGATTTTCTGGCTCTTTGGTCTATTGGTTATTTGCTGGGGGTCACTAGGCAGGTGGATATGAAATATACTCGCAAACATGGTGTTTTGCGTATCCTTGTGGGCTGTCTAAACAACACAAAAATTCCACCCACCTTCCCGATGTTCATCAAGGACGCAATCTATGAGCTATCCTTTCATATTGAGAGTGAAGAGAAGGGCAATTCCTCCGATGATATGATTGTGGACAAGGAGCCGTTCGATGATCATGACGATGACTTGGCTGATGATTTTCGAGACGCTTTAGCAAAAGACATCTTTGAATGATAATGGGTCGACCTCGGGTGGAAAAGTAGCTAATGATGATACTCCTATGGCTGATGTAGGAGGAGTGTCTTCTAGTGGACCAGTGGATGTTGTTATGCCAAATAGAGGTGTGGTTTTCTCGCCGATGTTACGACGGCGGTTTGGGTGGATGATATTCCTTAGGCTGTGGGTGCTAAGGAGAGTCCACGGGTGCTGCCTTCCTCTGTTGCTAAGATTGTGACGCATGCCGATGCTGGTCTTGGAGATGGGAGGAAGCATGCTGCGGTTTTAGGTGCACATGCGTCGTCGTCTCGTGTGCAGGAGGTCGTGGTGGCGCCGACGGCCTCTCAGTCAACTCCTGTGCTGGTGCGTGACAAGACTGTTGCCAGGCAACAGGGTGCGGCTGATTCGTTGCCGGTGGGTCTGGTGCATGGAGAGGCTGCAGCGGTGTGGATCACGGTCGCTCGGTCTGTGTCTGTTGCTTGCGATGCTAATGTGACAGATGAGTCTGGTGCCCGAGGTGCCAAGCAGAGAGATGCCGAGGAGGGTGCTGGTGCATCATCGCCTGCGCGGCCAGGGGACAATGATTGAGCTGCTGCCTCCCCTCTACTCACGCCCAGGTCAGGTGGACCATGAACGTTCGAGGTGGAGGGGGATGGGGATGCTTGGCCGGCGTTGGGAGGCACGCTGTCTGGCCCATGCACGACACAGTCAGGAGGAAGTGCGCGTGGGCTAGATGGGCGGGCTTCGCCGTTCACTCCGTCGGCGACTAGGGAGGATGTTGTCGCATACGGTGGTATTGCGGATCCGGAGTCTAGGGGACATCGCTCCAGTGCGTGGCTTCGGGCTAACCCGAACACCGGCGTACCTGTGTTGGAAAAGGCGGAAAGACTAGTTGCTCGTCGCGACGAGAAGTTTTCAGGTACTTTTTCGAAAGCAAATCTTCCATCCGCACTTTCTAATAGAACTATATATTAGAGAACTTCACCATCTACAGTAGAGGGTGCGGTTAATGCGATAAAAAAATCTAGAATGTGTGCGTCAACTTAATTTTGTTAGTAACAATTTAGGCAGTGCGGTATATATGGAATCTACCATCTTGGTAGTGCGTAAGGCTTCCAACTGTGTGAGGATTACGAAAATTAAAAGGAAGAGGACCTGGTGGATTTGCTAGATCCTTATAACCAGGGTGTGGTGGCCACACTTCCTCGTAGAGGCAAGAAGATTGTAAACTCAAGTTCAAAGAGAAGAAGTGCTAGAATAAAATCACTTAAAAATAAAACACAATGAAACAGATATTTTGGAACAGTGATGGGTTTAGGGATCCGACTAAGCATCTATCTATTAATGAGGCGGTGAGGTATTGTAAACTTGATTTCGTTGCAATTGTGGAAACGGGAAGGTCCAATTTTCATGTAGTTTACTTAATCATTAGGCCGGGGGGGGGGGGGGGGGGCGGGTATGACTTTTGTTGGTATTGTCTACCTCCGCATGGTAGATTGGGTGGAATTATGGTTGGTTCTACTCTGCAATGGTAGCTGTGCGGACAATTATAGGTGGAGATTTTTCGGTAAAGTTTCATCTACGCACAAAGAACGATGGTTTTCTTTGGGCATTGTTAGTTTTCTATGGGGAAGCTCGAGATGATAAAAAAACGAGAGTTCCTTTCCGAGTTAGTACGGATTGGCGAGGGGGAATCTTTCCCTATGTTTGTTGGAGGTTATTTTAATATTATTAGGGTGAAATAAGAGAAAAGCAATTATAATTTTAATCCTCGATGACCGTTTATTTTTAATGTCATTATTCAGAGCCTTGACTTGAAAGAATTAGAGATGTCGGGGAGACAATATACGTGGACTAGCTTATGGGACATTCCAACTCATGAAAAGTTGGATAGGATCTTTGCTAGCATATATTGGGAACACAAAATACCCTCTTGTTACGGTTCATGTGATGGTGCGCACTGAATTAGACCATGTACCTCTTCTTATTGATTCAGGAACTTCGGCTCATTCCGGAAATAGATCGATCTTTTCTTTTGAGATGTCTTGGATGCGTCAAGAAGAGTTTTATGAGATGGTGAAGGAGCAATGGAACTCTGTGTTGACGCGGGATACTCCTATTGAGAGGTGGCAGAATAAAATCATACATCTTCGTAGTTTCTTACGGGGGTGGGCAAAAAATTTAAGCGGCAAATATAAGAGGTTGTAGGAGAAGTTGGTACTTCTTATTCATGAATTAGATTTGAAAGCGGAAAGTGGCCCTCTTTCAGACAATGAAACGAGGGTGAAATAAGAGGCAGACTCTTATTTATCTAACCTTAGATGAGACGAGGAGTCCAAGCGGGCTCAATGTGCAAAGGTTAGACATATTCAGGAAGGTGGAAATTATACTAGATATTTTCATATTGTTGCTAATGGTAAACGACGAAAGAAAATGATTTTTCAGTTAGAACAAGATGGGCGAACAATCATTGGACAAGAAAATCTAAAAGTATTTATCTCTAAATATTACAAAAAACTGTTTGGGGCGCCGGTCCCCACTACGGTTTCTATGGACGGATTGAGAGTTGATAATATTACGCATGTTTTGATTTTGAGAATAATATTCTAACACTACCTTTTTCTGAAGAGGAGGTGCTTGATGCTATTTCTCAAATGGAACTAAATAAAGCGCCGGGGCTAGATCGGTTCCCAACGGAGTTTTATCAGAAATTTTGGGACGTAGTTAATGAAGATCTAATGGCATTATTCTCCCACCTGCATGCTGGTGATTTGAATCTGTTCAAATTGAATTTCGGTGTCATTACATTGCTCCCAAAGAAGGACGATTCTAGTCGTTAGAGCAATATATACCGACATGCTTACTTAATGTCAGCTTTAAGATTTTTACGAAAGTTGGGACAAATAGAGTGACATCCATTGCCAAGAGGGTGATTAGACCTACTCAATCGGCATTCCTACCAGGGAGGAATATACTGGAAGGAGTAGTAGTGCTTCATGAAATGATTCATGAACTAAACAGAAAGAAGATGGATGGGGTTTTGCTTAAAACAGACTTCGAGAAAGCATACGCTAAACTTAATTGGGCGTTTCTTCAACAAACTCTCCGCATGAAAGGATTCACACCGCAGTGGTGTGAGTGGGTTTCTAGGTTTGTTCAGGGGGACTGTGGGGATAAGGTCAATGATGACATAGGTCATTACTTTCAGACTTTCAAGGGATTGCGGCAGGGCGATCCATTGTCTCCTATCCTTTTTAATCTGGTAGCCGACATGCTAGCGGTCCTAATTTCTAGGGCCTAAAATGAGGGTCAGGTAGGTGGTTTGGTTCCACATCTTGTTGAAGGGGGCGTGTTGATTTTGTAATATGCTGATGATACTATTTTATTCCTTGAGCATGACTTGGAGAAGGCTGTTAATATGAAGCTTTTGTTAGCTTTTTTTGAACAACTTTCGGGTCTTAAGATTAATTTCCACAAAAGCGGGATATTTTGTTTTGGAAAAGCTACTGACTCTTAGGAAGAGTATAGGCACATTTTTGGATGTGACATTGGGTTTCTTCCATTTAGGTATTTGGGTATTCCTATTCATTACCGAAAGCTTCTTAATAAGGTATGAAAACCGATTGAGGATTGGTTTGATTCAAAGCTAAGTTACTGGTTAGGTAAATTGTTATCTTACGATGATCGCTTAGTACTTATTAATTCGGTATTGTCTAGTTTTCCAATGTTCTATCTTTCTTTCTTTGAGATACTTGTTGGGGGTAAGAAGAAGGCTAGATTTTTATAGGTCTCGTTTCTTTTGGCAATGTGATAAGCTTAAGAAGAAGTATCGACTAACCAAGTGGAACATTGTTTGTCGTCCTAAGTGATCCAGTAGGTCTTGGGATTGAGGTTCTTCAAGTTAAAAATAGATGTTTACTTAGCAAATGGATTTTAAAACTATTAACAGAACAAGGAGTGTGGCATGAGTTGCTACATATAACAAATATTTACAGGGGAAACCTCTATCTCAGATCGAAGCTAAATCTACGGATTCACCTTTTTGGAAAGGTGTGATGAAGGTTAAAAGGGACTTCTTCCCACATATCACCTATCTGATTGGTGATGGGAAGAGTGACGGGTTTTGGGAGGACATTTGGTTAGGGCAGACTTCGCTAGCAGTCCACTATCCGTCGCTTTATAATATTCTGAGACATCGGAATGTTCTAGTAGCTGATGTTCTCACGGATGATTTATCCCAATAATACGTTTAGGAGGCCTCTCTTAGGCAATAAATGTGAAGCCTGATTAAATCTTGTAGAAAGATTGATGGTTGTTGATCTGTCAAACAATGTCGACTCCTTTAGGTGGAACTTAACACAATCGGGTGTGTTCTCAGTTAAGTCCTTATATGAAGATCTAATGAATGGTAATACTAGTTTTTTGCGTAAGTACTTATGGAGACAGAAGGTTCCTCTATTGATTAAGATCTTTATGTGGTTCTTGTATCGCAAAAAAATTCTCACTAAAGATCATCTTAAGAAACGACGGTGGTCAGGCTGTTCTAAATGCGTTTTCTGTGGGGATAAGGAGACAGTGGATCATTTGTTTGTTAAATGTAGTTTTGCTAGGAAAATATGGAGGTTGATCCACTTCACTTTTAGTATTTCACCACCTCTATCTGTTACTAATTTATTTGGAAATTGGCTAAAGGGGGTGGATAAAGAAACTAAACCTAGTATACGCGTTTGTGTATGTGCTTTTTTGTGGGCAATTTGGAATTATCGAAATGATGTAATTTTTAACAACTTCAAAGCGGGACATTTTTTGCAGGTTGTTCATCGTGTTGTTCATTGGATACACATGTGGTCTTTCCTCCTATCAGAAGATCAACGAGGACATTTGGATTCTGGATGCACCAGGTTGATGGCGGTAGTACGGGCTATCTTCAACCGGGGTGGCTGGTTGCACGCTAGAAGAATTCGGCATGTGTAGTTGGCAAATGTTGTTAATTTTCCCCTGGATGATTTTTGTTGCCACGCTTCGGCATCGTTGATTTGTAGTTCTTTTTGTGTAAGATGCATACTATGACGCTTTTCTATTAATATAAAATCCGTGTGCATTTTCTAGATGCAGAGTCTGGGTTACCCGTTTCAAACAAAAAACACTTGCAATACGGTTTTCCTCACCTTGATGACTCAACAGAACGCGCTGGGAGTGGTTGCGCGTTTTGACACACTTCCGGTAAACTTTACCGAAAGCGACCAATGAGAAAACACGCTGCCACTAATTTGTAGAAGCGTGGGCATTAATACGAAACAAGGAAAAAAATAGCATCTTGTAGGAAAATAGGTCCAGCCTTAAATTAAGATATTAGCATGCTATATCGTGTTATAGCGTGCTATTTACAAGACATTTTACCCTGAATGATTTAGCGGGCCAATTCTTAAAATGCTATAGCATGTTATTAGCGGTGTTATAGCGCGCTATTTTTTTTCCATGGTATGAACGATGCTAGTAACATTTCCCCTATAATCTTTTTCTTAATAGTGACTGTCATTAAGAAGGCGAAAGCTGCTAGTAACATTCCCCTATAAGCTTTTTCTTACCAGTGATTGTTATTAAGAAGTCGTGTGTACCGACAATCGAGATCATAGCACAGTGCTTCGGAACGGCTAATTGTCAATTAATGCTGCTTTTCTAGCATAGGTCATTCCAGATCAACTTTCCTATGGATCCATATGTATAGACTATACATGGTGGATATCCTTTGATTAGGTACGCTGATGGACATGACACAACTCGCATCCAACAAAGTGGTTATCTGTACTAGTCTTCAAGTTGTACAGGTGGACCAAAAATTGCAGAGATTAGTCGTGAAACAAGAATGTCCTTGATTGGCTGAGGGATACACTACTAGGGAAAAGGCTACCGCAGGCGAATCAAATTAGGCTACCGCAGGCGAATATGTGTTCGCCTGGGACCACATCGCCAGCGGTAATGACTTACCGCAGGCGAACAACAAGATGCGCCTGGGGTAGCTTGACATACCCCAGGCAAACGTGCCCTGTGCGCCTGGGGTAAGCCTTTTACCTGAGGCGAACAGGCAATGTGCGCCTGGGGTACATATTCGCCTGGGGTACGATTTCTTATTCGCCTGGGGTATGGTTTTGCTGTGTCAAAAATAAAAGAAACAAAAATAACAGAATTACAGCAAATTGACAGTAATAAATATGAAAATGACAGCAAAATAACAGAAATATTCTCGATCATCACCAAATAGTCTCGATCATCACCAAATAGTCTCAAAGCGAATAGTTTAGTTACAAGCATAGTTCAAACACTAGGAGTACATAGTCCAAACAAATCGATAGTTTAGTTATCTAGACAAGCAAAACAACAAGTAGCATCAACACTAGGAGTATAAGCACGGCGATGGCGAAGGTGGTCATCCGGGCCCTCGTCTTCTCCGTCTTCTCTCTCGCTAGGTAAGTGGCGTATCGAGCTTCTGCCTCCACCATGGCATTGGTCCCAGTCGTCGTAGACTCCGGGAACCCTACCGACATACACAACATACCATGTCATCTGTGCATAGGACAAAAATACGAGTTTAGCATCGAAAGTGATAATAGACCGCAAATAACTATAAAAAAATAGAAGCATCAAGGTTTACGAATAAAACACGACAAATAAAGGTCTAAAAGTTATATGATGCAAGTGTATACTAACATTTTGTCAATCCTATAGTCTCGGCGGGAACGGACGAACGCCTTGTAGCGTGTTGAATGTCCGGGTGTCATGTTGCTCTCGTAGGTGTGCTTCTATGTCACGGTTGCTCGGTGGTGCGTGGCCGTGGAAGAACAAGCCACCCCGAGTGATGACATCCGACGAGAGTATCGTGCAGATCCTCCGCTGGATGCGACGGAACTCAGCCCGCACATATTCATCGGGGGTGTTGGCCATCTTTGTGGTCAGGTCTCGGAGATCACTTGGTAGATGGGCCTGTTGGGCATCCTTTAAGTACTCGCTCATCTGAAAGATGACATACCAAGCTTCCAACTCAGATTCTTGCTCCGATTGCTTGAGGCAGGGGAAGTTTGTTACGTGGGTGCACACGTAGGCGCCTCGGACTATTTTCTCCTTTTTTAGGGGCTTGCCTAAATCGGCGGCGAAGCCGTTGAGGGCACTATTAAGAACAGCTCTTATGTCGGTGTAGTCCTTCTGCACCGCCCTACCCGCATCGAGATAAGTGCATTGTGACCAATGCGGTTCCATGGCGATGAGTACGCATCCTCTGTTTCTGCGCAGAACATTTCGAACAAGCCATCAATATCATCAATCGGAATACTAAGGAGATTCTAGAAAGAATGTAACGACGTGAAGCGGAGAGGACTACTTACTTGGGAAAGTATGGCATGAGAATGACGTTCTTATCCTTGTTATCTATGAAAAAACCCGTTATGTAAGTCGTGATAAGAACTCGGTCCGCATGTGATCGCAAGTAGTCCTCATTCATGTAGTAGGGGTCCATAATCGCGATGTGCGGGGTATTCTCCATGACCATATCGTGCGCCATGCTGAGCGATACCAGGCGGACAATGCTTCGGTCGAGCTTACCCAAGTGGAAGACCCTGAATATGTCTTCGTATCTGATGAAGAACACCTCTGCGGGATTTGAATCCACAAAGCCCACGGATCGGGGCACCTTGACCACGTATAGCGGGTAGGAGGGATGTTTCTCACGTAGAAGTTCATTCTCTTTGAACAAAATCCCGTCGTGGATGGTCCTCATGTCACCACCCATGACAGCGACAACCTCTGGCGGCAGCATCGGCTGACCTATCTCATGCACCTTCCTCCACGGGACGGCGGGCGGCAAACGGTCCAGGACTCGGGCGGCCACTGGCTGGCTACTAGAGGAGGCACCACCTTTCTTCTTCTTGGCTACCGTCCTCTTCCGATTCTTCTTCGGCCTCAAGCAGATGGGAGTGCCGCTTTGTTTTACCGCCTCCGTGGCCGTAGCGTAGGCTGTGGAGCCGTAAAGGCCGTCTGCTCCTCGGGAGTTTCTTGGGAATAGGTTAGCTTCTTCTGGATATCCGGTTTTCTGGTGGGTAACTCAGAAGAACCGCCCTCTCCGCCATCTACCTTCTTCTGGATATCAAGAGTTCTGGCGGGTAACTTCGGAGGAACCGGCTTCTCGCCATCCAACTGATTTATGAAATCGTCAATGGGAGCAAGTTCAATATCCATGTAGTCGTCATGGGTCTCATGCTCGTGATGTTGCTCGTCATTGGACGTCTCGTGCTCGGGAGGAGGAGGATCCACCGGAGGTGGAGAGAGGACATTGCCATGTTGGACCTTGTCTTGTTGGCTTGCCGCGGGCGCAACCGGTGTAGTGGTGACGGTCATGGCTTGGCTTGGCGCCGACCCTGGCGTCGTGTTCAGCCGAATAAGGGCTTTCGGCCATAGCAAGATTTGATTGTCCAGTTGGCCGAGATTCAGCTCGCTGTCGGCATCGGCGGGTTGATTAGGAGGATACAAGTTCTCGAATCCCGGTAGCACCAGATCGACGCGAACCCGAAGCTCGTTGGCTGGTATATCTCTGCAGTGGTACTTGCGGGATAGTGGCTGCAAGATGCTCCCCTTTGCAACATCCTTCAACTCGCTGCCCACTTTTAGCAGGAAGGTGCATCCCGTCTCGTCAGCCTGCGATAACATGCAGGGATAGGTCAGAGAGTAGGGTTATATTGAACTGGCTACAGCTTGAGACGGTCAATAATTTACCGTGAGGGCATTGAGCTCGGCTAACGTCGACGGACCACAGGTGATGGTGGGCTCGTCGAGCAACGGGGTGGTGGCCGCGCCGGACACGGCCGACGGTCCATCGGGGGCAGGCGCGTCGGGCACGGTCGACGGTCCATCGGGGGCAGGCGCGTCGGTCACGGCGGGGGCGACAGGCACGGCCGACGTCGACGGACCACCGGCGGCGGCCGCGGCGGGCACGACCAACATCGACGGTATGTTGAACGTCAGTAACGGCCCCTGTGAGTCCCCGGCGATGTAGCCACATATTTTTTCAAATACGGCGGGGATGAGCGCATTCATTTTTTCCCCCCACCATTTTCTCAATCTTCTTCTCCTTGTTTGTTTCCAAGTCATGGACCTTCTTCTTCAGCTCCTCCGTCTCCTCGCTCTTCTTCGCCGCCCGCGACTCCTTAGTGCTGGGCTCAGCCAAGCCATAGTTGGCGTGCTTCTTATTAAGTCTGCCGCTGGTGATACGGCCTAAGTGCGGCCTTTTCAGAGGGTCCTGGCTCTTTGCCTTGTTGTACCCCCTGATGAAAGGCTTATCCCACGCGACTTTGGCCGTCGACGTCTGCGACGAGGAAGATTCAAGTTGTTGTTCTTCTAGCTGCAGAAGCAACATATAAACGGTTTAGAATTGGTCTCGTACTAGAATGAAATCATGGACTTGATGATGATGAGTTGCATGAAATGGTAAATTTCTTACCACTAGCTTCTCAACATTCTTCACGCTATCGTCCGTGACCAAAATAACACCCTCCACCATCTTCGGGTCCGAGACAAGTTCCCCGGTCGGAGTTACTTTTCTGTACCTCGACCTCATGAATTTCTGGAATTGCGGGTCATGGGCATACTTGGCGTAAGGGTTCTCAATCCCTTTTTCAATGTAGGCCTGGTCCTCTTTCGCCCAAACTGGCTCCTTCCCGTCGTAGCCACGACAGCCGAGATTGTGGTGACCGATGTTCTTCGACGCTAGATCCTTCCCCCATCCCGTTTGCTTCTTAGTGACATCAAACGACTCGTTATTTAGGAAAGTGTTGAAGTCATCGGGCGTAATCCGCAGGAAGTGGCGATGGATCTCTTCGAATGGTGTCGATTCCCTAATCATCGCCCTCACCATAGTCTTGTAATTGCTCAGGGCTTTGGTGAATCTAGTGAGGGCGAGTTTGTTCACGAGGTTGCCCTTCAGATTCTCGTTGTTGTAGGGGGGAGGGAACTCGTACCGCGCGTGCAGCCTCGAGATGAGTTGGGAGCGCAGAGTTGGCTTCTTCTTGAGAGTCGGCTCATTGACATTGACGACATCTCGAAGTATCGCGCCAAGTTGGAGGAAGTACCCCTTCACAAGGTCCAATGGCATTACAGGCGTGCCACTGGAAGGGTCCACCTCCGTGAATTTCTCTCGAACGGTGCCGACCTTGTTCGGAGCTCGCTTCCGACGCTTCTTTCCCGTCGTGCTGCTCCCTGAGGGACCCCCGGCGCCACTATCAGTGGTTTCCTCCTCGCCACCGGTGAGCCCGTCATCATTGTGGGGCTCGACATCATGGTCAGTTTGTGTCCGATCTTCCTCTTGCGACTCTCGGGCCATAAGGATGTAGTGGTCCAATAAAGCCGGATCCGTAGTAGAAAAAGACATGCCCTAGCTAGCAGTAGACAAAACGTATACTGTTAGTCACCGGAAAAATTCGGCGTGACCTCGGCTATAAATGGTCATGCCGGAGTGCCAGAAATTCGCTGGAACGGAAATGAATCAACGTTCCGACAAAACATTGGCACTCAATGTACCTGCAACATAAATTGAATGCACACATGCATGGCCACAAAAACAGTTCCTTGCATTGCTGTCATCACATGGCACAAAAACTCCCAGGAAATTCATATATCATGCCAAAAAAAACCTCCATATATATTGATCAAAGTAAAATACTGCACTTAATTAATAACAAATCACAGAGAATTCTAGCAGTGTCCAAAGCTTCAGTGTTCTATTCACATGTAATTAGTAGGTGATTCAGCTAGTGTAAGAAATATAGCATTAGGTGATTCAGCTAGTGTAATTCTAGCAGATTGATTTACACTATGAGCTGAACTATCAGAATCCAGAAATAATGGTACATGATCATATCCAGTTCTAGCTAAAGCATGTATGATGGAGTAGCAGCAGTAGTATGAGGGCGTTGGAAGAGGAGGGGGCCTGACCTGGGTTCTTCGTGGGCGTGGGCGACGGCGGCGTGGGTGACGACAGCCGGCGTGGACGACGACGATGAGAGGGACGGCGCGCGGCGTGCTCCCGCTCCTCCTCCGCTGCTGCTCCTGCTCCTCCTCCTGCTGCTGCTCCCGCTCCTCCTCCTCCTGCTCGACAACGACGACGGCGGCGTGCGATAAGAGCTAGAGACGACGGCGGCGTGCGATGAGAGCTAGAGACGACGGCGGCGTGCGGTTTGGGATCGATATGAAACAAGGGTGATATGCGGGTTGGGCGTTAGCAGAGCGAGGACTTACAGGCGCACAACGAGTGAAATACGCCTGCGCTATCCTTTACCCCAGGCGAACAGGCCAGAATGCGCCTGCGCTAATGTTCGTAGCGATTCGTTATGCGCCGGCCCACAGAGCCATACCCCAGGCGCGTAACGTAAGAAATGCGCCTGCGCTAAACATTAGAACCGGTTCCCTACCTGCAGCAAAAGGCCGCAGGCCTTTAGGACCGGTTTGTATAGGCCATTTGCTGCAGGTAGGGGGGGCCCAGGGGACACACCCTTTAGAACCGGTTTGTGATACAAACCGGTTCTAATGTGCTTGGCTCGAGGCCCTGTTATGCGCGGGCACATAGATCCATACCCCAGGCGCATGACCTAGAAAATGCGCATGTGCTAAAATTCGTAGGGTTTTGGTTTGCGCGGGCCCACATAGCATTAGCCCAGGCGCATGTTCTTTTAAAAGCGCCTGTGATAAAGTTTACTTCAGGCGCATTTTCTCGCAGATGCGCCTGTGCTAAGATTTTCTAAATTACGCAGCCCCACCCCGGCCCGAGACACATCGAGCAATACGAATGCTATTATATGGGGCTCCCCCACGTTGGTTTTCACTTAAAAATTACATACATATGAAAGTAACATGTGCAAAAATATTTAATATGTCGCATCGAGCGTAAATAGATTGATTTAGCGAGATACCGCAAGTGTTTCTCTCTGAAAACACATTGTACATAGTAGCTATTAGCATGTTATATCGCGAGTATTTCCCTCTCTCAACCTTTCGTCACAATCTTACTTTTGCCTTTCTTGGTCGATGTTGAATACGTGACCGCCATATTGTGACTTCTTCTTGTGAATGGAAGACCTGCCCTAGGTAGTGTGGTCCTGCTTCTTCTTGTGGTGTATGGTGCATCGTCTTCACCGGGTTCTTCCATCATCAGGTCTCCGACTAAGCCGTCGAAGTCCTTCTCATCAGCGACTCCATCCATTCCGATGAGGGCCCTTTTTCCTCTCCTTACGACAACACGACTAGGCTTTGCCGGGTCGGTTATGAAGAAGCATTGCTCCACGTGCTTAGCCAATACCCAGGGCTCATTTTGCGCGGTGGGGTTCTTGAACATGGGTTTGTTGGCTTCAGACATCGACATAGTGGTGAAATATTCGTCTTCTTTCGTGACGTTTGTAGCCCATCTGACATGGAACATCGGCAGCTTTACCCCAACGTAGTCAAGCTCCCAGATTTCCTCGATCTTTCCGTAGTATCTTCTAATCTCTTCGCCCGTGTAAGATTCCATCGTTATAGACGAGTTTTGATAGTCGCTACTTTTGTCTCTTTCCTCCGTGTAGAATGTGTACCCATTGATGTCGTATGCTTGATAAGTCATCAGATTGGGCGCGGGGCCATATGACAAGGCCAATACAATTTTATATTTCTGACATGTCATTGGCGGGGGATCGGCATCAATCTTCTTCTTGAACCATGTCGCGAAAGAGGAGTTGTGTGCTCTAAATATCTCATCTTCCGTCATCGGCCTGCGAGCACTGTTTTTTATCGCAGTTTTGTGCTCTTCTATCCAAGGGTCGACATCGTCGATGTGTTGTAACACTATTAGGTGGGCCCTTTCAAAGTCGGCTCTCCGACCACAGGAGTCCACGTCCATTACCCTTTTGCCAGTGTTGTGGCCTACCCCCATGAACCTGTCAAGGTGCTTGTTTGCGGGCAAACCAACAGCTGGCTTCTCATCGCCTAGAAAATTCTTGCAGAAAGAGATGCATTCTTCGGTGAGAAATCCCTGGACGATGCTTCCATCCGGGTGTGCCCTGTTACGAACGAATGATTTGATGATCCCGTTCATTCTTTCTAACGCCATCATGTTGTGCAAGAATGCCGGCCCAAGATTGGTGATATCGTCCACGATATGGACCAAGAGATGTACCATAATATCAAAGAAGGCAGGTGGGAAGTACATCTCAAGCTCGCATAGGATGGTGACGATCTCTTCCTGCAGCCTTCCGAGTTTCTTCACGCTTATCGACTTCCGAGTGATGACATCGAAAAAGTTACAGAGGCCAGTGAGCGTTTGACGGACGTGCGGTTCCATTATTCCTCTGATTGCAACCGGAAGTATTTGTGTCATCATCACGTGACAGTCATGAGACTTCATCCCGCTGAAGATTTTTTTCTCCGCGTCTAGGTATCTGCTTATCAGCCCCGCGTAACCTAAGGGAAATTTCACTCCGAGGAGGCATGTGAATATTTGCGTGAGCTCGTCGGGGCTTAGAGTGAAGCAAGAGGGTTTCAGGCGGTGAGTTTGGTGTTTCTTAGCCCTTTTCCGCTTGTGGTCGTCCATCTCCTCCACCTCATCCTCGTCCTCCTCCGTCTGTTCACGCGTAGAAGGCGGTAAGTGAAGCTCGCTCCTGATATTCAGGACCATCAGGTCGTATCTTGATTTTGGCCCGTCTTTGGTCCTATCTGGCATGTTGAACAGGGTGCCAAGCAAGCTCTCACACACATTCTTCGTGATATGCATGACATCAAGGCAGTGAGGCACTCCGAGGATTGGCCAGTACCGCAAGTCCCAAAACACGGACCTCCTTTTCCATACCCCCAAGAGCGGTCCTTCTGGCGGAGGACACTTTTTCTCTCCTCGCTTCCGCTTTTGTACCTTTTCCGACAGAGGACACGTTTTCCAATTCTTCAATAGAGTATCGATCTCTTCTCCTCTTCTCTTGCGTGGAGGTAGATCGAGCTCATCTTTACCGTTGAACAGGTCTCCGCGCTTTCTCCACGGTTCGTTCAGTGGTAGCCACATTCGATGCCTCATGTATACGGTTTTAGAAGATCCGGGATCCTTGTGTAGCTGTAGAAACGGGGTAAATTCCATGCACCTGACACAAGCCTTGTGTCCATGGAAGACCTGACACGCAATATATCCGTATCCGAGATAGTCCTGCACCGTCGTGATTAGTGCGGCTCTCATACGAAAAGTTTCTTCTTTGAAAGCGTCCCATGTTTCCACCCCTTCCTCCCACAACGTGTCTAGCTCCTCCTTCAATAGCTCGAGATACAGGTTGATATCGCTCCCTGGCTGGGTCGGCCTTTGAATCAGCATACTCATGTGTATGTACTTCCTCTTCAGACACAGCCACGGGGGGAGGTTGTACATCCATACAAACACGGGCCAGGTGCTATGTTTGCTGCTCTGATTGCGAAACGGATTGAGACCGTCGTTGCTCGCCCAAGCCTGATGTTCCTTGGGTCGTTCCCGAATTCTTCATCGAATGCGTCTAATGCTTTCCACTGACGTGCATCCGAAGGGTGTGTTAGCACTGGTTTTTCAACACATTCTGGATCGCTCAGCACCGCCTTCTTTCTGTCATCGTGCCAGCGCATGAGCTTTGCTTCCTTGGGGTCCACGAAGTACCGCTGCAGACGGGGAATGAGTGGAAAGTACCACACAACTTTCCTAGGAGCTTTCTTCGTCCCCCTCTTGTAACGATCAGCACCGCACACCGGACATTTGATCTGGTCCGCGTGCTCGTTACGGTAAATTATGCAGTCACGGACGCAAGCGTGGTATTTTGTGTGCGGTAAATCGAGGGGGCACACGATTTTCTTGGCCTCCTGTAGACTACTAGCACATGTGTTCCCTTCAGGTAAGTGCGTCTTCAGGTATCGCAGAAGATCGTCCATGCTTGTGTCGGTCCATCCGTGTTTTGCCTTCATCTCAAGAAGATCCAGAGCTACTCTCAAGCGTGACTCCTCCGCCCCGCGACTTGCGTCGTACAACGGAGTTGCAGAGTCTATCTCTAGTTGCGTGATCTTAGATTTACGTCTGTCGTCGGTCGACGTGTTCTTGAGAAGAAGATCTTGAACATGAGGGTCCTGCACGACTGAAGTTAGTGGAGTGTTCATGTCCTCATCTTCATGTTGTTGATCACCATGACTCCCTTCTTCTTCATTATAGTCGTCTCCGTCGACAGCCTCTTCGTCCTCTCCATTGCCATGTTCAGACTCCTCCTGATCATCTTCACATGTCGCCGCCCAATTGGTCTCAACGTGATCATCGTCTTCATCATCATCCATCCACTTAGTGTGGCCCTCCATGAAACTATACCTGAGCAGGTGCTTCTCCACATTACCAGAATCTGGTTTGAACAAAGACCCCAGCTTGCATTTCCGACACGGACACTCTATCTCGGTGCGTTTGTTTCGATGCATCTCGGCCGTCGCGCGTCGCACGTACCTATGCACCACGCTTGTCCTCATCGCAATGACCATTGCTACAAAATGCAAGAGAGAGAAGTTTCATTAACTAGATCCGGTTTTCACGGAAAATTTCGGCATGACCTTCCTACAAAAGGTGTAACGCGGAGCGCCGGAAATTTGCTGAAAAGGAAATGAATCAACATTTCGGCAAAACATTGGCAACTCATCCTCATGGCAACACAATAAAATGAAAAAGAGAACGAATTCTCATCCACCGACCAATCCCACGCACCTATTAAGATGACACACAATGCAAAATATATAGACGCGATGACGACGTCGAAGATCACCGAAGAGATGACCGATAAGAGAGTGATAGATCTAGAAGTAGCTAGTGGTGCATTTGTGGTGGGATCTAGTGTCCGGTTAGTAGATCTAGTGGAGAGATTTGGAAGAGGGAAAGTGGGGTAGCATACTAGCTAAAATATAACAAACATGATTGGTTAAATTAGCTAAAAATGATGGAGGGGTGTGGGGGATTGAGCTAGGAGGACTAATGGCTCGAGTTTGGACTAGTGAGTGAGTGAGTGGGGTGGATAGGGGTGGTGGTGGGTGGCTGGCCGCACTTATATTGGGGACAAATATTACCCCAGTCGAATATGGTAATAGATGCGCCTGCGCTAAGTGGTGCTACCCCAGGCATTTCTTTATCCCAGGCGAACAGCTTTTCGGTGCGCCTGCGCTAAAGGGAGCTACCGTAGTCCACTTTTTACCCCAGGCGCTTCTATATTTATTCGCCTGTGGTATCTGTTATACCGCAGGCGAACTGGTGGGCTGTTCGCCCGCGGTAAAGGGAGCGTGCCAGGGTCGGCCGTGCTTGGCCCTGCCAAACTTTACCCCAGGCGCTTCAGTTTTCTGTTCGCCTGGGGTAACAGACTTACCCCAGGCGCACAGATCTACGCTTCGCCGGCGCTAATTAACCCAGGCGCACAGGTATTCTTGTTCGCCTGTGGTAGGATATGCTGCTATAAGCAAATCTCTAGTAGTGATACGGTCAGCGGCGACGTTTTGAACCTTGAGAGGTACCATCGTTTAAGCCTGGAGCTGTGGCCCGAGTTTTTCAGCTCGACATGAGAATTGATGAGTTCACCCAAGCCTATCTCGGCCTGCTAGCCTGGTTGATAGAGTTGGGCCAGTATTAACAGACCAGACCGCAGCGAGCTCGGCTCAGTCCAGCTCGTTTTGCCCGTGAATTGTTATTTTTGTTTCTGCAAATTCAGAGAGAGAGAGGAAATGGGCTTGACCGGCTGGCCTACATAGAGCGTGCACGTGACTCCGGATGGCAACGGGGCCCCAAAACCCGCGTACCCGACGGGTACCCGCGTTAAATGGGGAGGGTCTGGAGTAGGAAAAAACCCGTGGGTCTTATTAGCAGGAAAATATCAGACCCACCGGGTCTAGCGGAGGCGGGTATGGGGGTGCCATACCCGGACCCTTTTACCCGCAGACCCGCCAAGGAGCACTGGACCCACCTGTCAGTGTGGAAGCACAAACCCTAAAGGCTGGATGCATCTCACGCGTCCATCCAAATCCCACGGTCCACCTCGCACGCTTATTCCTCTCCTCACCCCCACTTCCCAGCCCAGCCGCCAGAGGCCAAAGCCCAACGCCACATCGAGTCGAACGACTCGTGCTGCCCCCCATCCACGAGAGAAACCAGACGAGGCGATCTGAATCCTGCGCCACCGCCGGCCCCCGAGCGGCCGATCCTGCGCCGCCGCCGGCCCGGCCATGGAACATCCGGTGGACCAGGAGGAGGGTACCGACTCCGGCGATTTTTATCTCCAGGAGGACCAGCACGGCGCCGGATCGGAGCCCACCGGCGCAACACCAAGTTCGCCGCCGCATGGTGAAGCCGCCGTCCAGATCCCGCCGCGGGGTAGCGGTGCACGGCTCGGATTCCTCCTGGGCGTTGAACCCTCGTCGTCGAGCTCGCGTGGAACGCAGGGAGGCGGCCCGCGCGACGGATTGCCGCCGGTTGTTGCGACCGGGAGCGGCCAGAAGCGGGGCCGTACGCCCGTTGGTTCATCCTCCGACGGCTATGCACCCGTCCAGAAGAAGGGGAAGACGGCCGCCGGTGCCACACGGGGGCAGAAAGCCAAGTCTCCTGCGTAAGCTCATGTCAATTAGGGTTATTGGTTAGGTTTAAGTTTGTGTCATGTACAAATCCAGGGACACAAATTCAAGGCTAGAGATCATTCGGTTAGTGGCAGACTGGAATTCGGTTAGTGACTATTGTTAGGGACTGATGCTTGTTATTTTGCTAGCCACAGCCCACTGGTGCTTGTTTTTGTGTTAGCCACTCCTGCTTGTTATTGATTGGTTATTGATTGTTAGAATATACAAAGCAGCCACTGCTTATTGTTATACAAAAAATATGTATGCCACTGCTTATTGTTATACAAAAGAATTTCCTGTATTGTTAGGTCCAAAATATGCATGCCAGATGCCACTGCCTACTTGTTAATATTTTTGTACCTACTTCCTGCTTTATTTTGTACCCACTGCCTCTTTGTTACCTTATACAAACAGCCACTGCCTGTAAATTGCTTAAATAGCCAATGCTTACTTGTTGTTTTGCCACATAAATAGGTGCTGTTTTGCAATGCAAATAGCTCGAGCTATTTGCATTGCAAAACAACACCTATTTATGTGGCAAAACAACAACTAATTTGTCTAAATGCTAGTTTCCAAATTGTTGATGTTTGTAAGATGTTTCTATTACACAATAGTTGCTGTTTCTATTGGAACTTATCCGCGGTTTGTCCAAAGGCTGATATTTTTTATTGAATGCAGTGGTACAAGTTGCGGTAGCCAAAGCCAAACCCCATGTGAGTCGGTGGATGAAATTTCTGATGATGAAGATGATGTGGTGGAGGTTAATGCTGCGGGTAGAGCTAGACCTTCTACACGCAAGATAACTTCGGATGTGTGGCTCGAGATGAAGAAGGAGTGCGTGTGTGGAGAATGGAAGGCCATCTGCAACTACTGTCATAAGTCGCTTAGTGCAGCATCCAAGAGTGGGACTACACATCTACGAGACCATCTGAAGATATGTACTCAAAGGGCTTTGAAGTTGAAGAACAAGGCGGGAAAATCATTGAGTCAGTCTTCATTAAGGGTGACTGCCCAAGCCGATGGGAAGGTGAATGTAGAGAGCCACACTTTCGATCAAGAGATTTCTAGAGAAGAACTTGGTAACATGGTAGTGCTACATGACTACCCATTGAGTATTGTTGACCATACTGGGTTTAGGAGATTCGTTGGTGCACTACAACCTCTATTTCACTTGCATACAAGGAATACTATCAGGTTCATATATGTGCCAGCACCATAACACGTTGATGCAATGGAATTTGGATGAGAAACTCATGACCGTGACGGTTGACAATTGCTCATCAAATGACAGGGCACTTGAGCTCATGGTGGCCAAGATAGGGAAGTCTAAGCTACCCTTAGAAGGTACAATGGTTCACATGCGTTGTTGTGCTCATATCCTAAATCTCATAGTAAAAGATGGATTAGATGCAATGAAATCTGCTATACATAATATTAGAGAAAGTGTTGCATATTGGACTGCCACACCTAAGAGATGGGAGAAATTTGAAGAAATGGCTAAGTACAAGAAAGTAAAAATCACAAACAAGTTGAGACTAGATTGCAAGACTAGGTGGAATTCTGTTTATGTTATTCTAAACATAGCTTTGCCTTATAGAGTTGTGTTTGAGAGAGCCAAAATAGTAGATAGACAATATGCAACATTGCCTAATTCCAATGAATGGGACTTTGCTATTGACATAGTACCGAGGCTTAGTTTGTTCTATGAGATAACTACATTGTTCTCGGGCAAAGATTATGTCACCGCCAATGTGTTCTTTCCTAAGATATGTGAAATCAAAATGAAAATTAGGCAGTAGACAAGCTCTGACTATCCGGTTATCCAAGAAATGTGTGGAAATATGATAGAGAAGTTTGATAAATATTGGACTGATATCCAAGGGCTGAAGGGCATAGCTACACTTCTTGACCCTAGATATAAGAGGCAAATGTTGGTTGCTTGTTATGCAATGCTTCATGGCATTGAGCCTTTATCTTATGAATGCAAAGAAAAAGTTGATTGTGTTGTTACAAATCTCCATACATTGATCAAAGAGTATGAAGTGGAAGTAGATGAACATCAACCATCCAATTCTCCTTTGACTTCTATGCCAACTCCTGCTATTATGCCATTATTCCATGACATTGTAGCACAACAAAGGCCTACAACTAGAGTTCAAAGTGAGGTAGATCTCTTCTTGTCCGATGATTTAGTGCCATATACGGAGAAGTTTGATGTGTTGGATTGGTGGAAAGTGGCTGGAACAAGATACCCAACACTACGGAAGGTAGCAAGAGATATATTTGCAATTCCAGTCACGACTGTTGCTTCAGAATCAGCATTTAGTATAAGTGGCAGAATAGTGAATGAACATAGGAGCCGCCCCACTTCTCACATGCTTGAGGTTTTGATGTGCTATCAAAATTGGCTTAGAAACAAGTACAAAGGTGAGCATACAATGCATTTTCTTAACATATGATATGATGTCTATTATGTTTCTTCTAACTATACTTGTGCTTGTTTCTTGTAGATGCTAATATGGGTGAAGGAAGCTTTTGGACTTGTCTTCGAGATGCACAAGAGGATGAGGTTAGTATGCAAATAGCTTCTATTTTCCAATGCAATAGCTGCTGTAATAAAAACTTGCCAAGTTGTTTTCTAATGCAATAGTTGTTGTTTGTATTTTTTTGATGTTTTCCAATGCGTCGTAATAGTTGACTAGTTGCTGTTTGTATTTCTACTCCGTAATTTCTACCATCTTTGTGTTACTAATGCTTGGGAATTGTAATAGGACTCGTGTTTGGCAATGTGAGATGAGTATATGACCTTCAGGTTGTTGTGGTTGAAATCCGACTTGGAGCTTCGAGTTGCCGTGGAGATGAAGCATTGAAGATTGAATATTGTGTCTTCAACTTATTTGTGAAACTGTGGCTGTAACTTTAAACTCCTAAATTGTCTACTACTCTAGTTGGTTGCTGCTGTGAGCCCATGAGATGTGACATGTGAAATACACTTGCCAATGTTGGCTGTTTTCAATTTGTCATGTACTCATGTTAAACTCCTAAATTCTATAGTTTGTTGTTTATTGCTGTCAATATTTGTTGTTTTGAGGTGCTGTTTATAGCCCTTTCATGTTGTTTTAAAGTGCTGTTTTAGATGATGTGTTGTGCTGCTGGGTGTTGGCTGTTTATAGCCCTTACATGCTGTTTTTAAGTGCTGATTTAGATGATGTGCTGGGCTGCTGGGTGCTGGCTGTTTATATGCTGTTTACATGCTGTTTTAGATGCTGTTTACATGCTGTCTTAGATGATGCGCTGGCTACTGGCGGGTACCCATCGGGTCCCCGAAACCCGGCGGGTGGTGGGTCTGGGGAAAATTTGCACCGATGGCGGGTATGGGGGCGGGTCGCGGGGGCGGGGATTTGAGTCAGGGCGGGTATGGGGGGGGGGGGGGGCGACCCGGCCCCGAACCCGGCGGGTGCCATCCGGACACGTGACGGGGTTTTCTTCTCCCTGTGCACCGCATAGAGTGCAAGTTAGGATACACCACCGTCTAGCCGCATGTTGCCGCCCTGCTGCTCAGCCTTGGCCTCCTATCGCCCATATCTACCAAGATCTGACATCTCCTCTCCATTGCTCCCTCTCAGATCGCTGTCCCATCCCTGCTCCGCTTCGCCTATTGATTTACACTGCCACCCACCGATGGATGCAACTTGAGGTTGCTGTCGTGCTCAAAGGCCAGCCCGGCATCTGTTTGGTCAAGAAGGCGCCGGCTGTACCGTTGGGAAACTGCCACAGCTGGCTACACGTACAGCTCTGCGCCTCTGCTACTTAGATTGACACTGCTATTTTCTACCGTAGGCTATGGGCCCACCTAGTAGTGACCTGCAGCGCCTAACTCGTGAGCCAGCCAGCCACACCGAGCTTCTACAAATCCCGAGGCGGGCCTGCTTTTCCGGCTTGTCAGTCAAACTTGATGGCTCGAGCGAGCCAAAAGCTGGCTCAATCCGAGCGTGGCCCAAGCTGGCTCACGTTGGATGTGTGCGCAAGAGACAATAAAATACATTGCTTTCATGATTAATGTATTATATTTTTATACTATAAATGCTATGGTCACTGAATGAGATTCATAGGAGAACTCAGAAGCACACGTAGAAACCTAAACACACTGTTATAACCATTTGTCCCAAACTTATTAATATTAGATGACAACGTTTTCCTCGCCATGGATATTTGTCATGTCAATATTAATTGGAGCCCATTGTTGTTTCAACATTGTGGATGGGTAGACCCAATTAGTTGAGATACTACGAGATTAGTTTTGCTAAATAGCATCACCGCTGAATGGTTGTTTTGTTTTCTTCCTTAGACCATGAGAATGTTTAATGACGTTTGTTGTAAGGACCATTTTGGTATAGTCAAGTATCACACCATAAACTAGGTGATAAAAAAGGCTAACACTGGGCCTCAAAGTTGTTGACGTCTACGCACGCTTCTATTGTTGTTGACAGTGTTGGGCCTCAAAGTGCAGAGATTTGTAGGAAAACACCAAGTTTCCCTTAAGTGGATCCCCCAAGTTTTATCGAACTCAGTGAAGTAGAGGTCAAAGATATCCCTCTCAAGCAACCCTGCAATTAAGATACAAGAAGTCTCATTTATTCCCAACAAACTTAATACAGTTTTCAGTTGTATATGTGCACTAGTTCAGCGGGGAGATAGTGAAATCCAATTATTATGGATGATTATACTGCTAAAACAATCTTTGTCCTTATAACAAGATGGGTCTTTGAAGATTGTTGATTTCTGAGACCAAGAATAAGCGTTGCCATTAGGGAACACGGTTTCTTTGTCCTTGTAACAATTTATGAAATTGTATTAACTGCTAAAAGAATCCTAAATGGACTTAAGTTTCGCCGCCTCAGATTAAATCTCAGTGTGGTTAAATCTTTGAATTTGTCGAAGCAATTTCGTGACAAATAGAACTTCACAAACAATTGTTATTCTGTCAATGTATCTTTTCATAAAATTACATTTGCCGACAACGGCCTGGAGGCCATTGATAAGATCTACCCAAGTAACCACTTTGTAGTCATACATGGATTTTATCTAGGATTATATATATGGATCATATCCATTTCTCAGACTTAGGTCCACCATCTCTACTTTGTAGTTTGTAGGTTTATCGTGTTTCACCAACATGACGGTCATCACATGATCGATTTCCATACCACACACACATCGTGGAATACATCCTCGTACTCCTACAACCTCAGTAAGAGATTTAGATCATAGTCATGATCATTACCACAAACGTCCTTCTAGAGGATGGCTACAGAACGACTTCCACTTCACCAGTGGATGTCCGGAGAAATTTTTTAGGAACTCTGTCTTACTCTACCTTTTCTCTCACTTATACCCTTGGCAACATACAAATTCTTAAGAAATGTATGTTTCAGCAACAAATTGCTTTCAGTGTGAAAGATGTATCCTGTTAATTTTTTTGGATATTCTACAAAGATGAATTTAACCGCTTTAGGTTCGAAAACATCGAAAACCAAATTACTTAAATGAAAAGCCAGGGTAAAATTCCATACCATGAATCGTATGGCATTGTCTCCACAGATTTAGACGGTTTTCCTATTATTTAAAGTTAATGTTTTGATTCTAACAAATAATTCAAACGATAACAATAATTCGATAAGAGATATTTATGGACCACACATTATACAAGGGATTATGGTCAAAACTGTCGCACCCGGACTTCTAGGGGATACTCACAGTCCGTTAAATAGTAGATAAATGGCTTACGGGGCATACCGGCACCCGCATCTCAATATGAGCAGGCCAACACGTAAACGTGTGACAACCATTCTCTACTATTCATCGTCTGAGCAAACCATCCCATAGAAATCCAGATACTTCCATTGACGTACTTCATACCATACACACATGGTACGTCAACGGCATTGGAACAATTGATATCACAACAGATCTCTACGACACAAAAGATTGAAATAAGTTGCAAATAGCTCTCATTAGAGCAGAGATAGCAAATACAATCATCCAGAGGACACATGTCCCAACAATTCATCATTACATCACAGCGGAAGCATTCAACGAAAAGACGGAGCCCATCCACGAAGTCTCGGATCCTGCCCGGGCCCGCTATCTACTCGTCAGCAGTCTCGTCATACTCCACGTAGTAGCCACCATGTAGATCCTCGGAAACGTAGTCTGCGGAAACCACAGCCCCAAAGGGGTCAGTACATAAACGTAATGGCAAGCAAGACTCACAGTTCACCAAAGTGTAACCCGTCAACACCAAGCACAGATGCTTTGGGTTCAACGGAAGAAAGGGGATATAAAAGATGCTGCAACTGGCTGCTCTAACCAACTACAGAAACATGCTACAACTTCCGGCTATCAGACAAGGGATAAGATAGCGTATCGTAACCAACTACCAACTAACTCCAAACAAACCCATCCTGGATCTCGCCCATTAACCAAAGAAGCAATCCGAGGATAACTCACACCGTTGGATTAATGATGGTTCAGATTGTTGTGTCATTAAGCCTATTACTAGTCAAATTATCATTAGTTAGGTGTAAGTTGTTCTGAGTACTTGTTAGCCAGTACTTTCACCAAGTCATCCATAACCGGGGAAAACACGGCTTCTCGAGAAGATTTAACCCTGCAGGGATGCACCAATTTGGCCGTACACGTAAGAATGACCCGCCAGGCGGGGAGCTAACCCACCAAGCGAGGCACTCAACACAACTCGACTCTTCTTCGCATCAAGCCCAAAGAACCACATGCTGTGCGTGCGCGGCTAATCGAGCCCCACGAAGAAAAGGGGACCCTCATAGCACTCTAAGACCACGCCGCCCTAAATGCCGACTACAAAAGTTCCACCCTGGCCTCGGGTTCGTACCTGTAGATGAGTGCATCAAATGGAAAGCCCGAACTAAGTGTGGCGATTTGGACGAGATGCGAATCGAATCAAATTGAGGGGGGCGCCCATACACGCTTCCCACATGCGGTTAGTGCGCTCATCATGGATCAGTAGACAAGACCCTTTCCCTAATTAGGGTCGACACTAGCAGGCCTCAAAACCACGCCGGGCCTCCTGCCGGTGCCTTATCAGCAAATTATTATTACCTCAAAATTAACAGGTTGTTGTTTAACATCGAGCCCCCAGAACATAATAGGAATATAGTAACAGAAAGTAACGGGTAACAGACTCGAGCAAAACAACCCTAAGCATGCTAGTAATACACGGGCAACAAGCAATGGGGTTATAGGTGTGGAGGTGAGGCTATATTAGGGTTAAAGGATAACATGTGATAGGTTCGTAACAGAAGGAACTATTCATATGGCTAGCAGAAAAGACAACGGAAAGTATCGGTATCCAATGTTGAAAGGAACACAATGGTTCATGTGAGTGAATACTTGCCTGCAAACTCAGCAGCCTGGTACTGAGCTAGATCCTCAGAAGGGGTGTCGTAAGTCTCGTCTGTCTCAACGTCGTCGTCTATTCGAGAAGAAGAAAACAAACAACACAGAGAGACAAACAATCAATAACATGGCATAATGCACAATCATGGGATGATGCATGACCATTTAATTGATGCATCAAAATTAAACTAGTTGACATGGTAACATAACATAATTAATTGGACCCACATGCAATTTGAGTTGCATATGAAAAGCCCATGAATTATGGTTGAAACAATTGTTTTACAACTAGCCAATAGGTGAAAGTGGATTAGTATGATGCGTGGATGAGGAAAACAGAAAAATAACAACAATAGAAACAACTTAAGATAAGGTTTACCAAGTTTAGAAATTTATTTATTAAGTTAGGGAAATTTGGTTACTTAGAGGTGTTACCCAAGTATTTGTTGTTTTCACCAATTTAAATTGTTCAAAATAAATAACAAAATTCATATTTGGAAAGTACACAAAATTTTTGGTGGATTACATGTTTCAATTATTGAAAATGGAATTACAATGATTTAATTATGAACTAAACAAGTTTAAACAAGATTTAAATGAATTTAAAACAAGTATGAATTTATTTGAATTTTTATTTGTTCAAAACAGTAATTCAAATTCATATTTGAAAAGTTTATACTTTTCTAGTTTGAAAACATATTTTATATGTTCAAAAATAATTTGATTTGAGCAAGTTATGAATTTAGCAAATTTAAATGATTTAAACAAGGTTTAAATTGTTTAAGCAATTTTAATTATTCAAAACATGAAACAAAATTTATATTTGGAAAGATGGTTCAAAATAGCATGGAAAACATATTTTATTTGTGTTATTTGAATTAAGTATGAATTAGTTATGCATTTAATCAAATTTAAAAGGAGTGGTTTGAATTTGAAATTTGAATGCATTTGAATTATTCAAAACAGAAAACAAATGATGTAATCATGTAGAGAATTTAATTTGGTGCAGCAAACATATTTTATTTAAATTATTTGGATTTATAAAATAAAAGTTATTAGCATATTAAAATGAGGGACCAAACTGTAAAAAGAAAAGGACTTGATTTAAATTGAAAGGGGGTAGAAACCCTTTTCTACCTCGCAGTGGCTAGCCCTAGCCACTGACGAGGGGGCCCTGTCCACCGTGCCCCGCGTGTGTGCACGCGTGGCAGCACAGGCCACTGGCAGGTGGCCCCTGCCTGTCAGTTGCTTGCGCGAAAAAAGTTGGGGTTTTAATCGCGAGCGCAGGGCTCGAACCCAGGCCGCGGTGTGCGCGCTCGCAGTGCAGTGCCACTGCGCTGTGTTCTGTTCTTTGTCAGGTAAGGGGTATGCAGGTAAGTTATGGTTCAGTTTCGTTAACTGAACTTTTTCGCTACAGGGCGTTAACTGAAACTCTTCAGGGGCTTGACGGCCGGCGGCGAGCTGCCGTAGTGCATCGCCGTGGCTGTGCGCGTGCGTGTGCTGGTGATGCTTGCGCGCGGCGTGCAGCGCAGAGAAGAGAGAGAGCGAGGGGAGGGCACGGTGCTCACCTCGAGGGACAGAAGGAGGCGCAGGCTCGGGCAGAGGTGGTCACCGGCGAGATCGAGGATGGCGGCGGCGATGCAGAGCTTCCTCGGGGCTGCTGGGGTGTCGTTGAGCTCGAGGAGGCTACGGTGGTCCGTTTCCCATGGTCAGCTAGGGATGAGAAGCGGCGGATACGCGCCGATCGCCATGGATTCAGAGAGGTGGCGATCGGGGGCGGTGGTTCAGAGGGAGGAGGTTGCAGCGATGGAGGGGAAACGGCGCCGCTCGAGGGGGGGAGAGAGGTGTAGGGGCTAGGGCAGCGCTCCGGGAACCTAGGGGTAGGTTTTATAGGGGAGGTAGGGGCGCTGCTGGCCGTTGCTGCGTTACTGTCGTCGACGTGGACAGCAGCATCGAGCTGCCGTACTGCGAGAAGACGATGGCGAAGGGGTAAGTGGCAGTGGGCTGGTTTGGGTGGGCTGGGCCTGCCCACTGCCTGCCCTCCCCTCTCTTTCTATTTTTTTTTGTTCTGTTATTATTATTTTTTTGCTGAAATAGAAATAGGAAGAAAAGAGAGGTTGTGGGGTTTAGAAAAATTAGGGCTAAAATTTTATGTTGCTTGTTTATTGAAACAGCACAAAGTGCCACTTTTGCTTTTACAAAAATTTGAATTTTGGTACTGTTTGCAAGTTGTTTGAAATTTGATTGGATTTTAATAGTAATTGAAATAATGGTGCTTAAGAAATTAAGTTTTTAAATTCAAGTTTAATTGGAACAAGGGAAATGAATTGTTTTGTAAGTTTCATAATTCCAAATTGGGTGTTGTTTGTAATTTGCAATTGAAATTTGAATGAATTTAAGATTAAGTGATTTATTGAAAACAAGATTTAAATAGTTTGAGCCTTATATTTTAAATGGAAACAAATGATTAGCATTGTGTTGTAATCATCATTAATTCCAAAAGGTTGCTGTTTGGAAAAATGTGATTTGAATTTTGAATGCAATTTGGATTAAGTGGATTATTAAAGAACAAATAACTAGTTGAGCTTTTTATTTTTCATGGAAACAAATGGAAGTTTAATTTGAACCTTTTATTTGGAAAGTTGTAACATAACAAGTATGAACAAGCATTTGAAATATTGTTTGAATTTCAATTGTGAAAACAAAGGAAAATAGATGCAAACAAAAGAAAAACAATTTGAAAACAGATAGGAACAAAATGAAAACAAATGCAAACAAGGAATGAGTATGATGACATGATGCAAAACTTTAATAAAACAAGAAACAAACATTCTAAATGGAAGTTTTCATACTTGGCATGTTACATGATGGCAGTTTTATTTCCCGACTAGGCCAGTTTTGCGCGCGTAACTCCCGTAATAAATCCACCTGTTTCGCTGTGCACCACAAACATAGGGATGTGTGCGATACGGGCTTATAAATCTACCAACTAGCCAAGCGGGACCTTAGAATGTGGTTTAAATCAAAACCAATTTAAAACATAGGACTCTCCTATATATATATATATGCATATATACGAAGAATCTCGTACCCTGGAGTGTCGTACGCATAGCGCTTCCGGGGTATGCTTGCCATGCAGACGAGAGGAGTGGGGCGTCAAGGAGCGACGTGGGCGCCAGCTAGAGTGACACGACGCATGTTTGCAAGCCGAGCTAGCGCAACCTGTTAGAGTCGTCGCTTGGAGAACAGTTGCAGCGGAGAGCACTCGACTGGCTAGTAATTGCGGAAATGTGCGCAGGTGATCCGGGTAAAAACCTAAGCTAGAATGATGGGTAGGGCACACAGAGCATGGGTGATGGACGCGGTCACCGTGGTAGCATCGTCGTGTGCGCCTGAGAAGGCGCTCCGCGAGAATATTGAGTTGAGTCGCCGACAGAGGCCAGCGGGCCATTCCAACTCTTGATTGCACTAAAAAATTTCTCGTGTCAGTCTAACTTAGCAGAAGTGAGCAACTGCTAGTGAAAGTCAGAAAAAAATAATGCACATCAACATCTTGCTTCACAATTGATGGAATTCCTATTGAATTCTATCAGGCTTGTTGGCCTGTTATCAAGAATGATCTTACCATGTTGTTTGAGGATTTCTTCAATCACAAGCTGGATTTGGCCAGAATTAATTATGGTATCATTACTCTGCTGCCAAAAGGGGAGGATGCTGACAGAATTCAGAAGTATAGACCAATTTGCTTTCTATAGGTTTTGTTTAAAATTTTCTCTAAAGCTATGACTTCCAGGTTAGAAAATTACATGGGTAAAATTATCAATCAATTCCAATCTGCTTTCATAAAAGGGAGGAGCATCATGGATGGAGTGGAACTGCTCTAGGAAATCTTGAGAGAAACCAAGGTCAAGAAAAAACAGGGGGTAGTCTTGAAGATTGACTTTGAGAAAGCCTATGATAAGGTTAATTGGGAGTTCCTGTTCAGGACCTGCAAACAAAAAGGGTTCAGTGATAGATGGATGGGTTGGTTTAAGAGTGTTGTGACTCAGGGGACTCTTAGTGTCAAGATCAATGACACAACTGGTCCTTACTTTTGTAGTTACAAAGGGGTGAGGCAAGGCGACCCACTGTCTCCTTTCCTGTTTAATACTGCAGCTGAAAATCTGTCGAAAATGGTTCACAATGCTCAGGATGCTGGGCTGGTGGTGGGGTTAGCTGAACACTTTATTGATAAAGGTGTGGCTATTCTACAGTATGCAGATGATACAATTTTTCTCATCCAAGATGATGTTGAAGTGGCCAGGAATCTTAAACTGTTACTATATATTTTTGAGAGCATGTCTGGACTCAAAATTAATTTTGAAAAAAGTGAAGTCATGTTGATACAGGAGGATGATGACAAGTTACAGGTGTTTGCTGATATTTTCAACTGTCAAAAGGGGTGTTGGCCTATTAAATACTTGGGTGTCCCAGTCAATGCAAGAAGGAACTCTGTCCAGGACATGAAATTTTTGGGGGAAAAGGTGAAATGAATGATGGAGGGATGGATGGGTGGTGCTCTGTCTATTGGAGGCAGAGTAATCAGAACTGATGTGTGTTTATCATCAGTTGCTGTGTACCACATGTCCATGTTCCTGCTTCACAAAACTACTCTTGAAGAATTGGACAAGCCAAGAAGGGCCTTCCTGTGGCAGAGCAGCCCAGCCAAAAGGAGGTATCACTTGGTGTCATGGAACCTTATCTGCAAACCTAAGTCTAAAGGAGGCTTGGGCATCAATAATCTTGCAAGATTTAACATTAGCTTAATGTGTAAGTGGTGGTGGAAACTGGAGGCTGGGGAAGGCCCTTGGCAGGATTTCATGAGAGCCAAGTACTTGGCTGGAGGTGGCATCTATCAAACAAAACACAGGGCAAATGACTCTGCTTTCTGGTCTGACCTGTTACATGTTAGACAGGTTTACCTTCAAGGGAGATGTATGGTGGTTGGCAATGGAGAGAATACTGATTTTTGGGGTGATGCCTGGTGTGGTCACAGGCCTTTGAAGGAATTGTTTCCTGAATTTTTTGAAATTTGCAATGAACAAGATATTTCAGTGGCAGGCATGGCCAGACAGAGATGGACACCTTCCTTTAGAAGGTGGCTTAATGGTGATCTCCAAGGTAAAATGAAAACTTTGCAGAATAAAATGGCCACTGTGGCCCTGGGTGATGGCTTAGATACCCCCAAGTGGAAGTGGATAAAAAATGGGATTTTCTCTGTAAAATCCATGTATAAACATCTTTCCAGCAATGGTGTTGACAGGTCCTTTAGGCACCTGTGGAAAGCCAAGATTCCATTCAATATTAAGGTCTGGCTGTGGCTCATATGGCATGATGCGATTGCTACAAAAGACAACATGAAGAAGAGGAACTGGATAGGGAGTTTCAAATGCCAGTTCTGTGATAAGGAGGAAACTATTCTGCACCTGTTTTTTGAGTGTGTGGCTGCAAAATATGTCTGGAGTGTCATTGGAACAGCTGTGGGGGCTGGTACAAGACCTGCTTCTTTCCTCCAGTATTTCTGGTGGATCCCTAAATATCTTTCAGCGAGTCGTAATGTTCAGATTGCTGGGGTTGCAGCAGTTTGCTGGGCCATCTGGAAACTTAGGAATCGAGCTTGTTTCGAAAAAAACCTGATCAGGTCGCCTTTTGAGCTAATTAGTTACACTTGTGTCTTTTTATCTTACTGGGCAGGTCTTCATCCATCACAGGAGCAGAGTGATATCCGTGCTGGTGCCAACGTCCTCATTCAAGTTGCTTCTTCTCTGGAGTCGAGCCATAATGGTGCACCTGGGCGCCCCCTTATCACTGATGGAAACGCTGAATCCGATCAAGACGCCGACATGGAAGATGAGGAGGTGGAAAATGTTGCTGCAAGAGACTAGAGTTGGTTGGTTGTGGTTTAAAACTTACTGGTTGGCCTTTTGTGACTGTGCTCAAGCTCCTGTTGAGCTTGGTTGTTTAGACTTGAATTCGTGCTCTTTTTTGTTGTACATATACTCTCTGGCTGGTTTGGGGCGTTGAGCCAAGACTCGAGGGATGTTGTGGTGGTGTTTCCGTTTGAAATATAATGGAATGCGGGCCTTTTCGGGGGGTGCTGTTTGTGTAAAAAAATCTAGCTTCACAATTGACTCGTGCCATACGGAAGTTCTCTGGTCTTCCATTATTCCCAATGTCTCGCATTCCTATGCGCGGTTTCTTGTGTCCCTTTTCATCCTCTCTCAGCGTCTCGAGTTTAGACAGCAAAACTTGTTATCCATCTAGGCAAAAATAGGGTGTCATATATAGAGGACTCAACATTGTTCTCATAAGTGAAGGTTGGTAATGCATTCATTTGAAACGATGAGATGAATAGCAATGAGTTGCAGCCTTTCTGTGTTGGTAATTAATATTCACTCCTGCAAAAACACTCACTAAAAAAATATAAGATATAATAGAGAACTAGCACAGGCTTCCTTTATTACCCCATATTACAGATGTTGTAGAAAAGAGTCTGCCATTAATACATCACAGACAATGCAGTATACATTTGTGAAGGATGCAGATCGGCAAGAGGAAGATCGCCTAAGGGCGCTCCAACATCCCCCAGCGCGGGGCCGTGACTTGGGGTGGGCGGGGGCCCGCCCTCCTCCAAGACTGACTGGTTCGAACAACACGCCGGTGGGGGGCCTCAAAGTCCATCTGCTTAAGTGCGGCCAACATGGCGACTTCCAAGCTTCCTTCCACGGAGACCACTTTTGTGTCAAGTGTAAAACCAAAAGGGCACTGGTCCGCGATGTATCGGGGGGGGGGGGGGGGGGGGGGAGGGGGCAGCATTCAACCAAACTGGGTTGGTTTTGGGTCGGAGGGGCGGGGCTTCTTCCACCTCTCCATCCCGCCGAAGAAACTCCCCAAGAATTCCCCCAATGCTGCAACAGTCATCATTGACAAGGGCAACTTCTCTGTTGCGGATGTAGACCTGGAATTGATAGGTGCATCAACTGAGTCCGACGGAGTTCTCTATGGTCTCCCCCCCGAAGGAACTTCTTCGCATCGCCACGCGCGGGGGCGGCTTGGTCCTGCCGATCACTGAGTTCCGTGCGGTGTCTCCGAGTCGGTGGGGGACCCTAGGGCCTCCGAGACCCGGGAGCTGACCTGGGTGAGGCTGCTGGATGTTCCTCTCCGCTTCGAGACGACTCCTATTTGTTGGGGGCTACGCTGGAAGTGGGAGTTCCTATGGAGGTGGATCTCTCGTCCCTGGGAAGTGGCAAGGCCCCTATTCGCATGAAGTTTTCTTGCCGCACCCCTATTGTGCTGAAACCCTCCATCAACCTCTAGGTGAATCTCCAGGGCTACTGCATTACAGTAGAACGGGAGGTGGACAAGGCCAAGACCCAGCTCCATCTCCACCCTGCCATCCTAGGACGGATGATGATGACCACGAGGACGACGACCCTTAGTCCTTGTATGATGATGGAGAGGACTGGGCAACAGGAAGTCGAGGGAACGCGAGAAGGCTAGGGCAAACTCTCCTCCCTCCAAAGTTTCCAAGTCGAGCCCTAAGGATGCGGTGGGCTGCGACCTCCCTCCTGGTGGTGATATTGTCTCAAGTGCGTTGTCGGTTGTTCCAGTCACGCTCTCGAAGTCGACCTTTTCGCAGTATGGGTCCAACCTGACAGAAGATGGTGACATCTTCAAATCACTAGGCGCGATTGTTTCTACGGCGCAGCTGGAGCTCTCTTCCGAAGCACCAGCGCACTCTGTGGCGAGTGAGGCCACTCTACTGTCCCCGTCTTCCACCATCGACGTATCTTCGTCCAGGGCGTATAGGATCGACCTCGCCCAGTCCAAGGTGCGGCTTGAGGACTTCTCGCTGGCCGCTAGCACGGGTGCTGCTGGGCCGGGCGGTACCATCCCTCAAGGAGCGTCGCAGCAATGCGAACCATGATCGACCCTCTCGGGGCCGCCCGGAAGGGGAGGCTTCGGAGGTGGAGGCGGTTGTTGTGGACTCGCAGGACTCAGGGTACATTGAAGAAATAGGCACCAGCAATGTTACGGACAGTCACTGCTGATAGGGTACATGCTTTTATGCATTCAATGATAACAGTCAAGACCACGCGCACATGGCAACAATGTTCTTCACACACCCACCAACATGGCAACATATATCACAAGATGATAGCATATACTATCTAGCAGTTGGTTGGCTTAGTGAGACCGCATTTGGCCGGCAGCTCCATCGCTCGCTCCGAGTCGATGCTGTACAAGCTGAGCCAGGCCGAGTCCTTGTAGGAACAGAGGCACTTGAGGTCCGCCTTCCCCATCGCCGCGCAGCATTCCTTCGACGGGCCTTCCTTCGGCCCTGTTGTCGCCGTTGCTGCGGTCTGGCACGCCATGAATTCGTCGGCGCTTATGTTGCACACGCCCGCAAGTGCGGGCCTGGGTGTCGCGGCCAGAGCCAGAACAAGGACAATGAGCGCTGCTACGGCCATCGTCTGCTTGTTGGCCATGTCGCGCGCGCACACGACGAAGTGTGAAGCTGCTTAATTTGGTCGTGGGTGGGGATTGAGGAGCTCAGCATGGAGGAGTATTTATAACGTGAGGAGTTGCAGGTTTGTGGTAGGACCGTGCAGTTCGGTTATATGAAAATTACTACTATGGTTATTTTTAGCCGTGAACAGAACAGCTAAAGATAGGATTGCACGACATGATCATTTGTTCGATTGGTGAGCTCAGCGAGAGTGTCGGCACAAACGTCAAACAATGCAGTGTACATGTTTTTTTTACAAATATAGCCCCTGCCTAATCCTATAGCCAAAATTAACCCCTCCAAATTTTATTGACGAAACTGACGTGGTGGGATGAGAAAAAAGTATTTTACGCCCAATTCTATAGCCAAAATTAACCCACTGTTTGAGCTGAAGGAAGGTGGTGGCCATGATGCCAACTGTCCCAGCAAATAGTGACTTTCTATGCACTAGGTCGGTGGGAAGTAGCTTTCCGCCAAATGACACTAACGGAGAATGGGGCTTTTGCTTGGTGGTGAGCACCCATTTCACCTCGGCTCAACCTCCACTCGGTGTAAAAGGGTGCAGACGTGGGGCTGGGACGAGCAGGGCGCGTCATGGAGGGGTCTTTTGCCCCGATTGGAGCCACCAACCGGGGTAAAAGGCCCGCAACACCTTTCATCCCGGTTGGTGGCTCCAACCGGGGCAAAAGGCCCCCACTAGGATTAAATGTGGTTCATGTAATATTGCTAGACTACTGTGTAATAATGTATCAAACCTTCATGGTTCATTTATTTGGATTAGTGCACCTCTGTTTTCCACACGTTGTATCAAGTGCATTGTCGAGGGTATGCAGGGAAATCTGAATGATTTGTATACGGTCGATGAACTGGAGGATTTGTACATATAGTAGGTATGCACGCGGACGCGCGTATGAACTGTTCCATTTGGCCACAAAACAAATCTCATATTATTTCCAAGAGTTCTGTGAGAATCCAGGAATTCCACATGACTATCAGCCAACATGCATGGTACATATATCATTGTCCTTGAAGAATTATCAATTTTATCCAGTCAATGATCACGTAATCATCACCCATTTTGTTATATCACCGTATATCAATATCTCTTTTCCCATATTTCGAAAAAACTCTGATTTCTCCCTAGTATTTTAGTGCATAAGTGAGGGAGTTTTCTCTAATTAATGGAAAAATGCGCAAGAAATTTAAGCTTACCCAAACAAAATTCATAGATACCAAGCTAAATAATGGACATAAAATCCATATTCAAAGAATATCTAGTGGGTTTATGAATGGCCTAAAAAAAATCAGAACTGAAGAGCTGACTCGATGAAATGCAACCTAGAAAATTTTAAATGTCATATTTTTTGTCCAGATTGAGGATTCATTAAGCTATATTCTCACCCACCAAACTGCAAAAAGATAAATTGGTATTAGATGACAGAAAAACTTGCTTAAGTGCGCATCATATCCCTTTTCTATTCCTAGCAGCACCTGGTTAATGTTTATATCAACTAATTTATGCGGAGAACAGTTATGTCTATTCTAGAGGACGACAGCCCTCAAGTACCCTTCATTATTGAATTGATTTGTCACCGCTAGCTGCCAGCAAAGCTGAATGAAATATTGACCATTGGACACAAAGCATCGTACATAAGGCAGTTCCCATGAAATATTGACCATACAAGTATACAATCCAGTAACTAATTACCTATTCATGGCGATGAGGCATTGTGTGAGACATATGATGGAGATGTGTTATTTGAATCACAATCCTTTTTCAGGATTTGTGCAAATACATGGACAACCCAAATATGGAATCCGATCAATAGTTGGGCAAGGATTTTCTTCGATCTCCTAATTCCTATTAGATTAGACGGCAACAGAATAATTCAGAAAAAAATAGAGAAAGAAATTAATCACCATGCCTACACATTTAGGACTGCGTGCCTGTTAGATCCCTGCCTCTAGACCGGTGTCAAGATTCAATGGCGTCAGCCACTTGGAGAAGGCTGCGATGGCGAGTGGGAGAAGGCCACGGCCATGTAGTTCCTGCCTCCTGGTTTGCTCCCGTCCTTCATTATTGAATCATAGCGATTGATCCCACTGCTGTTCGCATACAGAAAAATCGGCTTGGTACATATGTGCCTAACAAAAGGCAGAGGCAAGATTGCGGGAGTTCCATGACTTCCATCCAGGAGCGACGACATTCGTAGCAAGATTACGGAAGGTACTGGGCACATATGTTTACAACCCGTGGTTGAGGAGCAGGTTGATGATATCTGGTCGCGACACCAACAATCAACATGGTGGAGTGGGGGTGTGTGCAGGAGGAGAAGATGAAGACTGATGATCTGGTTTCGTCTGTGACGGCAACGGGAGAAGGTGTTTGCAGGAGGAGATGGTCTTGAAAGCAGCGGCGGCGCGACAGCGCGAGGACGGGTAATAGGCGTGCAGGGAGCGGGCCTCGTGCGGGATGGCGGCGGGCTCGCCGGTAGGGCTTCTGTAGGGATGCGCGGACCTCATGCGGATGGCGGTGGGCTCGGCTATAGGGCTGTGGTTTCTGTAGGGCCGCAACATTGGAAGGATGGCGGCGAGAGGGTTGCAACGTGCGAAGGATGGCAGCGGTAGGGATGTGACAAGCGCGGGATGGCGTTGTTGTTAGAGCTGGGGCGGCGCCTCGTCTGCTCGTCCTGCTTCCTCATCTCAGGCCTGGCCTGCAGAAAACATGTGGGTGCCTTTCTTTTCGTCAAAAAAAAAAAAAAAACGAATCGTTTTTTCTTTTTTTTGAGTTGGCGGCGGCATGCGTGTAATTTCTCCGTGTAATTTCTCCATGTGTTTGTTAAGCTCAACATTAGAACAATGTGGTCCGTTTGATTTGGTTAGTTTAACGGACGAGATCGATTGTATCTACGAAGTTTACTCTTTTATAAGTAGTATAGATATAGAACAAAACACATAGTTTCTCCTGCATACAGCCCGACTGTGGCTCCTGAGTGCCCGCATATCAAATGCACTGTCGTGCGTATATAGCGGAATCTGAATGCTTTGTATACGGTGGATGAACTAGAGGATTAGTAGATATATAGAACAAAACACACGGTTTCTCCTTTATACAACCCGACTGTGGCTCCTGATCAAGTGCCCGCATATCAAATGCACTGTTGGACTTATGAAGGGGAATCTGAATGCTTTGTATACGGTCAATGAACTGGAGGATTTATAGATATATAGAACAAAACACACGGTTTCTCCTTCATACAGCCCGACTGTGGCTCCTGATCAAGTGCCCTCATATCAAATGCACTGTCGGACGTATGAAGGAGAATCTAAATGTGTCGTATGGCAGATGAGTACCCACTGAGTGCTGAACATGTATGAGATATGGGATATATATAGGGTCATGGGACTTACGAAGTGGTCGTGATAGCGTGCTGATCGAATGGCTCAGAAGCAATCGAAAGAAACACAACGCGGATCCAACGGCTTACAAGCGCTCGAAGGAAACACACGATCTGTGTGCTTCTTCCCGAAATAAACACAGCGATGTTCAAACGGTTAAGAAGCCCTCGAAAAGAAACACATCGCTGATCAAACGGTTCAGAAGCGCTCGACGGAAACACACAATCCCTGTGCTCGTACGCTGTGTTGTTTGGTTGGATAGTTGAAACAAAGTTTGAAATAATTAAAACAATGTAGCGGAATTATTCAAACTAACCCTAATACATCAAACTAATTTCGACCGAGTCCTAAGCCGCTTCGTCTCGGCTAACAGGTTGCGGGGTATATAGGTAGCTAGACCAGTGGAACTTTGTTTCTACCCTTATTTCGAGATTTTTGTTCCTATATCCATGCAACTTTGTTCCTATCCTTGTTCTGAGATTTTGTTCCTATATTCATAGAACTTTGTTCCTATCCTTGTTCTGAGATTGTGTCCTATGTCCATGGATTTTTGTTGCTATCCTTCTTCTGAGATTTTGTTCCTATGTCCATTGAACTTTGTTCGTACCCCTATTCTGAGATTATGTTCCTATGTCTATGGAACTTTGTTCCTACCCTTCTTCTGAGATGTTTGTTCTTATATCTATGGAACTTTGTTCATACGCTTGTTGTGAGATTTTTGTTCCTATGTCCATAGAACTTTGTTCATAGACTTGTTCTGATATTTTGTTCATATGTCTATGGAACTCTGTTCATACCCTTTGTTCTGCGGTTTTTCTTTCGATGTCCATGGAACTTTGTTACTACACTTGTTCTGAAATTTTGTTGCTATGTCCTTGAAACTCTTTTCCTACCCTTGTTATAAGATTTTGTTCCTATGTCTATGAAACTTTATTCCTACCCTTGTTCTGATATTTTTTGTTTCTATGTCCATGAAACTTATTTATGCTCTTTATTAGAATATTTTACTTGTTCTGATAGACTAAAGTACCGGATTCCAAGATAACAAAAGTTTTAGAATATATTTTCCTCGTTTTTGCAAGATTTCGTTCCTTGTAAAAGTGATCTCATTTTCTTTTTAAATTATTGTCCAAGCTGTAATCATTAATTTTTTGTTCCATCCGGTCTATATATTTGTTTCTCGTATAGATGAGGTTATGTTTCTCCGAAAATTAAAATTTTGTTATATAGTGTCGAGTTCTTGATTTCTAGGTGGTAGTGAATAGTTACTGGAGCAATATTTTTTGTTTCCAGTATTTTATTATTTATTTTTGTTTAATTCATAGTTGCACATTTTTTTATTTGGCCTAATTCATAGTCGCACATTAATTTAAATGTTAATATTTATATTAAAAAGTTTAGTTAATAGTATGTACGTACTGTTGTAATTAGTGGGTGGCTTAATTTTTTGTTAAACAATTTAGCTAATAACATGTACATACATCACAACCAAAGTCAATCCTATTTTTTCCCATGTGGATGTGCACGTGCGACGCCATTACGGAGAAAAAAATCAGCTTTGCACTCTGGTGTGGATGGACGCATCATTCGGTCAAAAGAAAACAATCCAGTCAAAAAGATAACAAGAGGTGCATGCGGTTGTTCCCGCATAACGATTTGGAAAGCGCAAGTCTCCTCTTCTCCTCGTTGAGAATTGAGAGTCGACCTCCACTTCTCGGGGCTTTCCCCGGCGCACTTCTCTTTCCCTTCGGCGGCTTCGCCGGCCGGCGTGGAGGAGCATGTGTTGTGCGGGTTGTAGATATTAGTGGTAGGATTTCCTTTTCTTGCAGCTTGTCCCATGTGGCGAATCGGAGTGCTGTTCTGGATCCCATCGGTCGGATCCAGGCGGTGTTTGCTTTGGTCTCCATCGTTGTTCGGCTCTGGTGGCAGGAGCTGAGGCAGGGGGCGGAGCTACAACAACAGATCTTCGTCAATAAGGCCGTCCTCCCCTCTCTGAGTTTTTCTGCTCTGCTGCGGTGCGGTGCGGGGTGGTGGTGCCGTGCTTTTGGTGGCCAGCTTCCATGGTGGAAGCGTGCTGCAGAGGATTCGGTGCCGGCTCGGTTCAATTAGCACTACATATGCTTTCTTCAGTTTGGTGATGATACGGCTTGTCTTCTCCCTCGGTTCTGCCGTGGTGGCCATGAGATGAGGTGGTTGCTCGCTGTTGACGACGAAGCTGTGGAGGGTCGGGAAGTGCATGGTTCTGCTATAGCCCGGAGTCGATTCTCGGTGACCAAGGCGTGGACACCGACTGTGGAAGCTGGCGGGCAGCTGCTCCGAGACTTGGCGTTGCTGCGCCAGGTTATCTTCAACCTCCATGGGAGGCCTTTCAGTGGAATTGCAGCGGCACTTGCTCCCATCCTGCATCAAGTGGTTTCGTCCCTGATGCTTGTGTGGGGGGTCGTTGCTCGAGGCCACAGGTTCAGCGGCGACGGCGGTCCCGGCGAAGGAGCCGATTGCGTTTTCTTTGCTGTGTCCGAGTTCCTTCTTGCTTTTTCCAAGTACCTAGTTGATATTTCTACTTGTTGTAAGGTCCTCAATGTATTATGTTCTGCCGCTTTGACTTATGAATGAAGTACCTAGGTCCTTCGGGACCCTTCCCTGTTCAAAAAAGAAAGGTGCAAGTACGTACTCATGTGGTCCCTCTCGTGTGTACGTGTCACGCTTAACAAGAAGATAAAGGAGAGAAGCAGCTGGTCATACGCATGTGCGTGTGTCAGTGGGTGTGCTGGACCCCACGTGTGGATCCGCTGGTCAAGTCAACAGCAGCAGCCAGCATACGAGAACTAGGAAATTTTAGTCTCACATTGGACCTTGAAATTTCCACCAGCTTAAATAGGTCGGTCCTCCCACATGTTCTTTTTTTTTTGAAAAGAACAACCGACTTTATTACTCAGTAGACAAAATATTTACAGGAAAGCCCATGTCAACAGGTGGATCTAAAAACCAAACATGGCGACCTGTAGGTAGTGTAGTTGCAGAGCGAGCAAGCCTATGAGCTTCCAAATTCGCTTCCCGGCGTTCATGGCTGAACACAACTGAGATGAATCTCTTCATTCCCTCCTTAATTTCTCTTGTAATCATGCAATGCTGTCCCCTCTCCTCTGGGCCATTAATTTCCTTCACAACATTGAGACAGTCCGACGCAATTCGCAAATGCCGAGCCTGCAACTCATCGGCCAGCACAAGAGCTTCTGCACATGCAAGCGCCTCTAGTGTTTCCGGGTTCGTGATCCCCTCGAAGGCAACAGCAGACGCACCCATGTACACACCCTGAGCACTTCTGCACACCGCTGCGATTGCCCTCGCTTCTCTTGCTTAGCAACAGCCCCGTCAACATAAATCTTGACTGATCCATCTCCTGGAGGAAGCCAACGCGAACCTGGCCTCGCCCTTGAAACTGAATTCGAGGGAACCTGTGAAGTACTCCCCTGGCTCACCTCAGCAATATACTTAGATATAAAGATATGAGTCGATAATGGTGGTTGATGAATTCCTTCATGAATGAGTTTGCGACGCGCCCACCAAATAGACCATAGCGTCACCAATACTTCAATGAATTTTCCACTTGACAACGTTGAGCTTAGAGTAAAGAGCCAGAGTCTCGGATCACCAGTTTCATCTCCTAGCACTGGTAAATTTAGATCATCCTCTTTTAGCGCCCAAACACTCCGTGCCATTTGACAGTCTAGCAAAGCATGTCTCCACGTGTCCACCGCAGCATTACACACCGAGCAAATAGCATTAGGTGCCATCCCTCTTGACGACCTTACTGTCCCTGTTGGCAGAGACGATTTAGCAAGACGCCACGCAAAAATCCGTAATTTTGATGGTACCTTAACCTTCCAAAGTTTTTTCCATCCCCTCTCATCTCCCTCCGAGGTGGAGTTCCAAGAAATCCTCCCTTCTAAGAAATCCTCCCTTCTACGTTTTGTCTCCATGATCATATGATAACATGATTTCACCGTAAAAATTCCTCTCCGGTCGAAGTGCCACGCCCAAAAATCATTTTGCCGAAGGAAACTAATAGGAATTTCACGGATCACCTCCACGTCCATAGGGAGGAAGTGATTTTCGAGCTTCTGTACGTTCCAAGTCCTAGACACTTGGCAGATTAACTCGGCCACCAAAGATGGTGGTGTCTCCGAAGTACACGCATAGGGTCTCAACTGATGGTCACGGGGAATCCAATTTTCAGTCCAAATCTGAGTATTGTCTCCATTACCAATTCGCTTAATCAATCCCTGCTTGAGCATGTCACGGCCTTCACACAGTGACCGCCATATTTGGGATGGCCTCGACCCCAACGATGCACTCAACACATCAGTAGAAGGAAAATAAAGAGACTTCAAAATTCTTGCACTAAGAGTGTCCGGATCGATGAGAATTCTCCACACCTGACGTGCCAATAATGCCAAGTTGAAAATCTCAATGTCCCTGAAGCCAATACCGCCCCTATACTTTGGCATAGTCATTGATTCCCACGAAACCCATGCCACTTTCCTTTCCCCCAATTTACTACCCCACCAAAACTTGCGGATTGATGATGTTATGTGCTCACATAATCCTCTTGGGAGTTTGAAAAGAGCCATTGAATAAGTAGGCAAGGCTTGAATAACTGATTTAATCAGAATTTCTTTACCACCCCCCGACAGGGTTTTCTCCATCCACCCCTGGATTCTTTTCCATACACGGTCTTTTAAGTACGCAAAAGCACCGTTCTTTGATCTCCCCACCGAAGTGGGCAGTCCTAGGTACTTCTCATTCAGTGATTCCGTTTGGACCCCAAGCTGTCCTTTAATAGCTACTCTCGTTACTTCAGGCACTCCCTTCCCAAAGAATATCGATGACTTGTCATTATTGATTCTCTGTCCAGAAGCCTGGCAATACACATCCAGGATCTCTGTCATCTTCGCAGCATCATTAACAGTGGCACGGCTGAAGAGGATACAGTCATCTGCAAATAGAAGATGATTAATCTTCGGGGCAGAAGCAGCCACCTGGATCCCTTCCATCTCCTCATTATTCATGGCGTGCTTTAGTAAACATGATAAACCCTCAGCAGCTAGCAGAAATAAATATGGAGATATCGGATCTCCTTGGCGAATTCCTCGTGTGGGCTTAAACTCCCTAGTCTGAGCTCCATTGAATAAAACCGAGAAGGTTACAGACCGTACTCCTCTCATGATTGAGTCAACAAAACAATTAGCAAACCCCAGCTTCCTCATAATAGCCTCAAGATAGTTCCACTCAATCAGATCATATGCCTTCCGCATATCCAACTTGAGAGCACAAAAAGATTTCTTCTTACTCTTTTTTGATTTCATAAAGTGCAGACACTCATAAGCAGTGATCACATTGTCGGTAATTAGACGTCCTGGAACAAAAGCCGATTGTTCCTCGGATATAATTTCAGGGAGACAACTCTTCAAACGGTTAGCAAGTACCTTAGATGCAATTTTGTACACCACATTGCACAAACTAATAGGCCTGAATTGCGAAAGAAAATCGGGGTTTTGTACCTTAGGAATTATTACGATGAACGTCTTATTAATTTCTTCCGCTGAGTCACTCCCATCCAAGATCCGAATAACAATCTTGGTAATCTCCTCGCCACAAATATTCCAATGCTTCTGAAAGAAATATGCAGGAAAGCCATCTGGCCCCGGCGCCTTGGTAGGGAACATTTGGAAAAGGGCTGTTTTGACTTCCTCCTTACTAAACGATGCTTGGAGAGAAACATTCATGGCCGGAGTCACTCGACAAGGAACATGTGACAACACTTCCTCAATACCGAAGGTCCCCTCTGATGCATATAAGTTCTGATAGAAAATTGTTGCCATGCTCTCAAGCTCATTAGCATCATCACATGTTGTACCATCAGCCCGTACCAACCTTTCAATTCTATTCTTCTTCCTTCTGTTACTCGCTTTGAGATGGAAAAAACGAGTATTTTTATCTCCCTCCGCAAGCCATTGAATTCGCGATCTCTGGCGCCACATAATTTCTTCACGGTAGCACAACTCCGCAATGCGCTCCTCCACCTTTTTCTCCTCATAGGAAGGCCCTACTCTGAGAGGGTTTGATCGCAGGGCCTTCAGCTTCTTACGCAGCACTCGCAGCTCAGTTCTGACATCACCAAAAGTAGCTTTGCCCCAGTTTACAAAAACATCCGCCGCCGAAGTTAATTTTGCATGCAACTCCCCAACGTTCTCTGCCGGCGATGTACCCCACGCGTCCATCAAGATATCTCTAAAGCCGTCATGTCTCTCCCACATCAGCTCAAACCTAAATGGTTTCGGTATAGCAATGCGTTGATTGTTAGCCTCCATCTCATTTAAGAGCAGTATTGGTGAATGATCGGATTTTACAGCATGGAGGTGTGTCACCGTTGCAAATGGGAACCGAGAAGTCCAATCCGCCGATGCCAATGCTCGATCGAGGCGTACCCTAACATACTCATTATTCTGTAACTTCCTCTCGAAGGTCCAGTCCAACCCTCTATAACCAATATCACAGAGTTGACAAGAGTCCACTGTCTCTCTAAATAGATTAATTTGAGCCATATCTCTCTCATTAGGCCCCATCTGTTCCTCTCTTCTAGGTACCTCGTTAAAGTCCCCAATGCATAACCACGGAAGATCACAATCCGCTTTGAGATACCGCATCATCTCCCAAGTTTTGTATCGCAAACTCCTGTTAGCTTCTCCATACCACACCGTAAGTCTCCACGGCTCCTTTCCCTCCTCGTTCACTACAAGATCAATATGATATCTCGAGTAGTTCCTCAATCTCAGATCAACCGGATGCTTCCAGTACACACAAAGGCCCCCACGTCTGCCCGAGCTAGCAACACCAAAAAGAATGTTCATAGCCCAAGGTTCTAGTTAGGCCCTCTGCTCTATATTTATCTATCTGTGTCTCCACCACACACAGTATAGAAGGCGAATATTCGCGAGCAATGTCGCGGAGCTCATGAACGGTCGCGGAGTCGCCCAAACCACGGCCGTTCCAGCTGAGTGTACTCATTGGGTCTGGCGGTCCTCCCTCTCGGAGGCCGCCACGGTTCCCAAAACCTTCGCATTTTCATCCATCTTCCTCTGCTTTCTCTCCCTCGGTGTCACATATTCTGGTGGAGCAGGTGGTATCTTCTGCTGCGTAGTCGGAATCCCCTCTGGCTCTCTTTCTCCTGACTTTATCCCATCTGAATTAATACCATCCATACTAAGCTTCCTCCTGGTCACCGTATTCACTTCCTCAATCTGGTCCGACCCTTGTGTTTTCAGTGGGCTAGCAGCCGTGTCATCTAGATCATCGTCTAATTCAGCATCATCAGAGGATCTCTTCCGAGGCATTGATGCACTAGAACCTCTCCCTCGTCTACCCCCTCTACCACGCCCTGCTGTAACAAATCGACGGGGTTCTTCTACAGGTTGTGACATTCTGCGTCTTGCCAACATCCACGGGCCATATTGCAGCTTACTCACATCCCATGACCCATCTCCGCACTCTTCATGGTCATGACCCATTAAACCACACTGTTTACAAAAGAAAGGAATTTTCTCATACTTCACGGGGAGCAATTTGCGTCCTTCCGGTAACACCAGAGAAACCACACGTGTTAATGGTTTAGCTACATCAACTCTCACCCTCAATCGCACGTAATTACCTTCATAGAACAGTTTCGGGCTCATTTGGACTTCTTTCACTTTACCCACACGTGCAGCCAGTCCATCCAAGATCTCTGTCTTTCTAAACAGCTCCGGTATCCCATGAATTTGAGCCCAAACCGTCATCCCTCCAAATACAACTTTCTCTGGAGAAGTAAGGCCATCATAGTCCTCCAACAACAATCCCCAACCACGGAAGGTCCATGGTCCTTGATGCACCACTTTCTTCCAATCTCCAAGACAATGCATCTGAAAGATAAAAAGATTTTCCCCTGCTTCTCGGCATCCTGGCTCCCTGGATAAATTCCATATGCTCTTCATCTTCTCAAAGAGCGCCGTTGCACTAAACGACCGCTTCGTAAGGACCTTCCCGATCGCCAGCCACCTTGCATCCTTCTGGTATTCCTTGATTTCTTCCGTACCCACCACATAATCATCCAGTTCATCCTCCCGGAGTTGGAGGTTCTGAAAGATCTCATCAATCTCATCTCCTCCACCGCTTAATCCTGCTGCTTCTGTCCCTGACATCCCCTCCATTGGAGCGCACCCAGAACTCGAAAACCTAGGGTTTCCCCTCCGAAACCCCCCCCTATTCCGCGGGAACCAAGACCGGGTAGACAGGCAAGCCGTCCCCTTGTTCAGCCCGAGTTCACCGCGAAGATGGATGGGAGATCGGAGTGGCAAGACGAAAATCTCACGCCGGCGAAAAATTCGCCTACGGAGCACTAAACCCTAACTCGAGGGTGCCGATAGGTGTGGCCTCCGTCCCTCTGCCGTCGGTCCTCCCACATGTGTACAACCAAAACGACAAGGGACACGGCCTGCTCTGACAATATGGACCCACGTGCAGCGGGGCCCAGCTACGGTGAAACGTCTAGCAAACATGTGAACGAACGAAAAAGAATCATTTAAATGGGCCGGCCCAGTAAGAAAAAATGCGGGCGAAACTGTAGGAAGTGGACGCCCAGGCGAGAAGTAGGGGACCCCTATAATTAGTCATATACTATTCTAATGGCATGATTATTAAGTCACTAATCAACCTTGCATAATGTTGGAGGGTGGGGGGGGGGGGGGGCGGGGCTGGCCCCCCTTGCATCCGCCACTGCACCTGGCCCGGGGATCGGCTCTATATGCCAACATACTCCTTCACTGTAAGCCCATCGATGCACAATATTGTAGACCTCCAGGCTCCAGAAGTCTAGACGACGTTTTTTCCATCGTGATGTAGCTGTGTCGTAAGGGAGTACATGCATTCCATTCAAGAAAATAGGCAGCAGCAACAGTCATACTTTATAGACGTGTCATATGTTACAATGATACAAAGTCATGACCACCCGTGTACATGGTAACAAAGATCTTCACACACCAACCAACACATATAACAAGACGATAGCATATACATGGCTTAGCAGGTCGTATGTACCTCCAGGCTCCATCCATATATATAGCATAAATCCCTGGCTAGAACACAACATTGATCGCTGTGTCCATCTAGCAGTCTGATGGCTTAGTGAGACCGCATTTGCCGGGGAGGTCCATCACTCTCTTGGCGTCAATGTTGTAGAAGCTAAGCCAAGGGGAGTCCTTGTAGGATCAGAGGCACTTGAGGTCAGCCTTCCCCATTGCCGTGCAGCAATCCTTCGTCGGGCCTGGCGCCGGTCCCGTTATCGCCGTTGCTGCGCTCTGGCACGCCATGAACTCGTCCTGGCTTATGTTACACACAGCATGTGCGGACCAGGGTGCCGCGGTGAGAGCGACCACAAGGACAAGGAGCGCCGCTAGCCCCAACTTCATGTTGTTGGCCATGTCGCTCGGGCAGGCGAAATCGTATAATGCTGCTTTATTTGGTGCTGGACGGTGTTGAGGGAGCTCAGCACGGCGGGGTATTTATATTGTGAGGAATAGGATGTTTTGACTGTTGGAGGTTGCAAGTTTGTGGTAGAGCCTGTTGAAATTAATCAAACTTGTCCGGTTCCTAACTGAGACCGGTTGATTATTTCCATAACAGAGTCTTAGGTTAATTAGGAGTTCTAGTCGTACGTGTCTAGGTTTAGGAGTTTGAGTCGGTTTCCTATTTCCTTGTACGAGTCAAGTTGTGCCAGTATGGCCAGCTATAAATAAAATCCAAAAAGACCTATGAAGCTCACGGGATGAGGCAAAACCAAATGTAAACAAGTTAATCGCGAACCACCTGCCAGCCCATTGGGGCTATCCACGTGGCGTCTTCGGGCTGGTGATGGCGTGCGGGGTGGGCTCATTTTTTTTTCTCGTTTAACTGCTTCGTCTTGTCTCCTTCCGCATACGGGAGAACACATCGCTCGGGGAGTTGAGCCAAGAAACCCTAGCCCCATTAGTTACTGCGCCGCCGCCCCTGCGCTCGATCTACCTCCGCGCCCTTTCCCCGCTTGCCACCAACGCCCTCGAGCCCCTTCTCATCTACGGCGGGGTGGACAGCCGCGGCCGTCGGCTCGACGGCGGCTTAGCGACGAGGAGCGCGGTCCGGACGGCGGTGGACGCACACATCTCGACGGCAGGGCGGACAGCCGCGGTCGCGTCCGCTCGGCTCGACGGCGGCTTGGACGGCCGCCGAACTGGCGCCGAGGAGTACGTCGGGGGCGGCGAGCAGAGAAGGAGGCGGCGGTTGACGCGGCGGCGAGCAGAGAAGGAGGCGGCGGCGACTCGACCCCTGCTCTGGCTCCTCTCTTCATCAGTTCATATTCTTCCTCCTCACACAGGGAAGGTGGCCGAAGAGCGCGCTGCGAGGGACCGCGGACGCCGCCACCTCGTGCCTCGCATCGACAGGCCGCTCCTCTTCCGTGCACCGGAGAAGAAAGGCTGGGAGGGAGTATGGGTTGGAGGGCTCCAGGAGCTACGGTTGCTGGCGTCCATGGAGATGGTGGCAGCAGCGGCGCGCACGCCGCCTCCTCTCCCCCCGTACACAGCCGCTCCGGTCTTCCCCGCTGCCGACGACGCACATATGAGGTATCGCGCCGCCGGCCCTCGCCTCCAGCACTCTCTCCCGTTCTTGTTCCCGCGCCCTCAGCTCACCCTCTCCAATCCTGTTCCCAGAGCGCCTGTAGCGCGGCGAGCCGGGCCGGACGGACGAAGTGGCGGCTGGGGAGGTGTTGGAAGAGCGGGTCTCGAAAGAGGGCGGCGGCGATGTAGCCGGACGGGACGACAACGTGGCGGGCGAGACAAGGTGCTGCAGTAGCGTGGCGACGGAAGGGTTTGGTGAAGACGAATGGCAGAGGAGCCGGTACCTGCAACGCCGGCGGCAGGGGTGTCATTTCCGGTACAGCACGTGCGACGGCGAAAGAAGATTCTCGCGGATGGGGCAAGGACATCCGCTTCACCGGCCTGCTGCAGGTATGCCCATACTCCCCGTATTTCCCCCTCTCTCTTTTCTTATAGATTGCACAGTTTGCTCCCCTAAATTGCTAGATCTTATTCACAGATCTGTTTAATCATACATAGTAATTTTCTTGTGATTTGAAGATTTGGTTGCACATAAGGTGAATATTTGCACGCATAGCATAAGCTGATAAGCATGTGAGTGAGCAGTTGAAATGCCGCCTGGAAAGAATTCTTGTTGACTGTAACTGTTTATGTTGTTTGTTGTGATGCAGAGAATGCCCCAGGTGTGCCGACAGTTCAAAACCCCAGATGTTATTTATGAATTGTTCTCAAGTGCTCGAGGATTTGCCTAGATTTCCAATCTGTAAGGCGAGTTTAAATATTGATTTAGTTTTGTTTGAGAACGGACACACTGGTCATTTTTACTTCCTATTATAACATCCTTGAATTGCAATCCAATATCTTGTCTATCATGTTTTGGAGAGGGGGTGGGGTTGGGGTTATGAAGGGGTTATTTTTAATTTCGTTGACGCCATGAATTTTCATGTTCTTCCAGAGAGTAGCCTCCTTTTGTGCTCATGTTTACTACTACCCTTCCGGGGAGCTTTCTTCTCCTAGATAGACAACCTTTAAAGTTTCTGTGGGGCGATGCAGTCAGGTCATAGTTCGAACTGTCCATTTTCGCTAAAATCTGGTGGGGTAATTTGCATGATTTTGGTTGAGCTAACAACATAGGCCACTGATTGCAGTCACAGACATGTTACTTCAATGTTTTGCGGTTTTCTCCAATCTAAATTTTGTAGAATATAAGAATATTTTTCATGTTTGGAACAGGTTCTATGCTCTATCACTACTAGGGAAACCCTTATCTGTGGCGCACCAAAATCCTGTTCTGTGGCGCACCCTGGGGCCACAGGGGTGCGCCACAGAACACACGCCACAAAAATAATTTCTGTGGCGCACCAGGCCCGTGCGCCACAGAAATAGTGGATTCTGTGGCGCACCTCGACCGTGCGCCACAGAAATGGAGGATTCTGTGGCGCATCCCTTAACGGTGCGCCACAGAATTGGGTGCGCCACAGAATTCTCCAACGGTGCGCCACAGAATCATCTGCTATATTTCGAAATTTAAATTGTTTCTGCTGTATACAGTTTGAATATACAGGAATTATACAGGAATTATTCACAGCAGTGATATTTGACAACATATAACATATTACTGATATTTTACAAAGTTACTTAATCACAATAGTGATACATAGTGCAAAGTATCGAATTTGGCTCAAAGTGATCACATAGTTACTCGAGTTGTCAAACACATCATCGAACAATAATTGTCACCACATAGTTACTCGATCGAGTTGTCAAGTTACAAATGCCTAAGCTAAGATGAAATAGACTACAAGCACGGCGACGATGGTGAGCAAGAACGGTAGCTTGTAGGAGGCCTCCATCTTGTTCATCTTGTTCATCTTGTTCATCTGTTTCGACTGGTGGTCCCTCCACTTCGCAACCGCCTCGTGTCTAGTCTTGTATCCTTTATAGCAGTTGCCGCTGAACTTGTCGACCTGTGCTTTGCAGTCCTTCCACTCGTCATAGACTCCTGGAACCCGACCCTCGAACACCACGTAGTACGTCATCTATATAGATAGACACAAAGCATATTAGTAAGTATAATGCAAAAAACAACTAAGGAAACAAAAAATAAACATCAAAGATATACAAACATAAAGCTAGCTAGGCCTAAGTTAATTTAGAGCAAACTAATAGTAGCTAGCTAGGAGTTTAGAGCTAACTAATAGTAGCTAGCTAGGCCTAAGTTTAGAGCAAACTAATAGTAGCTAGCTATGCCTAAGTTTAGAGCTAAACTAATATAGTAGCTAGGCTTATATAAGTTAAGCAAATTTTGTTAAACAAACTAATAGTAGCTAGCTACGCACACCTCGATCAACGATACCTCAACTGGAGCGGCGCCGGAAACGGCTTATATAGCTCCTTCGTCATCCACGACCTACGATCAGCCTGCCGCTCTAGGCGTTCCTGGATATCCCTCTGGCATAACCCTATGGGTTGGTGCAAGGGCCCTCCCTTTTTGTTGACATCTTCAATGATTATCTCCGACAACTTGACTTTGATGCGATGAAAATCTTGTATAAGATCTTCCTGTGAGATTTCCCCCGCCATTTTGTTGGACCAGTCTCGGAGTCTAGAAGGATGATTCAAATTGTTTGCATCGCGGACAATCCCTTTGAGGTGATGGAGGGCATAGAAGGCCTCTTTCGTGCTCCAAGCCGGCTGCTTGATGCAGGGGAAATCGGTCACGTGCCTGAACCCGTATTTGCCAGTAGCCGGCCTGATACATTCTTGTTTCTTTTCGAATGTGCCTCCATTTTGGGCGTAGCCATTGATAGCCTCATCGAGAACACCCCTTATTCTGGTGTAGTCTTTCCTCTTCGTCACATTCGACGAGTCGAAGTATTGGGCAAGTGAATATTGTGGGCAAAGCACGATGAGTGTGCAGTATGTGTCCCTGCTCAACACATGCAATTGAATCCAGGATAAGCAATGGATGAAACCTAGAAAAAAAACATTAGCTAAGACGATCGCGAGACTTACTCGGGGAAGACAGGCAAAAGAATGTCCGTCTTGTTCTGACCGTTTCTCAACATGAAGCTCTCGAGGTACTTCACTGCCTTGGTCCGTGTACTTGATCCTTCCTCCAGCTGGCTATCACGCATGTAGTAGGGATCCGCTACCATAACGTTAGGGGGTAACTCTCGCTGGATCTGCAGCTGAGCATTGAGCGCGTATAGGCGGACCAAGTTATAGTCCAGCCGTCTCGAGTGAAACAGACTGAAGATATCCTCATACGCTATGAAGAACAGTCCCGCGGGGTCTTCGTTGACGAAGTCCGGGCCCTCTGGCACCTTGACCGTGAACACAGGGTAATTTGGACACTTGTCTTGAAGAAGGAGACCCTCTAGCATCACGATAATGTTCTGCAATGTGAGCATTGGTCCAGTTGCCCCATGTATCTCGTCCGGACCCAGTATCGGTTTCCCAGCTTCATGCAAGCGGGTCAAGCCATCCTTAGGGGGTCGTATCACGGCGTCGGCCAAGATCTTAGTATGCTGGACCTTTTTAGCAGGTCTCTTCCTAATCTTCTTGCTGGCGGTGGCTTGATCTGCTGCGGGAGCTGGGGGTGAGGGAGCTGGGGGTGCGGGTGCTCGGGACGACCCTTCGATTGTCTTATGCAGTGTGCCAGGGCTGAATACTGTACCCTCCGGGTAGGTCAGACGCTGCGTGACTTCAGTACGTCTAGGTTGATCGTCGTGACTGCGGAAGGCTTCGTCGTCACGATTCATATCAGGCATGTACCTATCTTGGCTGTAGCCCGTGTTGAGGTAGGCATTGATGTCGACATTGTCATCGTAATGATAGTCTTCGACACCGGCGGCTGCAGCAAACTGGTTGTCCACGTCCTTTGGTGGTGACGGCGGCTGTGATGCCGGCGGCTGTGATGCCGGCGGTTGAGGCACAACTGCTTTTGATGATCTTTTGGGCGGTCGTTGCGGCATATTTCCCAACAACACTTTGTGCCTTGTTGTGGTGGCAACAACCGCCGGTTCCTTCTGGGTGGTGGTGGCAACAACCGCCGGTTCCTTCTGGGTGGTGGTGGTGGCGACGAGTACTGTTTCCTTCTGAGGGGCGGCGGCCTTGGGTGCAGTCTGAAGGGCTCTTTTCTTCATGGGCCGGACGATCTTATTCTGCGGGGCCATAGGGGATGTGGCGCCGGTGTTGCGCTTGATCACAAGACCCCCCCCAAGACGAATCTGGCTCTTCGGCCATTGCATCACCCAAGTCGTGCACTCTCCAAGTACCAAGTTTTCCTCGTCGCAGCCTGGAGGTTGAAAGGGGGGGAGGACGTCGCGATACTCCGGCACTACATTGGCCAACTTCACCTTCATCACGTTCTGGTCCATTCGAGAGTGGTGCATAGTGCGTTGCATGGGTTGTATAATAGTGCCGGTAGCAACATCCACCAACTCTCCGCCCGGCACCACACGATGCAGTAGTACGCAAGGTTCGTCCTGTTGTGCAACATACCAGGCATCATGAGATGACAGTCATCTTGAGAATGCGTAGTTAGATCACGATTAACTAATTAGTTACCTTGGTGATGGCGTCTAGCTCGGCGGGTGTCGAGACAAGGGCGACGGTGCCCTGCCCATCATTCTTCGGCATTGCTGCCGAAGGGGGCGGCGATGTGACCAGAAGGAGTGGCGCCGGCGTCTGGGGGGTCAGCTGTTGCGGCGGCACTTGCTGGTTCATGCTTGAGTTGCTGCCGATGAAGCTGGGCAGATGGATCGGTCCAATTTGACCCCCCGCATTCCAGGAAGCTAGCCCCTCCATCAGCCCAGCGGGGATGACTTCCTTGAGCCTCTCATCCACTAATCGGTTGAGCCTGTCGGGGTCCACCTCTCTGCTCTCCAGTTTCTTCTCTAGAGCCGCCATCTTCTTCTTCAGCTCCGCGACCTCCTCATCATCCTTAGTCGATTTCGTCTTCCTCTTCTTTTCTGACTTGGCATCTGAGTAGTACTCGGCTACCTTCATGTTTAGCCCAAAGCCGGAGATGCGGCCAGCTGACGTCGGCGGGGCATCCAACGGCCTTTGCTTGTATGCGTTCGTCGCTCTGTTGAAAGGCGTGTCCCACCGACTCGTCGACCCTTCGGACGAGTCAGATTTCCGCAACTCCCTCTCCTTCGGACAAAAGGAAATTAAGGTGAGCCCATTATCTAATTATTAGATCAATGCAATATACATGTACTTGAGATATATGTGTCCTTACCAAATGTTTCTCAAATTCCTTCACGTCCTCGTCTTTCGTCACGAATTCCCCCGTCTTCCAGTCTAAGAAGTACCGGGATCGGACAAAGTTCCTAACTTGTAAGTCCGTGATTTTGTGCCAGGGGTTATCTCTTCCGAGACGTTCCATCTCGCGGTCCTCCTTCTCCCAAGTAGCCTGTTTTCCTTGGTAACCACCGCTTCCGAGATGTTGGTGCCCTATGTTTTGGTCCCGCATATCCTGCCCCCATTTTGTCCATTTTTTACACTCCTCGGTGTTCAAGTACTGCTTAAATATCTCGAAATCTTCTTTCAGAAGCGTCGGGTCTTTTCGACTGATCTCCTCCCAGCTTTTACCTTTTTCAATCTTCTTCTTCACCCGGGATTTCCAGCTGCTCAACGCGGTGCTCATCTTCGTGATGGCTAAAGAGTCCACATGTTTGTTGAACGGCTCCGGGAACGTGTATCGCTGGTGAAGCTTCTTCAGAAGGATTTCGACCAAAGCCTTGTTGTCGTCGCTTCTAAGGTCAAACGTGTTGATCGACATGCTTTCCCGCACGATGCACCCTAGCTGCATGCCGTACCCTGAGGTAACAGATCGAGGCGCCAATGGTAGGCCACTCGGCGAGACCTTGGTGATTGTATCGGTGACGTTCGCGAGCACTTGCGGCTTACGATCCTTCCTTGGGGCCCGGGGCTTCTTATTCTTCTTATCGGTCGTCGGGGCGGCGTCGCCGCTACCACCAGCCGCCGTGCGGTCAGTGCCACCACCATCGGTGCTCTTATCCTGGTCCTCTTCCTCCAAGTACCCCCAATCAACGTCCTCTTCCTCACTTCTGGTTGCAGCGTGGGCCTCCCAGCCCTCTTCCTCGGCACCGGCTTCGGGCACGGACACGTGCTTGGAAGAGCCAGACATGTTTCTGTAATAACATTCAAATTTGAGTTTTTGAGTTGGATTTCAAATTATATGCCTGATTGAAACACAAAGTACAGCCGTGAGTGTATTGTCCACTGACCCCTAACTAAATACTCCCTCTGTCCCATAATATAAGATGTTATTACAACCAATATAATGTCACTCCTTTACCGCTTTAAAACATTTGGACTTGTTAGGTTTTTCTCAAGGGCCTTTTTTAATCAAAGGAATCTTGTTGGGTTAGAATCCTTGGGAACTTTCTCTACGAGACTTGTTTGATAGGATTTTTCTGTGGGAGGCTTGTTTGATTTGTAGCATTAGAATCTTACAGTTTATATTTTCAGAGCTCCCTTCCCAGATTACACTTGGTTACAAGAGAATTTCCATTGAAAATCTAACCTCTTGAAAATTTTCCATTGTTCCTATGACATGCACCTAATATCTCAAGAAAATTCCTGTTAATAACAAAAGAATAGCTTAAAATATAGTTGCACGCTAAGCATTGTCATTTATTCTCGACCATCAAATTTTATATTCAGACATAAACTAGAGTACACTAATAGAGTTCTTGGGGCTTCCTATGTCACTCACTAACGAGACAAAAGGCATGTTTCTGTAGTAACTGCTCGAATAGCAAAAAAACTTAAAAATAAGATTGTGTGGCTCCTCTCCCCTGTCTACTCCTTGCTGCTGGAGATAAACCGCAGCTCCTCCCCGATCTTGTGAACCACGACACTAAGCAGATGTGTTTCGCTATCGAAAACCCTGCTATTATGTTCAAGCCAAATCTGCTACATCCCTACTGTGATAGTTGTGCTTGATGTCCGTCAGGGGATAGAGCATTGTACCAGATTTTCTTTGCAACAGGGAAAGTAATCAGCAGATGTTGCATTGTTTCCGGTTCTTGACAGCAGAGCGGGAAGTGAGGCTGATGTTGGAGTCCTCTGCGTGCCAGATTCTTAATGACCATCCAAGTATGAAGTTTTTCCTGACAGTGGCGTATAGGAGTGCCAGATTTCCTGAGCTCCAAGTGCCAATGTCTGACCAAGGAACTTTGCTGCATATGCTGATCCTGAAGAATAGATTCTGGATGCGGTAAATTTCCAGCAGAATAGGTCTTCAGCTTCTGGTCTTAGCAGCACATAGCTCACTAATAACCATAGCTCACAAAATTGAGCCGGAGACGGGTCTGGGACTTGAGATAGATCTTAAGATCAAGGAGGACGTCCAATGATAGGCAGTTCAGCAAAATATTGATTGATGTGTTACTTGGTAGAATTAACTCTAAGGTTGGTAGCTAGCTGGCATAGTGAGGCGCAACTGGTATTCTGTTATGTTAAAAAAGCACTTGAGGCCACAGTTTCATCGAAATCCTATCAGGGCCTGAAATTTTTTATGGAAATATTACTGCTTGCAGTACAGATGTTCCAGACATTTTCTTTTGTGAGATAGTGATGTTGGCAGTGGCGTGGTTCTATGGATGTTTCTGATGGCGGCAACAACATCAACATCTCAATTATGAGTTCCCTTTGCGATGATGATTGATGAGACTGAGATGTCTCGGCAGAATAGTTATTCCCATGATGAATAGCATGTTCTGGTGATGGTTTTTCTAATAAACAGCTAGTAGTTGCAGCTGGACACCCTTAGCAATTCTAAATTCCAAGGAATAAAACAGAGATGGTGTTTACTGCAAAATTAAAACTTTATAGAAGCTGAGATGCATTCCTTGCTTATATAACTTAAAAGATGCATTCCCAATACTTGATGAGCATGTGAGCTGACACGATTCTAGCTTGACTAATACAGTACTACTAATAACATGATACAATTCCTTGCTATGAAAATTACCAGATGTCTAAGAGTTCCTGATACAATACTTATTCATTTACATGATGGCAATGATCAGGTTAGTAATAGAAAAATTAGAACAGACAAATCTACTAAGTATAAAATTCATAGAAAATTTGGCCATGACTTTTGCTAATTTTCATATGTATGAGAGAGCCAGAAATTCGCTCGGAAGGAAATGAATCAACTTCCTCGCGAAACTTTGGCATCTCAAAAAGAAAACACTGCAGAAAAAACCTACAGCTACCAGCTCAACAGTCAAAATTCTCAGCTTGACTGATGGAATCCCACAAGACATCTACCAGCTGCACATATATTGCTTGACTGAAAAATCAGGCCTGCTGACCAACGTAAAAGGACCATGTTGGTTCTTCCTTCAGCACCACAAAGGATTTTTCACATATACATTGTCAGATATACAATATTTCACATATACATTGAGTTCATACAATAAGGAGTTGAGCAATTTGAGCAATGCTGCAAAGACTACAAGCGAGAGATCAGAGGGGATCGAGCAGAGACTACAATAAGATCGTACTACCTTGTCGTCCGTTCTTATCTACAAGCGAGAGAGAGGGGATCGAGCAGAGGGAGAAGAGGGGGAAGAGGGGCTTACCCTGTAAGTGTAGGCGTCGAGGAAGACAATGTCGATGCAGACGGGGACGGCGCGGCGCTCCTCCTCCTAGCTAGGTCACGGCGCGGCGGTCCTCCTCCTAGCTAGGTCACGGCGCGGCGGTCCTCCTCCTAGTCACGGCGCTCCTCCTCCTAGGCTCCTCCTCCGCACGGATCCTCCACGGCGGCGAGAGCGAGCGAGAAAGATCAAAGGGGATCGATCCTCCACGGTGGTGTTCGTCGCGAGAGAGAGAGGGGAAGAACTGAGGAAAACTGCTAAGTGTGGAAGATGACCATGCGGGTCCACATGTCATTGGCACAGAGGCATTTTCTGTGGCGCACCACGAGCATGTGCGCCATTGAAATGTAAGAATTCTATGGCGCACGCTTATAGGGGTGCGCCACAGAAATGCTTGGGCCCATTCTGTGGCCAAGTGTACGGGGCCACATGTCATTGGGCGTAGTAATTTCTATGGCGCACCATCTAGAACGTGCGCCACAGAATTCTGTGGATAGATAAATAAAAACGCGCACGGTTGTAGTTTGACAAAACTGTGTTAGTAGTGTAGTGGTTTGCTGTGATGTTCTCACCACCCAGGATCGAATCTTGATATTCCCCCATATTTTTTAACATTTTATTTAATTATAATTAAAGAAAGAAAACAGTAAATTACAATTACAAAAATAAAACACACATTTAATATTAGAATATTTTTTATATAAAGTCTCACACACACATATGGTTGTGTAACATACACATGAGCATATTACATAATAAAGTCTTTTTCGTCTCGGTTCCGATCTAGCTTAATTAGCGTCTCTTTCCCTTTTTGTTGGCGACTGGATACTTTATACCGGCCACCTTGAGATTTCTTCGCGTGAACGGACAACCGTGTGTAGGTAGGGATGTCTTCCTTCTTACTTTACCGGTAGTAGGCATGTCGAAGTGCTTGTCGAACTCCTCCTCGATCTTCGGATCACCGTTCTTGTGGAAGTCTTCCTCGTTGGCGTCTCCTTCCATTCCGATGATGCTCCTCTTGCCCCTCCTCACGACAACACGGCTAGGCCTTGACGGGTCGGTGATGAAGAAGCATTGGTCAACTTGGCTAGCGAGTACCCATGGCTCATTTTTCGCGGATGCGTTCTTCGATTTGGCATCGGGTATAACCATTGTGGTGAAATACCGTCCTTCTTTCTTGACATTCTTGGCCCATCTCACACGGAACATTGGCACCACCGTCTCTCCGCAGTAGTTGAGCTCCCATATCTCCTCGATCTTTCCAAAGTATCTTTCTTCCACATTAGTCTCGGCATCGCCATATGATAGCATAGTTACTCCTGAGTTTTGATTTTCGCTACTCATGTCCTTGTCCTCGGTGGAGAATCTGTAACCGGAGATGTCGTACCCCTGATAGGTCCTTACGTTCTGCCCGGGGCCCTGTGATAAGATGTATATGAGTTTTTCATCTTCCGTAGAAGGCATTTTTTCTCCGTGCTTCAGTCAGTTGACTTTGCTTGAACCAACGCGTGAAGCCGGAGTTGTGCTCTTTGGTTACGTCTCCCATCTTCCTCGGCCCGCCCATTTCAATATAATTCTGATTGATTAAGCTTTTGTGCTCTTCCACGAAAGGCTCGATCAACTTTAAGTGTTGTAGCGCGACCCGGTGAGCCCTATCAAAGTCGTCGCGTCGTTTTTGAATGCCGACATGGACGTCGCGGCAGCCCTCGCGGTGACCGACTCCGTTGAGTCTGCCACGGTGCGTCCTGGTGGACAAACCGACATCCTGATCGTCTTCGGTGCTTAGGTAATTGTCGCAGAAAGAGATGCACTCGTTGGTTAGAAATCCTTTGGCCATGCTTGCGTCTGGACGGGCCCTATTGCGAACGTATCCTTTCAGGACACCATTCTGCCTTTCCATCGGCATCATGTAGTGCAGAAACGTCGGGCCGAGATGCCTGATGTCATCAACGACATGGAGAAGGAGATGTACACATATATCACAGAATGCCGGCGGGAAGTAAATCTCGAGCTCGCATAGTATCACCACGATCTCATCCTGTAGCATCTTGAGCTGCCTCACGCCGATCGATTTCCGGGTGATAACGTCGAAAAAGTTGCAAAGGCCAAACAACGTATCACGGACATGCTCGTCCATTATCCCTCGGATCGCAACAGGAAGTATCTGCGTCATGAGCACATGACAATCGTGAGACTTCATCCCGGTGAACCTCTTCTTCGCTAAGTCCAGATATCTGCTTATACTCCCTGAGTATCCGTGAGGAACTTTGACTTCTACGAGGCACCTGAAAAACTGCTCAAGCTCCGGCGGACTCAATGTGAAGCAGGCAGCGGGAAGCACCACGGTGTTCTTCTTAGCCTTTTTGCGGGGAGGACCTTCCGTCTTATCCTCATCGTCATCATCATCATCACTATCGGCGGGGACCTGTAGATTTTTCCTAATGCCAAAATGTTTTAGATCGTATCTTGCTTTCGGCCCATCCTTGGACTTCTCCGAATTGCAAATAGTGCCAAGCAGACTCTCCGTAACGTTCTTCGTAATGTGCATCACATCAAGGCTATGAGGCGCGTGGAGGACCGGCCAGTACTCCAAGTCGTGGAAAACAGACCTCGCTTTCCATACACCCAGCAGCGGCGCTGGCTTGGGTCGTTTCTTTCCCGGCGAAGGGCACTCGTCCCAATTTTTCAGAAGCTCGTCGATTTCTTCGCCGCTCCTCGTGCGCGGGGCTCCATCGGGCTCGTCTTTACCATTGAACAACTCACCGCGTTTTCTCCATGGGTGATCCAGGCGAAGCCACCTTCGAGCCCCTGGGTACACGGTTTTCGAAGACCCGGGATCCCTTGGTAGCTGGAGATGCGGGGTCCCGTCCATGCACTTCACGCAGCCGCAGAATCCGTGGCCGACCTGGGCAGATACATACGCGTAACCAGGATAGTCTGTGACCGTCGTCAGCAACGCGGCTCTCATATGGAAATAATCTCTAGTGTACGCGTCCCACGTACGGGGTGGCGTCTTCCACAACGTGTCTAACTCGTCTTTCAGCAGCCCGAGATACAAATGCATGTCGACACCTGGTTGTTTTGGCCCCTGGATGAGAATACTCAAGTGTATGTACTTTTCCTTGGTGCACAGCCACGGGGGTAGGTTGTAAGGCCATACAAACACGGGCCAGCTGCTATGTGTGCTACTCTGGTTGCCGAACGGATTGAGTCCATCGGTGCTCATACCCAGCCTGACGTTCCTCGCGTCGCCCCCAAAACTCGGGAAAGCTATGTCCAATGCTTCCCACTGGGCAGCGTCTGCAGGATGTGTCATGATATAGCCCTTCTCCGGATCTTCTTCCGGCTTCTCCCTTTTTGCGTGCCATTGCATGAGCTTTGCTTCCTTAGGGTCCACGTAGTACCGTTGAAGACGGGGAGTGATAGGAAAGTACCATACCACTTTTCGAGGAATTTTCTTGTTGTTGGTTAGCTTGTATCGTCCGTGGCCGCACTTCGGACATGCGATTGTGTCCTTGTACTCCCCCCGATAAATTACACAATCATTGATGCAGGCGTGAAATTTTTCGTGAGGTAGGTCAAGAGGCCATACGACTTTCTTAGCCTCGTTGATACTGCTTGGCAATGTGTTCCCCTCGGGAAGGCGATCGTGCCAGAATTTCAAGTTCTTGTTGAAGCTCGAGTCGGTCCATTTGTTTTGCGTCTTCATCTTCAGAGCAGCAAGCGTTACATGCAACCGCGTATCCTCGGGGCGGCACCCAGGAAACAACGGAGTCACCCCGTCTATCTCCATTTGCGCCAGTTTGGCTTTCTCCCTAGCTGCAGCTATGTCGTTGCTCGTCTCCTTAAGCAGCAGATCCTGAACATGAGAGTCCCGCAAGGCCGAAATTAGCGGGGTCTCCGTGTTCTCGCCTTCATCGTCATGTCGATCTTCTCCACCGACATATCCTTCTTCATGATGATCTTGTTCGCCGTCATATCCTCGCTCGCCCTCCTCTTCGTGCACAACTTTTGCTGCCGGCGGTGCCACGTGGTTGCGGTCGTCAAAGAAACCGCGTCTGAGAAGGTGCTCCTCCAATTGTCCGGAATCAGGGTCAATCCAGCGCACGAGTTTGCATGATCGACACGGGCATCTTATCTGCCGCCTGTTGCACCGAATCATGTCCGCCTTCGCGTCTTTTTTGTATCTAGCGATTCGAGCAGAGCTCATTTCTAGTACCATGGTTGCCTGCACAGACACATAGAGAGCAGAAAATTAGAACCACAACATGCATGCATAGTCGCCGGAAAAATTCGGCATGACCTCTCCTATAAGTAGGACATATGGGGTGCAAAAGTTTGCCGAAATGGAAGTGAATCAACATTTCGGCAAACATCCATACACCACCCGCGCCCGCACGCGCGACAATCGATCGGTCCACCTGCACATGCATGACAAACACCCATACACATCGATCGATGGCCACACAAGACATATGAACTTCCAACACTATACTCACCGAGTAGATTCGATACCGACACGCGAAAAGAGCGAGGGAGAGGGAGGCACCGGAGTATAGATGCAAGGTAATTAGGCCCCCCCAACAACAACAAACTTCACCAACAATTATACATCGAATAAATAGGTTCACCTACCTAAAAAGGAGAACTAAATGTGCAAAAATAGAGTGGAGAGAAGGAGGGGCGAATGAGCAACATCCACTTTGCAATGAAGTGAGTGGGGGGAGAGAGGGGGCAGCCACCTTTATGTGCACAGTGCGCATATTTCTGTGGCGCACCTGTATGCTATTCTGTGGCGCACGGCAGAGGTGCGCCACAGAAACAACATATTCTGTGGCGCATTTGGCAGGATGCGCCACAGAATATGGTGTTTCTGTGGCGCACCTGCGCTGTGCGCCACAGAAGTGGCCCTTTCTGTGGCGCACGAATGACGGTGCGCCATAGAAATATGGCCTCTGACACCCAGCCCACTGATTGGTGTGGGGCCCACACGATTTCTGTGGCGCACCCCTATCTGGTGCGCCACAGAATTACATATTTCTGTGGCGCACCCTGGTCCGTGCGCCACAAAATAATATTTCTGTGGCGCACCAGATGGAGGTGCGCCACAGAATCAATTCCATAGAATGGCAATTCCCTAGTAGTGTATTTCAGTTCCCTCTGTTCCAAATATAATGAATAGTAGTATGTAGTTTGCTCCTATCTTTACCTCCGGTGAGGGTTGACTTGTGCTATTGTGTTCCTTGTCTCAGTCTCTTCATCTGCTATAATATTGTTTACCATCTTGCAGTATATACATTCGATTCTTGGCGTGGTTTGAGTAAGAGTTGGATTGTTTCTTGCTGCAGGATGAAATGCCGGGCCTTGAGGATTTCTGCTTGATCACCATTGATTGTTGCAGTGGGCTCAACGAGGACATCCCGCAGCTGCCTGTAGTAACAGCAACGTCCCTGAAGAACAAGGAATTGATTGGTAAATTCCTGTTCAGATGGGAGATTTACAGAAATGTGAGAGCTGAACTCATCGATCATATTTTTTCTTCTGTTATCAACAAACAGTTTGCTGAAACATGGTATCTGTTGGATATTATCTAGCACGAATATTGGAGGTACACTAAGAAACGCCATAGACATCTCTCAGCTTTAGCGAAAGCCCCTAAATATTGTTTGTTCTTCTGCCATTTAGATTAGCGGTTCATCTATATAGTTATTGTGTCATGAAACTGTATTTCATGCCATATAAGGTAATTCTGTTTCTTTTACCTGAAATCACTAAGATCAATATATCCTTCCATTTTAGTATTTTATCTTAGGATAGTAAATCAGCGTTTGAGAAGTATCACCTTGAGTAGTGAAGTTATGTAACTGCAGAATTTTTGTTATCATTCCCAAAAGGGCAGCAACAACTTCTCATGGTTGTAAATTATTTTGCACTGTCAAGGAGCTAACAACTATTCCATTTGATGGTTGTCGGTTTGAGTTTGACAACATATATATATATATATATATATATATATATATATATATATATATATATATATATATAGGGAAAATGGTTTCTACTCTCGGGTGTAGCTACACTTACGTCTCATATACTGCCGTACGGAAGTATGTGTCATACTTTTTCGGTCTGAGTATGTTCATATACTATATATTCAAAATACCGGTATATATGTACGTATAAAAGGAGTATGTAGAAAAATTACACATATTACATAAAAAATAGTATATGTACTGCCAAAATAGTAATATATACTGTATACTACATGTACACACTCTTCGTTATGATAGATACTGCATACATCATACTAAACACATGTGGGTGTAGCTACACCCGGGAGTAGCATAAATTTGTCCTATATATATATATATATATATATATATATATATATATATATATATATATATATATATATATATATATATGACTCCTGTTATATACTCCTGGGTGTACATACTCCCATACTCAATATACCACACATACGAGGGTATTATAACCCTTTATTATTTTTCATATACCTCATTAATTATTCTAAGATACCTCAATACAATTTGTACGAAAAAATATGATCAGAGTCCTTGTTTTTTTCAATTTACCATTTGTACGTACATAAAAGCAGTATATGTATACATAATATAAAATATGTAGAATCTAATGAATTTTTTCAGAAAATTCATTTTGGGGTATCTAGTATTAAACAGTGAAGTATATTAAAAATAATAATGAGGTATAAATGGTTCATTTATGTGGTATATTTGCACGTGAGAGTACGTACACCTAGGAGTACAGAACCATTTTCCTATATATATATATATATATATATATATATATTGTAGATGGATATAAATTATTAACAATCACAATGGGCTCTTGCCGTTTTCAACTATATCAGCCGTAGTTATATTATAATTTTTGCAGCTTTTATGCGCACTTACACAATTGAAGCAACAGTTTTTTATTCCTATTTTTCTGCTGTAGCTCCAATTATTGGTGACAATTCTTGTGTGATAATCACTATATTGATCAAATCATTGTGCAAGGACAATGTGTGAGCTTTCTCTCTCTTTAAAAACACTGCGCTGCAGCCTGCAGCTGCAGGTGGGGCGGGAGAAGAGGATAACTCCACCTGCAGCCCGGTGCTGTAGCCCATGAAACCACATGGGTCCGCGTCGCAAATGCTCTATACTAGAGGCTGGGGGGCGCCTCCTAGCCATAGACTCGTTATTTAAGGTTATTCAATCATCTTTTGTTCTTTATACTATTCTACAAATATGTGCACCTCCCTATTCTTTCTTGTCTAGGATTGATTTGGTTGTACCTTCAGGCCGTGCATGAAAAGTCTGTATTGATAATTATTGGTTAAACGTTATAGATCCTGATTTTATGACTGATGTATTAGCTTGGATTTTTTATCTTTTAAAAGGGCCAATTGAAGCTATATACATAAATACATGTTCTCATGCTGTCGAGACATCGTAGTAGTTTTCATAGACGGGGGTGCCATGAGACTACGGTAGAGACGTGGGGTAACGGGATAGCGTAGTAACACAGAACACGGGATTTTACCCAGGTTCGGTACGTCGCGACAGTACGGCGTACCTACTCCTGCACTTCTCACTAATTGGGACTAAATCCCGTAAATCTGGGTTACAATGTGAGGTAGTAGATCTAACTTATTCGACGAGGATGAACTTCTCGGCGAATAGCGTAGAGCTTAGAAGTTCTAACTTAGCTTATTGAATCTATCCTCTGTCCGGCTTTATATAATAGCCAGACTAGGGCTTACAGATTAGGAAACCTAGAAGACTACGTTTAACTTGTAACTTGGAAAATAAGGAATCCGTCTTCTCCTCCAAGCCAGATCACATGGGCCGTGATCCGGGTTCTTCTAGAATCCGGCTTCTGCGCGTCGGACTACTGGGCCGCCCAATGGACCTAAGCCCACTACCACTTAGGCCACCCTGGTAGTCCGGCTCTTTGTCCACCATCTTCTATACCCCTATTCAGTATATATCCGACAGTAGCCCCCAGGAAGGATCAAAACTCTGATTCTCCGTCTTTCATCAAATGTATTTTGTCCGGGAAATCTTGATTCAGTAGTCTTGATTCTTTCTACTTTCCTTTTGAAGGAGATGGTAACATATAACTCGGAACTATGAAAATCCGGCTTTTCTTCTCGCGATTCTTCGCGGAAAAGGAACTTATGACATCAGCGCTTTAATCATGCTGACGCAAGCGCCGCTTGGTTTCACGCGGGAAACCCTGCAACGTATCTCTGACAGATTCTCACGAGAAACGAGGAGATAGCCATCATTCCTCTGTCGTTCCGTTTCCCGGATTTTCCGGTGGTTGACACGCGTCAAACATCCAACGTTCGAAAGAGCCGTTGGCACGTATCTAGAGGTTTTCAGGCTATAAATAGCCGCCCTCGTCGTCATCGGAAATCTTTCCTCACTCCCACACTGCCCACGCCATTGACGCGAGCTCGAGAGCAAGTTTCCTGCCCCAAGCGCACCTAGCTTCCAAGCACGCAGAACGCACCACCAAAAGATGGCATCCTTGCCGTCTTCACCGACCCGTGCCGCCATCGACGAGCTTGTCAACGACCTAGATCCGCAATCGGGAGCGCAAAAGCCCACCGGCGGTGAGCCGGAGAAACCACGGCTTCCGCGGCGGGCGGAGAGAACACTTCCGCCGCCGCGGACATAGCGTCCTCAAGCGCCGCGACAACCCCACCGTTTGCACCCGAAACGGTGGAGGAAAAGATTGAGCTCCTCGGCGACGAGCTCGCCGCCGCGGAGGCCGCCGCCGCCGCCACCGCCGGAGCGGAGGAGGAAACTGAATCTGCAGGCAACTGGATTGCCTGCAGTATTCCTCCGGCTCTCCTTCCAAACCTGGAGAAGGAGGGCTTGGTTCTTAAAAAGAAGTGGCGGCTCCCGGAAGAGGAGACCGAACCCATGCCACAAGAGGGCGAAAGGGTGCTTCTTGCCTCCCACCTTCTACGAGGTATGGGGCTCCCACCTTCCTCTTTCTTCCTCCAGGTTCTGTCACATTACAGCATCCAACCTCACAACCTTCCTCCCAATTCCATTCTGTACATGGCCGGCTTCCAGGCCTTGTTCGAAGGTTACCTAGGAATAGAGCCTAGGTTAGATTTTTGGCTGTATTGCTTTGGGGTCAAGCGTAACTCTTCGGAGGGCGCACTCCCAAATTGCGGGACCATTTCCTTTACTCTTCGGAGATTCCGAGAGGATTGGTTCCCCAAAATCAAAACCTCAGAATCCGTCAAATTTTGGACGGGTTCTTTTTTCTATCATCCCGACGTGCCTTTTCCTAAAAAAGCCGTCGGGGTTCCACCTTTTGTGAATTCCGCCGCCGTTCCCCAGGATAACTGGGGAACAGAAGCCGTCCAAGTTCTACCGCCAGATCTGTTAAGGATCAAGAGGCGCATCGCCAAGCTTACCTCCTCGACCCCTCCTTTGACTGGTATGGATACAATCTATTGCTGGCTGAATAGGCGAATTCAGCCATTAGCAAATCACGGAGGTCGCCTTCTGTGCGAGTATACGGGAGTCAAGGATCCAATGCGGACAACCGACAAGGATTGGCCCCCAAAGGAACTTAGGCGGCGCATCAATCAGTTGGTCGCATCGCGCGACCAATACACAGAGAGTCGGCCAATGTATACGGCCGAAAATCCGGTTCCCAAGGTAAGTTTTCCGTCATTTGGGTATAATCTCAATTCCTGGATAATCTACCTTTTGACTCTGATTGGTTCTTCCGACAGCTTGCGGATCTTCCAGACTCGGAGTTAGCCTCCGAGGCCGAGCTGGATGCGCTGCGCACCGCCGCTGCAGGTGGGCGCAAGCGCAAGAAGATAATTTCCTCAGATGAGATTATCGACCTTGACGGAATCCCCGTCACCACTTCCAGGTTATTTTCTTCTGTGTTTTTCTTTTATGGGATCTTTTTCGTCCATCTTCGGTGTTTTAACCTTTTCCGGGTTTTTGGTTTTTAGCCTAGCTCCTTCCACCCTGAAGCCGAAGAAGCTGAAGAAACACAGGGTTTCTTCCAACCGAGGCAGCCAACCTTCTCCCGCCGTCGCCCCAGATACGCCAAGCACAATGGCGGAAGAGCCTACTGCAGCCCCCACCACCAAGCCCCCAGAGCCCAGCCAGCCCATTGTGTCCGACACGGACACGAGGGAAAGGGCGGCCCCAAAGGTGGGGGAATCTTCTCGGACTTTTGACGAGGAAATCCCCACCTTTGATAAGGATTTCAAGGCGATCAATGACGGCTTGGACGCAGCCGGGAACCTTTTTGCAGAATACGCAAAAGGATTCCAAGAAAACTTGGCAGGTTTGCAGCGTTTGAGCCAGGTATATAACTCTAGCCCCCAAGCATTAAACAAAATGCGTGCTTTTTTGCTTTGATGTTTTTTGTTAACCATACTTTTCCTTGCTATGTTTTAGCAAACCTCCGAGGCCATAAACCTGGAAGTTTTCAGGAAGCTCACTATCAAGAATAAAGAAGTTCGAAGTCTTCTTTCCATTCTTGAGGAGAAGGAGGCGGAGCTGGAATCATCTCAGCTCGCTTTGACGGAAACGAAAGGTAGGCTTTTTCGTTTTGAAATTTCCGATTTAAGACTTTGTCTAAGTTTTTTCCCGAGGAAATTTATCAACTCGGAATTTCCCTTGCTTTTCAGCTGCCTTAGCTCAAGCTAAGCAAGCAGCCGAAGATTCGGGCAACGCCGAAATTCTCCGCAATGAGAACATCGAGCTTCACAAGGATCTTGTGAAAGCTCAACAAGACCTGGAAGCCAGCAACCTGGCTCTTGAAATGGCTAATTCCAAGGCTTCCGAACAGGCGGAGAAAGACAAATCCACCATTCAGGATTTGACCGAAGCTCTGAACCTTCGCCTGGAGGAAGTTTCCGAGATCGACAAGCTTATCGGTAAATTTCTTACCCTTTCCTCATCTTTCCATGTTTTGCTTTCTCTGTTTGTCTGCCTAACCCTTTTGTATGTTTTATTGGATCAAACAGGAGACACCCCAGATGGAGCTCGGATTGCAGGCATCCGAGCTTTCGGGGAAACATGGAATTCGATTAAGGCTGCTGGGACGCAGCTCATAGAGAAGTTCCTTCCCGATAAATCTGGGGAATACTCGGAGGTTGAAAAACTTCCGGGTGCCATCATGGCGGTGGCGGAGTCCAAGGAGTCCCTTCTCCGCTCCGCCGCACGGGGTGGTGCGCGTATGGCTCTAGGCCTTATGCGCATGCACTACCCTAGTGCCAAATCCTGGCGTGTGGCCACCGGTGTCCCTCAGGGATACACGGATGCGCAACGAAACACCATTTTTGGTGAAGTTAAGGGCCACGCCACCCAGATTGCCGCCATGGTAAATGTCTCCGTCCACTATCCAGAAGAGGAAGCTCCTCCAATCCCCGACGAAGAAAGCAGTGAGGAGGAGTCGGATTCTTGAAAGGTTACCTGGAACCTGGATAGAAAAAGTAGACAATAGGAGCATTACTGTTCTTTCATATGTAATCCAAAATGTAATGCTTCTTTGGTATGAATGCAAATTCTGTCTTTTGCAGTTTAAACTATGAAATTACTTTGCAAGTTATTTGGATTTTACCATTCCTTTATCTTCTAAGTTCTCTGGTGTATATGCTTTAACTGTCCTTAGTGTTTGAAATGGCTCAAATAGCATTATGAATCGTTATGCCGAGTAACTGGGGACGAACCAATCAGTTTTGAAACTCGAAAACATGAATCATGCTAAAGGCATTTTTACTAACTAGTTCCAGTAACCCGGCACACACACAATCAGATAAGACTTAGAGAAACAAGGAAAGTTTTGAGTGAAACTTGGGCACGCAGGCAATTCAAGTTTCCTTTAGCCGTTAAAAGGCTGAAAAATCATTCAGTTACGTAACGCCGAGTACGCAAGCACAATTCGGGTTAACGTTGAGAAATTTGTAAGATCATTGGGAAATAGATGAGGCGGAAAACGCTTTGCACTTGTAACAATATGGATGACAGCATTCCGACAACTTTATTTCATGATCTCAAAAGATGTTTACATAGATATTGAACTAAGTACGGAAAGGTACATAACTTGCTAGACGTTCTCCGGCTTCCGCAATCCACTTGATTTTGTCGAATTTTTTCAGCCGCTTGTAGAGTTGTAAGGTTTTAGCCCCCAGCCAACTAGTAAATCTTTTTATGGCTGTGGCAGAACCCGGCAATTCTGGGACATCTTTTTCACGCGTAAACTTGGAGATGTTCGAGATTGCCTTGGTCTTTTCCGGGTTAACTTCTATTCCTCTATGAGAAACGATAAAACCCAGAAGTTGTCCTGAGGGAACCCCGAATACGCACTTAGATGGATTCAACTTCATCTTGTGAGTGCGTAAGTTTTCGAAAGTTTCTCGCAAATCCTCAAGGAGTGTGTCTTTTTCCTTGGTTACGACAGCAATATCGTCCACATAGACATGGACATTTTTTCCAATCTGACTATGCAAACAACGTTGCATGCAACGCTGGTATGTTGCGCCTGCGTTCTTCAGGCCAAAAGGCATGGTTACGTAGTAATACGTCCCGTACGGGGTTATAAAAGAAGTCTTGATTTGATCTTCCTTTTTCATGCGTATTTGGTGATACCCGGAGTAAGCATCCAAAAAGCATAAAAGCTCAGAGCCTGCAGTGGCATCTATTATTTGATCGATTCGCGGCAGTGCGAACCTATCTTTCGGACATAACTTGTTCAATCCTGTGTAATCTATGCACATTCTGAGAGCAGTTGTGTCTTTCTTCGGTACTAATACCGGATTCGCGGACCAGTCAGTATGGATTACCTCCTTGATAAAATCCGCTGCTAAAAGCCGGATAATTTCCTTGCCAATAGCCTTCCGTCTTCTTCCGTCAAATCGACGGAGACCTTGTTTGACGGGTTTTGATCCCGGAATAACCTTGAGTTGGTGCTCAGCAAGTTCCCTGGGTACGCCTGGCATGTCAGCTGGACACCAGGCAAAAATATCCCAGTTCTCACGGAGGAACTTGATGAGCTCGCCTTCCTATTTGTCGGTCATCCCAGTCCCTACGACGACGAATTTTGTCGGATCTTCGGGATCTAGGATTACCTGTCTTTTATTCTCGGACGCCTTGAAGCTATCTGTTGGCTTCCGAGTTTCTTTCCCTGCCGGCATTTCTTTCGGCGATACCTCCTTGGCTAACTCCTTCAGTTCTTCCTTTGCTATAACTCTCTGGGCGCAAAGGGCGTTTTGTTTCTCCAACTCGTTTGCCAGCTTGAAATCACCGGCAATGGTGATTACTCCTCCTTTGGGTCCTGGCATCTTCAGCTTGTTGTAGATATAACAAGATCTTGCCATGAATTTGGCGAAAGCTGGACGTCCGAGTATTGCGTGATACACGCTTTCGAACGACACTACTTCGAAGGATACTTTTTCCTGCCGGAAGTGATCTTTATCTCTGAAGGTGACATCTAGGGAGATTTCTCCTAGGGATCGTGCTTGCCTGCCAGGAACAATACCATGGAAGCGTATATTGCTGTAGTTGAGCTGGGACTCGGAGATCTTCAAGTGCTTTAGTGTATCCAGGTACATTATATTAATGCTGGATCCTCCGTCCATCAGCACCCTTCTTAGCCTAGTGTTTTGAACAATAGGGCTTACAACAAGAGCTTGTGTGCCGGGTTCCGGGATATTTCCAGGATGATCAGACTGATCCCAAATTATCGGTGTGTTGGAGTACTTCAAGAATTTCGGGGTTGCAGGGATGACTGCGTTTATTTCCCGAAGCGTTCTTTTGGCCACCTTTGCTGATGGAGTTGCTAAGAAAGTTAGCATCGCTTCTCCGTCAACTCTCGGAAATTTGGGCTCGCCTTTTCGCTGTTGTTCCTGGATTTTGTCATCAGTGTCCGATTCACTGTCTTCTTTGTCAGCTTCTGGCTTTTGTTTGGCTGGCTTCCTCTTGGAACCCTTCCCCTTATTCCCGGATCTTGCGTTGCCTTTCATATGCTTATTTAGCCGGCATTGCGCATTTGTATGGGTAGGTTTGCCAAATTGGGAGTGGTGGACGCAGGGTTCCGACTTAATTCTCTCCCATTCTTCGGGAGTGTAATTGATTGGATCTGGACTGCGACCTTTCCACTTATTTCCCTTTTCTCCTCCAAAGGCTATGTTGACCTCTTTGGGCTTTGTCGTTGATTCTGGAGTTCCTTTTTTGTCAGAACGAGGGGTTTTCTTGGCAAGTATCAATGTATCAATATTGCCACCTCTTGCTCTGATGTCATCTTCGGCTGCAGCGTGCTCATTGGCGGTTGTGAGCATAGATCCGAGATCTTTGTGCTGCTTGGAACCAACCATGAACGGTACAAGTCCGGGTTTTAGGCCATTGACGAAAGCATGCATTGCTTGTACGTCAGTTACTCCAGAACAACTATTCTTCATTGCCGTCCATCTGGAGATGAAATCCACGTATGGTTCATCCTCAAATTGAGTGCAACGGTTGAGTTGGTTGATGCTGTTCGGGCGTTTGTATGTTCCCCGAAAATGCTGAGTGAATACTCTAGCCATATCATCCCAACTGTCGACAGTTCTTGATGGTAATCCATTGATCCAATCTCTGGCTCCGTCTAGCAACATTAGGGGAAGAAACTTGACAGCTTCCAGGTCTGTCCCATTGTTGATCTGGACGGCTGTGTAATAGTCTGAGAGCCAGGTATCCGGGTTCGTGCTGCCGGTATATTTTTGATAGGTTGGACCAACTTTGGCGAAGCCAGAATGCAGGGTTATTCTTCGGATCCTGTCAGTAAAACACTTGGGACCAAAGTATAGATCATCCTTTTCTGCTCTATCAATGTGTGCAGAATATCTTCCGGCTGAATGGACAGAAGGGGATCTACTCCTTTCTTTTCCATTGTTGCGCGGATGCGCTTTTCCGGGGTTGTTTCTATCTCTTCCATTGTCACGTCCCTTGGGATTAGGTGGAGTTCTGCTCCTGTATCTTTCCTTATCCTTAGGCGGTGTCCGAGATCTTTGACGTCTGTGAGGTATATCATATCTTCCAGCTTTTTCAGCTGGGTTTCTCGGAGGTGGCATTATTTTGCCGTCATTCCGGTGTTTGTCTTCCCGATCGTGTGGTTTATATCCATCCTTCGGGAGATGAGGTCCAGTTCTAGACGCTGCGTCCCGGTTGTCGGGGTTTTTCTTGTCCTTTCTCAGATCCTCTTTTTTATCTGAATCTCCGGGTCCTTCCGGTCCAGGTGCTCCAGCAGCACAAGTGGCTGTTTTGCAGAGGGCGGAATTATCGTGCAGCCTCCCTGATCGTTCTTGGCCTCGCTGTTGCTGCAGTAATGCTTTTCCTAAGAAAGCATACACCCCTTGGAGTTTTTCCCCGTTGGAGTACAGATCGTTGTTTAGGATGGCGAACGCTGCTTCCGCGTTTTCAGCTGCGGTTTTGTATATTGGTTCGCCCTTGGCATCTTTGCCGTTTAACTGCTTTTGCCAAGATGGGTTATAAAACCTTTCTTTCGGCGGCAGTTCTTCCGGTCTTGCGATTCCGGGTAACCTAGTAGGTTTTAATGCAGATCTATTCTTTCTCTCGTACTCTTCTATTTCCTCCTTCATGATTTTGATATCATGCTGGGTTTGTTGAAGATGTTGCCGAGATCGGAGTAAATGTTGCCGTTGCCGTTGGAAAGCTTGTCTCCTGGCTTCCAGCATCTCAGGGGGTTCATTGGGTCCCACTGGAGTTTGTAACAGATCCTGTTCTTCTTGTTCTGTCATTGGCACAACAAGGATTTCCTTTTTCTTCTCCGCTGGCTTTTCTCTGCTTGCTTCTCCTATTTCCGGGTTTTCTTCAGCTGCGTAAGCTAGCTTTTTCTTCCGGAGTTTTTTAGCAGATTTGTGCCTTTTCTTGGAAGAGGGAGGGTTTTTGACAGGTTCATCTTCTGTCATCTCCTTGACAGTAGGGAATATCGGAGAAGTTTCTCCGTCTTCTCTCTGTTCCTCTGGCGGAGGGGTTTTAGGGCTTTCCTGGCTGCCGGCGTCCCTTTTATCGGCTGGTTTTGCCATTAGCACTTCATGGAATCCCTCTTGAAAGGACTTAACCTTCCTTACGAAGGCATCGTCATCTTCGTCTTCGGAGTCGAAATTGTCCGATCCGGTTTCCGACTCCAATCTCGCCTCAATGGCGGCAAGTACGGACTCTGCTTCCGAACTCATCGTCTTGTTGACGGATGTCGGATCTTCCGCCTCTGTGACGGGTGTTTGCTCTTTCGTCTCTATGACGAGAACGTTGTTATCTGCCTCTTGCACGGGATTTCCGTCATCCGTGTTTTCAGCGATTTCGGATTGCACCATGCCGATAAAGTGTGATTCACTGTTTTGTCGGCGATCTGAGCAGAATCCGGGATCATAGTCATCTTCGACTGGGTATAGGGCGGGTGGGTTAAACTTGCTTCCACCGCAAAATCCCATCGCTTCTGCGGTTAGTCCGATAAAGATGTTAGCAGATCCAATCGGTAACACACATGCACTTACCAGGTGATTTTGCGCCGGTATATAGGATCCATTGTCGAGGAAGCGCCCGACGTCGTCGTCGAACTCCAGGCTTCCGACAGTGATCGATCTTCCAATTCCGCCGAGTATCCCAGATCGGAATTTCACGCCTGACGTCGTTTGCCCCACGGTGGGCGCCAACTGTCGAGACATCGTAGTAGTTTTCATAGACGGGGGTGCCATGAGACTACGGTAGAGACGTGGGGTAACGGGATAGCGTAGTAACACAGAACACGGGATTTTACCCAGGTTCGGTACGTCGCGACAGTACGGCGTACCTACTCCTGCACTTCTCACTAATTGGGACTAAAGCCCGTAAATCTGGGTTACAATGTGAGGTAGTAGATCTAACTTATTCGACGAGGATGAACTTCTCGGCGAATAGCGTAGAGCTTAGAAGTTCTAACTTAGCTTATTGAATCTATCCTCTGTCCGGCTTTATATAATAGCCGGACTAGGGCTTACAGATTAGGAAACCTAGAAGACTACGTTTAACTTGTAACTTGAAAAATAAGGAATCCGTCTTCTCCTCCAAGCCAGATCACATGGGCCGTGATCCGGGTTCTTCTAGAATCCGGCTTCTGCGCGTCGGACTACTGGGCCGCCCAATGGACCTAAGCCCACTACCACTTAGGCCACCCTGGTAGTCCGGCTCTTTGTCTACCATCTTCTATACCCCTATTCAGTATATATCCGACACATGCTACAGATAATCAACTTGCAACTTCAGGTTCAATACTAGAATTAATTTTTGACATTTGATACTTAAGGTTGTGGAACGACACAACGTCGGTAAGCGCCGCAATGGTGGATACCCATTATCTTTGCTCTGCTTTTTTTGAGGTCCTTGAAAAAAATGTCAGGTAAACTGCTCCTATGTTGTGCCCATATCATTTATGATTTTGCCCCTTCTTTATCCTTCTCTTCAACTCTCTATCCACCATTTGCGGTGCGCTTTGGTTTGAACCGGGATTTATTTTCTGGGTATAGTTTCTATGATGGTTGATGCAAACCCATGATCTGCTCTGATGACTCAGGTTGGATTTGCCCAGCATTTTTTAGGTGATGTTTTATTAATTTCCCTCTAAGCAAACATATCGATGTCTTATGTGGCTCTTTGATATGCTATACAAGTAAAAAAAAAAGGTTCAATCTATGTTGGAAGCTCTTATCTGAATGTATGGTAAATTTTATGGGTGGTTGTACACCACCCAAAGCATTTTGTTAGTGCATGATGTAGTCCTCAATATTAGACAGATTTGGGGTTCTCTTTATTATCTATTGTCACAGGTTTTTAATAATAACCTGCCATGTAATTTTACAAAATAAATAAAGCCCTTCCCCTATATGATTTCTATATATCTTTGAAAAAGAAGTGCAGGAAGCTACGAGATTAAATATTCACACACCAATGTTGATCTCCTAAGTGAAAAAGCTATTGGGGAGAAATACAGAGGGAACGAGCCGAAAAGAAACTATCTAGCTTGCAAGAACTTGATGCGAAAGAACATAAGTTGGAGATGGAATTAGCATCATGTACATAATTGCCCAGCAACATAAGTCGATGTGCACGGTAGTACATGATAGTTGTTTGAGTTGTTTAAAAAAATTACTGCCAAACTTCAGTTTCTTAGTAGTTTATGACATATAATTATGTTTTTAGGGGCTTCTAATAATATGTTTCTTGTGATGCAGAGTATGCTTTCACCATGAAGGTGACTGAAAATGTGATATCTACAGTTTCGGGGTGGTTTTGTTCCAAGAGTATTTCAGTTGATTTATAACTGATGCAACAAATTATGTATTGAGATAAGTTATTATTTGGGATTAACAAAAACATTATCACCTAGGATACTTTACTCTCCGTGCATCTAAATGAGATGTTAGTTCAAATTGTTTTGTATTTCAGTTAATCCAGATTGTAGCCTCTGGACAAGCGACAAGACCATCCGTTAAGAGCGACCATAACTTGAATTAGATTGTGATTAGACCTCAGATCACCAATGAGGAGGCGCCCTAAGGCAGGTGTTTTCTAGAGGGAGAAGATGAAATTCTCCGTTTCTATGTTCGAAGTGAATACATGGAAAGAAAACATGAGATGGTATTGGAATGTGGTTTCCAAGTCTGATCTTATTGATACTTTATCCTAATTTTCTCTCATTAGTTTTTCCCTCTTCATGTTTCTGTAATAGGGGGAATTCCACATGGTGCCTCGTTGGTTGCTGGTGAATACAAATCGTAGCATAGAAACACGTGATTTTTTTTTGTCATTACCATTCGTTTGCTCACATGTATGACTTTTGGCCTTTGTAGGTTGATAACAGTTATTCGAATTCCAATTCTTTCTTTTATTGAATATGAGTTTTAACTCTTTTCTCGATAGTACTATACTCTCCTTTTTATGTTAAACTTTCTGATTTCTCACATAAGTGCTTTTGTGTGACTGAATCTGATGAAGGTTGAGAAAGATGATCTCATGAAGATTTAGAAAGTGAAAGGGCGCAACATTTAGATATTTCTTATCTGAATCAAACGACTCGGACTGCAAGGCATACAATACATATCAGTGTATTAAAGGATGGATTGGATAATAATTGGCGGGAGGAGTATGTGCACGGACAAAGAAACCAAGAAAACTCACAAGTTTTACTAGCACGGAAGGTACACTTGTTCCTTGTTGTGTCTCTCCTTTGTGTTTGTTGTTGCAATGGACTCTCATAAGGCCAGGTTTTCCGTTCAGTTGTTCTCTGTTGTCCTAGAAGGCAAACTCTAGCTTATTGTTCTCATCATATTTTTATTTCAGAAGGGCTAATTTTATTAGCAAAAAAGTGTTGTTTTGTTATATAATATTTTTTAACCCTACATGAAATATTTTTGCTCTCTTCAATCACCAAAATAAGGTCGACTGCAAGCCTGTACAATACATTTTAGTATTTTACAAGTGAGGCTAGCGGCAAGTGTATCCTTCTTGAACGAGGATTGTGATAAAAATAAATGCTCCTGGTAGTGCAAGTTATTGTAATCTACTTGGACACGTCATGTTCAAGTTTATCTGAGAATTTGATTACATTTTTAATGATTCGGTATTACTTTGATCCGGTTCATTAATATGTTAACAGGATTGTGTGATTTCAGTTCCTGGACATATTGTTTTCTGAGATATGGGACGCTGAATACATCCCTTTCTCCTCCTGTCCTCTCCTATGCTTGGTCACGCTCTGTTATGGATTGGTTCAGACATGGTACAGTTGAGAAAATTTTGGGAGGTTGTGACCATCTGATTTGTTCGATTCCTCCTCTTTGGTCTGGTTTGGAACGTGATATGGTGTGTTGAACAACGTGAGTGAATTTTTTTTCCTTCAAACACTTTTGATCAATATTGTGGATTGTTGTTTACATTTAAAATTCATCCAAATTTAGATTTTAATTTCAATTGATCACATAGTTTCCTCCTTACTTGCACAGTATCAGCATGGTTCCCAAGCGTCTTGCTGCCACCTTCCACAACTAACCTCGCTGACCCTTCTTCATATAGATATGGTACATGAAACATTCTGCATTTTTTAGTCTACTTTGTTTTATGCTAATAGAACTGTGTTGGTTCCTGTCTTCTAGGTTATGGTGATGACACTAGAAAGTGGAGTAAATATATTGTATGTAATCAAGATGAAGTGGTGCGTGCCCCAACATATATGTGCTATGAAATGAACACAATATGTTTTGTCGGTGACAAGTTGAGACGCCAAGATGCTGAGAAAGAAGTTTTGATTGAATATACCAATTGACAGTTGTAAATGAAAAGGTGAGTTGCTGACAACAACATAGTGTTTTACTGTGATCGATGAGGCAAAGTCTCTTCATCTGTCTTCTTATTTATTTATATTCGCAATTTGCTTTATGCATGAAACAGTAGCGACTGCACTTTCATTTTGTTGGTACACCCTGTGGTTTTAAAATTTAATTATTATATCCTCCTTTTCACAATAGTGCAAATTACCGCTCCATGTGCTTCTGCACAGGGTTTTACTATTGTTTGCACAGTTCCGGTTTATGCAATTTAGGTGACCAAAATATATCTCGTACACTTAATACTGGTAAACTTAACTCAATGGTCATTATGTTCTCTTTGTTGCCATTGAATTTTTTGTTTTGGTGGAAAATAAGAGATCCATATAGTGTACATATGGCATCGTGTTATGTAGCTTATTATGTGGATTATGCTTGCAGACAGGTAATCACTTTTCAAAAACTTCCAATGATAAAGTGGTAGTCTTCAAGGGGATATCCCTCGTATGGGGTTTGAGATGGGCTCACTGATGACATTTTTTTTAGAAATGGGAGCCTGGGCCCCGGCCTCTGCATCAAAATGATGCACACGCCGGTTTTTTATTAAAAAATAAAGAGAAGCATCCAAAGTATGTAACTTATTACAATCATGGGTCCGAAAGCGTGGCCACAAAGACAAGCCACCGAAACATAGACGAACTACGCATTAATTCGCCTAGAATTAAGCCACCCAACCTGGCTGTAAATAGCCCGAACGACCGCCATCAGTCGAGCACAGCCGGAATCCATAAGTCCTCGTTGATCCAGGGGGAGAAGGAAAGCCCACATCTGGATAGAATAGACCGCCTTCATATAGATATGGTTGAGCCCACATCTGGTTGATGACATCTATTATATACTAAAAGCAATATACGGATGTCTAATAGGGACACTAGGTTAAGCCACATCACCTGAATTATTTTAACTGTTAGATTTATAATTGACAGCTAGGATGACTTGCTCGTATAACTGTGTAACGCTGCAAATTGGTTGACCGACACGTCCATGTCCTATATAAATGTATGTGTTACATATACCTAGCATCACACGTTGGGCAATAGGGAATTTGTTTCAATAAATGCATACAAATCTTTTGACTGGGTTCTTCCAATCCGTGAGCTCTAACCCTCCTACCGCCGCCTTGACCTGGCCCGCGGCCATGGGAACGAAAAGGAAAAATTCGCCAGCGAGAAAGTATAGGGATGTCTGGCTATGGGCGTGATAGCCTCCAGGTAGCTGCTAAGTTGATATTTGCGTACAATTAATCACGAGTCGCCATTCAAATTGAAATGTTGGCTGCACTAAGCCTGTATGTAGATCAGAAATCATTTGGGAAGAACACGTGAAGCACAGCCATTCAGAAGGCACGTGCCCATCAATTTAGCAAGGGGACAACCTGACAGGAGCCATTAAGAAGCTACGTGGCCGCGTGATCCTCTAGCCAGTAGCGTGGTTCTGACCAGACAGGGGCCAACCTGCACGCAAAAGGCAAAGTCCTCCGGATTAACGGAACGGTTAATGAAGATCAAATCGTGTATAATCAGCGGGCCTTTATGCTTAGTGTAAGTTCACACAAGATAGTACCAGATTCTCTTATTAGGAATATGTTTACTTTATTACAAGTATTGGATTTTCCTGAAAACTACTTCTATAGGTCTAAAAGTTGCTTACACGTATATACAGGCATACAGCACCCTGCAAGTTACATGCAAAACAAATATTTTCATTTGAGAAACTTCTAGATACAATTTTGTCATTCCAAAAAGAGAGCAGGGTAGAACTCTTACCATATATTTGCAAGTATGCGCTATGCACAAGATATATTTACTCGAAATCATATATGTTGTTGTAATTGAAGATTTACACGTATAACCTACTATTGACAATATTAAATATGCTTCGGATATTATAATTTGAGATGTTTAGTGAGCTAAAAATCAATGAAAAAACGAGTCACACAATAGTATGTTGTTGTCCTCCTATGCTCTAAATTACGGTGGCTCCGCTTCGCAAGGGTACTCATGATGCAAACTAATATTTATACTTACCACCGACTTCCAGTGTTGAGATAGAGAGAATTCATCTTTGTCATACTCTCCTTGGTAATATTTCTTCTTTCATATACCCCCGTTCTCATAACAAATGCTACATATGGGAAAAGATTGTTTTCAAACTTCCATATACCTTGGACTACTGGTATCTTAGATATTGTGCACATATTCATTCCCGAAAAGAATTTTCACTATATTGCATTTCTATTTAAGTTTATAACCATTTAACATCATATTGGCCCAAGTTTGCTTAAAGACCATGTAAATGTCCAAGATGTTATGCTTTCTAAACAAGAAAGAGTATGATACTAGAAAACAAAAAAAAAATGCGATGGGTGAAAAACATCTCGCAAAAAAAAAGTATATCATCCATCTTTTTTGTTGATGAATAACAATTGTCCAATATTTTAACGAAAGTTGGACACATACAATGCACTTTTGTAAGCGATAGACATTATGAGCCGTTGAACACATGACATTCATACATTGACCCTGCCATAAAAATCATGACAACATTACCTAAATATCACAAACCATTGTCTTTTCCTAACGCTACTACATGTAGCTGAATTACTACTAAATAATATTACAGGATGCAAATTGTTGTATCTAAATTAACTAGCGTATCTAATCGATGGAGAAAGATGCCATGGAACTCACACTATGGTGAAATCTCCATGGAAACCGTGTTAAGGTGTTCCCTAAAAGAGTAAAAAAATACATAAGCCATTTTATGAGGGTGATTTCCTTAGCATTAGAAATTTCAAGTTCGAACGATATGCGTTTTCTGGGTCTGTAAAAAAATTACAACAAGGTTTGGTAACAATTCTTTTTCCTGTTATTCGTCGCCAAATTTCTGTTTTTGAATTTAAATCTTAGATTATACGTTTATATAAAATTCATCCACAACTATGTTCGTGTTTTCAATCCTTTAATCATGGTTTCCACGTAAACTTGGATTTAGTCGGATACTTCTGCATTCACGACTAGATTTGATTTCTCCACATATGAATACACTGTTATTTGGTCCATAGACAACCTGATTATTTTTTGCATCACATTTTATTTAGAAGTTGCGACAACACCTAGAACTCCTCTACGCCGTCTCACTACAAGAAATATGTTGATACGTGACCCTCAATTTTTGTCACTAGAAGGTCACGTAGGTTGATTCATGACCCCTTTTTGACCAAAAATGAAAAGTCACATACCGAGCGTCTTATTTCATCGTCAATGACTAATTGGATGGAATTGTCATAGACTCTATGACCCAATCAGAGGGGTCATAACCCTATGACCAACTGATTTGGTCATGTGATATCCTGCCATAGCCACGTCACATCCTACGTGGCCAATCCTACGTGGCAAATATTATGACCAAATGACTAGGTCATTGAAGAGATTCAGCCCAGTCCATACTGCTCCACCAAATGGGCCAGCCCAATGTTTTAGCCCAATAATTTTTTTTCCCTTTAATTTGTTGTCAGGTTAAAAGGCTCATGTGAAATTTCTTCTGGGCCTAGGCCTTTTCCATCCATTTCAAATCTGGGCCTTGGCCTATTTATGGTCCAATGTATTTCCTAGCTGTTGACTACTTTTGGTCCATTAAAATTGAATTTTTTTTTATAATTGAATACAGCCCACTAGTAGTTGGGCTGATGCCATGGGCTTTTTACTGTTAAGCCCAATTGCATATAGATAGGTCAAATTCAAATCCATACATACAAATTTGAATTCCAGTAAATTTGAACTACAACTCATTCCAGAATGCAAATCCTCACAGAACTCATATTCAAGGCACATCATTCTCACAGAATTCATACATTCTCACAGAATTCATACATTCAAGGTTCATTCAAATCATTGAAGGCAAAACTGATACCACCAGGTACCAACGAAAAAAAGTAAAACAAAAAACAGAATAGAAACTCCACTTCTACTTCCACTTCTACTTCCAAAAAACTCCACTTCTATCTTCTATCTTGAACTCCACTTCTACTTCCAAAAAACTCCACTTCTATCTTCCACTTCCTGTTATCTGACCTGAAAAAAGGAACAGAATAGAAACTTCAGAAAACATAGAGCTTCAGAACAGAAAGTGCATTGAGAAATACAGAAAAGAACTGAAACTGGAATCATTTCAGCTATAGCTTCACAGCCAAACATAGAGCTTCACAGTTTAAAATCAGAACATACCATCAGAGAGCCTTGCTTCCAAACAATGCCATCAGGTGAGCTAGTTGCGCATGAGTTTCGTCCATCTTTTGTTGTAGCAGAAGATGCTCCTTGTCACGTACAGCTTGTGCAACTTCTGCTTCTTCGGTCCTCTTCTTCATTTCAGCTAGCTCTGCCCGCATTGCTTCATTTTGGATTTGCTCCCTCTCCAGCTTCTCCTCTAGCTCAATGACATGCGCAGCCACAGCAGGATCTGATTTACTGAACTTCCTGGATGAGCTTGATTGAAGACCAACATTCTTGAGGAATGTGCTTGAAGGGCATTTCTTGGTAAGCACATCAGCAACAACAGCGACATCAGACTTTTGTTGGCCTTCTTGTGCTGAATCATCCAACATATTCTCCATGTCCTTCTGCAATTACAGATGCACAACATACATACACATATTAAAATTCTGTTATAGCAAATTGGAGCTACCTTAGCAGGCAACACATCTGAAAATATCATATAACAGGCAACACATCTGAAAATATCATATAACAGGCAACATATATACTACCATGTAACAAGCTAGAGAGAATTGCTGGGCACCAACCAAGATCACAAGCAGGTCATGTAGAAGCATAGTGCAGAACTGTATTAACTATACTTGCTAAAAAATCCATCTAAACCTATCTGTTTTGAACACATGTAATAGATCATCTAACATCAAGTATGCCTTGAACAATTCCTGGGAGAGACAAGTAACTTACTATAGCTGCCTGCACTTCCTGGGGAAAACCCTCTTTCTTGCTGTTATGTGTAGCCTTAAACAGGTCTACCGCAGTCAAGGTTTCGCCCTTGCGATCCTCCTTCTGAAACATTTTCCATCAAGACAGCAGGCAGACTATAAGCTTTCAAGGCAAAATATTCTTAGGCCAATTGAAAAACATGAGTTTTCTTACAGTTTGATATATGTGGGCAGCGTAGCATCGAGAACCTGTCCTTTGCTGAAACTTGACTTTACTTCTGTTTTTCTTGGCACTTTCACAGGTTTGCTACAATAGAATAAATGAGCAAAGTACAATCAAGAACAGCAGCAGATACATCACAGCAAGCATTAACAAAACTCATAGCGCGTGAACATACATACCTTGTGTTTCGGGGTAGACCACAGTTCTACCAGCTTTTGCCATTCATTGTCTGACAAGCCTTCCACCGGGGACTTGGCGCTAACTTCATTAGCTGCCACGTCGTTGAAGAAATCCTTCTTGATCAAGTGGCGTCTATTCTTTGATACTTTCTTCAAGATGTCTTTGCAAGTCTTCTCAAGAGTCTCTTCAGTAGCGTCAATGTGAAAATTGGCCTACCAAAATAGGAAACAAGGCAATGGGACAGTCAGATAATCATATTGCCAGGGGTATCCATAGCAAGAACATGAGATTCAGGTTCAAAGCAGTTAGCTTACAGAAACTTTCCCAATGAAGTTCTTGACAATGTTGGGGTCCTTCTTGTACTCCTTAAAGTGAGGCAGCACCGGCAGAATAGATCTTGCAATATAGCCACACTCTGATGCAAGCAATGCAGCCTGCATCGGCTTCTCTGGACGGTTCATCCCTTGAGAAATTTGGATGGTGACCTTCTCACCCAATCCCTTGGTTAACCGCTCTAGCCCTGTTCCCCTTCTCTTGTGTTTAACCAAAGCAGTTTCATCTAAAAATGTAAATATAGCAGAATGTCATATATACATGCATGCCATCGGTTAACAGAATACACTAATAAGGTGGCATGTTCTACAGATGGATACATCAAACCAAATGTAGGAATGGCATAGGAGTGACTTGCTTCCATCAGAAGTATGTTGATTCTGTTCAGTGACTTGCATAGTCCTTTCTCCATCCATGTTCCCTGAGCTTCCTTCATCCACATGCAGCGGGCCTTGTACATTGTCGCATAGCAAGCTTCCACCATCATTGTGCATTGTCCTTTCTCCATCCATGTTCCCTGTGTTTCCTTCATCCACATCTTCATCCACATGCAGGTGTGGTGTGGTTTCTTCCATGCTGGTTGGAGCCAACACCTTCTTCTGCCTTTTGAAGAGACAGTTGTCATCTTGATCTGGTCGGATATTAGCTAGCATTCTTTTAGTTCCTTCTAGATCTGGAGCCACCACCCTTCCAGGAGCCATTGCAGAAGATTGAGTTGAATCAAGTGTGCGTATCCGTGTGCTTGTCCTTCTGCTGCTTATCTTCTTAACAGCACACTTCTTCCTTCTAGAAACCTTGGGTCCCTCGTAGAAACAACAAAGACAATGGCATTAGATAATGAGTAAGAAAAGTCTTTGCACAGATTAAACAAAGAGCACACAAATTAAGCCCCCCTTCCCACCACCACACCCACCTTAACTTGCTTCTTCACTACGGTATCATCACTTTCATCTTGACCAATCACTCCATCGTCCTCAGGACTGTACTCTGAGCTTGAGTCTTGAGTTATGGCAGATGTTGAATCATTGGTTGTAATTGCACTAGCTTCAGTAACAACATTGTTTGAATTCCTAATCATGGATACTAGTGCACCGATGCCAAGGGACTGGAATATACGATTGTTCCTCAACATTTGTTGAACCCTAATCTTCTCGTATTCCGTGGCAGGTGCTTCTTTTTGAAAGATAAAATTAAGCAACCATGAGTTTGATTTGGTTGAATTGCATTGAGAAGCAAGACAACGAAAACAAGTAAGTTGAATCTTTGAAACATGGTATTGAGTACAATTAATTCATTAGGAACTAATAAACAACCCCATTCTAGGCAATTTATCTATCCTATCATGTTTTATTTATCCTTATTCCTGGTACCTCAACAAGCACAAGAAAAAATATGACCATAGCTAGAACAGGACATAATAGCATGCAATACAATGAAAAAATATAACCATATATTACAAGAACAGCATGTAATAAGCTAGAGATACATGGAAGCAAACATAGACAAGGTAGCAGGAAAAGCATAAGGAACAAGGTTACTTACCGGCAAGCAGGTTCTTCTTTGACATCTTTGCCATTGATGATCTCAACCTGGGGTTTTGATCTGGTTAGTAAAAAATTATAATGAAAAGAATTTGTTCACACGAAAATTTGATGTAACAGGAAATTAACTTCCTTCTTAGGAAATATAGCATTCTTTCTTAGCAAATATGATTTCATATCAGAGTTATTGTAAAACTAAACAACAGTAGCATCAATGAGCCCTAAACTAAACAACAGTAGCATCAATGAGCCCTAAAATAAACAACAGTAGCATCAATGAGCCCTAACCTAAACAACAGTAGCATCAATAAGCCCTAAACTAAACAACAGTAGCATCAATAAGATGGATCAAATCATGCAGGTAGGGATCAAATCATGCAGGTGGGGATCAAATCATGCTATGGAGAAGAACCCTAAACCTAGAACAAGGAGCTAGCTAAGGGAGATGGACGGGACAACTCACCGTCGACGAGGTTTAGATCGATGGTGTGGCGGTCGTCGTCGTCGTTCCTGTCGCGGCTCCTGTCCCGCCTCCTGCCACCGTCGTCGGGATAGTGGTGATGTGCGGTGGTGCGGTGCGGTGGGGAGAGGGTAGAGGGGATAGTGGTGCAGTGCGGTGGCGCGGTGAGGTGGGGAGAGGTGGGGTGAGGTGTGCCTCCTCCGTCGCCGTCGGGGGAGAGGTAGGGTGTGCGGCGGTGTGGTGCAGTGCGGTGCGGTGGGGAGAGGGGGAGAGGTGGCGCGGTGAGGTGCGATGGGGAGAGGTGGTGCGGTGGTGCGGTGGTGCCTCCTCCGTCGCCGTCGGGAGAGAGGTGGTGCGGTGGTGCGGTGGTGCGGCGTGCGGAGAGCGGATTGGATCTGAGCGGTGGAGAGGGGAATGAATTGGTCGGGGGAGAGGTCGGGGCGGGAATTAATTGGTCGGGGGCGGGGATCCCGAAATATTTTGGTCGGAGGCGGGACAGGAGGCGGGACAGCGGGAATTACGATTTGGAACCTAATTTTTGAGTTTTCTTTCTATTTTTGGCCTCACATGTGAAACTTTGGAATAATAATTGGGTATTGATTAATTCAAACCAACTATTTCGGTTGCTATGTCACATAACATGAATAACTTTTCCATTTGTTTTGGATTTTTACGAATTTCTATCACTTGTTTCTAGACCGGTTCGAAATCGCACGCGGTCACCGTCCGTGTCTCGGGGTTGAATCATGCTTCTTACACTCTGTTTACACAAAGAACCTAAAATGTGTTATATTTGATGTACAAATAACCAAATTGTTTGCACAAAGATGACGACGGAACCTAAAACGTACGAAGATTCATGGCTTTCGGTTGAAATGACGGATGTTTTGGCCACATCCATGGCATAGTTTGTTTAAATGTGCCCATATTCCACACAAAGGTGCATATTGGAACAACTAACAATGTTCACGAAGAAAGTTTTATTTTTCGTTGAATAAAAATACCATTTTCCCTTCCCGGAGTGTCAAAACCGGCTTGTTTTGTGAAGCACATACACAAAATATGTTGCAAAAATGTACAAAGTAAAATTCTAAATATATTATGTCATGTTTGATCTACAAATAACAAACTTACTACCTCTGAATAGCTCAAAATACACCTCATTTGAAAAAGACAAATTTCTGCCGATTCAGTTGAAACCGGGCCAAATTTGAACTACAGGTGCCTCGTAGTTTTTTCTTTATTTTTTGAAAAAATCATTTATAGGTAGCAAAGTACCTATTTCAACATAGAAACACCAAGAGTTCATCAAGATTCAACCCCTAGGTACGAACGGTCATGTCCCCCGTTTTGACCGTTCACCGAAACCGGCTTTGAAAATTCCAGAAAATTCAAAAAAAATCGAAACGATGCAAGATCTTCGCGTGGTGTTTTTATATATGCCCTAGTATCCACAAAAAATAATAAACTTGGAATACGACAATTTGGTGGAAAATGTGTTCACAGAAATGAGCTATCTCGTACGAAGATTCATGGCTTTCGGTTGAAATGACGGATGTTTTGGCCACATCCATGGCATAGTTTGTTTAAATGTGCCCATATTCCACACAAAGGTGCATATTGGAACAAATAACAATGTTCATGAAGAAAGTTTTATTTTTCGTTGAATAAAAATACCATTTTCCCTTCCCGGAGTGTCAAAACCGGCTTGTTTTGTGAAGCACATACACAAAATATGTTGCAAAAATGTACAAAGTAAAATTCTAAATATATTATGTCATGTTTGATCTACAAATAACAAACTTACTACCTCTGAATAGCTCAAAATACACCTCATTTGAAAAAGACAAATTTCTGCCGATTCAGCTGAAACCGGGCCAAATTTGAACTACAGGTGCCTCGTAGTTTTCTCTTTATTTTTTGAAAAAATCATTTCTAGGTAGACAAGTACCTATTTCAACATAGAAACACCAAGAGTTCATCAAGATTCAACCCCTAGGTACGAACGGTCATGTCCCCCGTTTTGACCGTTCACCGAAACCGGCTTTGAAAATTCCAGCAAATTCAAAAAATATCGAAACGATGCAAGATCTTCGCGTGGTGTTGTTATATATGCCCTAGTATCCACCAAAAATAATAAACTTGGAATACGACAATTTGGTGGAAAATGTGTTCACAGAAATGAGCTATCTCGTACGAAGATTCATGGCTTTCGGTTGAAATGACGGATGTTTTGGCCACATCCATGGCATAGTTTGTTTAAATGTGCCCATATTCCACACAAAGGTGCATATTGGAACAACTAACAATGTTCACGAAGAAAGTTTTATTTTTCGTTGAATAAAAATACCATTTTCCCTTCCCGGAGTGACAAAACCGGCTTGTTTTGTGAAGCACATACACAAAATATGTTGCAAAAATGTACAAAGTAAAATTCTAAATATATTATGTCATGTTTGATCTACAAATAACAAACTTACTACCTCTGAATAGCTCAAAATACACCTCATTTGAAAAAGACAAATTTCTGCCGATTCAGCTGAAACCGGGCCAAATTTGAACTACAGGTGCCTCGTAGTTTTCTCTTTATTTTTTGAAAAAATCATTTCTAGGTAGCCAAGTACCTATTTCAACATAGAAACACCAAGAGTTCATCAAGATTCAACCCCTAGGTACGAACGGTCATGTCCCCCGTTTTGACCGTTCACCGAAACCGGCTTTGAAAATTCCAGAAAATTCAAAAAAATCGAAACGATGCAAGATCTTCGCGTGGTGTTGTTATATATGCCCTAGTATCCACCAAAAATAATAAACTTGGAATACGACAATTTGGTGGAAAATGTGTTCACAGAAATGAGCTATCTCGTACGAAGATTCATGGCTTTCGGTTGAAATGACGGATGTTTTGGCCACATCCATGGCATAGTTTGTTTAAATGTGCCCATATTCCACACAAAGGTGCATATTGGAACAACTAACAATGTTCACGAAGAAAGTTTTATTTTTCGTTGAATAAAAATACCATTTTCCCTTCCCGGAGAGTCAAAACCGGCTTGTTTTGTGAAGCACATACACAAAATATGTTGCAAAAATGTACAAAGTAAAATTCTAAATATATTATGTCATGTTTGATCTACAAATAACAAACTTACTACCTCTGAATAGCTCAAAATACACCTCATTTGAAAAAGAAAAATTTCTGCCGATTCAGCTGAAACCGGGCCAAATTTGAACTACAGGTGCCTCGTAGTTTTCTCTTTATTTTTTGAAAAAAATCATTTCTAGGTAGCCAAGTACCTATTTCAACATAGAAACACCAAGAGTTCATCAAGATTCAACCCCTAGGTACGAACGGTCATGTCCCCCGTTTTGACCGTTCACCGAAACCGGCTTTGAAAATTCAGGAAAATTCAAAAAAAATCGAAACGATGCAAGATCTTCGCGTGGTGTTGTTATATATGCCCTAGTATCCACAAAAAACAGCCGTTTTGAGCGCTTAGATAATGGTTGTTTTTTGAAAATTTAATTTATTCAAATGTGATTAAGCAAAATTCCTCCACAGCACCATTCCAACACCACTCAAATCCACCACCAGGAAAGTTGTGGTGCTTACATGTGGGCCCCTGTCCGTGGGACCCACACGTCAGTGAGGCCACGTACGGCAGAGAGGAGTCCACCTCCTCAAGTCCACCTCCTATTCAGTTCCCCCACCCACCTTCGCCACTTCGCCTCGCCACTTCGCCTCCCCACTCCCCCTCGTCAGTTCCGAGAACACGCGCCGATTCGTCGTCCGCGCCGGCCACCGCCCGCGATGGCCACCAATTCCGTCGCCCGCGCCGGAGGAAACCCCCCACTCCAGGTGAGATCTGATGTCCCTCCTCGTGTCCCTCCTCCACCGCCGTTTCTGCTAGATTTAGCTAGGGCAATATCGCCTCCCTTTCCTCGTGAGACCATCGCCGCCGTTTCCTGGAGTCCCACATTCGCTTGTGGATTTGCTCGTTTCCCTATCCACCGTCGTTTCTCTTTTTTTTTCGAGTAATCCCCCAACTGCAAAGTAGAATCTTGACCGCCGCCAAGGCTGCCAAGGCCAAGTTCGAGGAGAGGTTCAAGACCGGCAAGAACAGGTCGTTCTTCACCAAGCTCCGCTTCTAGACCAAGCAGGGCAGAACAGCCTCTGCGAGTACTTGCGGGTTTTGTTATCGAGCGGGTTTTGCCTCTTCTTCGTATCAGTCACCTGCGCTAAGATATTCTCCTGTTTTGTTATTGAGCGTGAAGAAGACTCTGTGTCCTAGCTAGTGTGGATCTTATGATGAAATATGACGTTTCATGTGTTAAACCATGTCAAGAATAGATCTGGTTGGAATTTTAAGTTCATGATTAGGTTCTTGGATAATAATTTGCCATTTGTTAATTAACATTTTTCAGTAACTGGAAATGATATCACCTTAGCTTCCTCATAATGGTAAATCAACTGCATTTTAAAACTGGTACTGGTCTACAAGTTCCCAATCTGGATTAAGATGTCTCTGTGTGTTGGTTATTGAATTAAGTTCAGGTACTGCATTTATCAGTTGTCATTGTTCACTGTAGTAATAATGACTGATGCATCAGTTGTTTCGATGAACTGGTCATTTCCATTAGTAGCTGTTAGATATAATAAGCTATTAGTTGAAATACATGTAAAGTAGTATCTAAATTATTGTTGTCTTTTTTTATTAGGCCACAATGGATGTGAAACAGGAGGAAGTTGACGCAATTGCCGTTGACGCAATTGCCATTAGTGACGATGAAGTGTGCACTAGGGCCAAGACCATCAGAGGTATGGCTTGTACTCGTGCTTCTGATTTGTTGTAGTGCTGATTCAGTTTTGTATTTACATTTCTTAATCCTTGTATGTAGGCCCAGGTAATAAGGGCCATGACACCTATGCACCACATTGTGAGTTTGGCAACAAAGTTGCAATGGACCACCGACAGGTGGCATTGCTCAAGGAGTTCTATGCCAACAACAAACCACACAAGCCATTGTACATCTGCACTTTGCAGAAGTCACACACCATCAACATCAAAGGAAAAATGGTAGATTGACCTGCACCACACTTTCTTCATCTCTGTTGGTATATTTTTGCACAGAGACTAATTGCTTACATTATCCTTGCAGTATTTCACCAAGAAATATACCAAGGATCACCTCAGCAAGCACCTAAGGCACCTGCCAAGCAAGGAAGCTACCATTAAGGTCTATCATCGCAGAAATGAAAAAAGTGATGTCAAGATCCTGCTTGGGAAAGCCAAAGGTGACAACAGGGCCATGATGACGATGCAGTGGATGTCTGTGGTGAACAAATTGGGCGAGAAGTTCAAAGTGGGAGATATCCTTCTCTTCTGGTTTCGCCGCACCCTCAAGAACACTTCAGGTCTCAAGTTGGTTGTGAAGAAGCTGAAGCCATGTGGAGGGCTGTGTGAATAAGCTTAAGCTGAAGCGTCTGATGCTTTTGAACTGACAAGATGTTTATGTCAGGTTGTCAAGCTAGCTAGAGTCATGTTAGTAATGCTTTTGAACTTATGTGATGTGTCTGTCAGTTTTATGGAACCTATGTCAGTTTGTCAAGCTAGAGTATTAAGCTTTTGAACCTATGTTTGCTTTTGGTTGTTTGAACATGTTATGTCAGTTTATGGAATGTGTTCCAGCAATGTGTGTGAAATTCTGTGTTTGAAGATGCTATGTCAGTCTCCAGCAAGTTCCAGTATTTACATTTTATTAACCTCCAGTTAAATTTCAGTTATGTTTAAGTGAATTGGCACACATAAATGTTATATATAAAATGTTGTAATCATCCTACTATTACAAGATCACATATCTCTCCCAGTGGCAATGAAGTATCTATTCGAACTAGAGGTCCTGGGTTCGAGTCCCAGGTCTCGACCTTTTTTTGGTCATTTCTCAACAGCAAGCATAAGTTCAGTTTCAACAGCAATTCATCAAGCAAGCATAAGTTCAGTTTCAACCTTGTCCATCAAGCAACCTTGTGCAACAGACAACAACATGCATCAACTACAAGATCCATCTTGGTCATTTCTTAACAACACGCTACAAATTCAATACAAATTCAGTTTCAGCAACACGCCACAAATTCAACTACAAGATCCAACAGACAGCTACAAGTTTCAGCAACAAGCATCAACTACAAGATCCAACAGACAGCAACAAGCATCAACTACAAGTTTCAGCTACAGGAAGCAACAGACAGCAACAGGCATCCATCTTGTGCAACAGGCATCCATCTTGATCAAGCAACATGCATCTTGGAGACATCAAGCAACGCCAAGATGCATCAGGCTGCAATACAATTCAAAAAAGGTTAGTACTATCTAACATCAATGAAATTCCAGTAGGTTAGTACTATCTAAATTACAAAAGCATAGTTATAATTTTTACCTTCATTACCATATGATACTCATCGTCATCGATGCCAAAACCAGGAATTCTATGCCCAGTCCTATTTTCCCCATCATCACTAGCATACTGCAACATAGTATCATCTCCTTCATCCTCGCTTTCATGTTCATTGACAACAACCTTTCTTTTTTTCTTAATGCCTTCTACAACTGAAGCATCTACAAGAACAGGTTCTTGCCGGTCCATTTGCACTCTGGTTTGGACATTGGCTTCACGTGTCTGCACCGGAACTTCTGTACAATTATCATCCTGATATGTTAGGCCACCACCACCTGGACCCTTTTCCATTTCAGTTTCCTTAATACTCCACAAGTGTCTATGCTGGAACTTTTGCACAACTTGCCAACTTCCCTGCAAATACGTGTCTGGCACATAGAAAACCTTTGTTGCTTGAGTTGTCAGAATAAAAGGATCATTCTTAAACCAAAACTTTGCAGTGTTGATGCTTCTGAAGTGTCCATCATCTCTCAATCCGGCGTTCCTCTTGACACCAAGATCGAACCAGTCACACCGAAATAAGACAACTGAACGGTCCATGCCTCCGCTGGAGTTGTACTTCAAATGAATGATGCTTCTGAGCTGACCATAGAAGTCAAAAGGCTCACCATCGCGATCTCCCTCGGTGACTATTCCACTATTATGTGTCTTTCTGTTTTTCTCGCGGTCAAGAGTGTGGTACCGGACACCGTCAACGATACATGCTGAATACACTCTTACTCGCTTATCCGGCTCGCATGCCAAAGCAAATAGATCATCACTGACCTTCTTCTCATCATGCATCTTGCCAATCTGCACAAAATAAATCAGGGTGAATAACACAGAAAAAGAAGATCGTGTCATAATGGATTCCATGGCTAAATATCTCACATTATTCTTAAACCATTTAGCAAATCCCTTGGCAAGCCTTTTATCAACAGGGATGCGGCTTTCTTGCTTATTCAACTCTTCCTTGAAAATCCTGCAAACCCAAGGAAAGAGTAGTGAGTTAAAACATCTGGTGGGTGATAAAAGTTGGGTTCCTTCCAACCCACGGAGAAAATATAACAAGTGCACAAAATATAACTTACTCTATATATGGTTGCACCTCAGCGCAACTGCTGAGCACAAACCACACCATCTTGTCATATTCATCATCAACCTCCAAGTACTTTGACCCTCCAATAAATTTCACACCATGATTGAAAACTGACACATCACCAATGTGCGAATCATCCCTCTCACTATTTCTGCTTGGGCGATTCCATCTCGTTTCCACATCATCAAAGTACCTTGAACAAAATGTCAAGCACTCATCGACGACATAGGCTTCAGCAATCGAACCTTCAGGCCTCGCCGTGTTTCGCACAGAACGCTTACAAGTAAGCAGCCTTCTTTCGACTGGGAACATCCAACCATATTGCACGGGGCCTCTAAGCATTGCTTCTTTTGGTAAATGCACGGTCAAATGGACCATCACGGTGAAGAAGGCTGGAGGGAAGATCTTCTCAAGATTGCAAAGAATTATTGGGATTTCCTTTTCAAGTCTTTTCAGCACAGATAGCTTTACTGTTTTGCAGCACAATTCTCTGAAGAAATTTCCCAGCTCAGCAACTGCTTCATATATATCATGATGCATGATTCCTCGGAGGGCGGCTGGCAAAATCCTTTGGAGAAGGATGTGACAATCATGAGTTTCAGCCCATGGAGCTTGCATCCATCGGGGGAAACACACTTTGCTAGGTTAGCAGCATAACCATCGGGAAATCTCACGGCTCTGATGAACTCACAGAATGCACATTTTTCTTCTTTACTCATTGTATACCATGCTGGTGGCATTTCAAATGAATCTTTGCCTTTAGGCCTTAGATGCAACCCTTCCCTTATGCCCATGTCTTCAAGATCAAGCCTGGAGTTCAAAGTGTCCTTTGTCTTTCCTTCAATGTTGAGGAATGTGCCAAGCAGATTATCACATATATTTTTCTCGATGTGCATTACATCGAGATTATTCCTCAATTTGAGATCAGGCCAGTATTCCAAGTCCCACAAACAGGACCTTCGGTCCCAACATTGACCTTCCTCACGCTTTCTTTTCTTCACAAGCTTTCCCGGTCTGACATCTTTGACCTTTTCAAGTTGCTGCTTCAGCTCTTCTTTACTGAATTCTGCCGGCTGGTCACGGGTTTCAGTCTCACCATTAAACTCTGTACTTTTCGCCAACCATGGTTTCGAGGAAGAAAACGGCGATGCCCAATGAAGCAAATCTTGTTCCTTATCTTCATTGACCAAGGGTTTTTGTCACAACGCACACATGCCTGATAACCCGCCGTGATCCTTCCCGACAAAGTGTGCAGTGCTGGAAAATCATGGATGCACCATATGACTGCAGCACGCAGAGTGAACTTCTTGTCAGGTGTCAAGGCATCGTAAGTATTAGGTACACCATTCCAAAGATCGAGCAATTCTTCTACGAGAGGCTCCATAAAGACATCGAAATCCTTTCCTGGAGACTCTGGACCCGGTATAAGCAACGCCATCATAAAGTTGGACTGATCCATGCATGCCCATGGGGGCATGTTGTAGGGCACCACAAAAACTGGCCACATGCTATATGACGTGCTCTGGTTTCCGAACGGATTAAAGCCATCTATGGCAAGGCCGAGTCTTATGTTCCTTGGGTCTTCTGCAAACTTTGGATATTTCTCGTCAAAATCTTTCCATGCTTCTCCGTCCGCTGGATGGCTCAACTCATCTTCCACAGGCTGCCGCTTGAGCTTGTGCCATTGTACATCATCTGATGATTTCTCCGAGAGAAACATCCGCTTCAGCCTTGCTTTCAAAGGAAAGTGCCTCAAAACCTTCTGCGGTATCGATCTTTTCCCATCGGCATCTTTCCACCTTGGGGCATTGCATTTGGGGCAGCTGTCACACAGGGCATAATCCTTCCGAAACAAGACACAATTATTTGGGCAGACATGTATTGAAACATAACCTAGACCCAACTTGCGGATTATGCTCAAGGCTTCATCATAATTCTTGGGAACACCACTATTAGGGAATTGCAAGGTCAAAAGATTCAGTATTGCGTTGAATGCAGCATTGCTAATCCGGTAGTAAGACTTGACGTGGAGTAACTTCACGGTGAAGGTAAATCTTGAAAATTTCCCCCCTGCAACAGCTACACGCTTAGCCTCCTCTAATACCTCGGCAAATAGTGACTTCTGTCCATCAACATGGTCTTCAGAATTGTACAGATCCCTCAATAAGTCAAGAATCCTATCATCTTCATATCCATCCTCTTTGTCCAAACCATCATCATCTTCCAAAACATTTTCCATAAACTCAAATTCATCATCACCACCATGGTGTGGCTCTTCAACATCTTCACCATGTTGAGGTTCTTGAAGAAAAGTTTCTCCATGGTGGACCCACCTATCATATGTGCTGGCCATCCCATTAAGAAGCAGATGATCTTCCACTATACCTTGGGTCTGTTCTTTACGGTTCAAGCATCGACAACATGGACAAAGAATGGCAGCATCGTTGGCAAATCTTGCGCGGACAAATTGCATGAAATCTTCCACTCCCTTGATATGTTCAGTGGAAAGCTTTCTAACCCCTTTTATAATCCAACTTCTGTCCATCTGCCAAAGACCACAAAACTAATAAGTTACTTTATTCTACCAAATTATAATGCATCACTACAAAATATAGCAGTAACAGAAGCATGCAAATCTGTTGCTTAATTCTTCAGTTAACACATCAATAACATTTTTTTGATTCATTATTCAGTTATGTAACTTAAATCAATTACTCAAGAACAAAAAACCTAGCTATGCCATAAATCTCTAATTACTTAATTACACTAAATTACTTTCATCTATTCAAGCAGTGTAGCAGGTGCAGGTGGGGGCTCTAGCTAGACCAGAGAGATCAAGAGAGAAATAGCAGAGGATCAAGACCAGAGAGAGGAGAGGGGTGCATACCCTGCTGTTCTTCGAGCATGAGCAGAACCAGAGAGAGGAGGCCACCAGCAGGGCACAGAGAGAGGCCACCAGCAGGGCGAGGCACTCCTGTCCTGGCGAGGTCAACCATGGCAGCTCCTTCCCCACCTCCGCCTTTGCCGGCCGCCTCCGCCCCCGCCTGTAAGTACCGAGGCGCTCCGGCGTCGCCGACGGTAGCCTCCCTCGCCTCCGCCCCCGCCTGTAAGCACCGAGGCGCTCCGGCGTCGCCGACGGTAGCCTCCCCCGCCTCCGCCCCCGCCTGTAAGCACCGAGGCGCTCCGGCGTCGCCGACGGTAGTCTCCCCCGCCGCCGGTGGCCTCGCACGCCTCCGAACAGATGGTGTCTCGATCTAAGATTCAGACAAGTTGCCTCGATCTAAGATTCAGACAACTTAACTCTCGTTAACTCGATCTAGAATTCAGATAAGATACGAATAAAACGATGCGTCTCTGGATACACAACAGAATAGCGACTACACCTCAATGGCAACGAACGTGCGAACCAAGCAGCACGGTCGGGGTTCGAGTCCCCGCGAGCGCTTATTTTTGCTAACTTAGAATCGTAATAGCACTGCGCGGGCTGGGCTGGGCTTGGCTGGGCGTGGTGTGCGTGTGGGCTGGGCGCTGGTGTGCCACAATTGTAATGGGTTGGGCGCTGGTGTGCCACAATTGTAATAGCAGTACATCCAAGTGAGAAAAAAAACATGAGACCATGGCCCACTTGTCAGACCAATCACAAAATCGGTAGAGCCACGTGTTAGTGGGCCCCACAAGTCAGTGCGTCTCACCTGCTGAGGTGGCTGCCAAGTAATACAAATCATCACAGCCAACAAACGCATGACCAATTAATTTGGTCTTAGATAAGCAAAAAAAGGGTCATACACCAGGTATCATGTCCTATGACCATCTTGTTAAAGAAAATCATGACTTTTTTGGCAAAAAAGTCATGTGTTTAGTCCCTCCCAAACATGTCATGACCAACAGATTAAACATGGTCATGGATCTATGACAAATTCATCCATGGTCAATAAAAAAGGGTCATGTATCAACATATTTCTTGTAGTGTCTCCCATCACCAATATCAAGTAGATGCATAACTATGCCTCGATCACTATGTGATATTCTTCTAATTAGTTTCCTTTATCGTTTCTAACATATATTGCACCTTGGACTAATTTTTTTAATACCACAATGACACATTCCAATTTAATTTCACTATTTTTAATCACTTTTTTTTGCTATATTATTTTTAGTGATCATTACTGTATACTTCATTTCTATAGTTTTTGTTAATATTATTATAGAAAAATCATTATCTACGCCATTGGTTTAGAACAAAAGTAAAAAATATTACTTTCAACTATCCCAAACTTTATCTTAACATAAAAGACACTCTTTTTCTTTTTTGCACTCTACCTATTTAGTAACGCTCAAAATTGGGTATTTTACATTGTTGGTTGCATGGTATGAACCAACATTTTCTTCAAATTAAAAAATTACAAATACATAGAATGTGCTTGACTTCTCGAGTTGTACCAAGTGTAGTAGTAATGGTAGTAGTATGATTTAATAGTTGCAATGATACCGATTGCTGATAATATTGGGAATCTCTAATTCAGTATATACTTTTGTATTATGAGTTAGTTCTAATAATTTCAAATAGATAAAGAATTTGCACTTGAACGACCGGAATAATCATGTTTTGTACGTATATATTAGTATTATAATAAGGCATGTGTTAGTTCACATGTAATGTCTATAAAAAGTACCTAATTGTAGAAATGCGGTCGGTGGCATCAGGAGAATTAATATTTTGTGATGCATGTATTTTTCAACGCATGCTTTACGAACACGTGTTAGACTTGCGGAAGGGCATGACATATGGTAACACATCGACATGCATAGAAAATATACGAGTATTAGAAAATCTCCAGTTTCCACCTTTCAATACACACATGAAATTATTTGCTCCCTCCCTAATTATCGATTATGACAAGTATGTTCAAAACAAGGATTATAAGTAAGCTCAACCTAGCATGAGTGTGAAGGCATTTACATAAGTAGTGGTAAGCCTAATTTTTCTTGCAATGATGATAGAAAGAAGAACACCCGATTGCTTTGTATAGTTATGCTATAGACCTAAGCTGGCGAGTGCGTGAAAGTATCTCTATAAAAATTGTTTCCTAAATATTTTAGCCCTTTCTTTGTAATATAATCAAATAAAATTGTTATTGTTTCATATTTAGGTCATGCATGTTTAATTTAAGAGGTTAATAAAAGTGTTTTTTTAAATAATATATTCTAAAGATGATGCCCTCGCATTTGCGAGGGCCACTGTGCTAGTTATATTTAAAAAAATTAAGAGATTGTTTCTGGATTTTCTTTAACATGGTAGCAAAACTATTAAAATAACTTCAGTTAGTTACGAGTAATCCTTTATTCCTGAGCCTCTGGAGTTTAACCTTACTTAAGCACACTTACTGTGAGCACTTCATCTGGTATGCTAAAATGCACACTTATTGTTAGCCTGGTCATTTAGCTTTGTAAGAATTAAATCCACATTGACTTCCAAAATTGAGTGTGATACTTGTATGTTTATAGAGAAATATGAACAAAATGATTTACAGTTGGTATTAGAAACGACACTATTGTTCGTGGATGAGCAGATTATATGTGTTTTTAAAATTATGGTTATCTTCATTATTTTTTCATTGACTTCTAAGTATTTTGGTATATTTGCTATGCTGGTATCTTCTTACAGGGAGGACATTTTATTATGTTGAGTTGCATGGGGTTTTCAGGATTGTCGATAAACAAGACTTCTATTTATACGGTTATGATTATCTCTTAATGCTGCAAAAACGAAAGACCTTTGAATTTTCCTTACCCGAGTGCAAATCTCTTGTATGGATTACACCGGGACTCTTGTTTTTTGCACTGCATATGATTTATATGCAGCAGTAGTATGTTCATAATGAGTATTGCCTTCGGTTGGAGTAATATATAAATCGTTGACATGGAAAACGAAAGGTTATGCATTACCTAAATTATCTTGGAACATCGGTCGAGGACAACTGCAGGATAGTGCTCTCAGTATCATTTTCCTAGCACGGTGATAAATTGCAAGCCCAGCTTAGTTCGGTGTTCAGGCTGCTCCTGAATTTCCTTCATGTGAGCACCTTTTGTCTATGTAAACTTAAAGCAGTGTAGTAGCTTAGTTCAGGTTTGGTTACCTTTCAATAAAAAATTCTTCTATGTAAGAATCTTAGTTTCTGTAAATCATCGACTCAACGTTTAATATTTTTACTGAATGCTAATGTATAGGACGTCCTTGAACTTTTAATAGATCAGTGGACTAGAGATATTCTGCGGCTTCACCTTGCATCAGTACTTACTCCAAAGGTGAGATTTGGCCAAACAGCACCGACGAGGAGGCGCCCCAAGGGGCGCCCCAGCCTCTAGTATTCATTGTGTGCATGTGTATTCGGCGAGTCGTGTTAGATACGTGAAAGCTAGTAGTCCCTGGTACGTGAGGTGCCTAGCTTGGTGCCGAAAAGTAATCGTACGTGCGCATCTTGCCGGTTCGTCATCGTCGCGGTTGCCGGAAAGTACTCTACGGAGCAGAGCAAACAATTGGTATCAGAGCCACCGGTTTTGAAGTCGTCGGGTGAACGGTGTGATCGTGTTGAGAAGCGACTAACAAGATCATGGCTGCAAGCGGAGGTGTCATGTTTGGCCAGGTCCCGATGTTGACGAAGAGCAACTACTCGATTTGGGCGATCAAGATGAAGCTAGGCGTTGATGCGCAAAGCAAAAATATGGGGCGCGGTGGAGCCGGGGGATGTCAAGAGCATTGATAAGACGATGGATCAGAAAGCATTGTCGGCCATCTACCAAGGTATTCCAGAAGATATGCTCACATTGATTGCTGAGAAGGAGACGTCCGCAGAAGCTTGGGAGACGATCAAGATCAATCGTCCCGGAGACGATCGGATCAAGGAGGTGAGGGTGCAATCCCTCAAGTCCGAGTTTGATAGGCTCCAGATGAAGGACATTGAATCAGTTGATGACTTCGCTCTGAGGATGCAAACCATCACCAATGAGATACGCTTGCTTGGAGAAAAGTTCGAGGAATTAAACGCTGTCCAGAAATTCCTTCGAGCCGTCCCGTCAAAGTTTCTCGAGATTGCGTCTGCAATAGAGCAATTTGGTGATCTTAAGAGAATGCCTATGGATGAGGTTACTGGCAGATTGAAGGCTCATGAGGAACGTCTACGAGGCTCCGCCCAGGACAAACATGACGGGGAACATCTTCTGACAAGATCAGAGTGGCTAGCAAGGGAGGGTGGACGAGGTCATACTAAATCCAAGGTCCAGTGCTGGAATTGTCAAGAGTTTGGACATATCAAAAGGAACTGTCCCAATCGAAAGAAGGAGGAAGGGGTTCTTCATCTAGCTGCCTGCGATGTTGACGATGACCCGAGGCTACTGTGATGATGAAGCGGAGTTTCAAAAAAAATAAATTAAGAGTCAGGTCTTTTATATTTGTTTTTTTGTCTAGTCCAGGGTGTCTATGTGTCTCGACGAGAGGATCAATTTCAAATGCGAGGGGGCGGTAAACCAGAGAAGGTGAGTCTCTTCAATTAGGCCATGACTCTACATGAGGCTGGAGTGGATGGTTTAGTCCACGAGATGTCGGCATGTATCACAGCTAGGTGGATGGAGTGATCCACGGGTGTTGTTTTACCGCAAGGTTTCTAGCGTGTGGCTGGATAGTCCGGATCATGTTTGAGTTGGTCAGTAAAATTCGCCAAGTTAAAATTGGGGAGAGCCAATTAAACTTGTCGTGGTGCGAGACAATGAGTAGACAAGTTTGGATTAGGGGGAGATTGCTGGAATTAATCAAACATGTCCGGTTCCTAATTGAGGCCGGTTGATTATTTCCATAACAGAGTCCTAGTTAATTAGGAGTTTTAGTCGTACGTGTCTAGATTTAGGAGCTTGAGTTGGTTTCCTATTTCCTTGTACGAGTCAAGTTCTGCCTGTATGGCCAGCTATAAATAAAATCCAAAAAGACCCTATGAAGCTCACGGGCTGAGGCAAAACCAAATATTCATTGTGTGCGTGCAGTGGCGGAACCAGGGGGGACCAGCAGGGGCCTTGGCCCCCCCTATGGCATGCACTTTAAGATTTTTTTTACCTATAAGAGACTGATTTAGGCGAGATTAGAAGAAAAAATTACATGCTTGGCCCCCCTAATTGATTGTTACCATGTTTGGCCCCCTCTAATGCTAAATCCTGGTTCCGCCAGTGTGTGCGTGTGTATTTGGCGAGTCGTGTTAGATACGTGAAAGCTAGTAGTCCCTGGTACGTGAGGTGCCTAGCTTGGACGTGTGCTTCTTGCCGAAAAGTTATCATACGTGCGCGTCTTGCCGGTTTGCCGTCGTCGCGGTTGCCGGAAAGTACTCGACAGAGCAGAGTTAACAGAGCCTTGTCGTTCGGATATAAAAAAGGACTATGGTTATTTTTGGCTTTGATCAGAACAACCAGTGCTAAGCTAAACATAGCGTTGCACAACATGGTCATTTGTCTGATTGGTGAGCTTAGCACCGCACACGCGTGTCGTAGATACAATACCATAGTACAGGAGTACTGCTGCTCAATTTTCCAACAACACAACTACTAGATAAAAGGGGTTTTCTACTGTACCTGTTAGGGCATCTCCATTCGTCCCTCCCAGAGCCCCAGGCGGCCTTTTTCGCGCCGGAACCGGCGAATAGCGCCATTTTCTCACCACTTGGCCCCCCAGAAGCCTAAATAGCGCCGATTCGGCCCTATTTCGCGCTGCGGCATCCAGGCCAAACCCAGCCCGCTGGGTTCGGCCTGGGGGCGCAAAACTGCGCGGTAGCACGCGCGGGCTAGCTCTGTCAGTGACGCGACGAAAAAGCGCGGGAAAAGAATCCACCCCCGTGACCTCCTTCTCGGCGCCCGCGCCGTCAAAGGCTGCCGGAGTAATGGCGTGGCGGCCGGCCAGTGCATGCGCCCCAGTCAAAGGCTGCAGGATTAATGGCGGGGGCGGCAGCGGTGACACACGCGGCGCAGCGACTGGCCTGCCAGGCTATAAAAAGGGTGCTCGCCCCTTGCCGTCCGCTCATTCTCGCCTCCTCCTCCTCGCCGTTCCCCGATTCTAGCCTCCTACTCCTCGCCCCCTCGCCGCGCCTAGCAACGATGGACCGCCTCTGGGATGCGTGGCCCGAGAGCGACGACGAGGGACAGCAGGAAGTGGCGCCGGAGCAGCAGCCGGCATAGGGAGCAGCGGCGCCCGAGCAGCCGCCTGTCCAGGCAGAGCTCGCGCCCGAGCAGGAGGCGGCGCAGGCTGCCCGGCAGGCTGCCTGGCGCTGGAGGAGGGAGCGGAGGCTGCAGCCAATATGGCCGGAGCAGCACGTCGCCCTGTACTCCATCGAGACCGCGCAGAATGAGGGGGCGTACCGCTAGGTCCTCGGCGGCCTCGAGCAGGCAGCGGCGGCGGCGGAGGCTGGCGTCGTTCGGGCGTCTCTGAAGACGCACCAGAGGGAAGAGGCGGAGCGTGAGGTGCGCCGACAGCTGGCCGAGAAAGCTGCATCGGTCGAGCAGCAAGCGATCATCGCGCAGTACGAGGCCGACCTGCGGCAGGTGGCGCTGCGGAGCGAGCGGCGCAGCCGCCAGCCCTCCGAGCAGGCGCAGCTGCACCGGCTGCGGGTGCAAGGCCGGGCGGAGCGGCACCGGCTCGCCGCGGCGAAGGATGACGGCGAAGCTGGCCCCTCCAACCGGCTCGCCGCGGCGAAGGAAGACGACGACGCCTTGGATAGTCGTCGCTGTTTTAGTTTTACTTCTCGCTGTTTTAGTTTAAATTCGCGTCGAATCGTACGAAGTTTGCCTAAATTCAATAAAATGCGTCTAGTTTCAAATCGTGTTTTTTTTGGGTCGAATCTTGGGCTCGGGGAGCGACTGGGAAGCCTGCCCCCCTAGGTTCGATATTAGTGCCGTTTGGCGCCGCGACGGCCCCAAAACGGCGGCGTTTTGGGCCCTGGGGGGCGCAACGACTGGACATGCCCTTACTACCCATAAAAAATGAGTAGTATGAATTAAAAGCCGGACACTGATTTATAGGATTAAATAGACTTTTAAGTACGAAATTATTTATAGAAAAACTGATCTCACTAAATATCTCGATAGTTTAGCCTAAAATCGTTGCAACTAAATTTTTTTTTCCATAATATGCCTGTTCCAAATTTTTGAACTCTGTGTAGATTATTTCTCCAATGTTAGAACCACCACGGCATTGTGGTACTCATTCTTCTCATCTTTTCCCTTAGAAGTCTTGTCTTTAGAGGATTCACTTTTAGGATCTCCACCCTTATCCACATCCTCCGTCTCCTCCGGGATTTCTACCGAAGGAGATGAAGTAGAAGTTTCTGGGCCCTTGACTTTCAAAAAATCATTCAATTCGTTGAGATCATCCATAGTGACTTGTGCCAAGGGTTCGGCGACATCATCTCCGTTGATCATACTAAAACTCTTAAGCGGTTAAGCCCAGAAAAAGAGACGAAGCTCTAATACCAATTGAGAAGATAGTATGGTCACCTAGAGAGCGCGCGGGAGGGGGGGGGGGGAGGGTAGGTGGTACTGCCAATTTTACTATTCCACAGTTTCAGTTATCCATTTTTAATATATTTTCTAATATGAACAATATAATGCTCAATTTCAATTTAGTATAACAATAACTAGGATTGTCACTCTAATTTGAAAGAGCAACTAACAAGAAACAGCCAGTTCAACTAGGGGCATGAACACCTCGACAATATTCGGACGTTCACAATGTGTTGGCGGGGGGGGGGAGGGGGGTGCATAGGAGGGAACCCTCGTTGGATTCCGCAGATCCAAAATCAATAGAAGGACAGGATAAAAGTGGAAATAACTCCCTTCATAGGAGAAAAGAGAAGTCCTTTTGAGATTAACGGAAGAGTTCCTACCAGAATCACCGTGAGGCAGCGCCAAGGGCGATAGGCTAGCGGGGAGGCCGACCGGGCTGTTGGAGGAATGTGGGATGGTGGCAGTTAGGGCGGTGTGGTCGGTGTCGGTCACCGAAGTGCCAATTGCTGCTCGTTCACCTGGGTCGCCAGGAGCATCACCAGTCATCAAGCACTCGTAGTTTCCACGAACTTTTGGTTATTCATCTATAACAACCATCTGGTTCGATTGTAGCACAAAATTCAGATATAATCAATGACATGGGAATAAAAATAGTTTTATATCTCTTGTGGAGTTCTAGTACCTTTGATGATGTTCGAGCTAGTAGAAATTAGGAAATACTAAGAAAAGTCGCAGTCCCTATGGCACACTCGTATTGTCAGACTATGCTTCCTAGTACTTAGCAGTCCCTATGGCACAGGCTTACCTTATTGACTGACCGACATATCTGCTACGCGCTCATGCGCACCCAGCCTTGTAAGTCGACAGTATGCAGTTTTGGTCTTTATAAGGACAAGTACATTACATGTAACTAGAGAAATAAGGAAGAAGGTCGACATTTTACTCTCATCAACATTGGATACCTTCTCTTCATGTTTTTGTTTTGCGTGGAACCTTGTCTTCATGTTAGACCTGATCGATACTTTGCTCGTCCGCCGTTCCCGACGTTTCCTATTCACATGGCGAGTTACATCTGGCCCTTTCTCTCCAAGGTGTTGGAATCAAGTTACAGAAAAATATACCACTAAGCCTGTTAAATCACGCTTCATAAGCGGGTATATATAAGAGAAATATTTTATAAAAATTAAATCAGTGTTTGCTCGAGCGAACAAAGTTGGAGCATTAATTTCCTCTCGCTAGTACTTCTTGAGGCGTTTGCGCCCTCTGTGATGTCAGGCGAGTCACTAGTGCATCTACTTGACTCTGAAATTAGTAGATGTGGAATGAATGGTGTGGTCGGTCAATGGAGAGTAGAATAGAAAGGAAATGACGTGTGCATTTTCCGCTTTACATCAGATATAAAATTTGCGTTCACTTTGATGCAAATTATCGGAAAGAGAGAGTCCAAATCACGGTCCCAATATATAGGTTGCTATTTCTCACCATACCAAGCTTAACCACGGTAAATATCGCATGGCATTCTTTGAGCTATAACTTATTGAGACCGTAGAATAGCAAATTCACTTCATTTCAATGTTTTTTCTTCTAATTTTGTCGAACTATGCACGTTTTAGACAAGATAGGACTGCGTTCATGCCAGTCGCTTGCCACTACAACGATAATTGAGCCTCATTGCTTTGTTATGTTGTTCGCAGCATTGATGTTCATAGTATTTTCTAGTGAAACACGTAACAAACTAATCTTTTATTGATGTTCGTCTAGCATTGATGTTGGGCAGCCGGGGCGTAAGCGCCATCCCATCCCCCCCACCACCCCACAACCGGGGCAAAAGAGCTGCCCTCCACTAGTGGAGGAAGGCAAAATCGTCAAAGGAAAGTCCAAGACACTGAAGTAGCCGATCCACATTATTCAACTTAGTCTCCTGCATACAAACAAGGTTGACCTGCACTGACTCCACAAACTCTCTAGTTGTGTTCCTGTTAGCAAGGTCATTCAGCTGCAACAGCTAATTCGGTCTCCCCAAAGGCCGTGTCATCCGGCACGGGGCCGCACAAATGGCTCATTGTACAACTTTTCTGGTGCATACGTGTTACAAACTTATTTGTGAACTGGTTACTTGGGGCCTCAAAAAAGAAATGTTTATATTTGAGTAGGTGTTTGCGCTTTATTATCGACCACGTGGAACATAGGTAATGATTATATTTTTAACAATGCAAAATCCTATTCCTTTATGTAGGCCATACCGATGGCTACAGATTGGATCTGTAAGTGGTCGTAACCAAAGTTTTGGTTCCCGGTAGAAAAAATTTCCCGAGGGGGGTCGGGATTTCTTGTTACCTGAAAATCCTGACGGTTTACCGGACGAATTTGAAAACCAATATTTGAAATTCAAAAAAAAATTGATTCCCAATAGAACTATTTACCAACGGTTTTTGTTAAAATTTAAATAAATTGAATATTTTCGGGATTTGTTTTACTGGTATGAGCATTTCCCGGGGTTGTCGGGATCTCCGGTTACCTGGCGGTAAGCAGTTTTCCCAAATAGTCACTCTTAACACGTCGATGCACAATATTGTAAACCTCTAGGCTCCAGAAGTCCAGACGACGTTTTTTCCATGGTGATGTAACCGTGTCGTAAGGGAGTACATGCATTCCATTCAAGAAAATAGGCAGCAGCAACCGTCATACTTTATAGCCGTGTCATATCTTACAATGATACAAGTCATGAGTCATGACCAGCCGTGTACATGGCAACAAAGATCTTCACACACCAACCAACACATATATATAGGTCGTATGTACCTCAAGGCTCCATCCATATATATAGCATAAATCCCTGGCTAGAGCACAACATTGATCGCTGGGTCCATCTAGCAGTCTGATGGCTTAGTGAGACCGCATTTGCCGGGGAGGTCCATCACTCGCTTGGCGTCGATGTTGTAGAAGCTAAGCCAAGGGGAGTCCTTGTAGGAGCAGAGGCACTTGAGGTCAGCCTTCCCCATTGCCGTGCAGCAATCCTTCGTCGGGCCTGGCGCCGGTCCCGTTGTCGCCGTTGCTGCGCTCTGGCACGCCATGAACTCGTCCTGGCTTATGTTACACACAGCATGTGCGGGCCAGGGTGCCGCGGTGAGAGCGACCACAAGGACAAGGAGCGCCGCTAGCCCCAACTTCGTGTTGTTGGCCATGTCGCTCGGGCAGGCGAAATTGTATAATGCTGCGCTCTTTATTTGGTGCTGGACGGTGCCGAGGGAGCTCAGCACGGCGGGGTATTTATATTGTGAGGAATAGGATGTTTTGGCTGTTGGAGGTTGCAAGTTTGTGGTAGGGCCTTGTCGTTCGGATATAAAAAAGGACTATGGTTATTTTTGGCTTTGATGAGAACAACCATTGCTAAGCTAAACATAGCGTTGCACAACATGGTCATTTGTCTCATTGGTGAGCTTAGCACTGCACACGCGTGTCGTAGAAACAATGCCAGAGTACAGGAGAACTGCTGCTCAATTTTCCAGCAACACAACTACTAGATAAAAGGGGTTTTGTAGGGTACGTTTTACTACCCATCAAAGGTGAGTCGTAGTATGAATTAAAATCCTGCCATTGATTTATAGGGGTAAAAATAGACTTTTAAGTACAAAATAATTTAGGGAAAAACTGATCTCACTAAATATCTCAATAGTTTAGCGTAAAATCGTTGCAATTAAATCTCGTTTTTGCCCACAATCTGTCTGTTCCAAATTTGTGAACTCTGTGTAGATTATTTTTGCAATGTTAGAACCACCACGAGGGCATCCATAGTGGCATGCCGGCCGGCCGGCCACGCAGCCGCACGAGAGCAAAACTTAGGCTCAGAGAATTAGCCTATTTGCTATATTGTTAAACAATAGCGAATGTAATATCTTGTACTCCATATTATGTTAATCGGTTCTAGTTTATAGGAACCTAAAATCTAAAGACTCTAGTAGATCTATTTATACTTCTTATAAAGCAAAACCCCACGAAGAGGTCATTTAAGTTGTCTATCTTGCCATGCAGCCTATCCACGTCATCATTTATTCACAGCCATCCGATTCTTATTATCTAGCCGTCCATTTGGGTTCTCCATTGTGACATGCTTTTTTGTGTTTTCTTTTTATTTCGTGCTGACCATCCGTCGTCTACACAGCCCATCAGTACAGCCCATATGCAACCATTCAATCTACTCTGCTTGCTTCGCTTACTGTTTTTCTTTTGTGACCTACGTAGCCACCGCAAGGACACTGACCATTGACACTTCCTCTCCCCAATTATCTCCCTAGAGTGCCAACTGAATCGACCGGCGACACAACCGAATCAACTGGCTTCCTATTTATTCTCCTATCCTATGCCACCAACTTTGTCTAGGCAAGCAAGCAGTAGGTCGCCTATTTATATTATTGCGCCATCATCTCCTTGCAGGTGAAGCTCCTATACTCCATTTTTCATCCCTCATAGTTCCGTTTTGTTCGCACCACGTTATATATCGTCCCACCGAAAAGGCAATTTTCTGAATCCCACGAACAATTTTACTTCAAAGCTACACCACACCAGCACAGCAAGGGCTTCAATATTCCTGGTCACATGAATCTCTTCCTTTTTGGATCTCTTTTCCTTCCATGATTCAGTTTTGTTATTTTGGTTTTGTATTTCTCTTTTTCCCATGTAACTCGCATCGGAGGCGATTTGATATTGCAGCATTCCTGCATGTGGTTGTAGCCTTGCAGGTCACGGGCAGGAGATTCCAAATTACCCTTCTGTATGCCCCAGCCAGGATCGTTCCCTTCTCCTGGCTGTGGTGCCATTGAGGATTGACTTCATCCCTCTGGAGCGGGGTTCCTTGCAGCGACGATGCCGTGCTGAGCTATGCTTTGTTGGTGCGTCAGCAGTTACACTGAGTTCGAGCTCGCTACTGTTGTCGTGGTGGTATCACGGCAGACGCCATGGGATGGCTTAAGGTTGGGGCCGATGGATGCTGGAGGTGATCGGGGAGGGATCACACGGCGAGTAGCCGCGTGTAGGATGTATCAAACACTGGAAACAACAGGATCTTACCCAGGTTCAGGACCCTCGTGTGGAGGTAACACCCCTACTCCCGCCTCTCTCTTTATATGAGTGTTTACCGAGTAGCCACAGTACAGTTCAGGCCATCAGCCGAGTAGCCACTCTAGCTCTCTAGTTCTCTCTATGTGTAGCGAATGTCTCTGTTCCGAATGAGCGAGTCGACCCTCACACAGGAGGAGGCAGTGCACCTTATATACTGGTGCCCAGCCGAATAGAAAAAAGACTGTAAGGTACGACTGATGGGACAGGCACACTGCAGAACAGAGCACACTTCCGGCTTCTCGCTGACGCGGGCGCCGTAAGTCGTCGCGCCGTTCGGAGATGGGACCTGTCCACCTTGTCAGTGAGATAGGGTAGGCCCCTAGCCCTGTCCTGTCCCCTCTCTCAGTGACAGGACTTGACAGGCGCCTACCGCACTGTAGCAATGCAATAGCGCGGATAATCACAAGCTCCGTAAGTTGAACCGCACGCCGGTACGGACGCAGGATACGCGGGATCCTGTGTCAGAACGGCTCCATTGACTTCTTGCCTGGGTAGGAACGCAGTCCCTCTACCCGGACCAACTTCTTTACTCGGACGAACATAACTTGCTTGATTTCTCCTCTTGGCCATTGATGGATATGTCCGGATAGAAACCTACCGGGTAGCAAGTACTCGGGTAGCCGTCTACCCGGTCAAACATCCCCTTGACCTTGCCTTTCAGCACTTGCCTTACCCCTACTCGGGGGTAACCCCCCGACATTAGTCCCCGAAGCTGGTAGAGTCCTGCGAACTTGTTCACTAGGCCCTGCCAGCTTAAAAACAAATCTCGTCGTCGTACTGTAATAGGCCGAGTAGCACCTCCGTGTAGCCCCTAACTCTTGCTTGAATCTCTTCTTCTCCGAGTAGCACTGTCTTTCTTCTCTAATGCCGAGTAAAATGACTTAGAGAAATTTCGAACAGAATCCCGCTGAGACAGAACGAATCCACTTCTCCGTGTCGTTACAGGGCACATGTCACACCCCCGTGCCCCCGACGCCTCGGTGCCTGGGATGCAGCAGGCCACGCGCCCATAACTGCAACCCTGGCCCACTAGCCCGTTAAGTTACTTCAACCGTACTCAAGTGCCCACGATCTCGACGTGGGATTAACTGCGCCCGTTACGCGCGCGATATGCGCTGTGTGCATTTCTAACGGTGCGCAACCCACGCCGCACGATCAATCCACGATTAACTCACCAGTAACTGCAACTCGAGGGGGAGAGATAAATCCCCCCTCGATGCTCCCTTCTCACTTTTCCTGCTCATTCCAATCTAGCGCCTCCTCGTCACTCTGCCGCCGTCGAGCACACCGCCACCGCAACCGCCTGCTGTGCCGCTGCTCCACGCGCCGCCGGAGAGAGAGAGAGATTCCTTTGCCTCGAAACTCCGATTCGCATCTCCCACTAGCACTTCCGCTTCCAATCTCCCCCGCGCATCTCCGTCGCCATGGCTGCCCACGGAGACGATGATGCCGCCGCCCGCGCCGGTTGGGAAGGATCCGACGTCACGACAGAGGACTGCCATTGGCTTGTCAACACACGCCGCGTGCCTCCCGGCGTCGTGTGCAGGCATCCAGGTACGGAGATATTACCCAAACCAGAGAAAGATGAATTTGTTGTCTTCCTTGCGCACTTCAAGCGCGGCTTCGGCCTCCCACTTTCCGAGTTCTTCTCCAAATTTCTCCAACACTTTTTATTCTCTTCCACAGAATAGCCTCATGATGAGGACCAAAGTGTTCTGCCGGCTGCTCTGGAACCATCGCGTTGCTAAGGACCGCCTCGAAGCTCTTGAAGCCGAAAGGAAAGATGATGCCGTGATGGAGCAGGCAACACTGGACCGCGTTCTCCAGCTTTCTGAGATAGAAAGTAAGCCTTTAGCTATTCGGTTTGTGCGTTTTGTGTTTACGTCCGCGTTTTCTTTTTGCTATAACCCTGTTTACTTTGCAGGCAAATTCAACGAACTGAAAGAGCAGCATGAACACTGCCACGTCTTCTCTTCCTCTGCCGAAAGGAAAATCAAGCATCTAGAAGGTGAGTTGCTGGCCACTCTACATTTGTGCCTCTTCCTTTACTTGGTTACTCTGCTAACACTGCTGTTCTTCTCGCAGAAGAATATAAGACATTCCGGGAGCAGCATCTCAACTGCTTGATGCCTGCCGAGGTGCAGCAGCAGCTGGCCACACGAGACGCGGAGCTCCAGAAGGAACGCGACGCAGAGCGCGCCGAGTTCGAGCAGATGCAAGTCCAGCTCAAGACTGCCCTCCAGGATGCCTTGGACCAAGCTACCGAGAAGGAAGAAGTCTAGAAGACAGCTGCTGCCAGAGAAAAGACACTCGAGATGGAGCTCTCGGTGGTGAAGAAGCATAACGATCAACTCATGCTCCAGATCGCCAGCGCACGCAACATTGAGGACAGGCACATTGCTGACGAGGAGGATTGGAAGATCAAGCTGGATACGCTGCTGTTGGATCTCCAACGTAAGTTTTCTCTTCTCTGCACCTGGATGTTTCTCTTCTCATCCTTTCTACCCGGTTTCATCTCTTCTCTGCCTCCATTTCTAACTTTTAGTGGTGTCTTCTTAGATATCTTCCCTGATCTTCGCGCCGCTAGCACACCTGCTCTGGCTAAAGCAAAAGAACTCCGAGCTACATTCGGGATGCCTGTCAAAACCAAGTCCACTATCAACTACAACCTCACGAGCATCAAGACTCAACTCCGCCAACTCAGGGGCTTGGGCACCACCATGGTGTCCACCGCATATAAACTGCATGATTTGTTCTGGCCGGATCAATCTGCGCCAGACAGATTAATCAATATTGCCGAGAAGCTGGACGGCGTGAAGGCCGAGTTGAAGAAGTGGCGCGCTTCGGCAGCTCGGGCAGGAGCGGATCAGCTTCTTCACTTCATCTGCAGCTGGTATGAGAACCTCAACCTCGACAGGATCCTTGAGATGCGCCAAGACTCCAAATGGACCAAGGATCCCGACTGCGTTGCTCGCCGGAAGGCAGTAGCCTACGAGATCGCTTCCTACGCGGACACCGCCACCTTCATCGATGGCCTCCCGAGCTAGATACCGAGGCTGAGGAAGAGGACGATGACGATGAAGAGGACACCGAGTCGGAGTACTTGAGCGTGTTCGAAGAGGATGCCGCGAAGGGAGCTGCCGAGAAGGGGAATGCCAAGGTTGATGCAGAAGCCGAGAAGCCGGAAGCCAACGCCGAGGAGGCCACCATCACCACCGAGATGGTGATCCAGCAAGTGGCTCCCGAGTTGGGCTCGACAGCTGGTGCGGTCCTTGACGCCGCGGCGCTACTCAGGACTCAGTCCACTGCATCCACCTCGGCCACCGATCCCATCTCGGTTTCCACTGCAACTTCAGAAGCTACCGACGCCAACTCTGAGGCTGATGCTGCCAATGCCAACGTGGACCACACCGCTACCTCCAACTAGTGAAGCCTGAAAAACTATTTCCTTAAACTTTTATCAGATCCCCGGGATGCCGGGTGCAAATGTGTTCAAACTATTAAGTCTTTGTTGCTACTCAGTTTTATTTCATTTGAAGTTTGATATCTTAGCAACTCTGGCTCAATGCCGGGTTGCGTTATTATGCAAATCGCCGAGTTGCATTTCTTATCCACTCTTTCTTTTCGTCTCAGCTCTTACCTGCCACTTGTGGCTTTTTTGGTAGTCGAGTCACAAGATTTCAAAAGTTGGAGTTTCAAATACTTAGCCACTTAGAAACATCATAGTAACGCTGCCCACCACTTAGCCGAAAAAAGACAACAAAAAACAGTAAAGAACACTCTATTCGGTTGCCACATGTTTCCTTTCCTTAGCAGCTTTTCGTGTGTTCATTGACCTTTGTCTTGTTCTCTGGCTTGCCATGAAGCCGGGTTGCAGACAGCAGCAGAGTCGCAGAGTTGGCCTATGAGTTTGAACACACTACTTTACGTGCTTTTGAAATTCTACGTGGTTCAACCGAATAGACAAAATAATAACAAAATAGACATAAGGAGAAATTTGGACGAGGGCAGTCCCCGAGTTCAATTTCAGATTGCCGAATAGAAGTTTAACTCGGATAAGAAAGTACATACACAGTTTGCTCATGAGTGAAAACGTCTGAGCAGAGCTACATTCCAGGGGCGCTTCGATTCCTCTGCTGCTCTATCCGGCATGTTCTTCTGAGGTGGTTGTGCGTCCACTAGATAATAGGCATCATTGTGCAAAGCCTTGCTTACAATTAAAGGCCCTTCCCACGGAGGGGATAGCTTGTTTATCTCGGCCGTGCGCTGCACGAGCCTGAGGAGCATGTCTCCTTCTCTGAAAACCCTTGGGTTCACTTTCCGGCTATGATAACGACTCAAGTTTTGCTGGTAAACGGCTGAACGTGACAGAGTTAGCTCTCTTGCTTCTTCTAGCAGGTCAACGTCATTTTCTTGAGCTTCTCTCGCCTCCGCCTCAGTGTAGAGGGTTACTCGGGGCGAGTCATGATCTAGGTCAGTGGGCAACACGGCCTCAGCTCCATATACTAGGAAGAATGGTGTGTAGCCGGTTGACCGGTTAGGGGTAGTCCTTAGACTCCACAACACCGCTGGCAACTTGTCTAGCCAACACCCAGGTGTTTTCGGGTAATGGCTCAATCAGCCTTGGCTTTATGCCGGATAGCATCATGCCATTTTCTCTTTCCACTTGCCCATTGGAGGCGGGATGCGCAACAGATGCAACATCTAGCCTGATGCGCTTCTCTCTGCAGAATATCGCAAAAGCACCCTCAGCAAAATTTGTGCCATTGTCCGTGATGATGCTGTGCGGGTAGCCATATCTCAGGATTATATCCTTCAGGAAACTCACAGCTGTGGCTCCATCGCACTTCCGAATAGGCTTCACCTCAATCCACTTGGTGAACTTATCCACCATGACCAGGATATGAGTCATGTTGCCTCTAGCGGGCTTGAAAGGACCCACCATATCCAAACACCAAACTGCAAATGGCCAAGTAATGGGAATGGTCTTCAACTCAGAAGCTGGCATATGAATCTTACTTGCAAATCTCTGGCAGCTGTTGCACTTCCTCACGATATATTCAGCTTGCTTCAAGGCAGTGAGCCAAAAGAAGCCATGCCGAAAAGCCTTGTTAACTAGAGACCGAGAAGAGGCGTGATGCCCGCATTCCCCTTGATGTATCTCCACCAGAATTTCTTCTCCTTCTTCTGGTTCCACACAACGCTGCAGCACACCAGTAGGACTCTTTCTATGCAGCACATCCTTGAAGATAGTATAGCCTTTGGATCTTCTCTGGATTTGCCTTGCGGTGACCTCATCATTCGGCAAGGTACCGTCCTTTAGAAAGGATAATATGGGCAGAGCCCAACTCTGTGTCTCCCGCGTGGGAAACACTGGTTCGTCCAGTTCCATTGGATCAGCCACCACTGCCTCTTCTGAATTGGAGACGAGTCCCCGAGTCCCCGAGCACTTGGCAAGGCCCCCCTCAATGAATGCGACAGTCCCCGAGTTGGGAGGGGCAGTCCCCGAGTAAGAAGGGACAGCCCCGGGTTGCAGGCGCCAGTCCCCGGGATGGAGATGGCAGTCCCCGGGTTCTCTTTTGCAGCCTCCCAGTCAATCTCCATTGGAACAGCTTCTTCGCCTGGCAGAGAAGTAACGAATATAGACTCCAAGTTGGGGGATGGCTTGATAGATGGCTTTCTCAAATGCTCCAAGGCAATCCCAGCTGGGATGTATTGCCGAGAAGACCCCAACTTGGACAGCTCATCAGCTGCTTCATTCTCTGCTCTGTGTATATGTTGGAACTCGCATCCTTCAAAGAATCCAGTCATCGTTTGCACCAGAAACCGGTATGACGCCATGTTGGCATCCAGAGCATCCCAGGTACCTGATACTTGCTGCACCACTAAATCTGAGTCGCCATAACAGATGATGCGCTGCACGCCAACCTCCTTGGCCACCTTCAAGCCATGTAGCACAACCTCGTACTCTGCTACATTGTTGGATGCCTTGAAATGAATTTGCAGCACATACTTGAGTTGATCCCGCTTGGGTGACGTGAGCACAACGCCAGCACCAAGGCCTTCCTTCACTTTGGAGCCATCAAAATGCATCTTCCGGTAGTTGGCTACTGGTGAAGGAGGCTCATACTGCACCTCAGCCCAATCCACCAGTAACTCCACCAGAATTTGTGACTTGATGGCTTCTCTTCTCGCGTACGCAGGAGCGTATGCGGCCAGCTCAATCGCCCACTTGGCTACTCTGCCACTTGCCTCCTTGTTGCCCATGATGTCCGAGATGGGAGCAGAACTCACCACTGTGATGGGATGCTCTTGGAAATAGTGCTTCAGCTTCTTGGCGCCCAGGTACACGCCGTAAGTCATCTTCTGGTAATGCGGGTAGTTCTGCTTGGAGCTGGATAGCACCTCACTGAGATAGTACACTGGCCGCTGCACAGTCTTGCCTTCCTCTTCTCTTTCCACCACAATCACAACACTGACCACTCGGTTAGTTGCAGCAATGTATAGCAGCATTGGCTCTTTGGGTAGCGGACTAGCCAAGATGGGAGCGCTACCCAGCATGGCTTTCAACTCCTTGAATGCTACATCAGCTTGCGGTGTCCAGACAAACTTGTCACTCTTTTTCATCAATTGATATAGAGTCAAGGCCTTCTCACCCATTCTGCCCAGGAAGCGGCTCAGAGAAGCCAAGCAACCAGTGAACTTCTGCACATCCTTCAGTGATCTCGGCAAACACAAGCTCTCTATAGCTTTTATCTTTGAAGGATTGGCCTCAATGCCCCGACTGGATACCAAGAAGCCGAGTAGCTTGCGAGCCGGGACGCCAAAGGTGCATTTAGTCGGGTTCAACTTCATCTTGTACTTGCGCAAGTTGGCAAATGTTTCCTCAATGTCACTAAGCAGAGTCTGTGTTTTATTCGTTTTGATAACAATGTCATCTACGTACACCTGCACATTTTTGCCAATTTGATCATGCAAGCATTTCTACATGCATCTCTGATAAGTAGCCCCCGCATTCCGCAACCCAAAGCACATGACACGATAGCAACAAGCCCCGTACGGGGTAATGAAAGCAATCTTTATTTGATCAGCAGGGTTGAGAGCTATCTGATGAAAACCAGAGTAGGCATCTAGGAAAGACAAAAGCTCACAACGAGCAGTGGAATCGATCACCTGATCTATGCGGGGTAGCGGAAAGGGATCCTTGGGGCAGGCCTTGTTCAAGTCGGTGTAGTCGACGCACATGCGCCTTGCGGTGTCGGCCTTGGGGTCCTCCTTCTTCTTCTCAACCATAACCGGGTTGGCTCGCCAGTCCAGATGCAATACCTCCATGATAAAGTTGCTTATCAGCAACTTGGTGATCTGATCACCGATAGCCTTCCTCCTCTCGTCACCAAAACGGCGCATAGCCTGCTTAACCGTCTTGGCGTCATGCCGCACATGCAGCGAGTGCTCAACCAACTGCCTCGGGACACATGGTAAATCCTCATTGGACCAGGAAAAGACGTCCCGATTCTCACGGAGGAAGTGGATGAGCTCGCTTTCTTATTTCTCTCCCAACCCGGCGCCAATGATGGCAACACGGTTTGGGAACTCAGGGTCAACCTGGACCTTCTTTGTCTCCTGGGACGCCTGGAACACAGTCCCGTACTGGGAACTCGGCATGCCAGGCGCACCGCCTTGCGCTGCTTGCGCCATAGCCACCACCTCATGTATCTTCTTCTTCTCGGCAGCAATGACCATGGACTCCGCCAACTGAGAACCAGCAGAGGCACAGTCCAAAGACCTCTTGTAATCACCCGAGATGGTGATCACTCCATTGGGACCAGGGATCTTCATCTTCAGGTAGGCATCATGTGTAGAGGCCATGAACTTGCTGAGGGCGGGCCTACCGAGTAGATCATGGTAGCGGCTCTGATGATCAACTACCTCAAACGACAGGCTCTCTGTGCGGCAGTTCTCCTTGGTACCGAATAGGACGTCTATCCAGACGCGGCCGATTGGAGAGCAAGAAACTCCCGGCACAATGCCATGGAAAGTGGTCCTACTGGGTAGAAGCATGTTCTCGGCCATTCTGAGCTTCTCAAGCGTGTCTCGGTACACGATGTTGATGCCGCTGCCGTTGTCGATCAGGACCTTGCTGAACCTGACATTCTTCTGAGTACCCAAGAAGGTGGGATCCACCACCAAAGCATAGCTACCCGGGTTGGGCATCACCCTAGGATGATCAGCTCTGGACCACGTGATCTCTTGGTTGCACCAGTGCAGGTAATGTGGCACAGCAGGGATCACAACATTGACCTCCATCGCACGCCTGTGTAGAGACTGCTTGTCGGCGGGCTCAGAGGTAAAGATCATGTAGCTCTCATGGTGTTCCTGGTACTGGTTGCGGTCTCCACCACCATTGTTGCCGTTGTTGTTGTTGCCTTGGTTGTTGTTGTTGTTGTTGTTGTTGTTGTTGTTGTTGTTGTTGTTGTTGTTCCTGTTGTTGCGGGTGTAGAAGTTGCAGTTGCGGTCGTTGTTGTTGTAGTTGTAGTTGCGGTTGCCGTTATTGTTGAAGTTGCGGTTGGCTCCTAAAGCCACCTGGTTCACATTCTCCCTTCTCGGAAACACTGCAGGCCTAGGAGCAGCTGCCCGAATAGGCTGCACATTGGCATTCGCAGCTGGCAGAGGAGGAGGAGGGGGCGGGCCCTCATTCTTGATCTGTTCCCACCAGCTGCACCGCCGAGTAGTGTGGTTGGCTGGTCCACCCGGATGCCGAGTATGAAAACTGCAGGGCCCATCCTTCATGTCTGCAAAGATGAAGTTTGGAGCAAGACCCGAGTTGCCGCTACCCTGCTGGGGAGCATTGTACGGCTTCTTGATGCCTTGGCCCTGATTCTGGTTTTGCCCGTACTGGGCTCCAGCAGTTTTTTGCCTTTGGCAACTCCCAGCAGCCGTAGTCACAGCATTCACCTCCTCGGGATCATACCGAGTATCAATCCGGTCACCTTTGTGCTTGTTGCGGAAGTCATTGCGCTTGTTGCTGTTGTAGTTCCTTCTTGGCTCAGCAGAATCGAGCAGAGGCTGAGTTGGGTCGCTGAGTGCGTACATGTCTGCAATCTTGATTTTCTCGGCCAGAGTACTCGGCATCTCTCGCTGCAGCTCCTGCCACAACATGCTGCCATGCTTGCAGCCCTGAGCAAACCAAGTAATGGCGTGGGCCTCATTCACACCCTCACAGGTGTTCCTCAAAGTGCTCCACCGAGTAAGATACTCGCGGTCCGTCTCCTCTTCCCGCTGCTTGCAAGCGGACAGTTGCTGCGGCCTATTCGGCCTCTGGTAGGTGCTGGTGAAGTTGCTGACGAAGGCTTCCGAGAAATCTAGCCAGCAGTTGATGTTGTGCTTGGGCAAGTTGTTGAGCCAAGTTCTAGCCGGACCTTCTAGCATCTGCGGTACATACCGCACAGCCCATCTCCGGTTGCCGCCTGCAATATGCAAGGCCGTGACATAGTCATTCAGCCAGTCTTCTGGCTTGGTGCTGCCATTGTAGCACTTGGTCCCCCTGGCCAGCTGAAAGTGGTTCACAGATGGCTCATCCATGATGCGATGACCAAAGCATTCTGGGCCAAGCGGCCCCTTGTTCTCGATCTGCGCGGACAGGTTGATCCGGTCCAGCTTGTACCTTGCATCACTGGGCTCCAACACGCATTCACCCACGCGATCAACAATGTTTCTTGGGTCAGCATACCCGGCCAGCCCCATGGCCGAGTAACCATCATCTTAACGGTCTTGCTGCACCGCTGCGGGCTGCACCACCGGGTTGGCTGCTGGCGCAGCCGCTGGCTGCTGCTGCCTCTGCCGAGTAGGCTGAGCGGCAGGATGCCGAGAAGGGCCTGCATAATCTCCATCTTGCCTCTTGCTGTGAGCTTTATGGGCTTGATAGCCCTCTCCTGCAGAGTTGTGTTTCTGACCGGACTCTCACGGCACAGCGTGCTGTTTTGCGGCGAGAGCCGAGTCGTACACCTGCATCTGTCTACTCTTACCAGAGTGCAAACTCTGGTCCCTCTCGCGGTTGGGAAGCGGTGATAACGCCTGGTCATGAGATCTCGCCGCACGCGAGTGCACAACCTAAGAAGCACCAGCACCCGGATTGGCTTTCCGGAAGTCGTCATTCTGCCTAGCAGCCTCTAGCACTAGTTCGTTGAGCCTCTCCTGCTGCCTAGCGCGCGCGTCGCCGGCAAGATTCGGCAACTCAGCAGCTACAGCCTCTGCAACTCTAAGTGTTTTGGCGGGGGTGCTGTACTTGGGCCTAGTAGCGGTGTTTCGGCTAGCGGACTGGCTAGGAGCCTCACCTACTACCGCCATCTCAGCGCCTAAGTTTCGACGAGTAGCGCCTAGTTTGATAGGCTTCCTAACAAGACAGAGTAAAGCCGTGGGCCTTGTTGTACTCATTCTGGTCTAGGCTAAGCTCGAGCCTAACCTTCTCCAGCTCCAGGTGCTCAGGGAGTAGCGCTTGACGCCGCTGGTCGATCTGCGCCCTCATGGTCATGAGCTCAAGCTCGGTGGGAGGAGGCATGCACATCCGCACGGCGGATGCCGGTATCGTCGTTGTCGTGGAAGGAGGAATGTACCCGGAATGTTCTGGGGTAGCTCATAGGGCTTGTGAACCCTCTGGGCACCGCTTGGGCCAGCAGGATCCTTGATGACACCCGCGGTAGCGGCCGCGCCCTTCCCGGCATCGATAGCCGGGCCAGTCATCATCACCTCCACGCTGTCCGCGGAGCAGCCGGTTGGCTTCCCGCGAGGAGCGAGCACAGCAGGAGGATCTTCCGCGACGAGTACCTCCTTCGGGAACTCGCGGATGACGGTGGTGGCGACGTAGACGAGGTGCGAGCCGAAGGAGAGCACCGAGCCACCTGCCGGCATGGGCCTGCCGCCGAAACTCCGGCGTTGTCGGTGACGGAGTCGAAGGAGCCGAATCTGTGGACAAGGCCACAGACCACGCGCTCCCCAGTAGCAGAAATGAGTCCCGTCCCATCATGGACTCCAGCCAGCGCCGCTGGTAGCCCCACGGTGGGCGCCAACTGCCATGGTGGTATCACGGCAGACGCCATGGGATGGCTTAAGGTTGGGGCCGATGGACGCTGGAGGTGATCGGGGAGGGATCACACGGCGAGTAGCCGCGTGTAGGATGTATCAAACACTGCAAACAACAGGATCTTACCCAGGTTCAGGGCCCTCGTGTGGAGGTAACACCCCTACTCCTGCCTCTCTCTTTATATAAGTGTTTACCGAGTAGCCACAGTACAGTTCAGGCCATCAGCCGAGTAGCCACTCTAGCTCTCTAGTTCTTTCTATGTGTAGCGAATGTCTCTGTTCCGAATGAGCGAGTCGACCCTCACACGGGAGGAGGCAGGACACCTTATATACTGGTGCCCAGCCGAGTAGAAAAAAGACTATAAGGTACGACTGATGGGACAGGCACACTGGAGAACAGAGCACGCTTCCGGCTTCTCGCTGACGCGGGCGCCGTAAGTCGTCGCGCCGTTCGGAGATGGGACCTGTCCACCTTGTCAGTGAGATAGGGTAGGCCCCTAGCCCTGTCCTGTCACCTCTGTCAGTGACAGGACTTGACAGGCGCCTACCGCACTGTAGCCATGCCGTAGCGCGGATAATCACGCGCTCCGTAAGTTGAACCGCACGCCGGTACGGACGCAGGATACGCGGGATCCTGTGTCAGAACGGCTCTATTGACTTCTTGCCCGGGTAGGAACGCAGTCCCTCTACCCGGACCAAATTCTTTACTCGGACGAACATAACTTGCTTGATTTCTCCTCTTGGCCATTGATGGATATGTCCGGATAGAAACCTACCGGGTAGCAAGTACCCGGGTAGCCGTCTGCCCGGTCAAACATCCCTTTGACCTTGCCTTTCAGCACTTGCCTTACCCCTACTCGGGGGTAACCCCCCGACAATTGTAGATCAGTAGACGTAGGTGTAAGTTCAGATTTTAGTATGATCTAGTGACGACTGGGTATGCTAAATTGGTATATGCATGTGTCCTTTAATTCGTATTTGCTATGAACAAGCTACAAATTGGCTTCTGCTCTGCGTTCCTTTGTTCATAGATTTGAGACTGATGGCTAACAGATCGAACAATCCCGGTTGGTAACCCCCATTTGTCCCGGTTGTGCAACAGGGATGGGCCAGCCGGGACAAATGGCCCATAACCATTCGTCCCGGTTGTACCAGCACCCGGGATGGTTAGGGGTGGCCCACGTGGCAGGGGAGGAGCCATTCTGGTAGGGACTATTCCTCCCGGTTCTTCCCACGAACGGGGATGAATGCCCCTTCTGCCGCGTCAACACTTCCGTCTTTTTCTCTGTCGTGGAAAAGTTTTTATTTTTTGTGTTTATTATTTTCCTTTTTATGTTTTGCGATCCCCATACCTCCTGGTGGCCCCTCCCCGGATCTCCCGGATCCCATGAGAAGAGAGGATCCCCGGTGGCCCCTCCCCGGATCCCACAAGAAGAGAGGAGCTCGGTGGCCCTTCCCCGGACATCCCCAATCCCACGAGAAGAGAGGAGCCCCGGTGTCCACTCCCCGGACACCTCCTGGATCCCACGAGAAGAGAGAAGCCTCGGTGGGCCCTCCCCGGACCTCCGGATTCCACGAGTGACTAAGTAATGCATATATATATATATAGCAAAAGAAGGAACACTTATATTACAGAATCAAAGTATATCGAGCATATCACATGACCGATGGAATGAATTACAAAATCAAATTCATTACCAAGCGGCGCTATAGTACTCTCCATTTACATTTAGGACCTCGACATATAAGAATCCCGCAATTTCCTCCTGAATTGCTCGTATGTGGTCCCTTGGTAGAAGACCGTCCCGGAGCCGTTCGATCTAATATAAAGTATTGTGGTCAATATATATTAATGAAAGTAAGTAACTAAAATAGATGGTAATAAGAAAAATTGACGACTGACGTACATGAAGTTTGTTGAAATCTCTGCCCTTGGGACATGTCCTCTGAGGAATATTAATGAACTCGCATACCTAGTATCCACACAAGTGATTCCCGTCTCCTTGTTGCAAGCATTTTACGAGAACATGGTTTCAATCAAAATAATAATCAACCAGCCATGATAATAGCATCGACACTAGAATCAAGGAGATGCGCGGATCTAGATAGTAGTACTTACTTGCACAATATCAAATGTAAGCTCTGATTTGCATTCACCAGGAGACTTTTTTGTGAACCTCTTCCAAACGCTGCCCGGGAAAGAAAAAGAATAAAAAGAGTTAATAATTACTTGATATCCGAAAATGAAACAAAGTAGTCGATATATATATAGTGCCATATATAAAGATTGAAATTAATAAAAATTGAAATTACCGCTGGATCATTTACTGCATGTCCGCCCACATCGCTAGGGGTTTACGTTTTGGGTCCATTACCAGTACTTTTCCTTTGTCAACTTGGAAGATTAGCAGAATATAGTGGAAGTTGCGCACGCAGAACTCATCATTTATACACTGAACATCGAGTATTATGAAAAACAGAATATGTGCAACACAGCAACACTCACCCGAAGTTGTAAGGAAATAGTATTTCCCGTCGGTGTTGTTGAAACCTTATTTCCCTCAGAAGGTTATCTTCTGTATCCTTGGCAAATAGCTCAAGAGTCTTATGATTAACAAAATATGGGTCAATGAACCCAATATCATAGATTTGTCCTTTTTTGCATTCGAGAATCTTCATTCTGCCATTATAATATAATGAGTGTACTATATATATAAATATGCAATGAACGAGGTGAGATAGATAGAAACCTAATTAGAGAAATTAGTACTTACAGACAATAGGCACTAACGATAGATTTGTCGAGGGCCTGCTGCTGGAATAACTGAAAAAATTCGGAAAATTGAATCACTACCCGTAGTGCTCGTCTCTAACTCCTAGCACTATCCAATCCTGATTTTTCTGAGCGGCTTCCATATACCAACTATGCACTCTTCGCATTTTGGTTGGTAGATCCTTTACCTTCTCGGGTTTGATGAGAGGATTCTTGTGCTGGTATTTGTACGCCAATTAAGCAGTGGGGAAGCAGTCTATTGTTTGCATATACTTTGCAATGGACAAACCCGCAGTAGTTGTCCTTTGTCCGTACAGTTCTATAAACTCCGGATCAATTTTCTCGTCAGCATTAGTACTCGGCCCCACCTAGGTACTGGAAATCATTTTGAGCGGAGATATGGATTTTTTTTCTGCTCTACGAGCTGGGCAACTGATTTCTCACTTTTCGCGCTTACGCTAGTACTCTTCGTCGACCGCACCATTTCCTGGTGTGACTTCAGAATAGAGCAGTCATAGTAAGATGCAGACTCGGCTCGGGTTGATGAAATGTCTTCACCATTTTCCAAGTTCGTTCTACATCTTCTTCGGTGTCGGGGAAATCTGCCTTTGTCGCCTCCTTCGGCTTCGATTTCCACGCCTCGTATTCGTCCCTTGTGATTTTCTTGGTTTGCTCAGGAGTATAGTCATAAGGTAACTTGGGTAACTCCTTTGGTACCTTCGGGAGGGGTGACCGTTGACGTTTGGGTGATCTTTTACGTTTCGTCTGAAACTTAGTGGGCAGAGAAGACTGACGTGGCGGCGTAGACGACCGCACTGGAGATGGCATGCACGTCGTAGGCGACCGCGCTGGAGACGGCATGCACGGCGGAGACGACCGCGCTGGAGACTGTTGCACTGGAGAATGGTGAGGAGTCGACGGCCTTGCCATCTGATTTGGAATCACAATGCATTCCTTTAGCCATAGAACGGTCAACTTCTTGGCTTCTCCGAGTTCAGTCACCTCTCCGTCTTCACCTTCAGGGAATTCAAGCTTCACCGCTCGAATACATTGACAACTTCATCGACCCCAACAACAGCGTAGCCCCGTGGAACCGGAAGACTGTGGTGAGTTGGTGAGTTACCAATTGGTAAGACATAGTCGACCGCTGCCTTCATGGTTATATTGACGACCTTCACATGGAGCTCAAAAGTTGTCATCTCCGTGATATCATCCACCGGGTGCATTGGCGGTGAGTCATCACCCTCAAGCTGCGTGGACGCAATGCTGCTTTTACGATGATGAGAATGTGCGGCGTCCGTAGCATCGACTTCACCTTCTACCAGGTGTGGTACGCCGGTAGATACTAGCTGGTGGCTAAGTGTGTTAATTTGCTCCTGGTGCTTCATTGCTACCTCCTGCTGCCGCTTCATCTGTTCTTCAAGTTGACGCCTCCAGTTTGCCTGACTCGCTCCTTCAGCTGCCTCCACGTCCTTTTTCCGTTGGCGGCATCTACCAGGATATTTCTTTTTTGCTGTTGTAAAACCCAATACTCAATGGAGGATTGCCTTTTGTGCCTCGTGTACGCCCTCTGTGTTCCTTATTCCCGAGGGCGCGTGTGAGCTTGTCGTTCTCTATATCTGGCACGAACCTCCCTCTTTAACATCCTTTATTGTGCTTCTAAGATCGTCTATGGGTAGAGGATTCTCTTTATGCCTTAGGTTATAGATTGTTTTTCCTTCGACGTCCAACTTGCCCCCATGCCCGTAGAACCATGACCTTGTCCGCTCGACCCACAAGAATGGCTTTGGAGTGATCCCCTTCTCAAGCAGGTCGTTCTCCCATTTCTCCCACTTGGGAATGGAACCCTTGTAACCAGCTTGCCCCATAATATGGTGATATAACTTTTTGGCGGCGTTTTTCTGAATTGTTTTTGACCTTTCCGTTGCATTGTCTGACAGCTTGTACTTCACAAACTCTGCCCATAAGGTTTTTATTTTCTCATACCCTTGAGTGAAATCCGGAGTCTTGCCCTTCTTAATAAAGTCAAGGTTCAATCTTTTCTTCCAGTTTTTGAATTGCTGGGCCATCTTTTTCAGAGTCCACGCCTTGACCTTTTCCACTAACTAAATTTTCTTTTTATTAACATCGGCTTGACCATCTATCTCCTCATTCTCATCTGCCTCATTCTCGTCCACATCCGGCAAGGGTAAGGTGAAATTACACATGATCTTTTTGAAAAGATGATCTTTGGCTTTTTAACTGACAAACGAAATTCCTTGTCTCCGCGGATCTTTTGGCTCATTCCACTCTTGAACAGTGATTGGGATGTGATCCCTAACTAGCAGTCTGCATTGCTTCACAAATTTTTGGGCAAGATCAGCGGGAAGCTCGGGTGCGCCGTGTGCTGCAATCGTTTCGATCCTATATCTTTCTGTATTTTTCAACTTCTTTCTTTCGCCTCGTTTAATATTTTTTTCCGGTTGATATGCTTGAACCGGATGGGTAAAACTATAAATACTGTTAATACATGTATATAGACAACGGATGCTTCATTAATTAATATATCTATATGCACCTCGGAGCCGGTGTTTGTAATTTTTACGGCTCCACCGGATCCTTCGGCTTCTCCATCAGCAGAGGCGTCTCCCCGGGTGAGCTCCGGATCTCCCTCACCGGAGTTTTTCATCCACTGGCTCACATCGGTCTCTCCCTAGGGTCCGCGGATTAAACCCGCGAGCAAGTTTTCCGCATCTTCGTTTCTTGGCTCCATACTTTTCTGAAAATACACAAAATTCCCTAAGTCAAAATTTGATGCTACACTAAGTATAATTCCCTATGTTAGAAAAAAGAGTTAATATATGTTCGAGATCCATTTCATCAAAATTGCTTATAGATAATAGCTAATGGTACTTATAGGTAAACAAATTAGAAAAAAGAGTAACTATTTGTTCCAAATCCTTGAAAAAATAATATTCCACTAAACAATCATCACAACAGTACACTTTAGTAAGGAGTATGACTAGTAGATCAGATCGAGTCTTGACGAATAAAGTTGCAACTCGAACGTGACATAACAGATGTAGCATCCCAGATTATCCATATCAAGTGTGAAATTATTGCAGATTTCTCCATATTCTTCTTGATTGGTGGGATTCAGACGCCATCCAATGAAGAAGAATAGGAAGAGATCTGCAACATTTTCACACATGACATGGATAATCTGGAATTAATGTTGTTATGCCCCGTTCGAGTCGCAAGTTTACTAGGTAAGAGTGGATCTGATCTGCTAGATAGTCATACTCCTGCCTAGGCCTGTAGTACTTTGACTCGTATCGTTTGTCTCGGTTCCCCTCGGTTCCCTCTCGGTTCCTAAACTTCTAGACGGCTATTCCAGGGACTTCTAGATGGCATCGAAGCTTCACTAGCCGTATGTTTTTAGGTTCTAATAGCTAATGGTACTAAAATGCTAATGTACTAAAATGTTACTTATATATAGCTAATGCCCTCATAGCTAAAAAAAAACAATGCTTAAGAAAAATGATAACACTAATGCCCTAATAGCTAGCTAAATATGTTAACACTAAAAATGTCCTCATTTCAATTATAAAAGCAACATTGATGAAATATTTAAACGTATCAATACACACCAAGAGTTACATAGCTCGGGCTCATTTTATTTAACCCTAATACATCACGATCGAATAATATCACTTATACATATTCATGACATCTCTCAAACTAATTAACTCCAACCGGGTCCTAAGCCGCGGGGTGCTGAGTCGCGGGTGCTACGCATCCATAGGTAAGGAACCCTCACAGGGTCATAGCTCACGTGGTAAGGAACCCTCCGAATAATCCGCTGCTATACTCCCTATCGAGCACGTACATGTAGCGACAGACGTGCTCGTCCTCCTCCCTGATACGCTGTTATACCACCTCCTAAAGGGTCGGCTGTCTCCGCACTGACCGTGGCCCACACGATGGCCACCAAATAATATTCGGGTCGACCATATCACCCGGATTTCTCACCAATCCGCGTGTCCCGGTACTAAGGACCTCCCAGTGCCAGCCCGGCGGGGCCCAGTCCCGGACATCGCCCGACGGGTCCAACAGAGACATGAACTAAAAACAGACCCAGACTAAGTAAATATTCCGTAATTAAGTAAAATACCTCAATGTTTCTAACTTAGTAAAAAATAGTAAATGGAGAAATATGACATAAATAATATGAAAGTTAAACACAAAGGATCAAATTGGCCCTTCTCATATCTTGTCCTTGTTACGATGTTGTATACGCGATGGTGATCCAGAGAAAGATGAAGACATGGGTTTCTGAACTTCGTTGAAACTAAACAAAATCACATACGTAAGTATTTTTGAGATCCGAACAAAGTTGGACCATTTCTTGCACATACATAATGGTGATATTCTTCATAGCCCCGTCCGGGGCTATGAAAAATATAGCCATTACATATATGTACCAAACGGTGCAACCCAGTTATGATCTCACTAACAACAATATTACAAATGCGACGTTCCTTAGTTCCAACCGAAACCCTCATCTTCATCCTTTTCCCGGATCACCACCGCCTATAGTACCTCTTAACAAGAACAAGATGGTCATCGGGCTTGATGTGAAGTTGGACCTTCACATTTTGTGTTTGTTACGAGGTAAGTACACGTGATGGCAATGCGGGGGAAGAAAGGGTTTCTGGAGTTCTCCGAAACTAAACAAAATCATATATGTAATAGTGAGATCCGGCAAAAAAATTATACCCTTTTGTGCACATACATAATGGGGACATTCTTCATAACCCCTGAAGGGATTTATGAGGAATGTCACCATTACAAATGTGCACCAAAGGGTTCAACTTCATCTGGATCTCACGAACCATATTACATATGTGACATTATTTAGTTCCAAAGAAATTCAGAAACCCTCGCATTCGTTAATTTCCCCAGATCACCACTTCATGTAGTACCTCTTAACAGGAACAAGATGGTCATCGGTCTGTGTGCCTCATGACAGTTCCAAATTTCTAACACTAAGTAAAATACCTTAGTGTTTCTAACTTAGTAAAAAATAGTAAATGGAGAAATATGACATAAATAAGATAAAAGTTTAACACAAAATATCAAATTGGCCCTTCTCATATCTTGTGCTTGTTAGGATGTAGTATACGTGATGGTGATCCAGAGAAGGATGAAGATAAGGGTTTCTGAACTTCGTTGAAACTAAACAAAATCACATACGTAAGTGTTTGTGAGATCCAAACAAAGTTGGACCATTTCGTCCACATATATAATGGGTATATTCTCCATATCCCCGTCCGGGGCTATGAAAAATATCCACATTACGTATATGTACCAAACGGTGCAACTCAGTTCAGATCTCACTAACAATATGCGACATTCCTTAGTTCAAACCGAAAACCTCATCTTCAGCCTTTCCCCGGATCACCACCGCCTATAGTACCTCTTAACCAGAACAAGATGTTCATCGGGCTTGATGTGAAGTTGGACCTTCACATTTTGTGCTTGTTACGAGGTAAGTACACGTGATGGCGATACAGGGGAAGGAAGCGTTTCTGGAGTTCTCTGAAACTAAATAAAATCATATATGTAATACCGAGATCTGGAAAAAATTAGACCCTTTTGTGCACATACATAATGTAGACATTCTTCATAACCCCGGAAGAGATTTCTGAGGAATGTCACCATTACGAATGTGCACCAAAGGGTTCAACTTCATCTGGATCTCACGAACCATATTACATATATGAAATTATTTAGTTCCAAAGAAATTCAGAAACCCTCGCATTCGTTCCTTTCCCCGGATCACCACCGCATGTAGTACCTCTTAACAGAAACAAGATGGTCATCGGTCTGTGTGCCTCATAAAATTTCCAAATTTCTAACACTAAGTAAAATACCTTAGTGTTTCTAACTTAGTAAAAAATAGTAAATGGAGAAATATGACATAAATAATATGAAAGTTAAACACAAAGTATCAAATTGGCCCTTCTCATATCTTGTGCTTGTTAGGATGTAGTATACGTGATGGTGATCCAGAGAAGGATGAAGATAAGGGTTTCTGAACTTCGTTGAAACTAAACAAAATCACATACGTAAGTGTTTGTGAGATCCAAACAAAGTTGGACCATTTCGTGCACATACATAATGGATATATTCTCCATATCCCCGTCCGGGGCTATGAAAAATATCCACATTACGTATATGTACCAAACGGTGCAACTCAGTTCTGATCTCACTAACAATATGCGACGTTCCTTAGTTCAAACAGAAAACCTCATCTTCAGCCTTTCCCCGGATCACCACCGCCTATAGTACCTCTTAACCGGAACAAGATGCTCATCGGGCTTGATGTGAAGTTGGACCTTCACATTTTGTGCTTGTTACGAGGTAAGTACACGTGATGGCGATACAGGGGAAGGAAGGGTTTATGGAGTTCTCTGAAACTAAATAAAATCATATATGTAATACCGAGATCCGGAAAAAATTAGACCCTTTTGTGCACATACATAATGTAGACATTCTTCATAACCCCGGAAGAGATTTCTGAGGAATGTCACCATTACGAATGTGCACCAAAGGGTTCAACTTCATCTGGATCTCACGAACCATATTACATATGTGAAATTATTTAGTTCCAAAGAAATTCAGAAACCCTCGCATTCGTTCCTTTCCCCGGATCACCACCGCATGTAGTACCTCTTAACAGAAACAAGATGGTCATCGGACTGTGTGCCTCATAACATTTCCAAATTTCTAACACTAAGTAAAATAACTTAGTGAAAAAAATTAACACTAACTTAGTGAAATTTTTCTAACACTAACTTAGTGTATTTTTCTAACACTAACTTAGTGAAATTTTCTAACACTAACTTAGTGAAATTTTCGAACTTAGTGAAAATTTTCTACACTAAATTCTAAAACTAAATTCTAACACTAAATTTTTAAGTAAAAAAAATCTAACACTAAATTTCTAAGTAACAATTGCTAACACTAAATTTGTAAGTAAGAATTTCTAACACTAAATTTCTAAGTAAAAAATTTCTAACACTAAATTTATAACACTAAACACTAAACAATAAATTGTAACACAAACCGGTCCTAAAGGCCTTGCGGGCCATTTGCTGCAGGGAGGGGGCCCAGGGGACAGACCCTTTAGAACCGGTTTGTATCACAAACCGGTTCTACAGGTTTTCTCATTTTTTGCAGCAACTGCGGGTCCCGCTGTCATATACTTTAGAACCGGTTTGTAACACAAACCGGTCCTAAAGCCCTCCCCTAAACCCTACATACCACCCCGAGCTCAGCTCAATTTTTTCCATCTCGAGCTCAACTCCATTTTTGCTCTCTCCTTCCTCTTGTGAGGTCTAATCCATCCCCATTTTTCTCCACCATTTGTCAAGATTGTTGGTACCCATCGGTTCTACGGTTAGCATCAACATTCCCTCTTCCGGCATTGCAAGTTTTGCTCGTTTTCTTGCTCATTTCATTTTTGTTGTGCTAGCTAGGTGTTTGATGAAATGCCTAAGCTAGAATTTGTTATTCATTTTGTTATGTATACAAATTGATGCAATTTGAGCTCAAAATTAATTATGATTTGTGGTTTTTTTAGTGTCGCGCGCCTTGTCCCCTTCCTCACTGCCGTCGATCGCCCCATCACCGACACAACCTTGGTGAGCCTATTGTTTTTATTTACCAAAACAAATTTTGATTTGTATGATTTACGTATTTACTTGTATATAATTTTTTTATTGTGTAAGATTTTTTTTATATACATAGCGCCATGGTTTTGATATCCGTCCCCGTTGGCCCTCATCCAGTCTATGATTCGGATGTGGTATATATTATCTTTTTTCACTACATATTTTCATTTCCTGATTATACGACAATTACTTACGCCGACCAACTTGACATAGATATTTTTATCTAGGAGGTAGTGGAACCGGAAATGCCAATCGACCCTATTGTTGAGAAGTTATACTTAGTTGAACAAGAAAATGTTCGCTTGAAAGAAAGATTGAAAAAAACTAAAGAAAGGTTGGAAAAAACCGAAAGAGAGAAGATGACCTTGGAAAAGGTTCTTGCCGGTGTCGTCGATGGTCACAAGAGCGAGATGGACGCAATGCGCCCGAAGATTAGAAAGATTAGGAAATATGCAATTAGTAAAGAGGCTTGGTATCATTATGCCGTCGGGTCAATTGTTACCTTTGTTGCGATTAGGAAATATGCAATTAGTAGAGAGAGTTTTTATGGATGGTTTCAGTGTGTATTTTTATGAGAACTATATATGTATGGTCACTATACGCTAGTTTGGTATTAACGTGTGATGAACTTTTTGTATTAATTAATTAATTTAGTCATGATGATTTAGCATAATGGTTGTTGATAAATTTATATAATGCAGATGAACCGGCAATGGATGTACAGTGATCGACGTCGTCCCGAATTCCTTAATGGCATGCATAGTTTTCTCAATGTGGCTGAGAAAAACAGGCAAAATGGATTTATTTTTTGTCCATGTAAAAAATGCCAGAATAAGAGGAATTTCCATAGCTCAAGAACCATACACACCCACCTGTTGCAAGAAGGCTTCATGCCCAGTTATTTTTGTTGGACCAAGCACGGAGAAAGAGGGGTTGTAATGAGAGACAATGAAGAAGAAGAGGATAATGATAATTATCCTATGTTCGGTGAACACGGTGATACTGAAATGGGGGAAGACGAGCCTGAACTTGAGGACATTGTTGATGACTCTGATGATGATCTTCGTCAGGTCATTCGTGAAGAACAGATAAACTGCGCAAGTGAAGACGAGAGGTTGAAGTTGGAGCGCATGTTAGAAGACCAAAAAAAATTGTTGTACCCAAATTGCGAAGATGGCCAGAAAAAGCTGGGCACCACCCTGGAATTGCTGCAATGGAAGGCAGAGAATGGATTATCTGACAAGGGATTTGAAAATCTGCTGAAAATAATGAAGAAGATGCTTCCAAGAGATAACGTGCTGCCCTGCAGTACATACGAAGCAAAGAAGGTTGTCTGCCCTCTAGGATTGGAAGTGCATAAGATACATGCATGCATCAATGACTGCATCCTCTACCGCGGTCAGCACGAGAATTTAACTGCCTGCCTGGTATGCGGTGCATTTCGGTATAAGATCAGGCGAGATGACCCTGGTGATGTTGAGGGCGACGATCGCCCCAGGAAGAGGGTTCCTGCCAAGGTGATATGGCATGCTCCTATAATACCACGGTTGAAACGTTTGTTCCGAAACAAAGAGCATGCCAAGTTGCTGGCACAAAGAAGACCGTAAGGAAGACGATATGCTGAGACACCCCGCTGATGGGTCGCAGTGGAGAAACATCGACGATAAGTACGAGGACTTTGCACGTGACGCAAGAAACTTAAGGTTTGGTCTGAGTACAGATGGCCTGAATCCGTTTGGGGAGCAGAGTAGCAGTCATAGCACCTGGCCCGTGACTCTATGTATCTATAACCTTCCTCCTTGGTTATGTATGAAGCGTAAGTTCATTATGATGCCAGTGCTTATCCCAGGCCCGTCGCAACCTGGCAACAACATTGATGTGTACCTGAGGCCACTGGTTGATGAACTTTTAGAGTTGTGGGCTGACGAAGGTGTACGTGTGTGGGACGAGTACAAACAAGAGGAATTTGACCTACGAGGGTTGCTGTTTGTAACCATCAATGATTGGCCCGCTCTAAGTAACATCTCAGGACAGTCAAACAAGGGATACAACGCATGCACACACTGTTTAGGCGAGACTGAAAGTATACATATAGGCAAGAATGTGTACCCGGGGCATCGTCGGTTTCTTCCAGACAGGCATCCCGTAAGAAAGAAAGGAAAGCATTTCAAAGGCGAGGCAGATACACGGAGGAAGCCAACCCTCCCTAAAGGTACTGATATATATGACATGGTCAAAGATATAAAAGTAATCTTTGGTAAGGGTCCTGGCGCACAATCTGTTCCGAATGACGCCGACAACCACGTAGCCATGTGGAAGAAGAAATCTATATTCTGGGAACTACCCTATTGGAAATTCCTAGAGGTTCGCTCTGCGATCGACGTGATGCACGTGACGAAAAACATTTGCGTGAACCTGCTAAACTTATTGGGCGTGCATGGGAAGAAGTCGAGAGATACACCAAAAGCACGGCTGCACCACCAACGTATGCACGAACGAGACGACCTGATGAATCCAGAGAATTTCAAAGGTCCTGCCAGCTACGCTCTTACCAAGGAAGAGAAGGAGATTATTTTCCAAGTCCTGAGTAGTATCAAGGTCCCGTCTGGCTACTCGTCGAACATAAAAGGAATACTAAACCTGGAAGAGAAAAAGTTCCAAAACCTTAAGTCTCATGACTGCCACGTGATCATGACCCAGTTACTTCCGATTGCATTAAGGGGGCTTCTTCCAGAAAACGTGCGAGTACCCATTGTGAAGCTATGTGCATTCCCCAACGCAATTTCTCAGAAGGCAATCGATCCAGCAACTCTACCAAGTTTACAGAAGGACGTGGTCCAATGTCTTGTCAGCTTCGAGTTGGTGTTCCCACCAACCTTCTTCAATATTATGACGCACCTCATAGTTCACCTAGTCCAAGAGATTTCTGTTCTCGGTCCTGTATTCTTACACAATATGTTCCCCTTTGAGAGGTTCATGGGAGTCTTGAAGAATTATGTTAAAAACCGTGCTAGGCCGGAAGGAAGCATGGTCAAGGGCTATGGAACAGAGGAGGTCATTGAGTTTTGTGTTGACTTTATTCCTGACCTGAACCCGATCGGTGTTCCTCAGTCGCGCCATCAGGGGAGACTGCGTGGAAAAGGCACGCTAGGAAAGAAATCAACAACATGTATGGACGAGCAATCTTTCACTCAAGCACACTACACAGTTCTAGTTAATTCCAGCTTGGCGGCTCCATATATCCAGGAACACACGGATATTTTACGCTCGGAATACCCGGAGCAACTTGAAGATTTCATTGCTAAACAACACGCGAAGACTTTCGGCGGTTGGTTGCAAAGACGTCTCATTAATGACAACATTGTTGAAGATGAGCTATACTTGTTGGCCAAGCAACCATCTTCGACTGTATTGACCTTTAAAGGGTACGAGATAAATGGTAACATATTTTACACGGCAGACCAAGATAAAAAGAGCACCAACCAAAACAATGGCGTCCGGTTTGATGCAAAAGACGACAACGAGCAAAGGGTCACATACTATGGTTACATAGAGCAGATATGGGAACTTGACTACGGACCTTCCTTTAAGGTCCCTTTGTTTTGGTGCAAATGGTTCAACCTGTCAGGCGTGAAGGTAGACCCGAAGTACGGAATGACAACAGTGGATCAGAAGAATCTTGGGTACGGCAATGATCAATTCGTCCTAGCCAATGATGTGGCTCAGGTTTTCTATGTGAAGGACATGTCTAGCAGACCGAGAAAAACAAAAGATAAGGAAACGAATACATCAGACGATGAGCCAAGTCGCCACATAGTTCTTTCAGGGAAAAGAAACATCGTGGGAGTCGAGGACAAGACAGACATGTCAGAAGATTACAATAAATTTGATGAAATTCCTCCCTTCAAAGTCAAAGATGATCCAAGCATTCAGTTAAATGATGAAGATGTTCCATGGTTACGGCGCAATCAGAAGAAAGGCAAGAAGAAAAATAGAAACGGATCGTCCCTTTAGTACCGGTTGGGGACACCAACCGGGACTAAATGGGTTAGGGTTTTGTTTGGACCAATCAGATAGAATCACATGGATCGTGTGTTTCTTTCAACCGCTTGTGAGTCGTTGGATCCGGGGTGTGTTTCTTTCCAGCTGTTTGTGAGCCGTACGATCAGGGCTACGGTGTGTTTCTTTCGAGCTGTTGTGAGCCGTTGGATGAGATGTTTCTTAACCGTTGGATCAAAACCCTAGCTCAACACTTTGTGAGCCAGAGGACCCTATATATAGCCCAGCTTCATACACCGTTCAGTTCATCTCCCAAATACAAAACATCCGGATTCGCCAGCATACGCCCTGCTGTGCATTTGGTATGCATATATGCACTCAGTAGACACAGTAGGGTTGTATACTGGCGATACCGATTGTTTTGTTCTACACCCCCCTTTAAGGTTTGATACATCATATATTCAGTTCATCGAGCAAATACAAAACATCCGGATTCGCCGTCATACGTCCAGCCGTGCATTTGGTATGCATATATGCACGCACTAGCCACGGTTGGGCTGTATGACGGCGATACCGTCTGTTTTGTTCTACACCCCCTTTAAGGTTTGATACATCATATATTCAGTTCATCGAGCAAATACAAAACATCCGGATTCGCCGTCATACGTCCAGCCGTGCATTTTGTATGCATATATGCACCCAGTAGCTAGCCACGGTTGGGCTGTATGACGGCGATACCGTTTGTTTTGTTCTACACCCCCCTTTGGAAACAGAAAGAAGAAAAAAAATAAATGTGCGCCCCCCTGTACAGGCCTTTAGTACCGGTTGTGTTAGGGTGGAGCGTGGCGCGGGAGTTGACGTGTGGCGCGGGAGTTCACGCGTGGCGCGGGAGTTGTGACGCGTGGCCAGGAGGGCGCGGTATAAACTGTCGCGCCTCGAGCGCGTCTTCTCCTCTCCACGCGCCCACTCCTCTCCACGCACCGTCGCGCTTCCACCATGCCTCCGAGGAGAAACAGCACCACCCGCTTCCGCGGCGTCCGAGCACGGCAGAACGGAATGTTCAGCGCAGATATCCGCTGGGGGGACGACCGCATCCCCCTCGGCTCCTTTGCGATGGCGGCGGAGGCCACCCGCGCCTGGGACGCGGCGGCCTGGCGCCTCAACCGCCCGCGGTCGCTGATGAACTTCAACGACTGCCACACCGTCTGGGAAGCGGAGGCCAGGGCGCCAAAGCCGCAGATCGTCACTGCCGCCGACCACCTCCACCTCCGCCACCGCGCGTTTCAGGGCCTAGTCGACGCCATGGAAGACCGCGTCGTCCGCGAGTATTACCGGAACAACCCGGGGGAGGAGAGCGCCGACGAGGAGCTCTGGAAGACCCTCGCGGCTGAGCGGGCGGAGCGCCGCCTCGAACGCCACCTCGCGTTAGATGCCGCTCGGGAGGCGAGGACGAATGCGCTGCAAGAGCTTCGTCGGGCCGACCACGCCGGCGAAGTCTGGGCCTCCGACGATCCGAGGTGGGGGCCTATCTCGGACATACCATCATGCACCTCCAACGACGACGAGGAGGTCACCGACGAGTTCGACAACGACGATGACCCGGAGGAGGTCAGCGACGAGTTCCCCGACGACGACGACGAGGAGTAGTCTTCGTCTGTTTTCTCTTTTTTAATAAAAGAATTTGTTATCCGGCGACACTGCGGCGCGCTAGCGCGTCTGTTTTCTGTTTTTAATAAAAGTAACCTTCTGTTTTCCATGTTTTCCATGTTTTATAAATCAATGTAAAAGAAAACAGGAAAGTGAAACAAAAAAGAAAAATAAAAGAAGAAAAATCTACATGTATGGTATCTCGCTAAATCAATCTATATATATGTATCCACGATATATATGCTCGATGTATCACTTGCGCTCTCACTTCTCGTTGCCTTACTCATTACCCACCCTAACTTACCACAGGCGCATAAACTCCAAAATACGCCTGGGGTAACTTTACCGCAGGCGCACAGTGTACAAATGCGCCTGGGATAAGATCAGTACCGCAGGCACATATGTTGTATTGTGCGCCTGGGGTAAGTGATCATATTTTTCCCATTCTCCACCACATTTTATATCTTTGTTTATGATTTTAGAAATCAACTACCAAGTTATAGGATGTATTCCCATATTGTTTGTTGACTAAAATGTTCTGTTTTGGTGAACAGATATATAGAAACGGTATTTTTTCTGTTTTGTTTTCTTGATGTGTTTTTGTTTGTTTTCTTGATGTGTTTTTGTTTGTTTGTTTTGAAATGTGTGTTTGACATAATATAGAAATAGTATAGCTAGGAATTAATATAGAAATACTATCCATTACACTTTGCAACACTTTGCAAAATTTTAAAAGTCATTTAAAACTAGGAAACAAAAATAGTTTCATAAACAACAAAAGACAAGTGAATAAATCACAAGTAAAATACGAGTAGAGACATCACAATCATGAATAGAACACAATCATATCAGATTCATAACATAGAGTCTTACGATCACACATAACACAACATAAGTCTCACAATACAAGCTATGCTTCAAGAGAACTACATACTAAGATATCCATTACATACTAAGATATCCATTATACATGCATATATCGAAAGCATACATCTATGGCTCCGTCGAGTAGATGCGGAACAACTCGTAGGAGACGTATGCATCTATGGCTGCATAGTTGATGTTGGTCCGGTCCAGTGGGGTCTTCGCCCAATACCTATGATTCTTGGAGGGGAAATCATACTTCATGGTTTCGTAGCCCTCGTGGATGAAGGCAGTTGCCATCGGAGCCATCCCGGTCTTGGGCCCGGGCAACTCATCGAAATGGATAAGGTCCTGAAGATCAATGTAGTGATCTTCAGGTATCACAATACCCAAGCGCATCAACTTCTGACGGCCTTGAGTGATGTCAACGCTGCAGAAGTCATACCCCCTGTTGACAAGAAAATCAACAAGTGCTGGAGAATGCTTTGAACTACTGCAACAACAAAAATTTGATACATGTTAGATATGTTGCAACACATTTATTCTTCAGATGCAACAAACAAATCGAAAAAACAAGGTTGTACGTGTGCGTTACCTTGACCATTGGAAGACCAAAACGGCCTGTTTGAACGCAATCTGGATGACGGCAACATCCTCTTGATCCGCCGTATACTCTAAATCAAGCCCAAAGAACCGGTGTTCATCGGGAGAGGAGAAATAGAGATCGGTCAAATACCCAAGAGCACCGGGGAGCCTCTCGCAATTGTCGGTGTAGCACACGTCGAGGCTCTTGCCGCATGGTGTGGCCACATCATATCTCTTCCAAACTTCAGCCATGGTGCTTGGTGGAGGAAGATCAAGAGAGGAAGAAGAGAAGACAGAGGAAGAAGAGAATACAGAGAAGAAACAGAGAGACTCGCGATCGGGCCGGTGCGAACTGTAGCAATAAAACCGCCGCGCGCGGGAGTCGAGCAGTTTGTACAGAGACCCTTTAGCACCGGTTGTTAACACAAACCGGTGCTAAAGGTCTGTACAGGGCGCGTAGTCTGAATGTGGCCCCAAGTACAGAACTTTAGCACCGGTTTGTGTTAACAACCGGTGCGAAAGGTCTTTAGCACCGGTTGTTAACACCAACCGGTGCTAAAGGTCTGTACAGAGGAGATAACACTTAGCGAAAAATTTCGCTCATTCACTTTCGCGCGCGTCCTTCTCTCTACTTCACACGGCGAAGCCCTGCTCTGGCCGCGCCGTCCGCCTCGTCGCCGTCCGCCTCGCCGCCTCCGCCTCGATCCCCACCGCGGCCCCGCCTCCGTCGCCGTCGCCGTCCGCCTCGTCGCCGTCCGTCTCGCCGCCTCCGCCTCGATCCCCACTGCGGCCCCGCCTCCGTCGCCGTCGCCGTCCGCCTCCGCCGCCCCGCCTCCGCCCCGTCGATCGCCTCTCGCCCCTCGCCGTCGCCCCGTCGCCCTCTGTAGGTAAGGAAAGATTTTTTTAAAGTGCTTTAATTTGTTTTTACAATTTTGTTTAGTGTTAGAATTTTGTGTTAGAATTTTTGTGTTAGAATTTAGTGTTAAAATTTTTTAGAGTTATAATTTAGTGTAAGAATTTTTTTAGTGTTAGATTTTAGTGTTAGAAGTTAGGGATTTTTAGAAAAAAAAATAGTGTTAGGAATTTCTACTTAGGAATTTTTAGTGTTAGGAATTTCTATTTAGGAATTTTTACTTAAGAATTTTACTTAGTAATATGAACTTAGGAATTTCACTAAATATTTTTTAGAAAATTTCACTAAGTTAGTGTTAGAAAAGTTCACTAAGTTAGACAAATTTCACTAAGTTAGAAAATTTCACTAAGTTAGAAATTTTCACTAAGTTAGTGTGTTAGAAAATTTCACTAAGTTAGTGTCTTAGAAAATTTCACTAAGTTAGTGTTAGAAAATTTCAGAAAGTAAGAATAATTTCACTAAGTTAAAAAAATTCACTAAGTTACCATCTTGTTCCTGTTTAACTTTCATCTTATTTCTGTCATATTTCTCAATTTACTATTCTTTACTAAGTGATGACGACGGTGGACAGGCGTTTAGCAATCAATTTTTGAACGACTCCGGTGACGGAGCTCAGAATATAGAACATGTAGTAGATGATGACGACGACAACGTCGAGGATGAAGAAGTGCCCTCCAGAACAAACTCTGCCAATGTATATCTCAAGTCACTGTTCACGCAACAATTAATTTGTATTGCACTTACTAACGAGTAACGAATCATTATTTTCCCGTTTAGGCGCCCTCCGGAACAGCTAACGCAACTACTGAGACAAAGTCGAAACGAGGCCCGGCCGCAAGGTTGAAAGATACCGCAAGGTTCCCGATCGATACAGTTGCTGCTGATGGCAAACCACTGCAGCCCCCAGAAACTTATCGCAAATTCGTAAATCAGTGCGGAGTTGTTGTAAGAGACCTGGTCCCGATCAACTTAATAGAATGGAATAAGCCGAAGACTGGGGCCAACGTTGGAGCTAGCAATGCCGATGAAAGATTGAAAAAAAAATCTTTGAGAAACGCTATGGCTAAATTTCAGCGTAGCGAGCGATAAGAAGAAGAAAGTCGAGCAGTGGGCTTTGAAGAAGATGGCCACACAATTCCAGAGGTGGAAGAAAGAACTGTGGAAGAAATATAAGGACGAAGATCCAGTTTTCACTGGGAACCTAGTGAAGATAAGAGACGCTTGGGAAGATTTTAAGGCGTACAAGAAATCGGGTGTCCTTGCATCCCGATCGGCCACAAATTCGGAGAATGCGAAGAAGAAGAAATATCACCATATTTTGGGGTCAGGTGGCTACATGACTGCCCTGCCTAGGTGGCGAAGCTATGAAGCTGCGCTTGTGAAAAGAGGTATCATTCCACAGACACATGACTGGCCCGATAGGTCCAAGTTCTGGTTATTCGCGCATGGGGCAACGTTGGACGCTGAGACTGGGATGATTGTTGCGGAGGGACCATGGTCGGAAAAAATAACAAATGTCGTAGCAGAACTAGAGAAGGCAATAGAAGCTGTTCGAAAAGGAACTTTTGTTCCCGATAGAGAGAACGACGAGCTGACGAGGGCACTCGGGAACCCCGAAAAGTGGGGACGAACACGAGGCTTTGGAGCCTCTACCCCGTGGAGCCAAGGGTTTGCAGCGGACATTGGCACTTACAGAAGCCGTGATAGAAGCAAGAAAAGGGTGATGGAACGGATATCGACATTAGAAGAAAAGGTGGATTTTCTCTTGAAGAAAGGGGGACACCCTATACCTGACACTGAAGAGGAGGTAGAACATCGTCCTGCACCTGATCAGCTGCAAATAGAAGACGATCATGTAGCAGATGCCGTCCCATCTCAGCATAGAAGCAGCGTGGGTTCCACGCACCTGCAGCTAGAATACGGTCGTGCAGTCGAACCGTCGGCGCCTCACTAACCCGTGGATGATATCACGGAGAAGACAAACTGTGAGATACATATGCCAATGGGGAACATATCCTTCAGGGTGGCGTCAGACTATGCTTTAGCGAATCAACCTGGAGCAACCTACCATGGTGGTCAGATTCCAGCATCCCATGCTCGTGTCGGGTTGTCAACAATTACGCCGGGATGCCATTCAATTGAGATCCATATTCCTGGAGGTGAAGGCGAGAAGACACTGGGAGAAATGGAGCTTGGTATCATCTTGTGGAATAAGAAACACATCGTGTTTCCTAACTCGGCGCCAAGGCCACCGACTCCTCCAGGTACAAATGCACCATACCTCCATCAATTACTGAATGTTGCACCACATGTAAGCTTATTTTTAATAGTTTTTCACTCCAAGTCCACCCCCCAACGCACGACCTCCAAGTCCACCCCCCAACGCACCTCCAAGTCCACCCCACAACGAAGATTGGGAGCCCGAGGCGGAGGGTCCATCGCCCGTGCACTCCCGTGAGCCGACGGATGCGCCCACTACGGGTACGGCAAAGCGGAAGCTACAGTTCAGAAGAAACAGGACTCCTCCCAAGAAGAGACCAAGGAAATCCAAGAAAGTCGAGACTCCCCCGGAGTTACCAGGCCTAATGACTCCGGAGGAACCAACCGATGCCGTGAAAGCCAAAACCAAAGCATGGTTCGCACGGTTTCCCCTGAAGCCCCCCCCCCCCAGACGTCTGGAAGGAAACTCTGAAGGACATCCCAAAGTGGAAAACTGAGCGGACCATCGACAACTTATATTATCCTGCACCGCCGCCCCTTTCAGACTATGAACGATACATTGAGAAGACGCACACCGCACAGATGAAGCAGACGGAGGAGATGAAGCAGGCGGAGCAGACGAAATGCGGGAAACAAGTTCCCCAGCTCGGACAACAAGAAGCACGGTCAATTGCCCCGCTCAAGGTCTTATCTGACCAGGCTTCAGTGTCCGGTCCACGCATGGGCGACGTGGGTTACGCTATTGCTGATGTGGTATATACATACAAGCCCGGGCACCCTCTGGTCGGAATTCCTACTGCTCTAACAACACAACTACGGAGTTTACATGATTGGTACTTGGAGGCCGCAAGGCAGAAGAGAGACTGTATCATGGCTCAAGTTCAGATCAACACTACTTCAGAGATTACGGTGTCGAGCTTGGGTTCGATGATTTCTTCCAGATGTACAATCAACGTGCCCTCGACAAGTCTATCCTCAGCTGCTACTATTTGTAAGTGATTTATTTGGGTAATTTAATTATTTAGTTAAGCTCGTGTTCGTTGCCCGTATAATTATCACTCACGACATTCTTTTTGTATGCTACTATGCAGAATGAAGATTCGTGAATGCAGGCTGGCAGGAATCTGGGACTTTGAGTTCATTGACCCGTATTCGTATCATCAAAACACAATAGAAAGGTTCAACAAGGATACACCGGATGATTTGCTAAGGTTTTTGAAGCGACAAAGTACAAAAAAAGAAATCGCCCTACGGATTCAAGTGAGTGTTACTGTCTTGTAGACATTCCATTTTGCTTACCTGATGTTAAGTGTAATTTATGAGTATGCATGATTGCGTGTGTACACTTGCACAGTTCCCACTTCATATTGTTCATCATTATAATCGATAAAGGACAAGTTGAAGTCTGGGACTCGTTAACCTGGGGCGCTGACACATGGAAGACCGCGCGTCAGATGCTTCAAAAGTATATATATATCGGCCTCTTTCGTTCATCGGCCTCTTTTTCGTTCATTTCCTGATATCAAGTAAGTAATAATTAACTCTTCTATTCATTTTTCTTTTGTCGCCCAGGGTTTGGCAAATGTTCATCAAGGAAGAACCCGGTACATGGGCAGACAAACTCCACTTTCAGATTAACAAAGTAAGTAGTACTACGTACCCTGATTTCAATACCATTACCATTCTCTTGATTATTATTAATTTGACTGAATTATGTTTCTCGTATATAGAAAGTCCCGCAATAACCACAGGGAACTGATTATTGTGGATACTACGTTTGCGAGTTCATTCACAGGACGATCAATGAGAAATCGCGTACTTCCAGAAATCTAGAGGTACGTAACCGGATCTTCACAACTTTATTTATGTTGCCATTAATTTTGTTTAGTTTGGTTCATAACTTAATTGTTTTCATCTACTTCTTTTAAAGATGGCACGAAAGCGGGCGCAACTCAAACCAATCGACCGTTGCAAGGCTATTGCAGAGGAATTGGCAGGATTTCTTCTCACGCAAGTCATAGCAGAAGACGGAGAATTTTTCCATCCTATGAACCAATAGCCAGCTCCCTTCTCTATGCAAGTATACAGCTATTGAAAACGAACTTCAGATTATGTAATTCTCGGTCGATTACTTCGTGTTAAATGTATATATATATATATATATATATATATGTACTTTTATTTGGTGCATCAACATTTAACCGCAAACACGGAATCGGAAACACTTAACCGCAAACACGGAATCGGTGTTTCCGGATACGTATTTCCGATTACGTGTTTTCCGATTCCGTGTTCGTAAAAAACGAAACACAGACACACGGAAACGGAAAGACTAAACGGAAACACGTAAACGGAAACCCTGAAAATACGGAACACGCCCTAAACCCTAAACCCTAAATACGGAATCGGAAACCCTGAAAAGAAAAGGAAAAAAAAGAGAAAAAAAAGCTTTAGGACCGGTTGGTGTTACCAACCGGTTCTAAAGGTCCTCCGCCTGCGCGCGCTCTTCGGCGCCCACGTGGAGGCCTTTAGAACCGGTTGGTGACAGACCGGTTCTAAAGGGGGGGAGGCCTTTAGTCCCGGATACGTAGCACCGGATTTGTATCCGAGTCCAAAGGCCCTTACAAACCGGTGCTACTGCCCTGTTCTCCACCAGTGGTTTGTGTGCAATATGGGCGCGAGCGCCGGTGCGACAGCAAATACATAAGCTCTATAAAAAGGAGATAGCACCCATTCGTTTGAACCGAAACCCTAGAATGTTAGAAGGAGTTAGCAAATTTTTGTGAACAATTTTTCAACAGAAGTATGTCATGTATTCCACATTTATTATTACACATCACCAACAACATCCCTATCTAGTCTTCTAAATTTTCTTCGTGTAGAGATTGTCCATGAACCCTATGTCCCTTGCTTATGATCACTTCGGCCGTAACAATGGAGCATCTTCATTATTTAACGGGATAGTTGTGTCAGCATTCACGGTGAAGGGTGGAATTTCCACAAACTTATTATAATCTTCAGACATGTCTGTCTTGTCCCCGATTCCCACGATGTTTCTTTTCCCTGAAAGAACTCTGTGACGTTTTGGCTCATCGTATGATGTATTTGTTTGCTTATTTTTTTTCTTTTTTTGGTCTCGAGGACATGTCCTTCACATAGAAGACCCGAGCCACATCATTGGCTAGGACGAATGGTTCATCATTGTAATCAGGATTGTTGAGATCCACTGTCGTCATTCTGTAAAGCGGGTCTACCTTTACCCCTTCTCCATTCAGGTTGACCTATTTGCACTTGAACAAAGGGACCTTTAAAGAAGGTCCATAGTCACGTTCCCATATCTCCTCTATGTAACCATATTATGTGTCATTTTTCCATTCTCTTTTGTTGTACCAAAGCGGACACCACTGTTTTAGTTGGTGCTCTTCTTATCTTGGGCGATCGTGTAAAATGTATTCCCATTTATCTCCTACCCTTAAAAACTCCCAATAGTCGAAGATGGTGACCCGGCCAACATGTACAACTGATCTTCAACAGTGTTGTCATTTATAAGATGTGTTTGCAATCAACTTCCGAATGTCTCCATGTGTTTGCGTTTAATCCATGAGTCATCCTTCCCCGGGTTTGTTGAGCGTACAATATTCTTGTGTTCCTCGAGATACGGAACTACGAAGATGGAATTTTGTAGAACTTAGTAGTGTGCTTTAGTGAAAGAATTTCCGTCCCTGGGTATCATTGTTTTCTTTCCCAACGTTCCTTTTCCCCTCAGTCTCCCCTCATGCCGTGATTCAGGAACACCAATCGTCTTAAGATCAGGAATAAAGTCAACACAGAACCCAATTACCTCCTCTGTTCCATAGCCCTTCGAGATGCTTCCTTCTGGCCTAGAACGGTTATGAACATATTTCCTCAAGACTCCCATGAACCTCTCAAAGGAGAACATATTGTGTAGAAATACCGGACCGAGAATATGAATCTCTTCACATAGGTGAAACAGGAGATGAGTCATAATGTTGAAGAAGGATGGTGGGAACACCAACTCAAAACTAACAAGACACTGGACCACATCCCTCTGTAATCTTGCCAGAATTTCTGGATCAATTACCTTCTGAGATATTGCGTTGAGGAATGCACATAGCTTCACAATGAGTACTCGAACATTTTCCGGTAGAAGCACCCTCAATGCAATCGAAAGCAACTGCATCGTAATCACGTGGCAGTGATGAGACTTCAGGTTTTGGAATTTTTTCTCTGCCATGTTTATTACCCCCTTTATATTCGATGAGAAGCCAGATAGAACCTTGATACTGTAAAGGACTTTGAAAAATATTTCCTTCTCTGTTTGGTAAGAGCGTAGCTGCTTAAGTAATGGCGCCCTGTATTCGTGTGCTTGTTTCTTGGGTCTTTCCTACGTTGCTGGTCCTCCCGTGCTTCTGGCGTATCATTTGACTTCCCATACACGCCCACGAAGCATAGCAGGTTGACACAGAAATTGTTTATCATGTGCATCACGTCGATTGAAGAGAGGACCTCTAGAACTTTCCAATAGGGTAGCTCCCAAAATATAGATTTCTTCTTCCACATGGGTGCGCGCTTATCAGGGCCGTTCGGAATAGGTTGGCTGCCATCACCCTTCCCAAAAATTATTTTTAGGTCCTTGACCATATCGAATAAATCATTACCACTACGGAGGTTAGGCTTCTTCCGGGTATCTGCCTCACCTCTGAAATGCTTCCCTCCTTTCTTTCTTACACGATGCTTGATCGGAAGAAATCTACGATGCCCCAGGTATACAATATTTTTTATATTTATCCAAATAAAAATTGTCAGTCTTATCTAAACAGTGTGTGCACGCATTGTATCCCTTGTTTGTATGTCCGGAAATATTACTAAGAGCAGGCCAATCATTGATGGTTACGAAAAGCAACGCCCGTAGGTCAAATGGATTTTGTTCGTTCTCAACCCACACACGTACACCTGGTTTGCCCCACAATGTAAGAGTTCTTCCACTAATGGCCTTAGATACACATTAATGTCGTTGCTAGGTTGCCTCGGGCCTTGGATGAGAACTGGCATCATAATGAACTTGCGCTGCATGCACAACCAAGGAAGAAGGTTGTACATACATAGAGTCACGGGCCAGGTGCTATGACTGGAGCTCTGCTCCCCAAAAGGATTAAAGCCATCTGTACTTAGACCAAATCATAAGTTTCTTGCGTCTCATGTAAAGTCCGGGAAGTCTCTCTCGATCTTTCTCCACTGCGTCAACGGGGTGTCTCAATTTTTCGTCTTGCTTACGGTCTTCTTTATGCCATCGCAACAACCTAGCATGCCCTTTGTTTATAAACAGACGTTTCAACCGTGGTATTATAGGAGCATACCACATCACCTTTGCAGGAACCCTCTTACGGGGGGCTCGCCGTTAACATCACCAGGGTCATCAGGTCTGATCTTATACCATAGTGCAGTACATACCGGACATTCATCCAAATTCTCGTACTTCTCACCGCGGTACAGAATGCAGTCATTAATGCATGCATGTATCTTATGCACATCTAATCCTAGAGGGTAGAGAGCTTTCTTTGCTTCGTACATACTCTCGGGCAATTCGAATTCCTTTCGAAGCTTCGGCTTCATTAGTTGAAGTAAAATCTCAAATGCCTTGTCAGTCACACCGTTGTGTGCCTTCCATTTCAGAAACTCTAGTGTGGTACCGAGCTTTGTGCTGCAATCTTCGCAATTTGGATACAACAAATTTTTATGATCCTGTAACATGTTGTCCAGCTTCAACCTCTCCAATTCACTAGTCTTCCTCGGTCGAAGATACTGTTTTATGTGAGCTAATGTGTGGCTCGGTTATTTCGTCGAACACCTCGTGTGCATAGTAAAATAACACACACTAGCACCCAGCTCTCTCACTCCTCCAAGCAAAAAGAAAGAGGGAAGCGGGGCTGGGAGGCAGGATATATAGGGGAAGGGGGCCATTCGTTCGGGTTTGTGGAATGAACCGGGACCAATGCCCTTGCGCGTGCCACATGGCATGTGGCGAGGCATTGGTCTCGGTTCATGCCACAAACCGGGACAAAAGCCGCCTAACGAACCGGGACCAATGCCCTAAGGCGATTTCTGCTGCCCCGGGCGCACAAACCGGGACCAATGCCTAGCATTTGTCCCGGATTTTAATGCAACCGGGATTAATGCCTTTTCTAGCCCTGAACCAAAGGTGTTTTTTCCACTAGTGATAATATTGATTTTCACGATTGCATCTTCGACCGATGTTTCCATGTTCAGATAGATGGTCTGGAACATGCATGTATTCTTCCGGGCATGCACATCCTCACCCCACAAAGCTTCAACATAAAAATTAACGTTCTTTCTTCCAAGTGCATCCCAAAAATGAGTAACCAAAAAAGACATCATAAATGACTAAGAACTACTCACCTTCATTTTCATATCCACACGTACGTCAAGGTTCAATGTTCTGTCTTAGCTAGCAGTTGCTGCATGTTCCTTTTACTGATTGCAACAAGTGTCTATGCCTAAGAACTAGGTTTTCTGCTGCTCCACATTTCAGTTTATGGCCAATATTTCCAACAAAATAATTGTGTATATTGCTATAGATTCGATTTTCATAGTCAACTGTAGGTAGGATAATATTCCTCCATGTTCAGGTTGTACAGTTGCAACTCTACTTTTACCGGTGTAATTTTTCAAGAAACATTCTTCTCACTTTGTGCACCGGTCAATTTTTTATTTCATTTCTTATTCCCATTTAAAGTTGCGATTATGATATATAATAGATTTAAATCCTTCATATTTATTTGCAAATTCCCGCTGCAACGCGCGGGGTATCTTCTAGTTCAATTGAAAGCACCGCCGCGCCATGAAGTATCAGGACCTTCCGGCCATGCATGGAGTTATTACATGCAGTCGTTATGATGCCTCCCATTTATTTTGGGATTTTTTACTTTATTTGCCGATAAATACAATTTGCATTTTTTCTGCATGCATTCTTACTACTCTGACTTTTAGGGAATAGTATGTTTTATACTACTCAGCTTTTTGGCACTAGTGTGAATTAACAGGAACCCTTAGATCATCTACATGGGTGCACCCAACGGCCCTTCAATAGGGTTATTGGGACGCCGGAAACGAGAATGTCACTTTGCCGCGGTTGCAATAACGGAAAGTTTGTTAGGATGACCCAATTAATACATGGTGCAACACTCCCACGCCGGCCAAGACCCATATAGAACGCGGCATATGAGTGTATACCAAAATCGGTACACATTGCCATGTCGGATAGAGTCAAATGGGCATGCATATCCATATCAGGGGGAGTATCAGGCGTCATGCATGTACGGCAGGTTCCCGAAGGTACCCAACTGGATGCCGGAAGATTCACGAATTTTTGTCCGATACGGGAGTTTCAGCCTATAAGCGCGTGTAAACTCACGAGAGAGAAGTGGATGCCGGTGAAGCGGCCCACACCCCGGAGTTAAATCTTTGGCATCCAAAGCACACAACACACCTATAATAACATGCTATGGAACCACCTTGCTTGTGTTGGGGTCCAGACGATCCGGAGCCCCCCCTCCGGTGAAACCCTAGACCCGCTGGAGAAATACCGGACTTATACGGAAACATGCGGTAACAGCGTCGAAAGGGGGTAGCAATATGGAACTACTTGCTTGGTTGTGTTAGGATAGGCCATAGCAACATAAAACAACAAGGTAGAACCCACCTCTTTGGAAGATTCACGATGTTTCTTTCGATACGGGAGTTTCAGCCTATAAGCGCGTGTAAACTCACGAGAGAGAAGTGGATGCCGGTAAAGCGGCCCACACCCCGGAGTGAAATCTTTGGCATCCAAAGCACACGACACACCTAAGATAACACGCTATGGCACCACCTTTCTTGTGTTGGGTTCCAGACGATCCGGAGCCCACCCTCTGGTGAAACCCTAGACCCGCTGGAGAAATACCGGACTTATACGAAAACACGCGGTAACGACGTCGAAAGAGGGTAGCAATATGGAAATAGTTACTTGGTTGTGTTAGGGTAGGCCATAGCAACCCAAAACACAAATAAAATAGACTTAGTGTGTGAAAACCCACTCGATAGTGGTGTCGATGTAGTATGAATAAATAAAATTGACATAGATCTCTCGATACATGGTAACGGTTGTGAATATATATATTTTAAACATAAAATATTAACATATTAATTTTATCAATTGAGAGTAATTGAAAAATACACATGCATCCACAAAATAAGAAAAAAATATTGCACCTGTGCCGATGGCAAAGCCGTCTGCATAGTGCTTGGTAAGCCTAGCCAGACGGTACAGTCACCTGTCCCGACGGCTAGTGGGGTGCCGAGGGCCATAGTCGGCCTCATTTCCCTTGTGCCGACGGCTATGTGGATGCCGAGGGCCACCGTCGGCCTCTTTTCCGCTGTGCCGACGGCCAGCTCTATGCCGACGGCCTCTTTGGTAGGCTGAGGCTCCGCCCCCCTACGCCGACGGCCCCCGACATTTGGCCGTCGGTGTACACGGCGATTCCTGTAGTGATGCTAGCAATAGAACCAAACTTTAGAGCATCAGGCGGACCCCTGACGGGAGCTCTTTGAGGCCTTCACGCGCTTCATCGGGCCTCATTCGCCAACCAACGCAAACACCGTGAGAGGAGCACAAGTTGTATGAACCATGACCTCGACACCGTCCTCGCATCCTACGGGGTATCAGCCGCCACATCCTTGATGCATGTCTTGGGTGGCGCCATCGCTAGGCGCATCTTTGTCGCACTACTCCTTTCCGTTGTGCCCTGATATGTCGTCGTCAATGCCCCATCCTCGTGTCTTGTGTTCCCTCTGTTCCCCAAGCCCGAGCCATGCTATCCCTTGAGCTAGCGAGGCGGCATTTTTCCAATAAGTGGATCTTTTTTACTTAAAGAGTTTTAAGCGTTACACCTGACCTCTGCATAACTAGAATGTACATAACACTAAACAGCTCACAGGTCTCGGAACAACAAAAAGGATAGGAGAATTACATATCACAAATAGAAATTTTAGATAGGCCTATGGTACTGGAAGAAAAATCCGAAGCTAATGTTGTCATCACTGCCGGGAAAACAATCCCTTTGCCGCAACCTCCAACATCAAAGACACCTCTGAAAATAGTTCTCGATGATCCACACACTGTAGAGGCGGCCATAATCAGAGCAAAGCTTAGTCTGGTAGATAACATGCATAACAAAAGCATTTTTATCGTTAAAAACCTTCTCATGGTAGGGTGGCGGCATATTCTTTCATACCTAGAAGCCGCCATCACCTCTACGGTGCTGACGTCCCCCCCCCCCCCCCACCCACCCAAAGGAGAAACTGCCACAGCTATTCTCACCGCCCCACAACATACTCTCCTTCTTCCACCCAAAAAATAGGAGGAATGTGCTGAAGACGGAGCCGTATGTGTGTGTGGCGGACTAGACCACATTAAATCACCGTTGCGCGACCCTTTTTACACAGGGGGTAGCCGTGGCTTGTAGACGTCCTCCATGGTACAAAAGAACATAGTGCAGCCATCCACAAGACAGTACGCAGGCCGATGGTTGGCGGCGGACTATGGCACCATCACGGTCGACTCCGGATGTGGCCTCTCTGCGTTCGAGGACGACGATGACGACAATACGATTGGAGATGAGCTCGAATACGCCACCTTACAATGGTACAAGATCAAGAGCTAGGATTAGTTTAAGTTAACTTCCATTCAAATTTTGTAAGATATGAAAATAAGGATACACCCTGGCAGGTGTATCTATTTCAAGAAGAAGGGCCGAGATGGCCAATTACATTGCGGTTGGCACAGACGCCAAGAACGCAAACCCAATCCACCGCGAAGGAAACGGGGTGGATCACTCGCGACATCTCCACCTATCCACCGATGCTAAACTATCCCTAAAGAGGCCTGCCAGGCGCCAGCGTTCAGCCTCATCCAAAATAGTGCGCATGACGACTTCCACCGACGGACGTGCACCTTTGAAGACAATGTCGTTACGGTGCCTCCACAAACACCAAGAAACGAGGGCCACTGCCGTCCAAATGTCCCTGACTCGCCGACTGGTAGGAAGCCAAGTAGCGAGCCTGTGCGCTGGCAGAGGAGGTGTGAACTCCACCTCTGCCCCCCAAATCTGCTGGAACCTCGCCCAGATCTCCCTGGCAAGAACGCAACCAAGGAGCAGATGATCAATATCCTCCCCGTCCTGGTCGCAGAAGGGGCACGAAGCAGGATGGGGGAGTCCCCTGCGAGCCAGCCTGTCCGCGGTCCAACATCTGCCTCTGAGGGCCTGCCAAAGGAAAACTTTGCATTTGGCTGGTGCTCGGGAGCTCCAGATCTCCCGGGCTCCGCCCAACCTGATCCTCCCGGCAAAGCGGGCCCTGTACGTCGACCTAGCAGAGTAGCGGCCAGTGGTCTCCCACTGCTAGAGGAAACGGTCCTCGGTCCCCTCCGTGAGCGTAACATCCACCAGCTGGTCAACAATGAAAAGCAGCTCATGGATCTCGGGGCCTACCAGGTCAACTGGAATGTCCTGAAACCATCCACCCTGGAGTCCATCCTTGACTAGTCTGGTGCGCCTTGCGCGCTTGGGGATCCGAAGGAAGAGTTTTGGGTCTAAATCCCTAATCCTCCCTCCTGCCAGCCATCTGTCCGTCCAGAAAAGTGTGGAGGAACCGTCACCCAGCATCGAGATCGTGGCAGCCTCAAAGACCTGTCTCACTACCCGGGGGACCTAAATGTTGAACTCCTTCCACGGCTTTGAGCCATCCACCCTGCTAAGCCACAGCCACCGCGCTCGAAGAGCCTGGTTCATGAGGCGAAGATTTGGGATTCCTAGTCCACCATACGGCTTGGGCATGCAGACCTTGTCCCAGGCCACCAAGCAGTGACCTCCATGCACATCCCTCCTGCCTTTCCAGAGGAACCCTCTAAGGATCTTGTCCAAAGCGCCAATGGTTTTGTCGTGGGATGATCACGGCAGATGTTACCAGAGGTAACTGATCTTGGGGCAAGTCGACACAGGTATTTGGGAGAGGGTTTAGCTCGAAAGAGAACATGGTGATAAGCGATCTAGGAATCGGCACTCAACTCGCCGAGTCTCGAATATGGCTCTCGATTTATACTGGATACTCGATAACAGGTGATATGATTATGTCTTGAATCTCTGTCAAGCTAAGCCTAGGGGCCGGTTTATAAAGTACCCGTACCCCCCCTGGCTTGCCCTCCAAGGCGCAGTTTGAGTCCTATCCGAACTCCGCTTACAAACCCTAGCTTTCCTTACCGCAACCCACAATCCGGGTTACGAGGCCTACAAACTTTGGGCCTTCCAGAAGTTTCTTTATCCTTAGCCGGATCCCGCGCAGCGTCCTTTGGGCCGGGTTACACCTTGGAGTTGGCCTACCGGGTTACTATCCCCCCATCAGTAGTCCCCAGGATAGCTTGGGCTTCCTGGATTCTTCCTTGAAGCGCTGGCTATTCACTGCAAAAATATCAAACGCTCAAGCGTATGGAGGCCGGGTTACAATGCTTTGATAAATGGCTGGGCCCAACTCCACGGTGACCATGCAATAACCCGACTCTCCTCCGAATGCTTCTCCTAATTTTCCAGGTCTAAGTCTTAATAAAAACTCCACGACTCTGCACTTTTCTCGATAATTAATCCTGATACCACGGAAAGTATCCCTTTCTCTTTTTTGCCAGGATCTCTTGCTCAACACTCGATGCACCTCCCGTAAACCTTGAATAGGTAGCCGTTACCCCGCAATTTCCGGGTCCCACCCGTTGGACTTAGTTTTTCCACCCGAACCATTATAAATAGGTCCTTAGGGGTAACCCTAACCCCAACGTCTCACTTCTCCTCATTCCTCTTCCTCCGTGCCCAAACCCGCAGAGTGCCATTACGGGAACTTCGCGCGCATCACCGGAGCCCATTGGTCGCCGGCTGCGCTCCGCCACAGCGCGCTCAGCCCCGCCGCCGAGATCCGCCGCCGGACACCCGACCTGCCCGCCAAGAGTCGCGAAAGGGCACCAGGCCTGCGCTATTTGCCTCCGCAAGGCTTCATTTCAACCTCCTCCGGTAAGTCTCCGGCACTCATTAATCTGCCCTTGCAATTTCTTGGTTTTGCCTCAAATTGGATCTAAATCGACCCGCCGGCGATTTCTCGGGGCGCACCGAATTAGGTTGCTAGCATTCATCCTAACCCATCCAATAGATAAGATATAGACTTCAGTTCACTCCTCTACTACCAGTAATCATTAATTTTGCCGTAAATCTAGAAATGGAATTCCCAATCTGGGCTCGAGCCGCCTAAAATTTCCGCCCTTGCTTCTGTCACCCGGAAAATCCTCCCTTTCCAGTTCATTTACTCGCGATAGATGCACGGACAACCATCTATTTCTCCTAAACACTTATCCATACATTAACCTCCATAATTTTTATAAGAACGCACGATACCCGGACAATTTGTACCGTGCTCCGCAAAACAATACCCGGATAACATTTAACTTCCAAGTTGCCTCAATACCTCTTTCAATACTCGGCTAACTGACAGTCTCCGAGTCTCGTTTCTCATGTTTTCTACCTGATGCTTTACAGGTTAACCCCATGGCACCCAAGAAGCAGGGAAAGCAGCCAGTCAAAGCCAAGACCACAAACTCCATATCCGCCAACTGGGCGCGATCTTCGGTCACCAAGGCCAAATTAGAAGAATTGGTCGAGCTAGGGGTTCTCCCCCCTCAAGAAATTATCCACTGGAGGGTGCCGGGTAATGAAACTCGGCCTACTCCGGCAGAAAACGAGGTAATATGCTTTGTTGAACATGTGACCCGGGGCTTCCGGCCTCCGGGTCATCCTTTCTTTCGCGACGTTTTAAGCCATTATGGCCTTCGCATTTTCGACATAGGACCCAACTCCGTTTTAAACATCACTCATTTTATCGTTCTTTCCGAGTCTTACTTGTGCATGCCGCCAAGTCTGGCCCTCTTCGTCGAACTCTTCCAGTGCAAACCGTGCCGCGAAAGCGGCGACGGTGCACTTCTTACTTGCGGCGGGGTTTCCATCCAACGCCGCAAGAACTCCTTAATGCCTCCTCTCACCCTTAACTCCCACGTAAAGCACTGGCAGCTCTCATACTTTTACTGCCAGGACACCTCCCCACCCGGCGAAAAGAAGTTGCCGGGTTACTCGGAGGGTCAACTTGATATTTCTGAAGCCTTCAATAGGTTTGCCCCTGACCCGGAAAGGGAAGAAATTCTGCCTCTATTGGCCAAAATCTCCATCCTTTCTGCCCAAGGCCTCATCGGGCTTAACCTGGTGAAGACTTGGGTCGATTTCCGCATCCAACCCAACTCCATTCGCACAAAACTGATGTGCGAATACTCGGGGCAAACCACGGACCCGATCCGATACTCCACCAGCAATTTCGCTCCTAGCGATGCCAACAAAACAATCAAGGGCTTTCTGACGGAAAAGCTCGAGGTGATCCGGAACATAGCCGGATTAGAACCTTTTACCCTCGAGAACCCGGCCCCCGCGGTAAGGACCTAACTCTAACAAGTTCAATTTTATTCGTTCCTCTTGGTACAACTGTTAATCCTTGCTCTGGTGTCTCCACCTCAGGCCGACAGTAACTTCTAGAAGGCGGATACTCCTCCTAACTCCGGAAACCCGGAAGAGGAAGGGGATGCCGTTAACTCGGACGAAGGTACATACTTAGTCCCCTTGAATACGTCATGCCCTATTTCTCATTTCCATACTATAATCTTGATTACTTTCAGAGCAAGAAGACCAAGACGAGGAGGAAGAAACGGACGACAAGGTGGAGTCTGCCAGTGATGAAGATGAACCGGAGCCAGCAATTAAGGCCGGATCCAAAAGAAAACCCCAAGGAATTGTTTTCCAGGTTTCATTTCATTTCCTTGTGCTTAATTTGCGTTCCCGTGATATCATTCATGAGCTAACCCTGTCATCACCCCTTTGGCCATACTGAAGGAGCCACCTGCGTCCAAGCGTAGAGTGACCCGGAACCATCCGGGTAACGAGACCCTTAACCCGGGTACTTCATCGCCTCCAGCTCGACATACTGGTATTCACCATACACAATAATCTTTCCCAAACATTCCCTCACAAAGTAATCTCACACCTTGCTTGGTATTTTTCAGTATCTTCCGGGTCCAGCAGCGGCTTTCCCTCGGACTTCGCGGTGAACCCCGGGTAAAGTTCTTTTCCTGATGCTATGCCGAACTTTAATCGCCCTTTTCATGACTTATGCGCTAACTGCACCCTTGCACTTTATATAGAGCCACGGTCGTTGTTAGCGACCAGGAAGACATGGAAGTTGAGGACCGGGGTAAGAATAAACCGACCGACAATGCATTCACCACAGCTGGTGATGAGCAAGCGTCACCAACGAACCCGGCTAGGCAAGAAGCCGGGTATCCAATAGCCTCGCACGCAAGCGAGAAGGAAAAAGGCGCAGCTGCGGGCGCGGGAGGAGGGCCAAACTCCGATATTCGGATGACCCGGGTGCTGTCTCCTGTTACGAAGAAAACTTCTTCTCCAAATTTCCACGCCCCCGAGCCTTCTAACTCGGATAACAATGATTTTAACCAGTTGATGAGTGCTCTCCTGTCCATGAAGGCTTCAGAGGGAAATATCTTGGAGCGTATGGCCGCAGCACATCAGGTAACATTACTTGATATTCCTTACTACACACCCAGTCCCCAATTTCGGAGCATAACTTGCTGAAGTTGTGCTCGGTACTTCATACAATATTCGGCTTGTCATGATATCTGACTTACAGTTTTACTCGTTCCTTGCAGGCGGAAATTACTCGGTCCGACGAGGTATTACACAAGACCGAGCAGCTCCTGCTTGCTGAAGTAAAGCGCAGAGAAACCCTTGAGGCGGAGGTGAAGACTTTGAAAAAAGATGTCTCCAGATACAAGAAGAAATACGATGCGGCCCAATCTACGCTGAAAAACTTGTCGAACCAGCTTGCGGACACTTATCGCATCTTGCTAAGTAAGTTTTTGTTCGCGATTAACTTTACATGCCTCTATCTTATCGTTATAATAATCAAGATTACTGATATGCTTTCTTTGTATCTCAATTGCAGGTGCTAACCTTGCTGCTCCAGAGGACGATGCCGTTGCTATGACTAAAACGCTAAAGACTGTGCTCCGAACATTTTTTGCCGGCACAAAGCTTTTATTGGATGCCGTGAAATGGCCTTCCGAGGTGTACCCAGGCGAAGAAAACCTTACGCAAGCTTTTTCGACGGTGCCTGGATGGATTGAAATATGGAAGCGCTCGTCTTGCCGAGTCGGTATGACCCGGGCCTTTACGCTGGCGAAAGCTTATTTTCCTAAGCTTGACCCGGCAAAGGTAATATCCGGGTTTCCAGAATTCAAGGCTGACGGCTCCAAGTTTACGCCCAAGGATTTCAAAGTTATACAATCCGCCGTACGCCACTCGGCTACTGCCTTGGCCGATAAGATGGAACTGGACACAATCATGAGCTCGTATGACGCGGAAGGCAAAACCATTTTGGTAGAGGCACCCCCCCTTTCGATATGCTGGAGAAATGGGCGACTGACCTGGCCAGGAGGAAAGAAGAAGCTGCTAGGAGAGAGGCCGAGTCAGGCTTAAGGCCGTCTACCTCTACGCCGGTTGTTCCTCCGCCTGTCCGTCCTGATGTGGAAAGTCCGGGTAATGCTGCTGGAAAGGCTAAGGAGCAAGTTCAAGACCAAGACCCGGAAGACCATTCCCAGGATGCCGAGTAGGATAATGTCTTGTAAAAAACTGGTATGATTTTGATGATGCGCTTGTTGCGCCATTGATACTGGTACTGTCACTTTGTACTTTTAACTCGTGATAACTTTGTGCCTTTCCCGGCTTTTGATAACCTCGATCCTTGTTTTATTCTTAAGCTTATTCTCGATACCCAATTGCTTTTGATTCCCTTTTCGAGGCTCGGTTAACCGAGTATCGTGGGCTTTGATAGGCGGACTTTTCTTTAAGTCCCCAAGACTCGGAAGCCAAGGTTTTTCGAGCTTTAATAGATAAATAGCTTGTTTCTGTTTCGAAGTCCCCAGTCCCCATGACCCAAAGTACGAGCCAGGGGGGTGTGGCCTTTCTCAGATGACAAACTGCTCTTTACTAAGCCGAAAACCAATAGCCATTCACGTAAATACTGAAGTCATGCTTGATACTTGTTGAGTTTCCGGCTATTTAGCCTTGTACTCTGCATAGACTTGTGGTTTAGATGACCCTTTTGATTATCTTGTACTGTAAGCCGGCTTTCGCGTGGATACCATGTTGTTACATCTATACGAAAAACAGGGTCAAGCAAGTCCCATTGGGCTGCATGGTTTGATTGTAATCGTAAACGAACAGATCATGCCACTTTGGTGCGATTCACATCGAGCTTAAGTAAGAATAACCAAGAAATTTGGCTCCTTCGTCCGGTTATAAGATTGCAGCCGTACTCATCTTGCAAGTAATCGGCCCTCATAACTCATAGGCATCAAGGCCAGGTCTCTGGGTTGTGACTACTATTTAAGCAGTTCAATTCCCAAAGACTCATGTACGTGCAACGTATTTTGATGATACTGATGTATTGATAATAAAAAATATCACTTACTTGTACTTGAAGCAAAGACCATGATAAGACTTGAAAACCATCTCTTTTATTGATACGAAAAAGTTTGTGCCAGCAGGCCGCCTCATTAAAAACCTCCCAGTCCCCTTAGGTACCCTGGGTAGGAAAAGAGCGCGTATGAAACCTGCTGTCCGTTACACTGCTTTAGTTCTTCTCGAGAATCGGCCCCAGGCTGGCACGGCGGATGCACATTCTCCATTTGTTAGTGCCTTTCATAATGAGTACCGGGTTTGTTAGCCAATCCGGGTATGTCGTTCTTGTAGCGCGGCTAGTTGTAGATAGCGGTGTGCTTTCCTCTTCTACACCAGGGAGCTTGGAAGGACCGCTCCTGACGAAGGCCACCATCTTAGGATCTTGTTCTGTCCTAGTTTTTGCTTTATCCCCTTCAGAGGTCGGCCTTTTTGACGTTGCCCTTTCCTCCAGGTTTGCCTGCGATCGGTAATGCTTGAGGTCCTCTTTCCTACAGGCTTGCTCAGCCATTGCTGCATCTCCTTCATCGCATTCAGCTGCTATGTCTCGATTTCCGTGTATGGTAATGGTCTTCTTAGGACCCGGGATTTTCAGTTGTAGATACACATAACACGGTCTTGCCATGAACTTGGCATAAGCCGGCCTTCCAAACAATGCGTGGTAGGGACTGCGCAACTTAACCACCTCAAAAGTAAGCCACTCAACCCGATAATTGTCCTTTGATTCCCCAAAAGCTACCTCCAACGCCATTTTTCCTTCAGGGCACGCTGAATGACCCGGCACTATCCCGTGAAAAACTGTTGTACTCTTTTGCAGTTGAGATTCTTTGAGGCCCATGCGCAGAAAAGTTTCCCAGTACAGTATATTGATGCTACTTCCTCCATCCATCAAGACTTTTTTCAGCTCATACCCATTGACCTGTGGTGCCACTACCAAGGCTAAAACTCCCGGGTGATCAACTCTGTCCGGATGATCCCTTCTGCTCCAAGTTACCTCCTGTTCTGACCACCTCAAATACCTCGGAACAGCGGAAGAGACTGAATTGACCGCTTGTTTCAGTATCTTTTTATCCTTGTTAGAGCCTCCAGTAGTGTGCACATGATATTGACCCAACTGCTTGGGGTTAGCCTGAAAACCTCCCGCTCCCCCTTGATTATTGCCCGGATTTCCTGCTGCCGGGTTACCGGCTGGGGGTGTACCGTTGCCCAAATTTCCACCTGGACCCGGGCCTCCTCCCCGACCCGCTCCTCGCATGGCTCTGTTTACTTCCTCATTCTTCCATCTCTGTAAGTCGGTGCATTGCTCCAAAGAGTGATTAGCCGGCTTGCCGTTCCTGCTGTGTTTCGGGCACGCCATCCTGAATATATCCCAATTGTTGCCCGGCCTCGGAGGTCCCTGATAATGTCCTCCATTATGATTTCCAGTATTAAAATTCCCTTCAGACCTGGGTCTCGAAGACCCGGCTTCAGTATTAGCTACAAACTCGGAACCTCCTTCAAATGGGCGCTTGTTCTGACTATTTCCGTTATTGCTCGGTGCTGACCCATTGCCGGTTCTTCCACTATTACTGGTGTTCACCTTCGCTTTCTTGTCATCAATTTCTTCCTCTGTAGTGTCTGTTGCAGCGTGTTTGTTGCACGCATCCATTAATTCTCCCATTGTAACCTCCGATGCATTCCTACTGGACTTCATGCGAGTTAACTTTTGCACTAAAGGGATATACTTGCATGTTTTTGCCATAGCTTGTAGCGCATCCTTGGGCTGAATTTCTGTGGATGAGTGAAGTATTTCCATAACCCGGCGTACCCAACTGCGTGCTGATTCTCCCTTCTTCTGAACGCATCGCTCTAAATCATCAATAGTGAATAGCTTTCTGCACGTTCCATGAAAGTGCTTGACGAACGCGGTCTTCAGTTCTTCCCAGGACTTGATCGATCTTTCTGGCAGGTTGGTAAACCATAACTTTGCTGCTCCTTCTGACATCATCAAGTACATGAACTTGGCTTGAAGATTCTCGGATGCATTGCGGATTGACATTGCCATCTCATAAATACTCAACCAGGTTTCCGGATCCATGGTCGGTTCATAGTTCACTACTTTTCCCGGCTCTTTGAATTTTTCCGGGTAAGGTTCAGCTCTGATGTCATCCGAGAGACACTTGGGCCCTGCGAGGACGGTTGAAACTGGCCTTACTCGGGGAGTATGCGATCCAGCCAGGGGCGTAGCGGGGCGCGGTGCTGCAGGCAACCCATGTGCAGCAGACCCGGCCCCAGCTCTCCGAGCCCTGGAGCTATCCACGACGGCCTGCGCCACCGATGCTGCTGGAACACGGGGAGGAGGCGGCATTTGCTGCTGCTCTTCCCTCCGCCGCGCCGAGTTTTCTTGAATATTCCCTTGTTGTTGACTGGCGTATGGCGTCCCATGCATCCCGCTTCTGTGGTCCGGGTAATTGGTCTGCTGCGCCACCGCAGTGTGTAGTAGATCGATCGCTTGTCGGGTCCTTTCTGCATGGGGCGATTACCGGGATTTGGTTCAATGCAAGCGTTGTTGCATTACACGTTGTCCATAGGATTGTTGTAGTGGCCTGCTGGTGTGCGAAACCCGTGACGGCGGATGCGGTGGCAAACTCGATGCCGTTGTGAACTCCGGTTCGTGGTGGGGGTAACCCGACCTGCACGTTTGCCGCGCGGGGCTTCCGCTTGTCGCCGGCTGAGGCGCAGTTCCCTGGTTTACAGCTGGGATCGGTTTTGGTCCTGAGGCGTAATTAAAACAAAGCCGCCGGGTTTTAAGGACCCCACCCGTGGCCGGTAGTCTAGTTTGAGTTCTCTGGTGTACTCTAGATGTTTCCTCTCGGCGCGGGTTTCCAATGCATCCCAGCTCGCGTTGACGCGTTAGCCATCCCTTGTATTCTCTGCTTCCACTTGCCTTCTTTGTTGTTGTCTTCTCCGTATACGATCTTCCAGCAGGTCCCTGATAGATTCAGTAGCATCCTTTCCATCGTCCGGGTCATGCGGGGGGCCCATGCCGGCTCTTCTGGCTGGTCCCACTGCACGATGGATTCTTTCATCTGGTCTGTTGCTCCAACTGATTCTTCTCTACCTGGACCGGGCCACAAGCATCCCTCCCCCTGACACAGAATCAGATCCAACATAGTCAGGAGCCGAGCCAGAGGAACATACATACGATGAAGACGCTGGATCCGGCCGATTGTAACGACAGATCCGGATTCGAGGCGATCCGACTCTGGCCCCCAGCCGGAGTCGTCCACCATCTTCTCTCCTTTGTGGTCGCCGTAGATCTCTCCGACGAAGAGGTTCCTCATGCTTCTTCCGAGCTTCTCCCGTGATGTAAACACCTTTGGACGCAGGCCCACCGGTGGGGCGCCAACTGTCGTGGGATGATCACGGCAGATGTTACCAGAGGTAACTGATCTTGGGGCAAGTCGACACAGGTATTTGGGAGAGGGTTTAGCTCGAAAGAGAACATGGTGATAAGCGATCTAGGAATCGGCTCACTCACTCGCAGAGTCTCGAATATGGCTCTCGATTTATACTGGATACTCGATAACAGGTGATATGATTATGTCTTGAATCTCTGTCAGCTAAGCCTAGGGGCCGGTTTATAAAGTACCCGTACCCCCCTGGCTTGCCCTCCAAGGCGCAGCTTGAGTCCTATCCGAACTCCGCTTACAAACCCTAGCTTTCCTTACGCAACCCACAATCCGGGTTACGAGGCCTACAAACTTTGGGCCTTCCAGAAGTTTCTTTATCCTTTAGCCGGATCCCGCGCAGCGTCCTTTGGGCCGGGTTACACCTTGGAGTTGGCCTACCGGGTTTACTATCCCCCCCATCAGGTTTCCACCGGTATATCAAGTGCCATCATCGCGAAGATCGGTGTGGCCGCAAGGGTCGTCTTGACCAGCTCCAGCCTACCCCCTGTTGAGGAGCCCTGCTCTCCAACCAGGAAGATGATCGGCGACGCTTTCCACCAGGAATTGAAGCTGACTCGCAGAGGGCTTTCTCAAAGTGAGAGGCAACCCTAAGTAGCGCATAGGAAAAGGCAAGACCTGACTGAATCGTCTGCTCCACCAGAGTCGTCACCTCCTCTCCGCATCTGATGAGCTGTGCGGAAGATTTGGCTAGGTTTGTCCGTAAACCTGAGGAAAGGCAAAAGTCCACCAGGATCCTAGTGAGCACTTTGAGGTCCAGTGGGTTTGGCTTGATGAAGGTGACCACGTCGTCGGCATAGATAGAGGTGCGGTGCTTCAGGCCCCTGGTAGCCAACGGGGCAAGCAGATCAGATCAGTAGCCTTCTCAATAAGGAGGTGAAGGACCTCCATGACTGTGATAAACAGCTGCGGGGAGAGGGGGTCTCCCCTGGCGCAGTCCCCTCCTGTTGAAGATCCGTCTTCCAGGGGATCCTAGTGGACGAGGATCCCAACAAGGCACAAATCCACGCGACCACGCGGTCGCCAAAGCCCAGCTTCCGTAGGACCTCAAGCAAAAAGGCCCAATCGACTGTATCGAACGCCTTGGTGATGTCGAGCTTGAAGAGGACTGAGGGCGTAGATGAGCTATGCAGCTTCCTTGCGTGCACTACACCAGCATGAAGTTATCGTCCAAGCAGCGGCCCCAGGATGAAGGCGCTTTGGTGAGCGCCCACAAGCGTAGGGGAGCACCGGGGTGATACGGGCCGCGATGACCTTGGCCACCAGTTTGGCCACTCCATGGATCAGACTGATGGGCCGGAAATCCTTGAGCTCCTCCGCCCCGGGGACTTTCGGGAGAAGAGTGACTAAGGACTGATGATGGCACCAAATCCCCTGGCGTCCAGGCGGGAGAGGGAGTCGAAGGCGGCCATGACGTCGGATTTGATGATGTCCCAACATGAGAGGAAGAACCGGTTGGAGAAACCATCTGGGCCTGGGCACTTGTCCAGCGGCATGTCACGAATGGCGCTCAGAACCTCCTCCTCGGTAAAGTCTCTCTCCAGGTGACTCAGATCTGACGTGCGAAGACCAAGAAAGTCAAGGTCGAGGGAGAAAGGCCGGTCTCCATCCACCGAGAGCAGGTTCTCGAAGAAATCATCAATCGCTTTGGCCTTGGCGCATGATCCGATACCCGGGAACCTTCCACCAGTATATGACCAATGAAGTTCTTCCTCCTCCTGTGGCTCGCATGAAGGTGAAAGAAACGTGTACAAGCATCACCCTCCCTCAACCAGAGCAGACGGGACCTCTGCCTCGCCAAGGAACGCTCCAATGACGAAAGCCCCAGCAATTTCTTCTTCAGGAGCCTTCTTAGACCATACTCCTCCACCGAGAGGTTTCTGCTGTCCAGCCTCAAGATAATCTCGTTGGCCAAAAGAATCTGATCCTTGATGCTGCCCACATATCTACTACTCCACCTAGAAAGCTCCTTGGCTGTGGCCCTGAGTTTGGTATCCAACCTCTTGAAAGGGTTCAGCTCGTCTGGTGTCGAGGCCCAGGCCCCTTGGACCACCTCGAGGAAACCATCCACCTTTGTCCAAAAGGACTGGAATTGGAACCGCCGGCCGCAGGATAGGTCCGGGTGAAGCTCCAGCAGAAGCGGGCAATGGTCAGAGATACCCGAGGACAGTGCTGAGAGGAAGGCATCCGGATATCGAGCTTCCCAATCCACGGTCACGAAGACCCTGTCCAGCTTCTCCAAAGTGGCCTGCTGCCGCTCGTTAGACCACATGAATCGACGGCCGTTGAGGTAGATCTCCTTGAGGTCTAGGGCTGCAAGGGATATCCGGAAACGACCCATCATCGGGCGGTCAATCTGTCCCTGGTTTTTATCCTCCGGGTGCGAGATGAGGTTAAAGTCACCTGCAACCATCCACGGGCCCGCGTGAAGGTCCCCTGATATAACGAAGTTCCTCCAGAATGGCTCTCTTGCTGGCAGCTGATTGGGGTCCGTAGACGCCCGTGAACCACCAGCCGGGTTCTCCACCAATAGATATGCTAGCCATGATGGCATTCGTGGAGAGATGTGGGTTAGAATCCGAGACCACCGCGGATTGCCAGGCTAGAAGAATGCAATCGCGAACCACGCCGGACGAGATCACAGCCAACTTGGTCTCCTGAATGCAAACTATCTTGGCCCTCGAAAAGGTAACCACCTGGCAAATAGATGCGCGTCGCGCAAGCGAATTGAGTCCACGAATATGGTAAGTGTGAACGAAATTGTGCATGATTAATTTCATTTTCTATACATAAAAATATATATTACTTGGTGCGTTGGGGAGCAGCCCGCCAATTATGCTGCCAACATGTGCTGGTGCTCCCAATAACGCGCCATCCAGCTCAATAGCAGAGGCATCTACTGATAGTGTCACTTATCGCCTGACCCCTGCATTTGAAAGCAAATCTCGAGTTTACTTTTCCCACAGTTTCAATTATCCGCTTTTTCATCACTAGCAAACACGCATGTGCGTTGCAGCGGAAACAAATTTGAATAGAAATGTGACCCTATGATCAGTTCGGCCTTTCGTCTTAAAATATGAAAACCAATCTGAGAGAGGATAATGCATAGAATATTTTCAAAAGAGAAAATTGGTTTTCTCCGTATATGTTTTTATGCCATGCGTATCAAAAAACATAAGAACTTGTTTTCACGCATTATTTGATTTCATTTGGCAGAAATGAAATGATGTCATCATTTTATTTCATTTGAAAAGTGAAACAAGAGAGTTAGGGATCAGAATTGATATAACGGATCAGAATTGATATAACATACAATAGACTTTTGTCGGAAATGCAAATTAAATGACGTATCTAATCCCATGATAGCCAAACAAGTTGTCATTGGAATAATAATAAATTCATGATTTTGGTTCGAACTTAATGATGGCTACCAAATGCCATGTCAAAATGGTAGCACAAAAAATTCGGTTATATTATATAGTCTTGTGTCATGAAAAACGTTGAGCCAATGAGGATAACAGTACACAGGGTAAAAAGTCGAAACACCAACCATTGCAGTCACATAGATCAACTCAGAAGCAAATCAAACTTTTGTTAGTCTCATACCAAGCTTAAATTAGTGGCTAACAAGTGGTTTTCCTTAGAGCAGTTTAGGTTTACCCTCCACCGTGAAAGACTAACGCGTTTTTTTAAGACTAAGCGCAAGAAGCCAAATCCATCTAAGAGTGGCCAACCAAAAGAATTTAATAAACCAACATCAGTATGAAACCAATAAGACATGTTCGGTCAATCAACACTGAAACCATGTAACAAAGAAAAAAAAACAAATTAACACTGAAACGTTTCAGCACGGTGCAAGCTTTGTTTCCGCTTAAGCGGTGGCAGTAGCCGTAATTTCCTTCAAAACAGGGGTATACCAAAATGGACGAAAATCTTGCAAGAAGGCTTAATTCCTTTATTAGTAGGTGATTTTCTATTACGAACAATATAATGCTCAGTTTCAATTAGGTTTAATGGTAATTAGCATTGTTACTCTAATTTGAAAGAGCAACTAAATTCAAATTTAAATCCATGCAGCATCCACAAAAGCAATACATATCGAATTGTGTTACTACTAAACCTATGCACTTGTGGCCTATCAAATGCTTGGATATCCAACCTCTAAACCATACAGCTTGGCATAATGTCCACCATGCCTATCTATGTGGAAAGAATGGCATTCCTATGACTTGGCTACAATGAGTTAATAAAATAGTAAGGGGCACCCTCCTCCATTGGAGAAGCTAGAAAGCTGGCGGGATCCAGTTGGACATGGTTTGCGGATGAATTAGTGGGACGAGTGTTATATTTTAATCAAAATTCTGCGGCTCTCATTCTTAAAATTCAACACTTCCACAAAGAAGAATGTGTCAAAAAGTACGTTGTTCTCGCTTAGTGATGTCATCTAAGCATTTAGTTACTTTTATGCCCCGTCAGTAACTTTAATTGTGTCATTACCAACTGGTGTACTTAGTGATCATCCAAGTATAGTGTTTGTAAACAATAAGAACTAAATAGGGGAGATTCATCTAAGCTCAATTCAAATTGCGAATTCAAACTCTCCACTAACAAGAAACAACCAGTTCAACTAGGGGCATGAACACCTCGACAATATTCGGACGTTCACAGTGTGTTGGCAGCGGGGGAGGAGGGGGGGAGGTGTGCATCGGAGGGAATCCTTGCTGGATTATGCAGATGCAAAATTAATAGAAGGACAGGATAAAAATGGAAATAACTCCCTTCAAAGGAGAAAAGAGAAGCGCTTTTGAGATTAATGGAAGAGTTCCTACCAGAATCACCGTGAGGCAGCGCCAAGGGCGATAGGCTAGCGGGGAGGCCGACCGGGCTGTTAGAGGAATGTGGGATGGTGGCACTTAGGGCGGTGCGGTAGTTGTCGGTCACCGAAGTGCCAATTGCTGCTGGTTCACCTGGGTCGACACTCGCCAGGAGCATCACCAGTCATAGAGCACTCGTAGTTGGCACGAACTTTTGGTTATTCATCTATAACAACCCTCTGGTTTGATTGTAGCACAAAATTCAGATATAATCAATGACATGGGGACAAAAATAGATTTATATCACTTGTGGAGTTCCAGTACCGTTGATGATGTTCGAGCTAGTAGAAATTAGGAAATACTAAGAAAAGTCGCAGTGATGTAGCACACTCGAATTGTCAGACTATGCTTCCTAGTTCTTAGCAATCCCTATGGCACAGGCTTACCTTATTGACTGACCCACATATCTGGTATGCGCTCATGCGCACCCAGCCTTGTAAGTCGACGGTATGCAGTTTTGGTCTGGATAAGGACAAGTACATGACATGTAACTACATAAAATAGGAGGAAGGTCGACATTTTACTCTCATCAAGATCGGACACCTTCTCTTTATGTTAGACCTGATCGATATCTCGCTCGTCCGCCATTCCCGACGTTTCCTATTCACATGGCGAGTTACATTTGATCCTTTCTCTCCAAGGTGTTGGAATCAGCTTGAAATAGTTGGAGCATGAAGCGGGTATATATAAGAGAAATATTTTATAAAAATTAAATCAGTGTTTGCTCGAGCGAACAAAGTTGGAGCATTAATTTCGTCTCGCTAGTACTTCTTGAGGTATTTGCACCCTCTGGTATGTCAGGCGACTCACTTGTGCATTTACTTGACTCTTAAATTAGTAGATATGGAATGAATCATGTGGTCGGTCAATGGAGAGTACAATAGAAAGGAAATGACGTACGTGTGCATTTTCCCCTTTACATCAGATATAAAATTTTCATTCACTTTCCTGCAAATTATCGGAAGGAGAGAGTGCAAATAACGGTCAGAATAGGTTGCTATTTCTCACCATACCAAGCTGAACCGCGGTGAATATCGCTTGGCATAAACATGTTCTTTGAGCTATAACTTATTGAGACAGTAAAATAGCAAATTCACTTCATTTTAATGTTTTTTTTCTAATTTTGTCGAACTATGCACGTTTTAGACATGATAGGACTGCGTTCATGCCAGCCGCTTGCTACTACAACGAACATTGAGCTTCATTGCTTTGTTATGTTGTTCGCAGCATTGATGTTCATAGTATTGTCTAGTGAACTTTATCAAACAAAAAAAAGTATTGTCTAGTGAAACACGTAAGCAACTAATATTTTATTCTACATGTAGTACTTTCTTGTGTATGCAACGAGCGGGGCGGCCCCACAAATATGAGCACTGGTAGAAAAATGGCCTTCCATACGCCCCCTTCAGTCCCCAAATTTTGCGCACCGTGACTAAATGTGTTTTAGTCCCGGTTCCGGAGGCGACCCGCGACTGAAGGTCATGCGTCGCGGTTTGGGAAGCGCGCGGATGGCTTTAATTCCGGTTGGCCTGGCCACCCGGGACTAAAGATCCAAACTGCTTGTCTCCCGCTGGGTTTTATTTCGCGAGCGAGAGGCAGAAGGCCATTGCTACAGTGCGCACCCGAGAGTCTCTGTTTCTTCTTCCTCTCTTCTTTCTCCATCAAGCACCCATGGATTCTCCCGTTTGGAACGTTCTCCGTGTGGCCACACCATGCCGCAAGAATCTCGACGTGGCCTACACCAATATATGCGAGAGGCTCCCCGGTGCTCTTAACCATTTGATCAATCTCTATGAAGAAGCCGATGAACACCATAAGTTCTTCGGGCTTGCTCTAGAGTATACGGCGAATCAGAAGAATGTTGCCGTCATCCAGATTGCCTTCAAGGAGATCATTTTGGTCTTCCAATGGGCAAGGTACACACACGTACAATCTCTCTTATAGGATAGTGTTGCATTTTCGATTTGTTTGTTGCATTGGAAAAATACACGTGTTGCAACAATATATAACACGTGTTCCATTTTTGTTGTTGCAGTAGTTCAAAGCAATCTCCAGAACTTGTTGATTTTCTTGTCAACAAGGGTTACGACTTCTGTAGCGTTGACATCACTCAAGACCGGCAGAAGTTGATGCGCACGTTGGGTATTGAGATACATGATGATCACTACATTGATCTTCAGGACCTTATCCATTTTGATGAGCTGTATGGGAACAAGACCGGGATGGCTCAGATGGCAACTGCCTTCATCCACTCCGACTACAAAACCATGAAGACTCGTTTCCCGTCGAGGAATCACATGTATTGGGGGAAGAACCCAATTGACCGGATCAATCTCGATTATGCAGCAATAGATGCATACGTTGCCTTCGAGTTGTTCCGCATCTACTCTTCGGAGCTCGAGTAGATGTTGTTTGTGTACCGCATCTATGTACCACTATGTTGCGTTCGATATATGTAATGGATATATTATGTAATGGATATATGTCTTTCTAATAATTCCTATATTATTTCTATATTAATTCCTAGCTATATTATTTCTATATTATGTAATGGATATATGTACCGCTATGTTATGTAATGGCTCAAATAAAATCACGGGTTAAACATAGCACAAAATAATAAAACTAGAAAGTAACAAATGCTAGTTCCATTTTTATTTGGGGTTCCAATCATGCACACACTTTCTAAGGTAGATGTTCTGCAAGCAAACCACCTAATATCAAGTCCTAACACTCTATACAAGCTAGGAAACAAGATAAGATCAAACACACATATCAAAACAAACAAAAACACATAAAGAAAACAGAACTGAAAAACTACCGTTTCTATATCTGTTCACCAAAAACTACTGTTTCTATATCTGTTCACCAAAAATAAATCTAGAGCTCCAAAAATTAATTTAAGTCAGGAAAACATAGATCTAGTCATATGGTTTGGTTCATGAATTTTATCAGATTAATTTGCATTTAGGAAAGGGGAAAATGAATTAGTTTTATTTTTCTGATTTTTTTTGATATATTATTTATATTTTTAAGATTTTAAAATGAATTAGTTTTATTTTTCTGAATATTTTGATATATTATTTGTATTTTTAAGATTTTAAAATGAATTAGTTTTATTTTTCTGAATATTTTGATATATTATTTGCATTTTTAAGATTTTAAAATGAATTAGTTTTATTTTTCTGAATATTTTTTAGAAATAATACAAATTAAAAAGTTAATGTTTATTTATTTATTCAAAATTATTAATTACATCATTACTTTTGTTTATTAAAAGATTTATTTGAAATTCAGACAATAAAGAAATGTGGCATCGACCAACATGTTAATAAGATTGATATGATACTACTATCGCATACATGCGTGCGAAACACTTGGATGCGGTACGGGATGGAACTCGGAAGTTAAGCGTGCTAGTGCTAGAGTAGTGGGAGGATGCGTGACTGAGCGGGAAGTTTGACCACGAGTAAGTAATTTGACTAGAGATAATTGTAGTTAGACACTAAGCAAATAATAAAAATTCTGAAAAAAAAGGGAGTGAAAAAAAGGGAGTGAAAAATTGGAGTGAAAAATAATTAGAAACCCAAATGAATTAAAGAAATAACGAAATAGCATGTAGTCCCGGTTCGTGTTTCCAACCGGTACTAAACGTCCTCCGCCCCCGGCGCACGCAACCCGCCCACGTGGACGGGCCTTTAGCCGCGGTTCGTAAGAGGGGCGACTAAGGGGGGGGGGGCCTTTAGTCGGGCCTATTTAGTCCCGGTTGAACGGCCGGGATTAATGGCCTTTGCGAACCGGGACTAAAGGCCTATTTTCTACCAGTGGAGGGCATCATATCAGTGTATCCTAAGTGATTATAAATAAGTTTAGACGGAAAGATATCAACATATTTTATTCCCCACTTAAAGATTTATATCTTTGATGTTACCCCATTGTCCTTCTCATATAAATGTTTCTTATTGTATTAAAATATCACATCTCAAATTTTATATTTGGAATGTTTTGCATTTAGAACATATGCATTCAAGAAATCAAATTTAAAACCTTGCACTTTATTTACTTGAATTTTTTTAAATAAAATCCGAACAAAAAATTGTATTCCAAATACCCCCAAAACTTACCTATAAGGCATTATATGCCGACGGCTGTTTTAATAATTTTAATTGTCTAAAAACAGTCCCTAATAGCCAATTGAAAGGGCATATTTGTAAAAAAATATCGAAATTTGGGTTGGCTCCTTTTTAAGTCATCTTTCAAATGTTATAAAGGATTTGAGAAAAGAAATAATATAAACAAATAAGAATAAAAAATAAATTAGACGAATCGGCCAGAGCGGCCCATCTCAGCACGCGGGCCATTAGCCATTTTCACCCCTGCCCGTTCAGAAGAAAAAAAGCGCAAGCAGTATAAATCGCCCGTTGCGAGTCCTAACTAGCACTCGGGCATGTACGGAGTTCTAAATGGGCCAGTCCATTAGTTTGGGAAATCAATTTTGTTTTGTTATGCCATTAAGGAAATACTATTTTGGATACAATACCGATTTTAGAACCGTTCAGTACTAACAAATAGAAAATCTCAAAATAACAAATAATGTAGTTAATGGTTCCGATTTGTCCTAAATTTGGCAGTCTGTGACTGGAAATCCTTTCTCTTTTCAATAGAATGAGAAAGTATTTAAGCATTGTGTGTTTTGAGATAGAATCAATCGAAGAGAACAAAACTGGGTCCAAAAGAAAAGAAAAGGTGGTTGAAAGGAGAATTCGAACAGATCTCTGCTTCGAATCGTAGGGTTCTTGTACATCCTTCTCTTTTAACCTTTTTATCGTCTCCTTTTTCTTCTATTTTTTCATTTTTTTCTGTTTCTTTTTCCTTTTCCGTTTTATTATTTTTCTGTTTAATTTTTTACTTATATTTTCCAATATTATTTTTCATATTTTAAAAACCTGAATCATTTTTCGTTTTTGTTTTACTGAAGTATTTTTCAAGTGTGGAATCATTTCAAAAATTGAACCATTTTTAAAAGTTAAACTATTTTCAGTTTGGAACCATTTTTGGTTCACCAAAATTTTCATTTCACAATATTTTATTTTGGTAGTCGGAATACTTTTTGTGCATCAAATTTTTTGGTTCACTATTATTTTCGGTTCACCAAATGTTTTGGTTCAATATTAGTTTTCGTTCACCGAAAATTTTGGTTCGCCATTATTTTTGGTGCATCCGCATTTTTTGTTGAATATTATTTTTTGTTCACCGATTAAAATTTGTTTGGATTTGAGAATTGTTCGTATGTAAAATTTGTGCATATTTTGTAATCGTTTATATTTGAAACCCATTCAAACCTAAAAATTGTTAAAAATGAAAATCGTTTGTACTTAAAGAAATGTTGAAACTTGCAAACAAAAAATTGAAAAGAAAATCTTCAGGTTTTTGAAAATACTGCCAAGAGTGATGGCTTCATTAGGCTGATTTTTTTTTCATTCATTTGACAGAACATGAGCCAGATAGAAGTACGCGTACATGCAGTTGGAAGAAAAAAAACTAAGCTAGCTAGATACATATGACTGGTATACACGCACTCTATCGTGCTCTGGGCTTGGCCCATTTACCGGGCGCTAGTGCTTCTCGCCTGGTCAATACCGGCTCGCGTAGGCGAGAGGCGGTAGTACTCACTTCAAGCGATGAACAAAGCAACCCAAATGAGCATCGAGGCAGGCCGAAACTGGCCAAGCCCGGCTGGCCAAAAAACACACGCCCAGCGGGCCTATTTCCCGGCCCTATTCCGCGGCCGACTCTCTCGCTCATATATATATATATATATATATATATATATATATATATATATATATATATATATATATAGTGTGTGTGTGTGGATTTGATATACACGTAAACAGAGTGGTTGCAATGAACCATTCGTGGCACATTGAGATTCACACCTTTCCCATAAAGGGAGCTGTTTTATATAGTTTTGATAATTATTCGTACCGAAGAGGTAGGCTGGACCGCACCTTTCCGCTGGTACCATGCCTAAATAGGTAGGCTACTCTGTCACAAAGGAGTCCGAGTTGACAGCTTTTTGTTATCTAACACCCGTTCTGTCCTTCTGCTCTGGTGAGTGGTCAGAGAGCGATAACACCATAGCAGGCATGCCCGAGGCAGAGCTGCCGCTGTTTTCACTCTCCAAGTGACATCTAGTTTCTCAGGGACTTTAATTGGTCAAGCCCCGGAATGTTGGCTTTGTGCTGTTGTGTGTGTCGGGTGTGGAGAAGCACATGCTGGAGCCAGCTGCTACCGTGCTACGTTCATGTCAGGTAGTGAGTAATTCAGAAGGGAGCCACGCGTATTAATGGAAGGTGCTGGTGCTAGTCTACTAGTAGTGGGACGGTTCCATACGAAATTAAAAATGGTTCTAGTTCAATTTTAATACTTCATGTACTCCCTCCGTTCAACAATAGATGACTTCCACATATCTAGATATAGATGTATCTAGACATATTTTAGTGTCTAGATACATCCATATATAGATATGTGGAAGTCATCTATTGTTGAACGGAGGGAGTATTTATGTAAAAAGAGCCACGCATGCTATATAAAGGTGCAGGAGCAAAAGGTGAGACCGTTCTATATGGTGACAGGCAGAGATGTCAGATGTGAACAGGCAGTTGTTCACCCTGCCGGGGCTCTGTTCGACCCAACGAAGAAGCTCCGGGCAGATCGACTTGGACGTACTGCACAACGACGGTCACGCCGCGCAAGTTAACACGCTGCTATTGCTGGTCTACTTCGAGTCCTCCACCACCACGTGAAAACTAGTACTCCTATTTCAAATGCATCGCAGACGTCGCTGCAAGGTGCGGCCACGGTTGAGCTCCCTACACCAAGCACCAAGCACGGGCCACAGTGCACAGAGTGTGCTGCCACCGTGAGGGTCTGCACGACGCATGGATTAGGGGACGAGCTAGCCCAGGCCTAGGGTCTGCAGAACGCAAGGATTAGGGGACCTAGTTGGCCCAAAGTGGTATATCAAATGGACCGTGTATAAAGAGGCAAATGCAACAAGGGAAAGCTTTTTTCACAAGAGTGCGGTGATCCCAACAGAGAACGAGTGTCTACGATTGGCGTGTTCAGAAGATAGTTTACCGTGTATAGGGTGTCTTATGTATACGACAAATTTATGCTACTCCCGGGTGTATCTACACCCACATGTGTCTAGTATGATGTATATAGTATTTATCATACGAAGAGTATGTACGGATAGTATGCAGTATATATTACGATTTCGGCAGTATATATACTATTTTTTTATGTAGTATGTGTAATTTTTCTATATACTCCTTTTATACGTATATATATACCGATATTTTGAATATATAGTGCAAACTACCTGCTCATTTTTATAATTTTCACGTAACTTGTTTTAGAGTATCTTAGATATAGTATAATATACTCAAATCGAAAAAGTATGACACATACCTCCGTACGGAAGTACATGAGAAGTGGGTGTAGCTACAACCGGGAGTAGAAACCATTTTCCATATATATATATATATATATATATATATATACATATATATATATATATATCTCCCCCTCTCTCTCCCTTTTCTGTTAGTTCTTTTTTATTTCTCACTTACGGGTGGACACCACCGCATGCAAGTCATCTTCATGAACGGAAGGAGCCCGACCCGGGAAGGAACCGGGCGCCATAAAGCCTAGAAGTCTTCCAAATCTGGCCCCAAAGCCTACCCCGCTCACTACGAAAGTCTAAGGATAAATAGCCCCGCCCTCGTGCCTCTCTGTTCTTTTTCCCGAAACCCTAACCGTCAAAATCATGCTCATTTTCAACCTCGTAAATTCCACCACCGCCGCCACCATTGTTGTGACCTCGAAGCTCTCGCCGCAGATGAATAGAGCAAGGAGGAGGACCGGGATCACCTCTCGCAACCATTGCATCTGCCGCCAAACCCGCAGGACCAACTCTCGCCGTCGTCATCGTCGTTTTTCCCAACTCCGGTGAGCTTCATCCACCACCGGTCTGATCTATCTTGATCCTTCGGGTTGCGGTCTGATGACCCATAGCGGTTTGTTAAAGTAAACCAGTACGTTCTGTGCACGTCAACTCGTTCTATTTAATTCGATTAATAATTACAAATTTTGTAAAATTCATAACAAATCAACCGTAAGTCCTCTTTGCGCAAACTTGGTGTTTCCGGATTCAAAAACCTGTTAACTACTCATATTTAAAATAAAATTTGATGGTTACTAAATTTATTTTCAAATATTGATTAAATTGTGTTTGAGTAATTTTTTCATAATTAAAAATATGTAACTCAAGATAAATTTTATGTTAGTGGTTTAGTGTTGTTGTCGTCAAAGCTATTAAAGGAGCAAAAGTGACATCGGCATGATCGTTTTAGTTCCACGTCGCCGAACGAGCAAAAGTCTTACTCGCTTAAATAGCCCGCTCAGGCACGAACAGTACGTGCTACTCGAGTGCGTATTTTTTTTTTGTTAAAAATGGCCTCTAGATGGAACTAATGTTGCATATGGCCTCTTCGTAAAACTATTTTCAAATCTGACACTTAATTCAGCGCCAACGAGTATGGAGCCGACGTTGTTTACCTCAGCGACTACGGAAATCACGAAAAACATAGGTCGACACTGTTTGCATTGGAGCCGACGTAGGCCGACGCCATTTGCACCGGAGCCGACCTATTTTTGACTTGTTTAAATGGATAACTATGTTGGCGCCGAACCGCACAACGTCGGCTCCATTTATATTGGCGCCGAACCGAGTGGTCGGATTTGAAAATAGTTTCACAAACAGGCCGTATGCAATGCAAGATCGGTTCTGTTTAGAGGTCATTTTTGGCAAAAATAAAAAAATACGTCAAGCGCTGAGTTCACCTGACCACTTAAGTCACCTAAGTAGGCCTGACCTATTCAAAATAATTCACCGGTGGCCCAACAAGACGATTCTCGAGCTTCTAGCCAAAATCGGGCGAGTCGTGGGCGCAGGATCACCCAGACAGTACAGAGGAGGACTATGCTATTCCGCGGGAACTATATGCCGCTTATTGCGAGTCCTATTAGGACTCGCCCGCGTGCTTCCGCCTTATGGGCCGGCCAATTTAGTTAAGAGTAAAGGAAAGAAAAGAAACCGTAAAAGAGGGGGATTGAACTTGGGACCTCTAGCTCGGGATTGTAGAACACAACCGTTGGGCTATGTTTTCGATCATGTCAAACTTCTTCGGTTAGTCTTTTTATTATCTCCTTTTTTCTGTTTTCATTTTTCCCATTTTCTTCCCTTTCTCTGTTTTTTCTTTTCCTATTTATTCTTTCTTTTTTTCTATATTTTTCGTTTATTTGAAAATATTAATTTTTTATATTTTAAAAATCTGACTCATTTTTTCTGTTCTACTGAACTATTTTTTCACATGGGGAACCATTTTTAGTTTGAAACCATTTCAGTTTGGAACCATTTAAAAATCAGAATCGTTTTCAAATTTTGAACTATTTTGGTTCACTATTTTTTTGGTTAATCGACATTTTTGGCGCACCTTGTTCATTGTTATTTTCGGTTCACCGAGTTTTTTTGTTCACTATTAGTTCTGGCTCATGAAAAAAATTGGTTCAATATTATTTTGGTTCGCCATTATTTTTGGCGCGTCTGCATTTTCCATTCACTATTACTTTTTGGTTCATCGAAAATTTTAATTCATTATTATTTTCGGTTCACCAATTTTTTTGATTCACTATTAGTTTTGATTCACCAAAAAATTTCGATTCACTATTATTTTGGTTCACCATTATTTTTGGTGCATCTGTATTTTCTGTTCACTATTATTTTGGTTCACCATTATTTTTGGTGTATCTGCATTTTCTGTTCACTATTATATTTTGTTCATGGAGTTTTTTGGGGCATCGTTGGTTTCACTATTTTTTGATGGTTTATCAAATTTTTTGTTCATAATTTTTTTTCTTCAAACTGAAAAATGTTCAAACTGTGAAAAATGTTCACGGCAAGACGTTGGGATGCTCAAATACTATAAATATCTCAAGTTATTGCCCATACGTACATGTATGGATTATGCATGGACTAGCGGCAAGATTAGATGGAGTTAATAATCTAGCCCATTGGTACATACGCATGCGGCTCTCCATATAAAATACCTCGCGAAATTTGTGCACGGAACACCCATAGCGCGTGTATAAGGGAGCGAGCAAGCAGGCAGGAGCGACATCGATAGACTTGAGCAGGTTTGGTAGGATGCGTTCGGTCAGCCACATGAGCGTGCGCTTGCTTGCTGCCCTAATTGGGTCGGCCCATGTGTGGTGGGCGGTGGGGAAATCGTGAGGAGCCAGGACGGGTGAGTGATGGTTCGGACCGCAAACCCTATTTAGGGGTTCCCCTATGTAGTGCTTATAGCACTACATATTAGGGAACGCCCGTGTCCTACGCGTTATGGGCCGGCCCATTTACCTTTTTCTTTCCTTTTTCTTGAAATTTTTTCAAATACGAAATTTGTTCAAATTCGAAATTTGTTCAAATTCGAAATTTGTTCACATTCAAAATTTGTTCAAATTCAAATTTTTGTTTGAACATATTTCAAAACAAAAAAATTCCGAATAGAAATGAAAAAAAAAGAAAAGAAATAAATAAAACGAAAATAAGAAAACAGAAATGAAAGAAAAAACATAAATAAAAAAGAATATATGGGGAAACGGGATAATAAAAAGCATAAAAGGTCATCCTAGACATGACCATGTTTGTAGCATAGTGGTTACGTCGTATTCGCGCGTGAGGAAGGTTTCAGGTTCGAATCCCGTTGCCCTCCTCTTTCTGTTTCTTTTCCGTGTCTGATCTACTTTAAATGGGCCGGCCCATTTCGAAATCCCACGCGGGCGAGTTGTAACAACATAGTGCAATAAGCGCTATATAGTGTTTCCGCACGTCCGAGTTAGGACTGCCCGCGGACAAATCCTAGGTGGTCTGGCCCATTATTTATTGGTGAACTGAAAATATGATAGAAAATAAGGCTAAAAGGGGGAATTGAACCTGGAACCTCAGTGCCCGACCCATAGGCGCACAACCACTGGCCTACTGCACGTTCATGTGTAAATTCGTTTTCTTAAGGTTTTTATCTTCTCCTTTTCCCTTTTTTTCTCTTTCTTTTTTCATTTCAGTTTTTATTCTTTCTTTTCTCTTTCTTTTTCTTTTTTCTTTTTTTTTGTATTATTTTTTGATTCACTATTATTATTTCACATGCATTTTTCTTTCACAATTAGTTTACGTTCACTCGAACCGGAATTTCTGTTCACCGGCATTGTTGGTTCACTATTATTTTAATCTATATGTATCTTTAGTTCACTATTATTTTTGGTTCACTATTTTTGGTCCGCATGCATATTTAGTTCATTATTATTTTTAGTTCACCGATATTTTCTGTTCACCGACATTTGGGTTCGCCGTCATTTTTTATTAACTATTTTTTTTTGGTTCGCATGCATTTTTAGTTCACTATTATTTTTAGTTCACCGACATGTCGCCGTCATTTAACATTTTTTCGAAATTAGATTATTATTTTTTATTTGGAAGAAAAAAAAATACAAGACGGGCATGCATTGGAATGGATTGCTAACTTTTATGTGGAAGACTCGACCTATATAGTGCCACTGAGTGGAGCGACGTAAGCGAGTTGAGCTGCTCTGTTTGGAGCGACGTGAGCGAGTTGAGCTGCTCTGTTTGCCGGCAGAATAATCATGTATACCTACGTGAGCGACTCGCCTTAAGCCATACCTAGTCGATCCCGTGAGAAGGTCCATCGATGGCACAGCTGCGGCCAGGAGCAGGTATCACGTAATGGGCCGGCCCATCTCAATCTAGTATACGCACACGCGTGTCCATAGTGCGGGCGAGCCTTTTCTTCAGGCTCGCATCAAGCGATAGGTAGGTATTCTAAAAAAAAAAAAAATAATCAAGCGATAGGTAGGGGATCCCGGTTCGGACTCGCTTAAGGCGATCGGGATCCTTGCTATTCCACCCTTGGGAAAAACCTAGGCAGTCAGCCGCCCCAAGCGTGCCTTCTTGGCCCTATGTAGCAAGGAGAAAAATACTACTCCCTCCGTCTCAAATTAATTGTCACAAAGATGGATAAAAGTGTATGTATCTAGACATGATTTAGTGTTAGATGCATCAACTTTTGTCTATCTTTGTGACAATTAATGTGAGACGGAGGGAGTATTGTTTTTTCTCTGCTTTTGTTATTTAAATATGAATAATATTTATATTTTTCGTAAATTCAATTTTTTTTAGAATTTTAACAATATTCAAGTTTGAGAAACCTTTCGAATCTGAATTAATTTAAAATTTGAGGATCTTTTTAAATCTCAACAAATTTCATATTTGAATAATTTTCGACTTAATGTTTTTTTAATCTGAAACTCTTTCAAATCTTACAGTTTTAAAATTTGGACAGTTATTTGAATATAAACATTTTTCAAATATGAGTAATATTCCGTGAAAGGGTGAAACATTTTATGAACATGAAATATGCCAGTTTGCTTGAAAGGTCAAACTTACGTGAAATAGTGAAAAGTCGGCATTACTGAGTAGTTTTTAGTTCATTTCATGGAACAAATAGACCGGCGGAGATTTGATTAATTGGGCTCGGTAATGTGGAACGCACGAATACATTATTATTAGACACCCACGGCCAAGAGCACTTAGCCATTGACAGACAAGAGACAAATCTCAGAAGAACATAAATCGTTAAAGGTGAGAGAAAGACTACAAGTACATCTGGGTGGGAAGCGAAGCTATACTTGTTACGGTTTCATATAATTCTTATAAAAACAACCGTTGTATTGGAAGGAAGTCACAACCACTCATCCCCCTCTTACAAGGTCCTAAAGAGGACAATCATCAGTACCTCGTGGGAAAACTTGGAAGGAACATAATTCGAGACTCTTCAACAACAAATTCGTGACGACACCCGTCCCCTTTCAACATATCAGAATGGAAAGCAGAAATTGGATCATCGTATGGGCTAAGAAATTACCCGAAATCATCAGGTAGACCTTATATGCGTCAGATCATCATGGTGGCAATTAGAGCGGTGGGGTCGGTATTAGTCACCGAAGTGCCAATTGCTGCAGGGTCACTTGGGTTGCCAGGAGTGGTAATCCGTATCTGCCCATCATAGTGGTTCTAATTGTTGTAAGAAGAGGAGAAACGATCGTTGCCCGACCGGTTCGATCGGTATGTGTTAATAGTCCTGGGAAAAACCCCCAAGGGTGGTCGGTAGAAAGGTATACGTGTAGGATCAGAGTACTACTCTGTATCCTATACGTATAGGGATTGCACATCTAACACCCCCTTAATATAAATCTTGCAAAGGTTGAGATTACGACGGAAATCCTCTAGTACTTTTGTACATAAAGTTTTAGTAAAACCATCGGCTATCTTATCTTACTAGATATAAACCTAACATCAAGTTGTTTATTAGCAACTCGTTCACGAACAAAGTAGAAGTCTATCTCAATATGTTTGGTGCAAGAATCAAACACTCGATTTGCTGACAAAAACGTAGCACCAAGATTGTCAGACCATAGAAAACGCTTCTGTTTCAATGAAACACCAAGTTCACGAACTAGAGTCTCAACCATATCAATTTTTCCATTGCATTTGCTAGAGACTTGTATTCTGCTTCACTACTGGAATGGGGTACAATAGGCTATTTTTTGGCACTCCAGACTACTAGTTTAGGACAAAAAAATGATAGCAAAACCTCTAGTAGACCATCTATCATCCATGTCACCTGCCCAATATGCATCTGAAAAAGCACTAAGAAGTGTAGTGGGAGACTTCTGAAAAGTGAGGCCAACTGTGCGAGTACCATTGATGTATCGTAGAATCCTCTTAACTGCAGTCCAATGAGCAGTAGTTGGTGCATGAAGAAACTAACAAATCTTATTAACAGAAAATGATAGATCTTGTCTAGTTAAAGTTAAATACTAAAGAGCACCAACAACATATCTGTAGATAGTGGTGTCCTCAGGTCCAAGAAGAGAACCCGTGTGATAAAGAGTCACTGCGGGAAAGAGGCGTAGAACGTGAAATGCAATCAGTTATACCAACACGAGCAAGGAGATCATTGACATATTTTTTTTTTATGTAAGAGCAAACCATCTGCTTGTTTGTGTACTTCAAGTCCTAAGAAGAAATGAAGATCTTCTAGATCCTTTAACGCAAAATCAGTACGTAAATTTTGTAAGAGAGCTGAAATTGATGCATCTGAGGAACTAGTGACAATAGTATCATCAATATTAATTAACATGAATATGGTGATTCCTGACTGAGTAAAGAGAAACAGGGATGTATCAGCCTTGGATGTAACAAAGCCTAGTGTATGCAATTTAGAGCCGAGACGAGAGTACCATGCTCGAGGTGCCTGTTTTAATCCATATATAGCTTTGTCAAGTCTGCATAAATAATTTGGATTTGCGGAAGACTAAAAAACCGGGTGGATGTTTCATGTATCGTTCTTCCTCTAGAACACCATGTAAGAACGCGTTCCTTACATCTAGCCGCCTTAGACTCTAACCATTTGGAACTGATATAGAAATAACAATTCTGATAGTGGCTGCCTTGACAACGGGATTGAAAGTGTCCATCACATGTTTTTCTATTCCGTAAACCTATATGCAGTCATTGATATTTTTGTTGCATTCTTCCAATTGTTGTCCATGAGAGCTTCCTTGAAATTTTTCGGTTCTCTTGTTGATGTAAACATTTAAAAGATATTTTTGTATCAAACTACCATTAGTATATTTTCTGGGATTTCATATACCTTTTTGTAGACGAGTTTTTGGCTCCGGAACAACAACCGGTGAAGAGTCAGAAGTGTCCACATAAGATCCCGGGGAAGCAGCTGGTCCATGCACAAGATCTAGTGCGGTATCCTCATCTGCTGCCGAGCGTGCAGTGCTGCTAGAGCCGCCACACGGCGAAACGAGAGAGAAGGGGCCCGTGAGGGAGACAACCACAATGGCACGTAGTTTCTCCACGCGCTATCGGGAGAGAGAACCGAGATGTTCGCATTGTCAACCGTCCTATCTGCACTGTCAGCCGACGAAAAAATCGAGGCCACGCAATGTGGGACTGCGGGACGGGGTCATTTTCTCCTCGAAATCTTCCCCATGCGACACAGAGCGACTCGATTCGCTCACTAGCGTCTGTACGGAAAGTTCTACGTCGGGTCCTGACAAGGACGGATCCAAGGCAGATTCTGCCCCTAAATCTGCCTCGGTTTCAGCACAGTTTTGTCCAGACATATAGTTTTCACTAGTTCCACTATTTTGAGTAATGATTCATCTGTTTATGCCGAATTTGTACCATAAGTTGTGTCCTATAAGGGTGTAAAAGTGGGAATAATAGGCATACAACAATCATTAGTATGCACACCCCTATAATTAGATGCCAAGGAACATGTTTCGGTGGGAAGGAAATGAATTTGCTCTCAAAGATGCCGACCTGCATTAGGATGAAGTGTAGCAAAAGGAAAAATATTCTCATCAAATACTACATCCAGATCTAAGAACTGGACCCCTTTATGAAGTTGGCTATACCCAAGGAAAACACACCGTTTGGAACGGAATAAAGTTTGTGTTTGTTATAGGGACGTAAATTAGGCAAACAGGAACAACCAAGAACACGAAGATAGTCATATTTGGGAACAATATCAAGGAGTTTGTGTTTCAGGGTGTCAAAATTTAGTACCTTGGTAGGAAGTAAATTGATAAGAAACGTGGCGGTGAGAAAGTAGCATCCCAATATTTAGTGGCATGGAAGCATTATCAAGAAGTGCAAGACCAACTTCAACAATATGACGATGTTTGCGTTCAACAGAACCGTTTTATGATGAGCATGAGGAAAAGACACATGATAAGTGATTCCATACTTTTGAAAGGAACCATGGAGTTTTTCATATTAACCACCCCAATCAGTTTGTATGGTAATGATTCTGCGATCAAATTTTCGCTCAACATACTGCTGAAAATTAAGAAATGCTTGATACACATCGGAACGCTTCTTGAGAAAATAAATCCAAGTAAACTTACTAAAATCATCGATGAAGCTCACATAATAGACATGTTTACTAGAAGAAGGAGAAGCATGACCCCGTACATCAAAAAAGATATGTTCCAAAGGAACAGGGAAACACTCGTGCAGATACCATAGGGTAACCGATGACTCTTTGCTAGTTGACATGAATCACATACGTAAGAATTTATTTCTGGAGTATAAGGAAGATTATTTTTCATACTAATTTGCTAAACAATAAAAGAATATGGATGTCCTAAGGGACGATGCCACGTGGAGGATGTAGGTTTGATGGTGACGAGTGCATGCTCGGAAGCCCCCGTTGACACATGAACGAGGGGATACAAGCCACCACGACATGGACCTCTAAACATGATTGCGGGCGTTGCCTGATCCTTTATCAAAAAAAGAAAGGGTGAATCTCAATGAAAGCGTTATTATCAATAGAAATTTTATGAGAAGAGAGCAAATTTATAGAGGAACTAGGGACATGCAAAATCATGCGAGGTTGAATAGAACTACTAGGGGTGTGCAAAACTGAATTACCAATGTGTGCAATATCCGTACCTTGTCCACTAGCATTGTGAACTTGATCACGCCCATGATAAGTGGCATGCACCTGAAGCTTGTTGAGTTGTCCCTTCACTTGATTGGTAGCACCAGTGTCTACATACCAATTTTTTATCAACTCCATATTCATCTTTGGTCTCGGGTGGCGTATCATCATCATCATTGTAATCACCATAGCGCCACCAACAATCAACAGCAGAGTGACCCTCCATTTTACAGATCTAACAGAAAAACCCTTCCTGCCAAGGAGTGGCAACACGTTCACGCTTTCCACGACCCTGTTTGAGACGACGAACCTGATCATGTTTACCTGGCAGTGTAGGACATCGTGGGGGACGAGGGTTATAGGATTGTGTAGGTGGGCATGGTGGTGGATAGAAGGGTGTTGGTGTCGGCTGATAATAGGGCATGGGAGGAGGTGGATAGTAGGAGGGCGACGGAGGGGTGTAGGGTTGATATGGCGGGTGGTATGGATGTGTCGGAGGGATGGAGTATGGCTGCTGTGTAGGTCGTGTGGGATAGGTTGGTGGGGAAGGTAGTGGTAGTAGGCGAGGTTTGAGTTGGGTAGTGCCACAGGAATTAGGGGGACGACGAGGTGCGGCATTAATAGATGATGTAAACGTAGATGTTCCTTGACCTGATGCAACAAGCATGTTCTCACGGTACTCATAAGACATTAACTGAGAGCAACGATCATTGAGTGTGGTAGAGGGAACCGCATTGATGGAAGAAACACGGGATTATAAGTACCGTCGAAACCAATGAGAATATATTCCTTAAGCTCATCATCATCCACACGTTTTCCTACCACAGCGAGTTCGGAAGCGAACCCTTTCATCTTGGAGATAAACTGTTGAGCGGTGATGTCCAACTTTTTGTTGTTTGTGAGCGCACCACGCAGCGAGGAAACTGTGGCGTTGGATTGTGTGGAGAATAGATTGGTTATGGCAGCCCACACTTAGGCAGCATGCCCGAGACCGTACATGTGCGAAAGGATATCCTCAGAGAGGGAATTTACCAAAAAACTGACACCTTGTTGATCTTGCACAACCCAGTCATCAAACGCTGGATTAGGGGTAGATGTCTTCTTCTGATTTTCATCTACAGATTCAAGGAACTCAGGAGGCGCATCATCGGTGCCCTCAAGTAGGGGCATTATACGGGCACCACGGAGTGAGGGAAGGACTTGTGCTTTCCAGGAGAGGAAGTTCCTGTGGTTGAGTTTAATAGAAGGAGGCGACCCAATGCCATTGGTGGAGGAGAAGGACGCCATGGGAGAGGTGGGCGGGAAGCTATGGTTCTCGATTTGTCTAGGGTTTTAGGGGTCGGGTTCTGGTAGGTGTGTGTACGGTTTTTTGAGGGGAAAGGAGGCCCGAGGAAGGAAGTCGCCGATGGCAGGAGTGTTTTGTGGGCGAGGTTGTAGGGCGACGACGATTAGAGAGGAGATCAGCGGCGGCAGCAAGAGGGGAGGAGAGGAGGCTCTGATACCATGTGATTTCGTAGGAAGAGGAGGAACGATAGTTTCCCGACGAAGGGCGATCGAAACGTGTTAATAGTCCGGGGAAAAACCAGCAAGGGTGGTCGGTACAAAGATATACGTATAGGATCGGAGTACTACTATGTATCCTATACATATAGGGATTACACATCTAACAGTTGTAATCCTCTTGGCCGGCCTTCTATCTCGGCTAAATCTTGTGAGTTTCATGTAGAAAAGTTTTGTTTATCTCTGTGCGCTCCTACATCTTACATAGTTTATGAAAATATGCTTTTCGATGTAATCAATCGTGCTAGTTTATTAATATATTGATATTTTGATTATACATAGTTTCTACGCATTTTTTTATGTCTCTACATGTCTATGACACACACGTCTGATCAAGTTGCGGATAATCGTGGTCGCCAAACTCCTTTATTAATTTAATAATCAAATAATTTAAAACTTATTTATTAATTGAACCATTATTTATGCAGTAAAACTATCATAATAAGGTGCTAACAACGATTTATTCCCCAGTGATGACTTCTTTCCTGACGTCTGTCAATTGTGTACTTAGCCAGAGTGGCATAGGCCGGGAAAGAACTTGTCTTTGGTCAACATATTGTTGTTACAAGTTTTTGGTTAGTTTCACTCTCGGTTTTATAACTCTGTCGTACCCATTATCAACAATCGAGGTGAGACTATACATCCAATTTTTTTCATTGATAACCGTCGAATTTATTAAATAAATAAAATATAGTCTGAGGCTTAGACTCACCTTATGGGGACTTGAGCTTTGGACATTATTGCTTGCTTCACTTTCGGGTTTATAAGTTGGTCGTACACACTTTAAACTAGCGAGTCGGGTCTAAATATCCACCTCGTGTGACTAATTCAGCAGAGGAAGACATGCTCCTTCTACCAAGGCCGATCGGCCCGTCACGCCATGGTCTAACATATATTTTCTAACAAGGCCCATTTTCTCACACAGTATCTCATCTATTTTTAACTCATATAAGCGTATTGATACAATTATCGAATAATTTTTAAAAAATTCAAAAAACTACTCCACGCGTGTAGCCGGTCGATTCTCTAATCGAACGGCTTACGCACTGGTAGATTGTAGTGACTTCACTTTTCGGGTTTATAAGTAAATGTAGCCATGTGTTAAGGGAGTACATGCATTCCATACAAGAAATAGACACCGGAGCAACATTCATTGTTGACGGGGTACATGCATATATGCATACAAGAACATAGGTATGGAGGATGGAAGCCTAATTAATTAACCGCCTGGCCCGGGGATCGGCTGTGTATGCCAAACATACTCCTTCACTCTAACCACGTCTGGAAGATGCATAATACTTTATAGATACTTCCAGGATCCAGAAGTCCAGAACCCGTTTTTCGGCCGGTCACGATGTAGCCATGTCGTATGGGAGTACAGATGCATTTCATTGAAGAAAATAGGCAGCAGCAAGTCATATTTTACAGCATACATCCATATATGCTTACAATGGTACAAGTCATGGGTCATGACCAAGCGTACATGGCAACAAAGACATTCACACACCGACCAACACATATAAGACGATAGCATATACACGGCTTAGCGGTCGTATGTATCTCCAGGCTCCATCCATATGTGGCATAAATCCCTGGCTAGACCACAACATTGATCGCTGGGTCGTCCATCTAACAGTCGGCTGGTTTAGTGACACCGCATTTGCCGGGGAGCCCCATCACCCGCTTGGCATCGATGTTGTAGAAACTGAGCCAAGGGGACTCCTTGTAAGAGCAGAGGCACTTGAGGTCAGCCTTCCCCATTGCCGTGCAGCAGTCCTTCGTCGGGCCTGGTGCCGATCCTGTTGTCGCCGTTGCTGCGCTCTGGCACGCCATGAACTCGTCCTGGCTTATGTTACACACGCCATTTGCGAACCAGGGTGCCGCCGTGAGAGCCACCACAAGGACAAGGAGCGCCAGCGTCGTCTTGTTGGCCATGTCGCTCCCGCACACGAAATAGTATTATGCTGCTTAATTTGGTGCTGGACGGTGTTGAGGGAGCTCCGCATCGCGGGGTATTTATATTACGAGGAATGGGGCGTATTGGCTGTTGGAGGTTGCAAGTCTGTGGTAGGACCTTGTCGTTCGTCAAAGCTATTAAAGGAGCAAAAGTGACATCGGCATGATCGTTTTAGTTCCACGTCGCCGAACGAGCAAAAGTCTTACTCGCTTAAATAGCCCGCTCAGGCACGAACAGTACGTGCTACTCGAGTGCGTATTTTTTTTTTGTTAAAAATGGCCTCTAGATGGAACTAATGTTGCATATGGCCTCTTCGTAAAACTATTTTCAAATCTGACACTTAATTCAGCGCCAACGAGTATGGAGCCGACGTTGTTTAGCTCAGCGACTACGGAAATCACGAAAAACATAGGTCGACACTGTTTGCATTGGAGCCGACGTAGGCCGACGCCATTTGCACCGGAGCCGACCTATTTTTGACTTGTTTAAATGGATAACTATGTTGGCGCCGAACCGCACAACGTCGGCTCCATTTATATTGGCGCCGAACCGAGTGGTCGGATTTGAAAATAGTTTCACAAACAGGCCGTATGCAATGCAAGATCGGTTCTGTTTAGAGGTCATTTTTGGCAAAAATAAAAAAATACGTCAAGCGCTGAGTTCACCTGACCACTTAAGTCACCTAAGTAGGCCTGACCTATTCAAAATAATTCACCGGTGGCCCAACAAGACGATTCTCGAGCTTCTAGCCAAAATCGGGCGAGTCGTGGGCGCAGGATCACCCAGACAGTACAGAGGAGGACTATGCTATTCCGCGGGAACTATATGCCGCTTATTGCGAGTCCTATTAGGACTCGCCCGCGTGCTTCCGCCTTATGGGCCGGCCAATTTAGTTAAGAGTAAAGGAAAGAAAAGAAACCGTAAAAGAGGGGGATTGAACTTGGGACCTCTAGCTCGGGATTGTAGAACACAACCGTTGGGCTATGTTTTCGATCATGTCAAACTTCTTCGGTTAGTCTTTTTATTATCTCCTTTTTTCTGTTTTCATTTTTCCCATTTTCTTCCCTTTCTCTGTTTTTTCTTTTCCTATTTATTCTTTCTTTTTTTCTATATTTTTCGTTTATTTGAAAATATTAATTTTTTATATTTTAAAAATCTGACTCATTTTTTCTGTTCTACTGAACTATTTTTTCACATGGGGAACCATTTTTAGTTTGAAACCATTTCAGTTTGGAACCATTTAAAAATCAGAATCGTTTTCAAATTTTGAACTATTTTGGTTCACTATTTTTTTGGTTAATCGACTTTTTTGGCGCACCTTGTTCATTGTTATTTTCGGTTCACCGAGTTTTTTTGTTCACTATTAGTTCTGGCTCATGAAAAAAATTGGTTCAATATTATTTTGGTTCGCCATTATTTTTGGCGCGTCTGCATTTTCCATTCACTATTACTTTTTGGTTCATCGAAAATTTTAATTCATTATTATTTTCGGTTCACCAATTTTTTTGATTCACTATTAGTTTTGATTCACCAAAAAATTTCGATTCACTATTATTTTGGTTCACCATTATTTTTGGTGCATCTGTATTTTCTGTTCACTATTATTTTGGTTCACCATTATTTTTGGTGTATCTGCATTTTCTGTTCACTATTATATTTTGTTCATGGAGTTTTTTGGGGCATCGTTGGTTTCACTATTTTTTGATGGTTTATCAAATTTTTTGTTCATAATTTTTTTTCTTCAAACTGAAAAATGTTCAAACTGTGAAAAATGTTCACGGCAAGACGTTGGGATGCTCAAATACTATAAATATCTCAAGTTATTGCCCATACGTACATGTATGGATTATGCATGGACTAGCGGCAAGATTAGATGGAGTTAATAATCTAGCCCATTGGTACATACGCATGCGGCTCTCCATATAAAATACCTCGCGAAATTTGTGCACGGAACACCCATAGCGCGTGTATAAGGGAGCGAGCAAGCAGGCAGGAGCGACATCGATAGACTTGAGCAGGTTTGGTAGGATGCCGTTCGGTCAACCACATGAGCGTGCGCTTGCTTGCTGCCCTAATTGGGTCGGCCCATGTGTGGTGGGCGGTGGGGAATCGTGAGGAGCCAGGACGGGGTGAGTGATGGTTCGGACCGCAAACCCTATTTAGGGGTTCCCCTATGTAGTGCTTATAGCACTACATATTAGGGAACGCCCGTGTCCTACGCGTTATGGGCCGGCCCATTTACCTTTTTCTTTCCTTTTTCTTGAAATTTTTTCAAATACGAAATTTGTTCAAATTCGAAATTTGTTCAAATTCGAAATTTGTTCACATTCAAAATTTGTTCAAATTCAAATTTTTGTTTGAACATATTTCAAAACAAAAAAATTCCGAATAGAAATGAAAAAAAAAGAAAAGAAATAAATAAAACGAAAATAAGAAAACAGAAATGAAAGAAAAAACATAAATAAAAAAGAATATATGGGGAAACGGGATAATAAAAAGCATAAAAGGTCATCCTAGACATGACCATGTTTGTAGCATAGTGGTTACGTCGTATTCGCGGGTGAGGAAGGTTTCAGGTTCGAATCCCGTTGCCCTCCTCTTTCTGTTTCTTTTCCGTGTCTGATCTACTTTAAATGGGCCGGCCCATTTCGAAATCCCACGCGGGCGAGTTGTAACAACATAGTGCAATAAGCGCTATATAGTGTTTCCGCACGTCCGAGTTAGGACTGCCCGCGGACAAATCCTAGGTGGTCTGGCCCATTATTTATTGGTGAACTGAAAATATGATAGAAAATAAGGCTAAAAGGGGGAATTGAACCTGGAACCTCAGTGCCCGACCCATAGGCGCACAACCACTGGCCTACTGCACGTTCATGTGTAAATTCGTTTTCTTAAGGTTTTTATCTTCTCCTTTTCCCTTTTTTTCTCTTTCTTTTTTCATTTCAGTTTTTATTCTTTCTTTTCTCTTTCTTTTTCTTTTTTCTTTTTTTTTGTATTATTTTTTGATTCACTATTATTATTTCACATGCATTTTTCTTTCACAATTAGTTTACGTTCACTCGAACCGGAATTTCTGTTCACCGGCATTGTTGGTTCACTATTATTTTAATCTATATGTATCTTTAGTTCACTATTATTTTGGTTCACTATTTTGGTCCGCATGCATATTTAGTTCATTATTATTTTTAGTTCACCGATATTTTCTGTTCACCGACATTTGGGTTCGCCGTCATTTTTTATTAACTATTTTTTTTTGGTTCGCATGCATTTTTAGTTCACTATTATTTTTAGTTCACCGACATGTCGCCGTCATTTAACATTTTTTCGAAATTAGATTATTATTTTTTATTTGGAAGAAAAAAAAATACAAGACGGGCATGCATTGGAATGGATTGCTAACTTTTATGTGGAAGACTCGACCTATATAGTGCCACTGAGTGGAGCGACGTAAGCGAGTTGAGCTGCTCTGTTTGGAGCGACGTGAGCGAGTTTGAGCTGCTCTGTTTGCCGGCAGAATAATCATGTATACCTACGTGAGCGACTCGCCTTAAGCCATACCTAGTCGATCCCGTGAGAAGGTCCATCGATGGCACAGCTGCGGCAGGAGCAGGTATCACGTAATGGGCCGGCCCATCTCAATCTAGTATACGCACACGCGTGTCCATAGTGCGGGCGAGCCTTTTCTTCAGGCTCGCATCAAGCGATAGGTAGGTATTCTAAAAAAAAAAAAAATAATCAAGCGATAGGTAGGGGATCCCGGTTCGGACTCGCTTAAGGCGATCGGGATCCTTGCTATTCCACCCTTGGGAAAAACCTAGGCAGTCAGCCGCCCCAAGCGTGCCTTCTTGGCCCTATGTAGCAAGGAGAAAAATACTACTCCCTCCGTCTCAAATTAATTGTCACAAAGATGGATAAAAGTGTATGTATCTAGACATGATTTAGTGTTAGATGCATCAACTTTTGTCTATCTTTGTGACAATTAATGTGAGACGGAGGGAGTATTGTTTTTTCTCTGCTTTTGTTATTTAAATATGAATAATATTTATATTTTTCGTAAATTCAATTTTTTTTAGAATTTTAACAATATTCAAGTTTGAGAAACCTTTCGAATCTGAATTAATTTAAAATTTGAGGATCTTTTTAAATCTCAACAAATTTCATATTTGAATAATTTTCGACTTAATGTTTTTTTAATCTGAAACTCTTTCAAATCTTACAGTTTTAAAATTTGGACAGTTATTTGAATATAAACATTTTTCAAATATGAGTAATATTCCGTGAAAGGGTGAAACATTTTATGAACATGAAATATGCCAGTTTGCTTGAAAGGTCAAACTTACGTGAAATAGTGAAAAGTCGGCATTACTGAGTAGTTTTTAGTTCATTTCATGGAACAAATAGACCGGCGGAGATTTGATTAATTGGGCTCGGTAATGTGGAACGCACGAATACATTATTATTAGACACCCACGGCCAAGAGCACTTAGCCATTGACAGACAAGAGACAAATCTCAGAAGAACATAAATCGTTAAAGGTGAGAGAAAGACTACAAGTACATCTGGGTGGGAAGCGAAGCTATACTTGTTACGGTTTCATATAATTCTTATAAAAACAACCGTTGTATTGGAAGGAAGTCACAACCACTCATCCCCCTCTTACAAGGTCCTAAAGAGGACAATCATCAGTACCTCGTGGGAAAACTTGGAAGGAACATAATTCGAGACTCTTCAACAACAAATTCGTGACGACACCCGTCCCCTTTCAACATATCAGAATGGAAAGCAGAAATTGGATCATCGTATGGGCTAAGAAATTACCCGAAATCATCAGGTAGACCTTATATGCGTCAGATCATCATGGTGGCAATTAGAGCGGTGGGGTCGGTATTAGTCACCGAAGTGCCAATTGCTGCAGGGTCACTTGGGTTGCCAGGAGTGGTAATCCGTATCTGCCCATCATAGTGGTTCTAATTGTTGTAAGAAGAGGAGAAACGATCGTTGCCCGACCGGTTCGATCGGTATGTGTTAATAGTCCTGGGAAAAACCCCCAAGGGTGGTCGGTAGAAAGGTATACGTGTAGGATCAGAGTACTACTCTGTATCCTATACGTATAGGGATTGCACATCTAACACCCCCTTAATATAAATCTTGCAAAGGTTGAGATTACGACGGAAATCCTCTAGTACTTTTGTACATAAAGTTTTAGTAAAACCATCGGCTATCTTATCTTACTAGATATAAACCTAACATCAAGTTGTTTATTAGCAACTCGTTCACGAACAAAGTAGAAGTCTATCTCAATATGTTTGGTGCAAGAATCAACACTCGATTTGCTGACAAAAACGTAGCACCAAGATTGTCAGACCATAGAAAACGCTTCTGTTTCAATGAAACACCAAGTTCACGAACTAGAGTCTCAACCATATCAATTTTTCCATTGCATTTGCTAGAGACTTGTATTCTGCTTCACTACTGGAATGGGGTACAATAGGCTATTTTTTGGCACTCCAGACTACTAGTTTAGGACAAAAAAATGATAGCAAAACCTCTAGTAGACCATCTATCATCCATGTCACCTGCCCAATATGCATCTGAAAAAGCACTAAGAAGTGTAGTGGGAGACTTCTGAAAAGTGAGGCCAACTGTGCGAGTACCATTGATGTATCGTAGAATCCTCTTAACTGCAGTCCAATGAGCAGTAGTTGGTGCATGAAGAAACTAACAAATCTTATTAACAGAAAATGATAGATCTTGTCTAGTTAAAGTTAAATACTAAAGAGCACCAACAACATATCTGTAGATAGTGGTGTCCTCAGGTCCAAGAAGAGAACCCGTGTGATAAAGAGTCACTGCGGGAAAGAGGCGTAGAACGTGAAATGCAATCAGTTATACCAACACGAGCAAGGAGATCATTGACATATTTTTTTTTTATGTAAGAGCAAACCATCTGCTTGTTTGTGTACTTCAAGTCCTAAGAAGAAATGAAGATCTTCTAGATCCTTTAACGCAAAATCAGTACGTAAATTTTGTAAGAGAGCTGAAATTGATGCATCTGAGGAACTAGTGACAATAGTATCATCAATATTAATTAACAACAATATGGTGATTCCTGACTGAGTAAAGAGAAACAGGGATGTATCAGCCTTGGATGTAACAAAGCCTAGTGTATGCAATTTAGAGCCGAGACGAGAGTACCATGCTCGAGGTGCCTGTTTTAATCCATATATAGCTTTGTCAAGTCTGCATAAATAATTTGGATTTGCGGAAGACTAAAAAACCGGGTGGATGTTTCATGTATCGTTCTTCCTCTAGAACACCATGTAAGAACGCGTTCCTTACATCTAGCCGCCTTAGACTCTAACCATTTGGAACTGATATAGAAATAACAATTCTGATAGTGGCTGCCTTGACAACGGGATTGAAAGTGTCCATCACATGTTTTTCTATTCCGTAAACCTATATGCAGTCATTGATATTTTTGTTGCATTCTTCCAATTGTTGTCCATGAGAGCTTCCTTGAAATTTTTCGGTTCTCTTGTTGATGTAAACATTTAAAAGATATTTTTGTATCAAACTACCATTAGTATATTTTCTGGGATTTCATATACCTTTTTGTAGACGAGTTTTTGGCTCCGGAACAACAACCGGTGAAGAGTCAGAAGTGTCCACATAAGATCCCGGGGAAGCAGCTGGTCCATGCACAAGATCTAGTGCGGTATCCTCATCTGCTGCCGAGCGTGCAGTGCTGCTAGAGCTGCCACACGGCGAAACGAGAGAGAAGGGGCCCGTGAGGGAGACAACCACAATGGCACGTAGTTTCTCCACGCGCTATCGGGAGAGAGAACCGAGATGTTCGCATTGTCAACCGTCCTATCTGCACTGTCAGCCGACGAAAAAATCGAGGCCACGCAATGTGGGACTGCGGGACGGGGTCATTTTCTCCTCGAAATCTTCCCCATGCGACACAGAGCGACTCGATTCGCTCACTAGCGTCTGTACGGAAAGTTCTACGTCGGGTCCTGACAAGGACGGATCCAAGGCAGATTCTGCCCCTAAATCTGCCTCGGTTTCAGCACAGTTTTGTCCAGACATATAGTTTTCACTAGTTCCACTATTTTGAGTAATGATTCATCTGTTTATGCCGAATTTGTACCATAAGTTGTGTCCTATAAGGGTGTAAAAGTGGGAATAATAGGCATACAACAATCATTAGTATGCACACCCCTATAATTAGATGCCAAGGAACATGTTTCGGTGGGAAGGAAATGAATTTGCTCTCAAAGATGCCGACCTGCATTAGGATGAAGTGTAGCAAAAGGAAAAATATTCTCATCAAATACTACATCCAGATCTAAGAACTGGACCCCTTTATGAAGTTGGCTATACCCAAGGAAAACACACCGTTTGGAACGGAATAAAGTTTGTGTTTGTTATAGGGACGTAAATTAGGCAAACAGGAACAACCAAGAACACGAAGATAGTCATATTTGGGAACAATATCAAGGAGTTTGTGTTTCAGGGTGTCAAAATTTAGTACCTTGGTAGGAAGTAAATTGATAAGAAACGTGGCGGTGAGAAAGTAGCATCCCAATATTTAGTGGCATGGAAGCATTATCAAGAAGTGCAAGACCAACTTCAACAATATGACGATGTTTGCGTTCAACAGAACCGTTTTATGATGAGCATGAGGAAAAGACACATGATAAGTGATTCCATACTTTTGAAAGGAACCATGGAGTTTTTCATATTAACCACCCCAATCAGTTTGTATGGTAATGATTCTGCGATCAAATTTTCGCTCAACATACTGCTGAAAATTAAGAAATGCTTGATACACATCGGAACGCTTCTTGAGAAAATAAATCCAAGTAAACTTACTAAAATCATCGATGAAGCTCACATAATAGACATGTTTACTAGAAGAAGGAGAAGCATGACCCCGTACATCAAAAAAGATATGTTCCAAAGGAACAGGGAAACACTCGTGCAGATACCATAGGGTAACCGATGACTCTTTGCTAGTTGACATGAATCACATACGTAAGAATTTATTTCTGGAGTATAAGGAAGATTATTTTTCATACGAATTTGCTAAACAATAAAAGAATATGGATGTCCTAAGGGACGATGCCACGTGGAGGATGTAGGTTTGATGGTGACGAGTGCATGCTCGGAAGCCCCCGTTGACACATGAACGAGGGGATACAAGCCACCACGACATGGACCTCTAAACATGATTGCGGGCGTTGCCTGATCCTTTATCAAAAAAAGAAAGGGTGAATCTCAATGAAAGCGTTATTATCAATAGAAATTTTATGAGAAGAGAGCAAATTTATAGAGGAACTAGGGACATGCAAAATCATGCGAGGTTGAATAGAACTACTAGGGGTGTGCAAAACTGAATTACCAATGTGTGCAATATCCGTACCTTGTCCACTAGCATTGTGAACTTGATCACGCCCATGATAAGTGGCATGCACCTGAAGCTTGTTGAGTTGTCCCTTCACTTGATTGGTAGCACCAGTGTCTACATACCAATTTTTTATCAACTCCATATTCATCTTTGGTCTCGGGTGGCGTATCATCATCATCATTGTAATCACCATAGCGCCACCAACAATCAACAGCAGAGTGACCCTCCATTTTACAGATCTAACAGAAAAACCCTTCCTGCCAAGGAGTGGCAACACGTTCACGCTTTCCACGACCCTGTTTGAGACGACGAACCTGATCATGTTTACCTGGCAGTGTAGGACATCGTGGGGGACGAGGGTTATAGGATTGTGTAGGTGGGCATGGTGGTGGATAGAAGGGTGTTGGTGTCGGCTGATAATAGGGCATGGGAGGAGGTGGATAGTAGGAGGGCGACGGAGGGGTGTAGGGTTGATATGGCGGGTGGTATGGATGTGTCGGAGGGATGGAGTATGGCTGCTGTGTAGGTCGTGTGGGATAGGTTGGTGGGGAAGGTAGTGGTAGTAGGCGAGGTTTGAGTTGGGTAGTGCCACAGGAATTAGGGGGACGACGAGGTGCGGCATTAATAGATGATGTAAACGTAGATGTTCCTTGACCCGATGCAACAAGCATGTTCTCACGGTACTCATAAGACATTAACTGAGAGCAACGATCATTGAGTGTGGTAGAGGGAACCGCATTGATGGAAGAAACACGGGATTATAAGTACCGTCGAAACCAATGAGAATATATTCCTTAAGCTCATCATCATCCACACGTTTTCCTACCACAGCGAGTTCGGAAGCGAACCCTTTCATCTTGGAGATAAACTGTTGAGCGGTGATGTCCAACTTTTTGTTGTTTGTGAGCGCACCACGCAGCGAGGAAACTGTGGCGTTGGATTGTGTGGAGAATAGATTGGTTATGGCAGCCCACACTTAGGCAGCATGCCCGAGACCGTACATGTGCGAAAGGATATCCTCAGAGAGGGAATTTACCAAAAAACTGACACCTTGTTGATCTTGCACAACCCAGTCATCAAACGCTGGATTAGGGGTAGATGTCTTCTTCTGATTTTCATCTACAGATTCAAGGAACTCAGGAGGCGCATCATCGGTGCCCTCAAGTAGGGGCATTATACGGGCACCACGGAGTGAGGGAAGGACTTGTGCTTTCCAGGAGAGGAAGTTCCTGTGGTTGAGTTTAATAGCAGGAGGCGACCCAATGCCATTGGTGGAGGAGAAGGACGCCATGGGAGAGGTGGGCGGGAAGCTATGGTTCTCGATTTGTCTAGGGTTTTAGGGGTCGGGTTCTGGTAGGTGTGTGTACGGTTTTTTGAGGGGAAAGGAGGCCCGAGGAAGGAAGTCGCCGATGGCAGGAGTGTTTTGTGGGCGAGGTTGTAGGGCGACGACGATTAGAGAGGAGATCAGCGGCGGCAGCAAGAGGGGAGGAGAGGAGGCTCTGATACCATGTGATTTCGTAGGAAGAGGAGGAACGATAGTTTCCCGACGAAGGGCGATCGAAACGTGTTAATAGTCCGGGGAAAAACCAGCAAGGGTGGTCGGTACAAAGATATACGTATAGGATCGGAGTACTACTATGTATCCTATACATATAGGGATTACACATCTAACAGTTGTAATCCTCTTGGCCGGCCTTCTATCTCGGCTAAATCTTGTGAGTTTCATGTAGAAAAGTTTTGTTTATCTCTGTGCGCTCCTACATCTTACATAGTTTATGAAAATATGCTTTTCGATGTAATCAATCGTGCTAGTTTATTAATATATTGATATTTTGATTATACATAGTTTCTACGCATTTTTTTATGTCTCTACATGTCTATGACACACACGTCTGATCAAGTTGCGGATAATCGTGGTCGCCAAACTCCTTTATTAATTTAATAATCAAATAATTTAAAACTTATTTATTAATTGAACCATTATTTATGCAGTAAAACTATCATAATAAGGTGCTAACAACGATTTATTCCCCAGTGATGACTTCTTTCCTGACGTCTGTCAATTGTGTACTTAGCCAGAGTGGCATAGGCCGGGAAAGAACTTGTCTTTGGTCAACATATTGTTGTTACAAGTTTTTGGTTAGTTTCACTCTCGGTTTTATAACTCTGTCGTACCCATTATCAACAATCGAGGTGAGACTATACATCCAATTTTTTTCATTGATAACCGTCGAATTTATTAAATAAATAAAATATAGTCTGAGGCTTAGACTCACCTTATGGGGACTTGAGCTTTGGACATTATTGCTTGCTTCACTTTCGGGTTTATAAGTTGGTCGTACACACTTTAAACTAGCGAGTCGGGTCTAAATATCCACCTCGTGTGACTAATTCAGCAGAGGAAGACATGCTCCTTCTACCAAGGCCGATCGGCCCGTCACGCCATGGTCTAACATATATTTTCTAACAAGGCCCATTTTCTCACACAGTATCTCATCTATTTTTAACTCATATAAGCGTATTGATACAATTATCGAATTTTTAAAAAATTCAAAAAACTACTCCACGCGTGTAGCCGGTCGATTCTCTAATCGAACGGCTTACGCACTGGTAGATTGTAGTGACTTCACTTTTCGGGTTTATAAGTAAATGTAGCCATGTGTTAAGGGAGTACATGCATTCCATACAAGAAATAGACACCGGAGCAACATTCATTGTTGACGGGGTACATGCATATATGCATACAAGAACATAGGTATGGAGGATGGAAGCCTAATTAATTAACCGCCTGGCCCGGGGATCGGCTGTGTATGCCAAACATACTCCTTCACTCTAACCACGTCTGGAAGATGCATAATACTTTATAGATACTTCCAGGATCCAGAAGTCCAGAACCCGTTTTTCGGCCGGTCACGATGTAGCCATGTCGTATGGGAGTACAGATGCATTTCATTGAAGAAAATAGGCAGCAGCAAGTCATATTTTACAGCATACATCCATATATGCTTACAATGGTACAAGTCATGGGTCATGACCAAGCGTACATGGCAACAAAGACATTCACACACCGACCAACACATATAAGACGATAGCATATACACGGCTTAGCGGTCGTATGTATCTCCAGGCTCCATCCATATGTGGCATAAATCCCTGGCTAGACCACAACATTGATCGCTGGGTCGTCCATCTAACAGTCGGCTGGTTTAGTGACACCGCATTTGCCGGGGAGCCCCATCACCCGCTTGGCATCGATGTTGTAGAAACTGAGCCAAGGGGACTCCTTGTAAGAGCAGAGGCACTTGAGGTCAGCCTTCCCCATTGCCGTGCAGCAGTCCTTCGTCGGGCCTGGTGCCGATCCTGTTGTCGCCGTTGCTGCGCTCTGGCACGCCATGAACTCGTCCTGGCTTATGTTACACACGCCATTTGCGAACCAGGGTGCCGCCGTGAGAGCCACCACAAGGACAAGGAGCGCCAGCGTCGTCTTGTTGGCCATGTCGCTCCCGCACACGAAATAGTATTATGCTGCTTAATTTGGTGCTGGACGGTGTTGAGGGAGCTCCGCATCGCGGGGTATTTATATTACGAGGAATGGGGCGTATTGGCTGTTGGAGGTTGCAAGTCTGTGGTAGGACCTTGTCGTTCGGTCTTAAAAAGGACGATGGTTATTTTTGGCTGTGAATCTGTGATCAGAACAACAATTGCTAAGCTAAACATAGAGTCGCACAACAACATGCATAATCATTTGTTTGATTGGTGAGCTCAGCTCAGCGCATGCGTGTTGTACAAACAATTCCAGAGTACAGGAGTAATGTTGTGCAATTTTCCAACAAAACAACTGCTAGATAAAAAAGATAACAGCATCTACATAGGTGCACCCAACAGCCCTTCAATAGCCTCCTCGCCTGACCGCGCCCTCCTCGCTACTGTGCACAAGTATGAAGCTGACAGTTCCGGAAGCAGCTCCTACAGGAGGAGAGGCGGGGGCCCTTCCCTCAGCATGTCTTGCTTTTGCTAGCGGGCATGCATATCCATAGTAGGTGGAGTCACTACAAGAAAGATGACATTTAGTCACCAAACAATTGCCACCAAGCGGTTTGGTGGCTATGGCTATATGACATTTACTTTTACTTATTTTTGAGTGGCTGATTTTTGTGGCCACCTTGAGTGATCCGTAAACTGTAACTCGATTTAACTCTGGATATTTTTTCATCTTTTAATAAACTAGCATGGTGGCCCTCGCAAATGCGAGGGCGCCTTCTTCAAAATGTCTAAAGTGACTGAGAAATAAAACAATTGTTACATGCTTAGTCACATAATGTGAATTGAAATTATGTGGTTGTATAGCCATTTTAACTTTATCTATGCTCCTCTCATATGGTTGATTATGTCATTTACAAAACAAACATCAATGACAATATATGTGATTTGTACGTGGTATTGCATAACCCGTCGACAGTTATTCTGTGATACAGAAATCGCGTCGGGGTAAATTTCAGTTTTTCATTTGCTATATCAGATGTGAAGTTACAAAATTTCATTTTTTGTGGTCCAAATAGTACTACGCTCCACATGAGCAATATATATGGAAGATATTTAGACTATTTCTAATAGAGCAGTTGAACAACTCTCTATATTCGAAAAAAACTTCACTCTAATTTTATGAAAGAGAGTATCATTTGGCCGCTTAAATAGTAATAAAAAAAATTATGATGTGTACATATTTTCACCCTCATTTACTTCTTTGTTCTGCAAGACGCTTCCTTTGGTCCGAAATACATGAAAATTTAGACACATGAAGAAAAACCTGTCTCCAAGATGCAACTTATTCCATTATTTTTATATAGATATGTATTGCATGCCGATCTATTTTCAAATACCTATTTATTGCATGCCGACCAATATGAATCAAATTTTCATTTTCTTTGAAGTTTCTTTCACAACCTGTTACACTATTTTCGTGTAGACATTATTTTGTAATTTACCAATATATACTCTCCTATAAACTTCACATGGATTGCCCATAAATTCATAATATTAATTTTTTAAAATAAGTTCACTAAGTTTGTGCTGAGTTCATGAGCTTTGGATTGTGTCATAGTTCGTTGTCCCTGGAGTTGCATATGGACTGCAACTAAGAAATCGGTCATAATATTGGATTTGCATATTGATTTGTGCCCATATAAAATTTCATTAGGCTAGAATAATATTTTTGGAGATTAATTGAATTTTTGCATGTACACAATTTTTTCTTATATATATATATATATATATATATATATATATTAGTCATGATCGTCTAAAAATTCTAGGCTGCAGCTGTGATTGCCTATTTATTTTCTCTATGTATAATCATATACGGAGGCATGCATAATCCAAATCACTAATTTCAAATTTTCTCTGCTCCTTCCGACCTGTCCAAACCTCCTATGTATGTAACCTTTAAATCCGCGTAGTAATATATTGTACTATCTCCCATCCAAAATAATGGACGCAAGATTATGAATGGTGGTTTAGGCAAAACTTTGCCTGATCATCCGACTATTAAATCGGATCGGAGGGAGTATTTAATATTTTAACCATGTAAGGAAGTTATCAAGTTTGCTATACAAAACCATCTAATTGATGACCAAAAACTTGTCGACAACATGATATCTGGGTCCTCAAGTTTTCTGCCAATGGATCATGCCGAACCGGAATTGCTCTGCATACGATAGTCTTGTGTACGTACGAAGAGAGCTGATGGCTGTGATGCAATGTGGTAAACAGATTGTACGAAGATAATCGTACATGTAGCAGCGCTCATGCCGAGTACATACAGCCACAGGGGCCAAGCCGTAGGGAAAGACGATGACTCTGACACGTACATGAAGCTAACTCCAAACCTGATTGGTGAGTAAACTATTTTTTTTTTGTCGTGCTGAGGGACAAAACCTCAAAAGCTGATCGTTCTGTACGTTCCTACGTGGTATGTAGGGTACGGCTGTTCTCCGGTCTAATTTCCAGGGAAGGTTTTGTTACGTGACGTGACAGACTTACATATGTACACTTTATGCTCGCACATTACGCGTTTTATTTTAATCTCAACCATTAAAATTAAGATCTACAGAGCATATATTTATAGCCTATGTGGCTTAACGTGGTGGCTCTATTAGGCCCTCGCAAATGCGAGGGCATCATCTTTCTTAGGTCGAAAATGATGAAGGCATAAATAATATATTTATATTGTACATATCAATATTTATGGCAAACAAAAATATCATCCACGTTGGAAGCAATTTTTTGTTTTCGGTTGAATCATTATAATACCATCTATAGAAATAACATATCATTGGTGATATGTGAGTTGTACTATCAGCATTGAATTTACTACTCGAAGATTATGTATGTCGGACCAGAATATATACATAGACATCCACCCATTCCGTTCTTCCGTGTGTAGTTGTCTTGAAAGCTCATCGTGTTATCCAAGAGTTCTCGAATTGTCATAGCTTAGTTCCCCACATGAATCCTTTTTGGGAAAAAGTTCTACCTTTAGATAAAAAAGAGATAGATGATCACACATAACAACAAAATTACAATAATGTGAAATCCAAAAACGTCCAATATTTAAACATATAAGTAATGTACGCAGTCTTATGTCAAATGTTAAATACGACCGTCTTGTAAATATGATATATGCATTTTTACTCCTTTGTGCACCAACCCTAGAATATCATTGGTGATATGTCAGTTGTACTATCAACAATTGAATTTACTACTCGAATACTACATATGTGAGACCAGAAGACAGAGACATCCACCCATTCGGTTCTTCCTCGTGTAGTTGACTTGAAGTTTCATCGTGTTATGCAACAGTTCTTGATATTCATGACTTAGGTCCCCACATAAATCCTTTTTATAAAAAAGTTCTACCATTAGAGAAAAAAAGATAGATTATCACATATAACAACAATGTGAAATCAAAAATCCAATAGTTTAACATATAAGTAATGTACGCAGTCTTATATCAAGTGTTAAATACGACCGTCTTGTAGATATGATATATGAATTTTGACTCTTTTGTGCACCAACCCTAGCAGTGAATTACGTAATCTGGAAAAAACACTCATAATAAAAAAAAAAACTTGGAGAGAAAAGATATAACTCATGTTTGTGTTAGGCTTTCATCATGCATGTATGTTTCAATGTAGAAAGAACCAAATCTTTTGTGGTGGACGGAAACTACAAAACTTATAATTTTGGCATCAACATATACATAAACTAAGGGGAAATCAAACTCTCATATTGCACCTTGGAATTTCCACCTAGCGCTCATACATCTTGAGCAAACAGTAGGACAAACACATTACATATTCCAAGAACTTCATCAGAAATACATTCTTACAAATGTCAACACAAAAAGAATCATGCATGTACATGTCCCAAGGAAGTTTTTAATCATGAATGCACAAAATAAATAATTTATGCAAGACTCGTTATAATATATATATCAATGGAAATATCCTAATCATAGTAAAAAAATTAATATAGTCAGTAGTGAAATTTTGTTCAAGGTTTAGAAATTTTTGCCACCATACGGGGTTTAAACTATTTTGATCATACTTATAAAATCCAAAGTGAGCAGACTTTGATTTTGTGATGAAAAGTTCTGTTTGAGTTTTCAGGTTGGCCGATGGAAAGAGCTTATGGTGATAAATTGTTATATCACACGTCTATATCAGAAATCCCACACACATAATGGGTTATGGGTAGATAGTATATCCATGTTTATTATCTAAAAAAAATCCTACCCTAACGGAATCAGATCTTAAGAATTATCTATGACTCATGGCATGAGTATCATGGAAAATAACGATTGCGATCTTGTAGCGCGTCTGTTGTCTAGAGCTTCAACATGATAGTTGCAATATTTTAAAAACTAAAGGCTAATAATTATAACAGGTTGTCTATAAACACACATACATAATTCTGAAGATGGTTTGTGCTGGCTTGCCTTGGCACATCCTTGAGCGTCTCCAGTGTCAAGAGCTCCAAGATAATAATAAACTTGTCAACGGTCATAGTCCAAAAATCAGAGTCTAACTAATAGAGTTCTAAGAGGCACTCCAACCATTCAATGCAAAAAAAATAAAATAATAATAATAATGAAGACTGCCAGCGTGCATGTTGCACGAAAGGCAATTGACTTCTAGCTGGTCCGGTAACATATGGATTGAAGAATTTCTTATTAAAGTGTGCCTACATGTAGCCGGAAGGGATCGAACCTGACTGAACCGTACCAATCCCGTGTCTTTTTTTTTTTTTTTTGTGTCTGGGCAGCAGATCTCTCGTGCTCTCACGGGTGTTAGCTGTGATCATTTTTTTTTTTGAGCTTCTGGGTTGTCGATCTCCTCTGACCTCTGCTCTAGAGGTGCTCATATCGTGTGCATATTGGGTCACGTTTCTCTTGATTGGAATCTCACGCATGCTCTTTACCTTTGCGAGGACTCTCACGCATGCTCAGGCAGCGCTAGTTTGCTTAGATCGGAAGATATGCCTTGGATGATGCGGACGGCCAAGGCACAAATAGAGTCCTAACATAATACGTGTTGACATTACCGATTAATTTTGGCATGTCCGTCTTATTATCTGGTATGAGATAGCTCCAACCTATACCTGTCAAACCTGATTACATGTCACGTAATTATAATTTTTTTGATTTTGATAAATCTGAACCAAACCATAGGCGTGTCAAACTATACGTGTCAAACCTGATTACATGTTTCTCCAAAAACAAAACCTGATTACATGTTATGTAATTTTTTTTTTGGTAAATCTGAACCACAACATAGACGTGTCAAACCCGACTACATGGTTACGTAATTATTAATTGCTTGGTAAATCTGAACCACACAGTTGAGATCTAACTGCTAAAAATAATTTGAATGATATGGCTTAACGTGGTGTCTCTATTTAACACCCGCATATTGCTTTTAGTATATAATAGATAGATACCGGCTGTGTGCATCATTTTCGTGCAGAGGCCGGGGCAGACGCTCCCATTTCAAAAAAAAAAAAAGTATACCATTTGTTATAAATACCCAATAGTTTGGTTACTATTGCTTCGCTTAACCTTTAGTCACCAAAGGATGGTAACTAAAGATTGTTATTTAGTAAACAAAAAATGCAATGTTAGTTTCTAAATACATTCAGCAACTAGATTTTAGTAGCTACGAAAAAATTAATAATGTTGGTGACAATAAATAATTAGCAACCAATCGTTGATCTCTAGTAACCAACTATCTTGGTGACTAAAGGTCTATGATATGCTAGCGACGGAAGCGAACTTCAGAGCAGCAGGCTGACCAGATTGTCCACAGCCAGCTTTGGCAGGAGCTCTTTGAGGCGTTCACGCGCTAAGTTGGGCCTCATTCGCCAACCGACGCAAACACCGTGAAAGGGGAGCACGCGGTGGATGTACGTACCGTGACTTCGACACCGTCCTCGGATCCTACGGGTTATGAGCCGCCTCGTCCTTTACGCATGTCTGAGCGCATCTTCGTCCCACTACTCCTTGCCGTGCAGCCCTGATATGCCATCGTAAAATGGCCTCATCCTCGTGTGTGGCGCACTCCTCTCTTCCCAAGACGGAGTTGTGCTAGCTCCTGAGTCGGCGGCATTTTTCTCTAAAGGGATCTTTATTACACCCATCTTCTGTGTAACTACTAGACTGCAAACACCTCCAAACAACTCTCACGTCTGAGAACAACAAAAAAGGCGGGTTACATATCATAATGAGAAATTAATCAAAGTTTTAAATAGCGCGCTATAGCGAAGCTATAGCGTTTTCTGCACTGAGACGATAAGTGTATTAGCACGCTAAATGTACCAAAACCCTTAAATAGCACGCTGTAGTGGCGATTTAGCATCGCTATAGCGTTTCAAACAGGTTGCCGCTAAATGTCATAGCCCGCTATTTAAAACTATGGAAATTATGGCTATGCCTATGATTTCTAATCTACTATGAAACTAGCTGCTAACCTCGTCTGTCGCTCCCCCTCGAGCGGCTCCGGAGGCGATAGACCCAGGAACAAAAAACCACCACTAGGTTTGGATCTCGGGCCACTGCCGTCGGTGGCGGCGCCGTCATCATCGAAGACGGACGGATTGGTGGGCGCATCTGCCGGATCTTTTGTGAGACAGGAAGGTAAGTTGGCTCAGGGGCGCAGGGCGTGGACGCGGTGGCGGAAGGCACGGTTGGCGATCCAATTTGCACACAAGCCAATGGCGTTTCTCCAGCGTTTCCTGTCGCCGCGGCCGCTGGCGGCGGTGGGTCCCTTGGTGATCTGGTGATGTAGCGGACGGTGAGAGGCCCTGCGATGGAGGCACCGGTCATGGTGGCGGTGGCCTGTGGCTGGGCAAGTGTCGGTGTTCCTCGATCTGGCCACAACTTGGAGGTCGCTACCGCCGATGGAATTCAGCTCATAGTTTTGGAGTGCTGCAAAGCTCCTGGTGACGCACCATATGATTCCGATCTGATGCAGTTTTGCTCCTGGATGCGAGAAGATGCTAATCGTCGTGGCTCCTAGATGTAGAAATGGTTGGTTGCCATATCCAGATCTGATGAAGTTTGGCTGCCGGATGTTGATGACAACATGTTTCTACGGCACTAGGAAGAGGAATTGGCCGTTGCCATCGGAGGATTGTCCCTAGGGGGTTGATTGCTTGGTGGCCATGTCCAGTCGTACCGGTTCACGGGACGTCTTAGATGATGAAAACAATGGCTCATGCCCGGCGACCGCGCCATCAAGATCATGTAAGCACAATTCTCGGCTGTGTGATTGTTCACACCAGGACCGTGCGTGTGGGGACCAGAGGTCGAGCCATCCAATCGCCGGGAGTCGACCGCCAATGTGGGGACCGCTGGATCTAAAGGAATAATGGTGGTTTTGTCCGCAGTGTTTTTCAAGCTTCAACTCGTCGAACAATCAAATAAGGCTCCTCGATTGGGCTGCCGCCGAGTTCCATTCTTCCTTTCGGAGATTTTCTCAGTATTGGGCTATTGGCACAAGATGCTACTAGGTACCTATAGTGGAATCGATGTGGTCGTGCACACCGTTTTGGGAGAAGTAGGAAACTTCGTCTTGGTCAGTACCTTGGGACATTCTTCATGGAATTGCACGAAACTGACAGAGATGGAAAAAAGGCATGGTGGTTTCGATCGGAGTTTTTTCTTGGTCGAGATTTGGTTGAGATGAAGGATGGCGACAAAATTTCTTTCTGTGTGTCGATTGTTGAGCACTTGCAACAACATCCTCGATAAGAGGGGGCGACAACACGTATGGACTGATTTTGTGGTGGTGCTTCTTGAGTACCGAGTCGCAAATTTTAGGGTGAAAGGCTAAGGTCTAGCCTAAATTAATTGTGGCTCGCAATGGTCTTGATGAAGACATTGTTTGGTTGATTCGGACATTCTTCAGGGTGAAAGCTCATAATTTTTTATCCGGCGATGACAATGTTGGTGCTTTGTTTCCTTCTTGGAGGCCTTTTTTAGGAGAATCTCGTTTGCAGTCCGGGTGTTGTATTCGATGGTGGTTGTTAGAGTGTTGTTTTAGCCTGTTTTAGCATGTGGTTCATCACCCCGACGGGGTCTTTGAATTATATTTTTCTATTATTTTTTTCCTTCTTTGTGTGCAAATGTGTTGTCTTTCGATTGCTAGTTGGTGCAAGGCTAGGTGTAATTGTTATCTTGATATTAATATATTCCCTTTACCAAAAAGAAAGATACGACTATGGTACTAGAGGGAAAATCCAAAAATTATGTTTCCATCCATGTTGAGAAAACAACCCCTTTTTGCAGCCTCAACCTCAAAGACACCTCTGAAAAAAGTTCGCGATGCTCCACACGCTGTAGGGGAGATCATGATTGGAGCAAAGCTTTACTCAGGTTGATAATCTGCTAACAGACGCATGTTATCGTCAAAAAGCTTGTCATGGAAGGGAGGCGACATACTCTTCCGAACCCAGCACCCATCATTACATGTACGGTGCTAGCGCCCCCAATACGGAGAAAGCACCACAACTATTCTCACAGCCCCACAACCTACTCTCCTTCTTCCACCAAAAATAATAGAAGAAATAGCATTCTCCATCAACACTGATGAAGATGTTCAAGACGGAGCAATTGGTGTTTTTGGCGGCATAGACCGCATTAAATCACTGCTTCGCCACCCTGTGACATAGGGGAAGTCATGCGTCCTGTCTGTCCTCCATAGTTCAAAGAACATGGTGCAGCCGTCTAAAAAATAGTACGTGAGCCGATTGTTGGTGGCGTACTACGACACCATCACAATCGATGACAACCACTCTGCGTTCAAGGATGACGATGACAACAATACGAATGTAGATGATCCCGACTACATCACTCTACAACGGTCCATGGACTAGCGGTAGGGTTTGTTTAAGTTAAATTTCATTCAAATTTCGTAATATATCGTATGTGTGAATGAAATGGTGCAAGTTTCATTTCATTTTCTAGACATAAAAAAGAAAATATTATTTGGATTCCTCGGGAGCAGCTGACCCAATTGTGCCGCTAACAAATGCAATTTTAAGACAGTTTACTTTCCCATAGTTTCAATTATGTGCTTTTTAATCTTTTTCCTTTGCATAAGAATATAATGCTCAGTTTCAATATGATATAGCGATAATTTGGATTGTCACTCTAATTTGAAAGAGGACCTTAATTCAAATTTAAATCTTTGTGGGGTCCACAAAACCAATAAATATCCAATTGTGTTACTACTAACCCTATGCACTTATGTCCTTTCAAATGCTTGGATATCCAACCTCTAAACCATATAGCTTGGCATAATGTCCCCCATCTCTATCTATGTGGATAGAATGCCATTCCTTTGACTTGGCTACAATGAGTTAATAAAACAGCAAGGGGCACCCTCCTCATTGGAGAAGATAGAAAGGTGGAGGGATCCGTCTGGACATGTTTTGTGGATGAATGGGTGGGACGAGTGTTAGATTTTAAACAAAATTTTGCAGCTCCCATTCTTAAATTGTAAGTACCTCTTCTCCCATAGTGATGTCATCTAATAATATTAGTTACTTTTATGCCCTGTAAGCGACTTTTAATTGTTTCATTACCGACTGGTGTACTTGAATGGTTTAATTTAACTGAAAGTTTTGTTCATCAATCTGGTGCAGAGGCTGGAAATATCCCATTCCAAAATCTAATAAATCAACGGCTGTACTTAGTGATCATCCAAGTATAGTGTTTGTAAACAACAAGAACTAAATACGGGAGATTCATAAAACCTCAATTCAAATTCTCCACTAACAAGAAACCGACAGTTCAACTAGGGGCATGAACACCTCGAAAATATTCAGACGTTCAAAGAGTGTTGGCAGCAGGGGTTGCATATGAGGGAACCCTCGTAGGATTTGGCATATACAAAATAAATAGAAGGAGAAGAGAAGAGTGGAAATAACTCCTTTCAGAGGAGAAAAGAAAAGTGCTTTTGCGAGGAAAGGAAGAATTCTCACGTGGTTCCTCCCAGCATGAAAGTTAGGCAGCGCCAAGGGAGATAGGCTAGTGTGGAGGCCTACCGGGTTGTTGGAGGAATGTGGGATCGATGGTGGAAGTTAGAGCGGTGGGGTCGGTATCGGTCACCAAAGTGCCAATTGCTGCTGGGTCACTTGGGTCGCCAGGAGTATCACGGGTCATCAAGCACTCATAGTTTCCACAAACTTTTGGCCATTCATCTATGACAATCCTATAGTTTGATTGTAGCACAAAATAAAGATATACCGTTGATGATTGTCGAGCTAGTAGAAGTTAGGAAATAATAAAAGTCAGGGTAATGGAGCCCGCTCGAATTTCAGACTATGGTTCCTACTCCCTCTATATCAAAATATAAGATGTTTTAGCTTTCTCTAAACAAAAGGTATCTTGGTAATTATTCGTGTGTAGATTTATGTGTATCTTGCACTAAAACATGTCTAGGTACATGTTGTCAAATAAACGGTAAACTATCTTACATTTCGACATGGAGGGAGTATTTCTTAGCAGTCCCTCTGGCACATGCTTTCCTTATTGACTGACCGACATATCTGGGATGCCATCATGGGCACCTAGCCATGTAAGGGTGACTTTTTTATGGTTTTCTAGGTTTCTTCTAGGTCCCATGAAGCAAAAACTGGAAAGAAGTGTTAAAATTCTACCAAAATTCCGACCGAAATCAATTTGTGCGTGAAACAGGACGCATGATGCCACCGCAGCTCGTCGGGCTCGTTCACTCGTGGCATGCAGGCATACGTTCGCTCGTGGTCCACGACATACGTATACTTCTCTCGATTAAGACTAACATTAGCTACCGAGTTTTCATGTGCACAATAGAGTCATGTACACAATAAAGTGGGGTGGGACAACACCATTTTTTTTTTCTAGTTGGTTGGGGAATACAAACAGTACTTACATGCACATGCATGTATTTACTTTCAATTTTTTCCCTAGCTGGGCATTGATATTAAAGCACGTATATGTATTTAATGGGATAATTCATACAATACATAACTCAAAATATAAAATAATACAACACTTAGAAGGATAAAATAAGTGTCACATCGGTTTCTGGAGCTTCTCCCCACAACGGTTTCTTCCAAGACATATATATAAATCGGCTTATGCATAAGCACATGCTCAAAAGAAGTCACCCTAAGTCGACAATATGCATTTTAGACAAGTGTAGCGACACTTACATGACATGTAACTAGAGAAAATAGGACGACGGTGGACATTTTACCCTCATCAACATAGGACACCTTCTCTTTTTGTTAGACCTGATGGATTCCTCGCTCGCCCGCCTTTCCCGATGTTTCCTATTCACATGGAGACTTACATATGGCCCTTTCACCCCATGGTGTTGGAATCAAGTTCCAGAAAAATACCACTAAGCCTGTTAAATCACCCTACACTAGAGAACATGAACCAGGTATATATAACAGAAATATTTTATAAATATTAAGTGAGTGTTTTCTTGAGTGAACAAAGTTAGAGCATTAATTTCCTCTTGCTACTACTTCTTGAGGCGCTTGCGCCCTCTGTGAGGTCAGGCGAGTCACTTGTGCATCTACTTGACTCTGAAATTAGTAGATGGTGGAATGAATGGTGGTCGGTCATTGGAGACTACAATAGAAAGGAAATGACGAGCATGTGCATTTTCCCCTTTACATCAGACATAAAATTTGCATTCACTTTCCTGTAAATTTTCGAAAAGAGAGAGACCAAATCATGGTCGGAATAGGTTGCTATTTCTCACCATACCAAACTGAACCACTGTGAATATCGCTTGGCATAAACATGTTCTTTGAGCTATAACTTATTTAGACCGTAGAATAGCAAATTCACTTAATTTTAGTGTTTTTTTTTCTAATTTTGTCGAACTATGCACGGTTTAGACAAGATAGGACTGCGTTCATGCCAGTCGCTTGCCAGTACAACGAACATTGAGTTTCATTGCTTTGTTATGTTGTTCGCAGCGTTGATCTTCATAGTATTCTCTAGTGCCGTAAACAACTAATTTGTTATTTTATATCTAGTACTTTCCTTGTATATACAACAAGCAGGGCAGCCCCACAAATGCGAGGGTTTAGTGTATCTTAAGTGATTATAAATAAGTTTAGACAGAGAGAGATCGACATATTTTATTCCCCACTTAAAGATTATATCTTTGCTATTACCCTATTTTCCTTGTTATCACATAAATGTTGCATATTTCAAAAAAATGCACACCTCAAATTTATATTTGGAATGTTTTGCATTTAGAACATATGCATTCATGACATCAAATTTAAAACCTTCCACTTTGTTTACTTTCTTACACTATTGGCCTTTAGATGGAACTAATGTTGCATATGGACTCTTTCTGAAACTATTTTCAAATCTGGTCCTTAGTTCGACGCCAACGAGGCTGGAGCCAATGTTCTGTCGCTTGACGACTGCAAAAATCACGAAAAACATAGGTCGGCCCCTTTGCATCGAAGCCGACCAAATGGCGCCGACCTATGTTGACTTTTTTAAATAGCAAACTATGTTGGCACCGAACTGCAGAACGGCGGCTCCGTTTAGCATTGGCGCCGAGCCGAGGACCCAGATTTGGAAATAGTTTCACAAACATGCCATATGCAATGCAACAATAGTTCCTTTTAGAGGCCATTTTTGGCCTAATCAAAAAATACGTCGAGCGTTGGGCTCACCTGACCACCAAAGTCACCTGACCACCAAAGTCACCCATGGCCCAACTAGACGATTCTCGAGCTTTTAGCCAAAACCGGATGATTCCTGGGCGCAAGATCACCCAGGTGGTACAGAGGAGGACCCTCCTATTCAACTCCTTGGGCAAAACCTAGGGAGCCAGCCTCCCGAAGCGTTGCCCATTGCAACAAGCGACCTAGAACAAAAAGTATTGTTTTTCTCTCCTTTTGCTTTTTAAATATGAATAGTATGTATATTTTTTTAAATTCGAACTTTTTTAGAATTTTAACAGTTTTCAAGTTTGAACAACCTTTTGAATCTTAATTAATTTCAAATTTGTAGATCTTTTGAAATCTCAACAAATTTAATGTTTGAATAATTTTCGAGTGTAAACATTTATTTGAATATGAAATGCTTTCAAACCTAAAAAAATAAAATTTGGAAAGTTTTTTTAATACGAACATTTTTCAAATATGAGTATTTTTCCCAAACGTGATTTTTTTTTTCAAAATCTGACTAATTGTCAAAAATAGAAGAGCGTCTCAAACATAAAAGCGAAAACTGAAAAGAGAAACAAAAAAAACGTGCTTCCTACATGATCGAACCATAGCCGTAGAGAAAAAACCAGTCAAGGGAACTAAATGGGCCCGGTCCAGGGAAGCGCTTCTTCCGACGAGGAGAGCGACAACTCCCACTTAAGGGAGGTATATAGAATTCGCCCAAAACCTATTTAACATTTATATCGCCCTTGCCGATGCATACCCTCGAAGCACCTTTTATTCGTTCTTTTCTTTATTCTTTGAAATTCTATTTTCTTGTTTCGAGTAAATCATATGCATTTTTTATATTGTATGATGATTGGTTTATTTCCGAATCCCGTGAACCTTTTTTAAACCAGCGAATGATTTTCTATAATAGATCAAAATAATTAACAGAACTCAAATTCACAACCATTTTAGTACTTATGGTTAATAGTTCTTTTGGTCCGTGAACTATTTTCAAATTGAAGAATATTTGAAAATTTCGGCTATAAAAAATTAAAAAAAATCCGTTATTACAGAATAAGAACATTTTGAATTTCATGCGTGTTTTATAGTCCAAGTTTTTTAGACCCATTATCATTTCAAAATCATGCGTGAATTTTTTTTAGACCTTGAATAGGTTTTGAAAAATTGACGTAGATTTTTAAATTCACGCAGGAATAGTTTTTCAGTCCATGAACATTTTCCTGAAACTCGCAAACAGTTATACAATTTATGCTTGAATATTCTTTCCATGCACTTTTTTAAAATTAGGGAACATTTTTTGTTTTTACCAAAAGGTCCAAATAAATAGGAACATATTTTTCATTTCCCTTGGTTTCTATTGCCGAACCAGACGCGGTTTTGAGTTGGGAAGAGATACCTGAACGAAGGACACAACAAAGGCGTTTAATTTTTTTATTTGTTTTAGATTAACGTGAAAGAAGCTAGCTAGCACATAAACCAAGGACAATGCAAAAGGAACAGTACATGCCAAACCCAGTAAGGGTCTCTTCAACGGTGGGGGTTCGCATACCCTCGTATTTGAAAAATGGAAAACCCGCTGTTGGGGCTTTCTCTACCGCATTCCTTTTAAAAAGCCACACAATGAAATCGTTGAGTAGGAGATCCCAACTCCTTGTGCGTCTTATGGACTTTCTATGGGCGGAAATGATGCCTTCATTGGGAGGCTCGGGTACGTGTTATATAAGCTAGAAAAAGCCCCACGCGTGGCTGTTACAAGTTGTTGAGCATATGGTGGAGTACTGCTTCATACATATCAACAAGGAGAAGATAAATACGTTTACCACCCTTCCTTAATTTAAGCATGTCCAAAGGTTTAGATTACGTTTGAATTCATCTAAACACTTTACACGAAGAACCTTTGTAAAACCATCTGCTACTTGATCCTTAGTGGAAATAAACTTTACTTCTAATTGTTTATTTGCTACCCTTCCCTTACAAAATGATAATCTATGTGTATATGTTTAGTACGAGCATGAAAAATAGGATTAGATGACAAATAGGTAGCTCCTAAATTGTAACACCAAAGACATGGATTTTGCATCATTTTAACTCCAAGCTCATGAAGCAATGCTTCAACTCATATTAATTTTCCTGTAGCATTTGCTAAGGACTTATATTCAGCCTCAGTACTTGAATGTGACACTGTTTCTTGTTTTCGAGCACGCGAAGAGATCAGATTGGGTCCAAAAAAGATGGCAAAGCCTCTAGTGGACCTGCTCTCATCTAGGCAGCCGGTCCGATCTGCATCTGAAAAGGCACTCAAAAGTGTGGATGGTGAGTGCAAGAAAGTAATACCAAGATTTAATGTACTTTGAAAATAACTAAAAATCCTCTTAGTGGTTATCCAATGAACCGTTGTAGGAGCATGACGATATTGACAGATTTTTTTTACTGCAAAGGATAAATCTGGCCATGTGAGGGTTATGTACTGACGTGCACCAACTATGCTTTTGCATTTTGTGCCGTCATCATGAACTAAAGGTGTTCCTTCATGCAAAGATAAAGTTTCTATAGAGGAGAATGGTGTGGGGGCAGGCTTGCAATCTTTCATACCAATCCGAGATAATAAGTCATGAGCATATTTTTCCTGTGTCAATATCAAACCACGTGTAGTACTCTTAACCTCAATACCTAAGAAATAATGTAAATCACCAAGATCCTTAATAGAAAAGTGAGCACCGAGATCTTTAAACAAGGCAGGAATAGCTTCATCACCATAAATCAAGATAAATATGCTAACTTCAGATTTTTTTATATAAGAATAATGTGGTGTCAGCTTTTGAAGGAATAAAGCCAAGATCATGCAATTTAGAGCTCAACATAGAGTACCAAGACCTTGGAGCATGTTTGAGACCATACATGGCTTTATAAAGTTTGCATATGTGATGAAGATTGTCATGATTTTCAAAACCTCGGGGCTGTTTCATGTAAACCTCTTCTTCCAGAACACCGTGTAAAAATGCGTTATTGACATCTAGCTTCCGTAAACTCCATCCTCGAGAGACTGCAATTGCTAAGAGAAGTCAAATAGTTGCAGCTTTAACAACATGACTGGATATTTCCTCATAGTCAATGAAATATCTTTGCTTGAAACCTTTTCCAACTAATCGTTCCTTGTATCTATCAACAGTGCCATAAACATGTTTCTTTATCCTATATACCCACTTGCAATCAATTATATTTCTGTTTGAGCTAGGAGGAACAAGGTGTAAATTCTTGTTCTTAATCAACGGATTGTATTCTTCTTGCATTGCTTTGCTCCATTTGGGGTCACCAAGCGCTTCACCTAAATTATCCAGTTCACCTGTGGATGCAAACATACCCAAACATGTGCAATTTTCCTTATATATTTTTGGCTGTTTTCCATACCTTATAGTGCCATCTGTGTATTTACGTGGTTTTGTAATTCCCTTCTGTAACCTGGTAGCGGTACGAGAATTTGATGATGCAGTAGTTGATTGCGTGACAGCAGGGCGCAGCACCGAAGACGCAGCAACGGAGGCCATAGAGGATCCAAGACTGGCACCTGCATCTTATCTGGATCTTGTGGCCGCGACACACGGATTCGTTCTGGGATCTACGCGTTTCGGAGATGCCACTAATGCATGCGTGCGTGCAGAGGACATAGGGCACCGCTCGGCGGTCCCGCTGCTGTCGTCACACAGGCAAGTGAGCGGGGGTCCCACCATAGGTGTCGTGCGCGCGCGTTGAAGGAGCGGGGTGGGACCGCTCGCTAGCGCGGTAGGGCGATGTTTGGCCACGCGAGGAAGATAAGTTGGCTGCATCCTCGTCGTCCGTTGTGTCAGGGACAGGTGAATCCACAGCGGGGTTTCCGGGGCGCATGTCACACGAGGCACCTGAATCGGCATCGGATTCAGTGTCGGTTATGTCTTCTTCTGAATTGGATAACTCATTATCCTGTGTGATGTTTTGCTCCGTTTCTTCACCATTCGGTCAAAGGTTTCTTCTGCTTCCTTCTAGGCATGATTAGTTACAGGTACAATTGGCAAAGGCATATGATCAACAACATTTGCATCCCCATCATGTTTCTAGTTGACGGTTCAAGGCATTTTGCCGCTCAATGATGACGACTATAGCCCAAAAATACACAACGAGTAGAACGAAGAGAAAGTTTGCGTTTGTTGTAGGGACAAAGATTAGGCCAGCATGCACATCGAAAAATACGAAGATAATCATAGTTAGGCTTGGTGTGAAGAAGACGTTCAACAGGAGCCTCACAATTAATTAATTTTCTAGGAAGAAGATTTATAAGAAATGTGGCGGTAAGAAAAGCTTTATCCCAGAATTTTAATGGCATAGATGCATGAGCAAGAAGTGAGAGACCCTACCAAGTTAAGGAATATGACGATGTTTAAGCTCTGCTGAGCCATTTTGTTGGTGAACATGTGGAAAACAAACATGATGTGTAATGCCTACTCGTTGAAAAAAGTTGTGGAGTTTTTCATATTCACCTCCCCAATCAGTTTGCATAGTGATGATTTTGCGATCAAAATTTGCGTTCTACAAGTTGTTGAAAATTTAAGAACACTTGATACACATCAGATCTCTTATTAAGCAAGTAAATCAAAGTAAATTTACTGAAATCATCAATGAAGCTTACATAATAAGTGTGCTTGCCAACAGAGGCTGGGGCAGGACCCCATACATCAGAAAACGCTTGTTCCAATGGAACGGTGGAAACACTAGTGGAAACAGGTTATGGCAATTGATGGTTATTAGCTAGTTGACAAGAATCACATATGTAAGGAATTAATTCTGGAGAATAAAGTAAATGTTTTTTTAATAGCTTGTTGCACCACAAACGATGATGGATTCCCTAGACGACGATGCCATGAGGAAGATGATGGTTTTATTGTGAGAAAATCATGCTTGGATGAATCCGAAGAAAATTGCACTGAGGGGTAAAGGACACCATCAAACAGAATGTTTTTTTAATAGCTTGTTAAACAGAATCCTCCTTGTGGCTTGATCCTTAATCAAAAAGAAGAAAGCATGAAATTCAATGAAAACATCATTGTCAAGGCCACGTTTATGTATGGAAAAAAAGATTTTTGGGTGAACTAGGCACATGTAGAAAATTGTTAAGTTTGAGATATGCATGTGGGGTTTGCAAAGTTGTGTGACCAATATGACTTATGGGCATACCTTTCCCGTCAGCCGTGCACACACGGTCACGACCATTGTAATTTGTGTTGGTGGAGAGCTTGTTGAGGGCACCAGTGATGTGATTAGTTGCTCTAGTATCAGAATACCAATTGGTATCGACACCGTATGAAGCAATGTTGGCGGCCTTCTCTTAATAATCACTCACATCATCGGACTCATCATTATTCTTGTACGTCCACCAGCAGTCCGAGGGAGGGTGACCGTGGATTTTGCAGATTTCACAAGTATTGTCAACATAGGGTGTTGGTGCACGGTCACGGCGCCGTCGCTCACCACGGTCACCACCTCGGCGCCCATTACCATCATAGCTGCGACAATGGTCAGAGCCAGAGCGCCTATCATCATCACGGCGTGTGGCGTCACGCTAGCTACCTCCATTGTAACGGTGGCGCCCACCATCCTCGCGGCCAACGACGTCCAACTATATGGTCACCGCGGAGACCGCGGTCATCGCGTTTACCACACTAGTAGGGAATGGCTTATAGCCACAAGCATACTACTGGCCAACAAGAATTTATGTTGCCCATCGCTAACAGCACTGGCGAACAGAATTATGTGTTCGCCAGCGCTATTAATACTACCGCTGGCGAACCACCCATCCTGTTCGCCAGCGCTATGGCCGGGCCCCACCTGCGCGCGCTACAGCCGCTGCCCTATATTACCGCTGGCGAACGGGGAAAAGTGTTCGCCAGCGCAACGCTCACCACCGCTGGCGAACAGGTGCTGCTGTTCGCCAGCGCTAAAATGTGGGCCCAGAACGCATTTTAGCGCTGGCGAACAGCAACACCTGTTCGCCAGCGGTATTCCGCAGATCTAGCCATAAGTGGCACCCCCACCACCCACTTTCCCCTCCACTCTCCCTTCTTCACCTTGTCCCCTCTCTTCTCTCTCTAGCTCGAAATTATGCAAATTTCTCCACCCTTCTACTCTATTTTGAACCAACTAAATTTATTTTAGTTGGTATATATATGTTTATCTCCCTCCTAACACCATTTCTACCCCAAATTTTCCCTCCCTAGCCATCTAGATCTAGAATTACCCCCTTTCTCTCCAAAGCTCCAAAATTCTCCGGATATCATCGTGTAGCCATCTGTTCATTTGAGGTGGGATGAATGATAATATATAATTAAATGAGTTTGTATATAAATTTTGTCCGGATACACGCGATATGCAATATGTGTGAAATTTCACCGGATTCAACAATGGTCGTGTGATGGAGACGATAAATGCATGTGTGCGCAATTTGTTGTGGAATGAAATTGAGTAGCCAACTATCGCCGGAATGTTGATTCATTTCCGTCTCGGCATAGTTTGGCAGTCCCTAATAACCTCCTATTTGTAGGAAGGTCATGCCGAATTTTTTCGTGAATACGACATGAAGTGAAATTTTTGATATGAAAATGAGTTGCCACTTTGCCGGAATGTTGATTCATTTCCGTCTCGGCAAAGTTTGGCACTCCTCTAACCTCCAATTTGTAGGAAGGTCATGCCGATTTTTTTCGTGAATATCGAAATATATATATATTATGTTTGGTTCTAATATTAATTATATCGGCGTGCTCTCGTGCAGGCGACATATAATGGTGGTCGTTAAGAGTGAACGTGTTGTGAATAGTTACTTGAGACACGCGACAGAAGACATGTTACAAAATGGCCGCAAGGAGATACGATGTCCATGTCGAAAGTGCAAACTAGGGGGCTTGCTCAATCCCTTTACCGGAGACTTGCTCAGTCACCTCCTAAGGTATGGTTTCATGGATGGGTATAACAGTCAGTGGGTAAGTGATGATGAAGATGATGAAGTCCATGGGGCGGTGGCGGTAGGAAATGATGTGCAACAGGACAATAGCAACAATCGACTAGAACTACAGCAGGACCAACTACAGCAGGACCAAGATCAGCCTCATAACCCCGCACATGATCATGGAGAAGATGTTGAACAAGACGTGGAAGAAGATCACGAGGACACAGGGACACCCCTAACGGAAGTTGTGCGTGACCCTCATCTGAAAGAACTGCTTTTGAGAAAGACGACTAACTCGATATCTGCTGCTAGAGAGCAATCGAAGCTGGCGCAACTAGAGATAGACTCGAAGACACCGTTGTATGCAGGCTGCGGTCCGGGAGAGTCCCGCCTGTGAGTGGCCCTCGATGTTCTGCAGATGAAGGCGAGATACAAATAGAGCGACATAAGCGTCGATGCAAGCCTGCAATACTGGCACGATGTCCTTCCAGAGGGCAACACCTGTCCTAAAAGTTGCGACGAGGCCAAGAAAGTCGTGTGCCCCTTTGATTTACCTCACGAAAAATACCATGTGTGCATCAACGATTGCTACATTTATCGGAAAGAGGACGCGAACAAAACCATTTGTCCAGTTTGCAGCGCCGCTCGATACAAGAAAGGGAAGAAGAAAGCTCCTCGGAAAGTTGTGTGGTACTTTCCGCTCATTCCCTGTCTGCAACGGTATTTCGCGGACCGCAAGGAAGCAGAGCTCATGCGCTGGCACGCGAAAAGGAGGAATAAAGTTTTGAAAGATCAAAATCGGAGTGAAAAAGTAATTCTGACACATCCTTCAGATGCAAGTCAATGGAAAGCAATTGACTGTGAATATCCAACGTTCGGGGCGGAGGCAAGGAACATCAGGTTGGGTGTGAGCACCGACGAACTCAATCCGTTTGGCAACCAGAGCAGCGCCCATAGCACCTGGCCCGTGTTTGTATGGATGTACAACATCCCTCCCTGGTTGTGCATGAAGAGGAAGTATATTCACATGAGTATGCTAATTCAAGGGCCGAAACAACCAGGCAACGACATCAATCTATACCTGAAGCTGCTTAAAGATGAGGTAGACACGCTATGGGCCGAGGAAGGGGTGAACACATGGGACGCCTTCGGTGAACAATATTTCCCAATGAGAGCTGTCTTACTCTGTACGGTTCACGACCTACTAGGCTACGGATATGTGGCGGGCCAGGTGTGCCACGGACATAACGGTTGAGAAGCTGCACACAAGGTACAAATTCCCGGATCCTTACGACAACCAGGACCTGAAGAAGAATCTGGTCAACTCCTTAGCACTGGGAAAGTTCGCCAAGGCGATTATGACTTGGAGATCCAGTTTGCGGGAGATGCTTGCGAAGGGTAAGGATTTTGATGAGATCCATAAGATGTGGCCCTCCATTTCCGAGGAAGACTTGGCCCAATTCAAGATCGACGAACTCAAACCGGAAAGGGTGGCGCTGAGTAAATGGGGGAAAGAACAGCGAAAAAAGAACATTGGCCCTCTCTCGGAAGCCGGGGTTACCTTGGGAAGCAGAAAGTATATATGGGAAAAGGAGGATGCGAAGAGAGAAGGGCCGAACCCGTTTGACAAGATCACCGACCCACAGGTGAGAAATTTTGTCAGGGCCCATTATAGGGAAGATCCCAAAAAGCCCGGCGATCTTGTGTTGAACGAGAAGGTCAAGCTGCTCGAGAATAAGTATCTCGAGGAAGAAGAAAAAGAACGCCTATCTCAATCTGACGGGGGGTCCTCGGCGACGACGAACAAGGACCCGTATGACACCCCTTTCATTAGGGCGCTTAACGCGATGAAGGGAGTGCCCCTTGACAAGAAGCCGCATCGTGGCCATGTGCATGGCCTCGGAAAGGGTCATCGGCATGCGCACTACTACCCCGACACCAAGGAGAAGCGTAAGGAGCGGAACAAGGGCCCGGAGAAGACGGTCGACGAGCTTGTGAACGAGAGGCTCAATGAGCTCCTCCCTACCATCTGTTCGACCGTCGCTCAGTCCTTAGCACCGTGGATGCTAGGTGGAGGACAAGGGCCGCTCCCGCAGATAAACATAGCCCAAATGGTGCAGCCAGCGCCGCAGAACGTGGCCCCCGTCGTGGCGCCGCAGAACGTGGCCCCCGTCGTGGCGCCGCAGAACGCGGCCCCCGTCGTGGCGTCTGCTGCGCGGAACGAGCCGGCCCCCAACCCTCAGCCGAAAGGTCGCAAAGATCCGTCGCCGCCCCGCCACATCTCTTCAACGCCGCCGCCGACACTTAGCGGTCCATCCCCCTTGTCCGAGCTCAATGCCCTTACGGTAATTCAACGTGCACTGCTTAATTATATATTATGACTTGATTCGTGACGGCATCAGTCTCTAACAACGATCGCGCGACGTTTCGCAGGCCGACGAGACGGGATGCACATTGCTCCTTAATGTGAACGGCGAGTTAAAGGACGTCGCCAAAGGAAAAATCATCACACCTCTGAACCGCGTATCCCACGGCGTTCGTATGCCCGAGGACGTGTTCAGAGTGACATTAAGTCGGGTGCTCCCTGGTTGCGGTGCTCTCGATCCTCCGAACCAACCACCCGCAGCGGACAGCGAGTTGAACCTGGAGCAATGCTTGGTTTGGCCATTGACTTGGCCGAAATCACTAATTCGTTTGGAAAGTACTCCTGCCAACACTCCAACACCGGTCCAGGGGTCGGGGCACCCGAGCGAACACAAGGATTTCTCACCTGCAAAGTCCGTGCAGCACGACAGCGACGATGCTGAAGATGAGAACCCCAATGACTACCTCGTCGACGATCCTTACGAGGGGGCGCCCGGCCTGGATGATCTTGATCAACTTCTCTTGCCAGCGGAGGAAGCGGATAAATATCGATGCACAAAGCGTCTTTTCTCTTCTCAAGAACCGGCAGTCCCCGAGCAAGAAGTCATCAGCCAGGATGCCCTCAAAGAGGCGGTAGCGGATGTATTTCATAAGACTCAGCCTAAGATCAAGTATGCACGGAAAAGAACTAAGAAGGTTCCTGCCGTTGCATCGATGAGCCAACCGGTGGAGGGGACCAAGTCTAAGCCGCAGACAGGACGTGTATTGGACAGGATACCCATAACCGACTGGCATCAGATCCATGAGTTGGGCAAGCCGATGCTTCCGCCGAGGTTGGTCTCCTTGCTGTAAGGTGATATGCGTAGCGTCCATGACGGTGTACTATATATGGAGGAGATGCTTCTGAAAGAGAAAAATCCAACGCTGCCGGTTTTGGTCGCAAAGGTGCCATCTACGGCGGGATTTGTCACTGAAGGCAACGCAAACAAGATCATCATTAGATTTGACGACATTTTCCGGATGTTCCACATGAAATCAGTCCACTCGTCAATCGTCCGTCTGTTTACGCTCAGCTTGGCGCATCAGCTATCCGTAGAGAATGTCAAAAACATCGGGCTAGCAGACCCCTACTACATGCACGACATGTACTTGAACAACCCCAGGGGTAGGGCAAAAGCGACAAAGTACCTCGAACAAGTGTTGCTCACTAACCATATGAACAAGAGGATCACCCTCGTGCCCTACTTTCCTGAGTAAGTTATATTTCCCATCTTTACATAAGTTTGCGCATATACAATTTTTGAGGATTATATATATGGACTCTCCTGTTTTGCGCAGAAACAAATACGGCACCCTCATCATGCCCTACCCGAGAGACGCGCACGCAGTATATCTCGACTCCGGGAGTACGATGAAGGAGAAGACTACTCCCTCATCAAGTCGGTTCTCAATGATGCTATGGATGGCTACATCAGGGGGGAAGGATTCTGCGACAGGAAGAAACAAATTCAAGGCAAATATGTGTTCAGACACAGAACAGAGTTTCCCTGCCCCAAGCAGGCGCCAGGCGGCCATATGGAGGCATGGTACCTCATCCAACACATGACGGAGATCGTGAAGGACCAACATAGTCTGCAATACATGTCTGCTGTGGACAAATGGTCTCGCAGCATCGTCGAATGGTCTGATGCTGAATACAGACAAAACTTTGGTCGCATCCAGCGCAAGCTCTGCACAATCATCTATAAGGATGTAGTAACTACAGGATCTGTCTTCCACTGGAACTCCCCACCATCTAACAATGAGTTGCGACAATGTGTGCTAGACCAGACTGACGAGAGACCATTCAACTCGTTAGAAGGTGCTCTTCCGTTCCCGCCGGAGAAGAAACAGAAGATCACAACATCGAGGAAGAAATGATCGACGGTATGTATTCGATTCGTTACGAATTGCTCCTAATAAGAACTTGTGATTTCCTTTGCCGGTCTAATGCTTTTATCTTGGTCTACAGAGAGATAAAGAAGTGGACGGCGCGCTGGCCCTAGCGAAAGATCGCAAGCGGAGGCGGAAGCTAAAGCGGAGGCGGACCGTATATCTAGTCTTCTTTGCGATTGATCTCTATATCGCGCATACGTTGCATAGATGTACTCATACCTTTGTAATCGTTGAACTAATTAGATGGCTATATTTTGGGTTCAAAATCTTCCGACATAAACGTGTTATTGAGATCAATGTGTTGTATTCGTACTGATGAGAATTGGATATGGATGCATATGTATCGATGTGTTAATTTCTTTATCGATGTGTTAAATTCGTTATGGATGGATGCATATGTATCTATCAGTGATTTATATGTGTGAAGTTTATAAATTATAGAATTTGAATGTATTTGGACCTGGGAATATACAGAATCAGAATATACAAACTGTTATACGAAAAAAAAGAAAAAATACAAACCTGGGAAACTTACCACTGGCGAACAAAGTCCCTACCGCTGGCAAACAACACCACTAGCGAACACAGCAGCTACCGCTGGCCAACCTGTACCGCTGGCGAACACAGCAGCTACCGCTGGCGAACATAGCGCTGGCGAACGGGACTGTGTTCGCCAGCGGTAACATGCACTACCGCTGGCGAAGTGATGTTCGCCAGCGGTAACCTGCAACCACTGGCGTGGTAGCGCTGGCGAACACATGTTCGCCAGCGGTAGCTCAAAATAGTTCGTCACTGGTAGCCTATTTCCTACTAGTGCCACGGTCACGGTCGCCGCGGTCATCCAGTCACCCGCAAATAGTGTCTCGAGTGGCGTTGATCGTCTCGCTCATAGAGGTTGCCGTGGGAGTCACGGCCACGTAGGACCATGTTAGCCGATGAGGTGAAGGTGCACGTCACCTACCTAGTTTCGCCGAGCATGGCTTGGCGATTTTCGTGGGAGTAGACTTTCCTGAAGAAGTCGTCCAATGTGATGCCGGAGTTGGCGTTTGTCAGAGGCTACGATAGAGTCATAGGTGCCATCCAGCCCGTTGAGTATATGCCCAACGAGCTCGTCCTCTTCAACCATCTTCCCCACAGCTGAGAGCTCAGAAGAGAGCTCCTTCATCTTGGCGAAGTAGCTTGCAGCAAGGAGCTCTCCTTTCTCAGTGTTGTTCAGCGTGACACGAAGGCTATTGATCCTGGAACGCGACTGTGGAGAGAACATCTTTTGAATAACACTCCATACCTCAGTGCTTGTTTCGAGACCAAAGACGCGGGTGAGGATCTCGGGGGAGAGCGAGTTGAGGAGGAAGCCAAGGACTTTTTTTTTATCACGGACCACCCAGGCCTCATAGGCGGGATTGGCGGTCACATTTTTCTTCCCGGCTTCATCGATCTCCACCGTCTTGGCTGGCACCGGCTCACGTCCCTCAAGCGGGCCAACCACATGAGCGCTTCTGATCCCGGGAGAGACTAAAGTCTTCCAGGACAGATAATTGCTCTGATTCAGTAGCTGCGGGGGAGGTGATCCGAGGGCAGAGACAAGATCTTTGGTGTTTGTGCTTGTCGATTCCATGATGACATAGATCGAGGAAGGTTTTGGGGGTTTTGTCATGGTTTTTCGGATTGAAGATTTGTTTTTTATCGTGGCTCAAGGCAGAGCTCGGGCTTGGCTTTGGGTTTTGGAGATCGGATCTCGGTTAAGGGGATTTTGTTTCTGAGTTGTAAATTGTAGGGTTTTGTTCGTAGAATGGGGTCGTAGGTTTATGGTTTTCTGGTGGATTGTTTCGGCGGCTAGGTTAGGGAAGAAGAATTGGCTCTGGTACCATATCGACTTTCTGTAGGCGGAAACGATGCCTCTGTTGGGACGGTCGGGTATGTGTTATGTAAGCGAGGAAAAGCCCCTCGTTGAGAGACACATACCCGACCCTCGTTGAGGATATGGTGGAGTACTACTCTGTACATATCAACAAGGAGAAGATAAAGACGTTTAACACGTATGTTCCATGCGGAATTCACTCTTCGAGCAGTGAAGTATGTGCCGAGTCCACAACCGGACCAGAAATACCTAATGTTGTCATTGGTCGTGGCCCATATGCAAGGACATGTCTCGGACTGGCAGACTTCAATAGGTTTGACACAAATCCCCGTACCACCGGGATCCATCAATTTCCACAACGAGTACCCCTTGCTCCTCCCATACTCCCAATGCCTCCTGTTCTTAAATGTTACTTTCAACTCTTCTGTCCATTTCTCTCGTATCATCCCTGCATGAGTGCCCATATAAATGATGTACTAACCTAAGTGCTACTAACAAGGATCAACAAAGATATAGTTAGTTTGAAGTGATATCTAGTTGGAGTGTTATATATAAGGAGGAACGTATCATTTACACAAGTGAATGTTGTTGGGGTATTATTTATTTGCATGTGAAGATTGCACATGACTCGCGAGATGTATGTCCTTAATCAATGCAAGTTGTACGCGCAGCCAGTTTGCCTTGAAAAGCTAATCTTATGTGAAAGAGTGAAAAGTAGGCAATGCTGAGCACTTTCTAGTTCATTATGTGGTACAAATAGTCAGGGAGAGATTTGATTATTGATTAATTAAGCCACTGGTAGAAAATAGACCTATAGTCCTGGTTCGTCAGGGCCAGTAGTCCCGGTCGCGCAACCGGGACTAGCTATGCGCGACTAAAGACCCCCCCCCCTATAGTCCCGCCGCTTACGGACTAGGACTAAAGGCCCGTCCACGTGGGCGCCAGGAGACCGTCGCGGCGGAGAACCTTTAGTCCCGGTTCTTGTGGCTAACCGGGACTGAAAACCTGCGCAGGTTTAGGGTTTTAGCCCTCCTAAACCTGGTTTCTTTTTAAATTGTTTTGTTTTATTTCTTTTATATTTTATTTTGTGTTTATTTTAATTTTGATGAAGTTTCAGTACACATATATATATATATTTTACGCTACTATATACATGCATATATATATATATGAAATTTCAAACAAGGAGAATTCAATAGGAATATATAATATATATTCAATATCGGGTGACCATATACAACCTCGAACAAGTTTCCATATTACACAATTAAGATGGATGACCATACACAAATTCGAACAAGTTTGAAAGTACTCGGGGCTGCAGATGCGTATAATAGTCATCGTCGGTGGACGTATGGTGTTCTCCTTTAGAATCGATGACATGCCTAAGGAAAAATCCTGCTATTTCCTCTTGAATTGGTCGGAAGCTAGCTTCTGGAGTAAGCGCCCTCCGCAAGTTATTGAGACTCCTCCGCGTGGTCTCGTTCTTCTTCCTCTCAGAGATTTCTTTTCGTATGTTCTCACAGACATATTATCCACATAGACTGGTCCCCGGTGGCTGCTTACACATTTTTAAATTCTAGCTGATGTTTGAATCCACCGACATGTCCATGTGAGAACCGTCTCCAAACTCTACATTGCAAATAAAATTAAATGAACAAGTGAGTTAATAGCTACTGCATATTAGGAAATGAACAAAAGAGACCGATCGATATAGAGCGCAAATGATTGGAAATAATTACCTTTGCATCATTCTTCTCATGTCGATCCAACACCGGTCCAGGGGTCGGGGCACCCGAGCCAACACAAGGATTTCTCACCTGCAAAGTCCGTGCAGCACGACAGCGACGATGCTGAAGATGAGAACCCCAATGACTACCTCGTCGACGATCCTTACGAGGGGGCGCCCGGCCTGGATGATCTTGATCAACTTCTCTTGCCAGCGGAGGAAGCGGATAAATATCGATGCACAAAGCGTCTTTTCTCTTCTCAAGAACCGGCAGTCCCCGAGCAAGAAGTCATCAGCCAGGATGCCCTCAAAGAGGCGGTAGCGGATGTATTTCATAAGACTCAGCCTAAGATCAAGTATGCACGGAAAAGAACTAAGAAGGTTCCTGCCGTTGCATCGATGAGCCAACCGGTGGAGGGGACCAAGTCTAAGCCGCAGACAGGACGTGTATTGGACAGGATACCCATAACCGACTGGCATCAGATCCATGAGTTGGGCAAGCCGATGCTTCCGCCGAGGTTGGTCTCCTTGCTGTCAGGTGATATGCGTAGCGTCCATGACGGTGTACTATATATGGAGGAGATGCTTCTGAAAGAGAAAAATCCAACGCTGCCGGTTTTGGTCGCAAAGGTGCCATCTACGGCGGGATTTGTCACTGAAGGCAACGCAAACAAGATCATCATTAGATTTGACGATATTTTCCGGATGTTCCACATGAAATCACTCCACTCGTCAATCGTCCGTCTGTTTACGCTCAGCTTGGCGCATCAGCTATCCGTAGAGAATGTCAAAAACATCGGGCTAGCAGACCCCTACTACATGCACGACATGTACTTGAACAACCCCAGGGGTAGGGCAAAAGCGACAAAGTACCTCGAACAAGTGTTGCTCACTAACCATATGAACAAGAGGATCACCCTCGTGCCCTACTTTCCTGAGTAAGTTATATTTCCCATCTTTACATAAGTTTGCGCATATACAATTTTTGAGGATTATATATATGGACTCTCCTGTTTTGCGCAGAAACAAATACGGCACCCTCATCATGCCCTACCCGAGAGACGCGCACGCAGTATATCTCGACTCCGGGAGTACGATGAAGGAGAAGACTACTCCCTCATCAAGTCGGTTCTCAATGATGCTATGGATGGCTACATCAGGGGGGAAGGATTCTGCGACAGGAAGAAACAAATTCAAGACATTTTTAAATTCTAGCTGATGTTTGAATCCACCAACATGTCCATGTGAGAACCGTCTCCAAACTCTACATTGCAAATAAAATTAAATGAACAAGTGAGTTAATAGCTACTGCATATTAGGAAATGAACAAAAGAGACCGATCGATATAGAGCGCAAATGATTGGAAATAATTACCTTTGCATCATTCTTCTCATGTCGATCCAAAGATCTGTATCTGAATTCATAGAGTCAATGATATAAACTATAGAGCTGTGAAGTTCAATTTTTAGCAGAATCCAGTGGAACCTGCGGACATGTTACATGCACAGTCATGCATAACTTATCGATTAGACATACCATGCATGGAGTAAACAAAAGAGAATGGGAACATGAGAGAAACACTCACCCAAAATGGTAAGAAAATAGAATATAACTTTTGAGTTCATGCTTTTTAAGAAAATTGTACAAATCTTTCTCCACGTCTTTGGGGTGACGTTCTAACATAGTTCCATTAATGATTTGTGGGTCAATGAACCCAACATCATGGATGAGTCTTATTCTGTATTCCCAAATCTTTAATCTGCATAATAGCGCACGCAACAATATAGTTAGGACAATATATATATATATATATATATATATATATATATATATATATATATATAGTGTAGGCAATGAAGAACGAGATGAGGTAGAAATAAATCACTTACAGAACGTAGCAACTCAGGATAGATTTGTCGAGATCGCGCAGATTGAACAGCTGGAACAATTCACTCATCTCAACTGTTACAGAGTACGTTTTGGTGTGATGCTCCTCTGTAACATCCACATACACAAATTCTTTGTCGGTCCATGATATAAATTGTTTGTACCAACGTAGCAGACTTTGTATTACTGGTGGTAGATTCTTTTCCTTCGTAGGTTCAACGAGGGGCCCTTTCTTCACATATTGTAATGCTACCTCACAAATTGGGGCGTCCAGGTCTAACATGGCACGAAGAGACATACCCATCTCGGAACCAGTTTGCATGGCAGTAGCTACAGTCAATCCCATTGATGTCACAGCTTTTATGACCTCGGGGTCCTGTTCCGGAGCGGCTTTCACTATGAGCGGGGGGATCGATTGTTTACTCTGCATCCCGAGCTGGTCAACTTGTTTCCCGCTTTTTTTTCTTTTTCCTTTCTCCTCCTTCAATATTTTTGCTTTCTCCTCCTCCAATATTTTTGCTTGCTTACGAAGTTCAATATCATAGTCTTTAGGAAAATTCTTCTCGGCTTGGGACGGTGTCGACAAAAAACCCGTAGCCCACTTGTCTACAATCGGAGGGAATACTTCCTTGGGCTCAGGCTCCTTTAGAGCCTTGTGACGGGCCTTCCATTTCTCAATGTCAGCCTTCACGGCCAATTTGGTTTCAGCATCACTAAGTTCCCAAGGCCTTGTGGGGATAGGCTTCAGTGATGGCTCCTGTACCCGTGTGGTCTTAGGTACATAAGGCTCCGGGTTAATAGTCCAAGAGCAGGTTCCCTTGCTGTCTGCCTGCTTCTGTTTCATCGCTGGAGGAGGAATGGGGGGCGACGACTGCTTATCCTCCGGAGGAGGAATGGGCGGAGACGGCTGCTTTTCCTCCGGAGGAGGAATGGGGGGAGACGGCTGCCTAACCGCCGGCGGAGGAATGGGGGGCGACAGCTGCTTAACCGCCGGAGGAGGAATGGGGGGCGACGGCTGCTTACCCGCCGGAGATTGTGGATCGGGGGACGGCGTCGAATGGCGTGAAGGAGGCGTAGGTGAACCAGCACCAGCACCACCACCACCAGCACCTGCACCATCGGAGGGGGGTGGACTTGTTAGCCTTGGCGTCTCGCCTAGAAACACTATGTACTTTTTTTTCCATAGAATGAACTGGCACTTGACATCTCCAAGTCTTCTCTCCCCTTCGGGTGTAGCTATGTCAATCTCCAGGTCCTCAAACGCTTGGACTATGTCTTCCACCGTGACACGAGCATAGCCATATGGAATGGGGTTGTTGTGATGGAGTGCTCCAGATGTACAGGGTAAAGCACTGCCGGTAGCTACCTTCATGGAAATGTTTCCCCACGGGATAATGGAGATCACATTCTTTCATCTCCTTTACATCATCCACGGGGTAGTGAGGCTCCGGTGCACGACTCTCGATCGTCGGTGCATTAGCACCTGCAGTCGGGGCCTCCGTGGAAGCCACGCTGCTTCTCCGCTGATGCTGGCTTCCGAGATCCGCTGCATGTTCTTCATGGGGCCCTGCAGCCGCCGCTTTTTCTTTCTCAAGTATTCCCGCCACGGTCTTCTTCAACTCACTAACTTCCGTTGCAAGATTCGACAGTTGATCTGCAGCCTGGTCCTACCTCTCTTACGGCTTCTCTAACAGTACGGGTCACCCTCCTGGGAAAACCCTACTTTCCACGGCAATCTGCCTTTGCCTCGTATATGTCCTCCGTGTTCAGGATTCCCGAGGGCATGGGTCAGTTGGTCTCCCTCTCTGTTGAACGTGAGCAAGCCCTGTTGAGCTTTGGTCATTGCGTCAACAAGGTTTTTTGTGGGAGCAAACGTTTTCTGCCGGTGAACACACGCCCCTGTCTCCGGGTCTAGCGATCCCCCATGCCCGTACCACCACATTTTGGCTCTTTCGTCCCATCTCTCTGTACCTAGATGGATTCCTCTTGCCGTCAGGCCGTCCTCCATCGCCTGCCACTTAGGCGCCGAAACGCGGTATCCTCCTGGCCCCATAACATGATGGTACTGTTTCTTATCCGCATTAGCCTTATTTTTTTTCGACATTTCCTTGAAATGCTCCGATTTATGTTGCGTCACAAATTCTATCCAATCATCTCTCAGTTTCTCATGTTGTCCAGTGAAAATCGGAGTCTTGCCCTTGCTGACATATTCACGGAACAATTTTTTCTTGAAGTTCCGGAATGCTTCGGCCATCTTCTGAAGAGCGAACTCTTTGAATATCCTCCTCCTCTCACGTCCACCCGGAACCTCCTCACCGAATTCATCTTTTTTGTTGTATTCCGGAGGTAGAATGAAATGTGCCATAAGCTTTCTAAACATAATCCTTTTCGTTTTCTTGTCGACATAACTGAAACCAAGACGTGCTTTCTTTGGCTCCTTCCATTCCTGGACGGTGATCGGGACGATGTCTCTAAAAATGACTCCGCATTGGTTGATAAACTTTGTGGTGTGATGTAGGGGCTTGCCGGTTTCACTGACTGATTCGATGGTATATATTTCTCCATCTTTCATCGCCTTGGATTTGCCACGCTTTGTCGTACTAGATCCGGCCGAGGGCTAAAATAAGAAAGAGAGTCGCGCGCGTTAGTGCATATGTATTCACATTTCAGTAAGTTTGTATCACGAGAGTCCCAATATATATATATATATATATATATATATATATAAGGAAAATTAACAGATGCTCCATGGTGCCCATGCTCCTGTATGAACAGCTGTATATTTTGGGTATGTAGACACCATGGATGTCGCGGGTATGCATATCTTGGGTATGTAGGAGGTATATATATCATGTGTATATGTAACTAATTTAACTACATACCTTATATACCTAATATACACATACCCAAATGTACAGGTACAGAACAGGTATGTATATATACATACAGGTATGTGTATACATTTTTAGGTACATATACCCGATAATATGCATACCTAAGGTTATATATACCTCTTACATACCCAAGTTATACATACCCGAGGTATTCATGATGTCTACATACCTAAAATGTACGGTATTTGATACCGGTGCCCATGCTCCTAGGTGCCCCATTTGGGCTTCCTATATCTTGGGTATACCTCGCCGGAGGTGGTTATTCTTTGCAATTGGAAATCGTCGTTTGTCGACGGTTGACCTCCGTCATTAATGTCCATTCCTTCACCTCCTTGATCATCGACAATGTCCGTTCCTTCACCTGTTTGATCATCGACAATGTCCGTTCCTTCACGTTCTTGATCATCAAGGTTCAGATAAAAAGAGACTACATCCTCTTGTTGCTCATCTTCTGGGCCCGGCACATAAGGGATCTGGTTGGCTATCATGCCGTATATAATACCTTCAGCCTCCTGATCCGTAAGCGGCAAGGCTCTATTGTCCGCCATATGTCACTCCTGCAGACATGCATATAGTAAAAATTAATTAAGTATATAGGAGACTTAGCAAATATTGTCGTAGAAGAAGGGAAAACAGATTGCTAGGGTTTGGGGTGGAAGAACGATGACCACCGGAGGGGGAAAACCATACTTTAGAGGTGTGTCCAAGATTAGTTGCTCAAATGACTTGCAGAACCCCATAGCTAGGTTGCATTTGCTTTTCTGGTCATTTTGGTATATTACACTTAATATTGTAAATTTATTGAATTAAAACTTATTTTCATTATTTTTTTGACTTAGGAATATTTAGGGTTAGTAGACTTAGGGATTTTTTTTAGCTTTTCTTTGACTTAGGAATAGGGTTAGTAGACTTAGCAAATATTAGTACAAATATATTTTTAGGGTTAGTAGACTTAGGGTTATTAGGAAATTTTTTGACTTACAAATATATTTTTAGGGTTAGCGGCCCAAGTTTTTTTTTTTTGAGAATCCGAGTGCAGCCCAACTAAGCGTTTTTTTCCTCCTCCGCGGGCCGTGACGTCAACGTGACGTCAGCGTTTTTTTCCTCCTCCGGCGAGTGCCACGGCCACGGCCACTCCCCTTTCTCCCCCGCGAGCACGGCCGCGGCCACGGCCACGCACCACCGTGCACGCACGCACGGCCACGGCCACAGCACGAGCACGGCCGCGGCCACGGCCACGCACCACCGTGCACGCAGGCACGGCCACGCCACGTCCACGGCCACGGCCACTGCACGGGCACGGCCAAGCACGCACGCACGCACGGGCACCTAAACCCTAAACAGAATCCTCCGGCGAGGGCCACGGCCGTCGTCGTCGTTTCTGATCGTCGAGCACGGTCCTCCACATGTCCTCAAGCACGCACGGGCGGGCACCTACCGGAGACAGAATCGGCGAGGGCGGCGGGCAGCAACCGGAGACGGAATCGGCGAGGGCGTCGGGCAGCAACCGGAGAGGAATCGGCGAGGGCGGCGCGGAGAAGACGAGGGACTTAGAAATTTTTGGGGGCAGAGAATATATAGGGCCAGCCTTTAGTCCCGGTTCGTGACAGCAACCGGGACTAAAGGTCCCCCGGGGTACCCTCCGCGGGCCTTTAGTCCCGGTTGGTGTCACGAACCAGGACTAAAGGTGCAATTTTTCGCGGCGTTTTCATTCCCGCGCAGAACGAGCCTTTAGTCCCGGTTCGTGACACGAACCGCGACTAAAGGTGGTTATTCTAATACTTTCCCCTTTCCCAATCTTAAAAGTACAAATAATATATCAGAAAATTCTGAAAAATAAAACTAATTCTTTTTAAAATCTTACAAATACAAATAATATATCAGAAAATTCAGAAAAATAAAACTAATCCTTTTCCCAAACTTAAAAGTACAAATAATATATCAGAAAATTCAGAAAAAAACTAATTCTTTTTCCAATCTTAAAAATACAAATAATATATCAGAAAATTCAGAAAATTAAAACTAATGATTTTTCCAATCTTCAAAATACAAATAATATATCAGAAAATTCAGAAAAATAAAACTAATGCTTTTTCCAATCTTAAAAGTACAAATAATATATCAGAAAATTCGGAAAAATAAAACTAATTCTTTTTAAAATCTTACAAATACAAATAATATATCAGAAAATTCAGAAAAATAAAACTAATCCTTTTCCCAAACTTAAAAGTACAAATAATATATCAGAAAATTCAGGAAAAAAAACTAATTCTTTTTCCAATCTTAAAACTACAAATAATATATCAGAAAATTCAGAAAAAGAAAACTAATGCTTTTTCCAATCTTCAAAATACAAATAATATATCAGAAAATTCAGAAAAATAAAACTAATCCTTTTCCCAAACTTAAAAGTACAAATAATATATCAGAAAATTCAGAAAAAAAAACTAATTCTTTTTAAAATCTTGAATATATATATATATATATAGATAAAAAAAGCAGTACATAATGACAAGAGTGGATCTAAACCTAAACGGAGAGCATAGATGCATGATCTGATATCTGCTGCTAGTCATACTCCTGCCTAGGCCTATAGTACATCCACTCGCAGTCGTCGTAGTCGCCGCCGTCGTCGTCACTATCGTCTGACGGTGCTCTGTACTCCCTCGGAGGATCACGACTCCAGGACTGGGCCTGAGGGTAGCGCAGGCGAGTGATATCGCCGGCCCTGATGTAGTGCATGACGCTCTGTAGAGTCCGGCCGGACCACCATAGCCGACGACCGGCCTCGTGAAAGTTCCCAGGAGGTATGCTGTCCTCCTCATACCTGGCGAGCGCCCTCTCACGCCGATTGATGAAGAAGGCATCCCAAGTATGCTGGTTATCGGGATGCCAACTGGGATTCCTCCGCTGTTCCGGCATGAGCTCGTGGTAGTAGTGGTTCGTGATGGCCACCCGACGCGCCACACCATGAGGAAGAGGAGGGACCGGCACTCCTCCTGCGCTCAGCATCCAACCGGCGGGAACGCTGTAGCCGGGCGGGCAGGGGTAGTTCGATGCGGAAAGTGCCTCCGCCTGGATGAATGTTAGAGTGGGTACGGTAGAAGCCATGAGAGAGTGGTGAGTTTGTATGTGTTTATGCCAATGGTGTGGCAATGCATACATATATATAGCGAGAAGAAAACATCCCTTTAGTCCCGGTTGGTGTCCCCAACCGGGACTAAATGGGTTAGGGTTTCATTGGAAAACAGATCATCCCTTTAGTCCCGGTTGGTGACACCAATCGGGACTACATGGGAATTAGGGTTTCGTTTGGACCAATCAGATAGACTCACACGGATCGTGTGTTTCTTTCAAGCGCTTGTGAGTCGTTGGATCCGGGTGTGTTTTTTCGAGCTGTTGTGGGCCGTTCGATCAGGGCTATGGTGTGTTTCTTTCGAGCTGCTGTGAGCCGTTGGATGAGGTGTTTCTTAACCGTTGGATCAAAACCCTAGCTCAACACTTTGTGAGCTAGAGGACCCTATATATAGCCTCATACACCGGTCAGTTCATCTCCCGAATACAAAACATCCGGATTCGCCAGCATACGTCCTACCGTGCATTTAGTATGCATATATGCACTCAGTAGCCACGACAGGGTTGTATGCTGGCGATACCGATTGTTTTGTTCTACAGCCCCTTTAAGGTTTCATACATCATATATTAAGTTCATCGAGCAAATACAAAACATCCGGATTCGCCATCATACGTCCAGCCGTGCATTTGGTATGCATATATGCACCCAGTAGCCACGGTTGGGCTGTATGATGGAGATACCGTTTGTTTTGTTCTACACCCCCTTTAAGGTTTAATACATCATATATTCAGTTCATCGAGCAAATACAAAACATTCGGATTCGCCATCATACGTCCTGCCCTGCATTTGGTATGCATATTGCACCCAGTAGCCACGGTGGGGCTGTATGATGGCGATACCGATTGTTTTGTTCTACACCCCCCCTTTAACACATCCATCCATGCTTGGGTTGTGGTATGGTGGCGCGTGGCACGGGAGTTGTGACGCGTGGCGCGGGAGTTGTGACGCGTGGCCTGGAGGGCGCGGTATAAACTGTCGCGCCTCGAGCGCGTCTTCTCCATCCCTCTGCACCGTCGCGCTTCCACCATGCCTCCGAGGAGGAACAGCACCACCGGCTTCCGCGGCGTCCGAGCACGGCAGAACCGAATGTTCAGCGCAGATATCCGCTGGGGGGATGACCGCATCCCCCTCGGCACCTTTGCGACGGCGGCGGAGGCCGCCCGCGCCTGGGACGCGGCGGCCTGGCGCCTCAACCGCCCGCGGTCGCTGATGAACTTCAACGACTGCCACATCGTCTGGGAAGCGGAGGCCAGGGCGCCGAAGCCGCGGATCAGCACTGCCACCGACCACCTCCACCTCCGCCACCGCGCGTTTCAGGGCCTAGTCAACACCACGGAAGACCGCGTCGTCCGCGAGTATTACCGGAACAACCCGGGGGAGGAGAACGCCGACGAGGAGCTCTGGCAGACCCGCGCGGCTCAGCGGGCAGAGCGCCGCCTCGAACGCCACCTCGCGTTAGATGCCGCTCGGGAGGCGAGGACGAAGGCGCTGCAAGAGCTTCGTCGGGCCGACCACGCCGGCGAAGTCTGGGCCTCCGACGATCCGAGGTGGGGGCCTATCTCGGACATACTATCATGCACCTCCGACGACGACAAGGAGGTTACCGACGAGTTCGGCGACGATGATGACCCGGAGGAGGTCACCGACGAGTTCCCCGATGACGACGGCGAGGAGTAGTGTTCGTCTGTTTTCTCTTTTTAATAAAAGAATTTGTATTCCGGCGACACTTCGGCGCGCTAGCGCGTCTGTTTTCTGTTTTTAGTAAAAGTTTGGTACAATAAATTAGAGATAATATAATTCACATGATCCATTCAACAAAGTTTGGTACAATAAATTATTACACATCAATTCTTCCCTTGTGTCCCCGCTTTCTTACGATTTGGACGTATTCATGGAACATCCTCATCATTTAACTTAATGCTTGGGTCAGTGTTCACTTTGAAGGGCGGAATTTCACCAAACATATTATAATCTTCTGACATGTCTGTCTTGTCCTCCACTCCCACGATGTTTCTTTTCCCTGAAAGAACAATGTGGCGCTTTGGATCATCGCATGATGTACTGATCGTTTTCTTATCTTTCTGTTTCCTCGGTTTGCTACTCATGTCCTTCAAATAGAAAACCTGAGCGACATCTTTGGCTAGGACGAATGGTTCGTCAAGGTAACCAAGATTGTTAAAATCCACCATTGTCATTCCGTATTGCTCGTCCACCTTTACCCCACCTCCTGTTAGCTTGAACCATTTGCACCGGAACAAAGGGACCTTAAAACAGGGTCCATAGTCAAGTTCCCATATCTCCTCTATGTAACCATAATATGTGACCTTTTGCCCAATCTCGGTTGCTGCATCAAAGCGGACACCACTGTTTTGGTTGGTGCTCTTTTTATCTTGGGAGATCGTGTAAAATGTATTCCTATTAATCTCGTACCCTTGGAAAGTCGTTATAGTCGAAGATGGTGTCTTGGCCAACATGTACAGCGGATCTCCAACATCATTGTCATTCATTAAATGTTTTCGCAACCAACTGCCGAAAGTCTCCATGTGGGCCTTTCTAATCCATGATTCAGGCTTCCCCGGGTTGTTCGAGCGTAAAATATTCTTGTGTTGCTCGAAGTACGGAGCCACCAAGCTCAAATTTTGCAGAACTGTGTAGTGTGCTTCAGTCATAGAATGACCGTCCATACATATCATTGATTTCCTTCCGATCGTGCCTTTTCCACTTAGTCTCCCCTCGTGCCGCGACTGAGGAATACCAATCGGCTTAAGGTCAGGAACATAGTCAATACAGAACTCAGTTACCTCCTCATTTCCATAGCCCTTTACGATGCTTCCTTCTGGCCTAGCACGGTTACGAACATATTTCTTTAATACTCCCATAAACCTCTCAAAGGGGAACATATTGTGTAGAAATACAGGACCGAGAATGGAAATCTCTTCGACTAGGTGGACCAGGAGGTGCGTCATAATATTGAAGAAGGATGGTGGAAACACCAACTCGAAACTGACCAGACATTGGACCACATCGTTCTGTAACCGTGGTAGATCTTCTGGACTGATTACCTTCTGAGAGATTGCATTGAGGAATGCACACAGCTTCACAATGGCTACTCGAACATTTTCCTGTAGGAGGCCCCTCAAAGCAATCGGAAGCAATTGCGTCATAATCACGTGGCAGTCGTGAGACTTCAGGTTTTGGAACTTCTTGTCCGCCATGTTTATTATTCCCTTTATATTCGACGAGAAGCCATACGGGACCTTCATACTGCTCAGGCATTCAAAAAAAATGACCTTCTCTTCTTTCGTAAGAGCGTAGCTGGCACGACCTTGAAACCATTCCGGATGCCGGTCATCTGGGTCTTTCAAAAGTTGCTGGTCCTGCCGTGCTTCCTTTGTATCATTTGTCTTCCCATACACGCCCATGAAGCTTAGCAGGTTCACGCAAACATTCTTCGTAACATGCATGACGTCGATTGCAGAGCGAACATCTAGGACTTTCCAATACTGTAGCTCCCAAAATATCGATTTCTTTTTCCACATGGGTACATGCCCGTCAACTCCCAGCGGAACTGATTGTCCGCCAGGACCCTTTCCAAAGATGACTTTCAAATCCTTGACCATATCAAATATCTCAGCTCTAGTAGTACGTTCCGCAGGCTTCGGCCGGTGATCTGCCTTGCCGTTGAAATGCTTGCCTTTCTTTCTTACGTTATGATTTCGGGGAAGAAATCGACGATGACCCAGGTACACGTTCTTCCAACAATTATCCAAAAATACACTTTCAGTCTCATGTAAGCAGTGCGTGCATGCTTTGTATCCCTTATTTGACTGTCCCGAAAGGTTACTGCACTACTAGGGAAAAGGCTATCGTAGGCGCACCAAATTAGGCTACCGCAGGCGAATTTCAGTTCGCCTAGGACCACATCGCCAGCGGTAATGGCTTACCCCAGGCGAATACACCTTGTGCGCCTGGGGTAAAACTCTTACCTGTGGCGAACAAGCTCTGTGCGCCTGGGGTACAGATACGTCTGGGGTACTGTGTACTGTTCGCCTGGGGTATGGTTTTGCTGTATCAAAAAATAAAAGAAAAACCAAAATAACAGAATTACAGGAAAATGACAGAATAAGTATCAAGCTGACAGAATAACAGCAAAATGACACAATTAAGTTTTATAACATAAATATTTTCGATCATCAACACATAGTCTCGATCATCACCACATAGTTTATCAAAATTACATAGTCTCGAAAAGAACCATGCTACTAATAAATCCAGGAGTTAGCTAGTGAGATGGAAATAATTATTTGTTCTAATTTCTTTAAACTCGTCATCTATCGATCTAGCGGGCTGATGTAGTGGATGACCATCATCATGTCCAAGTTGGGGACGTCACTATTCCTCATGGTGATCAGAATAGCTTGTCCAGCCGCCATACCAACTCTTGCGGAATGGAACTGCCTCCATGCTTGAGAGTTGAGGATGACCCGACCATCAGCATTATCCCTGGTGATCGGAACTGCGGTGACATGTCCGGATTCTCCACGGCGTACTCCAATGGTACCGGGCTCCATGCCAGCACTGTCTGCTACCGCCATGGGTATTTTCTAGAACACAATTCCAAGATAGAATAAAAGCACAAAGTCACATACCGGCCACATTATAACATAAGCAACTACAGGAATAAGAAAGTGTTAAGAAACATACCATGACATGTCCATTGGAGATGTTAGTATTGGTGATGCGATGCACGAAAGGAAAACCGATGTAGCCATCTATCTCGGCAAGTTTCTGAAGGACACGGTCCTTCTCAATCTCGCTAAGATTCGCTCTTTGAGCAACCACCACATGTTTCCATGGGTCCTCCTCGTCCATATCATCCTCAGTGTCCATATCATCCTCAGTGTTCCCAATATCCTCCTCACTCCCGCCATTCTCGCTCGCAATCCCGCCCATATACACAATTTTGATACGAGGTTGCGGTCCTTCCATTGAGAAGTGAATGTAATCACTTCCGCTTAAATTGTACGTGGCGATGATAGCCTGCAACTGTTCCCCGCAGAAGTATGTCTTCGTTCTTTCTTTTTTCACTCGAAGAATGTAGGTGGTCCCGTGAACATTGAATTCCACATTATTGCCAACTAACTGGTTGAACTCTTGGCGAATATTGCATGGAAGAATCTAAAAAAGAAATATAAAGAATAAACACAAGTCTCAAGCTAGATAGTAAAACGAAAGAACAAGTTAACATAAAAAGAATTGTTAATTACCAACGAATCAACGTCACCGTCATGGAGCTGAAGCATAAAAGAAGTCCCACTGAATCGTCCTTCGGCACATCGGGACCGACATACGCTGCAAGCCATGTTCTATTAAATTAAGAAAGTACACATAGAGGTTAGAGGAGCATAGCTATCACAAAACAAAGATAAATGGCAGCACCTACCTCTAGTAGTATAATAAGGCAATTGACAGCAGTACAAACGGTGGAACCTGTCGGAGAGTTTAGGTGATACTTCCAACAGTACACTTTCTTATTTAATCTCACAATTCACAATTCACAGTACTCTAGTAGTATAATAAGGCAATTGACAGCAGTACAAACGAAATGTTGTTATTGTGCGTGTTTTTACTCCTATTTAATCTCACAATTCACATTCCTTTTTACTAGTGAAACCTGACTCTATGGTATTCATCTAAACGGAAATACACATTCTCTCGATCCACGACGAATCCTGGAGATATAATGCACTGCAAGTGGTGTTGTCGTAGCCCTGGGTGTGTGTGTTGTTGGACTGCTTAAGTAAACTTGCTTTCTTCTTAGCCTTTCGGCTTGCCCACCTGTGTGTGGTGCTGTGTTTTGTTCTACGGCTTTTGCCGTTTGTAAGGAACCTGCTAAAACTTTGCTGTTCGTGATTTCAATGAAATCGGGGGGCAGCCCCTTTTAGTCTAAAAAAAATGCACTACAAAGATCCGCTAAGAGCACTGAATACTGGAGATATAATGCACATTCCTCTGGAACCACGACGACGGGAGCACCGCAGCCACCAGAAGCAGGCGCACATCCTCCACAACGACGACGGGAGGGCCGGAGTGGGCTGGGATGGAGGGGGGATGGGAGGGAGAGGGGCTGACCTGGATCAACGACGACGACGACGATGGAGTGGGCGACGACGGAGTGGGCGACGACGGAGTGGGCGACGACCTGCTCTGCTCCTCTCGACACTGGCGACGGCGGCGGCGTGTGGGTTCGTGTGGGTGCGGGTGCGGGTGAGATCTGGTCACTTAGAATACTAAAGCAGCACATTGGCACCGGTTTCTAATACAAACCGGTTCGAAAAGGATCTGTCCACTGGGCCCCACACCCTGCCGCAAATGGCCTCATGGCCTTTAGGACCGGTTTGTGGTACCAACCGGTTCTAAAGGATCTGTCCCCTGGGCCCCCTACCTACCCGCAGCAACAAACCGGTCCTAAAGGCCTGCGGCACCGCAGGCGCGTTACCTAGATAATGCGCCTGCACTAAATTTCGTAGGATTTTGGTTTGCGCGGTCCCACATGGCATTACCCCAGGCGCATGCCCTGTCAAAAGCGCCTGTGATAAAGATTACCCCAGGCGCATTTTCTCGATGATGCGCCTGTGCTAAGATTTTCTAAATTACACAGCCCCGCGGCCTGGGACACATCGATCAATACGAATGCTATAATATGTGGCTCCCCCACGTTGGTTTTCACTTAAAAAATACATACATATGAAAGTTAACATGTGCAAAAAAAATTAATGTCGCATCGAGCGTAAATAGATTGGTTTAGCGAGATACCGCAAGTGTTTCTCTCTAAAAACACATTGTACATATAGCTATTAGCATGTTATATCGCGAGTATTTCCCTCTCTCAACCTTTCGTCACAATATTAGTCTTGCCTTTCTTGGTCGATGTTGAATACGTGACCGCCATATTGTGACTTCTTCTTGTGAATGGAAGACCTGCCCTAGGTAGTGTGGTCCTGCTTCTTCTTGTGGTGTATGGTGCATCGTCTTCACCGGGTTCTTCCATCATCGGGTCTCCGACTAAGCCGTCGAAGTCCTTCTCATCGGCGACTCCATCCATTCCGACGAGGGCCCTTTTTCCTCTCCTTACGACAACACGACTAGGCTTTGCCGGGTCGGTTATGAAGAAGCATTGCTCCACGTGCTTAGCCAATACCCAGGGCTCATTTTGCGCGGTGGGGTTCTTGGACTTGGGTTTGTTGGCTTCAGACATCGACATAGTGGTGAAATATTCGTCTTCTTTCGTGACGTTTGTAGCCCATCTGACATGGAACATCGGAAGCTTTACCCCAACGTAGTCAAGCTCCCAGATTTCCTCGATCTTTCCGTAGTATCTTCTAACCTCTTCGCCCGTGTAAGATTCCATCGTTATAGACGAGTTTTGATAGTCGCTACTTTTGTCTCTTTCCTCCGTGTAGAATGTGTACCCATTGATGTCGTATGCTTGATAAGTCATCATATTGGGCGCGGGGCCATATGACAAGGCCAATACAATTTTATCTTTCTCACATGTCATTGGCGGGGGATCGGCATCAATCTGCTTCTTGAACCATGTCGCGAAAGAGGAGTTGTGTGCTCTAAATATCTCATCTTCCGTCATCGGCCTGCGAGCACTGTTTTTTTATCGCGGTTTTGTGCTCTTCTATCCAAGGGTCGACATCGTCGATGTGTTGTAACACTACTAGGTGGGCCCTTTCAAAGTCGGCTCTCCGACCACAGGAGTCCGCATCCATTACCCTTTTGCCAGTGTTGTGGCCTACCCCCATGAACCTGTCAAGGTGCTTGTTCGCGGGCAAACCAACAGCTGGCTTCTCATCGCCTAGGAAATTCTTGCAGAAAGAGATGCATTCTTCGGTGAGAAATCCCTGGACGATGCTTCCATCCGGGTGTGCCCTAGTACGAACGAATGATTTGATGATCCCGTTCATTCTTTCTAACGCCATCATGTTGTGCAAGAATGCCGGCCCAAGATTGGTGATATCGTCCACGATATGGACCAAGAGATGTACCATAATATCAAAGAAGGCAGGTGGGAAATACATCTCAAGCTCGCATAGGATGGTGACGATCTCTTCCTGCAGCCTTCCGAGTTTCTTCACGCTTATCGACTTCCGAGTAATGACATCGAAAAAGTTACAAAGGCCAGTGAGCGTTTGACGGACGTGCGGTTCCATTATCCCTCTGATTGCAACCGGAAGTATCTGCGTCATCATCACGTGACAGTCATGAGACTTCATCCCGCTGAAGATTTTTTTCTCCGCGTCTAGGTATCTGCTTATCAGCCCCGCGTAACCTAAGGGAAATTTCACTCCGAGGAGGCATGTGAATATTTGCGCGAGCTCGTCGGGGCTTAGAGTGAAGCAAGAGGGTTTCAGGCGGTGAGTTTGGTGTTTCTTAGCCGTTTTCCGCTTGCGGTCGTCCATCTCCTCCACCCCATCCTCGTCCTCCTCCGTCTGTTCACGCGTAGAAGGCGGTAAGTGAAGCTCGCTCCTGATATTCAGGGCCATCAGGTCGTATCTTGATTTTGGCCCGTCTTTGGTCCTATCTGGCATGTTGAACAGGGTGCCAAGCAAGCTCTCACACACATTCTTCGTGATATGCATGACATCAAGGCAGTGAGGCACTCCGAGGATTGGCCAGTACCGCAAGTCCCAAAACACGGACCTCCTTTTCCATACCCCCAAGAGCGGTCCTTCTGGCGGAGGACACTTTTTCTCAACTCGCTTCCGCTTTTGTACCTTCCCCGACGGAGGACACGTTTTCCAATTCTTCAATAGAGTATCGATCTCTTCTCCTCTTCTCTTGCGTGGAGGTAGATCGAGCTCATCTTTACCGTTGAACAGGTCTCCGCGCTTTCTCCACGGGTCGTTCAGTGGTAGCCACATTCGATGCCTCATGTATACGGTTTTAGAAGATCCGGGATCCTTGTGTAGCTGTAGAAACGGGGTAAATTCCATGCACCTGACACAAGCCTTGTGTCCATGGCACACATGACACGCAATATATCCGTATCCGAGATAGTCCTGCACCGTCGTGATCAGTGCGGCTCTCATACGAAAAGTTTCTTCTTTGAAGGCGTCCCATGTTTCCACCCCTTCCTCCCACAACGTGTCTAGCTCCTCCTTCAATAACTCGAGATACAGGTTGATATCGCTCCCTGGCTGGGTTGGCCCTTGAATCAGCATACTCATGTGTATGTACTTCCTCTTCAGACACAACCACGGGGGGAGGTTGTACATCCATACAAACACGGGCCAGGTGCTATGTTTGCTGCTCTGATTGCCAAACGGATTGAGACCGTCGGTGCTCGCACCAAGCCTGATGTTCCTTGGGTCGTTCCCGAATTCCTCATCGAATGCGTCTAATGCTTTCCACTGACGTGCATCCGAAGGGTGTGTTAGCACTGGTTTTTCAACACGTTCTGGATCGCTCAGCACCGCCTTCTTTCTGTCCTCGTGCCAGCGCATTAGCTTTGCTTCCTTGGGGTCCACGAAGTACCGCTGCAGACGGGGAATGAGTGGAATGTACCACACAACTTTCCTAGGAGCTTTCTTCGTCCCCCTCTTGTAACGATCAGCACCGCACACCGGACATTTGATCTGGTCCGCGTGCTCGTTACGGTAAATTATGCAGTCACGGACGCAAGCGTGGTATTTTGTGTGCGGTAAATCGAGGGGGCACACGATTTTCTTGGCCTCCTGTAGACTACTAGCACATGTGTTCCCTTCAGGTAAGTGCGTCTTCAGGTATCGCAGAAGATCGTCCATGCTTGTGTCGGTCCATCCGTGTTTTGCCTTCATCTCAAGAAGATCCAGAGCTACTCTCAAGCGTGACTCCTCCGCCTCGTGACTTGCGTCATACAACGGAGTTGCAGAGTCTATCTCTAGTTGCGTGATCTTAGATTTACGTCTGGCGTCGGTCGACGTGTTCTTGAGAAGAAGATCTTGAACATGAGGTTCCCGCACGACTGAAGTTAGCGGAGTGTTCATGTCCTCGTCTGCATGTTGCTGATCACCATGACTCCCTTCTTCTTCATTATAGTCGTCTCCGTCGACAGCCGCCTCTTCGTCCTCTCCATTGCCATGTTCAGACTCCTCCTGATCATCTTCACATGTCGCCGCCCAATTGGTCTCGACGTTATCATCGTCTTCATCGTCATCCATCCACTTAGTGTGGCCCTCCATGAAACTATACCTGAGCAGGTGCTTCTCCACATTACCAGAATCTGGTTTGAACAAAGACCCCAGCTTGCATTTCCGACACGGACACTCTATCTCGGTGCGGTTGTTTCGATGCATCTCGGCCGTCGCGCGTCGCACGTACCTATGCACCACGCTTGTCCTCATCGCAATGACCATTGCTACAAAATGCAAGAGAGAGAGGTTTCATTAACTAGATCCGGTTTTCACGGAAAAATTCGGCATGACCTTCCTACAAAAGGTGTAACGCGGAGCGCCAGAAATTTGCCGAAAAGGAAATGAATCAACATTTCGGCAAAACATTGGCAACTCATCCTCATGGCAACACAATAAAATGAAAAAGAGAACGAATTCTCATCCACACCGACCAATCCCAAGCACCTATTAAGATGACACACAATGCAAAATATATAGACGCGATGACGACGTCGAAGATCACCGCAGAGACGACCGATAAGAGATTGATAGATCTAGAAGTAGCTAGTGGTGCATTTGTGGTGAGATCTAGTGTCCGGTTAGTAGATCTAGTGGAGAGATTTGGAAGAGGGAAAGTGGGGTAGCATACTAGCTAAAATATAACAAACATGATTGGTTAAATTAGCTAAAAATGGTGGAGGGGTATGGGGGATTGAGCTAGGAGCACTAATGGCTCGAGTTTGGACTAGTGAGTGAGTGAGTGGGGTGGATAGGGGTGGTGGTGGGTGGCTGGCCGCACTTATATTGGGGACAAATATTACCCCAGGCGAATATGCTATGGGAAGCGCCTGCGCTAAGTGGTGCTACCCCAGGCTATTCTTTGTCCCAGGCGAACAACGAACCTATGCGCCTGCGCTAAAGGGAGCTACCCCAGTCCACTTTTTACCCCAGGCGCTTCGGTATTTACTCGCCTGTGGTATCTGTTATACCGCAGGCGAACTGGGAATCTATTCGCCTGCGGTAAAGGAAGCGTGCCAGGGCCGGCCCTGCCACACTTTACCCCAGGCGCTTCCGGTTCCTGTTCGCCTTGGGTAACAGGCCTACCCCAGGCGCACCTGCTGGCGCTTCGCCTGCGCTAATTAACCCAGGCGCACAGGTTTTCTTGTTCGCCTGTGGTAGGATATGCTGCTATAAGAAAATCTCTAGTAGTGCTGAGAGCAGGCCAATCGTTGATGGTTACAAAAAGCGACGCTCGTAGGTCAAATTCCTCTTCTTTGTGCTCATCCCACACAGGTACACCAGGTCTGCCCCACAATTGTAAAAGTTCATCAACTAATGGCCTTAGGTACACATCGATGTCGTTGCCGGGTTGCTTCGGACCTTGGATGAGCACTGGCATCATAATGAACTTCCGCTTCATGCACAACCAAGGAGGAAGGTTGTAGATGCATAGAGTCACGGGCCAGGTGCTATGGCTGGAGCTCTGCTCGCCAAAAGGATTCATGCCATCAGTACTTAGACCAAATCTTATGTTCCTTGCGTCAGCTGCAAAATCTTTGAACTCTCTGTCGATCTTTCTCCATTGCGTTCCATCAGCGGGGTGTCTCAACTCCCCGTCGGACTTACGGTCCTCTTTGTGCCATCGCAACAACTTGGCATGCTCTCTGTTCCTGAACAGGCGTTTCAACCGAGGTATTATAGGAGCATACCACATCACCTTGGCGGGAACCCTCTTCCTGGGTTTCTCGCCCTCAAAATCGTCACCAGGGTCATCGCCTCTGATCTTATAACGCAATGCAGTGCATACAGGGCATTCATTCATATCCTCGTATGCACCACGGTAGAGGATGCAGTCGTTAATGCATGCATGTATCTTCAGAATCTCTAAACCTAGAGGGCACACAACCTTCTTTGCTTCGTACGTCCTGGCGGGCAACTCATTATTCTTCGGAAACATATTCTTCAACATTTTCAGCAAATTTTCAAATGATGATTCAGCTACACTTTCCCGTGCCTTCCATTTCAGCAAATCCAGTGTGCAGCCCAGCTTTTTCAGACTATTGTCGCATCCTGGGTACAGCGACTTCGTGTGATCCTCTAACATGCGATCCAAATTCTCCCTCTCCTTGTCAGTTTCGCAGCGTCTCCGTGCATCAGCAATGGTCCGACCAAGATCATTAGCGGGCTCATCATGTGCCTCTTCTTCACCTTCACCAAACCCTTCCCCACCTTTAGCATCATCCTCCATGAAAGTATCACCGAAAGCGTCATGATAGTTGAAATCGATATCATCCTCTTCTTCATCTTCTTCCATTCTAACCCCTCTTTCTCCATGCTTCGTCCAACAATTATAGCTTGGCATGAAACCGTGCCGAAGCAGGTGCATGTGAACGACTCTTGAGGAGGAGTGACCCTTCTCATTCTTACATTCAGCACATGGACAGATAATAAAACCTCGCTGCTTGTTCGCATTTGCCACTACGAGGAAATCTTTCAAACCCGTAGTGAACTCGCCGGGGATTCGGTTACCGTACATCCATTGCCGATTCATCTGCATTATTATTATATAAAGTATATAATTAACCATCATGCATTTGTTAAACTAACTAGCTGGAAATAATACAAATCATGAAAGGTTCAAGTTGCTAACCGCGATCGCGGAGGTAAAATAAATGAAAACGCTCAAGTGCGGCTCGGACACTTCATATCATGTGTGTTTCATGCTATCGGGCATTTCATCGAACACCTTGTGTGCATAGTAGGAACCAAAAGCATACCCACCACCCCTTGTGAATGTTGTGAGCAGAAGTGACACCAAATGTGGCTAAGTGCAGCGAGCTGAGTCCTATATAGGGATGGGCCTTTAGTCCCGGTTCACCTGGACAACCGCGGCTAAAGGCCTTGGGGCCAGCCCGAGGACCTATTAGTCCCGGTTCGTCTGGCCAACCGGGACTAAAGCCCCTCCCCTCCGCCAGCTGTGGACCGAGCGCGCTGGGCCCAGACTATTGGTCGCGGGTCTCGTCCCGAACCGCGACTAAAGACCCCTATGGTCGCGGGTCGATTATTTTGGGGACTAATAGGGGCGTATGGAAGGCCTATTTTCTACTAGTGAGCTCAGTAACGTGGAACAGACGAATGAATTATTATTACACCCACAGCCAAGGGCAGTGAGCCACTGACAGACAAGAGACGAATCTCACGAAGAACATAAATCGTTAAAGGTGAGAGACAGACTACAAGTACATCTGGATGGGGAAGCAAAGCTATACTGTTGTTTCGGTTTCATATAATTTCTATAAAAACAACCGTTCTATTGGAAGGAAGTTGCAACCACTCTTCTCCCTCTTACAAGGTCCTAAAGAGGACAATCATCCTTACCTCATGGGAAAACTTGGAAGGAACAGAATGCGAGAATCTTCAACACCACATCCGTGATGACATCCGTTCCCTTTCAACATATAAGAATCGAGAGTAGAAATTGGATCCTCGTGCGGGCTAAGAAATTAGCAGAAATCATCAGGTAGACCATATCTACGACGGATCATCATGGTGTAATATTTTCTTTTTAGCCTCGGCCTTGGCTATGTTTGGTCCTCCTATATCAGTGTAAAAGGAAAGGATTTTCCTTTTTTACGAAAAGAATATAAGATACAAGATTTTTTTAACAAGAATTTTAGATACAAGCATAATGTAAAAAAAGATATCCGGATATATTCACAGTCTCATTTTTAAATGAATGTATGAACGAATAAAAATGCAAATCCATAACTAGATATTTTAGAATTACATCGGGATGGGATGGAGATGCCATCACGTAGATGTTGATGTTAGTGATCGCGATGGATATCGATGAAGATGACTTCGCGATGACGGAGATGGATTCGCTTCTGCGAATTCCCCCTCCGGAAAACTTTCGAGGCTAGGTACTGGTTGATTTTTGTGGTTTTGCGTCTGTTGTGTCTTTAGTCCGCCTCTCTTCTCGAATATGGGGGTCAAGGGATTAATATGCTGGCTGATACAGGTGATACGTCTCCAACGTATCTATAATTCCTTATGCTCCATGATCATATTATGCCAATTGCTACATGATTTCTCCCTTATTTATAGCATTTTTATATGATTCCGGAACTAACCTATTAACAAAATGCCAAGTGCAAGTTCCCTGTTTTCTGCTGTTTTTTGTTTCAGAAAAGTTGTTCTAGAAACATTCTCGGAATTGAACCCCACAAAGCCCGAAGTGCCTATTTTCCCGGAAGCATCCAGTACACCGAAGAAGAGTCGAAGACGGGCACCGGGGGGGGGGGGGAGGGGCACACCGTAGGGTGGCGCGGTCCCCCTGGCCGCGCCAGCTATTGGTGTGGGACCCCCAGGCCTCCACCGCATATGCCCTTTCGCCTATTTATTCCCCTGGGATGGAAAACTCTAAGTACCTGATAAAAAATCAACGAAAATTTCCGCAGCCGCCGACGTCATCAACCCCTAGATAAGGAGGTTCTGGAGCTGTCTCCCGGCACCCTGCCGGAGAGGAAATCATCACTGGAGGCTTCTGCATCACCATGCCTGCCTCCGGAGTGACGTGTGAGTAGTTCATTCCTGGACTACGGGTCCATAACAGTAGCTAGATGGTTGTCTCCTTCTCATATGCCTCCTTGTTTTGATCTCGTGAGCTGCCTATCATGATCGAGATTGATCCTATGTAATTATATATGCTGTGTTTGCTGAGATCAGACGAATATTGAACTTATGCCAAGTTAATTATAGTCTTTATTGCATATGCTATTTTTGATCTTGCATGCTTTCCGTTTCTAGTGGTGATGGAGGGATGATAACCCGGTAGGCTAACGTCAAGGTGTAACCCGGCCCAAAGGGAATCGCGCAAGACCCGGCTCAAGGAAGAGGAGTTTCTAGAAGGCCCAAGAAGTAGCGTAGGCCTCGTAACCCGGCTTTTGGGGTTACTATTAGGAAACTTAGGGTTTGTATGCGGTTACCGGGTAGGATTCCGAGTGTGCCTTGGATAGGAAGCCAGGGGGGCCGGGTAAGATATAAGCCGGCTCCTAGGGCCAGGAAAAGAGAGCTGGACCAAATATTCGAGTATCCCTGTAATACTAGAGTTGATATTGCAAACCTAGATCGGAGACTCGGCGACTTGATTGCTAAAGCTAACATATCGATTGATACTATGATTTCCCTTGAGCTAAACCCTCTCCCAAACACCAGAGTCGAATTGCCCCCAAGATAAGTTACCCCCGGTAACGTCTGCCGTGATTATCCCACGACAGTTGGCGCCCACCGTGGGGCCTACGTCCAAAGGTGTTTACATCACGGGACAATCTCGGGAAAGCATGAAGAACCTCGTCATCGGTGAGATCTACACAAACCCCGAAGGAGAGAAGATAATGGACGACTTTGGCTGGGGACCAGAGTCGGATCTGCTGGAAGCCGGGTCCATCGTCACAATCGGCCGAGTCAACGTCTTCGTCGGCATGGTATGTACGTCCGGTTCGATCCCTGATGATGTTGAGTATGATTCTGTGTCAGGAGAAGCGACCTGCGTTCAGTCGTACGGAGAAGAGTCGGTCGGGACAATCGATCCGATACAAGAGCCCACCACGAAGAGGGAACTGCCGGAGGAGCCGGCATGGACCCCACGTGGCCGGGTCATGAGAGAAGATGATACTGAGTCTATCCTGCACCTGCTGGAGGACCGGTACAAAGAGGATAGTTGCAATGAGGAAGAATACGAATCTTCACCAGGCATCGCGCGCCAGGTCGCGGTCTACACGGCCCCGACAGTTAATCTCAATCAGGGGGACGTGACTACGGCCGCAGTCGGAGCGGCGCGAGCGCTGGCCCAGCAACAAAATCCGGTTGATGGAAACCCGGTTATAGCCCGGGTTGATGGAGAGTCGGCTTCAGTCACCAGCCGTACGGCAGAGAGTGAGCTACAGAGGAACATGTTTGAGTTTATGGCGAACAGAACGCCAGGTGCGGGTCCTTCAAATCCACGAAATCCGGCTCTGTTCAACAATAACCTGATCTTGGATCCCACGGTGTTAGCAACAGTGATAACCCCAGAAAACGAGGCGGCACGTGCCGCGGATCTGGATGTGGCCCGCCGTGCATTGGATCAACACAGGAGAGATGTGGAAGCTGAGAGGCAAGGGATAGCCGCGCGCCAGCGCGAGCTGGAAGCATTGGAGAACCGGCTCCAGGTTCAGTCGACTAGGATGTACAATCAGAGACACCAAACAAGATTACCGGCAACGGGGGGAACTATACACCCGGCCGCACTGTTCATCACACCTCAGGATCAACCAATTCCGGCCGTGAATCAGGAAACCGGACATCAGCCTGCAACCTTGGGAGGACAGACGTCAAACGCACAAGCCGGGTTACCCATGTTGCAGACTGGGATTATTGTTGGCAATACAGTACCACCACCACCACCACCATCACGATTTCATACGCCACCAGGTCAGTTTAACAACCCCATGGATAATGTACATGAAGCAACATTGGTACTGGATCGCATCCCCGTAAGAGAGTCACCCCATGCGGAGGAGACCCGGCGGGCGATAGACCTGTTGCGCACAGTGGTGGCTCAGCAGACCAATTACCCGGATAACAGGAGTGGAATTTATGGAACACCATATGTTAGCCGGCAGAACGGAAATACCGGCAATATTCAGACAAGTTCGGCACGACGGAGGGCAGAGCAGCAGCAAATGCCGCCTCCTCCCTGTGGTCCGGCAGTGCCCGCAGCATCAACAACACAAGCTATCGTGGACAGTTCTCGGGCCAGGCGTGCAGCGGCCGGGTCTGTGGTACGAGGGCCGGTAGCGGTTGCACACCCCGCCGTGCCGGCCGCAGGATTGCACGTTTCCCGGGTGAGGCCAGCACCGGCAAATCTTGCCGGGCCTAAGTGTTTGTCGGACACCATCAGAGCTGAGCCTTACCCGGATAAATTCAAGGAGCCGGGTAAAGTGGTTAATTATGAGCCGACCATGGATCTACAAACCTGGTTGAGCAGCTATGAGATGGCCATGTCAATTCGCAACACATCTGAAAATCTTCAAGCCAAATTCATGTACTTAATGATGTCAGAGGGAGCAGCAAAATTATGGTTCAATAACCTACCCGAAAGATCCGTCAATTCATGGAGTGAGCTGAAAACTGCCTTCGTCAAGCACTTTCATGGAACATGCAGGAAGTTATTTACGATCGATGATCTAGAGCGATGTGTCCAGTAGAAGGGAGAATCGGCGCGTAGTTGGGTGCGCCGGGTTATGGAAATTCTCCACTCGTCCACGGATATTCATCCAAAGGATGCATTACAGGCTATGGCGAAAACATGCAAGCATATACCCTTAGTGCAAAAGCTGACACGCATGAAATCTAGTAGGCACGCTTCGGAGGTTACAATGGGAGAGTTGATGGACGCGTGCAACAAGCAAGCCACCACAGATACCACAGAGGAGGATGTTGATGATAAGAATGCAAAATTCAACGCGAGTAATAGTGGAAGACCCGGCAATGGGACTGCGCTGAGTAACAATGGAGGAAATAATGGAAGTAACCAGCACAAGCGCCCATATGAGAGAAATTCCTAGTTTGTCGCCAATACAGAAGCCGGGTTTGCAAGACCAAGAACAGAGGGAAATTTCAACGGAGGAAATTTTAATGGAGGAAATTACCAAGGACAACCAAGGCCGACTAATCATCTAGAGGACTTTAGGATGCCGTGTCCACGATATAGCAGGAACGGTAGGACGGCTAATCATTCACTGGAGCAGTGTGTAGATCTACAACGATGGAAAAATGAGGAAATAAATAAGGCCATGCGAGGTGCAGGCCGGGGAGGAGGACCGGGTCCGGGTGGAAACCCGGGCAACGGCCCACCCCCAGCAGGCAACCCCGGAGGTGGTAATCAAGGTAATAATCAAGGAGGTGCTGGAGGTTTCCAAGCTAACCCTAAGCAGTTGGGGCAGTACCATGTGCATACTACAGGGACTTCCAACAAAGATAGAAAGATACTTAAAAGAGCATTAAACTCGGTTTCTTCAGCTGTTCCGAGATACTTGAAATGGTCGGATCAAGAGGTAACATGGAGCAGAAGGGATCACCCGGAAACAATAGAGCATCCGGGTGTGTTAGCTTTGGTGGTTGCACCACAGGTCAACGGTTACGAGCTGAAGAAGGTTTTGATGGATGGCGGAAGTAGCATCAATATCTTATATTGGGAAACTTTCTTACGCATGGGTCTCAAGGAATCCCAGTTACAGAAAAGTTCTACAGTTTTTCACGGGATTGTGCCGGGTCACACGGCGTGCCCTGAAGGAAAGATTACACTAGAGGTTGCTTTTTGAGAATCAAAGGATAATTTCCGAGTGGAGTGGCTCACGTTCGAGGTGGTAAAATTGCGCAGCCCTTATCACGCGCTGTTTGGAAGGCCGGCTTATGCCAAATTCATGGCCAGGTCGTGTTACGTGTACCTACAGCTAAAGATCCCGGGTCCCAAGAAAACCATTACTATACATGGGAACCGGGTTATAGCAGCTGAGTGTGACGAAGGAGAAGCGGCAATGGCAGAACAGGCTTGCAGGAAGGAAGAGCTCAAGTATTACCGGTCCCAAGTAGACCGGATGATAGAACAACATTGAAGAGGCCGAATACGGAGGATGAGAGAGCCAAATTCAAAGCAGCACAGGATACCAAGATGGTGGCTTTTGTCGAAGGTGATCCCTCCAAGCAATTTGCTATAGGATCTAACCTAGACAATAAGCAGGAAGAATCACTCGTAGAGTTCATTCGTGCAAATCAAGACGTTTTTGCTTGGACGCCTAGAGATATGCCGGGTATCCCTACCGAGTTAGCTGAGCACAGCTTGCACGTTGATCCCAAGTCTCGGCCCGTGAAGCATGGCCTGAGAAAAATGAATGAGGAAGAAGAAAAGCTATAGGAGGAGAGATAGCTCGGCTATTGGCAGTCGGCTTTATCATGGAGGTTTTTCACCCGGATTGGTTGGCAATTCCGGTTCTAGTGATGAAAAAGAGTAACGAGTGGAGGATGTGCATAGATTACACGAGTCTCAATAAACATTTCCCAAAGGATCCGTTTGCTCTTGGAAGGATAGATCAGATCATAGATGTATTGGCTGGAAGTGACCTATTATGTTTCCTGGATGCATATTCCGGGTATCATCAGATCAAGCTCAAGAAGGAAGATTGGGAGAAAACATCGTTTATAACCCCCTTTGGATCTTTCTGTTACAAAACCATGACTTTTGGACTAAGGAACACTGGTGCAACATACCAGCGGTGCATTCAGAAGTGTTTTGAGGATCAGATTGGACGCAACGTTCATGCCTATGTCGATGATGTGGTGATCAAAACAAGGAAGGCAGAAACGTTCATTGATGGCCTAAAGGAAACGTTCAGGAATTTGAGACGATATCAGAAGAAGCTTAACCCCACAAAGTGTGTATTTGGAGTTCCACCAGGAAAATTACTTGGTTTCATTGTTTCCGAGAGAGGAATTGAGGCAAACCCGGACAAAATCAAAGCTATTCAGAGTCTGAAAAAGCCGAAAAGCCTGAAGCATGTTCAAAAACTTACAGGATGTGTTGCAGCATTAAGCCGGTTTATATCCAGGCTTGGAGAGAAGGCGATACCTTTATACCGGCTCTTGAGGAAAACCGACAAATTTGTTTGGGACCAAGAGGAGGATGAGGCGTTCGAAGCACTAAAAAAGCAGTTATCTGAGGCACCGGTTTTAGCAGCTCCGGGTCCTAAAGAGCCCATGTTACTATATGTTGCGGTCGGGCCCCGGGCGGTCAGTGCAGTGGTTGTTGTTGAGCGCAAATAAGATGGAAAAGATCATCCGGTACAGAGGCCGGTTTATTATGTGAGCGAGGTACTATCGGAATCAAAACAACGTTACCCACATTGGCAGAAGTTTGTTTTCGTGGTCTTCATGGCCAGCCGGAAATTGAAACCATATTTTCAGGAACATCCTATAACAGTGGTTAGTTCTATACCAATGGCGGATATTATCAGAAATTTAGATGCGACGGGTAGAATAGCCAAGTGGGCCATTGAGATGGGAGATTATCACATCAACTACGATCCCAGGTCTGCAATCAAATCTCAAGCTTTAGTTGATTTTATCAATGATTGGACTCACACAAGCATGCCCACAATGACACCAAATTCCGAATCTTTGGTGATGCACTTCGATGGTTCTAAGCAGTCCGAGGGATCAGGTGCTGGGGTGGTACTTACGTCACCCAAAGGAGAAAAACTGAGCTACGTGTTGCAAATCCACTTCGATTGCTTCAACAACGTGGCCTAGTATGAGGCATTATTACATGGATTGAAAGTAGCAAAGGAGATGAACATCAGGCGAATACGGTGCTATGGAGATTCGGATCTTGTGGTACAGCAGGTCTCAGGAACTTGGGATAGAAAAGATGCAACATTGGCAGCATATCGCAGAGAGGTGGACAGGGTTGCCGGGTGTTTTTCCGGGTATAAGGTGGAGCATATTGACAGGTGAAAGAACGAGGCAGCAGATGCGCTTGCAAGACTCGGCTCGCGTAGAGAGCCGGTTCCACCCAACGTTTTCCTGGATGAGTTATGGCGGCCATCTGTTAAAACCGAGTCTGAGGAAGAGGTGGCTAACCAAGACCCGGATTTGGAGCTCGTGGCCACAGTACGTGTTGTTCCCGAGTGGACAGAGCCGTTTTTGGCTTACCTATCACGGGATGAGTTACCACCACAGGAAGTTTTAGCAAGGCAAATTCTGAGACGAGCAAAGGGCTATTCTATTATCAATGGGGAGTTGTATAAAAGAAGTGCAGCAGGAGTCTTTTTGCACTGTGTAGCACCAGAAGAAGGCCGACAGATTTTGAAGGAGATCCATGAAGGTGATTGTGGGCATCATGCCTCCACAAGATCCCTTGTGGCCAAAGCATATCGACACGTTTTCTTCTGGCTCACGGCCTTAGCAGACGCGGAGCGCTTGGTGGCAAGGTGCGATGGATGTCAAAGGTACGCTCGCCAAACCCATGTGCCGGCTATGGAGTTGCGAACAATCCCGCTAACCTGGCCGTTTGCTGTTTGGGGTATGGATATGGTGGGCCCCTTTCACATGTCACCTTGCAAAAAGACTCATCTCTTGGTGGCTATTGATAAGTTTAATAAGTGGGTTGAAGTTATGCCAGTTACCAATTGTGAAGCAGTCACATCAGTCAAGTTCCTGAAAAGGATTATCTATCGGTTTGGGTATCCTAACAGCATAATAACAGACAATGGAACCAACATGTCCTTAGGTGAGATGGAAACATTCTGTGGAAACAATGGCATCCGCCTTGACATAGCCTCGGTGGCCCATCCACAAGCTTATGGACAGGCGGAGAGGGTAAATCAGGAGTTACTTCGTGGATTAAAATCACGGCTGCGAGTCCCATGCATCAGAGCTGCTGGAGCATGGGTTGAAGAGTTACCATCAGTGGTTTGGGGAATTAACACTACACCTAACAGATCTACTCAGATGAAACCGTTTTTCATGGTTTATGGTGCAGAGGCAGTATTGCCGAGTGATATTATTCATGACTCGCCCCGAGTGTCGGCTTACGTTGAGGTGGAGAACGAGAAGACCCGGCAGGATGCCGTGGATATGCTAGAAGAACACAATGAACAAGCATTGGAGAGATCACCCATATATCAACAGGATCTGAGGAGATACCACAGTCGGCGAGTCAAAACCCGGGTCTTCCAGGAAGGGGACCTGGTGTTGAGCCTGGTACAATCAAAGGAAGGAAAACACAAGTTATCTCCACCATGGGAAGGACCGTTCATCATAAGCCGGAATTTGCACAATGGATCATATTATTTGATAGATTCAAGGGAAGATTCGGATACTGTCAATGACACCTCCCACACCACTTCATCTATGCAAGAGAGAGAAAGACCATGGAACGTGGCTCAGCTACATCCGTACTACACCTAGAACAGACTAGGCTTACAAGTGGAACTACACGATGTAACAGGCATCAAGTTTCAGACGCACTCTTTTCCTATCCAGGGTACCTAAGGGGACTGGAGGGTTTTTAATGAGGCGGCTTGCTAACCTAACTTTTCTCATATCAATAGAGAGATGGTTAAACTATGATATTGTTTCTTTCTTGTGTGTTTTTGTTAAGTTTTTATATTTCTGTTTTTACTCTCTATTTTTTATTTTATCATGTAAGTATTATTTATTTGCTTGTAGTACATTAGTTTTAAATGTTTTCTAAAAATTGCATATATAGGTCTTGGGGGCTGATTGCTTGAATAGCATAGTTGCAAACTCAAAGACCCGGCCACGATGCCATCAAGTTATAAGAACCGATTACTTGCAATAAGTACGGTTACAATCTTATAACTGGATAATAGAGCCAAATTTTCTTGGTTTCTCTTGTTTAAGCTTGATGTGACTCACAAAAATGGGGCATGTTTTGCTAACGTGTAATCACAATCAGTCATGATGCCCAATGGGACTTTCCTGACCCTGTTTTTATAAAGTTATAGCAGCATTGAATATCCACGCGAAAGCCGGCTTACAACAAAGAGGATCAAAAGGGTCATCCAAACCAAAAGTTATGCAGAGTACAAGGTTAACAGCCGGAAACCCGCAATATATTAAGCATAACTTCAAACCTATGTGAGTAACTTTGTGTTTTGGGCCTTAGCAAAAACAAATTGCTTTTTTGAAAGCTCCAAATCCCTAGACTCGAAAATTCGGGCCTTGGGGACTTGGGAATTTGAGAAAAGCAAAAAATTGTTTAGCTATTAAGCTTAAAAACCCAAAAATACGAGTCTTGGGGACTTGGGGACTTAAGAAATAAAGTCCACTTCTCAAAATTTCCGAGACCTGGAAACCGAGTCTCACAAAAGGAAAAATAGCGAAAATCAGAAAACCAGCAACAAAAAGTTCAAAACTAGGAAATAACATATCTAGGCGAGAGGCCAGAAGGGCCACAAAAGCTATTAAAGTTTTAACGTATTATAAATCGAGGAAATTGTATTGAAAAGTGCACAGGTGTACTATTAAAAGAATAATTGTATCAGGCATATTACAAAATGCCCATTGTCCGAATAAGTGTTTGAGGCGATAAAAAGTGAAACTTTACTCGGCATCCTTGGCCGAGTCATCGATATTGTCCTTGGTGGCTGGGTCTTTGACTTGCTCGTCGGTGGTCCTCCCAACTCCCATATCCGGGTTAGCAGCAGTATTGGCACAAGCTAGAGGAGGAACAACTGGAGTAGAGGAGGAAGGCACAGTATCGTCCTCAGCTTTCTTCTTGGCAGCTTCCTCCTTGTACCGTTCCAGCATGTCAAAGGGCTTAGGGAGATCCGAGGGCACTGGCTTGTCATTAGCATCATACGGTAGAGTGATCTTGCTTACATCCAGTTTGTCGGCAATCAAGCTGGCCGGGTGACGCACCTGAGCATGGATGGCCTTGTAGTCCTTACCAGTGAACTTGGAGCCGTCGTTGTTGAAGTCGGGAAACCCGCCCATGAGCTTTGCCGGCTCAAGCCTAGGAAAATAGGCCTTGGCCAAAGCAAGCCTGCGGGTTACCCCAACCCGACACGCTGAATGCTTCAAGTGCTCAATCCAGGCAGAGATGGTAGAACATGCTTCAAGCATATCGTTCAAACCACAATAACCCTGACCCGACCACTTTAGAGCCTCCAAAGTCCACTTGGTGCCAACAGTGAATTGCCGGATTACGGCCTTCAACGTCTTCAACTTCTCAATATCATCTTCATCTAGGGCCTCCTCACCCGGACCTGCAGAGTAACAGAAAAGTTAAAGCAATAAAATCCGGGTATCTCGCGGAATGAAAAATCCGGGTTATAGTCAGTAAGTTAGAAATTTTTACCAAGTAGAGAGCGATAAGTATCGGCAATCTGGGCTGAAATTTTCTTCAGCACACTCTCAGCAGTTTGGTATCTCTTCTTATACTTTTTCACGTCCTTGTCGAGATTCTTCACCTCAGTCTCCAGCTCTTCACGCAATTTTGTCTCGGCCTGGAGGAGCTGGTTGGTTTTGGCCAACACCTTCTCAGACCGGGTCACGTGTGCTTGTGAAAAAACGAAAAGGAAAGGTCAGTTGGATGTAAGATAAAGCCGAGTATGAAAAGTTATTCGGTAAGGGAAGTACCGAGTAAACTTTGCATAAGTTAACTCGGAACTTGGGGACTAGATGAATACACAAGTAAACATTGATTAAAATTACCTGGTGCTCTGCGGCCATGGGTTCAAGGATATCCCTCTCGTTGGTCTTCAGGGCGAAGAGCTCATCTAGCATTCCTTCATAAGTGAGATCGCCGAGTTTCGGCCTGGAAGAGCTGGGGTTCTGGTTACCCGGAGGCGGGGTCCTTTCCAGCTTGGGGGAGGATACCCGAGTTGCCTGGGTATGAGGAGTGGGGTCACCCCTCCGCGTGCCCAAGATCTCGACGTTCTCGTCCCCGGGTGTGTGCGAGTGAATGGGATACTCGGCCTCCTGCTCGGTCGGGTCTTTCAGTAGGTCTTCTTCTTTTTCTTCCTCTTCTATACCGCCAGCCGCGGTCTTCACAGTATCTTCCGGGTCCTCCATAGCCGGGTTATCCACATCCATATCTTCCGGGTCACTGCTCATGACCGTGGCTCTTAGAAAAAAAACAGTTAGTATATGATGAATGAAAAATATGGAAAGAGCTAGTGTATCGAGTAGCAAGAAAAGTAACTTACCCAGTGTTCACAACGAAATCTGGCGGGAGATCGTTGCTAGACCCGGAAGAAGCTGATAAAGAGTCGGAAAGTGAGACCCGGAATTGTCCGGCTAGTGGATGATTTGGAGAAGGATATCTTTGGGGAGAGTGGGAAGAATGAGTTTGGGGAATACCGGCTCGGCGAGCGGGGGAAGAAGGGATGTCCGGGTGAAGAGGATCGTCACCAGGAGAATTCCGGGTTACCCTACGCTTGACTGGGGTGGGTTCCTTCAAGTGTGATGAATCGATCAAAAGTTGGTTAAGTTCGCACATATTAGTGTACGAATATAGTTTGGAGGCAATAGAGGAGTAAGGCACCTTGAAGACAACTCCCCGGGTCTTCCTCTTTGCCCCAACGTCTACTTCCGGCTCAACCTCGCTCTCGTCTGATTGAGTATCCTCCTTATCCTCTAGCCCTGGTAAGCGGAGCATATTGTCGGAAAAGGGAAAAAGTTGGTCGGAATAAGTTAACAGAAAAGGAAGTGAGTGAGACCCAGATCTTACCTTCATCAGAGTCAATCGGCTCCTCGTCCTCTTCCGAGTTTTCGGAAGAAGGAGGGGTAACTATCTTCCAGAAAGCATCGTCCTCCTAAGAGAGAAAACACAGTGACAAAAGTTAGTGGTTGTGCGAAAGAAGACATTAGTCGGATAAAGGGGAGATAATCGGTTCTTACTGCTGGTGCCGGGTTATCACGTGTGAAGGGGTCCAGGCCGGCTATGTTCCAGATCAGCTCCAGCTTCTCGGCCAAGAAATTTTTTATGATCTTGTTCGCGTCCGAGGCAGGGCAATTCCTCAACGAATAACAAAGAGAATCGGTGACGTGCCCAGAATAGCCGCACGTGAGTTTGGGCCGGACACTATTGGGTTGAATCCGGTAGGTTACCCAGGTTTTGATTAGATTAAGCCCAAGAAGACCTTGGGCCGACAGTACGACTAATTTATGGAGAAGAGGCTGGATAGATTGCCTCTCGGCCTCAGGAGCAAAGGAGTTGAAACTATCGGACAGGCTGAGGATGTCATCGGTGAAATCCGGAAGTGGCTTTTCGCCGGATGAAGAAGTATCTTGGCAGTAAAAAATAAGTTTTCTGCCAATGTTTGACGTGAGAACTGAGACCCAGAGTCGGCATGAGGGAATTTTTCCGCCTCTGGATGGAGACCCCTCCACAAACTAGGAGGGCCCCATCGCCGCTCTCTCGGCACGGCTTGCATTGAAAAAGTTCGAGGAAAAGGGCTAGATTTGGAGGAACACACAGATACGATTCACACAAGACTATGAAGTGAGTGATATTAAGCATAGAGTTGGGGCCGATGTCGAATACCCAGAGTTTGTAGTGGTCCAGGATCTCGTGGAAGAAAGGGTGACCCGGGGGGCGGAAACCCCAGATCACGTGCTCGACAAAGACTACCACCTCGTCAAGACCCGGAGAAGTCCGGGTCTCCTCCCCATGTAACCTCCAGTGGATATCCTCTCGGGCGGGCAGAACACCCGACTCTGCGAGCTCGTCAAGCTTAGCTTTGGTCACGGTCGATCTCGCCCAGTTGGCGGAGATCGATTGACTCGGCTTTTGCTTGTCGGCCGGGTGTTTCCCCTTCAGCTAGCGCTGGCCTTAGGTGCCATGTGTGTCATCTAAAAAGAAGGCAAATGCAGAGTATGAATAACTTGAGACCCGGAAATGGCAGTTATCCAACTTAGTAAGAAGTACTTGCAATTTTTTTTTAGCGGATTGGATCTAGTCGAGAACATATACGGGGAAATTTCGCGATTGCAAGTGGTGGAGATGTGCTGAGAGGTGCACACTCGGATCTAAACTAAGCATTAGCCATAGAAAAGCAAGGTATGGCGTATTCAACCAATGAGAAATAAGAAGAGCATCTGGAGGTGAAACTAGATCCCATCTACCCGCGTGAAATCAAGGATTAGATCCAAGGAAGTGAAGGGTCTTACCGGTGGAATCGAGATGGGAACACGGCGGCAGAGGATGGCTCGACGGCGGCGCCTCCTAGGGATCTCCAGTTGGTTGCTCGAGGGCGCGGCAACGGAGATCGATGGCGGCGTCACGGGCGCGGGCAATGGCGAACGGACGGTGGCAGCGTGATTCCGGTAGCATGCTCGCGGACGGCGCGGCGGTTCGGGCTCGAGCTCGAGGTCGCGGGGGTCAAGAAGAAGTGGAGACGAAAGGATAGGGGGGAATGGTTAGCGGATCTGAAAAGTGACCCTTGGGTGCCTATTTATAGGGACAGGGGGGAAAGTGCCCTAGGTTTGGGCGGCAAGTGCCAAAATTTTGGAAAAAGGTTATTCGGCCGGATATTTTGGGATAAGCATTAAAGGTGCCCGTTACGGGATATCCGGAAAGAGATTGAAACGGATTGCGAACGCGATATTCGGACTATTTAGCAAATGGTGCGAGTTCGGGTCTTATTGCGTTTTCTCGGAGTGTTGACCCGGGAAAGCGATGTTTGACTCGGGAAAAACCGAGTTACTATATGGACCGCCTACAGAGCAAGGCCTAGCTATTATCAAAGCACTCTAACCCGGTATTTTATGGGCTTGTATATTTATTGTTTTGCAGGGAATAGCATGCGCTTCATGGTTGATCCCGCGAAGCCCAAGCTATTCTGGGGACTACTGATGGAGGGATGATAACCCGGTAGGCTAACATCAAGGTGTAACCCGGCCCAAAGGGAATCGCGCAAGACCCGACTCAAGGAAGAGGAACTCCTAGAAGGCCCAAGAAGTAGCGTAGGCCTCGTAACCCGGCTTTTGGGGTTACTATTAGGAAACTGAGGGTTTGTATGCGGTTACCGGGTAGGATTCCGAGTGTGCCTTGGATAGGAAGCCAGGGGGGCGGTAAGATATAAGCCGGCTCCTAGGGCCAGGAAAAGAGAGCTGGACCAAATATTCGAGTATCCCTGTAATACTAGAGTTGATATTGCAAACCTAGATCGGAGACTCGGCGACTTGATTGCTAGAGCTACCAGATCGATTGATAGTATGATTTCCCTTGAGCTAAACCCTCTCCCAAACACCAGAGTCGAATTGCCCCAAGATAAGTTACCCCCGGTAACGTCTGCCGTGATTATCCCATGACAACTGGTTTCTCTGGCCAAGTAGTTGCTAGTGACTCCAAGAGGGAGTATTTATGCTAGAGAGTGGGTTCATGCCTCCTTCTCTCCTGTGCTCGAGTGACAGAAACGTGATGGGGGAGGATGTGATGTTGCCACTAGGTATAAAACAGCGGTGTGAGTGCCCTAGTGCATGAGCATTGCTTACATTACACATATTTTTTAATACAGATATCTGTTGCTTGCAACTTAATACCTAAGGGGGTTCGGATGATAACCTGAGGGGGATTATTTGTCATAGATGCAGATGGATTTCGGTCTATGTATTTTGTTTTAATGCCCGCACTAAATATCATTGTAGTCATCATGTTATAATGTGCACTACATTGCAACCTCTATTTGTCAATTGCCAGCTGTAATTTGTTCACCCATCATGTTATCTTTATGGAGAGACACCACTAGTGAACCTATGAACCCCGGTCCATTTTCCACACTGTTAAACAAACCACAGCAATTTCCTTCTCTCTTTACTTATTGCAGGCATACATCATTTTCCACACTATACGTCTAATCTTTTTTTTCAGCAAGACCGGTGAGATTGAAACCGTCACTGCACCGTTGGGACAAAGTATTTTGGTTGTGGTGTGTGCAGGTTCCACGTTGTTGCTGACATCGGTGAGGCGCCATCACCACCGTGAGTGGAAACAACCTTCCCGAGATCCTCTTCCTCCTACTGGATTGATAACCTTGGTTCTTAACTGAAGGAAATTCTTGCCGCTTGCTCATCACACCCTCCTCTTGGGGTTTCCAACACACCATCAAAGCAGTCAAAGAATTTCTGGCGCCGTTGTCGGGGAGGAAGAAGTCTTCTGGTAAGGGGAGTCTCTCACTCTCAACCTCTTTATTTTGATTATTGTCTTGTTTTTATTGTTTGTCTTCTTTGCTTCTCTTTATCAAAAATAAAAAAATTATTAGTTCTTATTCTAGTTGTTATTTTTGCTTTATCATGCTTGCTATCAATGTTTGATGTCTCCGAAACTAGATCTTATAGGCAAGGTGGGTTCACAGATGAACAACAAAAATATTATAAGGAATACCGATTGTCATAAAAAGGGATACACTTATGGGAACAAATTAATAAATTGCATAACTATGCTAGAAACTTGTGCTCTACTTATAATGGCATTTATTGCTTTGATAAATCTCGTTGTTTTAGGAGGTATAAACACCTTCCTTTTCAATGTGTGTATAATGATAATGTTACCATATCTTCTTATGTTAAAAGAATTTATGAATTTTATGATGTGAAACAAACTGAAGAATTTATTGCTTGGAAGGGTGCATTCGAAATTGCCTATTTGCTTGAAAGTATTAATGATGCACCTTATAAATATGAGATTTATGCTATACTTGAATATTGCTTTGATAATTACAGCGATTGTAATTACTACAAAATGTATTTTCTTAATATATTCTCTCCCCCAAAGGAACAGACTAATGCCTTGCAGGAAACTATGGAAGAGGAAATTGCTGAAACAGGAAGCTCTTTTGATGAAAAAGAGGAGGAGAGTGATGATCAGGAGGAGCAAGAATGGAACCCATGTCTACCTACTAATGATAGTAACTCTTTAACTCATAATTGTGATGATCCTATTGATTCTTTTGAAATATCTCACTACAAGAAATATGTTGATACGTGACCCTCAATTTTTGTCACTAGAAGGTCACATAGGTTGATTCATGACCCCTTTTTGACCAAAAATAGAAAGTCACATACCGAGCGTCTTATTTCATCGTCAATGACTAATTGGATGGAATTGTCATAGACTCTATGACCCAATCAGAGGGGTCATAACCCTATGACCAACTTATTTGGTCATGTGATATCCTGCCATAGCCACGTCACATCCTACGTGGCAAATCCTACGTGGCAAATATTATGACCAAATGACTAGGTCATGGAAGAGATTCAGCCCAGTCCATGCTGCTCCTCCATATGGGCCAGCCCAACATTTCGACCCATTGAAGTTTTCTTTTTCCTGACTAGTTTTTCAGCTACGTGGATCAAATCCAATATTTTTTGGGGAATTTTTCATGGGCCTTGGCCTTTACACGGTCTAATTTTTATTTCATTCTTTTGGGCCATGGGCCCAGAATCCAAATTCGAGCGTTTTTTTAGCATTTTTCTTGCAGGCTTTTATGTTAGGGTTATTCCAGCCCGATGGCTTTTAGTAGCCCATGTACTGCTGGGCCATAGACAGTTCAAGTTGAGTAGAAATTGTTTCTTAACAATAGCAAAATATGGACACATCACCAGACAAATTTTATTTCACTTCCATTACAGTTAATCACACTTCATCATAAGCAGTAGATGTACATGTCACTTCATCACAATACATAACAGCAAAACGATCATAAGAACAACAAATTCCGAATTCACACATCCAGCATTGCTTGGGCTTGTGGGGGTCCTTTTCAGCTCTCTTCATTACCTAGAGCCTGCAACACAACAGAAACCATCCGCAAATTGAATCAAAACTGACACGGAATCACAGGAACACCAAACAAAAACCACAGGAAATTAAAGATGAAGAGGGATGGGTTTCATCGTCCACTGACCCACTGACCCTTTAACCACTTGCAAGCAAGCGTCTTCTGAAATCAACATGCACTTGAGTTGCTCAGTAATTTAACGTTACATCTTGTACCAGCAAGCCTCAAGTACTTCCCATGTTCAAGTGATATGGACTAAGTAGATTTCCTGGAAACTGAATATGGTGGAAAGGAGCGTTGACCTGGAAAGCTGCATTTTGTTGCAGATGTTCCTTGATCCTTTGTTCAACCAAACTTTGTGTTTGCTGCTGCTCCAGCTTCTCGTAATAGTTTCGAACATTAGCCTTATGCTTGTACCCGGCATTGTGCTGCTTTCGTGCAGATACCTACACCATTTTTTTAACAAGTTAGAAAATATGTAAGAAACAAATGCGCCAATAGCAAATAAAATAAGGACAAACAAGTTTAAACTATGTACGGCGGTAGAATTAGGTACTGTTTTATTTGGCCTCTGAACAGAATTTGACCTACTAAAATAGTGAAACAGGGATAACCAGCTTCACCGCAAGCAGGAACAAGCATTGTGCCACTAAAACCTAAGAAATCAAGCGGCTCCATAGCAGGAACACAATATAGCGCGTACTGCATCAGTGTCATGGAATACAAGATGGGAGGGATCAATCAAGTTCGATTGCAAGTTCTTTACCTCCTTGTCGCTCCCAGCAAGCTGCACCAGGTAGACACATGGTCTGAGGCATCGTATTCAACTGAGGATGCTCTCCTCGGTCATGAGAATCTGCCGAGAGCCCAAGACGATGTGAATAGAATCATTGACCTGCCAAGCACGCACTATACCAGATTAGTTCGTAGGTTCAGAACTTGGGGTTGGTTCACAGGTGAGCAGATCAAACTCACAAGGTTCTACTCAGAAGAATGCATTTAACCACATCTAGTTTGTAGGAGAGCAATCTCAACAAACAAATAACATGAAGTTTCACAAGAGAACAGACCACCTCAGTGCAAGACAAAATAATTCAGACTGCTTAAACATCAATTTGATAACTAAGAAAACAACAAAGTTCCTCAGGTTGTCAGTCTTATGAAATCCTAGAATCCTAATGAAAGACAGGTCTAGAACAACTGATAATATTTCCCATTGTCCCCTTGAGGTACAGGCACCTCACCTGCAAAAGATACAAATTAGTCAACAATATTGTCTTTTACATAGCATAATAGGTTGCCCAAGATCTCAAGAATGAATCATGTGCATACACCGGAGAGAACAAAACTACATACATTTTAATGATTCTTCTTCAACAGAAAGACCAGGAAATTCATGCTCATGTGCACATTCTGAAAGATCTGATTCTGCTCCATACAAGCACCTTTTTCAGCTAGAAATTTACCATAGCCTTGGTCTTATTAACCTTGGCTTCAAAGGACTCTTGATGAGTCACCAGAGTTGGGAAATTTCCTGCAGTTGATTATCACATAAGAATTTGCATATGAAATATCCTACAGTAGCTAGTATATTAAAAGCTACCAAGTGATCTACAAAGTATAATCAGGTAGTAAGCCTATGGATACTCAGCAGCAGCAACATCAGTGCGCACGTTGTGTTGCTAAAAATACGAGCTCGTAGCCTAAGGATCTGCGAGTTGTAGTAGACGAAACTGCAAATCTCGAAGTCACTCGCCAATACCAACAATGTCTAAGCTGGACTTGTCTGGCCAATGAAAGAGTCTGAGTACTGGCCATTTAGTGTTATACTACTCGTATTAAAATTCTGTACTTGTTAGTACAACTGGTTTGTGCTCTGTTTCATGTACTGAAATCTTGAAAACTAATGACTGAAAGCAACTACGGTGTGACCCAGTAATGCAGCGCAAGCAATGATATAGTCTACTAGGATGGTGCTGTTCATAGCAAAACATAAGCTAATTTAGTGTTTTTGTGAATACCAGAATAAAAGCTAATACCGGCTTCCCTGTCCAAAATGGTATAACAAATATAACTAAAAGAGTTGTCTGCTACTACTACATACATGCACAGAGCCACTCCCACGGTAGCCAATCTAGATTCTGGAGTACACTGCTACTAACAAACTAGGTATAGTTAGTGAGATTACATAGTTCACGATCACATGGAGGTCGATGATTTCTTACCGGTCGAGGCGGAGCTCTTGAATGTAGCAGGATCTCGGCAGTAAACGGGGTCGGGGACGATCTCCTCTCCGCTCGTGGGTTGACTCACTGGAGATCCGTAGGCGCCCTCGATGCGGCGGGCGAAGTCCTCGGCGGCGTCGGCCGCCATGTGAGCCTCGTCCTCCACTTAGTCCTGCAGGTCGAGAGGCGGCCCCTCGATCTGCATGGTGCCCTTCCCAGGCCATCCGCCGGCCCCAGCAGTCACGGATCTTCGACGAAGCCCTTGAGCGCGGACGCGGATGTCCGCCCACGCTACTGCCTTCTTCTTCCCCCTCGCCGCCCCCGAACCCTATCTCGAAGTCGCACATCGCACAGAGGAAGAGAGATACCCAACCGCCCGCCGGCAACAGAGAAGGAGCGGGCGGAAGGAGGCAAAGAGACAGAGAGAGTGATCTGGTGGGAGAGAAGGGGATAGATGGATGTGAGGGTCGGTGGTGGTAGGAGAGAAGGGGATCGATGGAGGCTCGGATTTGATTTCTCACGCTCGATGATCGATGGAGGCGCGGCGACCGCCCACGCCAGCTGAAGAGGATCCTGACCTCCCGTCTCCGGGGAGGAGGCGTTGGTCGGAGGAGATCGGAGCACCAGGGAGCCGTGGCCCGTGGGCGGCGCGGTGGATCACGGAGAGGGAGGGGAGCGACAGAGAGAGACAGGGCTGGCAGAATTCCCACGAAAGGGATCCAGAAGAAAGGGGATTGGGAAGAATCCCGTCGAGGCTGTAGTTCCCCGGGACGAACGACATGTCGGCGGTGGCCGGGAAGAGGTGGGGTTTATGACGAAGGAGAGGCAGTGGAGAGCAAGCATCATGGTGGCTGTGGCGTAGGAGAGAAGAAGAGAGGGGGCGTCGTCGAGCTCAGACTCAGATCTACGGAAGGGGGTGGTGGCGGCGCCAGGGAGAAAAGATAGGGTTTCGACTTTGGACCGGTTCCAGGATAACGAAGGCGGGATAAGGTCGCGGCTTCGCGGGCCTGTTCCGAAATTTTTCCTACGGACAACAATGCTCACTTTCCCACCTGATCGTTCACTGGCTGCAGCTGGGACCTGGCACTTATTAGCCCCACTGTACCGTCTCTAGGGTAGATAGTTTAGTAGTAACACTAAACTAGTTTCAGTGATATTATATCTGCTAAAACTAGTTTATTTTGTCTATGTCAAATATAAAAACATCAAGACCTTTAATTAATATTTTCAATTTAAAATATATTTTTAATTGTCACATGCTTTGTAATACTATAAAGAATTAAAGGTACTCCCTCTGGTCCGAATTAAGTGTCGGCAGTTGTGCTAAAAACTCGTACATTATTAATACTACTCCCGACACTTATATGGGATCGGAGGGAGTAGTACAAATAAATATGCATAATTTATGTTTAAGTAGTAAACAACACAAAATTAGTACCGAAGGTGAGTTTCCAAAAAGAATTTTTCTATTTGGAACTAATTTCGTAGTTGGCCTTAAGATGGAATGTATTGTGTGCCTTTGAATTCCATGAATAAGCACATCACACTTTGTCCATCGTAAATATTGAAAATATCACGGTACACAATATTCAACATCTAGGTACGAACGGCCATGTCCCCCGTTTTGACCGTTTTCCGAAACCGGCTTTGAAAATTCCAGAAAATTCAAATAAACTCGAAACGATGCAAGATCTTCGCGTGGTGTTGTTACATATGTCCTAGTATCCACAAAAAATAATAAACTTTGAATACGATAATTTGGGGGAAAATGTGTTCACATAAATGAGCTATCTCGTACGAAGATTAATGGCTTTCGAGCGAAATGACGGATGTTTTGGCCACATCCATGGCATAGTTTGTTTAAATGTGACCATATTCCACACAAAGATGCATGTTGGTACAACTAACAATGTTCACGAAGAAGGTTTTATTTTTCGTTGAATAAAAATAACATTTTCCATTCCCGGAGTGTCAAAACAGGGTTTTTTTGTGAAGCATATACACAAAATATGACACAAAAATGTACAAACTAAAATTCTAAATATATTATGTCATATTTTATTTACAAATAACAAACTTACTACCTATCAATAGCTCAAAATACACCTCATTTGAAAAAGACAAATTTCAGCCGATTTCGTTGAAACCGGGCCAAATTTCAACTACAGGTGCCTCGTAGTTTGCTCGTGATTTTTTTTTAAATCATTTTTAGGTACCCAAGTACCTATTTCAATATATATACACCAATAGTTCATCAAGATTCAACACCTAGGTACGAACGGTCATGTCCCCCGTTTTGACCGTTTCCCGAAACCGGCTTTGAAAATTCCAGAAAATTCAAAAAAACTCGAAACGATGCAAGACCTTCGCGTGGTGTTGTTATATATTTCCTAGTATCCACCAAAAATAATAAACTTGGAATACGACAATTTGGTGGAAAATGTGTTCACATAAATGAGCTATCTCGTACGAAGATTCATGGCTTTCGGGTCAAATAACGGATGTTTTGGCCACATCCATGGCATAGTTTGTTTAAATGTGACCATATTACACACAAAGATGCATGTTGGTACAACTAACAATGTTCACGAAGAAAGTTTTATTTTTCGTTGAATAAAAATACCATTTTCCATCCCCGGAGTGTCAAAATAGGGTTTTTTTGTGAAGCACATACAACAAATATGACACAAAAATGTACAAAGTATAATTCTAAATATATTATGTCATATTTTATTTACAAATAACAAACTTACTACCTCTCAATAGCTCAAAATACACCTCTTTTGAAAAAGACAAATTTCTGCCGATTCCGCTGAAACCGGGCCAAATTTGAACTACAGGTGCCTCGTAGTTTGCTCGTGATTTTTTGCAAAAATTATTTTTAGGTACCCAAGTACCTATTTCAACATAGATACACCAAGATTTCATCAATATTCAACACCTAGGTACGAACGGTCATGTCCCCCGTTTTGACCGTTTCTCGAAACCGGCTTTGAAAATTTCAGAAAATTCAAAAAAACTCGAAACGATGCAAGACCTTCGCGTGGTGTTGTTATATATGTCCTAGTATCCACCAAAAATAATAAACTTGGAATACGACAATTTGGTAGAAAATGTGTTAACATAAATGAGCCATCTCGTACGAAGATTCATGGCTTTCGGGCCAAATGACGGATGTTTTGGCCACATCCATGGCATAGTTTGTTTAAATGTTTCCATATTCCACCCAAAGATGCATCTTGGTACAGCTAACAATGTTCACGAAGAAGGTTTTATTATTCGTTGAATAAAAATACCATTTTCCATCCCCGGAGTGTCAAAACAGGGTTTTTTTGTGAAGCACATAGAACAAATATGACACAAAAATGTACAAAGTATAATTCTAAATATATTATGTCATATTTTATTTACAAATAAAAAACTTACTACCTCTCAATAGCTCAAAATACACCTCTTTTGAAAAAGACAAATTTCTGCCGATTCCGTTGAAACCGGGCCAAATTTGAACTACAGGTGCCTCGTAGTTTGCTCGTGATTTTTTGCAAAAAATATTTTTAGGTACCCAAGTACCTATTTCAACATAGATACACCAAGATTTCATCAAGATTCAACACCTAGGTACGAACGGTCATGTCCCCCGTTTTGACCGTTTCTCGAAACCGGCTTTGAAAATTTCAGAAAATTCAAAAAAACTCGAAACGATGCAAGACCTTCGCGTGGTGTTGTTATATATGTCCTAATATCCACCAAAAATAATAAACTTGGAGTATGACAATTTGGTAGAAAATGTGTTAACATAAATGAGCTATCTCGTACGAAGATTCATGGCTTTCGGGCCAAATGACGGATGTTTTGGCCACATCCATGGCATAGTTTGTTTAAATGTTTCCATATTCCACCCAAAGATGCATCTTGGTACAGCTAACAATGTTCACGAAGAAGGTTTTATTTTTCGTTGAATAAAAATACCATTTTCCATCCCCGGAGTGTCAAAACAGGGTTTTTTTTGTGAAGCACATACACAAAATATGACACAAAAATGTACAAAGTAAAATTCTAAATATATTATGTCATATTTTATTTACAAATAACAAACTTACTACCTCTCAATAGCTCAAAATACACCTCTTTTGAAAAATACAAATTTCTGCCGATTCCGCTGAAACCGGGCCAAATTTGAACTACAGGTGCCTCGTAGTTTGCTCGTGATTTTTTGCAAAAATTATTTTTAGGTACCCAAGTACCTTTTTCAACATAGATACACCAAGATTTCATCAAGATTCAACACCTAGGTACGAACGGTCATGTCCCCCGTTTTGACCGTTTCTCGAAACCGGCTTTGAAAATTTCAGAAAATTCAAAAAAACTCGAAACGATGCAAGACCTTCGCGTGGTGTTGTTATATATGTCCTAGTATCCACCAAAAATAATAAACTTGGAATACGACAATTTGGTAGAAAATGTGTTAACATAAATGAGCTATCTCGTACGAAGATTCATGGCTTTCGGGCCAAATGACGGATGTTTTGGCCACATCCATGGCATAGTTTGTTTAAATGTTTCCATATTCCACCCAAAGATGCATCTTGGTACAGCTAACAATGTTCACGAAGAAGGTTTTATTTTTCGTTGAATAAAAATACCATTTTCCATCCCCGGAGTGTCAAAACAGGGTTTTTTTGTGAAGCACATAGAACAAATATGACACAAAAATGTACAAAGTATAATTCTAAATATATTATGTCATATTTTATTTACAAATAACAAACTTACTACCTCTCAATAGCTCAAAATACACCTCTTTTGAAAAAGACAAATTTCTGCCGATTCCGTTGAAACCGGGCCAAAATTTGAACTACAGGTGCCTCGTAGTTTGCTCGTGATTTTTTGCAAAAAATATTTTTAGGTACCCAAGTACCTATTTCAACATAGATACACCAAGATTTCATCAAGATTCAACACCTAGGTACGAACGGTCATGTCCCCCGTTTTGACCGTTTCTCGAAACCGGCTTTGAAAATTTCAGAAAATTCAAAAAAACTCGAAACGATGCAAGACCTTCGCGTGGTGTTGTTATATATGTCCTAATATCCACCAAAAATAATAAACTTGGAGTATGACAATTTGGTAGAAAATGTGTTAACATAAATGAGCTATCTCGTACGAAGATTCATGGCTTTCGGGCCAAATGACGGATGTTTTGGCCACATCCATGGCATAGTTTGTTTAAATGTTTCCATATTCCACCCAAAGATGCATCTTGGTACAGCTAACAATGTTCACGAAGAAGGTTTTATTTTTCGTTGAATAAAAATACCATTTTCCATCCCCGGAGTGTCAAAACAGGGTTTTTTTGTGAAGCACATACACAAAATATGACACAAAAATGTACAAAGTAAAATTCTAAATATATTATGTCATATTTTATTTACAAATAACAAACTTACTACCTCTCAATAGCTCAAAATACACCTCTTTTGAAAAATACAAATTTCTGCCGATTCCGCTGAAACCGGGCCAAATTTGAACTACAGGTGCCTCGTAGTTTGCTCGTGATTTTTTGCAAAAATTATTTTTAGGTACCCAAGTACCTTTTTCAACATAGATACACCAAGATTTCATCAAGATTCAACACCTAGGTACGAACGGTCATGTCCCCCGTTTTGACCGTTTCTCGAAACCGGCTTTGAAAATTTCAGAAAATTCAAAAAAACTCGAAACGATGCAAGACCTTCGCGTGGTGTTGTTATATATGTCCTAGTATCCACCAAAAATAATAAACTTGGAATACGACAATTTGGTAGAAAATGTGTTAACATAAATGAGCTATCTCGTACGAAGATTCATGGCTTTCGGGCCAAATGACGGATGTTTTGGCCACATCCATGGCATAGTTTGTTTAAATGTTTCCATATTCCACCCAAAGATGCATCTTGGTACAGCTAACAATGTTCACGAAGAAGGTTTTATTTTTCGTTGAATAAAAATACCATTTTCCATCCCCGGAGTGTCAAAACAGGGTTTTTTTGTGAAGCACATACAACAAATATGACACAAAAATGTACAAAGTATAATTCTAAATATATTATGTCATATTTTATTTACAAATAACAAACTTACTACCTCTCAATAGCTCAAAATACACCTCTTTTGAAAAAGACAAATTTCTGCCGATTCCGGTGAAACCGGGCCAAATTTGAACTACAGGTGCCTCGTAGTTTGCTCGTGATTTTTTGCAAAAATTATTTTTAGGTACCCAAGTACCTATTTCAACATAGATACACCAAGATTTCATCAAGATTCAACACCTAGGTACGAACGGTCATGTCCCCCGTTTTGACCGTTTCTCGAAACCGGCTTTGAAAATTTCAGAAAATTAAAAAAAACTCGAAACGATGCAAGACCTTCGCGTGGTGTTGTTATATATGTCCTAGTATTCACAAAAAATAATAAACTTGGAATACGACAATTTGGTGGAAAATGTGTTCACATAAATGAGCCATCTCGTACGAAGATTCATGGCTTTCGGGCCAAATGACGGATGTTTTGGCCACATCCATGGCATAGTTTGTTTAAATGTTTCCATATTCCACCCAAATATGCATATTGGTACAACTAACAATGTTCACGAAGAAGGTTTTATTTTTCGTTGAATAAAAATACCATTTTCCACTTCTGGAGTGTCAAAACTGAATTTTTTGTGAAGCACATACACAAAATATGTTGCAAAAATGTACAAAGTAAAATTTTAATATATTACGTCATATTTTATCTACAAATAAAAAATTTACTACCTCTCAATAGCTCAAAATACACCTCCTTTGAAAAAGACAAATTTCTACCGATTTCGCTGAAACCGGGCCAAATTTGAACTACAGGTGCCTCGTAGTTTGCTCGTGATTTTTTGAAAAAAATCATTTTTAGGTACCCAATTACCTATTTCAACATAGATACACCAAGAGTTCATCAAGATTCAACCCCTAGGTATGAACGATCATGTCCCCCGTTTTGACCGTTTTCAAAAAAATTAATTATGAATCTTCACAATCCTATATGAAGAAATATATAAAACTTAGGGGTATTTTTATTTTATTTTGACTAAAACTGGTCCCTAATAGTCTATAATAACAGAATACATATTTTAAAAAAATCGAAACTGGTTTGGTTGAAATTGAAGTTCAAAAGCAAAAGTTATAAAAGAGGAAAAAAAAGAAAAAAAAGTGAAAAGAGAAAAAAAAACCCTGCCAAAACGGCCAGCCAAGCCTACAACGAGGCCGACCCAGCAGCGAGGCCTATCCCTCCAAGAAGCAGGCCGGCCCAGTCCAGCTTTCCCTAGGACGGTTATTGATAGAAATAGGATAAATGACTAATTGAAACACGAAGTTGTTCATGGGCTGATGGTTAGAGCATGCGAGCTGTTGTAGGAGGTCCTTGGTTCGAATCCTGATGTCTCCTTGTTTTCTGTTTCATTTTTCTTGTCTCACTTCGGATGGCTCTTAGTGGTCAAATAGCTTTGTGCTTCTTATTTGACACAAAATAATTGCTGCCTTGGTGGTTACGTTAGTTGTTGAGGGACCTAGTAGGTGCGGGTTCAAATCCTCACTTTTGCATATTTTCTTTTTCATTTTTCTTGTCTCAGTTTTGGATGGCTTCTTAATGGTCAAATAGAGCTATGCTTTGTATTTATCACAAAAGAAGTGTTGTCTTAGTGGTTATGTGGGTTGTAGAACTCCTGGGAGTTGTGTGTTCAAATCCCCATTTTGCCTATTTTCTTTGTTTTTCGTGTATGACGAGAATTGACATGTGGAGGTGACACATAGGCGAAAATTGACATGTGGACATGACACATAGGCAAAAATTGACACATGGACATGATACATAGGCAAAAATCACTGCCAACATTTTCTTTGTTTTCTATGGATGATTAAAAACTGACATGTAAAAATGACACATAGGCAAAAATTGACACGTGGACATGCCACATAGACAAAAATTGACACGTGGACATGATATATAGGCAAAAATTACTGCCAACATTTTCTTTGTTTTCTGTGGATGATTAAAAATTGACACGTGGACATAACACATAGGCAAAAATTGACACCTGGACATGACACATAGGCAAAAATTGACACGTGGACATAATACATAGGCAAAAATTACTGCCAACAAACGCATGACCAATTAATTTGGTCTTAGATAAGAAAAAAAAGGGTCATACACCAGGTATCATGTCCTATGACCATCTTGTTAAAAAAAATCATGACTTTTTTGGCAAAAAAGTCATGTGTTTAGTCCCTCCCAAACATGTCATGACCAACAGATTAAACATGGTCATGGATCTATGACAAATTCACCCATGGTCAATAAAAAAGGGTCATGTATCAACATATTTCTTGTAGTGTCTCTTTTTGATGAGGTCGATACTTTCTATACTTATGACCTTGATACTACTATGAATGAAACTTGTGAGAATGATATTGCTACTGTTATTTATGATAATCCATGCTACTTTGATAAATACTATGATAATCCTTTGTTTATTCCATATATTGATATGCATGATAATGAGGATGTTTGTTTAGAAAATTTATATGATAATGCTCTTGATGATGGTCCTATGTTACTTGATGTTATAAATCATAATTGCTACTGAAAATAGGATTGCTATAATGTTTTCTATAACTTTTATGAGTGATGAATCATCTTTTTTTTCTATTGCTAAAAGTGGGGAAAAAGAGGAGCTGATTTTAAATTTTGATCCCACTATTTTTGAGCTTCATATGAATTGTGTGCTTTTAGACCATGACAAACTTCTTTATGTGAGAATTATGTTGTTGAGTTTGTTCATGATACTACTGAAAATTATTATGAGGGAGGAAAATATGGTTGTAGGAATTTTCATGTTACCTAAATAGCTCCCTTTTTATTCAAAGTTTTGAAGTTGCTCTTGTTCTACCTTCCCATGATTTCTAGTTTGAGCTTCTTTAATTTATTTCTTTACAAAATTCTTATTCATAGGAAGTGGGTTAGACTTAAATTTGTTTTACATTTTCTTGTTGATGCTCTCTTTTACTTCAATTCTTATTTCTCATGTGAGCATCTTCTCAAATTATCATTATGCCTAGCTCAAAGGCGTTAAAGAAAAAAGCGCTACCGGGAGACAACCCGTTTTATTTCTCTGTTTTCATTCAGTTTTCCTTTGTTTTCTTTTGTGTGCTTTGCACCTTGGTGTTTTATATTTCCTTAGCAACCCCGCTATATCTTTTCTTTTGTGTTTCTGTTGAGTCAAGAAAAGCCCCTAGTGGAAAGTTGAGACTATTATTCGGATTTCTGCGTAGGAAAAAGATTTCTGCTGTCCACTGTTAAATACATATAAAATCAAAGAAAATTCAAAACGACCTGAGCTTTTTTGTGTTTAATAATGGTCTACATACGCAAATTTTCTTAGTTGACCATGTTTTTATTTGAGAAACAGAAGATTTTCGAAACAATCGATCTCTTCGTGCTGTTCTATTTTGACAGATTTCTGCCAATAATTGTATTTGCATCTTAATCTCTTTCTTTTGGTGTTCTTTTGAGAAACATTTTCACCTTCAAAGCTATGACTGTGAGAGCTGTCAGGAATATATGGAAGAAACAATAATGCATCTCTTCTTTGACTGTCCATTTGCTATTAGATGCTGGAATATTCTTGGAAGCAACAAAAAGAGAGGGATCTCTATATATGATGAAATTATACTATTAACAAATATCATCCCTCAAGAATTTGCTATGGAAGTGATCATCATGGGATGTTGGAACATATGGAGGCAGAGAAATGATAAGATCTTCAATAATATTACACCTTGTCACAGATCCTGGAAATTTCACCTGATCAAAGATCTTCAGATCATCATTCTTCGGATTAAGCCTAGACTTATTGATTCCCTCAAGAACTGGATTGATACAGTACTAAACTCCATAGTATAGTTATAGTTTTGCTTTATTTGATGTTTGAGAGAACCGGAATCGGTTGATTTTTAGGGGCATTGGGACTTTTGTACATAATTTATTTATATATATATACCGTAGAACATTTTGTTCTACGGTTCTTTGCCTCTAAAAAAAGCGATGCAGGTCGTGCTCTTATGCTAGGGAAACCGACCAAATTAGTAGTGCAAGCATGCTATAGACACGACATGAACCCCATGCACGCTATATATACACGACATGAACCCCATGCATCTACGACATGACCAAAATTAGTAATCAATCTGTTGTTGACGGCTGACGAATATGTCAATGATGCATGTTCCGAACAGTATAAATTACACTCCGCCACCAGACAAGTATAAGCATAGCCACCGACATGAACAACGTTGTTGCCAGCTGCCAGAACCAATCTGCAGCTCCCCATGGGCAGTAAGCAGAGCTATCCTTCCAGTGTCATCACAGGTCAAAAGAACAATAGAAAACAGCGGGATGCATAAAAATTAACAAAAATAATCTCAAAATTAATTTTCAGCACAAAATAAACCTATTTGTAATCTATTTTCAAAAATTACCTTTTTGGGTGGCGCCCGCAACGGGGGTGCCACGTTATGCAGTGTGACTCACCAGGTTGGGGTGCCGCACTTTCGGATAGCATGGCAGATCCGGCTTGTAAGTATGGCTTCATTGTCCAAGGTGGCTCCATTTGTCCAGGGTGCCACAACCTGCGAGTGAAACCATACCGACTAGTTTCTCTTAGGTAGAAAAGCTTTAGAACCGTGACACCCCCGACTAGGGTGCCACACTCTGAAGTGTGGCTCCATTTACCTGGGTGCCACACAGTCAAGTGTGTCTCCATTGTCCAGGGTGCCACATAGTGAAATTGTAACCGTTTTGCCGTTGGGAGTGAAACAATCTCAGAAGGACTAAAATTCACCTGTCCCATAACTTTTTGGATCTTTATCCTTCTTTGAAATTGTCCTTGGTCCAAGCAAATTACCCGTGCCACCATCGACCACGGCTTTATCCGCGAGACTAACATCATGGAACAATGATGTCCGATGATCCCACTACCTTCTTGAAAACTTCGGGTTCTCTAGCCGTGAACCCATCATCATCAACCTCTTCCTCTGAACCATTCTCGTCTGAGTCCGATGCATAGCATCGCATGTACGGGATGTCATGGTCCATGTTCTCCTGCAAACAATATGCCTCCACGTCACCAACCTCATTCTTGTGAAGCTCACCCTCCAACTCATCGTCTATGCAGTCATCACTCTCCTCTTTCGATGCTTCATATTAGTCATTTTGCTTCAACCTTGGAGATGGGCTGATCTGAAGTTGAGTTGTTGGTGGTTGTCTCATCTCATGTTGGGTCATGGGAGGTGGACTCGACATTGTGTCGTACAGTTCATGGTCATCACGTGGCTCGTTTTTTAGACTGGCTCCTAACATCACCTTCCAAGGCACACCCGTTCAGTCAAAGTGCAAGTGGGAATCAAACTTTTTTGTGACAAATAACTCACGATCTTGATCTTGAGATTCCGACACAATCTCCTGTATACACTTCAACGCGAAATGGAGTTGATAGCCATCATCTTCCAACGAGTTTTCATTCCAAACAAAACATTATGCCTTCCCTCCAATTCAACTACATCATTTGGGTCGATCCAATTAAATTTAATCCCCACTTTCTTTACAAGCTCTTCATAGTTGGGATCTCGGTCAAACACCAACATAATCTCTTCTCGGTCATGCTCCATATTGCATTTTTGAAAGGCACCCTTGTCCACATGATGAACACTAACAGTTTTTATCATCTAAAAAATAATTGCAACAACATCATTGACCATCAATAAAAGATATACAACTAAAATATGCACTACAAACTACTATAATAAGGAAGATCTAACTACTAATGTTAAGTTTAAAACTACTCACCAACCCATAACGCTAACTAAATATACCCCATTAACTAGTTCAAACATCAAAACTCTAACATAGATGTATAAACTCAGCTACATAGCATTCATGCACACATCCATTCACCCATACAACAGAAAATAACCATACATTTTCCCTCAAAATCTATTTCTAGGGTTTGCAAGATATCGAGAAATGCCAACGAATTGCAACATTTCAATTGGACAAAAACATGTAGGAGGAGGAGAGTAACCCTTTGCACGTAGGTGAGCCAAAATCCACGAAGAAATGAAACCAAAATGGACCGATTTAAGTTAGGGAATGAAGAGGAGGAGAGAGAAGGGTGCTGGGTCAGAGGAGGAAGAAAATGGATGGGGGTTGGCGGGGTGGACGACCTACTAGTGAACATAAAATCTGGGTAGTGTGGCACCCTAGTGGCCGGTGCCACACTTCCAAGTGTAACTCCCCGTAGACCGGCGTCACACTTACAAGTGTGGGTCCAACACTGCCACGCTAGCCGAAAGTGTGGCACCCCATCTTGGGAGTCACACTACATAACGTGGTGCCCCCACTGCGGGCGCCAGACAAAAGGGTTATTTTTTTAAATACATTAAAAATAGGTTTATTTTGTGCTAAAGATGAATTTTGAGGTTATTTTTGTTAATTTTCACGCGGGATGCATGGATTTCACAGAGTACGATCTGGAAGGGGCGGAGCATCGTACGCCGTGACATCAGCACGGTCGATCGATCTGACCAGCTGCTATGTCAGGTGCCTGACCTTCTCGTTTTATTTTTGGGATTTCCTAACCTTCTCGTTGTTCGCGCACCCAGCGGCTTTCCGAGATCCCAGCTAAGACCGAGGAGAAATCCAAGGTTCCAGAGCGCCCAACGTTTTATCAACCCTATCAAAATTCCTATATAGATAGGACACTTTGGGGACTTTGCGAGAGGACATAGTTTTTTCTTGGGAGTGTCTATTTATCATTTGACTGATTTTCAATTGGGTAACAGTCACTTTTTAAACCAATAGGAATGTGCCTGTTCTTAACCCAATTTGGTTCCCCGTGCCAACTCCTTGGACCAAAAAGACACGATTTACTTGTTTCGTACCTGCTAGCTAGCTTGAGAAATTACATAATGCTTGGTTCTAAAATTGCATGTATAAAAGCATGTAAATGTTGTTCTAGTTCTTTGTAAAAAACAAAGAATTATATATATATATATATATATGATGGCCTAAAAATCACATAATCAATGATATGTAAAAATGATAAAGTACAAAACATGTTGCCTATAAATTACATATATTAAAAACACGTACAACTTGTTTTTTTTTTTGTAAAACCTAGGTAATTTTCATGTAAAAATTCGATATGACAGGCCTAGAATTGCATGTATAATAGCATATAAAAATTTCATCAGATTTTTGTAATAACATGTATATTTATATTCATACACAGTGCTCGTGTTATACCCTTTACATTTACGGTTAGAGAAATTTACGAAATGCTCAAACTAGAATTACATGTATGGTAGCATGTACAAATTCATTCTCCTTGTTTGTTAAAAACTCGGAAAATAAACACCAAATTAAGAATTACCTATGTAAAAGTCATGTAAAAACTCAAGACTATTTTTGTAAAAAACCAAAAAAAATTACATAAGGCTCAGCCTAAAATTACATACATGGGGACAATGTAAAACTTATTCAAGCTGTTTGTAAAAAAACTGACAACCTTAACTATAACATCTACTTGCTGATGATGTTCCTAAAAAATAACAAATACATTAATATGTGAGCCACATTCTAGTTTTACAGTATGCAGTGCCTAACAATTATATCCTTTGGTATCATGTAAAAAAATAGTTCTAGGGTGAGGGGTTTCAATACAACCATGATTAGATTAACATTTATAAAAAAAAAACCCTACATAAATAAAGTACTACGGCCTAAATTCCTGAAAAGAGAAGAGCCTGTTGGAAACCGATGAACCACCCAACAAATCCTAGCGTGGCCAAATGCACTTATCAGTGCTGGCCTAGGGATAAAAAATAACTAGCGTGGCCTAGTGGTAAAAAGCCTAGCGTGACCTCTCGCTGCTGCAGCCGCGCGAATCGTTGGACACGGATATTTGACTGTTGCCCAATTAAAATCAGTTGACAGTTCATTAGGAAATATCTTTTTTTTCAATGGAGGTACGGTTATTTGTGTTCCTCTATCCTATTAAAATATACGTGTGCACTCCAACTTATACCATCTCAAACGGGATTACGCACTTACGAAAATCGTAGCCACATATTATAGAGCCAACAATCAATATAATTTAGATAATGTGGCTAAACGTGGTATCTCTATTTCAGTTTCGTATATTGCTTTTAGTATATAATAGATAAGTTTGGTTAGACCCCAGCATTTTTTTATTGGAGAGTGACACGCTCCGCTTTTTCATGAGAATACGTTTTTTTTCTTAATCTCTGTCTGGTGTTGCATTTATTTAGCTCATGTTTTGCATGCATATCTTATCAGAGCTGTTAGTTTTACTAGTATTATATGAGTACTTTCATGTTTGCTTTATGTATCATAAAGATTATTTTTGTTAAAATATATCTTGAATGGTGCTTGTTGGGAAAAGACAACTGCTGCTTGATGTGGAATTTATAACAGTGCTAGTAGAAGCTTGTATAAACTGTGGCTAGAATTTTTTCATGCCATGCTAAATATTATTTTAGTTTTAAATCCTTGTGATTATTGAGTAGCATGAATAGCCTTAAATGGCTCAGAGCGTTTAATATGTTTTGGAAGATTCATGAGTTGTTCTTGTCACAGTAAAGCAGCAATATATGGTATTCTCTTTCGAATGTTTTATTTGGTTGATTTGGCGCATGCTCACACCATGTTTATGACTACAAATCAGTCACGAATAGTCTACATGAGCACTTAGTTTTTGAACTTTTGATACCGCTTATGGTTTAATTAATGATGCTTATGTCGATGTGCATGACTAATGGCTCTTATGATCTCTTGATTTGTCGCTCCCAGTATTTTATTAAGCCTCCACATGTAATGAGTATGAAATTCTACTCGTGCATCCATACTCATTAAACCAAAGTTTTCCCATTGTGTACACCATACCTATCTACATGTAGTATTTAACTTCTACTCCAAGTAAATTGCTCATGTGTTACCTTTAAAACCTGCAAAATTATTCCTGTTTTGTGTTCTTGTTTTTGCTCATGAGGACGTCAATAGAGAATCTTTATCTCACTTGTTGATTGGATTTTACACCCTGGACTAGTGGCTTCATACACTTTTCCAAATGATAGAAGATCTGGCAGCGGGGTGCCTAGCCCCAAATTAATACAAACAAATTCTCTTCACTATTTTTGCCCCTGATTTATCAGTCTAAGCATAATTGTGTAAACAAAAGAGAAAGAGAGATGACCTTCTACACCAGTTACGTCCTTCACCATGGGAGCCCCTCTTGTGAATCCAGTTGGCCTGTGACGTACTGTATTGTGTGTTTACCTTTCGTTGACATAAGCATACACCTCTCCTAAAAAAGAGACACTCCTCCATCGTGTCAAACTTTTAATACCTATGTTTAATAAAATAAAAATATTTAGCACATGAGTTGATCTCTGCTTTCCCCTTTGAAGGGCTTTTTTTTAATTTTATGTTGAGTCTCCATCTTCTAACTTCATGCACAGTTGAGAGTTCATTTTTGCCATTCTGAGTTCTATGTGTATTTGTCCCATAAACATCAATAATTACTTCATGATGTGATATTATTTCTTCTTAAATTATTTGTTCTAGTCTTCCTCATGAACTTTGAAAGTGTCCTGGCATTTATGTTTTATCCCACTCTTAAGTACTAGCGAAATACCACTTTGCAATACTTTCTCTATACCTGAAATAAACGTTTATCGGTCTTTGCATTATTATCAATGATCCTTTATTTTAGATATTCTTCATGCTGCATAGTGATTGCTATGATTTATTATTAAAGTTCTATTATCATGTTTGTGTTTGAAGTTTTATGATCTCAGAATACCACTACTAGGAAAACAACTACAGGAGAGACCACACCCATGACGCACCGCAACTTTGGTGCGTCACGCCTAAAAGCCGTGGCGCACCAAATAGGAGGCGCGCCGCGCCTATGCGCGGGCCCGGCGTGGCGAGGCTCTGAGTCGTACCGTGGCGCACCAGCCCAATGTGCGCCGTTCCTATTTCACATAGCCATGACGCACCAACAGGACGGTGTGTCACGTGTATGCCTCAGAGCCATTTAAGTGATTTGGACCACCTCCCACCTCCCATCCCTCCACATCTCCGCCCCATTTTAGATCTGGTCGTCCCCCACCTCCTCACCACCCCATTTCCCCCATTTTCCCACCATTTAAAACTTGTTTAACCTATTTTATTTGATATATATATGAGAGGAATATCTAGTAAACACTCCTCTATCCATCCCCATCTCACTTTACCACTTTATCTTCCATCTTTTTCACTCCCTATAGCCACACACACTCTCTCGGTCTCGAGCCGGCAAGATCTATAGTAGGTGAGTTGTTGGAGGGATATGTATATATATGTGTGTTCACATATGTGTTGTATGTATATGTGTCTCTCGCTCTCTCATAGATCTCGGTACCGGTGTACCTCGTCACAAAAGATTCATATGGTTGCATATATACATATGCGAAATTGTGTTGCGTATCTTTGATGAAAGTTGTGGATGTCTTAAAAATGAGTTGCCATGTGTTGCAAAAATGTTGTTTCATTTCTATTTCGGCGAACATGCACTCCGAGAATTTCCATTTCCACTTCAGTCATTCGCATGCCACGTATCTCGACTCGGGGAGTGCAGTGAAGAAAGTTCTGAATAATTGTGTCACCGGCTACCACACAAAGGGGGGCAGAATCACTAGGGAGAAGGTCGTTCAGGGCGCTCGGGTGTTCACCCACACGACGAATTTCGCCTGCGTCAAGCAGCCGTCAGGAAGTAACAGAACCACCTACTATGTCCTCCATCACATGCGGGCGTACGTGACCAACAGTACCTTACCCTGCCTAGTCAAGTCCAAGAATGGGCCTCCCGCTTGTCGATGGTCGGCGATGACACGGTTAGAGAAGAGATATATGATATCCAGAAGTGCTTTGCCACGAAAATCGTTTATGAAGTGGTGAACAAGAGTGGGACATTTCACTTCCGGTTCGCCATGCCGAACCGCGACATAGATACCTACCTAGCAACTGCATGTGACGATATGCCCTTCGTCACTCCGAATGGCTGGCCCGTTGTAATCCCTGGGCGGATGAGTCAGAAGGAGTGAGATCTATTGTAAGACTTGCTACATTTTTCAAATTAGTTGAACTCAATCGTTAGGGTTATGAATCGTCCATCGTGTAACAGATGCTCAATTATGTCAATGCTTGATTATCTTACTTTTTATTATTGCGGTCCTACTTGTGATGTTCGTTCGATCTTTTGAATAAATGCCGACGATTAAAAGAGTTGGTTCACACTAAGATGGCCTTGGTGGTCTGGTGCGCCTTGTGATTTTCACAAAGTTAGGATCTTGTGTATCCCACTTGGTGCTCCGAGTCCACCAAGGCTGCTTGTATGTGTCCACCCTAAATATGAGGCACACATCGTTACGGTATGAATCGTGCATCGTGTAAGCGATGCTCAATTATGTCAATGCTTGATTATCTTGCTTTTTATTATTGCGGGTTTACTTGTGATGTTCGTTTGATATTTGAATAAATGTCGATGATTAAAAGAGCTGGTTCAAACTAAGATGGCCTTGGTGGTCCGGTGCGCCTTGTTATTTTCACAAAGTTAGGATCTTGTGCATCCCACTTGGCGCGCCGGGTCCACCAAGGCTGCTTGTATGTGTCCAGCCTAAATATGAGGCACATAGACCAATGACCATTTTGTTTCTATTAAGAGGTACTACAAGCGGTGGTGATCCGGGGAAAGGAACGAATGCGAGGGTTTCTGTATTTCTTTGGAATTAAATAATGTCACATATGTAATATGGTTCGTGAGATCCGGATGAAGTTGAACCCTTTGGTGCACATTCGTAATGGTGGCATTCCTCGGAAATCCCTTCCGGGGTTATGAAGAATGTCCCCATTATGTATGTGCACAAAAGGGTCTAATTTTTCTGGATCTCACTATTACATATATGATTTTGTTTAGTTTCAGAGAACTCCAGAAACCCTTCCTTTTCCCTCATCGCCATCACGTGTACTTACCTCGTAACAAGCACAAAATGTGAAGGTCCAACTTCACATCAAGCCCGATGACCATATTGTTCCTGTTAAGAGGTACTATAGGCGGTGGTGATCCGGGGAAAGGATGAAGATGAGGGTTTCGGTTGGAACTAAGGAACGCTGCATTTGTAATATTATTGTTAGTGAGATCAGAACTGGGTTGCACCGTTTGGTACATATACGTAATGGTGATATTTTTCATACTCCCGAACGGGGCTTTTAAGAATATCACCGTTATGTATGTGCACGAAATGGTTCAACTTTGTTCGGATCTCACAAACACTTATGTATGTGATTTTGTTTAGTTTCAATGAAGTTCAGAAACCCTTGTCTTCATCCTTCTCTGGATCACCATCACGTATACTACATCGTAACAAGCACAAGATATGAGAAGGGTCAATTTGATCCTTTGTGTTTAACTTTCATGGCATATTTATCCATTTACTAATTATTGCAGACATGTTTAAAACTATTGTTCTTGGTTTTCTTTCTTGTCATTACAGATGCCGAGGTGCTACGTGGTGTTTAGAGGCAGGGTTCCAGGAGTCTACGACCACTGGGAAGACTGCTTCGAGCTAGTGAACAAGTTCAGGGGCAATGCCTACAAATCCTACAACACTAAAGTGGCGGCGGAAGCTAGGTGGTTCATCCATCTCGAGGAACAGATGAAGAACAAGAAGATCAAGTGGATGAAGACTCTCGCCACAGCTGTTGTCGCTGTCGCCTCGCTCGCCATGCTTGCGGTGCTATAGTTTATAGATGGATTATTAGGTTATCGGCGACTAGATAGGTCAATTGTAACGATGATGAAGCATCGATCGATGTAATCGGTCTCGATGATTAACTGTCTGATCTATCTATTTGGGTCTGATGAACACTTTGTAGTGATAATCAACTATTTGATGTAGTTGTTTGGAGTTCTAAGAAGTATGATCGACTATAATATATTATTTTTTTGTCACATAACTGTTTTGATCAACTTTGTCTATTTATAATTTTCTGTTATTTGAGTTGTATATACCTATATAAATACGACACAACGTATTTAAAAAAACTACATGATATCATAGCCGTGACGCACCTGGAGGAATAGGCGTGGCACACCAGCCACCTTAGCCGTGGAGGCAGAATATAGGCGCAGCGCACCGTTGTGATTAGGCGTGACACCGTGCTAAGTTAGGCGTGGCGCACCACACATAGCTGTGGCGCACCATGGTGGTGCATCACGGGTACAGGCAGGCGTGGCGCACCTGGCTGGTGCGTCACAGCTAACTCAATAGGCGCGCCGTGATAGCCGTGGCATGCCGTGGTCCGTCACGGATAAGCAAAAGAGATGCGTCACGCATGACCTTTTCCATATTAGTGTACATACGCTTTTACATATAATGATCAATTTTATGATAGTAGCATGTCACCTCATAAATTATTATGTTTTATCGTTTACCTACTCGAGGATGAGTAGGAACTAAACTTGGGGATGTTTGATACGTCTCCAACGTATCTATAAGTTTTAATGCTCCATGATCATATTATCCCAACTGCTACATGTTTTCTCCCTTATTTATAGCATTTTTATACGTTTTCCGGGACTAACCTATTAACAAGATGCTAAGTGTCAGTTCCCTGTTTTCTGTTGTTTTTTGTTTCAGAAAAATTGTTCTGGAAACATTCTCGGAATTAGACCCCACAAGGCCCGAAGTGCCTATTTTCCCCGAAATCATCCAGAACACCAAAGAAGAGTCTAAGACGGGCACCGGGGGGGGGGGGGGCACACCATAGGATGGTGCGGTTCCCCTGGCCGCGCCAGCTATGGGTGTGGGGCCCTCAGGCCTCCACTGCCTCTGCCCTTTCACCTATGTATCCCCCCCGGATGGAAAATCCTAAGTACCTGATAAATAATCCCCGAAAATTCTGCAGTCGCCGTCGTCGTCAACCCTAGATCAGGAGGGTTCTGGAGCTCTCTCCCGGCACCCTGCCGGAGAGAAAATCATCACCGGAGGCTTCTACATCACCATGCCTGCCTCCGGAGTGATGCGTGAGCAGTTCATCCCTGGAGTACGGGTTCATAACAATATCTAGATGGTTGTCTCCTCCTCATATGCCTCCATGTTTAGATCTCGTGAGCTTCCTATCATGATCGAGATTGATCTTATGTAATTCTATATGTTGTGTTTGATGAATATTGAACTTATGCCAAGTTGATTATAGTCTTTATTGCATATGTTATCTGTGATCTTGCATGCTTTCTGTTGCTTGTGGTTGCTCTGGCCAAGTAGTTTCTAGTGACTCCAAGAGGGAGTATTTATGCTATATAGTGGGTTCATGCCTCCTTTTCGCCTGTGCTCGAGTGACAGAAACGTGACGGGGGAGGATGTGATGTTGCCACTAGGGAGAAAACAGCGGTGTGAGTGCCTGCGTGCATAAGCATTGCTTACATTACACATATTGTTTAATGCAGTTATCCGTTGCTTGCAACTTAATGCCTAAGAGGGTTCGGATGATAACCTGAGGGTGGAATATTAGTCATAGATGCAGATGGATTTCAGTCTATGTATTTTGTTGTAATTCCCGCACTAAATATCATAGTATTCATCATGTTATAATGTGCACTACGGTGCAACCTCCATTTGTCAATTGTCCAGTTGTAATTTGTTCACCCAGCATGTTATCTTTACGGAGAGACACCACTAGTGAACCTATGAACCCCCATTTTCCACACTGTTAAACAAACCACAACGATTTCCTGCTCTCTTTACTTACTGCAAGGATACATCATTTTCCACACTTTACGTCTAATATTTGTTTTCAGCAGGTGGTGAGATTGACAACCTCACTACACCGTTGGGACAAAGTATATTGGTTGTGTTGTTTGCAGGTTCCACGTTGTTGCTGACACCAGTGAGGCGCCATCACCACCGTCAGTGGCATCAACCTTCCCGAGATTCTCTTCCTCCTACTAGATTGATAACCTTGGTTCTTAACTGATGGAAATTCGTGCCGCTTGCTCATCACACCCTCCTCTTGGGGTTTCCAATACAACATCAAAGCAGTCAACAGGACAAACGCCCCTTGGTATGATGAGTGGTACGGTCGGTACTCACCGTGCTAGAGTCGTTTGGGTTACCGCCTTATAGTGGTATGCTCGGTGTTTTCCGTTTCGCCACCCATGCCGAGTTAGTTCCATCTCTTAATATCGCTGGTACGGTCAAGGTGACCGTACCGTGACTCATTCAATCCACTTTCTATTTTCTCAAGGAACATTTGCCGGTACGGTGGCTGGTACTTTCATAATTGACCGTATTGTTGCTCGTTAAGTCCTCTTCCGCCTCTCTTTTCTGTGGATTTGTTTTTTTCTTGGAATGGACTGAAATGATGTGACCTCCTCATATTATGTCCAATTATGATTCTTTTACGCTTTGTATGAAATATCTCCTAAGGATTTCAACAATCTTCATACACACATAAATGGTGCACTTTGGCATAGTAAAATACCAAATTGCCTATCTACTTATTAAAAAAACACTAAGTAAAATAGCACCTAAATTGGACACATCAACGCCACTCCATCATCCATGCTCGGCGTGTTGATAGCAACGTGCTTCAGTGCCTTGCGTTGGTGCTCTCGATTTCGGTGAGGCTAGTCATGAGGTCGTCGACACGCTGCTGACTTGCCGCAATGGTCTAGGTGGTGTCCGCCAGGGAGCTCTGCATCTCGTTTCTCTTCGTCCGCATCCTCTCGAGTTAGCAGAGGACTAGCTTCAGGTAGCCCTCCATCGCGAGATTTTTCCCGAGGTCTCACACATATGATTGTTAAATTCTTCTACTACTTGCGGAATCTTTTACTTCGTAGAAAACATGCTCGTGAATTCAAGACATCCAAATCGAAAGCAGGTGTCTTCGGAGAGAACTTTGCGTCGACATGTCTGAGAAATCCAACACCTGACTGACGAAGTCCCAAGGGGATTTTATTTGAACATTATACTGTAAGGCAAAAAACCCCACGGTGTAAATTTTATAAATGGTGGGTAGAAAGCCAGGGGCTATCTAGAGATAATTTTACATAGGGGAAAAAATAATAAGGTGGGAGTACAGTTAGGGAGAATAGAAATGAAGCAGGAATTAAATAAACATTAAGTGAATGTGTCTAAAACCCAAGCAATGGTGTCTTGGACCACCAAAGGGAACACCCTATGTTGGTGGATCAGCATGTCACTTTGAAAAGTGACTTCCCATATGTTGAAGGAGGGAGCTAAATCCTTGAAGATGAAATCATTTCTGTTTCTCCATATATTCCAACAGACACACGCAAATATTTCTATGAAGAAGATGGAATGGGGATCTGATACCTAATGTCGTGAACATGCTAATGGGGATAGAAGAACTGGGTTCGGGAGAGGAATTGGAGACTAGGAGTCATATATAGATATAATTTGGGGATCTAAGATTCAGATTTAAGTTATGTTCTCACATAGCGCACACCTTTGTCTTTCCTCTACTGTTACCTTATAACAATGATAGCATGACATAACTAAGACCAGACACACTGGGAGGCAGAAGCGATTCTCAAGGAAGATTGAGTCGGTTCCGTACACTGCAGAACATCGGTGCATGGCGTTAACCGAGAAAAGAGAACCAAGATATTGATCTGGTTCCGGTGTCAATTCCTTCAATTAAATAGAGTTCTCTCACCTCACATGCAACATGCAAAAGTACCCCCCAGTGTGAACAGCATGCAACCGGGCAGAGGAGTAGTCGTTTTTTATTGCTATGTGACACGTCCCATAACAGATTTGAATCAAAGTTATACACCGCAGCCAAACGACAACGGTTCATACTCTGACAACATTTTGTCGCTATCTGTTACACTGCGCTCATCACGTTTAAGGTAAGTAGGTGCAGGAGAGAAGCGGAGAGCATCCCTCTCACATCCAGCCTAAGACCCGAGATGTTGGATAAATACAAAACAAGCTCTTTTATAGGTATTCCTGTGGAAACATAACCTAGGTATGAACAAGTAGAAGAGAAGATTTTTTTTTTGGATAAAGCATAAATGCATTGTGAGGGGTTCCTTGAATATCTGTAGCTTTCTTGTGTTATAAATCTACGTAGTTAGATCATTGCATAAAATAGACATGAGAAATAACGTTTGGTCACGCAGCTCAACACCCAAGGCGTACATTTGCGGGTCATGCTTAATGACCGCTCCTCTACATGTCATAACCAAAGTACAGTCATTAACAAACCCACCTCGGTGTAAAGACACATCAGATGACACAAAGACGGTCTAGCACCCCTCCTATGGGCGCGTGACCCTCCGGTAATTGATTGTATTTCTAATCTAAGTTTTCGTCTAGTCTATTTAGCTACCACCGGTGCCCTTATATATTAGTCCTAGGTTACAAGTGTCCGACCCCAGCACATAACCTAACCGCGTAATACGAGTCCAATTCTAGCGAACTATGCCTTAGCGAACAAGCCTCCTATTGAGATCCACGTCATCGGTGAATATGCCATTTTCTTAAGATCGATGTCCTTTGATACAAACTCTATAAAACTCCACCTTGGAGAATATGCCGCCTTCTTAAGATCAATGTCCTTTGTGTGAACACATGTGTATGTTGAACTTGGTTTTTTTCTTTGCTCACTCGCATGAGCCAGCATCCAAGACTACTTTGGACTCGACTGCCTCCACCGTGCATGTATGCGTGTTTTGACCCTCTCCAACTCCACCTGGTGCAATGCACACGTGTACTTTGTACAATTTGTTGCTTGTCCTCCTTTACTTCATCACTACCTCCATGCGATCCGCGATCCTCATGATTAACTTGGCCTTGTCTACATGAAACAAAGATCTCTTACCATGAAGTTTCTCAAGTGAGTTTCTACTCCTCTGTGCTCTCAACAGATATCTAAAATCTTGTAGCACCACTACATCACCCTATTGAGTCGTCAGCTTGATATCTTCCATGCCTATTACATGTTGAGGCATACCATCGTCTTGATAGACCACTCCAAAGACCACGATAATTGTTTAAAGAGAACCACTCCTTGTTAGACGTCACATGATAAGAGCTTTCTGAATCCAAACCCACACTTCATCCTTGTTAGACGTCACATTGTGGCTTCTTCTTCTTCGACTTTACATCATTCTTGTTCATGACCATCAGCACATGACGACCAATTGCACCAATAGAAGTACTATACTTGGAAGTTTTCTTCTCCCATTGATCATCGCTTGTAGTGATTTTCCTCTTGTCGTACATCAGTGTAACAACCAAGATCTTGTAGTACTTCGCGAATAAAGTAAGAATAAGAATCTCCCTATACTCGTCCACCACCGTGAAATCAATGGGTGCCAAGTCCGAGATCACACGGCTAAAGGCATTGATGTGTTCAGTAAGGTCCACCGCCTATTGCATCTTTAGGCCATAGATCTCCTACTTGTTCGGTATCATCTTATTGAGGAAATATGTTTCCAACGTCGCACATATTTCCATTGGGAACTCCACGTCGATCACGTGATACATGACCTGATCAAACAAACACATCCATCTTGACAGGCTACGCAACATCAACCTTAATCGGTCTTACAAATCCATACTGTCCCAGCAAGTCTTGACTGTCGACTACCATATCACAAACTTTCCCGCACCATCAAACTTTTCCACCTCATATATGGTTGATGCGGACATGATTGCCTTCCGGTACTCTCTCCCACGAAACAGCCGACAGGAAGATCGTTTAAGTCAGAGCGCTCGACCCGACCCGTGCCCACTCTTCAGTTCAGCAAGGCCTCCTTGCGCGCCCCCTCTCTTCCGACTTTCTTTTGCTCGAATTAAGGTTAGAAAACTATATATGAGCTCTTTGATCTGTTGCCCTATCAGCTCCTCCTTTTAAGACCTCATGGTGTCTACCCCTCCACCTAGAACTCGTATCTTAGTAGGACTAAACCACCAACCAGGAAGTTTCCCGATTCAAGATAGTTCAATTTTATCTCCACCTTCAGTTCAAACCTGTATGACTTTTCTAGGCTCCAAGGTACCTTTGCATCATCCAACTAGGTCTCCATTGTTCATGTGTGCACACAAGATTATTGGGTAGGTCCACGTCGTTGTCCAATAAAAAACTCTTATGGATCCACCAGATACATCCAAATTGTAGAGTTGCACTCTAAGAGACTACCATATTTGCACATGGTCTCTTCACCATGATGGTTCTCAATGGTTCTTCTATATAATGACTACTCATCTACACTTAAAATCATCTTTGCGAGTTTTTTAATGAATAAACTATAAAACACTTCTAGTTAAATTTTTAATTAGTTCATGAAAATCAACATAAAGTCATTTAAGTAGACAGAAAGCTTGAAAATTACAATAAATAATTAATTATTTATAAACTATGCTATTGTTTGTCGGGAAATTGAGGAGGTGCCCTTTTTGCACTATATTTTTGGGCATTTTCTTCACAAAAACCATTTCGGCACTTCTAATATATGAGAACATTTAACAAAAAGAAAGTCGAAACTCTTTTGCCAGTATTTTGTTTTATGGCAAGATGCCTGACGTTAACGAATATTGGGACATTATAACATACTATGCCATGGAAATAACAGTTCCCTTTGTCATTTTTTTTTGAACGTTATGAATTTTCATATACGAGAAGAAAAACATGGAAGAATTTTAGTTGTAAAAAATCAAGTCTGTCATTTTGACACGAAAAAAGATTTCATGCCGACGGATCGAGCATTTTGACAGTTTCTTCATTTTCTTTAATTTTCATGAAACTGATGGCACACATGTTCATACAAAAAAGAACTCAGTTTTCTGTAACTTATTTTGGATATCGCATACAATCCTATTTCGGTACATTAATATTTCTAATTTTTTGAACCCATCTATAAAATACTTATATTTAAATGTGGAATAGTTTGTGAAATCAGTCCAATTTTTTTTAGAAGTGTGAGAGTAGGTAGAAAGATAGAAAATGCAAAATATATGGGAATTTCCATCCAATATGGTATGGTTTGTGCATTTGCGCACTTAAAAATATATAAACATATTCTAAAATAATTAAAAAAATATTTGTGGGCATGGAAATATGCAAATTGGTGCCAAATATGATAACATTGTCATAAATAATGCTCAAGAACGGCCATAGGAGGCATGTTTTTAGTTCCTTTTCCGAGCTTTTATTCATTTCTTTTCCGACTGAGATTTAGCTAATTTATAGTGTGCAAATCTATTCCTATTGTTACACTTGGCAAAGGTGCGCTCTGCCATGTGCCCAAAGATGGTCGCTCAGCAACCAGCCGGTACTGACCTAGGACGGTGGATGTAAATGTGGTAGCGCTTGGTTGATTAGCCTTTAGTGCCCTCTCTCTTTCTAAAAAGGATGAAATTCTCTACTAAGTCGTTTTTTATTTACCATATCTTAAGTATGTATAGAAAATTTCATACACACATCAAGTGGATCGAAGAGAAGAAATTATGTGTCAATAGACTATATGCATAGTATTTATTACGAATTTATCATATTATTTCTTGAGTAGATGAAATTTGTGTCGCGCGACGTCATGACATGCGCCACACGAAAGAATACAAGACGTGCCATATGAAGACCTCCCAAAACTGGGTTGTTTTCTACCAACACTCAAGGTCGATGGACAAAGGCATTCCCGAGACGTGATTGCAACGAGTCCCCGTGAGCTGGAGTTTGTCAGGGTTCCTCGATACCACCCGTTTCGTCACTATGGGATATCCCAACTTCTACGGCAGCAAGAGGATGCAATCGGAAGAAGACTTTGGATGTTAATTAAGAAGATAAAAATTAAGATGATGCCAAGGGCACGCTTGCGTGGACCCCATGGGGGCAGAGATTGTTCGGGCTACCTCCGGGCTGTCATCCTTGTCATGCAAAAAAGTTGGCTCGCTTTTCGCTTTCACCAACCCTTTGGTGGAAAGACAGGAAGGACGTTACCTTCTACGAGCTTCTGCAAGCTTCTTTTTGGGCGCGATCGCGGGCCCTAGCACAAGCAAATCACGTGATGGCTAATGTGGTATCCATGTTTGTTTCTTTCTGCTTTCTTGCCTGGACGTAATATTTTGGAAAGAGTAGTAATTTTACATGAGACGATACATGAGTTAAAAAGAAAGAAAATGAGTGGTGTGCTTCTAAAAATCGATTTTGAGAAAGCATATGACAGAGTAAATTGGTCTTTCCTACAACAAGTATTAAGCATGAAAGAATTTTCACCTTCGTGGTGTGAATGGGTTGGACGATTTGTTCAGGGTGGGAGCGTTGGTATTAAAGTCAATGACGATATTGGTCACTATTTTCAAACACTGAAAGGTTTAAGACAAGGAGATCCGATGTCTCCTATCTTGTTCAATTTGGTAGCCGATATGTTGGCCATTCTAGTTGCTCGTGCAAAGGAGGATGGACAAGTAGGGGGCCTTGTTCCGCATTTGGTTGATGGAGGGGTCTCGATTCTTCAATATGCAGATGACACTATTCTCTTCTTGGAGCATGATACTGATAAAGCTATTAATATGAAACTTATCCTAGCAATGTTCGAGGAATTGTCAGGATTAAAAATAAATTTTCATAAGAGTGAAATCTATTGCTTTGGTGATGCATTGAACGCCCAGGATGAATACCGGCATATTTTTGGTTGTGATATCGGTCACTTGCCGTTTAAATATTCAGGTATTCCAATCCATTATAGGAAACTTCTGAATAAGGAGTGGAAAGCGGTGGAGGATCGGCTTGAAGGAAAATTGGGTTCATGGGCTGGAAAATTGTTGTCTTACGGGGATCGTCTGGTGCTTATTAATTCAGTTTTGACTAGTTTACCTATGTTTCTACTGTCCTTTTTCGAGATACCTATCGGGGTACGCAAAAGGCTAGATTTCTATAGGTCTCGTTTCTTCTGGCAAAATGATAATAAGAAAAGGAGATATAGATTGACGAGATGGAATATTATATGCAGGCCCAAAGATCAGGGAGGGCTAGGTATAGAGGTCCTAGATATCAAAAATATATGTTTGTTAAGTAAATGGTTTCATAAGTTACTAACCGAGGAAGGAGTATGGCATGAGCTTATATCAAATAAATATATTGGAGATAAGCCGTTATCTCAGATATCTTCGAAACCAAATGACTCTCCTTTTTGGAAGGGACTTATGAGAATAAAAAAACATTTTTTTGATCGCGGCTCTTTTCGGTTAGGGGAGGATACTTGGTTAGGAGATGAGCCGTTATCTCACCAATATCCTTCACTTTATAGTGTGGCTAGACAACGAGGGGCCACCGTAGCAAACGTGCTATCGAGTGTGCCTTTAAATATGCAATTTCGAAGAACAATTATGGGAAGTAGACGAACGCTTTGGCTACATTTAGTAGAACGCTTAATGTTTGTAGCTTTGTCAGAAGAGAAGGATGAGTTCCGATGGAGTCTTACTATGAATGGAACATTTACGGTCAAAACTATGTATGCCGATCTAATGCATGGTTCCACAACATACCTGCGTAAGTATTTGTGGAAACTAAAGGTACCGCTGAAAATTAGGATTTTTTTTGTGGTTCCTTAATCGTAAAGTAATTCTTACTAAAGATAATTTGATCAAAAGGAATTGGACAGGATGTAAAAAGTGTGTTTTTTGCGATCAAAATGAAACCGTTCTTCATCTTTTTATATCTTGTTCTTTTGTGAGGCATATATGGCGACTATTGCATTTTACTTTTAGTATTTCCCCTCCGATCTCCATCGCTAATTTGTTTGGTTCATGGTTAAACGGTATTGAAAAAAAGACAAAGGCACGTATTCGAATAGGCGTTGCTGCTGTTGTATGGGTTGTTTGGAATTGTAGAAACAGTGTAGTGTTTGACAAGAAGAAGGGAATTCATTTTTTGCAGGTTATCAACATGGCGGTCTCCTACATTCACCTATGGTCCTTCCTGCTACCTGCGGATCAGCGAGGACTTATGGATTCAGGCTGTGCTCGAATGATGGCGGTCGTTCGGGTTATTTACAGTCAGGGTGGGTGGCTTAATGAGAAGCGTTTAGATGCATAACTTTGTAATCTTTCTATGGCTGGTGTTTATGGCCACTTTGTCTGCTCCACGAATTGTAACCTTAAACTACTACTTTTATCGTCCTTTTAATAAAAACCAGCCGTGTGCATCGTTTTGATGCAGAGGTTGGGGCCGAGGCTCCCATTTCTAAAAAAAATGTTTGTTTCTTTCTGGTGGTTGCTTTTGTAAGTTGGGCCAGACAAATCGTGCGGCCGTTGTGGAAGTCTCTTTTCTTTGTTGGCTGTATTGGGGCGTACAAAAACCTAGAAAGACTGGTGGTGGTTCCGTTATGCAATATAATGGAATGCGGGCCCTTTCACGGGGGTGCCGTTTGTGTAAAACAAATGTGGTATCCATGTAGACTATAAAGGGACGACCAAGGCCATAGAGATGGGGAGTTCAACACGATCAATTCTCGGAGCAACATTTAGGCAGAGCAAGGGTAGACTAGCGAGGTGAAAAGAGGTGACGAGTGTAGGTCTGGATCTTCTCTTTTTCCTCCTCGAACGTTAACGCATCAAGTCTGAGATAGGTTACCCAGGAACCAACTTGTAGCCACAAACTCCATATCATTTATACAAGAAAGGCAGGACGTACGGTTTTACACGTCTGGCTGGCCTGAACCTGGATAAACTACCATGTCATGCTCGTTCTCACTCTATTCATGAAGTGTATCGGAACCTCCTTACGCATCTATCCAAATCGACAGATAGGGTGCAAAAACTCCCGGTCTCCGTTAACAAAGACACCCAAATTTGAAACAAGAAAATTCTTATATGATAGATTTACTTGTTTATAAGATCAAGAAACCAACAGTGATCGTTTCATTGTGTGCTTTTTTTCCAGTGCACTCTTACATGTTAATATGTTGATTTTATTTTGGGTTTTTAATGCAATTCTTTATATCATGAAAATTATGAAGCTATAGCCTGAGATATTTTTCTATATGAAATTTTGAAAAACAAATTCTATCTACAATGATCGCCAAGTGTTTTAAAGAACACTCAGCATGCCTTTGCCGAGTTTTATTTAGGAGAGACTCCGCAAACCATGATGCCACTTGGCACCGCTATCTCCATCTCCGTCTGTTAGTTTACTTTTTTTTAAGGGAGTACCAGAATACGACATTCATCGAATCATTTTTAAAGGTACCAACGGAAAACACCCGTGAAAGAACTTGGTGTCTGCATGTTATATTGTGTCTTTATGCCGAGTGCATTGTGGCATTTTCCAAGAGTTTCGTAAAGTTACCAACCTGTGAAACTGGGTAGTTTGCTTGAAAAATTGATTTGGCCGTGTATACCAGTAGGTTTTGGTTGTGTATACTAATAGGTTGGCAGCAGAGTACAGCACCAGGATAATATGCAGCACTGGATAAGCTGTTTACAGTTATTCTACCATTCACTCTTGGTTTCGGGGACAGTGGCCCATACCATGGTAGTTTCATTTTGTTTATCTCGTGGTGATCAAGACAGGCCGTCCAACAGAACTCATCCACAATCAGAAGAAGCTTTGTCTATGTACCCGACGCCTCTTATTCTCACATGGTTTTTCGGTTCTTTTGTGCTTCTTTCGTAAATCCTCTCCATTATTGTATGCAGTTTTCCATACACATGACGATGTGAAAGCTTAGTGGTACTGAAAAGTTAAAACAAAGTGGATGTAATGCGCTATCTATTTCAGCCAAGGTAGGGGTGTGGTATATATAAGGGGAAAAAATCTAGTCCTTGTAGCCCGTAATAAGTGTCGTGAGACAACAACCTAACACATTCAACTAATATGTATATCTTCCGACGTTTTTTCGCATCGGGGGAAGTACTATTCATTCAGTGCGAGACTTGTGAAGAATATTATTTTTATGTGATTAATTTTTTTTTAGAAATGGAGGTTCTGCCCTCAGCCTCTACATCAAATGATGCACACAGCCCGTACTTTATTGATAATAAAAACGGACCACGAAGCCATACAAGGATTTACATGGATCAACCAAAAGCCACCTATCTGATGAGTATCGTCACACCTACAAACTCTTGATGAAGGGGGTAGTCATAATCGAGGCCGATACCCCGAACTAACACACCAACGCTCATCATCTAATCCGGTTGCTTCCACATAGTCGCACGATAGCGAACTGGGAGCACAAAGCCGGTTCAGCTGGCCCGCAGTATACACCGACATGCACACTCGGAACCGCTGCCGCCAACCTCGGAAGCCGTTGCCGCCGATATCCGCAAACCCATCTTCTGGAGAGATAATTGCAGCCCCTATGTCAGGCATGCTATAAACGCAGCCATGGCGCCAAACAGCTCCACCTTCCCGCGCATGTCCAACTTCCCGTGTCCATCCCCAAGACCCCGTGGCACCACGCCGCCAAGACTGGCCGTTGTCGATGCAGTCGAAGAATCAACGCTCCACCTCCAGACCCTCTAACCAGATCGTACTAAAAAACGATGCCCCCAGAGGCTGAACGACACAGAAGCGCCGCTATCGTCCGATCCGGGAGTCCCAGATCTAAGGTTTCCCTCGGAGCACCAAGTCGGGAGGCTGGCGATCGCGATGACGCATTCATGAAGGTAACGACGCCCACAGGCATCGTCGCCATCGCCCCCAACTGGAGCTCAGCTTTCACCCGACCACCAAACCTCTCCAGATCCACCACGAAGGTACTCGGGGACGGTCGAAACCACCTCCAACCGCACATTGCCGGGATCGAAACTGCGCCGCCACACCATCAGGGGTTGCAGCCCAAGTCGCCAATCAGCCCAAGAGGAAGCCTCCGAGCCATCCCGTGCCGCCGATCTGGTGGAGAAATCTTCCCACCAGATCTCTATCGGATACGTCCAAAACCGCTGCGGCCTGCCCGTCCCAGCCCGTCCACCATCTCCTGCCGGCGACCCTCGGCGCCCACCGCACGCAGCCGCCGCCGGAAATCAGCGGACGCCGTCGCAGCTAGAGCCGCGGCCGCTCCCGCGCACACCGAGGCGACCCGCGCCAGCCCGATCTTCACGAGAGAGAGATCCCCCCGCCACCACCGTAGCACCACGGGCCTAGCCCCGCGGCAACCACCGGCGACGACAGGAGGGAAGGGAAGGGGAGGCGGAGCGGTGGTTGGGCGGCGGCGGCGAGATCCGACCGTGATTAATGCCCATGTGTTTAAGTGTATAAATAGATGGGGAGAGCTAGGAATAGTATTCCGATAATGCTTACATGCTTCTACATCCACACTGCTGGTATGTTTGGTTCCGGAATGTAATGGCTCGATTCTGCGGGAACGGGTCAGTTACATTTCAGTGTTTGGTAGCTGTAAAAGGTAGAATGGGTTGATTCTGTTCGTGTGATTGGTTGGAAATATAGAACCAGAATGAGTCAAGCTAATTAAATTACCACATTCCATTAACTTGTACATATTACCAATTAGCGTTAAAATAGGATCTAAATCAACATTAAAATACTTATTAGCATGTAGTCCCAATCCCCTGCATCTTGCACTGCCGACGCCGGCGTCTCCATCCCCTGCATCTCACCTGGCCGGTGGCGCAAGCCCCATCCTCTCCATCCTGCTCGTCCGGTGGTGACGCCCACAACCTCTCCATCCCGTGCGTTCGCGGAGGTTGAGCTCCCCAAAACACACGAACTTGCAGCCCTTGATTTCCGATAATGATTATGTTGGTTCTACATCCGCACTACTGGTACGTTTGGTTCCGGAATGAAGTGGAATGGAATGTAATGGCTCCATTCTGCGCGATCGGGTCAATTATATTTCAGTGTTTGGTAGTTGTAACAGGTAGAACGGGTTGATTATGTCGGTGTGATTGGTTGGAAATATAGAATCAAAACTAGTCAAGCAAATTCAATTACCACATGCCATTAACTTGTGCGTATTACCAATTAGCGTTAGAATAGGATCTAAATAAACATTAGAATCCTTATTAGCAAGTAGACCCAATCCCCAGCATCTTGCGCTGCCGACGCCGACCACTCCATCCCCTCCATCTCGCCTGACCGGTGGCGCCAGCCCCATCCTCTCCATCCTGCTCGTCCGGTGGCGACGCCCACAACCTCTCCATCTCGTCCGTTCGCGGAGGTTGAGCTCCCAAAAACTCACGAACTTGCAGCCCATGATTTCCCACTGCAGCTCACGAACGCCATTGACAGCCTGAGACACCTGCAACTGCTGCCCCCATGGCAGCACGCAGAGAGCTGGTCCACCCCGTCTTGAACGCGCTTTAGCCTGGGCGCACACAACATCTCCACCCCGTCTTGAACGCTCTTCAGCCTGTGCGAGCTTATTGGAGGAGACACCGGTGTCGTTTCCCCTCGGCGAGCGCATCATCTCAGTGCCGCAGCCAGTGTCACTAGGCACCGAGCGCAGCTCATGACAGCCATCTCTGGAGGAGGAGGAAGAAAGGAATTAGTCGTAGCTAGGCTGCCGCGCCATATCGACCAATGAAAGAAACCAGGAAGGTACGGGATTGAGCGAAGAAAGACGGACGGCGAGACATGGTTATGGAGGGAGAGAAAAGTGGAACCATGTTATTTCTCCGATTTGGACGAACGACCATATTCCGCATCTTCATCGAATACCATTCTGAAGAATTGGTTGGTTCTGGTTTCAACTTCTACCAGGAGAAGGTGGTGATGGCTTGCTCTCAGCCTAGGCTCCCCACCTCCCTCCTCCTCCGTCGCCGGCCGGCATGGCGGCGATAGGAGAGCCCCCACCAACCAAAGTTCCCTCTTCGGCGCCGGCCACCCCGGCGACGCCGCCCACCGTACCAGTTCTGTACCATCTAGTCTCACCGCCCTCCCTCGAGGAGGACCTTCTGGAGGCCAGACAGGAGAGCCGCGAAGAAGGAGTCCGGCATCTGCTACGTTGTGCCTCCCCACCCAACCGGCCGGGCGAGGGGGCAACCGTCGCCGCCGTTTGTCCAGCTAAGTCTCCCCTACCCTCCCCAGCTCTGCCGCAGCTGCGTGGCACCTTACCACCACCCCCCACCCCCCACCCCTGCTCTGCATTTAGTTCTTAGGTCATGCATTCCACCCTGCACCGCTCGTTGCCTCTCGACGTCGAGCTTGCTAGTTCGCCGGCGCGTAATCTTAAGCAGGGCAGGCCCACTAAAGGCCAACGCTTCGACAACCTGATGCTGGAGAAGTTTTTCTGTGGTACTACAGAAGCCCCTAACCCCTGCTTGCACAAGCCCACCTGGTTAGTTGCTTCAGTTCTCTCCGTCGGAGTGGATCTCTCACCGCAGTTCGTCGCCTCTCTGCTTGAGTTCTGGTTCGGAGGCGTTGCCACGCGCTACGAGGTTCGCCGGTTAGCCGTTGGGAAATTCAAATTTCGAACAGCCAGCGCGAGTGTGGCTGCTGAGATTGCGATCAGAGGCTGCTGTAATGTGGGACCGCTGAGTATGGCCTTTGCCGTAGACGGGCAACATGTTTGGTCTGCATGGACGCCACGTTCGTGTGACGCAGCCGCGTAGACAAGCTACGGCGGCGGGCTCGGAGTATAGGTCAATGTGACGCGCTGACGCGTTGATGGCCACGTCCACCGAGGGACAAGACCACTAGTGGAAACAACCCCTTTCGTCCAGGGGGCCAGGGGGCATCTGTCCCGGTTGCACAAAAACCCGGGACCAATGATATGCATTGGTCCCGGTTCGGTTGCCCCAGGCAGCAGAAACCACCTGGGGGCATTTGTCCCGGTTCGTGGGGAGGCATTGGTCCCGGTTTGTGCCACGACCCGGGACCAATACCTAGCCACAGGCCACGTGGCACGCGCATGGGCATTGGTCCCGGTTTGTGGCACGACCCGGGACCAATACCTAGCCACGGACCCAATATATAGTCTTTTTATCTATCCCATTCAACCAATATTCAAACGCATTTGTAATACTGGTTGAAGATATTTTCTCTCCAAAATTAGAAATACAAGCTAAACCTAAGTAGAAGACCACTCTCTATCCTCCTCTTTTTGAAGGTCGACCGCCAGTCCATCTTCCTATTGGTGTTTTGCGACTCGCACATGCCGGCGGCCACATGAGGTCAGGCCTCGACGTCGCAAAGTATGGATTCACATTAGGAGGGGGACATTCATTTCGATAGATAAACAAGGCACATTACACATAATGGCAAGCTTGGATCTAAATCTAAACGGAGAGCATAGATCTAAATAAACAAGGCAGTACATAATGGCAAGAGTGCATCGATCTACTAGTCATACTCCTGCCTAGGCGTATAGTACATGTACTCGTAGTCGTCGTACTCGCCGCCGCCGTCGTCACTATCGTCTGACGGTGCTCTGCACCCCCTCGGAGGATCACGACTCCAGGACTGAGGGTAGCGCAGGCGGGGGATATCGCCGGCCCTGATGTAGTTCATGACGATCTGTAGAGTCCGTCCGGACCACCATAGCCGACGACCGGCCTCGTGAAAGTTCCTACGAGGCAGACCGTCCTCCTCATACCTGGCGAGCGCCCTCTCACGCCGATTGATGAAGAAGGCATCCCAAGTATGCTGGTTATCGGGATGCCAACTGGGATTTCTCCGCTGCTCCGGCGTGAGCTCGTGGTAGTAGTGGTTCGTGATGGCCGCCCGACGCGCCACACCTTGAGGAAGAGGAGGGACCGGCACTCCTCCGGCGCTCAGCATCCAACCGGCGGGAACGTTGTAGCCGGGCGGGCAGGGGTAGTTCGAGGCGGAAAGTGACTCCGCCTGAATGAATGTTAGAGTGGGTAGGGTAGAAGCCATGAGAGAGTGGTGAGTTTGTATGTGTTTATGCCAATGGTGTGGCAATGCATACATATATATATATAGCGAGAAGAAAACATCCCTTTAGTCCCGGTTGGGGACACCAACCGGGACTAAATGGGTTAGGGTTTCGTTTGGACCAATCAGATAGAATTACACGGATCGTGTGTTTCTTTCAACCGCTTGTGAGTCGTTGGATCCGGTGTGTGTTTCTTTCCAGCTGTTGTGAGCCGTTCGATCAGGGCTAGGGTGTGTTTCTTTCGAGCTGTTGTGAGCCGTTGGATGAGATGTTTCTTAACCGTTGGATCAAAACCCTAGCTCAACACTTTGTGAGCCAGAGGACCCTATATATAGCCCAGCTTCATACACCAGTCAGTTCATGTCCCAAATACAAAACATCCGGATTCGCCACCAGCATACGCACTGCTGTGCATTTGGTATGCATATATGCACTCAGTAGCCACTGCAGGGTTGTATACTGGCGATACCGATTGTTTTGTTCTATAGCCCCCTTGGATACATCATATATTCAGCTCATCGAGCAAATAAAAAACATCCGGATTCGCCATCATACGTCCAGCCGTGCATTTGGTATGCATATATGCACCCAGTAGCCACGGTCGGGCTGTATGATGGCGATACCGTTTGTTTTGTTCCACACCCCCTTAAGGTTTGATACATCATATACTCAGTTCATCGAGCAAATACAAAAAAGATTTACCGCATCCCCCTCGGTGTTCGTTTGTTTTCTCTTTTTAATAAAAGAATTTTTCCTGTTCAAAAAGAAAAAAAAAATTTACATTCCGGCGACAATGCGGCGCGCTAGCGCGTCTGTTTTCTGTTTAATATAATTATTACTAATTTTAAAACAATATAAGATATTTATATTTAAATTAAGTGCAAATAGTTAATAGTTTGAATAGTTAGAATAATTATTTAGGTAAACAGAAAACGGATTTGAATTATTTACGCAATTTCAAACAATGTCAATGTTGTAATTTTTTTGTAATTTGAAAGTATGTAAAAGTTCTTCACTTACATATTTAAGATATTCAAATTTTGGCGCTAAAACAATTGGCGCGCCGGCCCACTGGTCCTGGCGCGTGCGACCAGCCGGGCCTTTCGTCCCGGTTGTTGCCACCAACCGGGACGTAAGGGCCTTCCGTCCCGGTTCTTGCCACCAACCGGGACGAAAGGGTCATAGTATATAAACACGTCACCGCCCCCCCTCCAGTTCCAGACCGCGCGCAGGGACGAAATCGACGCCGCCAGGCTGCCCATTTTTTCCGTCCACCCGCGCCGCCCCTCGCCCCGACGGCGTCCTCGCCTCTGCCCCTCGCCCCGTCGTCTTCATCCTCTGCGGCGCCGCCCCTCGCCCCGTCGGCATCCGCGCCGCCCCTCGCCCGTCGGCACCCCCTCGCCCCGTCGTCTTCATCCTCGGCGGCGCCGCCCCTCGCCCCGTCGGCATCCGCGCCGTCCCTCGCCCGTCGGCACCCTCCTCTGTGGCGCCGCTCTCAGCTCCGTCGAGCGCACCCACCCCCCTCGGTCCCGACGCACCACGCGCCGCCCCTTCGATCCCGTCGCTGCCCCGCGCCGCCCCTCAATCCCGTCGCTGCCCCCCGCCGTCCTCCACCGCCCCGCGCCGCCGCTGCCCCGCGCCGCCGGCCCGCAGCTGCCCCAAGAGGAGGTAAAGGGCCTGCCTCCATCTTGCCCTAACATGGGGCCTTTTTTGTTCTTTTTTTACTCAATTACTGTTTTTTATTATTGTTAGAATTATTAGTTTACGAATGTTAGAAATTTTAGATTAAACTTAGAAATTTTAGATTTGTACGTTTAGAATTGATATAGGAAATATAGGAATATTAGAATTATTAGCTATGAATGTTAGAAATTTTAGATTAGACTTAGAAATTTTAGATTTGTACGTTTAGAATTGATATAGAAAATTTAAAAATGTTAGAATTATTAGTTATGAATTTACAAAATTTAATTAAGCTAGTGTTACAAATTTAACAATGCTATCGTACGTTTAAATATTTCATGAATATATGTTTTTTTTTGTGTATTCTCTATAAGCAATTTTGATGAAAATAATTGATCATTAGTTAATTATTATGTATAAGCAATTTTAATGAAATGGATCTGAAATATATACTCTTTTTGTATAGTATGGAGCCAAGAGACGAACATGCCGAAAATATGATCGAGGGTTTAATCCGCGGGCCCGACGTAGAGACCGATGTGAGCCAGTGGATGAACGACTCCGGTGAGGGAGATCCGGTGCTCACCCAGGGAGACGACTCCGATGAGGGAGAAGCCGACGACTCCGATATGGGAGCAGCCGACGGCTCCGATATGGGAGCAGCCGACGGCTCCGGTGGAACCTTACAAGTTACAAACACCGGCTCCGAGGTGCATATATATATATATATGTTAATTAATGAAGCATCCGTTGTCTATATATATGTATTAACAGTCTTTATATTTTTTAGCCATCCGGTTCAAGTATATCAACCGGAAAAAAGACTAAACGAGGCGCAACAAAGAAGTTGAAAGATACAGAAAGATACAGGATCGACACGATCGCAGCAGACGGCGCACCCGAGCTTCCCGCTGATGTTGCCCAAAAATTTGTGAAGCAATGCGGAGTGCTAGTTAGAGATCACATCCCGATCACTGTTAATGAGTGGAATAAGCCAAAAGATTCGCGAAAACAAGGAGTTTCATATGTCGGCAAAATAGCCAAAGATCATCTTTTCTCAAAGATTTTGGCTAATTTCAACTTACCCGTGCCGGAGGTCGACGAGAATGAAGTGGATGTGACTGAGGCCGATGTTACTAAAATGAAACATGAGATACGGGAAAAGGTCAAAGTGTGGACCCTGAAAAAGATGGCCGAGCAATTCAAAAACTGGAAGAAAAGATTGAACCTTGATTATGTTAAGAAGAACAAGACTCCTGATTTCACTCAAGGGTATGAGAAAATAAAACCCGTATGGGCAGACTTCGTGAAGTACAACCTGGCAGAGAGTGAACTGGAAAGGACAAAAACAAATGAGAGAAACGCCGCCAAAAAGGTATATCACCATGTTATGGGGTAACGTGGCTACAAGGGTTCCAGTCCCAAGTGGGAGACATGGGAGAACAACCTGCTTGAGCAGGGGATCACTCCCGAGACGTTCTGGTGGGTTGAGCGGACAAGGTCATGGTTCTACGGGCATGGGGCACGTTGGACGCCGAAGGAAAAGCAATATATAACCTAAGGCATAAAGAGAGTCGTCCTCTACCCATAGAGAAGCTGAGAGACGCAATAAAGGACGTTAAAGATGGGAAGTTCGTGCCAGATAGAGAGAACGACGAGCTCACACGAGCCCTAGGGAATAAGGAACACGGAGGGCGTACACGAGGCACAAAAGGCACTCCTCCGTGGAGTGTTGCGTTCGACTCCACCAAAAAGTTATACCCAGATAGAAGCCGTCAACGTAAAAAGGACAAGGAGGCAGCTGAAGCAGAGAATCAGGCAAATTGGAGGCGTCAACTTGAAGAAATGGTAAAGCTGACACAGGATGTAGCAAAGAAGCAGCAGGACCAAATTAACACACTTAGCCAGCAGATAGTGTCTACCGGCGCATCAGTACACATGCTAGAAGTTGAAGCCGAGGCTCCCGACGCCGCACATTCTCATCGCAAAAGCAGCGTTGTGTCCACGCAGCTACCGGATGATGATGCACCACCGATGATTTACCCGGTGGATGAGATCACGGAAATGACATCCTGTGAGCTCCACGTGAAGGTCGTCAATATAACCATCAAGGCGGCGGCCGGCTATGCCTTACCGATTGGCAACGAACCAACTCACCATTGTCTCCCGGTTCCACGGGGCTACGCTGTTGTTGGGGTCGATGAAGTTGCCAACGGATTCGAGCGGGTAAAGCTTGATTTTCCTGAAGGTGAAGATGAAAAGTTGACTGAACTCGGAGAAGCCAAGAACTCGACCGTTCTATGGCTAAAGGAATGCATTGTGCTCACAAATCAGACGGCAAAGCCATCGAATTATCGCATTTCTCCAGCGCAAAAGTCTCCTGCGCGGTCGTCTTCGCAACGCATGCCGTCTCCGGCGCGGTCGCCTACGCCGTGCACGTCTCCAGCGCGGTCGCCTACGCCGCCGCGTCAGCCCTCTCCGCCTACTAAGTTTCTGCCGAAACGTAAAAAAATCACCGAAACGTCAACGGTCACCCCTCCCGAAGGTACCAAAAGAGGTACCCAAGTTACCTTACGACTATACAACCGAGGAAAACCAGAAAATCGCAAAGGAAGAATACTTGGCATGGAGATCAAAGCGGAAGGAGAAGCAAAAGCCAGATTTCCCCGAGACCGAAGAAGAGATAGAACGAGCTTGGAAAATGGTGAAGACTCTTCATCAACCCGAGCCGAGTCTGTCATCTGACTATGACCGCTCTATTCTGAAGTCACACCAGGAAATGGTGCGGTCGACGAAGAGTAGTAGCACCAGCGGGAAAAAGGGAAAATCAGTTGCTCAGCTCGGAGAGCAGAAAAAACAATCCACGTCCCCACTCAAAGTGATTTCCAATACCCAGGTGGGGCCGAGCACTAATATTGCTGACGAGGATATTGATCCGGAGTTTATAACACTGTACGCAGACGCGGCAGCTAATGCGGGTTTGTCCGTTGCTCAGTATATGCAAACAGTGAACTACTTCCCCGCAGCTGAATGTGCATACAAATACCAGTACAAGTTGCCTCTTGTCAAACCCGAGGAGATAAAGGATCTACCAACGAAAATGCGAATAGTGCATAGTTGGTATATGAAAGCCACTGAACAATCTATGGACTGGATATATCTCAGCGTTAGGGACGAGCACTATGGAACTGGAAATGGATATGTTATGATTCAATTTGAGGAATTGTTTCAGTTATACCAGCAGCAGGCCCTCGACAAGTCTATCCTTAGTGCCTATTGTCTGTAAGCACTTATTTCTCTAGCTCACCTCATTCAATTGCATATTCATATATATATATAGTACACTCATATATTATAATTGCAGAATGAAGATTCTCGAATGCAAAAGAGGTGGAATCTATGATATTGGGTTCATTGATCCAAATATTGTTTATGAAAAGACTCTTCAGAAACATCCCAAGGATACAGAAAATAATATTCTGAGCGCAATAATATTTAACCAACACCGACGGGAAATACTATTTCCTTACAACTTCAAGTAAGTGTGTTACTCTGTTGTGAACATTCTGTTTCCTTACTCGATGTTCACTGTATAATTGATGAGTTTTGCGTGCGCAGCTTCCACTATATTCTGCTAATCTTCCAAATTGACAAAGGAAAAGTAATTGTAATGGACCCAAAACGTAAACCCCTCTCAATGTGGGCTGACATGCAGGAAATGATCCAGCGGTAATTTCAATCTTTATTAATATTCAGTATTTATATATGGCAATATATCGACTACTTTGTTTCATTTTTGGACATCAAGTAATTACTAAGTCTTTTTATTCTTTTTCTTTCTCGGGTAGGGTTTGGAAGAGGTTCATAAAGAAGTCTCCCGGTGAATGGAAAAAAAACTTACATTTGATGTTGTGCAAGTAAGTACTATCTAGATCCGCGCCCATCTCCTTGATTCTAGTGTCGATACCATTATCATGTCTGGTTGATTATTATTTTGATTGAAACAATCTTCTCGTAAAGTGCTTGCAACAAGGAGACGGGAATAACTTGTGTGGATACTACGTTTGCGAGTTCATTCGTCAGACGACATCTCCCACGGGCAGAAATTTAAAGCAACTTCATGTACGTTAGTCGTCAATTCTTTTTATTACTATCTATTTTAGTTACTATCTATATTGACCACTCTTCTTTATATTAGATCGAACGGCTTCGGGACGGTCTTCTACCAAGGGACCGCATACGAGCAATTCAGGAGGAAATTGCGGGCTTCTTAGATGCAGAGGTCTTAAACGAAAATGGAGAGTACTATGCGTCAGATTGGAACTTAGTTTGATTTTGTATTACACTCCATCGGTCATATGTAATATGCTCGATATACTTTGCTTCCGTAATATAAGTGTTTCTTATTCTGCTTTATATATTTATTCACTCGTGCGATCCGGGAGCTCTGTGGAGAGTCCACCGAGACTACTCTCTTCTCGAGGTCCGGGGAGGGCCCGCCCGGAGGTCTGGGGGCCAAAAAAACGAAAATTGTAAATTTCTGCCGCGGCAGAGAAAAGGGCAAAAGCCCTGCCGCGGCAGAAGGGGCATGCATCCCGGGTCGTATTGAGAACCGGGACGAATAGCCCTGGCCAGGATCCATCGCACGGGCCACGTGGTTAGCCCCATTTGTCCCGGGTCCTGGCACAACCGGGACCAAAGGGGGAGGGGTATTTGTCCCGGATGCCCCGTCCCGGTTGCACAACCGGGACAAATGGGCCCTACGAACCGGGACTAATGCCCATGTTTCCACTAGTGGACGCAACGCTGCAAAGCCTGGAGATGAGCTCTCATGATGACACGGTAAATCAGAAAACTTCGTACCGCCGTGCGGATGACCAAGGCACTGCGTCAAGAGTAGAGAGTACTGGTTGCGCAAGCGGCAGTTCGGTAACTTGGCGGCGTACGAGTTTTGTACCGTCTGCAGCCATCATGGCAGATCCACTTGAGCCCTGCAAAGCTGACAGCGCAGCCCGGCGCCTGGGCAAGGCTGACCTCCATTCATGCCCACCGCCCGACAAGGTGCTACGGCAGGTGAGCAGCAAACCCAAGACTCCGTGTCCAAGCCTCGACTCTTCGACTAAGCTTGTTAAAGCTGCCGCTCCGTCGTCCTCGAGGAAGGTTTCTACTGCATTTCGCCAGGGTAATTTCCCTCCTTCTCCCCCGGAGCCATCCCCGCCGCTTCCTCCTCAACCCTATAAATCGGCTCTGCTGCTTCCTCCTTCACCCAAGTCAGCTCCTTCCGGTCCTCAAATCTTCGCCTCCAAGCCCCTTGATCTCCACAGATGCTGCTTTCGCAGTCTGGGCTATCGCCACCGGGCGGAAGGTTGCCGAAACGCGGTGGTCTGCTGGTTCTGCAGAGCTTGCGGACACCGCCGCTCGGATTGCCCAACGCTTGCCCGTCTTCGTCGTTGCAGCAAGCCAGCCATGGAGCCGGTTGTTCCTGGAAGGCCCACCTCCCTTGATGTGCACTGCCCTCCGGTTCGGGACCGCCACGCGCTGACCTGCCTCGTCTCGGTGGAGCCCCCGAGGCACAACCCTGTTCCTTGGCTTCGCCGGGTGATGCACCACCATCTTTAGGACCCGGCGGTCCGCTTCGCGTCAAGCTCGGCCGGCGACGCGTACGTCTTGTTCCTCCGCCGGCGCGATCAGGAGGCGGCAATGCGCGCGAGCCCGATCCAGGTGGAGGAGGAGGATGGATCGATCACGCGCGTCTGGGTATGGCCGCACGACGGAGGAGACGACGTCTTCTCCTTCGAGTATCGTTTTGTGGTCTGCCTCACCATCGACAAGCTCACGCTCGAGTTCTGGGATCGGCCGGGCCTCGCCATGGCCACGAGTGGCTTCGCCCAGCTGCTTAGCATCTAGCACGGCGCGCTCCGCGGCCACGACTACGCTGCCATCTTCGTCTTGGTCAAGGTTGAGTCTCCAACCCATATCCCTCATCGCCTCACCTTCCACAAGCACAATGGGAACGGCAATGTGGCCGACGTTTTCATTAACGAGATCTGGGACACCACCAACGCTGCACCACTTCCTCCCACTCGCTCCCCTCGCCCGCCACCACCACCGCCTCGCCACCGCCCTTCCTCGCATTCCAACAGGGGACACTCAACCTCCCGCCCGCGCCACTCGGGCTCTCGCTCGGCCTACACTTGGAGAAGGAGTGGAACAGCTGCGCCACCACCCTCTCCGGCTCGGAGGAGTGGGGAGGGGTCCTCGAGGCCGGATGCCGCCCCTGCGGCGGGCAGCACGGCAGCTTCTGAGGTCAGCCCTTCTTTCCCCTCGGGACTTCAGGACCTCACGCTGCTTCTCGCCACATCTACCAAAGTCAAGCAACCACTTACACCAAAGTCTCACCCTCACTCAACTGCCCTTTTCGCCATCAACAATCTTGCCACCTTCAACGTCTCAGTCTTGCTAAGCAGCTCGCGAGGTTTCTCAGTCCGCATCCCTGTCGGAACTCCTTCGCTCGGAGAGGTGGAGAGCATTTTCTGTGTCTTCAACTATAACATTCCTCGCAGCATCCAAAACCAGGGGGACAGGCGCCTACGTAACGTGGGCCTCTCTCAGGAAAGTGTGCGCTCTCTTCTTTTCAAGTTGTTTTCTGATCCCACTGGTTGCCAGGCCCCACTGCCTCTCCTCCCACCTATCGACTGCAGCTACAACCAGAATGTTCTACACCCGGCCCACCTGGTGGGTCCTCCAATCTCTCCTCTGACCCTAGCCCCGGGGCCGGCCATTCTTTCTGCTGCACGTTTTGAGTTGACTCTGCCGGCGCGGCTCTTTCACTTTCCCTCCCCCCCCCTCGTGCACTCACCCGCCAGCTCCGCAGCAGCATGCCGATCCGATCCTAGCCAGGCTTTACGACATTCCCTTCCATCCTGTCCCCACTCCGCCGCTCAGTGCGCTGTTAGCTGGGCCCAATACCCCGATGCTTGCGGGGCCAGACGAAATTCCCCGGGACCATGCTCTGGTTCCAGTCCCTGGAACACTCGAGCAAGTCAAGTTAGCGTTCAGACAGGCGGTCAACGCAGCATCCAGCGGAGACCCTTACCGCAACCCCCTCGAGGAGGGAGACGTCATCATCAGGTCGGACGGCGGCCCTTTCCAGTTCGCTTTGGGAAAGGCCACGGTGGATCGGCTGCCGCCGCACGCCCTCCCGGCCCAACAAGACGATGGCGGCCTGGCTGAGTCACATCAGGCCTAGAAGGCAGGCCAAGGAGAGGAGGAGGACGTGGTCGACAGTTTCAGCCCGTCGATTGAGGCGCAAGTTCAAAACTTTTCTCTCCCGCCTGAGCCGCAGGCTCTAGAGAGTTCAGGTCACGAGACGGCGATGACCAAAGAGAAGCATGAACATAAGCTGAAATAAAAGAAGTTGAAGGCAGTTGTAACATATGAAAGGAGGCGCAGTGCTCGCTTAGCAGAGATCAATGATGGCCTACACGTGGGTTCCATTGAGCGCGCATCCAGGAGGAAGGCCGTGTCCGATGGCACATCGGAGTCTTCTGTTGGTTTCACACCATCTCGCAGGCACAAGACGAGGAGGGTCCCCGATATCCAAGACCTGGCCCCGCTACCCGTGCTCGCCAGCCCACCTGAAATAGCAATGGGCAGACTGGGGGAACTAGCTGACTGCTGTGGGTTTACACTGAAGGACGTCGAGGTTGCTCTCAACATGCAGAAAGACGCGCGCCAGGAGGGAACTAGCAGGCTCGATGTGTAGTTGCATTAGGAGTTCTTGGCAGCAGTGTTACTGTCTCAGGTTGTTAGTCTGCATTTCGTACCTGCATCTTTTGCTTTACCTAAAGTTGGCGATCGTTGCATCGATCCGAGGCCGACCAGCACCTAGTTCTTTTTCGCTCTGCATTAGTACAACCTGTAACACTAGCTGCCACCTGCACGTTTGCTTTTAAATGTCTTCTTGTTTTTGTTCTGGCCACCGCTCTCTGTTGCCCCTTGCTGGCTCGATGTTTTCCTTGGGTTTTATCTTTCCACGATGAGATGTTTATCGTGGAATCCGCGGGGTCTAGGAGATGATGAGACAAACGCAACAGTCTACAAATCGATTGACGAGGCCAAGGCAGACTTGGTTTGCCTACATGTCGCACCCTAACCTCTAGGGGATACTCATCGGGCCGAACTGGATAGCAGGTGCTTGGATTATGGGGCATCTCTGCTCCCACGTCCCAGCTTCCTGGTAGGCCTGCGCTTATGCGCGACAACACAAGCCTTGCTATTCCATCGTCGATGTAAACTATCCGCTAGAGATTGAAAGGTACTACCCTCGACGTACTTCATACCAATCACACATGGTACGTCGATGGCTTTAAACGAAACGGTAGCACAACTTATCTCTAAGACACAAAAGATAGAAATAAGGTTGCAAATAGCCTTCACTAAGGCAGAGAATAGCAAATACAATCATTCAGAGGACACATGTCCCAACATAGCATCATTACATCAGCGGAAGCAATCAACGGGTCTGAGTACAGACAAATCCAAAAGGCTTAAGAAGCCGGGGAAAAATAAAGAAGACGAAGCCCATCCACGTAGGTCCTGGATCCTGCCCGGAGTCCAGCTAGTCTACTCGTCTGCAGTCTCGTCAAACTCCACGAAGTAGCCGTCCTGGTGATCATCGTAGCCGTAGTCGTAGTCTGCGTAAACCACAGCCCCAACGGGGTCAGTACATCCAAGTACTGGCGAGCAAGACTCACACTTCATCAAAGAGTTACCCGTCAACACAAGCATTGATGCTTGGGATCAACAGAAGAGATAGATGTTATAAAAGCTGCAGCGGGCTGCTCTAACCAACTACAGAGATAACTACAAATTTCGGCTAACAGAAGAAGGTAAGATCGAGGATTGTAACCAACTGAAAGATAACTTCAACCACAACCCATCCTGGATCTCGCCCCTTATCCGAAGAAGCAATCCGAGGATAACTCACACAGTGGTATTAAAGATGAGTCAAGTTATTGTGTGAATAACCTATTACTAGTCAAGTTATTAATCATTGGGTGAAACATGATTGATCATTATGTTGGAGTTGTCCTGAGTACTTGTTAGCCAGTACTTTCACCAAGTAGTCCATAACCGCGGAAAACACGGCTTCTCGAGAAGATTATCCCTGCAGGGTTGCACCAATTTGGCCGTACACGTAAGAATACCTTGCCAGATGGGATGCCTCCCACCAAGCGTGGCACTCAACACAACTCAACCCTTCTTCGCATCAAGCCCAAAGCACCTTGGGCGCACGGCTAATCGAGCCCAGAAGAAAATGGACCCTCATAGCACTCTAAGAACGTGTCCCCCTATATGCCGACTATGAAAGTTTCACCCTGCGCTAGGCTCGCAAAAACATGCATGCGGCAAATGGAAAATACGAACTAAATGAGATGATTTGGACGAGATGCGAATCGAGTCAAATTGAGGGGGGCGCCCATACTCGCTTCCCACATGCGGGTAGTGCGCTCATCGTGGATCAGTAGACAAGACCCTTTTCCTATTAGGGTCGACACTAGCAGGCCTCAAAACCACACAGGGCCTCCTGCCGGTGCCTTATCATCAAACTATTATTACCATAGCATTAACAGGATTGATTGATTAACATTCGAGCCCCGGTACAACAACAATAATAATAAAAGAAGTAACCGACAACAGACTCGAGTAAAAACAACCCTAAGCATGCTAGACAAGAACAGGCACAAGCAATGGCTGTAGATATGGAGGTGAGGCAATATCATGGGTTCAGGGTATTATGTGATAGGTTCGGAGAACAAGCAACGATACATAGGGCTAGCAATAATAGACAAAAGGATAGTATCGACAACAAGTGTGGAAGAGAACTCGATGATTCATGTGAGTGATAACTTGCCTGGAAGCTCAGCAGCCTGGTACTAGGCTAGGTCCTGGGTAGTGGTGTCGTAAGTCTCGTCACACTCAGCGTCGTCGTCTAAAGCGAGAAGAAGCAAACACACAATCGAAAGAGACGAACAATCAATAACAGAAAGTAATGCTCAATCATGGGATGATGCATGTCAAATTAATAGATGCATCAAAGTAACCTACTTAACGAGAGAACACCATTTAATTGGACCCATATGCAATGTGAACTGCATATGGATGCAAATGGTTAAGGTTGAAGCAATGATCTACATTTGATTAGCAAGTGTAATTGGTTAAACGTGATGCATGAATGATGGTAACAAGAAGTAAACAACAATAGATGCAGAAGATATGGGAGTGTAACAAGTTTGGAAATTATTTATTAAGTTTGGAATTTTGGTTACTCAATGATGTTATACAAGTAGTTGTTGTTTTCATCAAGTTAAATTGTTCAAAACAAATAACAAAGTTTATATTTGAAAAGAACATCAAATTTTAGTTGGATTACATGTTTCACATATTGAAATAGGAGTTAGGATAATTTAATTATGAATTAAACAATATTAAACAAGTTTTAATTGAATTTAAACAAGATTTAAATTGTTTAGGCAATTTAATTTATTCAAACCAGGAAACAAAAATTATATTTGAATAGGCTATTCAAAATGGTATGGAAAACATATTTTATTTGCCTTATTTGAAATTAGTATGAATTAGTTATTGAATTTAGCAATTTTCATTTGAATTGTTCATATTTGAATTTTAAATGCATTAGGGAAAATCAAAACAGTACACAAATGGAATATTTGGATAGATGATTAAATTTGGAACAACAAACATATTTAACTTGTATTATTTGGAGTTTTAGATTAAACGTTATTAATAGATTAAGATGGAGGACCAATCTGTAAAAATAAGGGACTTAAATTAAAACAGACAGGTTCAAAAACATTTTACACCGCACTGGACCATACCCTAGGCACTGCCAGGGGGGCCCAGACAGCTGTGCGCTTGCGTGGCACGTGAGTGGCTGACAGGGGGCCCTCCCTGTCAGCACTCGAGAGAAAAAAGGTGGGGTTTTTTCCCCGGTGCGAGAGCCAGGGCTCGAACCTGGGATCTCCCCTCGCGCGCACAAAGGCTGTACCAGCTGCGCTGCACTGTGTTGCTTGTCAGTAACCTACGCGCGGCCAAGGTAACGTGTTAAATCGCGAACTGAATTTACTGACGACGACAACGTTCTGAACCTCGACAGAAACTGCACGGCGGCTCACTGTGGCGATCACCGTCGCGTGCTCGTGCTCGGGTGCTGCGATGCGGTGTTGGGCGTGTGCAGATACGGGCTGCGGTAACAGAGGGAGAGAAAGGGATGAAACGGTGGCGCGCTCACCGTGGTGTTCGTCGTGGAAGCAGAAGGGGAGCGACGGCGAGGTGGGTGCCGCGGCGGTGACGGAGACGGCGGCGTGGATCTAGTCGCTGGCGTGCTTGGCGGCGGTGTCCAGAAGCTCGAGGGGGTAGCGGCGGTCTCGTTCCCCTGATCAGCGACGCAGGAGGTGCACGGGAACGGCGGCTACCCTTGACGATTCAGACAAGAAAACTCCGGTGGCGGCGGAACGATGACGGCGGCGGAGTTTCAGAAGGTTTCCGGGGTGGTTATGGTGTCCAAAAGGGAGAGGAAGAAGTGGTGAGTTGGTCTCGGGGGCTAGGAGGGAGAGTGGCGCTGCGAGGCGGCGGTGGCTCAACGAAGTTCAGAAATCGACGCCGGTGGGGTTCAGAGCAGTAGTGAGTCCGGCCAGTGAGAGGGGAAAAGTGGCGGAGGAGCTCGACGTAGAAGGGAGGTAGGGCTAGGGCCGCGCATCGGGAACCCTAGGAGTAGTTCTTATAGAGGCTAGGGGGCGCGCTCGGCCGTCGACGATCGACTGCTGCCGCCGTGGCGCCCTCGGATGCGCGCCGTACACGAAGGCGACGGGGGCGTCCGCGCGAAGGGGTACCGGGCCCAGAAGCTGGGCTAGGCCGCGCGAGGGAGTGGGCTGGCGCTGCTAGGCTAGCTGCCGCACGCTGGCTTTTATTTTTCTGTTTTTTTTTTTTTTTTTTTTTTGCAGAAAACCTAATTGGAAGAAAAGGATAGGTTTTTGTTTAGGAAAAATTCCAGAAAAATTAGGTTAAGCTATTTAGAACATTAGCAAACAATTTCCAAGATTGGTTTGCAAAAAGTTGACATTTAAAGTACTGTTTGTATTTGAAACCATATTTGAAAGAATTTAAATATTAAATAACCTTATTAAAAACAACATTTTTAATAGGGTTACCCTGTAACATCCCAAGTATGAAAATCTCCCCCTAGATGTTTGTTTCTTGTTTTATTTTTTGTTTTGCATCATGTCATCATATCTATTGCCTTTTGTTTGCATTTGTTTTCATTGTTTTCCAATTGTAATTTCAAACCAAATTCAAATCATTATTGCTCATACTTGTCATGTTACTTTGTGTCAAATAAAAACTACAAACAAACAAACAAATTGTTCCACTAAAACTTGGAATCAAAATCTTAAATTGGCTAAGTTTCATTTATTTATTTTGATACCACAAATGGATCCATTCATTTAAATTTTCAACAAGCAATCTATTTAAATTTTTTGGAAAAAACCAAGTGGGTACTTGATGCTATTACAAAACTTAATCAATAAAATCATTGCCCCAAAATTTTTGCTAACCCTAGAACTATTTGTTTCTCTCTTTTCCCAAACCTGAAAAAAAGGAAGAAAAGATTAAAAGAGAAGAGGGGGAAAAGGCACCCAGCCCACTTGGGCCAGCCCAGATGCCCAAAGCCTGGTAACCCCCACCTTCTCCTACCTCCTGTACGGCAGGCAGATGGAGCTGACCACGTCGACAGCTACAGGCAGGGAACGGTGATCGCTGCGCACCCCTCCTCCTATTTCTTGCCCTCGAGCCCCCCTCCTAGCCCTAATTCTTCCTTCTCCCTCGAGCGCCGCTCTCCTCCCCCTTTTCTCTCGCTCGCTCCTCTCTGTACACCATCGACAGCAACCTCCACCGCCGCCTCTCCGGTGAGGCACCGCCGCCACGGTGCCCGCCCGGCCGCGCTAGGGCCGGGAACGGAACCGCACGGGCTTCCTCTACCTCGCCGTGCCCTCCATTTCCCTCGAGGGCACCGGGAACCACCGCCGCCAACCTCGCCGTCGCCCACCACAGTCTGCCCCGACCTCCTCCTCCGCGGATCCCCTCGAGGTGAGCTCTGTCCGCCCTCGCCTCCTTCCCTCTCGGCGACCGCACGGCAGCACCGGCCGCCCGCATCCGCCCCAGCCGCACACGCCGCGGGCGAGCATCCACGGCGGGGGCTGGCCACCGCGAGCAGCGATCGCCGGCCGCCCCCTGTCCGCTCGCATCTGCTACCTGTTCCTGCACGCACATAGTTTCATTTAGTTCAGTAGCCACGCGAAACTGAACTATATAATCTAACCTGCTCTGTACCTAACACCAAACTGAACCAGCCCAACTGGCAACCGTTCCGTGCGCCCAAGGGAGAGCTCCCGGGATTGAATCCCAGGGGAGGCATTTGCCTCCCCAATTTTTTCCCTTCCACGCCCCGCGCTGGGACCCGCTTGTCATGGACCCTGGAGGCCACCTAGGCGCCACGCAGGAGATGGGCCCACTGGCAGTGGCCTGTGTAGGTCACTGCTCGGTGCCTTTTTCTTTTCTGCCTTTTCTATTTTAATTATCAGTCCAGTTTTTATTTCAGATTAACCCCTAAACTCAAAAATCACATAACTTTTATTTCACAAACCCAAATAATACAAATAAAATATGTACACTGCACCAAATTTAATTATCTACCTAATTATAACATTTGTTTTCTGTTTTGAAGTTTCAAAATGCAATTCAAATTTGAATTAGAATAATTCAACTGCAATTTGCTAAATTCCATAACTAATTCATTTTAATCCCGAATTCAAAAAGTAATACATGTTTTCCAATCAGAATTTCATGCTCTATCCAAATGTGCTATAATAACAACATTTTGAGAAACTAAAAATCTCACTAATTTCAGTACTGATTTTATTTTGTTTTAATTGCCAAAGACCATAATTAATTATTTATAACTCCAAATTGAGCAAATAAAATATCCAAGTGAAGCTAATTACTTTCCCTTGTTATTTCTAGCATCTCTCATGCATTTAATACACTTAAACAAAATGTTTAAGTGTAATTCATTAATCCTCAATAATGCATCATGGACTTTTGCCATATGCAATTCAACTGCATATGGGTCCATTTAAATTTGTTACTTGTCAAGCAATTCACCTTTGATGCATCAATTAATTTGTCATGCATCATCCCATGATTGTGCATTATATCACGTATTGATTGTTCGTCTTTTTCGATTGTTTGTTTGCTTCTTATCGATTAGACGACAACGTTGAGACCGACGATCTTACGACACCCCTTCTGAGGATTTTAGCTCAGTACCAGGCTACTGAGTTTGGAGGCAAGTTATCACTCACATGAACCACTGTGTTCCTTTCAACCTTGGTTACCGATACTTATCCTTTTGTCTATTCTGCTAGCCATATGTATCGTTGCTTGTTCTCCGAACCTATCACATGATACCCTGAACCCTGATATTGCCTCATCTCCACACCTATAGCCATTGTTTGTTGCCTTAGTCTTACCTAGCATGCTTAGGGTTGCTTTTGCTCGAGTCTGTTGTTCGTTACTTCTTTTACCTTACTTATTTATGTTCATTTGGGCTCGATGGTTAAACAATCAACCTGTTAATGCTATGGGTAATAATAATTTGATGATAAGGCACCGGCAGGAGGCCCGGCGTGGTTTTGAGGCCTGCTAGTGTCGACCCTAATTAGGAAAAAGGGTCTTGTCTACTGATCCATGATGAGCGTGCTCACCGCATCCGGGTGGTAGTATGGAACCCCCCTCGACTTTGACCTTATCCGCAGTTTGTCCGAAGAGCCACACTTAGTTGGGGTGTTCCATTTGGCTCATACGCATGAATGGGTCGCTCCCATGGTTACTGATGATGATGATGACACACACATATAGGGCGAGGCCTGTAGTGCCGGGGTGTTGTGTCCTGCGGGAGTTTTGCACACCTGCGCTGAGTATTCGGCTGCGTGGCTGGGACCTTATAGCTCTGTGGCTCCTAGGACAGGCTGTGGAGATGGTTCGAGTCGTGTCAAGCCAACCTGAGTTTTAGTTGGTGGCTTGAGTGTGTACGGGTACTGGAGCACACCCTGCAGGGATGAATCTTCTCGAGAAGCCGTGTTGTCCGCGGTTATGTGACGACTTGGTGAAAGTACTGGCTAACAAGTACTCAGACAACTTACACCTAACTATAATAACTTGACTAGTAATAGGTTTATCGACACAATAACCTGAACCATCATTAATCCACCCGTGTGAGTTATCCTTGGGTTGCTTCCTTAGTAGGGGGTGACATTGGATGGGTTTGTTTGGATTTACTTTCAGTTGGTTACAATACTCGATCTTATCTCTTTTCTATTAGCCGGAAGTTATAGTATGTTATGTAGTTGGTTAGTGCAGCCAGCTGCCGCATCTTTTGTATTCCCCTTTCTTCCGTTGAACCTAAAGCATTTGTACCTGGTGTTGCCGGGTACACTTTGGTGAAGTGTGAGTCTTGCTTGCCAGTACGTTGTTGTACTGACCCCTTTGGGGCTGTGGTTTACGCAGACGACGATTCCGAGGATCCCCATGGAGGCTACTACGTGGAGTACGACGACGCTGTTGACGAGTAGATAGCGGACCCGGGCAGGATCCGAGACTTCGTGGATGGGCTCCGTCTTTTCGTTTCCGGCCTCTTAGGCCTATTTGGATCTTGTCTGTACTCAGAACTGTTGAATGCTTCCGCTGTGATGTAATGATGTTATGTTGGGACATGTGTCCTCTGGATGATTGTATTTGCTATTCTCTGCCTTAGTGAAGGCTATTTGCAACCTTATTTCAATCTTTTGTGTCCTAGAGACATTCTGTGGTATCATTCCGTTTTAACGCTGTTGACGTACCCTGCGTGATTGATATGAAGTACGTCGACAGTAGTGCCTATGGTCTCTAGTGGATAGTTTACATCGACGGTGGAATAGCAGGGCTTGTGTTGTCGCGCATAAGCGCAGGCCTACCAGGAAGCTGGGACGTGGGAGCAGTTATGCCCCATAATCCAAGCATCTGCTATCCAGTTCGGCCCGATGAGTATCCCCTAGAAACCAGGGTGCGACAAATGGTATCAGAGCCTGTCTGCCTGTAGGATCCCTTTTACTGGTCGCAGTTTGAGTCTAGAAACTATTTTGTAGCTATATAGGAAAAATGAAACGTGAGAGTAGGAATTCTGCCATTTTATTTCTTTCCCCACCCACCCTCCCTTTTCTGGTAAGGAAGTGCAACGTTGTTTTTCTCTTCTCATCTAAACTTTCAAGTTAGGATTTCACGTGTTCTGGGTTCTTCCGTAGTACCTCAGGTGTTTGTGGTCTCCTGTTTCCCAGTTGTTGCTTCGACATCGTCCTTTACAAATATTCTCTTTCGTGGTTAACCGCTATCCGTTTTGTTCCGGAGATTTTTCTTCTTCAACACCGCACCCGTGTGGTACTCAAACCATTTATGGTGAACGTTGAGGGTAGTATATGTTTCCTCCATGCTACCTTCTTACCGTCTGAAGTAATTCTTTTAAGCACTTATATTGGATTTTGTTATCCGGTTAGTGTGTTAACCTTGGTATCCTCTTCAGGATGGAAAGTGGTGACGAAGAACCCACACTGCCACCTGAGATGGGGAAAGTGCTGTCTCAAATGACACAAGTTATAAAGCAGATGCAGCAGAACCAAGACCTTGGGAGTGATGGCAACGCCCGTGGGTCTATTCGGGAGTTCCTTGAGCTCAATCCGCGCACGTTTGATAACTCCTCCGAGCCATTGGATGCTGATGACTGGCTCCGTGAAATGAACCGTACTCTTGTGGTAGCTCATGTGGCTGACGAGGACCGTGTTCCTTACGTGACCTACCTTCTCCGTGGACAATCCATGTCTTGGTGGGAGAATTTCCAAAAAATGAGAGGTTCTAGTGTGGCAATCACATGGGAGGATTTCAAGCAAGCCTTCGTGCGCCATCACATTCCCGATTGGCTCATGGAGAGAATGCGTGAGGAATTCTATTCTTTCACACAAGGCAAATTGGACGTTCTCGAATACCAAAGAGAGTTCAATCGTCTAGCTCGCTACGCCGGAGATGAAATCTCCACGGAAGCGAGAAAGATGGCAAAGTTCCGCAGGGGTCTCAACCTGGAACTCAAGTATGCTCTCACCAACGTCAAGGCCAAGAATTTTGAGGACCTCATCAACATCGCTCTAAATGAAGAGCATGGGCGCAAGTTGGTTGAGGAATCTCGTAAGCACTCTCGTGAACAGGCTAATCTCTCGAAAGCTATCATGCCTCCACAAAAACGAAGAGTTTGGGTTCCATATACCACTCCAACACCGGCCATCTGCTTGCCAAGCCCGGCAGGATTTCTTACCCGCCCTCCCACCCCAGTGGTATCTTTAGGAGGTGCTCCATCTCAGCCAAGTCCAACAGCTCCTCGTTCTGCTAGTACATGCTTCAAGTGCGGACTATCAGGACACTACTCCTACAAGTGCCCGCAGAACAAGCTACCATCACTACCTATCTCTAAGGTCAATCATGTGACGGTACACACTTCTTCGCCTAGGCCCCGCAACAAGAACAAGTCAGTCTTGAGAACTGTGAGGGTGAACCATGTCAAGGCCCAGGGAGCAGAAGAATCTCCAGAGGTTGTAATGGGCACACTTCTTGTGAACTCGTTTCGTGCTAAAGTCTTGTTCGATTCTGGTGCTTCACACTCTTTCATCTCTCAATGCTTTGCAAACAACAGTGGAATCAACTTCGAACACTTGTCTATCCCTCTCCTAGTGAAATCACCGGGATCTAGCTGGCAAAGCAATAAAGTTAGCCAGAACATCGAGATCACAATTGGAAACCTTCCATTCCAGGCATCTTTGATAGCTCTCCACTCTTCAGATATTGATGTCATTCTTGGGATGGATTGGCTGGTAGCCAACAAAGCAGTCATTGATTGTCCTGCTAAGTCTGTCAAAATCACACACCCTTCTGGCCAGATAGTCTACTTCCATGCTGAAAATCCAGTTGTTCAACTCTACACTCTCAATGCAAATCCTCTACCATCTATTGAAACTATTCCGGTGGTTTGTGAATTCCCTGACGTCTTCCCGGAAGAATTGCCAGGAATGCCTCCTGACAGAGCAGTTGAGTTCGTCATCGAACTTGAACCAGGCACTGCTCCAATCTCCAAGCATCCATACAAGATAGCTCCTCCTGAACTGAAGTTGTTGAAGGAGCAAATCGATATGTACATGGAGAAAGGTTACATTCAACCTAGTTCCTCGGCTTGGGGTTGCCCAACTCTGTTCGTTGCGAAGAAGGATCAAACAAAGAGACTCGTGGTTGACTATCGTCCTCTCAACGAGAAAACCATCAAAAACAAGTATCCAATTCCTCGTATCGATGATCTTTTTGATCAACTTGCTGGAGCCTCAATATTCTCCAAGCTGGACTTGAGAAAGGGTTACCATCAAATAAAGATCAGAAAGGAAGATATTCCAAAGACAGCTTTCACCACTCGCTACGGTCTATATGAATACACCGTCATGTCCTTTGGTCTCACCAATGCACCGGCGACATTCTCTAGACTCATGAATTCTGTCTTCCATGAATACCTTGACAAGTTCGTTGTGGTATATCTTGATGATATTCTTGTCTACTCAAAATCCGATGAAGAGCATGGAGAACATCTTCGTCTCACTCTCATGAAACTTCGCGAGCATCGTCTATATGCCAAGTTCTCCAAATGTGAATTCTGGATTCCAGAAGTTGCTTATCTTGGTCATGTCATCTCTGCCAAGGGCATAGCCATTGACCCAGAAAAGGTTAAGGCAATTGTTGATTGGAAACCCCCTAAGACGGTGAAGCAAGTCAGAAGTTTTCTCGGCTTGGCTAGCTATTGCCGTCGTTTCGTCCAAAACTTCTCCAAGATTGCCAAACCTCTCACTGATCTCACAAAGAAGGACAAGAAATTCGTTTGGTCCCCACAATGTGATGAAAGTTTCAATCTCCTGAAGACTAAACTCACTTCTACACCAGTTCTGGTTGGCCCAGATACTACCAAACCTTTCCAGATATTCTGTAATGCTTCTCTCCAAGGTCTAGGAGTAGTTCTTATGCAAGAACGTCAAGTTGTGGCTTATGCTTCACGTCAGTTGAACCCACATGAGCAAAACTATCCCACTCATGATCTAGAACTTGCAGCAGTTGTGTTTGCCCTCAAGAAATGGAGGCAATACTTGTTGGGTAATCGCACTGAAATCTTTTCCGATCATAAGAGTCTGAAATACATCTTCACTCAGCCAGATCTAAACCTCAGGCAAAGGAGATGGATTGAAAAGATCAAAGACTTTGATCTTACCATTTCTTACACTCCAGGCAAGGCTAATGTTATGGCTGATGCTCTCAGTCGCAAGTCGTATTGCAATAATCTCATGATCATGGAAAGCCAACCTCCACTTCATGAAGAATTCCAGAAGCTGAACCTTGGTCTTGTTCCTCAAGGTTATCTTGCAAACTTGACAGCTACTCCAACTCTCGAGGACAAGATTCGTTCTGAACAACTTCGTGATGCTGAGATCAAGAAGATTGCAAATAACATCAAAGCAGGCAATGTGAAGTATGAGTGCTTCTCAATTGATGACAAGGGAACGGTGTTCTTCGAAGGACGCATTGTAGTTCCTCAAGTTCAAAGTCTCAAAGATGTTATTCTCAAGGAGGCTCATGAAACTCCTCTCTCCATCCACCCTGGAAGTACAAAGATGTACCAGGATCTCAAAACACTGTATTGGTGGTCTGGCATGAAACGTGAAATTGCTCAATACGTTTCTGAATGCGATGTTTGTCAACGTGTTAAGGCAGTTCATCAGAAAACAGCCGGTCTTCTCCATCCTCTCAAAATCCCTGAGTGGAAGTGGGACATGATTGAAATGGACTTCGTCACTGGTTTTCCAAAGTCCAAGAAGGGAAACGATGCAATCTTCATTGTTATTGATCGTCTCACTAAGGTAGCTCACTTCTTTGCTGTCAAAGAAACAATCTCAGCTAGCCAGTTAGCAGAACTCTACACAACAAAGATCGTTCCTATTCATGGTGTTCCATTGGAAATAAGCTCAGATCGTGGAAGCATATTCACTTCTCATTTCTGGAAGAGTTTTCAAGAAGCATTGGGCACCAAACTTCTGTTCAGCACAGCTTACCATCCTCAGTCTCAAGGGCAAGTCGAAAGAGTCAATCAGATTCTCGAGGATATGCTCAGAGCATGTGGTCTCTCCTTTGGCATGAAATGGGAGGAATGCCTTCCATATGCTGAATTCTCCTACAACAACAGCTTCCAGGCAAGCCTAGGCATGGCACCGTTTGAAGCACTCTATGGCCGCAGATGCAGGAGTCCAATCAATTGGTCTGGAGCTGGTGAACGTTCACTCTTAGGCCCTGACATTGTTAAGGAAGCCGAAGAGAAAGTTCGCATCATTCGTGACAATCTCAAGATTGCTCAGTCTCGTCAGAAAAGCTACTATGACAGCAAGCACAGGGATATGATTTATGCACCTGGTGACAAGGCATATCTCCGTGTAACTCCCCTCAGAGGCACTCATCGTTTTGGTATCAAAGGAAAGCTAGCACCGAGATACATTGGTCCTTTCAACATTCTCTCAAGGCGTGCGGAAAATGCCTATCGTCTTGAACTTCCAGAAAAACATCCAAGGTGCACGATGTGTTTCACGTGTCACAGCTCAAGAAGTGTTTCAAGGATCCAGATCGTGCAGTTGATCATGATTCCATTGAACTGCAAGATGATCTATCTTATGAGGAGCACCCTGTTCGTATTCTCGATGAGACCGAGCGTAAGACTCGCAACAAGAGCACCAAGTTCTTGAAAGTGCAATGGTCGCATCATTCCGATAAAGAGGCAACGTGGGAGACTGAAGAGGATCTTCGCAAGAAGTATCCGGACCTTTTCTCTTCTCAGTAGGAATCTCGGGGCGCGATTCCTTCAAGGGGGGGCGTTTTGTAACATCCCAAGTATGAAAATCTCCCCCTAGATGTTTGTTTCTTGTTTTATTTTTTGTTTTGCATCATGTCATCATATCTATTGCCTTTTGTTTGCATTTGTTTTCATTGTTTTCCAATTGTAATTTCAAACCAAATTCAAATCATTATTGCTCATACTTGTCATGTTACTTTGTGTCAAATAAAAACTACAAACAAACAAACAAATTGTTCCACTAAAACTTGGAATCAAAATCTTAAATTGGCTAAGTTTCATTTATTTATTTTGATACCACAAATGGATCCATTCATTTAAATTTTCAACAAGCAATCTATTTAAATTTTTTGGAAAAAACCAAGTGGGTACTTGATGCTATTACAAAACTTAATCAATAAAATCATTGCCCCAAAATTTTTGCTAACCCTAGAACTATTTGTTTCTCTCTTTTCCCAAACCTGAAAAAAAACAAGGAAGAAAAGATTAAAAGAGAAGAGGGGGGAAAGGCACCCAGCCCACTTGGGCCAGCCCAGATGCCCAAAGCCTGGTATCCCCCACCTTCTCCTACCTCCTGTACGGCAGGCAGATGGAGCTGCCCACGTCGACAGCTACAGGCAGGGAACGGTGATCGCTGCGCACCCCTCCTCCTATTTCTTGCCCTCGAGCCCCCCTCCTAGCCCTAATTCTTCCTTCTCCCTCGAGCGCCGCTCTCCTCCCCCTTTTCTCTCGCTCGCTCCTCTCTGTACACCATCGACAGCAACCTCCACCGCCGCCTCTCCGGCGAGGCGCCGCCGCCACGGTGCCCGCCCGGCCGCGCTAGGGCCGGGAACGGAACTGCACGGGCTTCCTCTACCTCGCCGTGCCCTCCATTTCCCTCGAGGGCACCGGGAACCACCGCCGCCAACCTCGCCGTCGCCCACCACAGTCTGCCCCGACCTCCTCCTCCGCGGATCCCCTCGAGGTGAGCTCTGTCCGCCCTCGCCTCCTTCCCTCTCGGCGACCGCACGGCAGCACCGGCCGCCTGCATCCGCCCCAGCCGCACACGCCGCGGGCGAGCATCCACGGCGGGGGCTGGCCACCGCGAGCAGCGATCGCCGGCCGCCCCCTGTCCGCTCGCATCTGCTACCTGTTCCTGCACGCACATAGTTTCAGTTAGTTCAGTAGCCACGCGAAACTGAACTATATAATCTAACCTGCTCTGTACCTAACACCAAACTGAACCAGCCCAACTGGCAACCGTTCCGTGCGCCCAAGGGAGAGCTCCCGGGATCGAATCCCAGGGGAGGCATTTGCCTCCCCAATTTTTTCCCTTCCACGCCCCGCGCTGGGACCCGCTTGTCATGGACCCTGGAGGCCACCTAGGCGCCACGTAGGAGATGGGCCCACTGGCAGTGGCCTGCGTAGGTCACTGCTCGGTGCCTTTTTCTTTTCTGCCTTTTCTATTTTAATTATCAGTCCAGTTTTTATTTCAGATTAACCCCTAAACTCAAAAATCACATAACTTTTATTTCACAAACCCAAATAATACAAATAAAATATGTACACTGCACCAAATTTAATTATCTACCTAATTATAACATTTGTTTTCTGTTTTGAATTTTCAAAATGCAATTCAAATTTGAATTCAAATAATTCAACTGCAATTTGCTAAATTCCATAACTAATTCATTTTAATCCCGAATTCAAAAAGTAATACATGTTTTCCAATCAGAATTTCATGCTCTATACAAATGTGCTATAATAACAACATTTTGAGAAACTAAAAATCTCACTAATTTCAGTACTGATTTTATTTTGTTTTAATTGCCAAAGACCATAATTAATTATTTATAACTCCAAATTGAGCAAATAAAATATCCAAGTGAAGCTAATTACTTTCCCTTGTTATTTCTAGCATCTCTCATGCATTTAATCCACTTTAACAAAATGTTTTAAGTGTAATTCATTAATCCTCAATAATGCATCATGGACTTTTGCCATATGCAATTCAACTGCATATGGGTCCATTTAAATTTGTTACTTGTCAAGCAATTCACCTTTGATGCATCAATTAATTTGTCATGCATCATCCCATGATTGTGCATTATATCACGTATTGATTGTTCGTCTTTTTCGATTGTTTGTTTGCTTCTTATCGATTAGACGACGACGTTGAGACCGACGATCTTACGACACCCCTTCTGAGGATTTTAGCTCAGTACCAGGCTACTGAGTTTGGAGGCAAGTTATCACTCACATGAACCACTGTGTTCCTTTCAACCTTGGTTACCGATACTTATCCTTTTGTCTATTCTGCTAGCCATATGTATCGTTGCTTGTTCTCCGAACCTATCACATGATACCCTGAACCCTGATATTGCCTCATCTCCACACCTATAGCCATTGTTTGTTGCCTTAGTCTTACCTAGCATGCTTAGGGTTGCTTTTGCTCGAGTCTGTTGTTCGTTACTTCTTTTACCTTACTTATTTATGTTCATTTGGGCTCGATGGTTAAACAATCAACCTGTTAATGCTATGGGTAATAATAATTTGATGATAAGGCACCGGCAGGAGGCCCGGCGTGGTTTTGAGGCCTGCTAGTGTCGACCCTAATTAGGAAAAAGGGTCTTGTCTACTGATCCATGATGAGCGTGCTCACCGCATCCGGGTGGTAGTATGGAACCCCCCTTGACTTTGACCTGATCCGCAGTTTGTCCGAAGAGCCACACTTAGTTCGGGTGTTCCATTTGGCTCATACGCATGAATGGGTCGCTCCCATGGTTACTGATGATGATGATGACACACACATATAGGACGAGGCCTGTAGTGCCGGGGTGTTGTGTCCTGCGGGAGTTTTGCACACCTGCGCTGAGTATTCGGCTGCGTGGCTGGGACCTTATAGCTCCGTGGCTCCTAGGACAGGCTGTAGAGATGGTTCGAGTCGTGTCAAGCCAACCTGAGTTTTAGTTGGTGGCTTGAGTGTGTACGGGTACTGGAGCACACCCTGCAGGGATGAATCTTCTCGAGAAGCCGTGTTGTCCGCGGTTATGTGACGACTTGGTGAAAGTACTGGCTAACAAGTACTCAGACAACTTACACCTAACTATAATAACTTGACTAGTAATAGGTTTATCGACACAATAACCTGAACCATCATTAATCCACCCGTGTGAGTTATCCTTGGGTTGCTTCCTTAGTAGGGGGTGACATTGGATGGGTTTGTTTGGATTTACTTTCAGTTGGTTACAATACTCGATCTTATCTCTTTTCTGTTAGCCGGAAGTTATAGTATGTTCTGTAGTTGGTTAGTGCAGCCAGCTGCCGCATCTTTTGTATCCCCCTTTCTTCCGTTGAACCTAAAGCATTTGTACCTGGTGTTGCCGGGTACACTTTGGTGAAGTGTGAGTCTTGCTTGCCAGTACGTTGTTGTACTGACCCCTTTGGGGCTGTGGTTTACGCAGACGACGATTCCGAGGATCCCCATGGAGGCTACTACGTGGAGTACGACGACGCTGTTGACCAGTAGATAGCGGACCCGGGCAGGATCCGAGACTTCGTGGATGGGCTCCGTCTTTTCGTTTCCGACCTCTTAGGCCTATTTGGATCTTGTCTGTACTCAGACCTGTTGAATGCTTCCGCTGTGATGTAATGATGTTATGTTGGGACATGTGTCCTCTGGATGATTGTATTTGCTATTCTCTGCCTTAGTGAAGGCTATTTGCAACCATATTTCAATCTTTTGTGTCCTAGAGACATTATGTGGTATCATTCCGTTTTAACGCTGTTGACGTACCCTGCGTGATTGATATGAAGTACGTCGACAGTAGTGCCTATGGTCTCTAGTGGATAGTTTACATCGACGGTGGAATAGCAGGGCTTGTGTTGTCGCGCATAAGCGCAGGCCTACCAGGAAGCTGGGACATGGGAGCAGTTATGCCCCATAATCCAAGCATCTGCTATCCAGTTCAGCCCGATGAGTATCCCCTAGAAACCAGGGTGCGACATACCCCTATTGATTAAATGATTAAAATTAGTTGATTGAAGTGATAATGTTTATAAATTTGGTTATAACTCAACTTGGGTGCTGTTGATGGATTTGATTTGAAATTGTAGGTGACTTGGAATTATTTGTTTGAAATAAAACCAACAACTTATTAATTGAACATTATTGAAGTATTTGGAAACAAAGGAGGGTTTTGATTTGCATTCTTTATTTGAAAAGATTGTAACAGACAAGTATGAAAACAAAGGTTGATTAAGTTTGAATTTCATTATGAAAACAATGCAACAGAAAATAAAAATGAGGATGATGACATGATGCATTGCTTAAATTAAACAAGAAGTTAAACAACTAGGGGGGTTTTTCATACTTGGATGTTACAAAACGCCCCCCCTTGAAGGAATCGCGCCCCGAGATTCCCTACTGAGAAATGAAAAGGTCCGGATACTTCTTGCGAAGATCCTCTTCGGTCTCCCATGTTGCCTCTTTATCGGAATGATGCGACCATTGCACTTTCAAGAACTTGGTGCTCTTGTTGCGAGTCTTACGAACGGTCTCATCGAGAATTCGAGTAGGGTGCTCCTCATAAGAGAGATCATCTTGCATTTCAATGTCATCATGATCAACTGCACGATCTGGGTCCTTGAAGCACTTCTTGAGTTGTGACACGTGGAACACATCGTGCACTTTGGATAGTTTTTCTGGAAGCTCAAAACGGTAGGCATTTTCCGCACGTCTTGACAGGATGTTGAAAGGACCAATGTATCTTGGTGCCAGCTTTCCTTTCACACCAAAACGATGAGTGCCTCTGAAAGGAGTTACACGGAGATATGCTTTGTCACCAGGAGCATAGATCATGTCCCTGTGCTTGCTGTCATAGTAACTCTTCTGACGAGACTGAGAAATCCTGAGATTGTCACGAATGATTCGAACTTTCTCTTCGGCTTCCTTAACAATGTCAGGTCCCAAGAGTGAACGTTCACCAGCTCCAGACCAATTGATTGGACTCCTGCATCTGCGGCCATACAATGCCTCAAATGGTGCCATGCCTAGGCTTGCCTGGTAGCTGTTGTTGTAAGAGAATTCAGCATATGGAAGGCAATCCTCCCATTTCATGCCAAAGGAGAGACCACATGCTCTAAGCATATCCTCGAGAATCTGATTGACTCTTTCGACTTGCCCCTGAGACTGAGGGTGATAAGCTGTGCTGAACAGAAGTTTAGTGCCCAATGCATCTTGGAAACTCTTCCAGAAATGAGAAGTGAATATGCTTCCACGGTCTGAGCTTATTTCCAAAGGAACACCATGAAGAGGAACAATATTTGTTGTGCAGAGTTCTGCTAACTGGCTAGCTGATATTGTCTCTTTGACAGCAAAGAAGTGAGCAACCTTAGTGAGACGATCAATGACAACGAAGATTGCATCGTTGCCCTTCTTGGACTTTGGAAACCCAGTAACGAAGTCCATTTCAATCATGTCCCACTTCCACTCTGGGATTTTGAGAGGTTGGAGAAGACCGGCTGTTTTCTGATGAACTGCCTTAACACGTTGACAAACGTTGCATTCGGAAACGTATTGAGCAATTTCACGTTTCATGCCAGGCCACCAATACAGGGTCTTGAGATCCTGGTACATCTTTGTACTTCCAGGGTGGATGGAGAGAGGAGTTTCATGAGCCTCCTTGAGAATGATACCTTTGAGACTTTGAATCTGAGGAACTGCAATGCGTCCTTCGAAGAACACAGCTCCTTTGTCATCAATTGAGAAGGACTTGAATTTATCATTGCCCTCCTTGATGTGCTCTACCATCTTCTTGATTTCACCATCACGAAACTGTTCAGAACGAATCTTGTCCTCGAGGGTTGGAGTGGCTGTCAAGCTAGCAAGATAACCTTGAGGAACAAGACCAAGGTTCAGCTTCTGGAATTCTTCATGAAGTGGAGGTTGGCTTTCCATAATCATGAGATTATTGCAATAGGATTTGCGACTGAGAGCATTGGCCATAACATTAGCCTTGCCTGGAGTGTAAGAAATGGTGAGATCGAAGTCTTTGATCTTTTCAATCCATCTCCTTTGCCTTAGGTTTAGATCTGGTTGAGTAAAGATGTATTTCAGACTCTTGTGATCGGAAAAGATTTCAGTTTTGTTACCCAACAAGTATTGTCTCCATTTCTTGAGGGCAAACACAACTGCTGCAAGTTCAAGATCATGAGTTGGATAGTTTTGCTCATGTGGGTTCAACTGACGTGAAGCATAGGCCACAACTTGACGTTCTTGCATAAGAACTGCACCTAGGCCTTGGAGAGAAGCATCACAGAAAATCTGGAAAGGTTTGGTAGTATCTGGGCCAACCAGAACTGGTGTAGAAGTGAGTTTGGTTTTGAGGAGATTGAAACTTTCATCACACTGTGGAGACCAAATGAACTTCTTGTCCTTCTTGGTGAGATCAGTGAGAGGTTTGGCAATCTTGGAGAAGTTTTCGACGAAACGACGGCAATAGCTAGCCAAGCCAAGAAAACTTCTGACTTGCTTCACCGTCTTAGGGGGTTTCCAATCAACCATTGCCTTAACCTTTTCAGGGTCAATGGCTATGCCCTTGGCAGAGATGATATGACCAAGGTAGGCCACTTCTGAAATCCAGAACTCACATTTGGAGTACTTGGCATATAGACGATGCTCGCGGAGTTTCATGAGAGTGAGACGAAGATGTTCCCCATGCTCTTCCTCGGATTTTGAGTAGACAAGGATATCATCAAGATATACCACAGCGAACTTGTCGAGGTATTCATGGAAGACAGAATTCATGAGTCAAGAGAAGGTCGCCGGTGCATTGGTGAGACCAAAGGACATTACGGTGTATTCATATAGACCGTAGCGAGTGGTGAAGGCTGTCTTTGGAATATCTTCCTTTCTGATCTTTATTTGATGGTAACCCATCATCAAGTCCAACTTTGAGAATATTGAGGCTCCAGCAAGTTGATCAAAAAGGTCATCGATACGAGGAATTGGATACTTGTTCTTGATAGTTTTCTCGTTAAGAGGACGATAGTCCACCACGAGTCTCTTTGTTTGATCTTTCTTGGCTACGAACAGAGTTGGGCAACCCCAAGCGGAGGAACTAGGCTGAATGTAACCTTTCTCCATGTACATATCGATTTGCTCCTTCAACAATTTCAGTTCAGGAGGAGCTATCTTGTATGGATGCTTAGAGATTGGAGCAGTACCTGGTTCAAGCTCGATCACGAACTCGACTGCTCTGTCTGGAGGCATCCCTGGCAACTCTTCTGGAAAGACGTCAGGGAATTCACAAACCACCGGAACATTCTCAATTGCAGGAAGAGGTTTAGCATCGAGTGTGTATAGCTGAGTGGAACTTGATCCATATGGAGAATAGACTATCTGGCCAGAAGGGTGGGAGAGAGTTATTGACTTCTGAGCACAGTCAATTTTGGCTTTGTTGGTCTTCAACCAATCCATACCAAGGATGACATCAATGTCAGAATTTCCCAGCAACATGAGTGAAGCAAGGAATATGCGACCTCCAATCAGAATTTGGTTGTCCATACTTATCTTGGAAGTCAACATTTGAGGCCCCGGAGAGTGAACGGTGATTTGATTGCTTAGTGGAACCAGAGTTAGGTTGTATGTTGAGGCAAAGATTTTAGACACAAATGAATGCGATGCTCTGGTATCAAACAACACTTTAGCTGGAATAGAGTTTACGGGTAATGTACCGAGAACAACGTCGGCAGATTCCTCAGCTTTGTCAACCTTGACGTGGTTCACCCTTGCGGTCCTCCCGACAGGCCTGTTGTTGGAGTTGAAGGCTTTGTTCGGAGGAGCGCGCACCATTGCCTGGTTGGTGTTGGGGCGAGGTGGTGGTGAAGGTAGCTGCCTCTGAGTGCACTTATCAGCGTAGTGTCCCGTCTCCTTGCACTTGAAGCAAGTGACGACACGAGGAGGACCTGGCCTTGGCTGCCCCATTGGAACCCTCTGACTCTGCATCTGAGCTGGGTTGGGTGGGCGGGGAGCGAAGCCTGGAGAAGCTTGGGCGTATGGAGCCCGAGTGACAGCTGCATTTGGCACCCAGATGCGGCGCTTCTGCGGAGGGGTGGTCATGTTGGAGGAGGAACCACCCTCACGCGAGTGCTTGCGGGACTCCTCGAACGCTTTGCGCCCATTCTCCTCATTGAGCGCGGTGTTCACGAGCTCGACGAAGTCCTTGCACTTGATGTTGGTGAGAGCGTACTTCAGTTCCGGGTTAAAACCTCTGCGGAACCTTGCCATCTTCTTGGTCTCAGTGGACACCTCGTCTCCAGCATATCGAGCGAGGCGATTGAACTCATTCTGATAACCAATGACATCGAGCTTGCCTTGCTTCAGAGAGCAAAACTCTTCACGCATCCTCTCCATGAGACCATCTGGGATGTGGTGCTTCAGGAAGGCATCCTTGAAACAACCCCAGGTGATAGGGTAGCCAGCTCTCATAGCCTTGTAGTTTTCCCACCACGAAGCTGCCTGACCCTTCAGTAGGTAGGTAGCATAGTTGACCTTGTCCTCTTCAGCCACATGAGCAATCTCCAGAGCTCTTTCTGCGTCATGGATCCAGTCGTCAGCATCCAGAGGCTCACGTGTTGCCACGAAGGCTTTCGGGCCCAGACCAAGGAAGTCCTTGATGTTAGCCTGTGGAGCAGTCTGGTTAGTCTGCTGATGGTTCTGAACCTGGACTATTTGAGCCATGACTTGGGTCATCTGAGTCAAGAGCTCCGCGATTGGCGGCGGCTCAGGCGGGCTGTTCCTTGTTGGCGGCATCCTGAATTGAAATTCATTTTAGCACAACAACAGAAAAGGGTAGACTTGGTAACCGAAAGAGAGATTATTCCGACGCATAAATAGATAACCAACAGGTACATCATAGGTTCGAATACATCAGAATCTCACACCATAAATGGTTCGAAAACGAAAGGATAAACTAGACACAGCTAGTAATGGATACAACGGTACTCCAATGCTCATCACGCAGGACGGCGTCTAGGAGTACGGCGAGTGGTACGGCGAAGAGTACGGCGGGGAGGAGTCTGCTCACGGAAGTAAGTATCACGACGATCCCTGTAGATAGGAACTGCTCTGAGAGGGACCCTCGGTGTGGTGAAGTAGAAAGCGTCCTCTCCCTGTGCTCCAAAGAGAGGAACACCAGTGTAACCAGCTCCTAGGTTGAGAAGTGGGCCTCTGATCGGCTCGTAACCTCCCGCATCTGGTAGAGTATGACCAACTGGCTGCTGGAAACGCGCAAAGCGCTCGTCTCCAACAAAATCTGTGGTGTACGTCGCCAGACGCGTCAAAGCAAGGTGAAGCTGGTCCCTGACTGAAGCTAACTCCTGAGCAAGTGTGATGTCCATAGCATCACTATGCCTCACGAACTGAGCTGTGACGTGCATCCTGGAGCTATCATTCTCGTCAGGCTCTAAGTTGTGGTAGAGGGTGAAGTGAGCTCCTGCGGACGTAATGTAACCACGGGGGATGTGACGATAGATGGAATCATCAAACCCCCAGTAGTCAGCACGTAGGACAGTGAGACCCACATACGCTGCCTGCTGCACAGCCATGTCCACGGTGGAACCTACGGCCTCGTAGCGGTGGACTATGCTCCTGCCATCATCCGACAGAATGTAGACGATGGCTCGGTAGAAAGTCTGGTCGAACTCGCGCTGGTGCTCGTAGACCTGGTACTCTGGTGCCCAATGGAACCCCAGATAGGTCCCATGTCTCTCAGCGTCTCCGGATAACCGGCGGTGTTCTTGCAACGGGTCATCCGAACCACCTGGGGGTAGAACCTGAGATCCATCTGCAGATGATTTGGGAGGTTTTGGTTAGACTCTGGTAGAAGAAAGTGAAGTGGAAACAAAAACAAGGTTTCAACGGACGATAGGTTCTTGAGAAGAACAGGATAACGAAGCAACATCGGGAAAACGAGACCAAAAACCTGAGGTACTACGGAGAACCCAAAACACGTGAAATCCTAACTTGAAAGTTTTAGGTGAGAAGGGAAAATCAACGTTGCACTTCCTTACCAGAAAAAGGGCGGGTGGGTGGGGAAAGAAGAAAAATGGCAGAATTCCTACTCTCACGTTTCATTTTTCCTATATAGCTACAAAATAGTTTCTAGACTCAAACTGCGACCAGTAAAAGGGATCCTATGGTCAGACAGGCTCTGATACCATTTGTCGCACCCTAACCTCTAGGGGATACTCATCGGGCCGAACTGGATAGTAGGTGCTTGGATTATGGGGCATCTCTGCTCCCACGTCCCAGCTTCCTGGTAGGCCTGCGCTTATGCGCGACAACACAAGCCCTGCTATTCCATCGTCGATGTAAACTATCCGCTAGAGATTGAAAGGTACTACCCTCGACGTACTTCATACCAATCACACATGGTACGTCGATGGCTTTAAACGAAACGGTAGCACAACTTATCTCTAAGACACAAAAGATAGAAATAAGGTTGCAAATAGCCTTCACTAAGGCAGAGAATAGCAAATACAATCATTCAGAGGACACATGTCCCAACATAGCATCATTACATCAGCGGAAGCAATCAACGGGTCTGAGTACAGACAAATCCAAAAGGCTTAAGAAGCCGGGGAAAAATAAAGAAGACGAAGCCCATCCACGTAGGTCCTGGATCCTGCCCGGGGTCCAGCTAGTCTACTCGTCTGCAGTCTCGTCAAACTCCACGAAGTAGCCGTCCTGGTGATCATCGTAGCCGTAGTCGTAGTCTGCGTAAACCACAGCCCCAACGGGGTCAGTACATCCAAGTACTGGCGAGCAAGACTCACACTTCATCAAAGAGTTACCCGTCAACACAAGCATTGATGCTTGGGATCAACGGAAGAGATAGATGTTATAAAAGCTGCAGTGGGCTACTCTAACCAACTACAGAGATAACTACAAATTTCGGCTAACAGAAGCAGGTAAGATCGAGGATTGTAACCAACTGAAAGATAACTTCAACCACAACCCATCCTGGATCTCGCCCCTTATCCGAAGAAGCAATCCGAGGATAACTCACACAGTGGTATTAAAGATGAGTCAAGTTATTGTGTGAATAACCTATTACTAGTCAAGTTATTAATCATTGGGTGAAACATGATTGATCATTATGTTGGAGTTGTCCTGAGTACTTGTTAGCCAGTACTTTCACCAAGTAGTCCATAACCGCGGAAAACACGGCTTCTCGAGAAGATTATCCCTGCAGGGTTGCACCAATTTGGCCGTACACGTAAGAATACCTCGCCAGATGGGATGCCTCCCACCAAGCGTGGCACTCAACACAACTCAACCCTTCTTCGCATCAAGCCCAAATCACCTTGGGCGCACGGCTAATCGAGCCCAGAAGAAAATGGACCCTCATAGCACTCTAAGAACGTGTCCCCCTATATGCCGACTACGAAAGTTCCACCCTGCGCTGGGCTCGCAAAAACATGCATGCGGCAAATGGAAAACACGAACTAAATGAGATGATTTGGACGAGATGCGAATCGAGTCAAATTGAGGGGGGCGCCAATACTCGCTTCCCACATGCGGGTAGTGCGCTCATCGTGGATCAGTAGACAAGACCCTTTTCCTATTAGGGTCGACACTAGCAGGCCTCAAAACCACACAGGGCCTCCTGCCGGTGCCTTATCATCAAATTATTATTACCATAGCATTAACAGGATTGATTGATTAACATTCGAGCCCCGGTACAACAACAATAATAATAAAAGAAGTAACCGACAACAGACTCGAGTAAAAACAACCCTAAGCATGCTAGACAAGAACAGGCACAAGCAATGGCTGTAGGTATGGAGGTGAGGCAATATCATGGGTTCAGGGTATCATGTGATAGGTTCGGAGAACAAGCAACGATACATAGGGCTAGCAATAGTAGACAAAAGGATAGTATCGACAACAAGTGTGGAAGAGAACTCGATGATTCATGTGAGTGATAACTTGCCTGGAAGCTCAGCAGCCTGGTACTGGGCTAGGTCCTGGGTAGTGGTGTCGTAAGTCTCGTCACACTCAGCGTCGTCGTCTAAAGCGAGAAGAAGCAAACACACAATCGAAAGAGACGAACAATCAATAACAGAAAGTAATGCTCAATCATGGGATGATGCATGTCAAATTAATAGATGCATCAAAGTAACCTACTTAACGAGAGAACACCATTTAATTGGACCCATATGCAATGTGAATTGCATATGGATGCAAATGGTTAAGGTTGAAGCAATGATCTACATTTGATTAGCAAGTGTAATTGGTTAAACATGATGCATGCATGATGGTAACAAGAAGTAAACAACAATAGATGCAGAAGATATGGGAGTGTAACAAGTTTGGAAATTATTTATTAAGTTTGGAATTTTGGTTACTCAATGATGTTATACAAGTAGTTGTTGTTTTCATCAAGTTAAAGTGTTCAAAACAAATAACAAAGTTTATATTTGAAAGGAACATCAAATTTTAGTTGGATTACATGTTTCACATATTGAAATAGGAGTTAGGATAATTTAATTATGAATTAAACAATATTAAACAAGTTTTAATTGAATTTAAACAAGATTTAAATTGTTTAGGCAATTTAAATTATTCAAACCAGGAAACAAAAATTATATTTGAATAGGTTATTCAAAATGGTATGGAAAACATATTTTATTTGCCTTATTTGAAATTAGTATGAATTAGTTATTGAATTTAGCAATTTGCATTTGAATTGTTCATATTTGAATTTTAAATGCATTAGGGAAAATCAAAACAGTACACAAATGGAATATTTGGATAGATGATTAAATTTGGAACAACAAACATATTTAACTTGTATTATTTGGAGTTTTAGATTAAACGTTATTAACAGATTAAGATGGAGGACCAATCTGTAAAAATAAGGGACTTAAATTAAAACAGACAGGTTCAAAAACATTTTACACCGCACTGGACCATACCCTAGGCACTGCTAGGGGGGCCCAGGCAGCTGTGCGCTTGCGTGGCACGTGAGTGGCTGACAGGGGGCCCTCCCTGTCAGCACTCGAGAGAAAAAAGGTGGGGTTTTTTCCCCGGTGCGGGAGCTAGGGCTCGAACCTGGGATCTCCCCTCGCGCGCACAAAGGCTGTACCAGCTGCGCTGCACTGCGTTGCTTGTCAGTAACCTACGCGCGGCCAAGGTAACATGTTAAATCGCGAACTGAATTTACTGACGACGACAACGTTCTGAACCTCGACAGAAACTGCACGGCGGCTCACTGTGGCGATCACCGTCGCGTGCTCGTGCTCGGGTGCTGCGATGCGGTGCTGGGCGTGTGCAGATACGGGCTGCAGTAACAGAGGGAGAGAAAGGGATGAAACGGTGGCGCGCTCACCGTGGTGTTCGTCGTGGAAGCAGAAGGGGAGCGACGGCGAGGTGGGTGCCGCGGCGGTGACGGAGACGGCGGCGTGGATCTAGTCGCTGGCGTTCTTGGCGGCGGTGTCCAGAAGCTCGAGGGGTTAGCGGCGGTCTCGTTCCCGTGATCAGCGACGAAGGAGGTGCACGGGAACGGCGGCTACCCTTGACGATTCAGACAAGAAAACTCCGGTGGCGGCGGAACGATGACGGCGGCGGAGTTCCAGAAGGTTTCCGGGGTGGTTATGGTGTCCAAAAGGGAGAGGAAGAAGTGGTGAGTTGGTCTCGGGGGCTAGGAGGGAGAGTGGCGCTGCGAGGCGGCGGTGGCTCAACGAAGTTCAGAGATCAACGCCGGTGGGGTTCAGAGCAGTAGTGAGTCCGGCCAGTGAGAGGGGAAAAGTGGCGGCGGAGCTCGACGTAGAAGGGAGGTAGGGCTAGGGCCGCGCATCGGGAACCCTAGGAGTAGTTCTTATAGAGGCTAGGGGGCGCGCTCGACCGTCGACGATCGACTGCTGCCGCCGTGGCGCCCTCGGATGCGCGCCGTACACGAAGGCGACGGGGGCGTCCGCGCGAAGGGGTACCGGGCCCAGAAGCTGGGCTGGGCCGCGCGAGGGAGTGGGCTGGCGGTGCTAGGCTAGCTGCTGCGCGCTGGCTTTTATTTTTCTGTTTTTTTTTTGTGCAGAAAACAGAATTGGAAGAAAAGGATAGGTTTTTGTTTAGGAAAAATTCCAGAAAAATTAGGTTAAGCTATTTAGAACATTAGCAAACAATTTCCAAGATTGGTTTGCAAAAAGTTGACATTTAAAGTACTGTTTGTATTTGAAACCATATTTGAAAGAATTTAAATATTAAATAACCTTATTGAAAACAACATTTTTAATAGGGTTACCCCTATTGATTAAATGATTAAAATTAGTTGATTGAAGTGATAATGTTTATAAATTTGGTTATAACTCAACTTGGGTGCTGTTGATGGATTTGATTTGAAATTGTAGGTGACTTGGAATTATTTGTTTGAAATAAAACCAACAACTTATTAATTGAACATTATTGAAGTATTTGGAAACAAAGGAGGGTTTTGATTTGCATTCTTTATTTGAAAAGATTGTAACAGACAAGTATGAAAACAAAGGTTGATTAAGTTTGAATTTCATTATGAAAACAATGCAATAGAAAATAAAAATGAGGATGATGACATGATGCATTGCTTAAATTAAACAAGAAGTTGAACAACTAGGGGGGTTTTTCATACTTGGATGTTACACTACAGGAAACCAAGCTGGCTAGCATTAGTGTTTTTAAAGCAAAACGTTTTCTGCCACCACGTTTAGCAGATTTCAGATTTCAACCATCGAATGGTTCTGCGGGAGGCCTCCTAATTGCCTGGAACCCTAAGAGTTACTCACTGCAAATCATAGACCCGCATGCTCATGCGATGACAGCACGGATAACATCGAATACTGATGACACAGTCTTTGTTCTGACAAATGTCTATGGACCTTGTGATGACACAGCGAGATCAGCACTCTTCCAACACATGGAGTCATTAGCAACTGAGATTACTGACCCCTGGATGCTCATAGGCGATTTTAACGTATACAGATACGCTGACGAGAAAAACAACACAAATCACAATTGGGGTGCAATCACAGAGTTCAACACTTGGATAAATGCCTTGGGGCTGATGGATGTGGATATCTGCAACACGAGATTCACTTGGTCGAATAAACGGAGGCACCCGACCCTCGTTAAATTAGATAGGGCTCTCATCAACGTGAGCTTCAGTCTAAAGTTTGTCCACAGTACCTGCACGGCCCAGCCAAGACGCACTTCTGACCACAAACCTATCCTGTTGGATACATGTGCGGACGATTTTCGAAGGGATATCTTCAGGTTCGAGGATTACTGGCTGCGCCGACCAGACCTGGTTTAGACTACAAGGAACAGACTTACGAGAAACACTAAAACCATGCACATTGCTACAAAGCTGAATCATAGGCTGCGGATGGTTAGGGCAGCAACAAGAGCGTGGCTAAAACAGCAGAGGCAGCAAGCGAGCACTACGAAAAACTTAGACCACATGATTCAGTACTATGATGATGTGGAGGAATGGCGCCCGCTCTCTGAGCTAGAGTACTGCTTCTGTGAGTTATGCAGACAACGAACAAGAATACAGGTGGCTATGCAGGCAAGCCATTGGCGCAGACGAGCAAAGATCAAATGGTGCAAGCTTGGGGACGAGAACACAAAATTTTTCCACACCATGGCCACCTACAGATTCAGAAGAAACAGAATGAAAGTGCTACGAGCGGATGGAATAGACCATTTCAAGGACATGGAGAAGCTGGTCATCGCAACACATTTCTTCAAGACTTTATTCACAGAGACTAGAATCTGGACAGCAACGATAAACTTGGGCATTCTCTACGGTCAGAATCAAAACCAAATACAGCTGCAGCACTTGGACACCCCTTTTACTTGGACAGAGATTGAGAGAGTAATAAAACAGGCTCCTTCTGGAAAGAGCCCAGGACCCGACGGGTTCACGAATGAATTCTTCAAGTTTTACTCTGACGATCTAAAGAGAGATCTAATGAGCCTTTTCTCAGCTCTGCATAGCAAAACCATTAAGCTAGAGGGGATCAACCTGGCTAATATTATTCTTCTGCCAAAAAAGGAAAACCCTATGGAGATCACCGATTACAGGCCGGTATCTTTACAGCACTCGATCCCTAAACTTATTGCAAAAGTATTAGCTAATAGGCTACAGCGGTATATCAGAGACCTAGTGGACGAGATGTAGTCTGGGTTCATCAAGGACAGGTCAATAACAGAGAATTTCGCAGCGGCAATTGAAATGGTACAGTGTGCTAAGAGACTAAAGAAGCCAATAATCATTCTTAAGCTAGATTTCCAAAAGGCTTTTGATACGGTGCATTGGAAAGCTATTACCCAGGTGATGAACGCTAGAGGTTTCCCTCAAAGATGGACATGGTGGATCGAACACTTGCTATCTACATCACAAGCACAATTACTGATCAATGGCCGGAAGGGGGAAAATTTGCCGTTCGTAAAGGGGTACGGCAAGGGGACCCAATTTCCCCGTACATTTTCATCTTGGTGGCAGATGTGCTACAACAAATGCTCAGGGCTGCCTACTCCTCCCAGATGCTCAATCATCCGATCCAACCAGGGGCACCCCTGCCTGTGTTGCAGTACGCGGATGTCACACTATTGATTCTCAGAGGATCACTGGATCAAGCAATCTACGCAAAAGCTATACTGGACGCCTTTGCAGCTTTCAGTGGGCTGCAGATAAACTTGAAGAAGAGCACATTTGTACCTCTCAATATTCCACAGAATGAAGTCACAAGCATTGCTGAAACGCTTGGCTGCTCTGTCTCAGGCCTTCCATGCACTTACTTGGGACTACCTCTATCCATGAGCAAGATAAACAGGGAGATGCTACAGCCAGTAATCCAGAGAATAGATCGCAGACTGCCAGGTTGGGCTACAGGAATGTTAAACTCAGGAGGGAGACTACAGATGGTTAACTCAGTCCTCTCGGCTGTCCCTACATACTTCATGGCGTGCATCGAGTGGGATACATCAACAATTGAAATGGTTGATAGGCTGAGGAGAGCTTTCCTATGGAAAGGCAAGAGAGATGTCACAGGCGGTCATTGCCTTGTGGCCTGGGAAGTGGCCACGCTTCCGAAGAACATGGGGGGCTGGGGATCAAAAACCTACGAACGCACAACACTGCACTCATGGCCAACCTCGCCTGCAAACTGCTAACGGGGGGTCAGGGTCCATGCTTTGGGGGTCTCAAACGGTGGTACCTACAGCGTACGATTCCAGTAACTGCATATGCAAACGACACGCCGTTCTGGAAGTCCATTGTCAAGTTGATCGGCAGGATACAGTCAGCTACAACAAGTTCAGTTGGCTCTGGGGAAACGGTGGCATTCTGGCACGACTCCTGGACGCCGTTGGGCTGTCTGCGCGACGCAATGCCGATCCTCTACAGCTTCTCAGTCGATCCTTGCTGCACTGTGAGCTCTCAGTTTCACGAAGGTCACCTGAATGTTCAATTGATACACTCCATCACCACTGCTGCACAGCGACAGCTAGATCAGCTACAGGACTTATTCAGACAACAACCGATGAATCTTAGTACAGCCGCGGACAGACGACTGCTACTGACCACTGGAAAACAACCTCGCAGGGCAGACTGGTACAGGCTTTTCGCGGATCGTGGGCACCGTACTAGGCTAACCAAATGGGTCTGGCATAGGATGATCCCATTAAGACATAAATTCTTCCTATGGCTAGCGTACAAAGGGCGGCTCAACACGAAGGACAACATGCTGATCAAAAAATGGTGCTCTGACCTGGCCTGCGATCAGTGCCCTGCGATTGAATCAGTCGATCATATCGTTCTGCACTGCAGGTACTCAAATTGGGTATGGGACAGGTTACACCTAACAAATGATGCTAGAACCTCTAACTCTCTGCTAAGCTTTGCTCAAAAGGTGGGTCAGCAAAGGATGTCAAGGGGCTGGCCAATTTTCCTAGCAGCGTGTGTGCTAGCTCTGTGGAAAATGAGAAACGAGAGGATCTTCAACAATAAAACCCTAACCAAGCGCCAGCTGCTAAACAACATCACAGAGGACCTCAAGCTTTGGTCACATAGATCAAAACGCCAAGAGGGGGATGTGGATCTATGGGTAAACAAGCTGCTCACATCTGGGTAGAGATCTTTTTTCTGCGGGCTTTTCCGGCCCTTTTTCTTTTCCTTTTGGGCTTCGCTTTGTTGCTCGTTTTCAAGCCGTGCCAACGGCACGGTTGTAAGTTTAAACTCTTGTAACCATAAGGTAGAGGTCGCCTCTACCTTCTATGTATCAAAAAAAATAAACTTCTACCAAACATGCGAAATACCCTCACGTGCAGGTCCGGCCCATTCTGTTCCACTCCGTGACTCAAACAAACACACCCTGCATTAGATAATTTCCTAGGTCTTCGTGTCTATGCTAGGGGTTACTGCTCCTTTCTAGCAATGAGGAAATACAGTGGGCTCCGGACGCGCCCATGAGTCGTATCAGCTTTTCCCTAAGGCCCGGATCACGACGACATCGTCCTGCTTGAAGCCGCACTGTTGAATGAAGTCCAAGTACCCATCTCCATCGATGACTGTGTTGCGGCTGCTCTCCCACCGGGTCAGCTTCAGCTCCTTCTTGCGGCCGCTAGCGTCCAGCAAGGACACGGGAACCCCGACGTGATTCTTGCCGGCTCTTCTTCTTTGTCCTACTTCCGCCGTGCTCTCTCTTGTTCGGCAGCTATTTCGGTGCCCGCGGCCTGGGCGCTTTCTCGTGGAGCCGGTCGGCGGCTTGAAGTTCATCGACGGAGAGCAACCCTCGGAGATGGCGCTGCACGCCATAGTTCGGGAGGCGGAAGCGCCTATGTTGCGCGTGCATGTCGGTGGCAGTCACGGCCTTGTCCGCGGTGAAGTGCACCTTCATGTCCATGTGAAACCCCAGATCGAACAGTTTCGCATCAGCCACACAGAGGAAATCATTCACGGGATTAATGAACTCACCAGAGCGTTGGTCAGTACCGTACATCCATTGCCGTGGCATCTGCGTTATTGTAAAAGTAAATCAAACTCAATCACGATGCCAAAATTAATACTCCCTCCGCCCTAGTTTATAGGGCATATATAGAAAATCTCTAGGACCAAGGTGCTAATTGATTGGGGTTAATATCTTGCATGCATTGGTGGAGAGGGATGGAGAGAGGCAACCACCCACTAATTGGAAGAGAAATAATGCAAAATGTGTCTAAGACGTGGGACAACATGGTTTTGAGATTGTGCGCTACAAATCAGGACGTAGGGAGTACTTAGGTTTCGGTGCTAACCACGTGGAACACCCAATAGAAGAGGTGACACAAAGTCTTCACTAAACATGGAGAAAATAGGGATAAAAGCGAGCTCGATGGTGAAAAACTAAGGAGACCAAAGAAGCTAGCTAGCTCGGGAATTCCATCCAACACCTCTAGTGCATAGGAAATGAAAAACAAAGTAGCACACACCTCTCACTTCCAAAATGGACAAAACAGAGTAGAGAGGGAAGGGGCAGGGCAAGGCCGATTATATAGGAACAGAGGACCTTTAGTTCCGGTTCGTAACACGGCCCGGGACTAAAGGTTCTCTGTCAGAACGGGGCTAGAGCCCTCTAGTCCTGGACCCTGTTACAAACCAGGATTAGAGGTCTCATTTGGACCGGGACTAGCTCACTAGCGCCTTTTCTTAAGATTCAGGGCGATGGAACTGGAGCACTAGTCCTGGTTCGTAATGCAACCGAGACTAATGCTCCGGACCAAATCCCTTCTCTCAACTAGTGGGTGAAGCTGGAGTACTATATATAAGGGGGGAAGTATCATTCACACAAGTGGATATTGGTGGAGCATGTGGAAGGGTGACCATGACACGCGAGATGTATGCCGTATTAAATCAATGTAAGTTGTACAAACCAGCCAGTTTACCTTGAAAGATCAAACTTACTTTACAGTAGGTAGTTTATAGAATAAGTGAAAAACGTAGCAATGTTGAGTTGTTTATAGTTCACTCTGAAGTAGGTGATGAGATTAATTGGACTCAGCGATGTGGAAGACAAGAATGGATTACTATCGTACACACATAGCCGATGTGAGACACGGAAACTTTGGGGGGTCTAGGAGAACAATTTTAAGATGGCTATACAAAGTTTTAAAACGCAAGGGTGCGCCTTCGCCCGGGCTAAAGGGGCGCTAGGTCCTACCATGCCCACGGCCAAGAGCACGGAGCAACCATAAGAAAACAGATAGAGCATAGAACATAAATTGTCCGTAGTGATAAAAATATTACAAATTACAACGTGACTATGATTTACGTAACTCGGCGAGGATGAACTTCCCGGCGAGTTGGCTTCTAGCTATTCTAGCCCTTGTTCTTTGTTTTCTGTTCTAGATTTCTCCCGTCCGGCTTTATATGGATAGCCGGATTAGGGCTTACAGTACGGAAACCTAGAAGACTACGGAAAGTATTCCTATTTTTAAAAAGTAAGGCGTCGAGCTTCTTCTCCAAGCTGGACCACGCATTGGGTCGTGATACGGGCTCTTCTAGAATCTGGCTTCCTATGCGTCAGCTTACTGGGCCGTCCACACTAGTGAAGGGCATCTCTTTTGCCTCGGTTTTGGGGGGGGGGGGGTAGGGTCTTACGCATCGGATGCCCAGCCGGGTTTTGCAAACCCGGGCTAAAGCCCCCCTAATGACACGATGGTTGATACCAACCGGGCTAAAAGGGGTGCCCACGTGTGCTCTGCGCAGCCGGTTGGTAACACCAACCGAGGCAAAAGGTTTCCTCTCGCGTTAGAGTTTTGGTTGTTTCTCTGCCGCGGCAGGGCTTTGGTATGTTTCTTTTTGGGGCTGTTTTTTGGGTGTTATTTCTGTGCTGTTTTTTTTCCGGTGAGGCTGTAAATGACATATTTTTCATACATCGATAGTAATCATCATAAAAATCATTGCATGCATTGATATCTTCAAAAGATAATTACATTGATCTCAATTGGATTATTACATCCGAATAGAGTTATACACATTGGGATCATCACATGCAGATCATTGTTTATACTTAACAATGCAATTTTTCATTTTCTGTTATGACCTCTTTCAGCAGAAAACCCGCAAATTCCTTTTGAAGTGCTTGTAAGCGGTCTGACGGTAAGAGCTCCCTCTTGAGACCGTGGAGCGCTAAATTTATCCTTCTTCTCCATGACCGTTGAGCGGTCTCACGATTGTCCTTATGTTCTCCATGACATAGAAGCCACAAAAATTTGTTCCCTGTGGCTGCTGAGGACACTTTACGAGAAATATAATTGATTCAAATAATTCTCAAGGAATTAAAGAGAGATGCGTGAATGTAGCAAATAGTAATTACGATGAGTGTGTCAAATCTCATATTGAACTCCGTTAAACCGGGTTGTTGCTTCCTGAGCCGCTTCCAAGCCCTATCCGGGAAATAAAAAAAGAATATATGGGTCATCATACGATAATGATTGAACAAAAGGGGATGGTGTAGTGCGATAATCATTGAACTTACTTTGTTAGCATTGACATAATGGGCTTGTACTCCACTTGGCCTTTAACCATAGAGTCCATGAGATCAACAATTCCCGTGTCAACGTGAATGTTCAAAAGAACCCAGTGACAACTCACGCGCGATTATATACATAGTCATGAATAACTCATCAATTATACTTAACACCGACTTGGCAAACTAGAAATGTGAAGCAATATGCATAAGACGGTAACACTCACTCTTGTCTATAAGGAAATAGTATTTCACTACAGTGAAATTGTTTTCTCAAAAACATAACTATGTTATCCTCTGTCTCTTCAGGGAATTCCACTAAAACGTAATCAGTGATGATATATGGTGCAGTGAAACCAATGCCACCGTTTCCATTACATTCCAGAATCTTCATCCTGCATAATATATATCGTGCAGTGAGGATAATATATATAAGAAGCAATGATCAAACTAGGTGAGGTAGATACTTACAGACAATAGGTGCTGATGATCGATTTGTCGAGAGCGTCTAGATTATAGAAGAAAAAAAGATCTTTAAAATCAATAAAGATCGTGTCATCGCGGAAGTAATCATGTTTTCTAATTTTCAGCATGAGTTGGGTCTAGCCCCTCATTTGCGGTTTGGATACACCACGTATGCAGTTGCCGCTTGAATGTTGTCAAATAGTTGAGCTGATCAGGTTTGACGAGAGACTTCCCTAACTCATATTTCCATGCCAATTCAGCCTTTTCGAAGTTGTCGGATTGGCCTAGGAGTTGGTCAACTTTTATACCACAATCTCTGGCAAACCTCTCAGCGGCTTCCCGATCAACTATATTGTAGGGAGTTTGTACAGTGTCCGACACCTTGAGCGGGGGGACAGATTGTTTTGGTTGCTTCCCGAGCTGGGGAATTGTTCTCCCCTCCTTCTTGACTTTGTCATAAGTCATCGTTAATACGCGATCATAGTCATATGGAAGATTCATCTTAACTTGGGATGGCATCTCCAACATATTCTTGAAGTGCTTCTTTACAGCCGAATCTATTGGTTCCTTTGGCGGCCCCGAGGTTCTCTTTCCTCACGAAGCCATATGACGTTTCGCGTCCGTAGTCACCCAGTCGTTGGTCTCCTCGCCATTCATATGGTAAGCCAACTTTTTTGGTGGCTTCTTGGCTTTCTTCTTCGTAGGACGTTTCTTCTTCGGGGAAGACTTAGAGGCAGCAGCCTTCCGCTTAGAGGACTTAGTGGGCGGCGGAGTCGGCTCAGGCCTTGGAGATCGAGTCGGACTCAGGTTGCTGACGTCCATGGCGTCGACGTGTGCTGGCGATGATCGAGTGGGGCTGCGTATCAAAGAAGGTGGCGGTGGTGGCGGCGGTGGACTTCGTCTCAGAGAAGTAGGTGCTTGTGCTGGCGGTGGACTGCGTCTCGGAGAAGTAGCTGGCGGTGGTGGCGTCAGACTGCTCGGGGGAAACACTATGCCACTCTTTTTCCATTGAATGATGAAATTGACGGCCTTTCCAAGTGTCTCTACCCCGTCACCTCTGGGGATGTCAAGACGTATTATCCTCCAATCCGGTTGAACATCATCAACGCCGACACGAGCATAGCCAGGTGTAATCCGACGGCCATGCGAGGTCGCTCCCTCTACACAAGGTAAAGTGTAGCCGTCCGCCACCTTGATGGATATGTTTGAGACCGACACGTATAGCGCACAACTTGTCTTCTCCTTGATTGCACCCACGACCTCCGTCTGTGGAGGGGCATCAACAAGCATAACTGCAGCGGAAGTGGTACCTCCGTTGAAGCCACGCTGCTCCGGCGTTGAGATGGGTATGTTTTGTCGAATGTAGTGTCTTGTGTCTGGGAGCGCCGGCGAGTAAGCTCATTAATCTGTTGTTGCTGCTTCATCAACGCAGCTTCCAAGACACAAACCCGTTCTACGACCGCTGCCTCCTGCTTTATCTTTTGTCTCTCTCGGCTTCTATATGGAAAGAGACAATCTTACGGCTTGAAGACAAAGCACCATGGATATCGTGCTATGCCTCGTGTCCAGCCGCCATGTTCTGGATTCACGAGGGCCTTTGTAAGCTCGTCATTCTCTCGATTTGGCTTGAACTCTCCCTCTTTAACCTGTTTGAACACTTTCTCAAGTGCCGCAAAGGGGACCTTTATTTTTTTCAGTCATAATAAGGTGCGCTTCTTTGTCAAACGTCGCCCCATGCCCAAGCAACCAATTCCTTTACCTCCGCGGAAAATCCTGAGTACCTGGAATGATCCCCTTCTCTCATAGCTCTGCCTCGAGTTTGTTAGACTTAGGCACTGCAACTCTGTAGCCACGTGAACACATCTTATGTTGATATACCTTCCTCGCCATATTTGCCGCATTCTTGGCTGACCTCTTCTTCCCCTTTTTTGATTTCTTGTACGCCTTAAATACTGGCCAGTGTGCCTTCTGCTTCTCAAGCGGCCCCTCGAATTTTGGGACTTCTTGTTTCTTCTGATATTCCTTCCATAATCTTTTCTTGTAAGCATTGAAAGCCTCGGCCATCTTCTTCAGAGCCCAGTGCATCACTACGTCGCGCATTTTCTTCTGTGTCTTCTCGGTAGCACAATCTAGAAGACTGAAATGGTTCATCAGCTTGTCAAACATGAGTTGTTTGGCCCGGTCTGCGATAAAAGAAACTGCCAGACGGTCACGATCGTGTTCGTCCTTTGCTGGTGCATTCCATTCTTCAGTACTTATTGGGATAATGTCCCTAACAATAACTCCACATTGGCTTGTAAACTTAGTTGTTGTCTTGATGGGCCAAGAAGGTTCGCCGGGTTGATAGACTTGCTCGATTCGCAGATGCACTTTCAAGCTCAACTCTTGAGCCGGGCCTCGTTTCGACCTCTTGCTAGACAAAGTCGATGCAGCCTTCACTAAGGCCTATTCATCTCTGGTTTTCTCTGGTTCCACATCCGTTCCTTGCAATTGTTGTTCTTCCTCCATTCCTTTACCTGATTCATTCAGGTACTATGAGCCGTCGTCTTCACATCCACCGTCATTGTGTCCACCAGGGAGTGTACTTTCTTCTATTATCGCGAACACCTGTTCTTCACCCTCTCTATCGTCCAAAGCTCAACTAATAAAAATGGAAGATAAAACACTTTAATAAGTTATAAATTCTATTGAAAAAATAATATTCCACTAAACAATCATCACAACAGTACACTTTAGTAAGGAGTATGACTAGCAGATCAGATCGAGTCTTCCCGAGTAAAGTTGCGACTCGAACGGGACATAACAGATGTAGCAACCCAGATTATCCATATCATTTGTGAAAACTTTGCATATCTGCAATGTTTTCACATATGACATGGATAATCTGGAATGCTACATTTGTTATGCCCCATTTGAGTCGATAGTTTACTAAGCAAGAGTGGATCTGATCTTCTAGTCACTATTGTTTCCCTCTCGCTTCCCCTCGGTTACCTCTCGGTTCCTTTTGTGCACATCCATAACGGCGACATTCTTCATAACCCCGGACGTGAATTTATGAGGAATGTTACCATTACGGATGTGCACCAAAGGGTCCAACTTCTTTCTGATATCACCATATTTAGGATGGGATTACGGATGGTATACTTATAGCTAATGGTATATTTATTTAACACTAAATAATGCTAACACTAAAACTAATACTAAAACTAAAAATGCTAACACTAAAACTAATACTAAAACTAAAAAATGCTAACACTAAAACTAGTACTAAAACTAAAAATGCTAACATTAAAACTAATACTAAAAAATACTAACACTAAAAATAATACTAAAACTAAAAAATGCTAACACTAATACTAATACTAGAACTAAAAATGCTAACACTAAAACAAATACTAAAAAATACTAACACTAAAACTAATACTAAAACTAAAAATGTTAACACTAAAACTAATACTAAAACTAAAAATGCTAAAACTAAATACTAAAACTAAATACTAAATACTAATAGCTAATTGTTCTGTTAATTAACACTAAAACTAAAACAGTATTAAGAGTAAAACTAATACTAAAATTAACTAAAGCAAAAAAAAATAGAGTAACGGCGGTGAGGGCCAGAGGCCGGCACCGACTGCTCACCTCGAGGGCGCGGGTGCGAGTCGAACGAGGGAAACCAGTATGGGGCCGAGGAACACCGCGGCGAGCAGCACGGCGGCGAGCAGTAGACGCGAGCGCTCTCCGGCGCCGCGTCGCGGCGTGTCTGGCTGCGCGGAAATCCGTCAGCCTAACAGCGTCGTTGGGGATTTATGCATCGTCGGGGACTTAGCGGTTCTATGGGTTTGCCTCGGGCGGTTGCTCCGCCCGGGGTGATATAGGTGAGGGCCTTTTGCCCCGGTTAGTAAGACCAACCGGGGCAAAAGGGGGTCTTTTACCCCGGTTCGTGTTACCAACCGGGGCAAAAGGGGGAGGTCGGCCCTGGCTTGCCCGCCCACCTCCCCCCTTTTGCCCCCGTTGATAACATAAACCAGGGCAAAAGGCCCAAATTTTTGTTTTTTGGTGTCATGCCGCCATTTTTTTTTCTGCCCCTTTAAATACATTTTTCTAAATGATTTTTCACATACATTTCAAATGATTTCGAATTAGGAGAAACTTTCAATATGAAATATATTTAAAATTGGACAAAGATTTCAAACACATTTTCTGTTTTAAAAAATAATTATTCTAACTATTTAAACTAGTAACAATTTTTTAATTTTCAAACATTTAACAAAAACCTAGTTTATGAATTGTTTCGAAATTGAAGAAACTTTTAATATGAAAGTGTTTAAAATTGCGTAAACATTCCAAATACATTTTCTGTTTTAAAAATTAATTATGAAAAGTGAGGCGCGAGAGTTGTGCCACGTGGCGCGGCAGTCCTGACGCGTGGCGCGGGAGTCCTGACGCGTGACGCGGGAGTTGAGCCGCGTGGCCACGAGCGTGCGGTATAAACTGCCGCGCCTCGAGTGTCTTCTCCTCTCCACGCGCGCACTCCTCTCCACGTACCGTCGCGCCGCCACCATGCCTCCGAGAAGGAACAACACCACTGGCTTTCGCGGCGTCCGAGCACGGCAGAACGGAATGTTCACCACGCATATCCGCTACGGGGGCGACCGCATCCCCCTCTGCTCCTTTGCGACGGCAGCGGAGCCCGCCCGAGATTGGGACGCGGCGGCCTGGCACCTCAACCGCCCGCGGTCGCTGATGAACTTAAACGACTGCCCTCTGGGGAAGCAGAGGCCAGGGCGTCGACGCCGCAGATCGTCACTGCTACTGACCACCGCCACCTACACCACCGCGCGTTTCAGGGCCTAGTCGACGCCAGGGACTACCGCATGGTCTGCGAGTATTACCGGAACAATCCGGGAGAGGAGAGCACCGACGAGGAGCTCTGGCAGACCCGTGCGGCTGAGCGGGCGGAGCGCCGCCTCGAACGCCACCTCGCGTTAGATTCCGCTCGGAAGGCGAGGACGAAGGCGCTGCAAGAGCTCCGCCGGGCCGACCACGCCGGCGAAATCTGTGCCTCCAACGATCCGAGGTGGAGTCCTATCTCGGACATACCATCATGAACCTCCTCCGAAGACGAGGAGATCACCAACGAGTTCGCTGACGACGACGACCAGGAGGAGGTCACCGACGAGTTACCTGACGACGACGACCAGGAGGAGGTCACCAACAAGTTCCCCGACGACGACGACGAGGAGTAGTGTTCGTTTGTTTTCTGTTTTTAATAAAAGAATTTGTATTCCAGCAAACTGCGGCGCGCTAGCGCGTCTGTTTTCTTTTTTCTGTTTTCCGTGTAATTTTTCCTGATTGGTCGGATTCAGACGCTAGAAAGAAACAAACCTCTCATCCAACGACTCACAGGAGCTAACATTAGAGAGGAGGCCGGTACATTTGGATAGATAAACAAGGCACAATACATAATGGTAAGAGTGGATCTAAACCTAAACGGAGAACATAGATCTAGATAAACAAGGCAGTACATAATGGCAAGAGTGGATTTGATATGCTAGTCATACTCCTGTCTAGGCCTATAGTACTCCGACTCGTAGTCGTCGTAGTAGCCGCCATCGTCGTCACTATCGTCGGATGGTGCTCTGGACTTCCTCAGAGGATCACGACCCCAAGACTGGGCGTGAGGGTAGTGCAGGCGGCGGTTATCGCCTGGCGCTGATGTAGTTCAGGACGCTCTATAGAGTCTGTCTGCCGCCCCACCACGGCTGACGACCGTCCTCGTTGAAGCTCGAAGGAGTCGGGCCGTTCTCCTCGTACCTGGCAAGCGCACTCTCACACCGATCAATAAAGAAGGCGTCCCAAGTAGGGCGGTAGTCAGGATTCCTACTAGGATTCCTCAGCTGCTCCGGCGTGAGATCGTGGTAGTAGTGGTTCGTGATGACCGTCCGACGTGCCACACCTTTAGGAACAGGAGTGACCGGCACTCCTCCGATGCTCAGCATCCAGCCGGCGGGGACGCTATAGCCGGGCGAGCAGGGGTAGTTCGAGGTCGAAAGTGCCTCCGCCTGCAGGAAGGTTAGAGTGGGTACGATAGAAGCCATGGGAGAGTGGTGAGTTTATATGTGTTTATGCCAATGGTGGCAATGCATACATACGAATCCTCCAGTTCAAATGCCCGACAGTCATGTTGATACAAAACATGTCGAAAACAAAGGTAGACTCATCAAAATACATGAATTATGCGGGTTTAATATATTATTACACAATAGTCTAGCAATATTACATGTTTGTTTTGTGCGACCTCAGATGGCATTACGCTCTCGAATATTTCATCGAACACCTCTTGTACATATGAGGGAAAAACAAGTGAGCACACCACACCAAAAAGTGAGTGGCATGAGGATTGGAGAGGGATCGCATGGCAGTGTTTACAAAAAAAAGAGAAATTCTTTGGATTTGAAGAAAAAAAGAATTCTATTAATTTTCATTTTTCATCTATTTGCTTAGTTTTTCTTAATGAAATTGAAATTATTAACTAAAGGGCAATATAGAAATAAATATACAACTTTCCATCTAGTGGGGGTCTTTTGCCCCGGTTGGTTGTACCAACCGGGACCAAAGACTATCACACGACGCGCCCTTCCCGTGCGGGCCTTCAGCACTGGTTCTCGGCTCCAACTGGGGCAAAAGACCGCCCGACCACCCGCCCCTTGCTCGCCCCGGCCCCACCGCTGCAGCCTTTTGGACCGGTTGGTGGCCGAGCCGGGGCGAAAGGGGTGCTCGCCACCGAGCAAAAGCCCCGTTCTCCACTAGTGCCAATGGATTTTGCTCCATTGCCTGCGGGCCACCCTAATAGTCTGGCCATCGGCCAATGCCGGATACACCCTTAATTGGCATATATCCGACATTCGCCAAAGCATATTCAAAGTGACCAATGCAAAACATCCTAGAAAGAACTTTTTTTCTGCATGTTATATTGGGTGCCTCTTTGCCAAGTGTGTTGTGGCATTTATCGAGCAGACATGTGAAGTCCGATAGTTTACTTTTTTTATTAGAAATGGAGGGTCTACCCTCAGCCTCTGCATAAAAATGATGCACACAGCCGGATTTTATTAAAAAGAATACAGAAACCACCAAGTCTTACAAGTGAATACATGAACCGACAAACCCTGAAGCCACCAACAAAGCGACATCTCGCTACATACAAGAATAATGAAGGGGGTGGCCAAGCACAGGACCGCATGTCCTGACAACAAACCAACGCGCATCTAAAACCGAAGGCCACACCAAGCCGTCCGATAGTCAAATTTTTATTATGTCAGCGTGGTCTGAGTTGCTTAGTTCTGCCTGGACATCCTCTCGGTCTGTTTGTACCTATAACTCTGAGAGACATAAGACCATCATGTGCAGGACGCTCCATGGTCAGCCATTGATACAGTACCTAGGGATCACACCTGAGTGAGATCACTACTGGGCTGCCACTAGCTCAATGTTGCACGTTGAATGACATCTCTTCTATTATGTCATAATAGAAGAGGCACATGACATGAGAGCAGCCAGCATGTGACGATGGATAGTAGATAAGGTAGGTGAGGCAGAGGCCCTTTGAGTGTGCCTGCAGATTTTCTCTCTTTTTCCCTTTGCTGTTTACACACACGGGGGTGCTCACTGCTCCGTTTACGCTGGACTGAGCAGCATAACTGATAGATGTCTACAAACAAGGGGGGGTGTTCTTTGCTGATTCTTTTTGGTTAAATAGCTTCCTTTGTTGGTGGAATGGGTGTTGTTGTTTTTTTTGTGTTGGAAATAAATCCACAAAAGCAAGGGCTGGTTGAAGTAGGTCATGCTCTGTTTTTGTTTTTGTTACCCGCCAAATACACATGAGGAACTGATAGATGTTTTCTTTTAATTTGTGTATAAGGTCATCTTACCATGGAAGTACAAGCAACAAGTTCCGGCAGCGAGAATAATGATAAAGGGGTTAGAGCCATCATACATGATGGTAACAAGATACGCGCCTTCAGTCAACATCTGCGTGAAGATATGAGTGACACTGAGTTGTCACAAGACCTATTCTACGAGGGTGTCAAGAGAATGGTACGTGCAAAAACAGTTGTTTTGATTAGTGTCATTTATGTGGATTAGTCATTCTATCTAAAACAACATGCATTTTTATTTGTTTTGTACTTTCTTTTTTGTATCATCAGATTGCTGGGAGTGTAAAGAGAAGAGAAAGGCGTCAAACTGTGCGCAAACAAATCAGGAAGGTCGTACCACTAAAACTATGCGAATGTTTGTTTTGTCCCTTTCTCATTTTGTTTACTGTTATTTCTAGTCTCTGAATTTTTTGTTTTTACTTGTGAGGGGGCCCTAAGATATTTTTTGTTTTTTATAGAGGACTAAAACCAACCCAACCATAGACGATGCTCTCCCTGTAGCATATAGCAGATGCAGTCTATCGTATTTCTGTGAAATCAACAAATTTGTCCTCAAGAACACTCACTATACTGATGTAGTAGAAAATATGGGGTTTGGGGACGTTTTGAAGATGACTGATGACTGCTATGTTCCAAAGGCTTTTGCACAGTGGGTAGCAGACCACGCAAACATAGAACTTGAGGCCATAGTTATAGATGGCAGGTCAATTCCACTAAATGAAGAATCTGTAAAAGATGTGTTGAATCTACCGGCAGGCAACCTCAACGTAGAAGGTGATGAAGAGACAGGGAAATTGAATTTTCTAGCTTTGTTCGGGTTAAGCGATGTGCCTCCAATTTCATACTTCGGGAACAACATAATTGCAGAGCCACTAGAAGATGCTGTATTCTGCAGATGTTACATGAGTGTCTGCTTGTCAACATTTCTATGTCCAAATTCGAACACAAAACTGAGCACCAAATACATGGGAGCATTGGTTGATGTTGAGCTGATAAAGAAACGGAACTGGTGCAGTTTTGTACAAAAATGGCTACTAGTGTACATTGCAAAATACCTCAAACAGAAAGTGAAATTGAATCGGGTCTCCCTCACACTTGGCGGTTGCATATATCATCTAGTGGTGAGTTTTTTGTTTTGCATCTAATCATTTCTGTTTGTTTGTATATATCTTTTGTGTTCTTTTTTAATCTAATCGTTTTTTTTCATCTTTTTATTTATTTTTCTACGTGGACAGGTGAGATGCCTTGATTTCATGGATTTTGGGCTGATTCAGATGTCTTATAGTTTACCAAGAATACATGTCTGGAAAGGAGAGCTGATCAAATTATTCAGTGACATGGCTATAGGAAAAATGGGAATTATGGATCACGCCAAGTGAGTGTGCTAAGCTTTTTTCCTTGTTGCGCTTCACCCTTATTACTGTTTTCTTTTTGTTTGTTCTTTTTATACGGTGCCTAGATAGGGGAGGGGGAGCACACATGCGAGCAGTTTGAAGGGCTGACTCTTTTTTATTTTACACTTGATTTTTACACGGCTGTCTCTTTTTGTTAGATAAAAGAAGAATCAGAAACTTGCTATGCTTGCGATGCAGCTGGGCGTTTAGCTAGTTTTGATAAGCGAGTTTTAAAAGATTCCATCGATGCGGTTGTTGGCAACCATGTGGCAGACAAGGTATCTTCTTTCCACCCGATTAATTTTGAAACACCCAATTCAATTTGTTTTTGGCATAGAAGTTTTCTTTGCCTGGTAGCTCTAACAATTTTCTGTTTTTTGTTTTTGTGTTTTCTGTTTTTTTTCTATGCTTTCTCTATGATTTTATAGGTCAAGGAAGACATCATAATGGATTTTGTAACTCATATGAAGGATCAGCCTTTGAAATCTTGGAACAAAGCTCACCTTCTCCTACTTGATGTTATGAGAAAGCTTACTGCTATTCCAGAGTCAATGGAGACAATCAAAGTAGACGGTTCAGAAAGCCTAGAGTTATCAAATGAACTTGAAAACAATGTAACAAGCAATTCGAAGAGGCCACACACTCGTGACGATGAAGTTCATGTAGGTTCCAAGCGGGCACGTTCAGATGACACTGAAGTTCGTAAAGAGGAAGGTATATTTTTTTTGTTGGTTCCATTTTTGTGGGATATCCTTTCCTTTTATTGATGTTCCAAAACAAAATCCCTTTTTGGTTTTCAGCCTTTTTTTTATTTCTCTTTTGTGCTTTCCCTTTTTGTATACAGGGGATGGTCACTATTATAGTCAGCAGTCCATGGGGTCAAACAATGCATTGGATAAAATAGCTATCAGGAACAGAACCGACGAACGACAAATGAACATGTTCGAGGACCATATCGAGGTTTTGTTTTTTCTCTTTTCTTTTTGCGTAGCATTTTTTTTCTTTTCCCTCCCCTTTTTTGTACTTGTGTTCTGCTACCAATTTCTATAACCTTTTTTTCTTTTCTGTATGTTTTCTGTCTTGTAGGAAACTCAAAAAGAGCAGTCATTCATTGAGAAAAGTGTCAGCCTAGACCACATGATAAAATGTTCAACAGTTTCCAAGAAAGAAGCTCATGGAAATAAGATTGAGACCAGCTCATGTGTTTTTTTTTTCAACTCTAAATTTCTTTCTTGACATCAGTTGCAAAGTTTTTGCTGTTAACTAAATCCCTTTTCTCCCCCCCCCCATAGGTGTTAATCCAATAACGGCGCTTCCGAATCAACAGCCGCAGGATGAAGAAATTAACACACACGCATATTTCTCTTGTTTTATGAACAACAGAAACCAACTAATCAATCCCTCGCTGAAAACCATTGTTGATTTAACCGCACCACAACATTTAGATATAGGTAATCCAATTTTAATACTTCATTTTATTTTGTTTTTATTATTGTTTAGCTCTCTGTCTATCCCATTTTGCATGTATGTCTCTCTCACTGTATATTTTTTTTTCTTTTTTCATCAGACCAAAAGCTGTTTGAGATAGAGTTTAAGCCAGGAAGCCCGATGACCAGGCGTAGAGTACTTGAAGAAGCGGGAAAAAAATATAGATTCAAAGACGATTCGGTACCTTTTTACAGGATTTATGAGGGTGAAGACGATTACGGAACTAATATCGAAGAGGCTGAACTGTGGCGTCCTATAGGGAAAAGCGACAATGAGTATAACAAGCTTGTTGAGGTAGTTTCTGTCTCTCACTCCCCCGTGTATTTTTTTGTTCATTTTTTCCCATGCATACAAGAGTGAAGTGGTTATCCTCATGTATATCGCTGACCAATTAGTATTGACTAGATACATACATACATACACGCCTAAAATCTGCATCTGGTGGTGTTGTCGATCAATCAGGTTAGCATGCTAGTTGTGCATGTATATTCTTAATTGTAGGTGTAAGGGCAAATTGCAATTATTGCTCAAAATGCACAAAGTACACATCCCTGTTGAGATACTTTGATTTCACGTATGTTGGTTTAAAGGTGTATGAAGGGTTTACTTGCTTGTTGTTTGTATGTTTTGCAGTCGCATCCAGGCATACAGGGACTAGAATGGCGGGTGTGTTGTCTTTTGTTTCTGCTTCCTAGTAGCTTTTCTTGCAGTTTTTTTAGTCGGTAGGGGAGTGTTGTTATTTTTTTGCTGATATAAAAACTAGCTACAGGGGGATTTTTTTTAGGAGCCATGAGTTTTACAACACCGCAATTTTTTGTTTCTTTTTTTTTACAAACCGATTATTTTTGCCACCTCTGAAACTAGGATAACATTGCAAAGGCAGATGCCAAGAGTGAATATACACACAAAGAGACTGTTTCCAGCGTCCAGTGCGCGCAGCAAATGCCCAATGACAGTGTGACTTGTGTGCAGAAATTACCGAGTTATGATTGTCTGACGGACAATCCACGAGCACTACTAAAGATCAAAACACCTTTTGTGTTTTTCAGTTATTTTCGTTGTGCTCGATATATATATGTATATCATTTTGCTTCGGCTGTGTTTTTGCTCCCCATCTAAAATTTGTTAAGTTCTTTTTTTTTTGGCAATAGGATTCCGAACAGAGGTATAAATTCCAAGGGAAGGCAGTCATTTTGGGGCGCAAGCTATTCACTGACGAGTTTGGTGCCAGAATTGAAGACGATCTTAATATGACACCACACAACGAGATCAACGACCAAGCCAATGTGACATTTTTGCCCCTCCCCCCCTCTTTTTTATATGAATTAGTTTTGCTCTTTTATTTTGCATTCCCACTTTTCCAAGTTCTCAACTGTTTGAGTCACAAGAAGCTGTTACCAACTTGCAACCAGTAGGCAAACGATGCGCAAGTAGACATTTCTTTTTCGAATGACTACCAAGTAGATACTATGTGCAAGTAGGCATGAATCAAAAAATGAGTTGAAACTAGTAGGCAAGCGGTGCGCAACCAGACATAAATCATTACGACAAGTTGCAGGGTTGTTGTAAACAATGTGAAATTAAACATGGGGTTTTCGTTTTTTTGTTTCAGTTGCATGTACTAGGCAAGCGATGCGCAACTTAGCACCACAAATGATTTTTGAAGGGGTAGCCAGTAAACAATAAGCTAGTAGGTACCAGTTTTTTGATCTGTGTTTTCAGTTGCATGTACTAGGCAAGCGATGCGCAACTAGCACCACAAATGGTTTTTGAAGGGGTAGCCAGTAAACAATAAGCTAGTAGGTACCAGTTTTTTGTTCTATGTTTTTCAGTTGCATGTACTAGGCAAGCGATGCGCAACTAGCATCACAAATGATTTTTGAAGGGGTAGCCAGTAAACAATAAGCTAGTAGGTACCAGTTTTTGTTCTGTGTTTTCAGTTGCATGTATCAGGCAAGAGATGCGCAACTAGGGAATCACTATGATAAAGTAGCAGCATACTAGCAAACAATGAAATTTTAGACACCTGGGTTTTGTACTTGTTTTTCAGTTGCAGCAAACAATGAGCTAGTAGGTACCCGTTTCTTTTTTGTTTTTTTCAGTTGCATGTATCAGTCAAGAGATGCGCAACTACGAATCACTATGATAATTTTTTTTCAGTTGCATGTATTAGTCAAGAGATGCGCAACTACGAATCACTACGATAAAGTAGCAGCGTACTAGCAAACAATTAAAATTTAGACACCTAGTTTTTGTTACCTGTTTTTCAGTTGCAGTAAACAATCAGCTAGTAGGTACCAGTTTCCTTTTTCTTTTTTTTTTCAGTTCCATGCAGCAGGCAAGAGATGTGCAACTAGGAATCACTTATGATAAGTTTGCAGGGGGTACTACTAAACATTGGGCAACCAGAAACCATTTCTTCTTCTTTTTTTCAGTTGCATGAATCAGGCAGGCGATGCGCAACTAGACATGTCTATCATAAGTTGCAAGCAAGCTAGATAAACAATGTGCAACTAGACACCAGCTTCCTTGTTTTATGTTTTTTTTTCAGTTGCATGAATCAAGCAAGATATGCACAAGTAGAGAACACTGTGCTAAGTTGCAGGGTAATAGTAAACAAAGTGCAAGTAGACACACCTTTTTTCTGTTGCATGTATCAAGCAAGAAAGGCACAAGTAGGCATCAATAAGATAAGTAGTAGGGTACTAGTAGTAAAGCAAGAGAGCGTATGTCAACTGTTTTTCATTTGTTTTTACGGTACTTTAAACTGTTTTTCCTTTTTCTTGTTTCTAGCTTGCTGTAATTTATTTTGGTTTTTGTTATAATCAATTGCAGCAGTCCTCACCAGAAATACAATTTATTGTTGAAAAGAACTTCAAGATAACTTGCAATAACATGACCATGGAAAGTGATTCATTTTACAACACACGATTAACTCTCGGGAGTTCAAACTGTACTCACGGCAAAGAGAATTGTTTTCAGCAAAAAAGATAATTCCTCCAAGCAAGTACATAGTTTCTCCTTATGACAATTTCCCAAGGAGTTCCATCACAGCACAATAACCTAAGTTGTATGAGTGCCTAACAACAATTTGCGATTCGCCAGAGTTCCAAGGGAATGTTGTTTTTTTGGTTATGTATATGAATTATTTTTTCAGTCATTGTGTTTTAAATTAACTTTTCCCCTCGTTCATCCCTTTTTTTATTTTTCTTGCAGTACATGGGCCATAAACATCGACAATTGTATAGTGTCTTTAGGACAGTTAGGAAAATCTTTCAAAACTGGAGGCTGGATAGAAGCATATGTCATAAATGCATTCTGCCGGAAACTATTCAGAGACAACCACCCAAGAAACTCGAACAACCATTACTTCTTTCACACATCATCTGTGAGTTCATTTTTCCTTTTTACCACATAAATGAACTCTGTCTTTTACTTTATATTATGTGCAAATATTTTTTCATCGCACCTTTTTTTTTTTCTTTGTGGTCCTTGCATATAATCTAAATTGCTAGCCATTCATTACAGGAATACTTCCTTGAGAAATACAAGAGTGAAGCCGGACGTTTGAGGTGGAGAGATAATGTAATAAGGTCATTTATTGGAGCAGGTTCAGCCAAAAAGCTACACTTGGTTGAGAGGGTAATTTTTTCTTCTTTTTTCTGCTACAATTATGTTTGAATTACAACATCCTTTTTCAACACAACTTTTAGTGGATCTTTAGTAGAATATCTAATTGAATTACGTGTTTGTTTTTGTTTTTGTTCGCAGTTGTACTTCCCATCAGAGTATGAGTCCCATTGGTTTGTTTTTGCTGTTGATCTAAAAGCTAGGAATTTTATCTTCTTGGAACCGCTTTTTGGAGAGAATAGCAGCTATCACCTAAATATCAGAGAGATGATGCTAAGTTGTTTTTACCCGATTTTTTATTTAGTGTAATTTTATTTCTACTTAACTCTGGAGTTTTACCCTTTTTTACTCTATGTTTTTTATTGATCTCTCTATTCAAACCAGAAAAGCAACTTCACGAGGACTTGGCAAGAAAGTGAGCAGAAGAATATCGAATTCCAAAATTTTGGACGAATCTACCCAAGAGTACCAAAACAAACAGGAGGGTAAGCGATCTCCAATTGCTTTTTTTATTTGTTGTCTTTTGATGTTTTTCATGATAAATACACCCCAAGAGTACAAAAAATATAAGTCTATGCACATTCATAGTACAACAATTTTTGTGTTAACGTTTTTGCGCTCTTCTCAACACAGTGATGACTGTGGAGTTTTCGCCATGAAGTTGATGGAATTGTGGTGCCCTCGGAACCCAATGTCTTGCATTTTCTCTATGAAAGATATTCCTTACTTCCGGATGAGGCTAGCACTCGACAATTTATTCATTGAACACAATAAACAGGAAGCTTTGAAAAACCTTATTCAGAACTTCAATCTAAAGGTTAGCTCTTTTTGCTCCATCAGAATTCATCTTTTTACATGTTTTTTAAATTTTCACCTATATGTTTTCCCGGCAAATAAAGCCCCCTGCTAAATAAGCAAATAATCCCTTGTCATGACATTTTACTCCTTTATCCTTATCTTCTTTTTGAACTGTATATTTGGAATTCAAGATCAATTCAAAGCACTAGAACGAATCTCCAAACGCAAGTTCGAATCCAGGAAGAAACAGGAATGCGTGACTCCCCGTAAAAAACGGATTTTGAATGCAGTCTGTGTCACTGTTTTTTTTCAGAAAAACGATTTTATGAAAACAGATTTGCGGCACAATACGTTTCCTGTAATCTCCATGTCCCCCAAAACATGATACACTGAATACATGATGTAATACCGTGTGTTCATTCCACTTTGTTCAGTTTCTGCCAGAATCATTATTTTTTGTTTTTCTTGCTTTCTTTTTCCTGCATTTTTCTTTGATGATTTTACTGCAGGTTTCTTTTTGTTTTCGGACCAACTGCTTTTAGGAAAAGGGGGGGGGAGGAGGAGACAGAGGAGCACACGTGGATTTTCACCACAGGTACAATATTCATACGAAATTTATATTACAAGATTTTTTTGGTCCCTTCACTGAAGAATACATCATCTACTTCACACAAGCATGACAGCATCATAACTGATACTAGTAGAGACAGATAAAACTACTATTAGTTCTTTGCTCTTTTTTTCTCAACCATCTAGGAAAGTTCTCCTTGTTCTTCTTTATCTGATACTGCATGTTTAGTTGGTTTGCGTCTTGACTTTGGTGCACTCGAACCACCTGCAAAATTGTTTTTGTGTTTGATTTTTTTTAGCATTTATGCCCTGATAACAAATGAAAGCATTTAATCTTTTCATAAAAAACAAAAGAGCACTGAATTAAGAGTTAGAAAGGGGGAGATAACAACCTGTGCTCTTTGTAGTTTTTTTCTTCTGAAAAAATGATTTTTTAATGTGCAAATTTGTGCACGTTGCGATATTGTGCCCATGCGAACCACAATGGCTGAAAGTGATTTGTTGTTTTGGAACAATATGTTCCACTAGTGTTTTCTGCCTTCCACCAACTGTCGGCCGCCCTTTTGAAGGAACAAATTCAGGGTCAACTAGCTTATCTGCATAGCCATCAACAACCTCCATAGCAGGCATGGAATGTTGCTTGCCAGCCTGCTTTGCATTTTCTTCTCTCAACTCTTCTAGCTTGCAAAGTTCATCTAGCTTCTCCTCTATTTTCTTTCATTCATTAACCAGTAACAAATACCTCTCATTTGTTTTTGAACCTTCTGAGGCCAAGTCAATTAGTCTTTTAGACAACATGTTGAACCTGAAATGCGAGTCGCCTGCTGTCAGTTCTAGCGGCACATTGAACTGCTTGTCCCTCAAGTATTTCCTTTCTTTTGGCCTCCATCTATCAATGAAGTACTTCTCTGGAAGCTCTGGGCTGTTTAGATGCGTAAGAACCCGAAGAACATGGGAACACAACAAACCATCTTTTTGAAACTTGCCACAAATGCAAGAAAAATCTTCAGTCTGGAGATTGATCAAAACTAAATATCTGCGAGGCCTAAAATCCTTTAAACCAACCAACCTAGTCTTGTAGACTTCATATCTTATGTTCCTCTCAAGCTCATCAACATGCATTTTTGCAGTGAATGCTATATGCTTTTGAAACTTGTAGAAAATCTGTCGGTTATAGATTTGCCCAGCTTGTAACTCAAGGTCACTACGCACCCAATACGTAGGGTCTGTAGTTCTTGTTATTGAGTCCTGCTCCCTTTCTCTTTCTTCTGTGTTGTCTATTATTCTCTCGCATTCACCAAGGAAACCGATCACACTGTATGTAGAGCCCACATTGTCCTTGAATACTGCATTTGTCCCTTCACTCCTTGTAGTTGAGTGAATAAAGGGGAAAAAATCTGTCTTGAAGTATACCGGGACAAACTGCTTTCTTGTGTTCCACATAGTTTGAAGAAATTTGACATGCCCAACCTGATACTTCTGTACCATTTCTTGCCAAAGCTGTTCAAACTCCGCTTCTGTTAATGAATTCCGAAGTACATCTGTGAATTCAGCATGAAGTTTTGGCTGTTTGGCAAACATTCTGCCACACTTCTCCCCAGCCTTTTTCTTCACATGAAAAAAGCAATTTCTGTGCCTACAACCAGTAAAACAGCAGGAACAACATTTTTCATGGCTTTATCCTGATCTGTTATTACTGTGATAGGTACTTTGCCTCCCATACAGTGGAGAAAAGTTTCAAAAAGCCATGTGAAAGTTGCTATCGTCTCGTCCTGTATAATAGCACAAGCAAAAAGGCAGTTATTTCCATGACCAGTAATGCCAACAAACGGCGCAAACGGCATGTTATAGCGATTGGTCTTGTAGGTTGTGTCGAAACTAAGGCAGTCACCATATAGATCATACATCCATCTAGATCTGCCATCTGACCAGAATATGCTTTGAACCTTATTGCGCGGACCAAGTTCGAAAGCATAGTAGAATCTTGGATCATCAGCTTGCTTTTTTCTAAAGTATTCGAGCACCTGTGTCATGTCATTCTTATTGCTTTCTGACGTTATGGCGTGTCGGACATTGCTCACATCTTTTTTAGTGTAAGGGACAGCTCGAATGCCCCCCCTGAGATAAGACAAAATCGCCATCATCTTCCTTGTCGGCAACTTGACCGAGTTAAATGTTCTGATTAACATTTTCTCCTCGTCAGTCATGTGCTTGTGTGAATGAAGAAACTTGGATTCTTCGGGGGGAGAAAGTTCATGGTTGTGTTCTAGATCAATGGCTATAACATGCCATTTCCCATCCTTCAGTGTGATAACCATCTTTGCTTGACAGTCAGTTATCTCTATCACATTCCTTTTCCGTTTTCTCGTGTTCTCAGCCGGCACAATCCCTGTTTTTTCTTGCCTCCTTAGGAGCTTCTGTTTCTTTCTTTCTTCATAATAGACTCATCTAGGATTTTCCCTGACCTGTTGCACCTGTATGTGTGTCTTGTCGCAGCCCCTGATGCCACCCTTTTTCCATGATAGGTTCCAGCTTTTTTAATTGAAAACCCACAAATAGATGCATACTCATTGTAGAAAACATATGCCAACTCCTCAGAATCAAATACTTTATTCAAATGAGGAACATGGTGGATCCGCATTTCTTGACTACAGCTTTGTGCAGCAGCAACGCTGTCATTTTCCAGGAATATGAGGATGTCCTCCTGTGTGAGCTGTTCTGCACCAGGCTCTTCATTTGTTGCCACTCTTTCATGCGATTCATCTTGTAATGTTTCTCCAAACAAGTCTGGGATATCATGCATGTTCATGTCCCCCCTCATCCGAATCAATGTCATGACTTTCACAGCCTGCTTGATCAGTAGCCTCTGCGACTCTTTCATTTGCCGCTTCACTCGATAAATTGGGTGTTTCATTGAGTTCATGACTACAAGCTCCTGGTATGTTCACATGATCAAATGCAGCTTTCGCTCCTTCAGTGCAATTAGAGAACCAATCCAATCTATTACCATCATCAAGTTCACTTCTGAGCGTTTGACTCTGCGCAAGGCTTTCATCATTCTGACTGCTAGAGAAATACCGCCCTGTGATCATAAACAACTTGTTCTGCATTTTTTAAGAGTAGACTCTTATAGTTAGAGAAAATAGGCTAGATGACACATTTATAAGTGGAAAAATCATATGTTGATCTTTTGCATACCTCAGACCCCATAGGCTCATGAATCATGTTACCAAATCCTCCAAATAAGTTCTGCAAAAAAAATCATTTGAGATTCTTAGAATTCTTGTTGTCACTTTTATTTTTTGGTTCACCAATGACTAAATAAGGAAGTACCTCGATGCCATCATTGGGATCAGACGCAAGCAACATCTCTGTAAAAGACATGTTTGTCGCTCTAGACGACCCAACCTGTTAACGAAATGCAAATTTGGTTTTTGTCATTCTTGGTTTTTTGTCACTGGGAGTTTTTCAGTTAAATGTTGTTTTGTTCTTTTTTTTTGCTAGTTACCTGATATGGGTGCCCAAGAAATGCGGAACTCTTTGCTAATGAATGGTTCATTTCATTCGGAGGAATCTGCTTAACACAGTAAACGTGACGGCATTAATAAAAAAACAACAACTAGAAGTAAGCTATTTTTTGTTGACCAGTTTTGCTTTTTTCCACTTCACCTGTGTACATATGATGCTTGCAGTTTCCTCATCAACCCCTGCAATTTATTTTTCAAGTAAACAATTTCATTCAGTGCTTTTTCCAAAAAACAAATGGAGTTAAAAACCATTTGTACAGTTGTTTGTACAATGCAGTTTCTCATACAAATCTAAGATCAAGAAATAATTGTGCAGGTTAGGGAATAGGGAAGAGAGAAGTGTAGACTGCCACAAACAAATCAACAGCAATTCAAGATCCATGTAAGTACCTTCATCCTCAACTGCTTGCTGTTGCAGCTGATCTCCTGAGCTTTTTCCGGTCATAGTTTTGGCCTTTTTCTCAGCGTCCCCTTCCATCTACTTGCTGTGGATTTCTCCCAGACAACCTCCCCCACTGATTTTTTCACACCCCGTGAGTGTCCCCTTACTTCTACTTCTTGTCCACAGCACCTACACTCCCTTCTTTCTCTCCTTTTTCACCTTTTATTCCCCTCTGTTTCTTCTTTGCCCCTGGATGTTCAGACGATCCTTCTCTCTCACTCCCTCACAATTGCTGCTTTCCCTTCCGATCCACAAAGCTAACACATAACATATGGAGATCTAGATCTAGAGTGGTTGTCCATGGCGGCTACCAGACAAAACCATCGGCAGGGAGCCCCAGGGAAGAAAAGGGAAGGGGGGGCAGGGGTTAACACGGGGGGTTTTCCTGCTGCTACTAAGACAAAGTCTTTCGTGCACCCGGTAGTAGTTTGTCTTGTAGTGCCTTTTTTTAGCTGGGCTTTTGCATGTACGTTTTGTCTGTGTGTCTGCTACTGCATTTTTTTGCTGGGCTCCAGTTCACCTTTTTGCTGGGCTTCGTTCACAGGGAAAAAGCGGGAGTGCACAGAGGGCCGTGGACAAGGAAAAGAGGCAAAATACAACAACAAGTCAAGACACCGAAACAACAAACCGGCCACAAAAGCTGACGTCAGCAACTCGACTGAGATTTAGTTAAATCTTACTCGACTGAGATATAGGGAGTCCCAATTGTAAAATATTTACCGGCCTATGCATGTGGTATACTAGCCAGAAGGAGAGTATACCTCGCGCGTTACTGCCATGATAGCTTTAAAAGCTATAATATATTGTAAACAAAAGTTTGCAAGAGATGTGATATATTATGTTTTCCAAGTGAACAAGTAAAATTCTACTGATCAAAGCATATATATTCAAAATTATTAATATAAATGATTGGATGCTTGAAGAGGATATGCATGTGTAGTAGTGATTAATGAATATTAGTGGAGATGACATGGACAATTGGTTGGTTAGAAAAATAGATTGTGTGGATAGATTGCATGTTGAAATAGAAAAATCATAAATGCATTCTAGTAAGGTTTACTTTGTAAGAAATATAGATAGATAGCCCAACCAAGACACAATCGTATTCCATCCAAGTTCCCTGACCGGGTGACCGGCGAGCTCCTTCCTTGCAATGCAATATAGCCCATACGTAAGGACATATGTTAGACTGCCAAATTTGAGTAGGTTTGACTCAAACTGGATTACCTGTTGCGCCGATCAGCGTAAATGCGCGATTTATCGTAAATTTCTTAGCATAAAACAACTTTGTAGATTAATTATAGGATCACATCCTTGCAATGCAGTATACTCTACGCAACTTGTTGGACCAACTGGCGCACATGTCCGAGTAAGAGCAAGTTTATTGGCATAAATAATGAACATAATAAGCTACTCCTACTATCACCAACTTGCCCAAATGTCCGAGTTAGAGCAAGTTTATTGCCAAAGTGATGACATGTGGGACCCAAAGAGTGCCCCAGTTGTGGCATATGTGGTCAAACATTGCCGTGTGCACAAACACGGTAGCGGGTGACCAAAAACGCCAGACTGAACATGTAGGCCCCACGTGTCCTCTTTGACATGTGCAAACACACGGTAAAGAAATAATAATAGCATATTCCTTTTTTGGTCCTCTTTGCTGTGTGCATAGCATATTAATCAACAGATTCATCAAATACATCACGTGATCACACAATATGATCCAAAATGCATAAAAAGATCACAAATATCATTCATAACATCCAATTTCGTCCATAGCATCATTATTACAACAAGGTAATTCTTACATCGAAGTAGCATGACAATAGAAGCAACCAAGAAATCACTTTTGCCATCGATGTCCGCTCCAAGCTACAATTCATGTAAAACACGAGAGAAAAATAAAAACACGTGAGAATCGAATGAAATTGTTCTACACATGTACATATGAATAAAAGAAGTAGCATCGCTATTAAAATAACGAGAAACTGACATACATGAGAAATATTACACGGACACTAAGCTTGTGATATCTTAGTTGAATAGAAGCATAAAAATCATTCAACGTGAGGAGTAGCGAGTTGACAGTACTTATCTAAATCTAAGTGAGACATGAATATAAGTTTTGACAGTAGGTTATAAGGTTTATAGCTAATTAACCACTTGGCTCCTGAGAACGGCGAAGTATGGTCTGGTGTGGCTCCTCGTGATGCTCCGGCAGTATGGGACATGGGTGATCCATTTAAGGCCACGATAGAGGCACCAGTGTCCTACATGCATGATAATTAGATGGTTAGCACTGGTTAGAAGGAAATGATAACAATATGTAAACTCTTTGTAAATCAGAACTTACGGTACGGTCCGCTGATGGATGAATCACCATTGCTCCAGCTACGCCAAATGGCATTTGCGAAAGATCCCACATACCGTGTTGTTGGGACGCACTCTCCATATTATGTTTTACTAGTCGGGTTACTAAATGAAATAGAAGACTACTGCTAGTATGTAATGCACATGAAACACACCATTTGACATGCCACCGACGGCGTGAACTGTCGCACACCTAAATGTATGGCAGTAAGGTGGTGACCCGAGTTGGTTCATTATGCCCTTTGGGTGACACCTTGGACATGGGGTCGAATCGTGCGTCTACTTGTTCACCCTCTGAATGAGCAAGGTTTCTCCGAGCTCATCGTCCTTGGCATTGTTATCTAATGGTGGACGTTGCCCTTCGAGGTCGGTCAGTGCGGAAGAAAGCGATGGTCGAGGTGGTTGTGGGCCGCCGAGGGTTATCTGGGAAGGCTAAGGTAGATCTGCGGGGGAGTGGGACGAGGTTGAGCTTCTTGCGGTCGGGGTGGTCTGGTGATATGCTCCCCAACTCCGGTTAAGTGTCGCCCAAACCTGGTGGTGGCCCGGTGACTCGTTGTCCCATTCCGGCGTTGGCCCGATGATGCGCCATCGCGGTCTGGCGTTGCTCCGTCGTATGTCGGCTGGGCTCCGGTAATGCTCTTCCCCTTTACGATGGTCGGACGGTGGAGCGTCGGCCGTCATCCCCCTCTTCTCGCCTCTCTTGTCTCTCTTCCCTCATGAATGTTTTGATCACCTCGAGTTGAAAATTTAGGATGAAATAACTCATTTTTTTTGCACGAAGTTTAACTTGGCAAGGGAAAAGGGGAGGGGGCGGGGTGTTCAAAGTTGGTTTGGTGTGTCCCTATTAGCCGGGGAACAGGCAAACCCACGTAACTTGTTGGATGCTCGGCTCTTTCACTGCCGCGCCATACATACTGGTTGCAAAAAATGTGCAAGTTAGTAGCCAGCTGGAACACGTGTGTCGTCGGTTATTTTTCATTTTACCCCTCGGTGTTTGGAATGTCAACCCGCGGTACAACATTTAAGTTACTACAAGTTTTACGTTTTAGCCTCTTGGACCGCTTCGACGGAGATACACACAGGCGACCGACCCAGCACTGCCGTAGATCCCCTCCCTCCTCTGCTTATCCTCTGCGGCGAGATGGATGGAGATGGAGCTCATTGTTCTACACAGAGGAAACTGGCCGTGGGCGGCGACGAGGGCGCCTATACTTGGTGCAGATGCCCGGGAGCTGTTCGGCTGCGGCGGGCGACGGAATTAGGCTGTGACGTTGGGCATAGGAGCGGCTACCCATGCATGCCCTGCCATACGCTGCTCTGCCATTTGTAAGGTTCCATGAAATTTCAGATGCAAGGAATGTGTTCGATATAATTCCCGGGAGAAGTTCGTACACGGCTATGATGTTGGGTATCACAATCCCCGTGACCACTGTCTGTCCATCCGTTTGTCTCATGTCTCCCTTCTGTCCCCAAACAATAGAAGCCCCACATGACGACGAACGCAATATAATCGAGCCGGTCGCCAGCGCCATAGAATTGGCGACTCTGGCAGCGATGTCGGGCAAGGGGCAGGATTCGCACATTATCGATTTGGAGGACGGATGGAAGTTCATGGAGAAGGCATATGCAAGCGTTAATATCCTCGACGGCATATGGAAGTTCATGGACGGATTGACATCGTTCTGATTCTGGAATCAATCGCCGCATGTGTCGTGGTTCAGGGCATGGCGGACATATGCACCACGCGCTCGTCCGGATTTGCGGAGGGAGGAAGACGCAGGTAATTCGATTTTCTCCTATTCTCGGCTAGCAGCAAGCAGGGACGAGCTATCAGCCTCTGCACGAGAAGGGCAAACCTGCGGATTATGCAGAAGGAAGATCCAACCTCACGTGATTTCCCTGCCAACGTTTGCTTTTGCCGCTGCCCTGCCTCGACAGCTTTCAGTTGCTCATTATAGATGAATTGTTCTCAAAACTGTGCAGGATCAGAGTATTATAGCAGAGCTAGCTGCGACAAACATTAAAGCATGGACGAGCTCATGAAGAAAATCTGGCCTCATTTTGTTGAATGCAGAGCAAGCTAGAGAACAGAAAATACAGAACAAAGCTTCACCTAGCGCACGAATTTTGTAATAATTAAGTATGCAGCTTGATTCCTCAGCACACTCTTGCTGCGCTAAATTAACAACATGGAAGCTGTTTGGTTACATGAGGTAATTATTTTTCATGTTTTACATGAGGTAAATATTTTGGATCCCTTTCTAATAAAAAAATAATTTGGATCCCATATTTTGCACAATCTAATACGTACAATTATTTATCTTTTCAAATAAGGGAAAAGGTGGTCCTAAATTTGAGAAGATGGCGGAAAAAATATTCTTTGATTTTCTATTTTTTGCTCTAATTTGTTTTTTGATATTCAATTTTCTTGTTTTTGAGTAAATCATATGCATTTTTCTATATTGTATGATGAGTGGTTTATTTCCGAATCCCATGAACCTTTTTTAAACTTGCGAATGATTTTTTATAGTAGTTAAAGTATTTCTTAAATTCACAAACATTTTAATACTTACGGTGAATAGTTCTTTTGATCCGTGAGCTTTTTTGAAATTCACGAATATTTTAAAAATTCGTCAATGAACAATTTAAAATCTGTTATTCCAGAACAAGAACATTTTTAGATTCATGCGTATTTATAATCCATGTTTTTCAGATCTAGGATCATTTTAAAATCGTGCGTGATATTTCTAAAACCATGAATATTTTTTAAAAATTTACAAACATTTTAAATTCATGCCATAATATTTTTTTTCAGTCTGTGAATAGTTTTTTTCAAATTCACAAACAGTTATACAATTTATGCTTGAATATTTTTTAATGCATAAACTTTTTTAAATTAGGGAACATTTTTTTTTACCAAAGGTCCAAATAAATAGGAACATTTTTTTCGTTTCTCTTTGTTTTTCCATTGTGGAACCCGACCCGGTTTTGAACAGGGCAGAGTAACCAGAAGGAAGGACACAGCAAACCCGTTTATTTTTGGCTTCTGCTTCGGTGTCTCCCCCTAACCAAACTTAAATACATTAACGGCTGAGATCGCTCCATACCCCTTCGTAACTAAGGGTATGATGATCATTGACAAACTATTAAATAGTCATTACCGATTAATTGAGCCTTGTGTTAGCATCATTTTCCTACAATTAGAAATTTTTTTGATGTGTGTGAGGATTGCCTATAGTAGAGCTACATGGTTAACGCTTTTTTACATCGGACAGTTCTCGGGCAGATTTCTAGTTAGTATACATATGGTCGTATGGTCATTGTGTATGAGATTCGCAAGGCCAGTGAAATCTAATATATTAACAACTAATTAACAATAATTATTTGTAATAAAGGACAATACTGTCCCTTTTATGTTTTGGGAAGTGGGAGACACCGAACTTGTTTGTTTGAGATTAGGCTAGCCATAGTGGGAGTATCATAGATAGTATCATGCATGCCACGTTGGCAAAAATCTGATGTGGCACACCAATTAATGAAGAAAGAGATGATAGTGGTATCTACCTATGTTACGGTATCATAGCACGCAAAATTAGATATTTTAATTGTAGATAAATCTTGTACACATATTTGTATGGGGATTCTACAAAACAATAAATACTAAGGAGCTATGATACTAGATTATGATACCATGCATTATATGGGTAGTATCATACACTAATACCATATGCATGATACTAGTCTATGATACTCCCCACTATGACTAGTCTTAACGTGAAAGAAGCTAGCTACCACGTGGACCAAGGACAATGCAAAAGGAACAGTAAATGCAACACCCAGTGGGTGACTTCAACGCTGGGGCTACGCACGCCCTCGTAAACAGACGCTTAGGAGATCCCAACTCCTTGTCCGCGAATAAGTGTTCATTTTTCTTTTTTGGCAGTCAAATTTACTGAACTTTGACCAACTTTATATGGAAAATTACTAACATTTATGGCACCAAATTAGTATCAATAGATTTGTCTTGATATGAAGTTTCAAAATATATCGTTTTGATTTCACATATGTTGGTAATATTTTCTATAAAGTTGGTCAAATTTTAAAATGTTTGACTAGTATAGAAGCTACATGTACACTTATTCGTGGACGGAGGGAGTACGCGGAACGCTTCGAGCAGTTTGGTATGTGCTCAGCCCACAACCGTACCAGAACTATATCATCTTTTTGTTGATCAAGGACCCTATGTAAGGACATGTCTCAGATTAGCAGACTTCAATTGGTTTGACACAAATCCCCATACTGCCCAGATCCATCAATTTCCACCTGGTCAAGCACAACGAGTACCCCTCACTCCTCCCGTGCTCCCGATGCCTCCTGTTCTCAAATGTTACTTTCAACTCTTCTGTCCGTTTCTCCCGTATCATCCCTGTTGTCTACATGAGTGCCCATATAAATGATATGCAACTAAAAAGGCTCAACAAAGATGCAGCGTGAAGTGATATCTAGTTGGAGTGTTATATATAAGGAGGAACGTATCATTCACACAAGTGAATGTTGTTGGAGTATTAATTATTTGCATGTAGATGTATGTTCTCAATCAATGCAAGTTGTACGTGCAGCCACTTTGCCTTTAAAGGTCAAGCTTACATATTTTTTTTTAGAAATGGGAACCTTGCCCCAGCCTCTGCATTTAGACGATGCACACAGTCGGACTTTTTTTATTAAAAAGATAAATCATTCTAAGTATTACTTATTACAAATCATCGATCACTCAAGGTGGCTACAAAAATCAACTAAGCAAAAAACGCGCGATCATGCATATAAACGTCTAGCATGCAGCTACCCAACCTGGCTGTAGATAGCCCGAACGACCGCCATCAGTCGGGCACAGACTGAATCCATAAGTCCTCGCTGGTCGACAGGGAGGAGAAAGGAGCACATCTGAATAAAATAAACCGCCTTGTTTACAACCTGCAAAAAGTGAACATGTTCCTGCTTGTTAAAAACAACATCATTTCGACACGTCCAAATAGTCCATAGGAAAGCGGCGACCCCAACTCGAATTCTGGCCTTTGTTTTCCTATCGATGCCATTTAGCCAACTACCAAACATATTCGTAATGCTAGTAGGTGGATAAATGCTGAACGTGAAATGAAGAAGACGCCAAATATCACGAGCAAAACTACAAGAGATAAAGAGGTGCTCAACCATTTCATCCTTATCACAAAAAACACATTTTTGAGATCCGGTCCATCTTCTTTTAATCAAATTATCTTTTGTTAAAATAACTTTTCTATTCAAAAACCATAGAAAGATTTTAATCTTAAGCGGTATCTTTAACTTCCACAAGTACTTACGCAAGAATACTGTGGAACCATGTAACAAATCATTATAATATGATTTAACCGAAAACCTCCCATCCATGGAAAGACGCCATAAAAAAGAGTCATCATCATTGGTTAGAGATACGCTCATTAACCTCTCAACCAAATGTAACCATAACTCTCTTCTAACCCCCACAATAGGTCTCCGGAACCCTATATTAAGAGGATTATGGGATAGCACGTTTGCTACCAGCACATCTTTATGATCAACAATATTATACAGGGCAGGATATTGTTGTGATAACGGATTATCACCTAACCAAATATCTTCCCAAAACCTAACGCTCTGCCCGTCCCCAAAGATAAACCCACCACGCGAGAAGAAATCATGTTTGACCCGCATAATACCTTTCCAGAAGGGAGAGTCCGTATGTTTAGCCTTAACTTGAGACAACGTTTTGTCTCCTAAATATTTGTTAGACAGTAATTCATGCCAAACCCCTTCCCTCTCTAACATTTTGAAAAGCCATTTACTTAGCAAACACTTGTTTTTTGTTTCGAGCACCTCAATTCCCAAACCCCCTGGTCTTTGGGACGACACAAAATATTCCACTTAGATAAACGATATTTCTTCTTCTTCATATCACTCTGCCAAAAGAATCTCGAACGATAGAAATCCAAACTCTTTCTGACCCCCACCGGGATTTCAAAGAAAGATAAAAGAAACATAGGTAAACTGGTGAGCACGGAGTTAATCAGTATAAGACGATCTCCATACGAGAGTAACTTCCCTGCCCAAGAGCTCAACTTCTTTTCAAACCTATCCTCGACAGGTTTCCACTCCTTATTTAACAACTTTCGATAATGAATCGGGATGCCCAAATACCTAAACGGCATCTGACCCACCTCACAGCCAAAGATTAAACGATATTCATCTTGGGCCTCAATAGCTTTGCCAAAACAAAAAATTTCACTCTTATGAAAATTAATCTTCAATCCTGAGAGCTGCTCAAACATCGCAATAATGAGTTTCATATTAATAGCCTTCTCGAGGTCATGCTCTAGGAATAGGATCGTGTCATCTGCATATTGAAGAATTGATACGCCACCTTCGACAAGGTGTGGTATCAATCCTCCAACTTGGCCATCTTGTTTAGCCCGATCAATTAAGACAGCCAACATATCCGCCACGAGGTTTAAAAGGATAGGAGATAATGGATCCCCCTGCCTTAGACCTTTGAGAGTTTGGAAATAATGACCGATATCATCATTCACCTTAATCCCAACACTACCCCCCTGGACGAAAGTAGCAATCCACTTACACCATAAAGGAGAGAAACCTTTCATCCGCAAAACTTGTTGCAAAAAAGACCAATTAACCTTGTCATAAGCTTTCTCAAAATCAATTTTAAAGAGCACTCCATCCATACGTTTCCTCTTTAGTTCATGGACCGTTTCATGCAGCACAACTACACACTCAAGAATATTTCTTCCAGGGAGAAAAGTTGACTGTGTGGGCCGAATGACTTTCTTCGCAATAGAAGTTATTCTGTTAGTACCCACCTTAGTAAAAAAATTGAAACTAACGTTTAAGAGACAAATAGGTCTATATTGTTCAATTCTACTTGCATCTTCTTTCTTAGGGAGAAACGTAATGATCCCAAAGTTAAGTTGATACAAAGGAAATTCACCATTATGCAACTGAGCAAACATTCTCAGCAAGTCAAATTTAATCAAATCCCAGAATTTTTGATAAAACTCCGCAGGAAACCCGTCTGGCCCTGGTGCTTTATTTGGTTCCATCTGCAGAACAGCCTCCCTCACTTCCTTTTCCGAAAAAGGAGCAGTAAGAATGGCGTTCTCAGCAGGGGAGATTTGAGGCATATCCTCCGTAAAGTCTTCCTCTAATGAAACAAAACTAGGTGGTGGTGCACCAAATAACTTCTTGTAATATTCAGAGATGAAAACTCGCAAATTTTCTTCTCCTACTATCGTGCCTTCGTCCTGTTCTAATTGGAAAATCTTTTTCTTTCGATGTTTACCATTAGCAATCAGGTGGAAGTATTTCGTATTACTTCCTCCTTCTTGAATGTGCCGAACCTTAACTCGTTGCGCCCATTTAGATTCCTCATCTCTCATAAGTTTGGCTAGACCAGCATCTGCCTCCCTCTTAGAGACTCGCTCAGCCTCACTTAAGGGAGTAGATTCTGCCTTAATATCAAGAAAGTCAATTAAAAGAATTAATTTCTCTTTTAATTTCTTATATTCACCGCTCAAGTTCTTAGCCCATCCACGCAGGAACTGACGCATATGTCTAATTTTGTTCTGCCATGTATCAATAGGAGAAGGACCCGAACGAATCGACATCCATTCCCGCTTCACCATCTCCTCAAAGCCATCATGGTGCATCCATGATAACTCGAAAGAGAAATGGCTCTTGTTTCCGACATGTGCTTGAGAAACAGAATCCAAAATTAGCGGTGTATGATCAGAACCCGATCTGGTCAACGCATGAACCAAAACTATGGGATATTTATGCTCCCACTCAATTCTAGCAAGAAAACGATCCAACTTTTCGCATGTTGGATTATCCTGCCAACTAACCCAAGTGTACTGACGACCCGACAACCGTAATTCTTTTAAATTCAAGCTTTCGATGATAGCATTAAATATAAAAGGCCAACGAGCATTAAAATTATCATTATTCTTCTCCTCTTGGCGTCGGATAATATTGAAATCCCCTCCAACCAACAAAGGAAGTGATTCGTTATCGCATATCCGAACCAGTTCCGCTAGAAAGGCTGGTTTTTTGGCATCCTGTGCAGCTCCGTAAACCACCACAAGTGCCCAAAGGAATCCATCCGCTTTACTCTTAATATGAAATTTCGCGCATAATTCTCCCGACACAACGCTTTGTGCGGACAGAGAAGCATTATTGAACCCAACTAACATACCACCGGAACGTCCGTTAGGAGGTAAGCAGAACCACGTAAAATCCCTCCCACCGGCTAAAAAATCTAAGAATTGGGTAGCAAACACCGATCTACCCGTTTCTATCAAAGCCACGAAATCCAGGTCATATTCTTTAACAAATTCATTTACCGCCAAATGCTTAGCCCTATCCCCGAACCCATTGTATTCCAAATCATACCTCTCATTTTAATTTTTAAATTTCTTGATCGTAGAACTTCTTCTTGGTTTTACCATACACACATTGTTCTTATTACGGTTACGTTTAACCGTTGTAGAACAATTTAGTAGATCCGCATGATCTTCTAATGTGTCGAAATCAGTGTCCTTTAGATCCGCAGAAAGATTGGACGCATGAGTTAAAACCAAACTCGATGTAGACTCTAAGCTATCCGAAGGCAAATTATTATTAAGAAAAACCAACCGTCTATCATGCTCCTGTTTTAACATACCCGAGATAGATGAAGCCGTCTGCTCCTTCGATTTCCCCAAAGAAATACCTAACCTATCCGCCCTAGACTTAATTTTAGCATGCGAAAAAGATAACAACGAAAGCTTAGTGTCGAAACCAGTACCTGCAATGTACGCGAGGTCCCTCCGCGCAGCAAGGGCTGCCGCACGGTCCAGCTGGGGAAGATCAGCGTCTGGTTTGGCATGAAGGCGAGTGCTGGAGCGCACCTCCATCGCCTCCGCGCCAAGACCACTATAGTCAAGTACCTCCGCCTCCGACGGACGAGGAGTCGAAGACGATACCACAGTCAACCCCAACCCGCCTGGTTGAGGTGAGTGGTACACGCTTCGTCGAAGGACCTCCTGTGGCATGATGCTTCCATGCCCGCCTGGCGTGGAAGCATTGCCAGCCGCCCCTAGAAAAGCATCGTCGAGACGTCGAGGAGCAAACGTAGCCAGCGACGCTGCACCGTGAAGAACCGGTGCCGTCGATGTGAGGTACCCGCCTGGCACCCCCTTCACCCCAACCGCGCCGTCCTCGCCGTTGGGAACGGCTGCAGCGACCCGCATGGCATTGATCCGTAGTGGTGATGCCACGGTCTGTTGTCCTTCAATATCCGACGCAGACGGTATCGCCCCGGCGCAGCCCTGCTGCGACCCAACCGTGTCTTGCTCGCCACCCACATCCGCCGAAGGAGCAGGCAGGTGCACTGCCGAGCCCGGCTGCGTCTCAGCCATAGCCGCAGTAGAACCGCCCACCTCCACAGGTGTCATCACATGAGCAAGGTTCGCTTCCACTCCCAAAGAAACCACAGCAGTAACAGTAGGCGACGAGGAGGCAGTAATACGTTGATAGAAGGCCCGCAGCTCCTTCTTCGCCTCTAACACAGAACTAGCAACCCGAGGTGAAAAAACCACACCTGGTGCAAACGAATTTTGTACCTCCTATCCAACAGAAGTACCCGTATTTCCATTGTTTGAAGTCCCCTCAACTTGCTGATTATCAGGTGCCGTACCCGCATTAGTATTAGCACCATTTGATTTCTTTGTCGACGTGTTAGGATTAGTGTCATCATGACCACCATCATCACCATCAGTAGTTTTATCTAGAACCATATCGTCACCCTCCTCAGCATTAGGATCCTCCACCATAAACTTTAACTCGTAAAAACCATCCCTCAAAAAGATCGGCCACTTTTCCGGTATTAGAGTGTAATCCATGCATCCAACAAGAATTCTCAAGACCCTTGTTTTCCTTGTGAACTTCATGTCCACTTTGATGGTTTTCCCAAATAAAGACCCTAAGCTCCAAAGCAACAAGAAATCCCCCCTATGAATTGGCGGAATATCGGACACTCGAACCCAAATCTCCGGAAGCAACCACAATGGTCTCATCTCCGTGGCCCAAACATCGACTGTCATCACACATGAACTATTAGGCAAATGACATGCCCCAAAAACCCTCATCCTCTCAAGCTGGATCTTGGAAGGAAAAGAAACTTTGAAGACATTATCAGCCACGAGAACCACATCCCACCTAAATTGTTCAGTAGGAACCAATCGCTGCAGTTGTGAAATAACCTCCTCCACTGAGAGACTCCCCCCTGTAACAGTGAGTTTTCGAAGCCTTGCTGAATCGATTTTCGGCCTATAGGTTGCCGTTGGAACAACCTCGTAAAACAGCAAACCCTCATCGAGAAACCCATGTACGTGGATGATTGAAAAGTCGGCAATGATGAGAAGTTTCTAGTTCATTATGTGGTACTCCCTCCGTTCCTAAATATAAGATGTTATAGCTATTGCTCATATTGTTTAGATACATGCTAATATGAGTGAACATATGCACTAAAAGTTGTCTAGATATATATAGACATGTGCGTATATGGAAAAGGGCTAAAACATCTTATATTTAAGAACGGAGGGAGTACAAAATAGACTAGGGGAGAATTGATTAATTGGGCTCGGTAACGTGGAACGCACGAATAAATTGTTATTAGACACCCACAGAAAAGAGCACTGAGCCACTGACAGACAAGAGACAAATCCACGAAGAACATAAATCGTTAAAGGTGAGAGAAAGATTACAAGTACATCTTTGTGGGGAAGCGATCTTCTGGCGGTGTTGTTGATGACGATTTATAAGGGAGAAGAGATCTTCTGGCGGCAACGGAGCAGGCAGAAGTGGCTGCTGTTGGGGCACGCTAACACGGCGTACTTCCATGCCATTGCTAATCGGAGGCGCCGGAAGTGCTATATCCCCTGTCTATGGGCAGATGGAAGGTTATTAGAGGATCCACAAGAGCTTTCGGGCCATATTTACTCCTACAAGGAGCTTTTTTCGGCTGAACCCCGCTCTGGGGTCGCATTGTCTTGGGACCTATGGCGCGCAGGCGCCTTAGTATCGGAAAATGAGAATGCGTACCTTACTATCCCATTCCTGCCGGAGGAGGTTAGGCGGGCCATTATGGATATGAAGGCTAATTCAGCTCCTGGCCCGGATGGCCTTCCAATTTTGGTTTTTTTTAACGATTTTGGGGTGATATTCAGTAGGTTATTATGCCAATGTTCCAAGAGTTCTACATTGGAACATTGGTGATGACTCGCCTGAACTTTGGCGTCATTACTTTGATCCCAAATCTGGCGGGCGCCGCTGACGTTCGTCAGTTTCGACAGATCACGGTGATTAATGTCATCCAACGCATCTTCGTCAAAGTATGCACGATTCGGTTAGCTCCGGTGGTGTGATGATTGCGTAGTTGCACCTGTTGGTAAACCCCAAGTGCAAGGTGTGAAGAGTGCAGCGGCAAGTTTTCCCTCAGAAAAGAAACAGAAGTTGAATCGACCAGTAGGAGGACAAGCAAATTCTGAAGGTTGATGTAGTTGATGTGTTAGGGCGCACTACCGATTCAGCAATAACGTGGAACCTACACAACACAATCAATTCACTTTGCCTCAACGAAACAGTGAGGTTGTCAATCTAACTGGTTTACTGATAACAAAGAGGTTAAACGTATGGTGTGGAAACAGTAGGAAAATAATATGAAAATAGTAGTAGCAATGTGGAAACAGTAATTGCAGTGCTTGTATTATCAGTAAGAGAAAATGTACCGGAGTCCATAGTTCACGAGTGGTGTCTCTCTATAAAATATAGATAACATGTGTGGTGAACAAATTATAGCTGGGCAATTGATAGATACGGAAACATGCATGACACGATGATTACTATGTTATTAATGTAGGCATTAGAACAAGACTCCTAGACCGTTATCCAGCTGCATCTATGACTAATAATCCACCATAATAATATCATCCAAACAAACCTTGGGTATTAGGTTGCAAGCAATGGATAATCACATTAAGCAAAGTGTGTAATGTAAACAATATAAACATCGTTGTTTTCTCCCTCTTGGAGTCACTAGCATCTACTTGGCAAGAGAATCTACTAACAAGAGAGAGAGAGCATGCAAGATCATAAATAGCATACACATGAAGATAACATGATATATTGATAATCAAGAGACATAGCATTCAACATTCATCGGATCTCAGCAAATACAACATGTAGCATCACAAATAGATGATCTCGATCATGTAGGGAAGCTCACGAGATCTAAACATGAGATATAAAGAGGAGAGAACAAACATTTAGCTAATGCTATTGTTCAACCTTGCAGTAGAATCCCTAGCGACTATCACTGGACTTGTCTAGGGAGGCCTGCCACATCTCAGGTGTGGTCGGCCACCTCATCCCAGGTGGTGGGGTGACCCATTTCCAATATGCGGAGCTGGATATTTGCAATCTTAAATTCCTCCTCCTCTGCTTTGAGGCTATGTCGGGCCTCAAAATCAACTTTGACAAGAGTGAGGTAGTGGTCCTAGAATTCCCCGCGGATGAGCAACAACGGATCGCGGACAACTTAAATTGTAAGTTGTCGGTCTTCCCGGTTGAATATCTTGGGGTTCCTCTAGGGACTTCCAAGATCCTGATGCGGGATCTCGAGCCTCTGGTAGGACGGGTGAGGTCGAGGGAAGATCCCTGACAAGGTAGGTTAACCTTCAAGGGGAGAAAATCCGTGCTTCTTGACTCATGCCTATATAGCATGCCCATGTATATGTTGGGCTTCTACCTTGTTTCTGAAGGGGCCCATAAGGCATTTGATAAGGAATTATCGCGCTTCTTTTGGTCGGATTCCAACAGCCTGCAGAAATACGACATGGTCGAATGGGCGCATGTGTGTGCCCCCAAATACTTTGGGGGCATAGGAATTTTGGCTTCACGTAAGATGAACACCGCGTCAATGCTGAGATGGGTGTGGCAGATTCTGCAGGACGATGGGCGGTTGTGGCTCAAGCTTAGCAACGCTAAATACCTCAGAGTCTGCCCTCTATTGTCCTGTGATCGTCGGGAGGGATCCTAGTTCTCGAGATCCATCCAATCCATCAAGTATGAGATCCGGAAGGTTGTGCGGTTCAGTTATCGTAATGGCAGGGGCATCCTTTTTGGAGTGGAGACGTGGCTTGGAAATAGGCCGCTACAACTTGTATTTGTCTGTCTCTTTGCGATTTGCTCAGATCCTATGCTATCCCTTGCGGACGCCGCGCCGGATGGAATTTGGAACATCTCGTTCAGAAGGACATTTGGTGCGGAAGAAGCGACAACATGGGATGAGCTTAGAGTGTCGCTAATGGGGTCCTTAGAGGGAACCCCGGATAGTATTTCTTGGCGGCTTGCGCCTTCTGGGATGTTCTCGGTTAATTCGGCTTACCGCAGCCTCTTCCACGGTCAGGGGCTTCCATGGACTTCTAAACTATGGAAAGCCCCTCTCCCTCTCAAGATCAAGATTTTTGTGTGGCAGATTTTGATAGACCGTCTTCCGTCGGGGGTGTAAGTGCGAAAGCGCAAAGGGCCTGGTGATGGCTTGTGTCCACTGTGTGGGGTTCCGGAGATGGAGACCCATATTTTGTTTACGTGCCCCGTGGCCCGGTTCATATGGAACTTCGTATATGAAGATCTAGGCCCCGATTGGCGGGTCTTCTGGTTTTTTTTAGCCGGGATGGCTTGGACTATATGGACGATTAGGAATAAGATGGTCATACAAAGGATCTTTCTTTGACGCGCCGCTGACTGGATGTTCATGTGTCTCCTTTTTTACAGCAGTGGCACCCGCTATGTAAGCAGCGGGACATGGCTCGGCAAGATGACATGTTCGACCGTTTGGTGGCGTCTACACGGCGGATCTCCACCTCTTCTTCAAGCTGAGCTCCGCTGATTGAGGGGCTTCTCTTCTCACCTCCCTCCACCCACCTTCCTCTCCTTTTCGCTATTTTTCTTTTTATGTTACTTGGGCCTATTTGTGCTGATGATGTCTGCTCTACTCTCTCCTTTTTTCTTGTAATCTTGTTGTAAGAACTTGGATGGTGTTTGTTTTATTTATAAAGCGGGGCGAACATCCCTTTTTGGTTGGTAGGGAAGCGAAGCTATACTTGTTTCGGTTTCATATAATTGTGATAAAAACAACCGTTCTATTGAAATAAAGTCGCGAACACCCACCCTCTTATAGGGGACTAAAGATGACAAGGATCCTTACCTCGTGGGAAACTTGGAAGGACCAGATTGCGATGGTCTTCAACAACAAATTCATGATTCCATTTGTCCTCTTTCAACGTATAGAAGCGAGAGCAGAAATTGGATCCTCGTAGGGGCTAAGAAATTACCAGAAATCATAAGCTAGACATAAGTAATAAAATTTGGGTGCATCACTCGATGTAGAGGATGGGGCTATTTCCCCATTTTGGAAATATAAATCTGTGCCAGATCGTCGTGGTGTAATATTTTCCTTCTTGGCCTCTGCCTTGGCTATGTTTGCTGCTCCTATATCAATGTAGAAGGCAAATGATTCCTTGTTTAAGAAAAAGAATACAAGATACATGATATTTTAAGAAGAATTTTAGATACAAGTACAATGTAAAAAAAGGGATAATCAGGATGTAATCACAGTATCTTTTTTTTGTATACACGTGCTGCTAAGTGCTGATTAATTACAACTAGAATCGCTACTCGGAACGGGACAAGCACCAAAATCTCGCTTGCATGAAGATCAAGCAACTTCAGCCCCTTCACCATTTAGACAATTTTTTTAGATAAAGAATATATATTAATATCTCGGAGATACAAATTACATCCAACCTCTACAATAACGCAATAACCAGAGTCATTATGGATACACATAGCCGAAAGACAATAAGAAAAAGAAATAAAAAAGAAATGTCCCGCTACAGAGTTACGGTCCTTGTAGCAGCCGCACAGCCACCACGGAAACAATACCTGATGTCCAATTCTTCAAAAGAAACATCTTCAAGAAGAACGGTGCCTCCGTGATTGGCTGCAATTTTAGGGAGAGAGGGGAGGAAAGTGGGGATTTCGGGGATGGAGTTAGGACAGGGGTTGATTTCCGCTCTAAAATTTGGCCGAGTAGAAAATTTTTGGGCCCTAGAGCTAGAAGTTTAGCTGCTAAGAGCCTAAATTTGGGCTAAATCCATCTAGCTGTGGTTTTAGCGTCTATTATCGCGTTATCCTACAAAGGTGCTAGTCCAAGCAGGAAGCCTCTCGAAAGGCTATAAGTGGGATATAATCGGCTATTTGAAACTAGCAATAAATTGTAGGATAAATAAAAGCAAAGCATCACTAAAAACAAATATGAAACTAAAAAAGAGTAGAGCAGGACGGAGATTACATTTGAATGGGATGGGAGGGATTAGTTCAATGAATCGACTATATTTATGAGGTTGAGAAGCTCTGTGTTGAGAAAAGCATCTTGTGAATATTCAGACTATACGCTATTATGCATGACAACCAAGGGCTTATGGGATGCCAAATCAGATCATAACACACAACTGCAGATACACCGAAAACAGAGGCACGCATGCCAAAAAAACATCGATTCTACTACTCCTCATGTCCAAGGTAATCATATCCAAATATGCATATCAAAGAATCCATGAATGTTGTAAAGCTGTTGGATCGGGATCAAAACCATACAGATATGCTATGTGTCACACGAGGTGCTACACAATCGGGGGTTACTGGGTTTATCAATCCTAGGCCGAGTAAACATCGGAAAGCGTCCTCGGAATGGATCATCGGCACCACGATCCCTCAACTGTGACAACAAGGAAACAAGCATGGACAATACTGCATAACGATGAGCTCAAACCCAACAACTGACCAAATAAGTGAATCTAGACATGACGACAAGATATACAAGTCTTACTAGAGTACACAATACAGAGGTCACACGACCCAATATTTCATCAAACAATGGAAGGGAAATTATGTTGGTAGACAACAAGATACTGAAAGTCCTAAGAGGCCACAATATAAAGCGACGTCCCAGCCCATATATTCCTGACTGCAGCATAGGAATTCCAAACTACTCGTCGATGTCCACGTAGTGACAACCATCTGAGCGAACAAATTGTCCTGGATTAAAATGAAGCAAAACTTAGTACTGATGGTACTTCATAAGTTTTAATTAACCTATTATATATGCTCTTTCAGAAAGGACTTATGATGGTCATTTGCCTTTAGTTCAATAGTAATATAATAGACTTGTATCAACATCAGTACAACAAAAAATAACTTTAGTTACATCAAATAAAGAAATGTGTTATCTCTCATCTATACCTAACAATAGGCAAGGCCACCAGAAAATAGACTCCCTTATGTACATGTATAAGCGTGAGATTTCACAAAAATAAAAATAATTGCTAAGTAAAGTAACAAATCAAACTATATGTATGAAAGCAAAAAACTTTGTCCGAATGAACAAAGACTAAAACCAATATTATGAAATATGAGTAGATTAGCATGCATTTTTTACAGGTCTGGCCTTCTGGCTGGGTATGGCCTTCTAAATGGGTCCAAACATCTATGTTGAGTACGAAGTTAGACCCTGACCGGGTCTCTCCAGGACGGGTTTGATCCTCCGGTTAGGTATTGTCTTGAGGATAGGCTTCACATCCCGTCTAGGTCATGAACTCTTCCTAGTCTGTGCGGGGCTCGCCAGCCTTGTAAAAAATCCTCCACTAACATCTCTCAAGGAAACCCGGCTCTGATATTTCTCAGGTAAATCCGGCTCTGACACCACTCAGAAAAATCTGGCTAATAGCTCTCAGGAAAATTTGGCTCTGACAGATCTTAGGGAACTGGCTTTGGGCCTCTGGCCCATCCAGGTTTCACTCTGCGACCTTTGACCCGATAGGTTATTCCCCCAACATTATCCCAGGTTAGCATGGAAAGAACCTTGGTTAAGCCGTTCATGGTAAGCTCTTGAAAATAATAGTAAAAAACGTAATGAAGACTAAATCCATGTCATCGCGATCTACACGGTGAGTAGGCTTAGCTCCAAATTCATTTTCAGAATTACGGCACTATCCATTTCAAGTTCATTCACCTCGCAATTCACCCATGTTAGATAGCTATGTTATCCTACACAAGGCCCATTCAGAGCCTTTTGGATAACTACGTTCAAGTATTTTGTTTCTCCCATTTTTATGGTTTCATATTGCGTATAACCCGGGATTTTCCTTGCACAACATGTCCATACCACTCCAACCATCCTGCTTCTGAGTCCTCCAACTCGAGTGTGCCAAGTGACTTATCCATAATCACTAGGTAAGTTATACCTTCAACATTGTCTATAACATTTGCTTGCCTGCTTGATAAATTACTAACTCTGCCTATCTTTTTCGGTTCCAAGGCTATTCTAAAGGCGTCGCCTATTTTTTGCTTCTGCATTAGATGATGATCCTGATGCAAATCTGAATAACCCTACCATAGAGGAGAATATTTAGGACCCGGACTAGACAGATCTAACTTTGCAAAGACAAATTTCTTCTAACCATGACAGTGTATTGTGAAGTTGGTTAAACCCAAGTGGAAGGTATGATGTAGTGTAGCAGAAAATTTCGCTCGGTTAGAAATCAAGATTATCAATTACGTTGCTTGTTATCTAGCGCTTCAACAAGTGTGGACCTTCACACACACCCAAACTCCCCTCGTTCCCAACTTCCAGCAATATGGTCAAGCTCTTCGTCTTGCTCTAAACGGAAGTATTAAAACTATGGTGTGTTTTTAGATGAAACAACGAGCAGGTGATGATAAAAATCAATGAAACAACGAGATTTTAATCAATGTAAAAGAATGGACTGGGGGGACATAATTTCTCTTGTGGTATCTCTCCATAAAACAATACACATGTTGAATAAACAAATTACGGCTACAAATTTGAAAAACTATTAAGGCATAACAACGCTATAATAATCCACCTACAAGGCTTTACAGCGAGATATATTTCATGGGTTCTAATCATGTAGCCATTGCATCAAGGCATATAGACCGCTATCCAGTTGCATTGATATCTAATAGTCCACCTCAAAAAATCTATCCAGCTAATATGTCTAATATTAAGTTGCAAGCAACAGACAATTGCGTTAAAATCAATACATAATATTAGCAATAATTCTCATCACGTAAACAAGAACATCGTTGTTTTCCACTTAGTGGGAACATCACATCCTTCTCCATGAATGTTTTTGTCACTCGAACCCAGGCAACAAGGAAATATGAATCCACTATCTAGCATAAAATTCCCTGTTGGATATGCATACAACAACTTGACCATGCCCTTCAAAAAGATTTTATTGTGAAACCCGATGCTCTCTTGTTTATTGAAGGTCTGTCTTAAGAATTTCAACACCTCTGCCAGATAATACAATGCTTGTGTTAATTTACAACTATCTTCGTATCCGCTAAAAAACTAAAACATTAACATAGCCAATTAAAATTAAAATTGGTTGTCCTATTGCAAGTATATGTTAACTTGTTACAGGATCTTCGATATGAACCTTCGTTCCTTGAATCCATAATTTCTTGGTTTGTTTGGAAACATAGTTTTAAATAGCGGACTATGACATTTAGCGGCGACCTGCTTGAAACGCTACGGCGATGGTAAATCGCCGATATTTAAAGGTTTTGGTACATTTAGCGCGCTAATCCACTTAGCGCGCTATTTAAAACTTTGTTTAGAAATAGCAGAAAAGGCTGATGATGGATTTTCCATGGATTTTATAATTTGATCAAAATGCATTGTTTTTAACTATGTGTTCACATTTTCATCTGCTTCCGAAATAACTGTTTTGGTCCAAGGTTTTAGCCTAGAAAGGAACAATTTCGGTGCAAAATACAGTTCCTCATGCATTCCACAAAATCTTGACAATTTGTGAAAAATACTATATACCTTGCTAAAAAAAAATCCTATATTGTCGAATAGAGGGAGTATCCTATAATTACCCGTTAAATCTATTTGTACAGGAGCAATGCTAGACTCCTAGTAATATTACAGATTTTAAAAAAAAAAGTGTGTCCGTTGAATGTCCCTACAAAGAGAGTGCCATCTATATGCTTTAAGTCAAGTTTTTTCATTAAATTTAACACAAATACTAGATCTTGTGCCCAAGGCATAGACTGGACATAATCAAAGGATCCAATCAATAAAGTAGCAAACAATTAACGGCCTAATATGATGATATAACTGTAACTGATTATTTCATTAGCTAAACTATCCAATATGTACAGATTTAATATAATCCTAGCTTGTTGCGAACGAACATCTGCATCATCTGTAATGTTTGGCTCTGGATTCTGTAAGACATTAAGAAACTTCAGCAACACTTGATCTGCAAGTTAAGTTCACTAATAGTATCAGATTAAAAAGAAATGTCATTCCACATTATAAAGAAGCCATGACAGATCTGTGCTTGTTTTGTCAATCATACCATTGCAAAAAAAATAGCTACGTTATTACGTCAGTTTCTGTATTCATCCCTCCATATATATGTACAAATTACAAAATATAAATAACTTCAGATATACGGGATCATCAAGTGAAGCACTAGACATACCTCATAACCATAACTTTTTTCCCTGTACTGTGTGCTAATTAAAATACAACCAACGTATAAGGTCTCAACCAAAAATAATACGTGAAACGCATAAATCAGAAGAATGTCTACTTAAAGCCGGAAGAGCCTCAGCCTCTCAATCTCGTCAAGACTACAAGAAATTTCCCGATATCGCTATATTCTGTGCTGGACATGGTGCGAATGAAAATGCTGCTACTCTAGTTGGTTACCCAGGATGATCCATCCTCGATCTGCCATTCACGACAGAGTCTGGTGAGATCTTAGAGCATTGCCAGAGCCTGCTGCTGGTTGTTATTCTTGCCTTGGAAAGGGGCTTGACTGCACAGTGGAACTCAAGGCCTCCAGCATGACGACTCCCCGGGGTAGTTGGGGACCAGGCGACGCAAAAATGGCATTTCCTCAAAACCTGCTGCCAGTTTTGGTTTTGGTGTTGGAGCACCAAGGGCGTTGTCTCCTCCGGAGTAGCACGGATTTTTTCCCCGGCCCTATGGGCATATAACTGGTACTCATGCCTATACCTCCGCACCAGCTAGGCCATCCATTGGTGCAAGAATACATGTTCAATCCGTAGGCTTCAGTAGGATCTGCTCCGTCCCACATACCATCGTGCTCCATTAACTTCAACATATGGTCTCTGAAAGAGCCGAAGCCACTACTTTATACCAAGTCCGGACAAGTGTCTCCAAAAGCCCCAGCTCTGCCCATGTTCACGATGCCTCTTGCTCCCTCTTGTTTTTCTGACTTATCTATTGTTCTCGTATCCTCCTTGTTCTTGTTCCGAGTACTGGTCTAAATTTCTAGCAAAACGATCAAACAAAGTGAAATGTGGTATAACATGTATTTATTCTGGTGAAGTTGGGTGCTATATATAAACGGAAAAAAAAATTCTATTCACACCCATGAAGGTTGGAGTATGTCTTTATTACCATGTGATCAGTGTCAATGAGTCATAGACTCATAGTGTGTATGCATGTCATTAAGCGGTATAAGTTATCCGCACCTGCCAGTTTGCCTTGAATGCTCGAGCTAACGAATCGAAATCACTAAGGCTAGTCACAATGGGGAGTAACATTGAGTAGTAACATACACGTTATCCTATGCTATGTTACCACTACCACAGTGGGTAGTAACATCATGCAAACCTCCATTTATTAGCTTATAGACTCATACTGTCTTAAAATATGTGATGTTCCGGTAACTAGCTATGTTACCACTACCCTCTCTTTCCTCATTAAATGCTTGCCACATCAGCTTTTTGTCCAATGTGGCGTCGATGTTACTATTAAGTTCCACCCCACTGTGACCAGCCTAATGTTGAGCAGTTTCGACTTAAGTCGACCGTATAAATATATCCAAGAGATGAGACTGACCGCTCTGTGATGTGACATAGAAAAATAAAGCAGCACGGTCCAACAAGAGCACCAACAAGCAAAAGAGAAAAAAAGAAAAATCACATGTGCAAAAAATAATAAACTAGACCATTTGAATTTGGGACAAATTCTTCCCCTAAAAATCTATTTAATTTCTTTGACTTTTTTTCTTAGTTTGAATTTTTTTTATTTTGTCCAGTTTCCGTCCGGTAATTTCCGGTAAACACGCTTATCGGAAATCCCCATGGCCCGGAGATGCTTTTGAGCCGACAACCAAATCTGTGACATAAAAACCAGACGTTGATTCGAATCGTGTATCTTGCATAAATTAAGTCTACCACTCCTATAGTTGGACGAACCTTGGGGGTCAGATCAGATGGTCCCGCCGCTTGACCGAGACAAAAGAAATTTTCTCAGTAGGCTTGAGATTAGGAAAACCATTTTTAGTATTATTTCTAAAAGCAAAAAATTATACATGATGTTGATCGTCAGGGTGACTATTCATCCAATAAAGACATAAACTAATCCAATTCTAGTTTATCGTATGTTTGGCCATACACAAAAAAATGTTTTCCCATTGCAAACAATAATGGACTAGGTGATAATCCTAGCGCATTTACAAATTTTACGTGATTGTGATTTACACATGTGTTAGTTGATTTGGAACCACCGGATCATTCTTTGAGATTCGTGCAATCTTATGAAGATAGAAAGAAAATAATGTTCATTGTGCAGACTCGAGACGGTGACATGTGGTTTCTCACTGAGATGCACAACCAGTAGGGAGAGAATATCAAGTTGTACCACCTCTAGAATGAGTAGTGTCAGTAGTTTCACAAAATACAAAAGCAAAAAATGACATCAAAGGAGGACTATGGTATGTGGGACCATCTATGTTATTAACTAAATATGTTAGTAACTAGTAGGGTGATAGTTCTTTTGGATAAAATTTTCTATAACCAAATATCTTATAGTGTTTCTCATTATTTATGTTAGTTATATAGTTTCTTGTTTCTTTTTCATTTGTATTTAAATCTTTGTAGTAATGTTCCGCTATTTCATTGACATCAGAGGACTAGTTGCACCTTTCGTCACGAAAAGTGCAATTAGCAAGCGGTTTTCCATACTTGTTTGAATATTTGGTCAAAGATATGAAACTCTACCCGGTTTCTAACATTGGTTACAATTTCATCAAGAAACGTGAACCTACCAACCGGGTTGTGAAATAAGTTGCACTTTTCTAAAGAAAAATGCAAGGAGAAATCAATTTTCGATCCATGATACATTTTTTTCTCAATGTTCAATTTTCCAACCATTTTTGTGTGAATTACATATTTTCTAAAAACGATGTGCAACTTCCCAATTTAGTTACGATTTGTCTTTGTTCTCAAGGTGAAACTAAACTATTTTTGTTGATTTTTTTTGGGTTTGCTCTTGAATTCCAAAAAACTAGCATTTTTTCAATCTTTGAATCCGGGTCAGATCCTAGCACTTGTACGTCCTCACTGTTTTCAAAACATGTTCATGTGTTCTTGAAGAGTCTAGGTTGTAGGAACCTAGAAGAATAAGCCACGGTCTCCCGATCTCTTGTATGGGTTGTTCATGTGGCAACTTCCGGGTCCATGCGTGTGGTGTGTGTCCCATAACCAAGCCGCGTTCGTATTCAAATGCAAGTTTCGGGACCCGGTGATCGGTGAGCTCCTTTCTATTCAGGACAAATCCTATTTGTCGCTCGCTGCGGGGCGAAGAGCTAGCAGCGTGTACCCCCTGTCGTCTGGGCCTGGTTCATCATTATGCGTAACCCCCTTGTCTCCGCTCTTCCGACCTTTGGGGAGTTCTTAATTTGCTTTGGGTCAGCGGTGGCGATCTTGCCTTCTCGATTCGTCCTAGTGGATGGAGGCCGAAGGTTTGGGACGAATATTCATTCTCTCGCAAATCATCCTCCATGCAATACTGGAGATGAAGTGGATGCAAGAATACTGCGCGATGAAATTATATGAGACAACTCACATAGCCTACAAATTATTGTGAATGGTGGGAAGCAAAAGAAGGAATATTGGAGAGATTTTTTTTTGGTTTGTTGCTTCTTACTCTTCATATACATCATAGTGGAGACCTGAGATAGGATATTTTTTCAATAACTTATCGGAAAAGGTCCTGGTATATGATACTATAGTTATTTATATACACACCAATGATGCACCCTGTTTTACTTTCATGGTTTATCGCTCATATTCCTTTTCCAACATAGGTCTTTTGGCTATTAACATAGTTCTTATGTCTAGAAAATTTGTTGCACCCTCTTTTGCAGGTGAGTTTTAAGCAATAAATTGAAGGCCCCGATATTTCAGCAATTGATCTTAAAATTATTATTCCTTAGTGAATTTTCTATAGTAATACAAATTATTGAAGTTCTATTCTATGCTTGCCCTATATTAATACAATGAGCTCTGATGCGCAGACAATGGTTCTTCCTTGATGTAAAACAAACATGAACTTGGTGCTCAGTCTGCTGCTATATATGTTTCAGAAAGGTAGCATATCTATCGAATCATCGATATTTTCATATTAACTTCCCTTAACCTTAACATAGTACTCAAAATATTTTATTTTTGGCATGGTTAGTTCCCATTTTTCAATGGTTTTTTCTTCGAGTTATTATCTTAGTACGTCTACATATCAAAGGTGATACAGTAGAAGTATTTCTAATTTTTTTAATGTATGTATCAAAACATTTTAGTTGTTACTACTACCAAAATGTTCGACAGCGTGATTAATTTTTCTTTATGATGACAAGTATTTTTTTTTTCTCAGCTGAATCAGAGCTTTTTCTATTTGTATTTGAAGGAAAGAAGTTTATGCCCATATAAAATTTCATATTTAAGGTTTTCTTTTATAATTAGTTTCGCGAAAACAACTTGGTGGGTTTGCAACTTTCCATCTTCAATTTTAGGGTAAGTTAGTTGTATAAGCAATCAAATATACACAGAAACTTACTTTGCTCGCCCCTCTTCGAATCCGTACGTGCACTTGGCAATATTTTCTGTAAGCTTAGTACTTGGTAGTATTTTCAATAAGATTTTGTTGAGTTAATGTGAGACCCTTACTAGAAGATTTGGTCAAAATCTATAAAAAATAAAAAATCTGAACAATAATGATAGAGAAGACAGATGTTTCATTTGCTAAATTCCTATCTAGATACTTATTTCATTTTAGAAATATATTATTTATTAAAATATTCGTTTCAAATTAAAACCGTCGACTAGAATAAGATTTCCTTGAATATTTTTTATCCGTTGGCTAAAGGTTCCACCGCAATGCAAAGTGTGGGGAATAACCAATTAAGCATGCATTTTTCCGTCATATTGGTTGATCAACGAACAAAGCAAGATACCAAAAACCAGTAAACAAAAATATACAAAAATTCTATCACATGAAAAATTGTAACATTCCCAAGGACTGGGGTACAAGTTATATTTTTCGTTGATAACTCTCTGTGATTTTTTCGAAGGAAAAGTATCCTTTAAATTGAATGCATGCTAAATAAGCGAGCGATACGGAAAATTTCCATGGTTTCCATTTCTAGAGAGCATCTTCTATAATATAGAAACCTCCTTCAATTCCTCTATACATACCCTATATATACCCTATATTCGACACATTTTCTAAACAATACGAAAAAATGTGGCGTCTTGCTTTTATCCATCATGGTTCGCCTAAAATAACATAACAAATGTGGATGCACGATGCATGATGCAATTTTTTTAATACTTAACTGATACATGCTGATCAGGCGATGGTATCAAGTTATAGTATGTAACTAGATCATATAGGCACGTCTTGCCGTGCCCTTCCATTAGGACCGTATATTGTTAGGAATAGATAAAAGCGTATTAAAATTTAAACTGAAAGGTTTTACAAACTTTTAAGAAAGGTAACGATTTGAAGTGTATTTTGATTAACGTTAAGCTTGTTTGAGAAAAGTTACATAACAAGCAACTGCAAATAACTTGGCTCCTCGAATGAATAATTACAACAAAATCCTCGAGATGAGGTTAGTGCCAGATTATTTTGTGTGAAGCAAAAACTTGAAATTAGAATGTTAGTTTCAAAAAAGCAATTAATCTAGTAGCCCACTTTATTTAGACACATATGCATCCTAAAACACCTAATTGTATTATAGGGTTAAGTTAGTTTTGACCTTTTCAGTAGACTCTTTCTAAGAAGCTTTAGACTAAAACATGACTATTGGGTTAAACATGTCTACATTGCATACCCAATTTTCTAAGTATTTACTGATTCATCACTCTTGGTGTATAGTTGCAGTTTGTTTCACCAATAATAACTTTATTTCCAAGAATCTGAAGCTATGCTAGTGCTAGCGATGCATGGTTCATGATAGTTATTACTGAGCTCCTGCAAGCGTAAAGCAAGAAAGAAAGACTTATATCTTAGTGACTTCTATGGAGCAAACAAGCCGACAAACAATGAATAATTGAGTAATATTGCCTCTCCTACCAATTGTTAATAATCAGGATGTGATAATGTTTTATCTTCCAAACGGAAGGTAATATTTCTTGGCAAAATCCATTACATTATATACAAGTAGCATGCATGCTATTCAATAGTATTATTTCAAACATAATCGACTACATGATATACAAGTAGAATGCAGGCTATCATCAATCTGTGAGGGCTAGTTCACAACAATTCGTTCAACCAAGTCCTAAACAAGGAGGTGCAAGTAGCACATGAGAGCAGGAATAGCATTAGCAAGCTGGCTTGCTTCACTATTTTAGACATCCTATACAATAACTCACGACCCAATCAAAAGATATTTACATAAATAGTGAAGATTCATTTAAGATAATTGAGCATCTTATCAGTAAGGCCTTTATGATAAATATTAATTCAACAAAGTCCTAAACTAGGATGTGAAAGCAGCAGCAGGACGCCAAGAACAGAGGCCACGCAGCAGCAAACCCTCCTTATGAAAGCAACAACTATCTTCCTAGCAAGGACCTGTTCCAACAAGGAACCAAATATATAGTTTGGTACTTCCAAATCCAAATACTTCAATTGCACTGGTGCCGCAATTGGGCAAGGGGTTGCTCCAGCAGCCTGCTACCCCTTGTTCCAGCAGCCTGCTTCTCCTTCGAAACCCCTGGCGGTGCACCTAGGTTTTGCTTGAGGACGAGATCATGAGAGGTGAGTGGCTGTACGTGGAGTTTTTTTTTCCATGTGAAACAATAGATCGTCCGCCGATTTTGATTGTTTTTTTAGACACCAGCGACTGAATCACAACCGTCCCTTATGGATTTAACGGGAGGGCTTCGACTTTACTTCCAGAGAAGCGTTCATAGGGACACTCGGCCCAGTAGGAGCCCATCCGGAAGGCATAGGTGCATCAAACGGCTAAAAACCGATCCAGATAAAAATATCCGACTGTCAGAAAACTGGATGCATGAGAGGTCTCCTATTTGCCGAGCGCCTTGGTTTCTCCACGGTGAGATAGGAATCGGTGTTTGCGGGGGCATAGGGTATGTGAGGTGGGCGTCGCGCCATGTCCGCCCAACCTGTCGATGTATACACGGCGATATCGTGACTGTTGGTCCTAGATTGAATGGGGGAGACCTTCAATTTGTCGTCCAGAGTATCTGCGCACGAGATATCCGGCCACCAACGCGGAAGTAAACACGCATCAGACGGTCAAAAGTGCCCTGAGCAATGATCGGACGATCAAGACCGTTAATGGTCTAATATTGCTCCTATTTGGCTCAGTTTTAATGTCTTCAATTAGCTATTACCTCTGATCAGGATGTGGTATGAGGTTAAAGACTCGGCAGTTCGGTCAGTGCTGGATGTCCTCGGTAAATATAAGCCTCATATGATTTTTCTTTCAGAAACTCATTTGGACAGTTATCCAGCGGAGGTGTTAAAAAAAAGAATGAGGATGGATCAGAAATCAGTGAGTCCGAGTAATGGCAGAAAAGGTGGTATTTCACTATTCTGGAACAATGAAATTTCTGTGACACCGTTAGAGCTACACACAAATTTATTGATGTCAAAGTTATTGAAAACAACAAAACTTGGAGGTTTACGGGCATGTTTGGAGAATTTCGATGGGAGAATAAGCACAGGACTTGGGACAGATGCAGACAACTCAACAATAATCCTAATCTTCCATGGTTGATGCTAGGGGATCTTAATGAAATTTTATATTTACATGAAAAAGAAGGAGGGAATCCAAGACCAAGTAGGTATATGGAAGATTTTCACAATGTTTTGGAGGACTGTAACTTAAATGATATGGGCTATCTTGGTGATATTTTTACATGGCGTCGTCGAAGGATTCGAGAGAGACTTGACAGGGGGCTTACTAATGAGGATTGGAGACAATTCTACCCAAATTCAGCTTTGGAAAAATTACAATTTGTTCGGTCAGATCACCAACCTATATTGGTTAACACAGAGGGAGGTGCTCACACAGCACCACTTCGGTTTGAAGCTAGGTGGTTTCGAGAAGAGGATTTCCCAAGGATTGTAAAAGATACATGGGAAAAAGTGAGTAATGATACGACTATCAGTAATATTCATGATAAACTTGCTTGTATGCATCTATAATTCCATGACTGGGATAAACGTGTCTTGAAGAAACCAAAGAAAAGAATCAGGAAGTCTCAAAGAGAACTTGAGGAGGTGATGACTGGCCCTATGACCGAGATTAATGAAGGAAAAAGAAGGGAGTTATCCGAATTAATTTAATTCCTCTTAGAACTTGAGGAAATTCAATGGATGCAAAAGTCAAGATCGAACTGGTTGAAAAATGGTGACAAGAATACTGCTTTCTTTCATGTGTATGCATCAGCGAGGAGAAAAACGAATTTTGTCAAGAGTCTTAAAAATAATAATGGTACAACTATCGAAGGTACTAATGCACTTAATGAGCATATTCAAACTTATTTCCATAATCTCTTTTCTTCTTAGATCCATCAGGTGGACCCAACTGTCCTATAAAAAGTACAGGAAAAAGTGACTACCCCGATGAATGAGATGCTCCATGCTCCTTTTGATGCCCAAGATGTTAAGAAAGCCGTGTTTAGTATTGGAGATTTAAAGGCCCCAGGCCCAGATGGTCTCCATGCTATTTTTTTCAAGAAATATTGGGACATTATTGATTCGGAAATTATAGGAGAGGTACTGAATGCAATAAATTCGAACCAGATCCCAGATTCTTGGAATGATACAATTGAGGTAATGATTCCAAAGGTGGATAACCCAAAATTGGTAACACAGTATAGACCTATTAGTCTTTGCAATGTTCTTTATAAAATCACATCAAAGATTCTTGCAGCACGGTTGAAGAATATACTCCCTGAGATTATTTCAGACACCCAAAGTGCTTTTGTCCCAGGTAGATTGATAACAGACAATATTCTAATTGCTTATGAATGTATTCACAAGATCAAGAACAAGAGTGCTGGTCAAGCAGGTTTATGTGCGGTAAAATTGGACATGCATAAAGCTTATGATCGTGTTGAATGTATTTTTCTGGAAACAATGATGGAGAAGCTGGGTTTCAATTCTACATGGATTCATATGATTATGGCTTGCGTCAAGTCTGTGAAATATAGAGTAAGATTTAACTCCCAGGTTTATCCCTTCTAGAGGTATTCGGTAAGGTGATCCATTATCACCATATCTATTTTTATTATGTGCGGAATATTTATCTAGCATGTTGCAGTATGAAGAAGAAGTTGGTGGCATTGAGGGAATAAGAGTGTGCAGAAATGCACCATCAGTCTCACACCTTTTATTTGCGGATGATTCTCTAATTGTTATGAGAGGATATGTGTTAATTGCAACTTCCTTACATCATGTGCTAGATTCATATTGTGCTAACTCGTGACAATTGGTGAGTTTATCAAAATCAAGTATTTTCTTTAGCCCTAATACAAATGTGGATACAAGGGCTGATATCTGTCAAGAATTACATATTGACACAGATGCTTTATCTGATAAATACCTTGGTCTCCCTGCTATGATTGGAGTCGACCGTAGTGACTGTTTTACGCATCTTTCTGAGAGAGTAAAACAACGTCTGAGAGGTTGGATGGAGAAGAAATTATCTTTGGTAGGAAAAGAAATTTTAATTAAAGCAGTAGCCCAATCTATCCCTGTTTTTGCAATGTCTGTTTTCAAATTACCTAAAGGAGTGTGCAAAGATATGACTGATCTGATAGCTCAATTCTGGTGGGGAGATGAAAATGAGCATAAAAAGATGCATTGGTATTCGTGGTGGAAAATGTGTTTTCCGAAAAGTGATGGAGGCATGGGGTTCCGGGATATTCATTCTTTTAGTCTTGCTCTTTTGGCAAAACAAGCATGCTCTTACTTCGTCTTTCCCTTAATAAGTCATCAAATTTGGTGCTTTTCGATCCCTTATTGGTACCCAAGTCCAAGTCTGCCGATAAATCCCATCCTGATGTTTATCAATGCAACCCGCATCCTCCGGCACTCAAAGCATTTACTAGATGAGATTCTTTAGCTCCAAATAGGTTCATTGGCAATCGATTTTTCATGTTTTGATCCGAGATCAGACGAGAAGTCGCCTCTTTTGTCCTCAGTTTTGCACAAGAGAATCATTATAAATCCAAATTCTCTATGTGCTAGAGTTTTGAAATCAAAATATTTCCCAAATGGAAGCATTCTACAAGCGGGCCCTAAGAATGGCTCTTTTTTCACTTGGCAGAGTATTGTTGCTGGAATTTCTACTTTTAAAAGGGGCTACATTTGGAGGATCGGTACAGGTGAGAATGTAAACATCTGGTCTGACCCCTGGATTCCCTCCAGCCCGGATATGAAAATTATCACTCCCAGAGGAAATACTATTTATACCAAAGTTGAGCAATTAATTGATCCCATCTCGGGTTCTTGGGATGAAGATTTGATTAAAAGTATTTTCAACCCAATTGATTCTGCAAGGATTTTATGGATTCATCTTAATACACATTCTTTCGATGATTTTATCGCATGGAATTTCAATAGGAATGGGATTTTTTCGGTAAGATCTGCCTATCATGCAGAATGGAGCCTCTCTTTCGGACACAACCAATCAGTACATCCGGGTACTTCTTCAACACCAATCATATGGAAGCAATTATGGAAGTTAAAACTCCCTCGTAAAATTCTTATTTTCGGTTGGCGAGTTCTTCATGGAATTGTTCCTGTTAAAAGTATTCTTGCTAATCGTCATATTGGAAACAATGGTGAATGTCCTATTTGTCACCTAGCTGCTGAGGATTTGAAACATTTACTTTTCGAGTGCATTCCAGCAAAGGAATTATGGAGCAAGATGGGTCTTATATATTATATCAACACCTTCATACTACTTGGGAGATTGGGTTCGGTGCTATTAGAAAGTTTATTGATCTCTGATGATTCTTGTTATCCAGCAATGCAAGGCATTGGTATGAAGGAAGTAATTTTGGCGGCGGGTTGGTACTTGTGGTGGATCCGACGCCAGGTTACTCACAATGAAAAAATCCCACTGATGGAGAGATGGCAGATCTCTATTCTTGCTATTGTTAATAACTTCCAAAAATCCAGTACTTGTGTTAATAATGAACGGGCAAAATGGTTGAAAACAAATCCCGAGTTCGTTAAACTAAATGTTGATGCTTCGTTCCATTTGAGTGAAGGAGCAGGGGCCATGGCGGCTGTCATAAGATATTGTTATGGAAATTTTATAGCAGCTCAATGTTGTTTTATTGAGAGAGGAGCCGATGCTATATCTCTGGAAACGTTAGCAATGAGAGATGGACTGACATTTGCAAATGGATTAGGTTTCCATAAAGTGAAGCTGAATCAGATTCACAAGAGGTAATTGATTTTTGTTCGGGGAGAACTCAATGGTGGGATTTGGATGCGGCTATTTTTGCAGAGTGCGTGGATTTGACAACTTATATTGGAAAGGTGGTTTTTAGACATTATCCTCGACAATCAAATGGTGTAGCACATGAGTTAGCAAAGTTTAGTTTTTGTAATAGAGATTCCTCTAACTGGATTAACGACCCCCCGGGTTGTTTAATTAACTTCCTCGTGGATGATGTAACAATTGTGTAACTGTGTGGCGTCGGGTTTCTTACGCACTCTTTTCCTTACCAGGGTACCTACGGGGGCTGGAAGGTTTTTAAGGCGGCCCGATTGCTTAATATAGTGGTTTTAAATTTCAAAAAAAAGATGTGCTATGAGGTCACAGTAAGTAATTAAATAATCTCCCTGATCCATGTTAATAGTTACTTAATAGGATATATCTAGCACTAAAACATGTCAAGGTATAACCGATTTAGCGACAATTAATATGGACCAGAGAGAGTAGAGTACTTATTGTTCTTTTAGGGTGTATTGAACCATTGTATAGTTACATACTTTAAAGGGCATCACTAGGGATCGGACGCCGATTCCTATCTTCCCATCGGACTGCTTCCACACCATACGATTGCTTTCATCTCTGTCGTGCAATAGGCCAGCAAAAGGCACTCCAAATTTTGCATGCAGCGGTTGTACTAATGGCAATTTATTTCACAATAACTAGTCCCTTGATTCACTCCAGAAAAAAAATACTACTAGCGCCATGCAATTTGTTGCCATGTAGAAATTTTGTTTCTAAATCTAGTCCACGCGTTTTGTTGAAACTTTATTTTTATATAAAGAATGATTTGCTTCTCCAAGATAATTATGATGCTTCTACATTTTATTTCCGGCCTAGATAAAATATGCTTCAAAAGACCAAAAACTTGTTTACGTGTAACATTATTTTGCTTCCAATGAGAAAAAAAAATGTTTCTATCAACATTGATTTCCAAAGAGTGTTTTTTTCCAGAATATATACATTTTTCCTTTGTGGGTCGGCGAGATTGCTTCCAAGTTGATTGGAGATTGTTTCGATCTAGTATTTAGTTTCCAACATAGAAAATTTGCGCTTCCAGTGACCAAATTAATGTTTTTCTAATTGTAAGGTGATTAGTTTCTATCAACAATGCTTCCAAAATAAAATATAATTTGCTTCCAAATGATTATCATCTGCTTAAAATGGTATCACATACCGCGCCGACGAGCCACCCAAGAACGTGGAGAAAGGTCCAAAAAATGGAAGGAGCATCTAGTAGGAGCAAGAAATCGAAGTCACGGCTACCAGCAACGAGAAAAGTGTCAACCAAGAATTAGAGGAGCATCTAGTAGGAGCAGGGGCTGGCCAACATAGAAAACGTGTGCTTCCAATGACCAATTCTTTTCTGTAATTGTAAGGTGATTAGTTTCTATAAACAATGCTTCAAAAATCGAATATAATTTGCTTCCAAATCGAATATAATCTATTGGGGTTTTATCCACAATTAATTCGTGGAGAGGTCTCATTCTCTCTACCTACGGACGGCTGAGGGAGGACCTCTCCCCACTAAATCAACGTTTATAATTGGAGATATACATTCACCTGAAATATTTTAGAAAAGATACATATTTGTTCTCTTCAAGTCGTCATAATACAAATTATCCTACTTTCATATCATATGTTTCCATCTGACCAAAAAATTACAGCTGTAACGATTACATGTATGTTTTAAACAAAGTGTGTCCATGCTTCCGAATAAGTTTTTTTTAGAAATTGGAGCCTCTGCCCCAGCCTCTGCATCAAATTGATGCACACGGCTGGACTTTATTTAAAAAGAGTGCAAAATATGTTATCGTACAAATCAAGGGTCACTCAAGGTGCCCACAAAAACCAGCCATCGAAAGATTACAAGGTTATGCATCTAAACGTCTCTGATTAAGCCACCCACCACGGCTGTAAATAGCCCGAACGACCGCGATCATTCGAGCGCATCCTGAATCCATAAGTCCTCGCTGCTCCGCAGGTAGGAGGAAGGACCACATGTGAATGTAGGAGACCGCCATATTGATAACCTGAAAAAAATGAATACCCTTTTTCTTATCAAACACAACGCTATTTCTGCAATTCCAAACCGCCCAAAGAACAGCAGCAACGCCTATTCGTATACGTGCCTTTGTCTTTTTATCAATGCCATTCAACCATGAACCAAACATATTAGAGATGGAGGTAGGGGGGGAGATACTATAAGTAAAATGAACAAGTCTCCATATATGCCTCACAAAAGAACAAGATATAAACAAGTGATGAACGGTTTCATCTTGGTCACAAAAGAGACACTTTCTACATCCTGTGCAATTTCGCTTTACCAAATTATCTTTTGTAAGAACTACTTTACGATTAAGAAACCACAAAAAAATCCTAATTTTCAGTGGTACCTTAAGTTTCCACAGGTACTTACGCAAGTACGGTGTGGACCCATGCATGAGATCGGCATACATAGTCTTAACAGAAAAACATCCATTTGTAGATAACCTCCACTGAAATTCATCTTTCTCATCGGACAGGTTGACATACATTAATCGTTCCACTAAATGCAACCAAAGAGCCCGTCTTGGCCCCGTAATGGTTCTTCGGAAACAGATATTTAACGGGACATTGGATAGCACGTTTGCTACCGTGACACCGCGATGTCTAACCACATTATATAAGGAGGGATACTGATGAGATAACGGTTCATCTCCTAACCAAGTATCCTCCCAAAACCGCACCTGATGACCATCCCCGAACAGAAAAGAGCCACGATCCAAAAAAGGTCTTTTGATTTTCATAAGTCCTTTCCAAAAAGGTGAGTCATTCAGTTTTAACGATATGAGTGATAACGGTTTATCACCAATATACTTATTAGAGAGGAGTTCATGCCACACTCCTTCCTCGGTTAGCAACTTATGAAACCATTTACTTAGTAAACATACATTCTTGATATCTAGCACCTCAATACCCAAACCCCCTAGTCCTTGGGCCTACAAACTATATTCCATCTCGTCAATCTATACTTTCGTTTCTTATTATCACTCTGCCAGAAGAAACAAGACCTGTAGAAATCCAGCCTTTTTCGTACCCCGATAGGTATCTCAAAAAAGGATAAAAGAAACATAGGTAAACTAGTAAAAATAGAATTAATCAAGACTAGTCGATCACCATAAGACAACAATTTCCCATCCCAAGACCCCAATTTTTTCTCAAAACGATCCTCCACCGCCTTCCATTCCTTATTCAGCATTTTCCTATAGTGAATTGGAATACCCAAGTATTTGAAAGGTAAGTGACCGATATCACAACCAAAAATATGACGGTATTCATCTTGAGAGTTAACCGCATCCCCAAAACAATATAACTCACTCTTATGAAAATTAATCTTCAAACCAGACAATTCCTCAAACATAGCTAGGATCAGTTTCATATTAATCGCTTTATCAATATCATGCTCCCTAAATAGAATAGTATCATCCGCATATTGTAGAATAGAGACCCCACCTTCAACCAAATGTGGTATAAGCCCACCCACTTGGCCATCCTCTTTGGCACGAGCAACTAGAATGGCCAACATATCAGCAACCAAATTGAATAAGATAGGTGATAACGGATCTCCGAATAAGTGAAACCTGCTTCCAGGTAAGTTTAAATATCTACTTTATCAACTCTCAAGTACGATGCAATGCATCTATCTAAATGGAAATATGCTTCCATACAAATGAAAATCATCTTCCACCATCCTTCATTCATGACAGTACTTCGAAACGAAGTGTCGCAAATCGACTTTTCAGAAGACACTCCGCTTTGAGTTGCATCATGTTGGAAAATAGGTAGACTGAAAAAAAGGAGTTGGAACATGTTAGGTGGCATACAAATATATAAATGTTACAAATGAGAAATATGGGAATCATGTAACCGCATGAAAATCAAATAGTTCGTTCACACATGGAAACAAAGATGTAAACTTAAGACACACGGTTGTAGTTCATCAATCAATATAGCTGTAAGAAGCATAAATGTATAGAAGATTAAGAGGTATGTATACATAGATACGAAGCACAACATAAAGGTCCCACCGACATATAAATATGTATGCACAATTGTACTCTCAGAAAGCTAATTATATGAACATTAATACCTAAATGTTCCCGTTGCAAAAATAAATATTTCACGGAAGTCACACTATGCTTCCTCCCTTATTTGACATACAAAAGAGAAATATAGGAATAATGTACTAGTGTTGCAAATAAGTCTTTTAACAAATGGAGACATATATATCCCAAACTTTGGAAGCATGAGTTTCTACTGCAACAATGTCAAACATGTTTTTGAGAAATTAGAAGCATTGATTCAAACTTAAGAAGCATCCTTTAGACATTACCCCAGCTGCATCAGCGTCTCCTTGAACAGAGCCAGCGCCTCTGGGGTGCTCGCTGGCGCGAGCGTGTGCGCGGAGATCATTGTGTTCCAGGATACTAGGTACTTGGCTAGAGACATGGTCCGGAAGCACCGAAGCATGGTCGTCCAGTCGCCACACTTCGCATACATATTGACCAGAAAATTGCACTTGATGAGGTCGAGGGTCATCCCCACGACGACGAGGACGCGCCGTGCACCACCCTAGAGAGGGAGAACTCCTGGTGGCGGCCACGACGTTGACAGCGACCACGCCACAGTGTTGCCCATGGCCAGGAACAACGCCGCGGCCTCGCGGAACAGGCCAAGCTCCATGTGCCCGGTCAACTTGGATGTCCAGGACTCCAGGAGACCACGTCCGATCTCAGGCCACGAAGTAGAGTGGGATGAGGGCGTCGCGGACGCCGCGGTGGCGTGGGTCGAGGACAAGCTTCCTGGCATGGAATGCAGCGCCGGCGCGGCCCCTGAGGCGTCGAGAATGATGCCGTGACCAGACGCCTCGCAGATGCCTAGAGCTCGCCGGCATGACGGAGCGGCGGCCGCATGCAGAGGTAAGGAGCCACGGTTGGAGGCGTGGCCATGTCCGAAGGTGCGTCCATGGCGCTTTCGTGGTGTGCGGAGGTGCTCACGGGGTGCGATCCCATGATTTATGTGACTTAGCGTTGTTTGTGGGATTAAATGCGATTGATCCCGTGATGAACGACGGGACAAAAAAAAAAGAGGAAATCGTGGCCCTTTGATAGAGATGATCTGGACGGCGTCGAAGCAGTCCGAAACTTGCTTTACCATCGGCATCAGATAGGTAGTATTTACCTACTTAAACGAAAAAGCGATTGAGTAACTTCACATCCTCCAAGCTTATCATTATTAGTGAGAAAACCATGAATAGGTTTAGCACATGACTCCCTAGCTCTACAAACCAATTAGTTACATGTTTTTAATTATACCTCGGTCCAGTGCAGCCCCGTGAATAACAATCATGGCCGTGTGACAGAGTGCAAATACACATAACTAACCTTCTAATTAGAATGCTCTTGCAATATTGTAATAGACCACATGCGGGTAATCACGCTAGCATACACGAGTATTTTCGGTGAAATGATCATCCAAACAAACAATAATTGATACAGGAAATAGACCCACACAACCGTAATAATGCCCTAATGATCAAGAACTCGTGATTTTTGTCAAGCATGTTCCCTAGACTATAGACGCTATATGAGATCATTATTTCTATGTATGCCGGCCCTTACCCTATAGGACAATGTTGATAGGCTCTCCCTTAGAGGTAGGCTTCTACGTCGCGTCCTCCTAGTGAAATTGGTGTGGACTTTACACATGACAAGGGTATGGAGCTTTGTGGTTGTTTCTCTCCTTGTGCTAAGTATAGTTCGGTGTTGCTCTTCTCTTTGCGCTTTTTCCCCTCTATCGCTCGGGGCGAGACCATCAATGTAGTTGTGGCCCCATTGCTGCATATCATGCCCGAGCTTCAAGAACTTTGTGCAAGGCTCCTATCCCTATGTCAGTGCAGCATACGAAGGAGGAACCTAAGACAACCTTGAATATGCCTGAGAGAGATCGGAGGTACCTTCCATGGCCATTCCACCCCCGCCGGTGCATAGTACCGATACTCTCTTAACAAAAGAGATTTTTGACTTGCGCAACAGTTTGTCTACTCTTATTTCTAGATGTGGAAGGTCGATTGCTTGCCTCCTAATGGAACGTTAACCACGGGAAAAAGCAAGAATGTGGGTGATAATCCTCGAACCAGAATTCTGAAAGAGAAATCAATTAGGTGCAAACAAAGAAGAGTTATGCCACACATAACTCGCCAGTGGCTGCAATATGGAAGATATTCGGTTTTTTTTTGCCCGTCCTCTCGGTTTGGATCCTTCTATGTATTTGGTTTGTTCAATTGCCTGTCGAGGGTTTGCGTTGTTCAGGTGTCAAAGGTTGCGGTAACTTGTGAGCGTTCATCGGGCTACCTTTATGGCCGTGTAATTTCTTGCTTTGTGAGTGTTCCTCTTTTTTTTGCGAAAAGACAAACCAATCGATTAATCATCAACAACGGTACAAAGAATCCTAAAATTAATAAAAATCACAAATAGGTCTTTAGACCACCTAGCGATGACTACAAACACTGAAGCGAGCCGAAGACGCGCCGAAGTCCACACCCCTCCCTCACTGGAGTCGGGTAAAACTTGTCGTAGTAGAGCTTGTTGTAGTAAACATACGGGAAGTCGTCGTGCTAAGGCCCCGAAAGACCTGCGCAACCGAGCGGTAACCATCGCCAATGATGACAACCATAGACCTTTTTTCCTATCTTCCTCTTTTGTATGCATGTATCCGTTTTTTACGGTTTTACACAATTAACTGTGCAAATCTCTACCCTCTAATTAATATATTGGGGCAAAAAATTTGCTTTCCTTAAAAAAATAAAACTAACCGCGTTGCGAATTTGCAATGTTGTATTAATACCACAAATAATTTCATAACAATGTTCGAACTTCCTAAGGTCAGCGTTTCAAGACCAGGTATAGGGTTGAGCATCTGAGTTCAAACTATGTCACCACACATAACTACAAGAGCTGCAAAATCTTCTGCTTCGGCTGCTGCTTAACCGCAGAAGAGGAAGTTTTCCCAATTTCACGTGCTTTTTTGTGAGCGCACGTGCTAAGATACACGTGGTGATATGTTAAACAAGACAGACATCTACGCTTATATAGCTTACCCATCTCGCGTAACCATGACCTGCGTGATGTAACGAAGTCCTAATTCGTCAACACAACGATCCTCAGTATGCAGCTAGCATACGGGCAGGAGAGCTCTAGCAAAATCATGGAAACAGCTGATCACAGTTATCCCAATTGAGTCTCAATATCTCACTCACGTGGATCACTAATATGGTTTGGCATAAGTCTCTCCCGTGCAAATCATGTTGGTCGCTGTTCTCGATGCTTTCCATTCCCACGTGTTATAGACCTATCTTCCTTTAACTCCTGATTCTTCCTCATATGTTCGTGTGATAACCTCCAACTTGGTGTTTACAACTAATCTATGGCTACTGACGAGTCACGTAAAGTGGATGATTTTCTAACACTAGACATGGATATATCGGTATAAATAAGGGTATAAACCTATACCCTTGTACGTGAGCAATGACCGCTGAAGCGTTTACGTTTTTCATTAAAGAGGTGAATGCGCATGGGCTACCATAGGTGTGCTAGTTGTACCTGGATGAAATATTTTGCTTGAGTTGGCAAATATTTTCCTTTTTTGACGAATAAAATATATTAATATCGAAGATATTAATTATACTCAGATTCTGCACTAACATAATATTAAAAACAAGTCGAGACATCATGTACGTCACAACAGCTGGACCAAAACCACCACTAATGGCAACACCAGACTGGAAAATAGGTAATCCAAAAGCGTAGAAACAATGCGGAAGAACCACCGTCACCCGATTAATAGATCTTAGATTACCATCGTAGAGAATGTCAAATCTCAAGGCAATGTCTTCAACAAGGTAGCAATGACCATTGCCAGCTATACATAGGGACGGACAAAGGGGGCACGAGCAAATCTCATTTCCTGTCTCCGTCCCTACAGCTACCACCAATCAAGGTAAGACCCAGGTTTTTTACCCTATGATTGAAGATCACGTACAAAGCTAGTAGCACCAAATTCGAAATTCCGCTGGGGCCATCGCCATTTTCAAGGTTGCTTCTGCAAATCACCATGCTCACAAGCAGCTACGCTTGTGGCTTCGATAGGAACATCGTCCCGTGGTAGAACTGCGCCAGCGTAATAGCTTGCCAAGTATTGTTTCCGTGGCAACGCACGGACATTCAACTAGTCTTTATTACATCTAAGACACCCCCTCCTCCATTACTTTACCGTCTCGAAGTACACTAGAGCCATCGAGACCTTCTGTTTATCCAATCGTAGCCACCATAGCCAACGCAATGAAGATCATGCGCAGATGACCATGTTGCCATGCCACCCGACGTCCAAAAAATGTTGAGCTTCATGCTACTCCGCCTTGAAGTAGAACAAGCTGAGGTAGTGGATCCTAACAACCGAATTCCACAAAATCCAGATGTTCAGGAGGGACATGCGCGAATCCATATAGACCATTGGCAGATGAGACTCAAAACTGTAAGTGCCCAAGGCAACGCCGACCGGGAGCAGGAAGATTAGCGAGTTCGATGGGACAATACTACTAGGGTTGCGACCTTCCTTCATTTTCTTAGTCAATGCTGCCCCCCACACAGTCCGACTACAATTGCTTCAGTGCGCAGCCCGCACCTATATCGGACGTTTTAATTAGATTTTCCAAAAATATCCATTTTGGCACTTAAAACAAGAAAAACATTTTTAAATATAAACTAAAAACACCTTTTTGCAATATTTTTGACATGCAAAGATGCATAAACATGTTGAATATTAGCACATTATCATGAACTATGTCTGGATATGGCCATGACCTTGGCCGTTTGTTTTGAAAGAAATTTTGAGAAAACTGTTTAGAAAAATATATTGCAAGTTTGGTACTCCTTCCGATAATAGCACACCTAAGATGATTGCACATGCAAGGATTTATTTTTAATTTTTTTTTCATTTATTTCACTTGTACTAAAACATGTTATAAACTAGAAGGATACCCCGCGCGTTGCTACGGGGATCGCTTTATAAACTACAATATATTATAACCAAAAATTTAGTAGCGATGTGATACATTATGTTTTCTAAGTGAATATCCAAAATTCAATTGATCATAGTATATATTTTAAATTACTAATATGAACAATTTTCTGATTTAATAAATGGATAATGTGTATTTTGCATGTAGTGATTAATAGATATTAGTGAAGATGACATGGAAAATTGATTGGTTTGGAGAATGCAAGATGTGGATGGGTTGCATGTTGAGATAGAAAAATCATTAATGCGTCTTAGTGGGTTTTTTCTATATAAGAAATATAGATAGATTGTGTCACATGATAATTATAATAAAGGGTTAAATATTCCATAACTCTAGTTCATCCATATAATGACTACCAGACTAACTTCGAATGAGTTTTGGGATTTTTAAGGAACATGCTATTAAACACTTGTAGTTCAATATTTAATTACTTCAGGAAAATCAGCATGAAGTCATTTAAATGGGAAAAAGCCGCTAGAAAGCTTGAAATTTTCTAAAAAAAAAGTGTTTATACATAAATTAATATCTAATTTGTGTGGAAATTTGAGAGGTGCCGTTTTACAACATATTTCTTCTTTTTTCGCGAGTACGCGAAAAGCGTACCATACTTTTATAGAAGGGTAGAGAATAGTTACAAAGGAACAAGCCACCCACAGAAGGGCAACCCAAACTCCGGAACTCAAAAACTACTAAACTCCGGAACTCCGAAACAATCTAAGATCGACTACTCGCAGAATCAACGCTCCCTCCTCTAAACGCCACACGCCAGTTGTTGAAGAGCAAAAGACTTGCAGTCACAAGCTGGTCGACCGAAGATTGCTTCCTAGTGTTACCAAAGACCCATGCATTCCTATTCTTCCAAAGACTCCAAGTGATCAGGATTACTAGGGCGTCGAAGAACGGTTTCTCCCTCTTGCGCACGCTCGCTCTCCTTAGCTCCCACCAACCTTCCAACGTGTCCTCCGCAGTTGGCGCCACCACCGTTGGCACAAGAGCCGTGAGCATCGCATGCCAGACTTCCCTCGCGAAAACGCACTGGATGGTAATGTGCTCCACTGTGTCGGTCTCCTGCAAACACACGAAGCACACCGATGCGTGTTCTTGCAGCCCGTGGCGCTGTCTCCTATCCGAGGTCCACAACCTGTGCTGGATTGCAAGCCATGCGAAAATCTTCCCTTTGAGCGGAGCTTTTGCACTCCAAATCCACTCATGGCCATTGAGACTCGTTCTCCCCTGACATAGCCGCTCGTAGGTATCCTTAGCCGAGTACACCCCGGAGCGAGAGCAAGGCCAAGAAAACCTATCCCGAACCGTGGCGTCTCGAGTAGTGCGAGTCACCTCCAGCCAAAGCGAGACCAGTTGTCTCCTGGCCTCCTGGGAGTCCAGAACGCCAGCAAGCGCTACGTCGGACACCCAAGCATTGTCCACCAAGCCTTTTTGCACCGTCCTGGAGTTCTTCCTCCTCGTGCCAACCAGCTCAAAGACCACCGGGGCAATATCCTTCGCAGACCTCCCTCTGATCCATCGATCTTTCCAAAACCAAGTATCCGCACCATCCCCCACCTCAATGCTTACAAGGCTATGGAAGATTTCCTCGGCGTCACGATCCAAGAACTTGGGTAGACCCTGCCAAGGCCTATTCTTATCTGTACGCGCAAGCCAGACCCACCTAGTACGCATGGCTGCACCTTGGAGACGCAAGTTTTTTACTCCGAGACCACCAAGACAGGTTGGTTGGCATATCTTCTCCCAGGCAACGAGGCACTCACCCCCATTGGCCTTATCCTTCCCCTTCCAGAAGAAAGCTCGCATCCACTTATCAAGCTCATCGAGGAGCCAAACTGGCGCCTCAGAAACCAGCAGATGGTGCACCGGCCTTGCCGCAACAACAGCCCGAATCAACACCAGCCTGCCCGAACGATCCATCATGTTTCTCTGCCACGCAGGAACAAATGCGATAGCTCTGTCCAACATCGGTTGCCACTCCGTTTTGGTTAGCGGCCTGAGTGCCAACTGCAGCCCCAGATAGGTGATCGGGAACGGCGCTATGCTGCAGTTAAGCGCGGCCTGAACTCTACTCTCATCCTCCTCTGAACCTCTGATTAGGGTAGCTGTCGATTTCTGCAGGTTAATGCGCAGGCCCGACGATTCTCCAAACAAACCCAGAATATCTCTAATCGTCCATAAGTCCTCCTCACGTGGTTTGCAAAATAGGACAATATCGTCTGCAAAAGCGGACACACGCTGTAGAGGTGTGATCCCCGGTAGCCGCTCCAAGAGACCCTCGCTGCATGCCTTCGTGATCAAGGCCGTCAGTACTTCCATCGCGAGAACGAAGAAGCCTGGCGAGCTTGGGTCCCCCTGTCTGAGCCCACGCGCATGAACGAACTTGTTTCCGGGCACCCCATTGACCACGACCCTCGTGCTCGAGGTATAAAGCAAGATAGCTAGCCTCCTTCTCCAACCACAGCTGAATCCCATGTGGCTCAGGACCTCGAACAGAAATCCCCACGAAATGGAATCGAAAGCCCTCGAAATATCTAACTTGAGTAGGACTCCTGGCTCACGGCGCATGTTGATCTTCCTGGCCACTTGACGTACTAGAAGAAAATTGTCATGCAGGCTCCGCGAGTGTATAAAGGCCGATTGGTTAGGGCTCACCAACGTACCCAGCACACTCCTCAACCGGTTTGCCAACACTTTGGAGCACAGCTTGGAGAAGCTGTGTACAAGGCTAATTGGCCTGAAATCACCGACTCTGCATGCGTCCGCTCTCTTCGGAATAAGTGTAATTAGCGCCGTGTTTAGCTTCCCGAAACCTCTTCCATCTCCATGAAACCATTTCTGCATCGCCGCCATGATGTCCAACTTGATCACCTGCCAAGCATGCTTATAGAAGGCGCCAATGAATCCGTCCGGCCCAGGCGCACGGTCCCCAGGTAGGTCCTTGATCACACACCAAACCTCTTCCTCTGTTAGCATGGCGTCCAGGGCAAGCAGCTCCCTCCTCGGTAGCCCCAACGCCTCAAGATTAAGCGTGTGCTCGCGTTCCTGTATCGTCCCCAGGAGATTCTTGAAGGCATTCGAGAAGACCTCCTCCTTACCCTTCTGATCCGTAAATGTGATTCCATTATGGGTGATAGCAGGGATGAAATTCTTCGTTCTCCTCCCGTTGGCTACGGCGTGAAAAAGCTTTGTGTTTGCGTCTCCTTCTTTGAGCCACCGAATCCTTGATCTCTGTCGGGCAATGGTACGCTCAAGCGAAGAGAGCCCTAGTACCAACAGCTTCAGCGCACGATGCAGCCAGACCTCTCCCTCAGATAATGTCCTGGCCTCCTGGGCGGCGTCAAACCTCAATATCACCTTATGGGCCATAGCCAGCTGAAGCTTAACGTTGCCAACTTCCCTTTGCCCCCAAGCCTGTAAATGGGCCGCGGCAGCCCGGAATAATTCGTTCAACCGCTGAAAGGGATCCACGAACCTATCGTCGCAAGTCCAGGCCTCCTTCACCTCCTCCTCAAAACCTCTTAGTTTGATCCAGAACAACTCGAATTTGAAACGTTTCTTTGGCCTCGACGCCGCGCACAGTGACAGGTGGAGTGGTGCATGATCTGATACCGACGAAGAGAGCGCTTGCAGCACGCCGTCAGGATACAGCAGATCCCAATCCACCGAGACAAGAGCACGATCGATTCTAGTCATGATTGGCGGGTTTCTCCCATTGCTCCAAGTGAATAGACGCCCGTGGAGGTATAGATCTTTTAGCTCCATATTACCCACAAAGTCTCGGAATGAAGCAAGCACGTTGCGGTTTATCACGCCATTGCTTTTCTCCGAAGCGCGTAGGACCATGTTGAAGTCTCCCAGGACAAGCCAAGGCCCTGGACAGAGACTTCGTCTCTCGGTAAGCTCCCTAAGGAATTCCTTTTTTTCATCCGGCCGTTGCGGCGCGTACACTCCGGTGATCCACCAAGACGCCCCGTCAAGAGTGTGGACCTCTCCCGTGATCGCATGCGTGTCCATGCTGATGGACCCCACTGTGAGCATTGAGGTGTCCCACGCAAGGAGGATCCCACCTCTGGTGTTCTCCGCGGGCAGGTAAGCGAACCCATCGAAGGACGGGCCTAGACATTGCAAAACAGTGAACCTATCTATTACATCCAATTTCGTCTCCTGAAGACAGACTAGGCTAACATGGATCGAATCAAAAAACTCTCTCACAGCATCGCGTTTGGCAGGATCATTGAGCCCACGCGTATTCCAACTCCCCACCTCTGGAGTATAATCCATAACACAGGATCCTCCGAGAGCGCTCCGACCCCCGTCACGTCTACATCACCGCGACGTCTCCATTGGTTGCACCAAAGCTCTCAGAGAGCGTTGGCATCGATGGGATCCGCTTGCCGAAGACAGCAGCTAGCACTCGAAGCTGCTGCTCACGGAGGGGCGAGTCGAAGAGCTGTCTGAACTCGCGAAGGTGCTCTTCGTTAACCACCATGTTATTCTTTGTGATGCCCAACGCATTGAGCAACACGGTGTCCGCCACGCTGGCCCTCCTTGGCTGCTTGCCTCCTGCAGCAGAAGCGGTCGAACGCCTCGTCACCCGCGGTGTGAATGGCTCAGACTCCACACGTAGGTTTGCTGCCTCCAGTTCCTTCAGTAGCGGTGGCGCCAGGGTTTTCAGAATTGAAGCACAGAAGGTTTTGATCTTCAGAATACCCTCCTGTTCCTTCGCCCGCTCTTCCTCTCCAAAGGGGTCAGACTGGCCCACAGTGGCCTTTTCCACCTCCGAGCCCACCTCCTGGGCCACAACCTCAGCTTCCATGAGGGTAGCACGTGGTTCCAACTCCAGTTGCAGTTGCATGTCACTAGTAGGCCCTGCGTAAGACTGGCTCTCCTCGAGCAGCACAGAGGAGGCAGCTGGCATCTCCAAAAGCGTGTCCGCGATGGGCCCCAGGGGCAGCGAGGATACCCCGTCCGAAAGAGACACCTGGACGTAACCAGCATCTGATCCGGTGGCCCTCTCCCCCTCTGGATGGGTAACCGGGTCCGACCGACCAGAACACACCTCGGGATCGGAGCAGATCACGACTCTGTCGCGGTCAGCAAGGGCCACAGGCAGCGCACCCAACTCCTTGGGAGACGCATCCACCAGCTTCTCGACCACGGTACCCTCCAAACGGTCATGGGCCAGCGGCCGGTCCAAGCCCTCGACAGCTGTGTCAGGATCAGCCTGAATCGCGGCCGGTCCAAGCCCTCGACAACATATTTCTTCTACTCGTGTAAAGAAAACGTTTTGGGACATAATAAACAGAAGCGATAAATAAAAAGAAACAAGTAACTCTTTTCCAATATTATTTTGCATGGTAAGAGACAAGCCTCATCAGAAGCGTGCCCCCACACGCTGCCAAAATCCCGTTGCTGGTATTACTAGCATGCTACGATGCGCACACGTTTCATGTAAGTTATAAAATGGTAGCATGCTACGACGTGTGTACGCTTCTGATACTACGTGGAACCCGCAGTGTTGGACCAATGATTCACGCTGCAGGTAATATATTGTCCAGAAGCATGCATCCATTTGTGTTCGCTGGCAGTATAGTTTTTTCGTATTAAAAAAGAAATCCACGATTTATACTCGTAACCTCGTGTCGCCCTAACACGGTGTTTTCGTAGCATGTGCTTGGCCGTCTCGCTGTAGCTAGCCGCGTGAAGCGTATCGTCGTCGAAGTATCAGCTCCGGCCTTGCCCCGTGTCATCGAAACCAAGTATAACACAATAAAATATATGAAAGCGATAAGTCATAGTGTGCACGACTATTAGCAGTGATTTCACATTGGACAAACGACATATTTTTAACACATATATATTTTCTAGTTGTTTCATTCTATCAAATCATAGTCCGTGCGGTTGAACTGTCCCGTTTTGTTGACCACTAGATTAACCAAAAAAAAGGCGATCTCCCCTTGAATCATTCCTAGGATGTCTCCGTTAGTGGCGCTTTATCGATCTGCGGAAGATATAGGTAAATTAAGTCATTTTGAAACTAGAACAATTATAAAGAATATTTCAGTAAATGGAAAGGATGTGTATTGCATACAACAGATGTTGGGTTCGATGCCATGATGGTCAAGTGCCGGGGCAACATAATAACCACACAGGTTAGTCCCTATAGGCTGCTGATGGCACTGAGACAACATAGAAATAACCCTATTATCTGTAAAAATATATTAAACATATGCATGCATATATGTACAAGTGTTCTTGGAAACTAAATGAGACATCGAAGACATGAGTAAGATTTGTATACTTGAAGTATTCAGTTCCTTGTCTTGAACGATATGTTTGAAATGATCTAAAAAAATTATGGGTGACAAAAGACAAAGATATATAATTTTGTGGTATTAAAAACCCGGAGCGTATCCTCGATCAAAATAACTTTTATTACATAGATGAAAGTATTAAATCACTGGTCAATAATATTCGTTGTGTTCTCAACTTTTATCTTATTCGTCGACATATAAGAATAAAGATAATAGACATTACCTTGCGGTATGAAGATACATATAATAATCCAATGAAATCTACAAGTTAAAATAAATGCTTTGGTGAAATTTTAATCAAATGTATATGTTGAGCTACTGTATTTTCGTTCCGTAAAGCATCTAACACGTGCGAAGAAAACACCTGTAACCCTTTTTTGTTTAGGGAAAGATACATCCAAATCTTAGAGCCACACTCGCACATTACGTATTTGGGTACTCAAATTTTTGCACAAGTCAAATCCAAACCGAATGATTCTCCATTTTGGAGGGGTATCATGGTTGTTCGTGATGTGTTTTTCAAACGTGGTTCTTTTATTGTTGGCAATGGACAAGGGACACGTTTTTGGGAATATACGTGGCTAGGGGATAGGCCATTGGCGCAGCTATATCCAGCCCTCCATAACATTACCCGGAATAAAAATGTTTTCCTCGCTATGGTTTTGTCCGATGCGCCTCCAATTAACCTTCAACCGGAGAAATTTGACGGTCACTAAATGGGCAGCATGGCTCAATTTAGTCCAGTAGTTCATGCCCTTTGTTTTGACACCCGATGAAGATGCTTTCACAGGGAAATTGTCCAATGATGGTACATTATCGGTTAGGACAATGCACGTTGATATTATGAATGATCATACTCCTTAGCTCCGCAATTTTTATGTAGTTTCTTAATAGAAAGGTTATTTGGAGGCTGCACCAATTCACTTTTAATGTCAAATCTCCTATAAGCTTAGACAATATGTTTGGTAATTGTCTAAATGATTTGTCCAAAAAAAATCCGCATTGGCATTTGTGCTTTTATATGGTCCATTTGGAGATGTAGAAATGATGGTGTATTTAACAAACTGGAAAACATTCATTTCTTACAGGCTCTTCACAGGGCTACCTACTGGATTTCTTCGTGGTCTCTCCTCCTACCACAAGACGAGCGCCATTTTATGGAAGATAGATGCCACGTATCTTTGCGGTGGTCCGCTCCATCCTCAGCTGCAATGGATGGCAGCATGATCGCCGAATCTGCACCACATAGTGCATCCTTAGTCTTTGCTTTTTTGCTATCTCGATGGCAGGTTTGTGGGCATTTTGGACCTTTTGGTTTTGATCATTCATACTTGTACTCTTAATACTCGTTTTTAATAAAATGCCGTGCGCATCACAGCGATGCAAAGGCAAGGGCTACTACTCCCATTTCTACACACAAAAAAACGTGCGTCAGAGACCAACATATTTGCACACGGTCCCTTCACGTCGATGGTTGGTTCATCTATATTATGACTATTTGTGTACCTTAAAATCATTTTTGTGATGTTTTATGAACAATCTATAGAACACTTCTAGTTAAATTCTTAACTACTTCATGAAAATTGACATAAATTCGTTTCAACCGGCGTTACTAGACAGAAAGCTTAAAAAGTAGTGAAAATAATTAATTTTTCGCCTATTATCCTATAATTTGTGTGGAACTTGGGGAGGCGTCCTTTTTGCGCCATACTTTTGCGTACGGGCTTCACAAAAACTATTTCTACACTTAAAATATACAAGAACCACTAGTAGAAAAACCCTATAGGTTTTCACCTTTAGTCCCCATTAGCTATCGAACCGGGACCGGAGGGGGGCGGGGCAACCGTTCGCCTCGCCTCGAACCCTTTTAGTCATGGGTCGTAAGACGGCTTGGGACTAAAAGTGGTCTGACAACCATTTTCCTGGCCCGAGACCTTTTAGTCCCGGGTTGTAATACGACCCAGGACTAAAGGCCCAAACCGTTTTCCTCCCGCACGCTTTGGAAGTTGTTCCATTTGTACAGGCTTCAAAAACCGAGTGATCGACCCTAATTGCTATAGTAACCGCGTGTCACTCTTCTTCTTCCTCTTTCTCTCCTTTCTTCTTCCTGTTTCTCCACCATGGCTCTATATGGAATTCGGTTGTTGAAAGTGCCCACACATGGTAGGACTCTCGATCTCGTCTATAAGAACGAGAAATCTCAGGTCCTGAGTCTTCTTAACGATTTAAAGCGACGGCTTCGCGAGGATGTGGCAAATTTTTTGGCCTTCATCTCGAGTACACGACCAACCAATTATATGTGTTCGTCATGCAAATTTATCACAAGGAGGGTGTCCTTGTCTTTCAATGGACAAGGTAACACAAACTTCTCCGATCTTGCTCTCCTCTCTTTCTTTCCCCGTTCTCCTCTCTTATTTTGATTCTATATATAGGATAGGAAAATAGCATAGGATAGCAATATGTGTGGCCATTTGAATCCTATTAGAAAGAGTGGAGCTTCTTTATAGGATAGGAAAAATTGCATAGGATAGCAAGGCTCCTACATGTATCGATTGGAAAGAGTAAACATGTTGCAGCGGTGTCTAACGTTTGTTCCATTTGTTTTATTTGTTGTTGCATTGAAACAATATAATTGTTGCAGCGGTATTTAACATTTGTTCCAAAAAAATTGTTGCAGTACTGACAAAATTGTCTATACCTGTTGGATTTCCTTGTCAACAGCAAAATACGTTTTGCTAGCGTTGATACAAGGAATGAAAAGGTGAATATGAAGAACATCTGGGGTATTTACATACCATTTCACTGCCATATTGATCTCCAAGACCTGTTCTAGCTTCAGCATCCTAGGAATTCGATGGCTCATATGGCATGTGTCTTGATCGACGAAGCATATCGTGATATCAAGAAATAAATCCTAGTTGGAAGCACACTTTTTGGGAGAAGAGCCCACTTGACAAGATCAACGTTGATTATGCAACCATCGATGGATAGGTTTCCTACGAGTAGTACCGTATTATTAGTAACTTCAGCTATGTGCACCGTCACCTAATGCCCTGGTCTCCAACTGTTTGGGATTCTTCGGAGGACGAACTCGGGTAGATGGGAGCCTATCGTGACGATGTGTCACCTAGTTCCATTATTATTACTGACATGTGTCTCTATATATACTGTTACTTCTTGGGAATCTCTCGTGATGCTATGTTTTGTGTGTTTATATATTGCCTAGAAGACTTTACGTAGTACTATATATTATATCTATTAATTATGTCCATGTTTAATTATATATGATGTGAGCAAACTTAATGAAGCAATTTTGATGTATATGTGATGAAATTTCCAAAATTCAATTTGACACCCGAGCTTTTCTCCTCATGCTCTTGTTTCGAAAATTCAAAGGAAATATAAAAACACTTCGAAAAAATCTGGAATTTCTTTTACATCTATATATACATGATGGAAAATATGATATGGAAGTCGATCATATATATTTGAACTTCTCTCATTTTTCTAATCTATTTAGACAATATCATTTGCCAATTTACGATTTTACGGATATCTAGATACGAATTATTCAATATTAGAAAAGCAATAAAATTAATTATTATTTAAATTAATGATTATTTGAATTCAAGATTATTATTACTTATTTATTTTTGTTTAACTAAATAATTTTTTGAATTCACACAATAAAGACGTGCGACATCATAGTTCAAATGTTAACATGATTGACGTCATATTATTGTCAGTAAAACAAGATTTATTTCTTGGAAGCTGAGAGGGAAGGAATCAGGAAGTTAAGCGTGTTGAGAATGGAGTAGTCTGAGGATGGGTGACCTGCTGTGAAGTGTCAGCTCAGAATGAAAGAATAGTGATTAGAGTAAAAATAATAATTGAGACTAGAACAAAATGATTAGAGTTAGAAATAATAGAGACTACATAAAAATGAAAAACATAAAAAAATCAAAAATTATTTATTCTCGGGTTGTATTACCACCCAGGACTAAAAGTAGCCTAGCCGGGACAAAGGGAGGTCTAGTCTACATTCAGCAGTCCCGGATAGAAATCTGAGACTATAGCCCGTTATGGTCCGGGACTAGAGGCACGTTTTCTACTACTGAACATTTTTTTAAAAGAAACTCGAAACTCTATTGCTAGCATTATTTTTCATAGCAAGATACATGACGTAAGAAATATGGGGACATTATCACATACTATGCCTTGGAAATGACCATTACCTTTGTCGACTCTCTTGAAAGTTTCATACACGATATGGAAAATGTGGAAGAACCTTTAGTTAAAAAGTGATTAAAAGAGTGAAAGAAGAGTGATTAGAGTTAAAAATTAATTGAGACTAACGGGTAGTGATTAGAGTTAGAAATATTAGAGACTAGATTAAAAGGAAAATCGGGAAATAAAAAAATAAAAAAATATTTAGTCCCGGGTTGTGTTATCACCTGGGACTAAAAGTCGACCACCCGGAGAGGCCCGTGGGTGACCTCTAGTTTCGGTTCGTGGCCCACCGGGACAAATGGGAGGCTCTAGTCCTGATTCAGCAGTCCTAAATAGAAATCTGAGACTATAACCCGTTACGGCCTAGGACTAGAGGCTCATTTTCTACTAATGAACATTTTATTAAAACAAACGCGAATCTCTATTGCAAGCATTATTTTTCATGGCAAGATGCGTTACGTAACAAATATGGGGAGATTATCACATACTATGCCTTGGAAATAACCATTACCTTTCTCAATTGTCGTGAAAGTTTCATACACGAGACGGAAAATGTGGAAGAACCTATAGTTTTTAAAATTCAAGTCTATAATTTTCAAAAAAAAAACTAGTCCACGTAAAAATATTTCATGCCGATGGATTGAACATTTTGACAGTTTCTTCATTTTATTTAATTTCTGTGAAATTGCTGGGGCACATATGTCCACACAAAAAAGAAATCAATCTTCCAGAAACCTATTTCAGATATGGCATACAATCCTATTTCGGTACATCCATTTTAAAAATAAATTTAGGACTCATCTATACAGTACTTATAGTTTAAAAGTGAATTAGTTTGGTGAAATCAGCCAAAATTCTTTTCGAAGCGTGAGAGTATCTAGAAAGTAAAAAAACAAAATATATGGGAATTTTCTATCCAATATGGTATGAGTTGTGCAAGATTTGGAGAGGCGCCATTACCCTATTTTGTCCCTTAAAAAAATTAAAACATATTCTAACAAACAATTTGGAAATTACTTTTCGACGTAATTTTGGGCATGGAAATATGCACTCTTGTGCCAAATATGAGAACACTTTAAAAAAATAATGATATAGAAATGGTAAAAATATAATATATGCCAAGGGTTTTTACATTCAACTTTGGTGGACTTTGCCGAGTGCGTGCGTACTAAGCAGACACGAAACAAATATGTCCTCTAGGTCAAGAACGGCCGTAGGGGACACATGTTTAGTTTTATTTCGAGTGTCTATTAATTTCTTTGCCGAATGAGATCGAGATAATTTTATAGTATGCAAATCTATGCATATCTCTACAGTTGGCAAAGGTGCGCTCTCCCATGTGCCAAAAGAAGATCGCTCAGCAATAGTGATGGCACTTTGGTTGCCATTAGGGTACCCTCTATATTCTCTAGTTCAAGAAAATGAACTAATTTTGTGATGACATCATCATTTTGGAAAACTTAATTCATTTTTTTTGAACTAGAGAGGGTAGAGGGTAGCCTAATGGTGACCCACTTCCATCATTACTCAGCAAACAGCCGGTAGTGACCTAGGACAGTTGATGTAAATGAGCGCTTCCCATGGTTGAATAGCCTTTAGTTGCTCTCTCTCTCTTTTTAAAAAGATCGAATTTTCTACTAAGTTGATTTTTATTTTCCATGTCGTAAGTATCTATAGAAAATTTCATACACAAATCAAGTGAAAGAGAATAAATTGTGTGTCAATACTGGAAACAATACTTTTCACACGATATGTGACTATTCATTGTGAATTTCTCATTTTATTTCTCGAGTAGGGCACGACTTCCTGCCATGTGCCCCGTGAAAGAATATAAGACTTTCCGTGTTAGGGCATGTGAACTAACATGCCCCGGAGACGACATGTGCCACATGAAGACTTCCCCGGGAACCAAACTAGGTTGGTTTCGGCTGGGAGTACACTCAAGCCGATGCACAAAGGCATGTCCCTGTGGGCTGGAGTCTTGCAGGGTTCCTCGAGGCCACCTGCGTCGTCACTAGGAGAGAGCCCATCCTTGACGGCTACAAGAGGATAGAATCAGAATACACTGGTAGAAAATAGGCCTATAGTCCCGGTTCGCCAGGGCCAGTAGTCCCGGCCGCGCAACCGGGACTAGCTATGCGCGACTAAAGACCCCCCCTATAGTCCCGCCACTTATGGACCGGGACTAAAGGCCCGTCCACGTGGGCGCCAGGGGTCCGTCGCGGCGGAGGACCTTTAGTCCCGGTTCTTGTGGCTAACCGGGACTGAAAACCTGCGCAGGTTTAGGGTTTTAGGCCCCCTAAACCTGGTTCCTTTTTAATTTGTTTTTTTTTGTGTTTTATTTTAATTTTGATGAAGTTTCAGTACACATATATATATATTTTACGATACTATATACATGCATATATATATATATATATGAAATTTCAAACAAGGAGAATTCAATAGATATCGGGTGACCATATATACAACCTGGAACAAGTTTCCATATTACACAATTAAGATGGATGACCATACACAAATTCGAACAAGTTTCAAAGTACTCATGGTTGATGCGTATAATAGTCATCGTCGGTGGACGCATGGTACTCTCCTTCCTTAGCGATGACATGCCTAAGGAAAAAATATGCTATTTCCTCTTGAATTGGTCGGAATCGAGCTTCTGGAGTAAGCGCCCTCCGCAAGTTATTGAGACTACTCCGCGTGATCTCGTCCTTCTTCCTCTCAGAGATTTCTTTCTGTATGTTCTCACAGACATAGTATCCACATAGACCGGTCCCCGGTGGCTGCTTATCCACACCTTTGACCATATTTTTAAATTATAGCTGATGTTTGAATCCACCGACATGTCCAAGTGAGAACCGTCTCTAAACTCTACATTGCAAATAAAATTAAATGAACAAGGGAGTTATTAGCTTAGGAAATGAACAAAAGAGACAGATCGATATAGAGCGCAAATGATTGAAAAATAATTACCTTTGCATCATTTTTCTCATGTCGATCCAAAGATCTGTATTTGAATTCATAGAGTCAATGATCAAAACTATGGAGTTCTGAAGATCAATTTTAAGCAGAATCCAGTGAAACCTGCGGACACGTTAGATGCACAGTCATGCATAACTTATCGATTAGACATACCATGCATGGAGTAAACAAAAGAGAATGAGAACATGAGAGAAACACTCACCCAAAATGGTAAGGAAATAGAATATATCTTTTGGATTCATGCTTTTTAAGAAAATTGTACAAGTCTTTCTCCACGTCTTTGGGGTGACGTTCTAACATAGTTCCATTAATGATTTGTGGGTCAATGAACCCAACATCATGGATGAGTCTTATTTTGCATTCCCAAATCTTCAATCTGCATAATAGCGTACGCAACAATATAGTTAGGACTATATATATATATATATATATATATATATATATATATATATATATATATATATATATATATAGTGTAGGCAATGAAGAACGAGATGAGGTAGAAATAAATCACTTACAGAACGTAGCAACTCAGGATAGATTTGTCGAGCTCACGCAGATTGAACAGCTGGAACAATTCACTCATCTCAACTGTTACAGAGTACTTTTTGGTGTGATGCTCCTCTGTATAATCCACATACATAAATTCTTTGTCGGTCCATGTTATGAAATGTTTGTACCAACGTAGCAGACCTTGCATTAGTGGTGGTAGATCCTTTTCCTTCGTAGGCTCGACGAGAGGCCCTTTCTTCTCATATTGTAATGCTACCTCAGCCATTGGCGCATCGTCTAGGCCTAAAAAGAGACGAAGAGACATACCGGCCTCGGACGCATTTTCCATGGCAGTAGCTACAGCCAATCCCATTGCTGCCACAGCATTTATGACCTCCGTGTACTGTTCCGGAGCGGCTTTCACTATGAGCGGGGGGATCGATTGTTTACTCTCCATCCCGAGCTGGGCAACTTGTTTCCCGCTTTTTTTCATTTTTCCTTTTCCTTTCTCCTCCTCCAATATTTTTGCTTTCTCCTCCTCCAATATTCCTGCTTTCTTACGAAGTTCAATATCATAGTCTTTAGGCAAATTCTTCACGGCTTGGGACACTGTCGACAAAAAACCCGTAGCCCATTTGTCTACAATCGGAGGGAATACTTCCTTGGGCTCAGGCTCCTTTAGCGCCTTCTGACGGGCCTTCCATTTGTCAACGTCAGCCTTCACGGCCAATTTAGTTTCAGCATCACTAAGTTCCCAAGGCCTTGGGGGGAGAGGCTTCAGTGATGGCTCCGGTACCCGTGTGGTCTTAGCTACATAAGGCTCCGGGTTAATAGACCAAGAGCAGGTTCCCTTGCTGTCCGCCTGCTTCTGTTTCTTCGCTGGAGGAGGAATGGGGGGAGACGGCTGCTTAACCGCCGGAGGAGGAATGGGGGGCGACGGATGCTTAACCGCCGGAGGAGGAATCGGGGGCGACTGCTGCTTACCCGCCGGAGATTGTGGATCGGGGGACGGCGTCGAATGTTGTGAAGGAGGCGTAGGTGAACCAGCACCACCACCACCACCACCACCAGCACCTGCACCATCGGAGGGGGGTGGACTTGTTAGCCTTGGCGTCTCACCTGGAAACACTATGTACTTCTTTTTCCATAGAATGAACTGGCGCTTGACATCTCCAAGTCTTCTCTCCCCTTCGGGTGTAGCTATGTCAATCTCCAGGTCCTCAAACGCTTGGACTATGTCTTCCACCGTGACACGAGCATAGCCATATGGAATGGGGTTGTTGTGATGGAGTGCTCCAGGTGTATAGGGTAAAGCACTGCCGGTAGCTACCTTCATGGAAATGTTCCCCACGGGATAATGCAGATCACATTTTTTCATCTCCTTTACATCATCCACGGGGTAGTGAGGCTCCGGTGCACGACTCTCGATCATCGGTGCATTAGCACCTGCAGTCCGGGCCTCCGTGGAAGCCACGCTGCTTCTCCGCTGATGCTGGCTTCCGAGAACCGCTGCATGTTCTTGATGCGGCCCTGCAGCCGACGCTTTTTCTTTCTCAAGTATTCCCGCCACGAACTTCTTCAACTCACAAACTTCCATTGCAAGATGCGACATTTGATCTGCAGCCCGGTCCGTACCTCTTTTACAGCTTCTGTAACAGTACGGGTCACCCTCCTGGGAAAACCCTACTTTCCACGGCAATCTGCCTTTGCCTCTTATATGTCCTCCGTGTTCAGGATTCCCGAGGGCATGGGTCAGTTGGTCTCTCTCTCTGTTGAACGTGAGCTTGCCCTGTTGAGCTTTGGTCATTGCGTCAACAAGTTCTTTTGTGGGAGCAAACGTTTTCTGCCGGTGAACACACGCCCCTGTCTCCGGGTCTAGCGACCCCCCATGCTCGTACCACCACATTTTGGCTCTTTCGTCCCATCCCTCTGTACCTAGACGGATTCCTCTTGCCGTCAGGCCGTCCTCCATCGTCTGCCACTTAGGCGCCGAAACGCGGTATCCTCCTGGCCCCATAACATGATGGTACTGTTTCTTTTCCGCATTAGTCTTATTTTTTTTCGACATTTCCTTGAAATGCTCCGATTTGTGTTGCGTCACAAATTCTGTCCAATCATCTCTTAGTTTCTCATATTGTCCAGTGAAAATCGGAGTCTTGCCCTTGCTGACATATTCACGAAACATTTTTTTCTTGAAGTTCCGGAATGCTTCGGCCATCTTCTGAAGAGCGAACTCTTTGACTATCCTCCTCCTCTGACGTCCACCCGGAACCTCCTCACCGAATTCATCTTTTTTGTTGTATTCCGGAGGTAGAATGAAATATGCAATAAGCTTTCTAAACATAATCTTTTTCGTTCTCTTGTCGACATAACTGAAACCAATACGTGCTTTCTTTGGCTCCTTCCATTCCTGGACGGTGATCGGGACGATGTCTCTAACAATGACTCCGCATTGGTTGATAAACTTTGTGGTGTGTTGTAGGGGCTTGCCGGTTTCACTGACTGATTCGATGGTATATGTTTCTCCATCTTTCATCGACTTGGATTTGCCACGCTTTGTCATACTAGATCCGACCGAGGGCTAAAATAAGAAAGAGAGTCGCGCGCGTTAGTGCATATGTATTCACATTTCAGTAAGTTTGTATCACGAGAGTCCCAATGTATATATATATATATATATATATATATATATATATACCTCGCCGGAGGTGGTTGTTCTTTGCAACTGGAGATCGTCGTTTGTCGACGGTTGACCTCCGTCATCAATGTCCATTCCTTCACCTCCTTGATCATCGACAATGTCCGTTTCTTCACCTGTTTGATCGTCGACAATGTCCGTTCCTTCACGTTCTTGATCATCAAAGTTCAGATAAGCAGAGACTACATCCTCTTGTTGCTCATCTTCTGGGCCCGACACATAAGGGATCGGGTTGGATATCATGCCGTATATAATACCTTCAACCTCCTGATCCGTATATTTGTCCGCCATATGTCACTCATGCAGACATGCATGTAGTAAAAATTAATTAAGTATATAGGATACTTACCAAATATTGTCGTAGAAGGAGGGAAAACAGATTGGTAGGGTTTTGGGTGGAAGAACGATGACCACCGGAGGGGGAAAACCATACTTTAGAGGTGTGTCGAAGATTAGTTGCTCAAATGACTTGGAGAACCCCATAGCTAGGTTGCATTTGCAATTCTGGTCATTTTGGTATATTACACTTAATATTCTGAATTTATTGAATTAAAACTTACTTTCATTATTTTAATGAATTTAACTCAAATTCAAATATGGTCTCATTTTAAACTTTGTCAAACATGATTGATAATGATATAAACAGATAGCTTACATTTTTGCGAACATTTTGCATATTTTTTCATAATTTTTGGAATTATAAATTAAAAGTTGTCCAATTTAGAAGATTTAATTAATTTATGTAATTCCATGTACAGTGCGCCCCACGTGTCACGGTGACGTCATTTAAAAAAAAATCGCCAACACGTGGCCAGGTGATGTCATGATGACGTCACCCTGGCGTGACACGGTGGCCGGCGGTTTGCTCTTCGGGTCTCCGGCGATTACGGCAACGGGGAACGGTCTCCGGCGATTCCGGCGCGGTTCAAGGGCGGCGCGAGGCCCGCGGCGAGGGCGGCGTTGGTTCGTGGGCGGCGTTCGAGAGCGGGACGGCGGCGCTGGTTCGAGGGCGGCGCGAGGCCCGCGGGGAACCTACCGGAGATGGCGACGGGGCGGGGCCGGAGCAGGGCGGAGGCGGTGGAAAGAAGGGCGCGGGCGACGGCGACGGCGACGACGCGGTACTCTCGCAGGCGACGACGACGGAATCGACGAGCAGGGCGCCGACGCGAAGAAGACGAGGGTTTGGTCCTTAGAAAAATTTCGGGGCGGGAATATATAGGGACAGTCTTTAGTCCCGGTTCGTGACACCAACCGGGACTAAAGGCCCGCGGAGGGTACCCCAGGGGACCTTTAGTCCCGGTTGGTGTCACGAACCGGGACCAAAGTTTAAAATTTTCGCGGCGTTTCCGTTCCCGCGCAAAACGAGCCTTTAGCCCCGGTTGGTGTCACGAACCGCGACTAAAGTTGGTTATTCGAATTCTTTTCCTTTTCCCAAACTTAAAAGTACAAATAATATATCAGAAATTTCAGAAAAATAAAACTAATTATTTTTCCAATCTTAAAAATAAAAATAATATATTAGAAATTTTAGAAAAATAAAACTAATTCTTTTTCCAATCTTAAAAATAGAAATAATATATCAGAAAATTCAGAAAAAAAAACTAATTCTTTTTAAAATCTTAAAAATACAAATAATATATCAGAAAATTCAGAAAAATAAAACTAATTCTTTTTAAAATCTTGAATATATATATATAGATAAAAAAGGCAGTACCTAATGGCAATAGCGGATCTAAACCTAAACGGAGAGCATAGATGCATGATCTGATATATATCTGCTGCTAGTCATACTCCTGCCTAGGCCTATAGTACATCCACTCGTAGTCGTCGTAGTCGCCGCCGTCGTCGTCACTATCGTCTGACGGTGCTCTGCACTCCCTCGGAGGATCACAACTCCAGGACTGGGCCTGAGGGTAGTGCAGGCGGGGGATATCGCCGGCCCTGATGTAGTCCATGACGCTCTGTAGAGTCCGGCCGGACCACCATAGCCGACGACCGGCCTCGTGAAAGTTCCTAGGAGGCAGGCCGTCCTCCTCATACCTGGCGAGCGCCCTCTCACGCCGATTGATGAAGAAGGCATCCCAAGTATGCTGGTTATCGGGATGCCAACTGGGATTCCTCCGCTGCTCGTGGTAGTAGTGGTTCGTGATGGCCGCCCGACGCGCCACACCTTGAGGAAGAGGAGGGACCGGCACTCCTCCGGCGCTAAGCATCCAACCGGCGGGAACGCTGTAGCCAGGCGGGCAGTGGTAGTTCGAGGCGGAAAGTGCCTCCGCCTGGATGAATGTTAGAGTGGGTACGGTAGAAGCCATGAGAGAGTGGTGAGTTTGTATGTGTTTATGCCAATGGTGTGGCAATGCATACATATATATAGCGAGAAGAAAACATCCCTTTAGTCCCGGTTGGTGTCCCCAACCGGGACTAAATGGGTTAGGGTTTCATTGGGAAACGGATCATCCCTTTAGTCCCGGTTGGTGACACCAACCGGGACTACATGGGAATTAGGGTTTCGTTTGGACCAATCAGATAGAATCACACGGATCGTGTGTTTCTTTCAAGCGCTTGTGAGTCATTGGATCCGGGTGTGTTTTTTTCGAGCTGTTGTGAGCCGTTCGATCAGGGCTATGGTGTGTTTCTTTCGAGCTGCTGTGAGCCGTTGAATGAGGTGTTTCTTAACCGTTGGATCAAAACCCTAGCTCAACACTTTGTGAGCCATAGGACCCTATATATAGCCCAGCTTCATACACCGGTCAGTTCATCTCCCAAATACAAAACATCCGAATTCGCCAGCATACGCCCTGCTGTGCATTTGGTATGCATATATGCACCCAGTAGCCACTGCAGGGTTGTATGCTGGCGATACCGATTGTTTTGTTCTACACCCCCCTTTAAGATTTGATACATCATATATTCAGTTCATCGAGCAAATACAAAACATCCTGATTCGCCGTCATATATACGTCCAGCCGTGCATTTGGTATGCATATATGCACCCAGTAGCCACGGTTGGGCTGTATGACGGCGATACCGTCTGTTTTGTTCTACACCCCCTTTAAGGTTTGATACATCATATATTCAGTTCATCGAGCAAATACCGTCCATTCAACAAAGTTTGGTACAATAAATTATTACACATCAATTCTTCCCTTGTGTCCCCGCTTTCTTACGATTTGGACGTATCCATGGAGCATCCTCATCATTTAACTTAATGCTTGGGTCAGTGTTCACTTTGAAGGGCGGAATTTCACCAAACATATTATAATCTTCTGACATGTCTGTCTTGTCCTCCACTCCCACGATGTTTCTTTTCCCTGAAAGAACAATGTGGCGCTTTGGATCATCGCATGATGTACTGATCGATTTCTTATCTTTCCGTTTCCTTGGTTTGCTACTCATGTCCTTCAAATAGAAAACCTGAGCGACATCTTTGGCTAGGACGAATGGTTCGTCAAGGTAACCAAGATTGTTGAAATCCACCATTGTCATTCTGTATTGCTCGTCCACCTTTACCCCACCTCCTGTTAGCTTGAACCATTTGCATCGGAACAAAGGGACCTTAAAAGAGGGTCCATAGTCAAGTTCCCATATCTCCTCTATGTAACCATAATATGTGACCTTTTGCCCAATCTCGGTTGCTGCATCAAAGCGGACACCACTGTTTTGGTTGGTGCTCTTTTTATCTTGGGAGATCGTGTAAAATGTATTCCCATTAATCTCGTACCCTTGAAAAGTCGTTATAGTCGAAAATGGTGTCTTGGCCAACATGTACAGCTGATCTCCAACATCATTGTCATTCATTAAATGTTTTCGCAACCAACTGGCAAAAGTCTCCATGTGGGCCTTTCTAATCCATGATTCAGGCTTCCCCGGGTTGTTCGAGCGTAAAATATTCTTGTGTTGCTCGAAGTACGGAGCCACCAAGCTCGAATTTTGCAGAACTGTGTAGTGTGCTTCAGTCATAGAATGACCGTCCATATATATCGTTGATTTCCTTCCGATCGTGCCTTTTCCACTTAGTCTCCCCTCGTGCCGCGATTGAGGAATACCAATCGGGTTAAGGTCAGGAACATAGTCAATACAGAACTCAATTACCTCCTCATTTTCATAGCCCTTTACGATGCTTCCTTCTGGCCTAGCACGGTTACGAACATATTTCTTTAATACTCCCATAAACCTCTCGAAGGGGAACATATTGTGTAGAAATACAGGACCGAGAATGGAAATCTCTTCGACTAGGTGGACCAGGAGGTGCGTCATAATATTGAAGAAGGATGGTGGAAACAACAACTCGAAACTGACAAGACATTGGACCACATCGTTTTGTAACCGTGGTAGATCTTCTGGACTGATTACCTTCTGAGAGATTGCATTGAGGAATGCACATAGCTTCACAATGGCTACTCGAACATTTTCCTGTAGGAGGCCCCTCAAAGCAATCGGAAGCAATTGCGTCATAATCACATGGCAGTCGTGAGACTTCAGGTTTTGGAACTTTTTGTCCACCATGTTTATTATTCCCTTTATATTCGACGAGAAGCCAGACGGGACCTTCATACTACTCAGGCATTCAAAAAAAATGACCTTCTCTTCTCTTATTTGACTGTCCCGAAAGGATACTGAGAGCAGGCCAATCGTTGATGGTTACAAAAAGCAACGCTCGTAGGTTAAATTCCTCTTCTTTGTGCTCATCCCACACAGGTACACCAGGTCTGCCCCACAATTGTAAAAGTTCATCAACTAATGGCCTTAGGTACACATCGATGTCGTTGCCGGGTTGCTTCGGACCTTGGATGAGCACTGGCATCATAATGAACTTCCGCTTCATGCACAACCAAGTAGGAAGGTTGTAGATGCATAGAGTCACGGGCCAGGTGCTATGGCTGGAGCTCTGCTCGCCAAAAGGATTCATGCCATCAGTACTTAGACCAAATCTTATGTTCCTTGCGTCAGCTGCAAAATCTTTGAACTCTCTGTCAATCTTTCTCCATTGCGTTCCATCAGCGGGGTGTCTCAACTCCCCGTCGGACTTACGGTCCTCTTTGTGCCATCGCAACAACTTGGCATGCTCTTTGTTCCTGAACAGGCGTTTCAACCGAGGTATTATAGGAGCATACCACATCACCTTGGCGGGAACCCTCTTCCTGGGTTTCTCGCCCTCAACATCGTCATCAGGGTCATCGCCTCTGATCTTATAACGCAATGCAGTTCATACAGGGCATTCATTCAAATCCTCGTATGCACCGCGGAAGAGGACGAAGTCGTTAATGCATGCATGTATCTTCAGAATCTCTAAACCTAGAGGGCACACAACCTTCTTTGCTTCGTACGTACTGGCGGGCAACTCGTTATTCTTCGGAAACATATTCTTCAACATTTTCAGCAAATTTTCAAATGATGAGTCAGCTACACCTTCCCGTGCCTTCCATTTCAGCAAATCCAGTGTGCAGCCCAGCTTTTTAAGACTATTGTCGCATCCTGGGTACAGCGACTTCGTGTGATCATCTAACATGCGATCCAAATTCTCCCTCTCCTTGTCAGTTTCGCAGCGTCTCCGTGCATCAGCAATGGTCCGACCAAGATCATCAGCGGGCTCATCATGTGCCTCTTCTTCACCTTCACCAAACCCTTCCCCACCTTCAGCATCATCCTCCATGAAAGTATCACCAAAAACGTCATGATAGTTGAAATCGATATCATCCTCTTCTTCATCTTCTTCCATTCTAACCCCTCTTTCTCCATGCTTGGTCCAACAATTATAGCTTGGCATGAAACCGTGCCGAAGCAGGTGTATGTGAACGACTCTTGAGGAGGAGTGACCCTTCTCATTCTTACATTCAGCACATGGACAGATAATAAAACCTCGCTGCTTGTTCGCATTTGCCACTACGAGGAAATCTTTCAAACCCGTAGTGAACTCGCCGGACAGTCGGTTACCGTACATCCATTGCCGATTCATCTGCATTATTATTATATAAAGTATATAATTAACCATCATGCATTTGTTAAACTAACTAGCTGGAAATAATACAAATCATGAAAGGGTTCAAGTTGCTAACCGCGACCGCGGAGGTAAAATAAATGAAAGCGCTCAAGTGCGGCTCGGACACTTAATATCATGTGTGTTTCATGCTATCGGGCATTTCATCGAACACCTTGTGTGCATAGTAGGAACCAAAAGCATACCCACCACCCCTTGTTAATGTTGTGAGCAGAAGTGACACCAAATATGGCTAAGTGCAGCGAGCTGAGTTCTATATATAGGGATGGGCCTTTAGTCCCGGTTCACCTGGACAACCGCGGCTAAAGGTCGTGGGGCCAGCCCGATGACCTATTAGCCCTGGTTGGTCTGGCCAACCGGGACTAAAGCCCCTCCCCTCAGACAGCTGTGGACCGAGCGCGCTCGGCCCAGACTATTGGTCGCGGGTCTCGTCCCGAACCGCGACTAAAGACCCCTATGGTCACGGGCCGATTATTTTGGGGACTAATGGGGGCGTACCGAAGGCCTATTTTCTACCAGTGATAAGACTTGGAGGTCAAGAAAACAAAAGACAAGATGATGCCAAGGGTATGCTTCTGTGGACCCCATAGTGGGACAGACTGTCGGGGCTACCTACCGGCTATCATCCTTTTCCTACAAAAAGTTCGCTTGCTTTTCCCTTCCACCAACCCTTTCGTCGGAAGACCAGAAGGGCTTCACCTTCTACGATCTTCTTCAAGCTTCTTTTTAGGTGCGATCCCGCGCCCTACAACACTATCACGTGATTCCAATGTGGTACCCCCCTCTGCTATTAATTGAGAACCATGTCCATAAAGATGGGGAATTTACCTCGATCGATTCTCAGAGCACCTGTAGCCCGAGCAAGGGTAGACTATAGAAATGAACAGAGGTGACAAGTGCAGGTCCAGATCTCCTCTTCATCCTCCTCGACGTACCAACTATGAGATAGGTTCCCCAATAACCACCTTCTAGCCTTAAACTCCTTAGCATTTATACAAACAAGGAAGGACGTATGGTTCTATACCACTGGCTGGCCTGAACCTGGGTAAACTACAATTTCATGCTCGTTCTCACTCTTTGAATGAAGTAGATCGGAACCTTCTGACACCCCTTTCAGAATCTACAAATGGGATAGCAGAATTCCTTGTTAACGAAGAGACGGAAATTTGATACAAGAAAATTCTTATATGATAGATTAACTTATCTATAACATCAAGAATCAACAGTGATTTCACCTTTGTGCACTTATATTCCACTTCACTCTTACAAGCTATTATTTTAATTTTATTTTATTTTTTAATGTAATTCTGTATAGAATGAAAATTAAGAAGCTATAGCCTCAGATATTATTTCATAAGAAATTTGGAAATAAAATATATATTTACAATGATCACCAAATGTTTTAAAGAACAATCGGCATGTATTTGCCGAGTTTTATTTAGGAGAGAATCCGAAAACCACGATGTCACTTGGCACCGTTGTCTCCATCTCCATCTGTTAGTTTCCTTTTTTTTTCTAGAGTACCAGAATACGACATTCGTCGATGCATATGCAAAGTGACCAACACAAAACACCCGCGAAAGAACTTGTTGTCTACATGTTATATTGTGCGCCTCCTTGACGAGTGCATTGTGGCATTTGCCAAGAGTTTCCGATAGTCAGCAAACCTTTGAAGTATGGTAGTTTACCTGAACAATGGTTTTGGTTGTGTATATTAATAGGTTTTTGTGGTGTATACAAATAGGTTGGCGGCAGAGTGTAGCACCGGGATAATTGGCACTGGATAAGCTCTTTAACATTTATCTCCCATTCCGCTAGCATTGTCAATTGCTCAGGTCACGATCACTCTATCAGTTTTGGGGACAATGGCTCATACCCAAGGGTTTAGTTATCGGTCGGGATTTCCTGTTACGTTCGTTAACCGGATATCCCGAGCACCCCAGGGAAATGTTTATACAGGGAAAAAATCCCAATTTTTTGAATTTTTACTAAAACTCTCGGTAACTTGTCACAATTGGAACAAAAAAATAGAATTTCAAAATTTCGGTTTTCAAATATGTCCGATAACCAGTTTGGAATTTTCGGTAACTGCGTAACCGGAAATCCGGACCCCTTGGCTCTTTTCATATCGGTACCCAAAATCATGATCATACCACGCTAGCTAGTTTCATTTTCTTTATCTCGTGGAGATCAAGACAGCTCATCCACAGTCATAAGATGCTTTGTCTATGTTCCCGACGCCTCTTATTCTCAGATGTTTTTTCAGTTCTTTTGTGCTTCTTTTGTAAATCCTCTCCATCGTTTTATGTAGTATACCCCCTACACATGACGATGTGAAAGCTAAGTGGTAGTGAAAAGTTAAAACAAAGTGAAACGATGTAATGCACTATGTATTTCAGCCAAGGTAGTAGGCGTAGTGTATATAAGGAAAAAAATCAACTATTCATACAGTGCAAGAGTTGTGAAGAATATTATTTTCATGTGATTAATGCCCATGTGTTTACGTGTATAAATAGATGGCCAGAGCTAGGTATCGCTTCTATTTTACTCTATGTTTGGACACCGACAAAAATATTGTCCAACAAGATGATAATGCTTACGATGCCCCTACATCGGCGACTACAACATCGGTGTGAAATGCAGCGGGTTACTGCTCCTTTTTAGCAATGATGAAATGCAGTGGGCTCGGTACACACATGTTCACGCCCAGGAGTCGCAGCAGCCTTTCCCTGAAGGCCCTGATCTCGACGACATCGTCCTGCTTGAAGCCGCATCCTTGGATGAAGTCCAAGTACCCATCTCCATGGATGACCGTGCTGCCGCTGCTCTCCCACCGCGTCAGCTTCAGCTTCTTCTTGCGGCCGCTGGCGTCCATCAAGAACACCGGAACCCCGACGTGATTCTTGCCCTTATTCTTCGTCCTGCTTCCGCCCTGCTCCCTGTTGATCAGCGGCTGTTTCGGCGCCCGCGGCCTAGGTGCTTTCTTGTGCAGCAGGTCGGCGGCTTCGAGTTCATCGTCGGAGAGCAACTCCCGGAGGTGGCGCTGCACGCCGTCGTTCGGGAGGCGGAAGCGGCTCTGCTGCGCGTGCAGGTCGGTGGCGGTCACGGCCTTCTCCGCGATGAATGTCACCTCCATGTCTGCGCGAAACCCCAGCTCGAGGAGTTTCGGGCGCATCCACGACGGCTCTGATCGGCTGGGCGCGGCGACGGCCAGTGGGACGGCATCGATAATGCCGGGAGGTGCCACGAACGGGACCAAGGCACCGGCATCCCCTGAGATGTTCAACTTTGTCGAACGATTGGCGTGTTGCGCGGCGACGGCAGGGTCGAAGACCGCCAGCGCGAGCGCATGCGGCCTCTTGTGGCCGGCGTCGTAGGGCGACGCCGCGTTTTGGACGAGATGCTCGATTGTTTCCATGATCGACGGCGTCATCTTGGAGCGGATCCGATCGCAGAAGTTTGTTTAGCTGTCTAGCTTTGATTCCCGTCTTCGGCTATCTCGGCTCCTTCTCTTGGCCAATGGCCCATGTGTCCATAGCTATGTAGATGAACGCTATACCAAACTGAGTCGAACCTGGTGAAGAAAACGCTGCCAGATGCGAATTCATCTTCTTCGAATTAATCCTGATTGGACATGGAAACAATTGTTACATGAAATTATTTTTTGAATCAGGGTCGGATGCTGGCACTCCTCATCTTCGCCGTTTTCAAAACTAGTTCATGTTGTTAAAGAGTACGGGCTATCGGAACCAGGATGAATAAATCGCCGGACTCTCTGTCTCTAGGAAACGTCGGGCTGATAATCTTCTTTTTGTTTTTGTTTTTTTGTTTTTTGAGGATAGGTTGAAACGCTTCGAGCAGCTATGGGCCGAGCCCACCGAAAATATGAAACACCAAACTTATATATGGATGTCCCCGAGCTATCCACACCGTCCATTCAATCAAGATTGGTGCAAAAAAATTACGGTCTACCCACCCAGTTTTTGGCCTTTCTCATACTAAAGTCCCTAATGGTGTGCCTTGCTTAATGAAATGATGTTTCAACAATATAGATTATTCCATGCATTAGCAAGGTTTTCGGATCAATTTTGTTAATCCACGCATTAACAAAAAAGTCAGTGCATTAACAACTTTTTTTCCACTCATTTACAATAATTTTGGATCAAAATGAAATTGATCATGCATTATAGAAACTTTTCTACCACGCATTTAGCAATGATCTCAATTTTTATTCCACAAATATTATAGATACATGAATCAACATTATTTTTGGATCAATATTTTTATCCATGCATCAACAAAAATTTGGATCTGTATTAAAAAAACTCGGATCAATATTATTATCCATGCATCGACGAGAAATTCGGTTATGTATTAATATCACAAAAAAGAGAAGAGTATTTATCAAATCCATGTATTAATCAGAGATTCAGACCTGTCACGGATTCTTTCAGATCAGAGAGCATAAAAGATTTCGCATCTGTCCCGAAAGAACTATGCAAGGATGAACAAAAAGAAGCTTGTGTGGGAGTTTGGATCTCGCCATCTATGCCGGGATCGACCTCACCAAGGCCAGATCGGATCTAGCCGTCCACATTCGTCTCTCCATGGGTGCCGATCTGGAGGAGGGGGTCTCGCTCAAGGTGGATCTCGCCGGAGGTCGTAGGCCCCCGCGCATGGAAAGGTTCGGGTGTAGGTGGAAATGTGAGGTAGGTGCGTCGGGGGATGGGGTGGATGATTGTGATTAGGGTGGACCGGTGCTATTAGGGACAATATATAGGGGAGCCGTTTCATAGTTTTGCCAAATGCAGGTTCTTTTTTGTGAAAACACCACATGGACCCTCGGATGAAAATCGAACGGTCCCGATAGCTCGGGGACATCCTGGTAAGTGTGGGATCTCTGGTCTCCCGAACCCACTACTGCACCAGAAACAACATCATCATTTGCCGGGTTTGTTGTGTTTTTAGCTAAGTATGTAAGGACATGTCTAAGACTAGCAGGGTTCATAGGTTTGACTAAAATCAATGTACCGCAGGGATTCATCATTTTCCACCTCTGTCTCTTTAAGAGGTCTGTTTAAGAGATGTAGCCAATACAATTTGTTCTACCAGGTCAAACACATTGAGAACCCCTAGTTTCTCACATTGTCCTGATGCCTCCTGTTCTCACATGTTATTTTCAACTCTTTTGTCCCTATCTCACATATCTCCTCCTCTTACGTCTACATGGTTTCCCATATACTGTACAAAATGTACTGCCCCGCGCGCAGGAAACAAAATACATAGTGTACTAAGAAAAGTGCTACTACTAAAAAGGTTCAACAAAGATACGATGTGAAGTGATACCTAATATGGTGAAGCTGGAGTACTATATATAAGGGGGGCAAGTATCATTCACACAAGTGGATGTTGATGGAGGATGTATTTATTTCATGTGAAGGATGACCATGGCACAGATATGTATGCTATACTTAATAAATGTAAGTTGTACGGACCAGCCAGTTTAGCTTAAAAGAACAAACTTACGTGAATGAGTGAAAAAGTTAGCAACGCTGAGCTGTTTATAGTTCACTCTGCAGTAGGTGGTGAAATTAATTGGACTCGGCGATCTGGAAGACAAATATAAATTATTATCGTACACGCATGGCAAGTGACGACACACAAGGAAACTTTCGGAGGTCTAGACGAACAATTATAAGATGGATATACAAAGTTTTAAAACACAAGGGTGCGCCTTCGCCCGGGCTAGAGGGGCGCTAGGTCCGAACCTGCCCGCAGCCAAGAGCACCGAGCCACCAACAAAAAAAAGATAGGGCACATGCACATGAGAGAAAATTTACAAGTACATCTTTTTTCAAATATATTGTAGAATTTCACAATGAAAAAAAGATAGAGCACATTAAGAACATATATAGTCCGTAACAAAAATAACATTGAGCATCTTATGCTATCATGTATGCCAGAAAGCATTTTGCTGGTTCTTGTTTTGTGGAGATTGTGATCCTGGCTTGCTGGTGCATCTGGAAGCAAAGGAATGGATGGATCTTCAAGAGCATCAAGCCAACTTTCAGAGGTTGGAAGGCCCTGTTTACACAGGAAGTCACTCTGCTTAAGTACAGGGTGAAGAGTGCAGACTCTGTTTTTTTGACATCATGGATTAATTCACTCCCATAATTTTCTTGTACATATTGTACATTTGTAAATAACTTTTTTTTTTATTTAATAAATGGGGGGCTGTGGGGGTTTCCCCCACAGTAATGGTGTCAAAAAAAAAAACAAAAATAACATTGAGATCATTATACCACCCAACAACACTACAGACATTGTCACCGCTCTCGTGGAGATGGGCTAACCATTGTTGATGATAGATAGAAAGTTTTCGTGCACATGCCCCTAAGGGCCAGGGCCTAGGATTTTAAAGTCGTCGCCATTGAACCCTTGAAAAAAATCTAAATCTTTTAACACCCAATGTGTAGCACACGTAGACAACACGATATCCACCTCTCTGTGGGAGTAGAGACCAGAGGAATCCCCGCCCTCCTCAATGCCATCAGCAAGATTGCCGCCGATGAGGTGGATGAGGAGACGGGTATGCCTTATTCTTGTGCCGCACGGCGGTTCTAGAGCAACCATAACGCCGATACCGGTTGACACAGTTCTAACGTTAGGGTCCATGGTACAACGTGGAGCACAGGTCTCTTTTTTTGAAACGGAAAACCCAGCCTCTGCATCTAGTGGATGCACACAACTTATTTATTAAATATTAAATCGTCCGGAAACGAACATCCATCCAACAATACGATCTCAATCAAACTGCGAAGTGGCTACACAAATGAGCCACCAGAACAGATCTAATAAAAGGAGACTACACATCTTGTATTCTCCTAGTATGGAGCACAGGTCCCTAGTCGCCAACACCTCTCGACGCAGGAGTAGAAAGTAGAGGAGGCGAGGACCCGTCTATTCACGGTAGGAGACGTCAAAGACGGACCAGATGGCGGTGGTGGTTAGGTTGGAACCCTAGGTAGCTGCCTTTCCTTAGTTGTGAGAGGAATATGCTTCGTATTAGGATCTCGGTATTTGGAGCTTCAGATACTCGAAATGCGTAGACTAGGAGGGAATCATCGTCTCCTCCCTAGATTTGTTCAGTGGAGCGGTGCGGAAGATTTCTGTGCCGCTCACGGTGTTGCCTAAGAGGACTCGCATGACAGAAAAGCTCACACACGTTTTTTACCTAGGTTCAGGCTATCCCGAGATCTAAAACCCTATGTCCTATTTGTCCGATCTGGATTGCTAGTTGGGTGTTACAATTGTGGATATCCCCGCTCCCTGCATGTCATCTCCTTTTCTTCCTCCTTCTCCTCGTTTTGGACTCGGCCCTCGTTTTAAATCAAGGGGTAACCACGACTGTTCTCTTTCATGCACTACACTTGTCCTTAGACGCGCCACTGGGCCGTCAAGGTGACAACGGTCGAGGTCGGAGGTGGCCATGGCTCGTCTTGAGCTTTCCATGTCTGCGACGCTTCCTGGCACGGACTGACAAAGCGTCTCAACCTGTCCACCCCGGTTCTTGGTATGAGGTTACTTGCTCTCCAGGTCTCCCGGTGGCCAACGCGCCCAGGCGCACGCCGGGAGCCGGCCGAGTTCTTGGTCTTGTACTCGGGAAGGGGAGTGAAAGTTTGGGAACATCCCGAGTAGAGATAGCTCTCAATAGAATCGATACCTAAAAGGAGCGGAATTGAATCTTGTCGGAACATACCTTTTCCTTGGGGATGGGGAGGCACGGGACTTCCCGAGGAGTGCATGTTCGTTTGGTGTCTGTGCGGCAATCCAATGGGCTCGTGCGGCCACTCATGTGGGACACCTCCAGGTAAAGGGTCTCGACATAATTTCAAATACATGTACAACGTAAAAAGAACCAATATGATCAGTCCCATTTTACCCTATACACATGATGCTGATTACAACTTGAATAGATACTAAGAACCAGGCGAGCACCAACATCTCTTCGGGGAACATCTCACTCTCGTCAAGATCTAGCGGATCCAGCCCCTTCTCCATTCACACCATTAGTCGCTCCGCTGATGGTTCTAGCAGCAACGCCACTCGCGGCCTAACATGAACATCACCATATATTACATTGTCCACCTTTTTTCAGAAATGGGAGCAAAGCCTCGGCCTCTACATAAGAATGATGCAAACGGATTTCATTTTATATATTCCAATGTTGACATGCTCTCTCCATGTAGAATCAGACTGTCTCGAAGAATTGGAAACGCCAGCAGCTGGGTGTGATTCCTGTCTTGGAAGGGACCTTGGCTGCCAAAATCCGTTGGAGCCTTTGGTATGGCGACGCCATCTGGTATAGGGGGAACACATCGGCAATAAAATGGTCTTTCCTCCACAACTGGTGTCAGTACTACTACTAGTTTTGGAACTGACACTAGTAGATACAAGGGCATTAGCCCCTAGTCAGGAAGCCCTCTAGTCTCGGATGGGGCACCCGGGACATCTGAATCGGGACTAGAGCCCCGCCCCTCTAGTCCCGGTTCAGTTACGACCCGGGACAAACAAGTCCCCACATGGCCGCTCCATAATCGTGTGGTCGAGGACCTCTAGTCTCGGTTCATAAACTAAATATTCTCTAATTTGTCATATTTTGGGGTTAAGAATTTAAGATTCCCTTTTTTGGATTTAGGGTTTATATTTTCTATTTTGGGGTTTGGGATTTAGGTGTTTTCTTTAGTCTCAATTATTTTTAACTCTAATCATTTTTTTCTCACTTCTAACGATAGTTCTCGGTCGGTCACCCATCCTGAGATTACTCCACCCCGAGCATGATTAACTTTTTAGTTCTTTCCATGTGAGCTTTGAAAAATCCATGAATGTTTTGCTGACAATATATGTTATCAATCATACTAACCTTTGAACCATGATATCACACGTCTTTATTATGTGAATCCAAACAATTATTTAAGTAAAAATAAATATATAAGTAATACTAATCTTGCATTCAAATAATGTTGAATTTAAAAAATAATTAACTATTTTGCCTTTTTCACATTTAATACTGAATAGTTCATATCTATAAATTCGTAAACTGAAATTTGACAAATAATATGTCTAAGTCGATTAGAAAAAAGAGAGAAATTTAAATATGACTTCCATATCATCATTCTTGCCGTAAAAACATTATAAACATCCATTAGCCCCAAGAATCCATGAATCTTTTGCTGACAATAGTATGATATCAATCATATTAACCCTTGTACCATGATATCACACGTCTTTATTTTGTGAATCCAAACAAATATCTAAGTAAACAAAAAATAAATAAGTAATACTAATCTTGGATTCAAATAAATTTTAATTTAAAAAATAATTAACTTTTTTCATTTCTACATTTATTACTGAATAATTCATACCTATGAGTTTGTAAATCGAAATTTGACAAATAATGTGTCTAAATGGATTAGAAAAAAGATATAAATTCAAATATGACTTCCATATCATCATGCTTTTCATAAAAACATGATAAATATACATGTTTTTCATTTTTTGCACTTTATTATCAACTGTGTTCGCATGTTTTCATCATGTTTTAGATGATTTGGCCAAAATGGTCAACGACCCTCATTTGCAAGAGCAGCTTCTGAGAAACACAGAGAACGACAGAGTGACCGACAAAGAGTGCAACAAGTTGCATATGATGGTAAAAGACCTAGAAACTTCCTTGTATCCCGGTTGCGATCCCGAGTACGCTCGCCTATCAATGACACTTGAACTTCTAAGGATGAAGGCGGTCCATAGGACACAGACAGAAGCCTCGATGATAAATTGTAGTATATTAGAAAGGTCTGATAGAGGGGAATGTGTTACCTAGGAGTTGCAATGAATCCAAGAAAATTGTGTGCCCTCTTCGATCGGAGGTGATGAGATACCATGATTGTCCGAACAATTGCATCATTTTATCGTAGGGAGCACGAGAAGCTAAAATAGTGTCCAGAGTGAAATGCATCCTGATTCAAGCGGGGAAAGAGCCTACACGCGAAAACCATGGAAAAATTGATGAGCGGTGCTCCTAGAAAGGTCGTACGGTACCTTCCGATCATTTCCGATTTGAAACGTTCATTCGGAAACAAGAATAAAGAAAATTTGTTTCGTTGGCATGAGGAGGGACGAAAAAATAATGGTGCGATGAGACACCCTGCAGATGCTTGCCAGTGGCATGCAATTGAAGACGTATTCCCCTCGTTCGTACAAGACCCGAGGAACATCAGATTTGGTATGAGTACTCAAGGAATAAACCATTTTGGTACTATGAGAACCAGGGACATCACTTTACCCGTTGCTATGTGCATGTACAACCTTCCTCCATAGAAATGTCTGAAGCGATACACCTTTCTTTGCTCATTCAAGGCCTGAAGCAACCTTTGAAATATATCAACATGTACGGGGTCAAGGTATGGGACTCTTATGGAAAAGTAAACTTTAATATGATATCCCCATGTTTTGAGTTAGGTGGGAAGAACTATCAAAACCGACGAAGACAATTTCACTACCATGGTCATGCCGCCACCGACAACTATTGGAGAGAAAAATGTGAAAGCCATAAGTGAAAAAAAGGAGCCATTGGTCTTAGCTAAAGATGTGGCACAGTGCTTCTATATAACCGACCCACGTTCACCAAAACGTGTAGTCACTAGAACATGAAAAAGAAGTATTGTCTGTGTGGATGGGGTTGTTGATGAAGAATATTTTGATTAATTTGATAACCCGGATACAAATGAAGATGAAGAAGCTACCCAACACTCCAGACCTACCAAAAGGCATCAAAATACATTAACCCTCGCCTATCCCTTCAAAAGACGTAGTCACTCCGAGGGACTAACGTGTACAAGGAACACAATCAAGACTACCGTTGAGAAGATTGTTCGAGAAGATGGAACCGAGAGATTCTTAATTTTGATGCAAGATGCTATGAGTTTTCCTATATCTCATACTTTTTTATGTTTTCTCCAAGTTTTATGGATCTTATGAATTTTACATTACTTTTGCTGGTTTGTGTTGTATATTCTTATGTGAATTCAAAAATATCATGCTTAACAAAATATCTAGCGGGAACCAAAAATAAATACTCATGGGACCTAGCCCAACGGTAGTCATAAACGTATCCTTAATTTCGGATGTTCCATGTTATTTTCCACGTGTTTGTTATACACTTTATGTTATTTTCCCTATTTTTTGATGTTTTTAGTTTCAGAAAAATTGTTCTGGAAATATTCTCGGAATTGGAAAATCGAAGCTAATCCCCGAGACATATCAACCCTAGATATATACCAATTTTTCCGAGAAACACCGGAGGCCGCCGTCATCATCATCCCGAGATCGGGAGGGTTCTGGATCTCTCCCCGGCACCCTGTCGGGAGGGGAATTCATCACTGGAGGGCTCTACACCACCATGCCCTCCTCCAAGTGATGCGTGAGTAGTTCATCCCTCGACTACGGGTCCATAGCAGTAGCTAGATGGTTGTCTCCTACACTTTATGCCTCATGTTTAGATCTCGTGAGCTGCTTCACATGATCGAGATCATCTTTATCTACTGCTACATGTTGTGTTTGCTGGGATCCGATGAATGTTGAATGCTATGTCTTCTGATTATCAATCTATATTGTTATCTTCATGCATATGTTATTTATGATCTTGAGTGCTCTCCGTCATTAGTAGAGGCTCTGGCCAAATAGATGCTAGTAACTCCAAGAGGGAGTATTTATGCTCGATAGTGGGTTCATGCCTCCTTTGCATCGGTTATCGAGTGACTTATACGTGATGGATGGAAGATGTGTTGTTGACATTAGGGACTAAACAACAATGCTTTGTCTAACGACGATGATATTGTTTACATTACACACTTTTCTTACTTCAATTATATGTTGTTTGCAACTTAATAGCCAACGTTTTTTCGGATGATATTCGGAGGGTGGATTATTAGTCATAGATGTAGTTGGATGACGGTCTATGTATCTTGTTCTAATGCCCGCATGAATCACATAGTAATCTTATGTCTTGCATATGCACTACGGTGCAGACTTTATTTCTGTCAATTGCCCAGCTGTAATTTGTTCACCACACATGTTATTTATCTTTCATGGAGAGACACCACTAGTAAACTGTGCACCCTAGTCTATTTCCTCATACTGATAATACAACCACTGTTTCCACTGCTCTCATACTACTGCTACTGTTTTCATATTGTTTTCATACTGTTTTCCACACCATACGTTTAACCTCTTTGTGTTCAGCAAAACCGATGAGATTGACAACCTCACTGAATCGTTGGGGCAAAGTGATTTGATTGTGTTGTGTAGGTTCCACGTTGCTGCTGAACTGGCAGTGCACTCTTCCATCTTAGCTGCATCAACCTTCTGAGATTACCACTTCCTCCTACTGGTCGATTCAACCTTGGTTTCTTTCTGAGGGAAACTTGCCGCTGCACTCTTCATACCTTCCTCTTGGGGTCTCCCAACTAACGTGTGATCACACGCATCAACGCTTCCCTATGGTGTGGCAACCTAGTGGACCCGCTTCGGGTGTCTTCCGTACTCCTTGTACGTGACATAAAAATAGGACATTGGGATTTCGTTTTGTCCAATTTCGAGAATATTTCCAAAACAACTTTTCTGAAACCAAAAACAGCAGGAAACAGGAACTGGCGTTTTGGCATCTTGTTAATAGGTTAGTCCGAGGATATCTGATACGTCTCCAACGTATCTATAATTTCTGATGTTCCATGATGATATTATGCCAATTGCTACATGTTTTCTCCCTTCTTTATGTCGTTTTTATCGATTTTCGGGACTAACCTATTGACAAGATGCCACAGATCAAGTCCCCTGTTTTCTGCTATTTTTAGTTTCAGAAAAGTTGTTCTGTAAATATTCTCGGAATTGGAAAATTCGGAGCCCGAAAATCTTAGAATTCCCGAAGGTTCCATGGAGTCCCGAAGAGACCTTGAGGGGGGCCTCAGGGGACCCACACCATAGGGCGGCGCCTCCCCTCCCCTTGGTCGCACCAAGGGGTGGTGTGGGGCCCCCAGGGCTCCACTGCCTTTGCCCTTTCGCCTATCAGTCCGTGTTAGATGTATCAAAAACTCACAAGTTTAGAGTCAAACAATAGAAAAAGTGTTCGGAAAAGGAGTTACGTTTTGGAAGTATCAACTCCCCACGTGCTTACCTTATTGCGTGTCCTCAAGCAATTCAGTGACAACTGAGTGCGATAAAAGAACTTTCACGAACACATTTGTTTCATATAATGTAAATATACTCACTATATGATCAGGTGATTAAGCAATTCATAATAAGATGTATGTAAGATAAAAGTCACCTAGGAGCTATGCAAACCACGAAGAGATACCAACAAACTAATAATAAACAACAAGAAGTATATCAATCTGCCAGATTTCAATGCTCATAATAAGGTATGATAAAGTGTACTCACTTGCCCTTAATAATGGAGCAAAAAATAAATGCTAGGGCACCTCTGAAGATCAAACGAATACTAGAAATAAAGATAACAAAGATACAAACATCAAAGTTATACCACAATCAACCGTGTTCTAGGACAAGCACATTACACTAAGAATGACAGTCATGCTCTCAATAAGGTGCATAAAGTGAGAAGGTGAAGACTCAGCATAAAAATAAAAGAAAGGCCATTCGCACAGGGAAGCAGGGATTAACTCATGTGCTTGAGCTTTTTATTTTATTAAACAGAGGTATTAAATACATTTTTTTAAAGAGGTGTATGCTTATGTCAACGAATGGTAAACAGACAATACAGTACGTCACGAGCCAACTAGACTTCACAAGAGCGGCTCCCGTAGAAGTACACATCTGGGTAGAAGTTCATCCCTCTTTCTCTTTTGTTTAAACAAGTATGCTTTAACTGATAAATCAGGGGAAAACAGTGACGATAATTTGTTGTATTAAATTGGGGATGGGCACCACGCTGCCAGCTCTTCTAGAAATTGGATAAGAGGATGAATCCACTAGTCCATGGTGTGCAATCCAATCAAAAAGTGAGATAAAGATTCTCTATTTGCGTCCTCATGAGCTAAAACAGGGGCACAAAACAGGAATATTTTTTAATGTTTTAAAGGTAACACATGAGCAATTTACTTGGAGTGGTGTGCTGGACACATTTGGTAAACTTTGGTTTTTTGGGAGTTGGATGCACGAGTAGAGATCATACTCAGAACAGGTGAAGGCTAGCAATAGACGGGTAGCGACAATCAAGCGAGCAACCACTCTCATAAACATGCTTGCAACAAAAAAAATTAACAGGGGCATAAAACTGATACAAATACTATGTGCCAAAATAAATCATCGACGCTTAATTGACCTTTTCTTTTCAGTCTTATGCATGCGTGAGCATTTGCCAAGTCGATTCAAGCGAAACAATTAGAGGGAGATACCATAATGTCATACCCTTCTATGAATGAAACAATTCAAGCAAATATTTATACGACATGCTATCTTATATTAATAAGTTGGAACTAAACATGAGAGAGGACGAACTACTAAGCATCAATTAAATAGCACTAGCAAATATGCCCGTGCGTTGCAACGGGAGAGAAAAAATCTATGTCATGGAGAGTCATATAGTTAGTTCCTGTATGACATTGGGTGGAACACAAATGTCTATCCAGAAATACCATCACTGAGTTCAAATTATTAATGTTTCAAACAGACATCTTGTGTGTCTTTTGTCAGATTTTTCGGTGTATAAAACTTGAAAACTGATGCCTAGAAACACTAATATTGGCTGAGTCTGCTCTGCCTCCTGAAGATGGGTGTCATACAGTCATCTCTCTTCTCCTTTATACTCTTTTTTTTTGGTGTCCATATAAATAAAAATCCTACAAAATAAGCAAGGCATGCCTGCAATATAAATCGTTTTCAACATGCAATTTTACGAATAGAAACATGCAGCTGATAAACATGCGTGCCAGCATGAGTATTCAGTAGCAAAGTAGTGAAGGATTTGTAACACTATATTCTTTCATGTCAAAAGCACTACATGAGTACTTGCTTTCGCTTGAAACCAAGCTAAGTAGCAGTTTAGAGAGACAATATAAGTACATCGCAGCAGATAAACACCATGAGCAATACGTGGTTCTAGAAGAATGATATATCACAAGTATTTAACATCCTAGGGTTATTTTCTAGTAAAAACAATTCTAATTGACAAAGCACGCTTCTTAATACTGCCCTTTTTTCCAAGCTCTAAATCATCTAAATCGACAGCGTCAAATCTCCACTACTAGGAAAATGGGCATAGATGACATAGCATCAGTGGCGCACCACGTATCTGCGCGCCACTGATGTGGCTCGGAGGATACATGTACAGGCATCAGTGGCGCACCGCGCACCCGTGCGCCACTGATGCTCCAAGAATCAGTGGCGCACGATGAACGGTGCGCCACTGATGCCCAGCTCCCATGTGTACCTAAAAGAATCAGTGGCGCACCACTAGGAGATGCGCCACTGATGCTCCATAGCATCAGTGGCGCACCACTTCGCGGTGCGCCACTGATTCTATATGTCATGTATGTCCGGAAGCATCAGTGGCGCACCACCATCCATGCGCCACTGATTCTATGAGCATCAGTGGCGCACCGTGTAGTGGTGCGCCACTGATTCTTGCCACCCATGTATTCTATCGCACCAATGAACCCACTCGTTCTTCCCTTCTTCTGGCGATGGCCGACGTCGCATCCTGCGCGGCCACACCTCGCCGGCCAACGCCGACAGTCACCGGCGCTGCCACTACACGGTCTCTCTCTGCCTCCACCTCCTGTACTAACCCCCCTGCATCTCAGCTCACGCGCACGCATGCTCGAGTCCTAGAAACCCTAACCCTAGCACCTGACCGTGTCCCCGTCTCCCTTGTTTCCACAATCCCCAATCCCCCTCCTCTAGCTTCCTTCCAGGTCTATTCTAGGTCGAGCAGACCACATCTCCAACGCCGGCCATCTACAGCTGTGCCACCGCCACCCCCACATCTACAACACCGGCCGTCTACAGCTGCGCCGCCGCCACCACGCATCACGGCCCACCCTCACGGCGGACTGCAGCTGTACCGCCGCCACCCCACATCTCCAACGCCAGCCGTCTACAGTTGCGCCGCCGCCGCCGCACATCGCGGCCCACCCTCACGGCGGACCTCATCGCATCTCCATCCGCGCTGCATCTCCATCAACGCGCCACGGCCACATCTCCAACCTAGGCCGCTGGCAGCCACAAACGCCACGCCGATGGCTGGGAAACGGCGACGCGACGAGACACGGTAAGAACCCTCCCCTGCCTCCTCCATTGTTGTGCTCTGCGACTAGACTGTTGTAACTTGTTAACGATAGATGTTCACTTGTTATATTGTTCCTCCTCTGATTTGACTACTGGATCAAATAAGGTTCGGCTGGTATGTTCGAAATTTGAGCTCTAATGTAAATTCGGAATTTCATATCTCCATATCAGAGGGGGAAGAAATAAATTTGAGCTGCGGATATGCTCCGTTGAGCTCTCCTAGACAGTTTTTCTGTTTAATTCTGCTGGCTAGTTGTGTATTTTTTATTGAGTTGCACTCGCCGAGAGTGACAAATGAAGAGAGAATAAGAGACTTTCTGCTGAATTTTTGTAGTTGACGCCAGAATATGAGGATGAGCTGAAGCAATATGTTCATGAGGATGAGTTGAATTTGCGTACAAGCAGATGAAGTGATAATTTCTGGAGAGAAGGCGGCGACAGTGATGCAGGGGTACAATTATGTATATAGGCACAATTGTTCTGCCAATCGTGTTCTTTCGGTGTGAATTTGCAATGTACTCTGTGTGTGCTAATTTTTTCTCTTAATTACAGAAATTCATCTCTTAAGGAAGAATATGATTAGTCCAATTCATTGCTTGAGTACGATGAAAGATGGCAATAAACTGAATTGGTAGCTAATTCAAATGTGTTCAATTCATCTCAGTTCACTATACTATTGTCACGTGGTTGGTTCTGTATTTGCTATATTTGTTACTAGAAGCTTTTGTTATTGACAATTGTATGACTATACAATATTTTTGATCATGTATGCATATCATGCTTTTTAAATTTAAACCATTTAACTCATTCCGGACATAAAAAAAACATCTTCCATACAGGAAAAACAGAGCTGGCCAGCAAACTTCATGTTAGCTGACGACGACCGTTGCCCCCCCCCCCCCCAGATGTTAGGTAATCTTCTCTCTCACCCCCTCCCTCTCCCCACCTGTTGTCGCTCGCTGCGGTCACACCCTCTTTACATATTTTGGTTCTAGTTGTAGTTCATATTTTTGAACATTGGAAGTTGGCCAGGTTCATATTTTCAATTGTCCTAGGCACATATCTTTTTCTCAACAAGATTAGTCTCAGAGTTTTATTCCACTCATTGTAGGATTTCTAGACATAGTTTGTTGCCTATGAAATCTTAAATCAGTAGCAACTTTATTGTTGGATGATGCAATAGTATGCCTATCTCAGTTATAGAACTTGCCTGTTAAAGCTATAGTTGATAAAATATATGAGTGATCCTTGGACATATATATTTCATTACTAATGTTCATCCGATCATCCTCTCAACTGGTTGATATAAGCTACTTAGGATTGTGGGACTGTACAGGCTGGGTTCATTGCCCTCCCCGAAAGTTACTGAATGTGCTAACCCGTCTGATAGCTGGCTACACTTCATCCCAAACGTTTCCCCTTGTTTGTTTTGGTGAAAAGAAAGCTTCAGTGCTTCTGTGCTTCTATATTTGGAAATGTAATGCTTTCTGCACAGAATATAGTCGTGTGCATGTTGAATAGTTCTGTACACATGTTTTTTTCTTCTTTTTTCGTAATGAAATTACTTGGCCACTGCGTGCTCTGAACTTTTGATACAACCTAACTGTTTTCTGCATCTGCTGCTTGGATTTGAAGTGGCCAGGAGACAATATGGGCCACTGGTTTTGCTGCAACTGCCGGTTTGGCGCCGAGGATGACGGCCATGAAGTGGAACGTTCCAAAGCTCAGGGCAATAAGTTGGATGGTATGTTCATATGGTCTTGTTAAATATTTGTTTGGTTCAGTATGTATTGTGAGTGCAAATGAATATCGGTTGGTTGTATCCCTGCGGATTTAGATGGATTTCAATGATAGGTAGCAAGCACGTACTCATAGCAAATGGTGCCATTACAAATTAGGTAGAAAAAAAAATAGTTCAATCTTCTGGCTTTTATGTAACAATACCACTTCTCGGTCATGTGAAAGATTCTTAGATTATTTTCAAGGGGCCTCATAGATGAAATGTTCTACTTGCGTGTCTAACAATGCCTAGATTGGCCAACCGCTCTCCACAGAATATAGTAAACAGTTAACCTGATTTTGGAGTAACCGATAATTTTCTGAATAGTGGTAACCATCTAGTGCAGGAACAACGCTGCTCACAAAAGAATCAACACCCTCCAAAAATGTAAAACTGGTCAGAAAGGAATAAAATGGGAGATGGTTTACTTATGAAGAAAGTCTGGAAGGTCAAAACAGTAGTGGAGAATACAGTGTGCAATGGTGGGATGAATCGCAGCTTCGCGTCCTTGTCCTCGCCAGCCTGGGTGTCCAGTACTTCCTCACGTTCTTCGCCGGCGGGCGTAAGTTCTCCGTCCCATCTTGGTTCAGGTTCGCCATCTGGCTGTCGTATCTCGGCAGCGACGCTCTCGCGATATATGCCCTCGTCACACTCTTCAATCACCGGAAGCCGTCCTCGTCGCATGGCAGCAGCCATGACCTGGAGTTGATTCGACGCTGGGTGCTCCTGCACGCTCTCTACTTTCACAGAGGGACCGGTACACTGCTTTTTTTCTAACTTGTTAGATGCATCCTAAGTTTCCATAGTCCTGTAGCACGTGCTTTAGACATTCAGTGCACAAGAACTTCAGAAGCACCAGATGCTCTCTGGTGGGCGAGTAACTTTCATCAAGGGCTGATGACGCTCATAATTTAGCTCGAAAGGATAAAACTGCACCGAACCAGCCAACGGAACATGTTTAATTTATTATTGTGCACATGTGATCTCTTATATCCCGTCGTTGACTAATGCTATATCTCATGTTTTGTTGACTAATGCTATATCTCATGTTTTGCAGATGCCGAGGGTTTACGTGGTCTTTAGGGGTAGGTTTACTCTTACAAAAGCTACAATACTATGGCGGAGGCGGAGGCTCGGTGGATGGAGCACAAGCAAGAGGAACGTGATCAGAGCAACATGAACCGGATGAAGACCTTTGCTGTCTTGCTTGCCGCCGTGACCGTGCTTCTGATCTATTTCTTTTGTTGGTAGTATAGGTGACTATCACCTACTTATTGTGTAATGTGATGAGATCGATGACCTTGTGATGGACGACTTGCTACTAGCTAGCTAGATTATGTGTTGATGAACTTGTAATATTTCCAAACTTGTCACTATTTCGGGTTTTAGCTATGAGTGAGATGATAAACTAGATTGTGACTATGATCATCTTTGTCTATTTATACTACTTTGCAATCTGCTATCTGAATTGTATAACCTGTATACATGTATAGATACCCGTATAAATACGTGTGCAAATAAAACTGTGTAAACGTATGCAAGAATCAGTGGCGTATCCCCAAAGGAATCAGTGGCGCATCCAAAAGGAATCAGTGGCACAGAGCATCAGTGGCGTATCAGTCTGGTGAGCCACTGATTCCCTAAAGTGCATGCATACTCTGGAGAATCAGTGGCGCATCAAAAAGGAATCAGTGGCGCAGAGCATCAGTGGCGCATCAGTCTGGTGAGCCACTGATTCCCTAGAGTGCATGTATACTCTGGAGAATCAGTGGCGCACCAAACTCATGCGCCACTGATTCCCAGAGAATCAGTGGCGCACCATTGAGGAATCAGTGGCGCATGGCACTGGTGCGCCACTGATTCCCTGGAGAATCAGTGGCGCACCAAGTGGTGCGCCACTGATTCTCCAGGGAATCAGTGGCGCAATAGTAGTGGCGCACCATGGTGCGCCACTGATTCCCAAAATGGTGCGCCACTGATGCCCCTTTTCCTAGTAGTGCTCGACTCGCGCTTGACCTGGATACCAAGGTTGTATGCAGATCATGCAATTATAATATAGCAGATTTTCCCCATTGTCCCGATGAAAGAAGTCTAGAACTTCATTGGATGATTTTTCCTTCCAAATTTATTCTCAGCTAACTTTCCCACTAAATTTACCGGTTATGTTGTCAAAATTTGACGAATCCTTAGCACGTCGGCAGTGACATGTGCCATGGGAATTATACCTCAAATGCTTACCTTATTTAAGAGTTGAATCCTAAAATTGACATAGACATCTTCTGCTTAGGAGTTATGAGTTACAAAACAGAGTCAAACAATTTTCTTCTCTATATAAATTTGCATAGATAGGAGGTCAGGAACAACAGAGAGAAAAAATCTCTATAAAAAGAAGAAGTTAATTCAAGGAAACACAGTCAAAACTAAGAAATAACTTAGCTTTTATGTGCATCCAATCGGAAGAAAAATCACGTTTGTATCAACATCCAAGAAAAAGATAAGCTCTAGTTAGCTAGATGCCTACTCTAATAATTATATAGAGAACATATCCAGAGAGCGTAACAGAACAAAAATGGGCTACAATTGGCAGTAAATGATACATGTCTATGTACATGGTGGTGAGAAATTTCTATTACATTACATGGGGCATGACACATCTGGTGATTAATTCCATCACACGTTGAGAAATAATCACAGAAAGAGAGAGCATCAGAGAGAGAAAGAGCTACCCTTGTGCAGTGATCAATGTACTCGTAAAAAAACCAACACAATAGTCATTACCGGACCAGTCCAATCTGCAGATTAGATACGGAGAAGCGACAGGCGGCACCGGTGGTCAGCGACGCCGTCAGTCTCGAGCTCGCGGCATCGCTGATGAGTGAACTCTGTAGAAATCTTATCAACCCAGTTTGATGAACTCTGTTAGTTAATTTACCTCTTGCTGGAATGTACTCTCACCTTTGCCAACTATAGAAAGAACAAATCCTTGCACAATTGTGTCAATGTGGATTCAATTTACCAAGCTGATTGGGATACTTTGACCGGAGCATTGTGCAGTTTTTTTTTTGAAATTGGAGCATTGTGCAGTTAGTCTCTCTGCTTTTTGACACCTCCAAAACATGCAACCAAGCAGAACTCCTAATAATGGTGAACCAAGCCTGCAATGAAACAAAGGTTGATATTTCACATCGTATGTACTCACCAATTTGGTGTTGAACGTAGCATGGGTAAGAATGACTTCCGACAAATTGTGCAAAAAAGGCGAGACGGTGGATCCGGGTAGCAAGCCATGGAACCGACGGACCAGCTGGGCTGGACGGAGATCGGCCCATGCTGCTCCCTGTCACCACTTCCGTCGTCAAGAGAATCACTGGATCTAGTCGTTCGGCCCCGTCCTGTGCTGGACCTGCGGAGCAAGCACTGGGTTTCGGACAGGGCAGGTTAATGTTGGCGACGTCGAGAAGACAGAGGGCGAAGATGAGGCACGCAGAACGTGAAATCGTTAACCGGAGGCGTCGAAGCAAGAGCTGCAGTGACCGCCGTCTTCTTCTGAGATGTTGTTGCGTCGCCGTTGACCTCGGTTTAGCTCTTCCTCCATGGTATCCGTGCGTCTGCTTCGACGCTGTCGGGAGGCGCAGGACGACTGCTTCCGCCCATCCGGCGTTAGCGCAGGATCCCTATCTGGCGATGACGGGAACCAGGGGTCACGACGGCATGACGACGCCGACGTCCATGGCTACCATGACCCAACTGTCTCCCCACCGTTGTGAGGTGGTTGGTATCATGGGACGAGGTATTCGGGGCGACGCCGCATGAGAGGGAATCGAGATTGGGAGGCGCCGCCGCTAGAATCGGGACCCAGATTCTAGCAAAATCCGCACGACATGTCGAGGAAGGGGATGTGTGGGCGACGTAACAAAAAAAAGCACAGGACAACAATAATGAAGCGGTACAACTTATGGGTGGCAGTGGTGGGCAATTGTTTTTCAAAACTAAGGGCAATTCCGTAATTTTAGTGATGGACCGGAAGAAACCTTCCTCTCTTTATTATTAGGTAGAGATAAACCTTGCATGAACAAACTAAGCATGTTCAGACGGATGAGTATATGTACAAACAATTAAACAAATAGAGTTCATACCAGCATCTCACCACAACTTGAATCGTTTGTAAATCGGCATTATTGCTCTTTACTTGTGTGGATTGAATAATATAGAATGCTAACCAAGCTCCAATGGAGACACGGAAGACCGATGAACTCTGCAACAAACTTTACAAAACCAAAGAAGAACAACAAATATTTTTGGGTTTTCGAATTAAAACGAGAACACAAAGAAACAAGCAAACAAAGCAAAATATTTTTCGATTTTTGAAAATTAAACCGAAACGAGAAAGTAAAGCAAACCAACAAAAGAAACTAAAGAATAAAATAAAGATAAACAAATAAAATATTTTTGGTCTCTTTGTGTTTTGGAAAGAAGGAACGAAACAATAAAAACAAAAAAGAAGCAAAAGAAGTGAAAACAAACGAAAGAACCCAAAATATGGATATATAAAGAACCAATAGAAACCTGATATATAGATGAGGGTGTGATATCGTTATACCTCCCCCCAAGCTTAGGATTTTGTCCTAAATGGAGATCAATCATGACGTGGGAAGTATCCCCAGTATGCTGGGTCGTCCCTAGCATGGTTGTACTCGAGCGCCCATGAAGAAGATGAAGCAGCAGGAGCATAATCATAGCCGAGGTGCTGGTACGGAATCCCCGCAATGTCGGAGGGATGGACAAAATCACTATTGTGCCCCTCTCCAGCATCCTCTACATGCTTGGGGTGCTTCTCAATGTATGCGTACAGCTCACTCTCTCAAAGTGACTATCCTTGCCTGCCATCAAGGTTAAACAAAAGAGGTCCAGGCAAAAGTACTACTCTATCAGATTTAGTCACTCTCCACACCTTGATTGTTTGGAGAAAGTTATGCCATAAGATAAATTGTTCATGTTAGCATAGGTGGAGAGAAACTTATGTTGTATCACGAAAATAAGGTCAAGCCTCTCTAAAGGAAACTAAAGGTCTAGAGGATGTGGATCCACACCATGCAAAGCTAGCAAACGAGAGGCAATAAGACCTCCACAAATTTTGCCCCTCTCACAGTTAAGTGAGATACAGTAAGCAATTAAAGAACCAAAGTTATAATACCTATCATGTCTTATAGCAGCTGAGATAAAAGCTAAATCACAAACAGATAGCTTGTTGGCAGTTTTTCTAGCTAGCACACATTTGGAAATAAAATAAGCAACGTATCGAATGGATGGGAGTTGAATTTCTCGAATTTTACCGCTCTACCCTGTGAAGCTTCTGCCTTGGCAAATCTCCTCATATAAATCCAGCAGTGGTTTGGGCTGCCCTCTTATTTTCTCACATGAACCCCATTGCGGCACCTTAATAGCTGCACATAAATCATTGAAAGGCAAGTCTACAGCTTTATTATAAAATTTGTAATGGACCATAGGATTAGGCAAGGACCAGCTAAGGAGAAAATCCTGCACCACAGACATCGTTCGTTTAATATGTTGGGTAGGTTCATCCTCAATACAACGGTCCAATCCTGCATTTTGTACAAGAGTACAGAAATCCTGCATAATTCCCATGGCACGCATGAATTCCCGGCATGGATAGATTGATGTAAATACTCTTTCTTCACGGTGTACAAGCATGACTTCATGTAATTCCAACTCATGCTGGTTAAGTTGATACACATTGTGCTCCATCTCTGAAATTTTTAAAATCACCACAAAAATTGATTTCAAGCAACTATATAGTGGAAACTACAATAGAGACTTGTAGGAGAGCTAAACATGCATCAAAACTATGTTATTTCAACCTAAATCAAGCATGCAAAATCACATAAGTTGTCATTTACAGTACCAAAATACTCAAGAAATACTCCCCCAAATAAAATTCTACTTGGATAGTCGGAGGACTCACATATCGGAGAGCAAATGCACCAAATTTCAGCAACAATCGTGGGCTGAGCAAAGCGATCGAATAATCTCGAGGAAGAACAACAAGAACTCGTGTTCCAGGAAATGTTTTGAGTTTGTGGGGTGAGAGAGGAATATTTGGCAGGGTTGAGAGTAAGTGGAGGGCCATGGAGCCCGACACCATGCCTAGGCGCCACCAGGGGCTCGCCACGCCACCCTATGGTGTGCCTGACTGATGGGTCCCCCCTAGGGTGCCCCAGGTGGCTCTCGGCCTCATTTTTTACGTAAAAAAAATATTTTAATTTTTCTAGAATTTTTCGAGAAACTTTATTTTCGAGGTTTTTTCAGAATTTAATAATTAATTTAAAACCAGAAAACCAAATGTGGAAAGGTGGAAAACAAAACCAAAACCTGAAATACACATGTTCTAAGACATCCTAATGTGCAAATACCCAAATAAAACAGAGGTGGAAGTGCTGAAAACAAAATTATAGGTGATGAAAACAAACTTAACAAGGTTAAAACAAAATAAATCATTGTGAAAACAAAATTATGGATGGTGAAAACAAGGGTATGGATTATGTAAACATGTGTGGGATGGTGAAAATGATAATATGTATGGTGAAAACGAAGGTGGGTATGGTGAAAAAAAAATGAAAACATTGTTTCTTTCATTTAAAATCACTTTGTTAATATGGTTGATCAAGTCTTGTTACCAAAACAATTTTTATAAAACAAAACTTTGTATATCACTGAAATGATTATGTTACCTCAACCTTGATAGACATAGTACCAACCATGATAATTTCATATTCTTTTGGTGGCACTAGAATAGGACATTAGAATTCTCCAATCTTGATGGCCTCAACCTTTTCAGTTGAATTTAGATCATATATTCTATCAATCTTCTTGGGAAAATAAACAGTGTGCTCTTTATCATTGACATTAAAAGTTACTTTTCCTTGGTTGCAATCAATAACAGCCCCTGCAGTTATCAGAAAAGGTCTCCCAAGAATGATAGACATATTATCATCTTCAGGCATTGCCAACACAACAAAGTATGTTAATATCAAACAACTAGTAGCCACTTGAACATGAACATTCTCACATATACCAACAAGAATAGTAGTAGATTTATCAGCCATTTGCAAAGATATATCAGCATGTATCAATTTTTCTAGAGAGATTCTCTTATAAAGAGAAAAAGGCATCACACTAACTCCTGCTCCCAAGTCACATAGAGCAGTTCTAACATAATTATTTTTAATAGAACATGGAATAGTGGGTATACCAGGAACTCCAAGCTTCTTTGGAACCTTACCAATAAAAGAGTAATTAGCAAGCATAGTGGAAATTTTCTCATTAGGAATCTTCCTTTTGTTAGAGACTGTATGTTTCATATATTTTGAATAAGGAGGAAATTTAATAGCATTAGTCAAAGGAATTTGCAAAAACAAAGGTTTCATCCACTCACAGAATTTATTATAGTGTTCTTCTTCCTTTGATTTAAGTTTCTTATTTGGAAAAGGCATTGCTTTTTGTATCCAAGGCTCTCTTTATTACCATGTTTATTAGCAATGAAATCCTCCTTAGTATACTTCACAGTTTTAGGTTGCTTTTCAGGTTCAGCTACATTTTCTTCTTTATTAGAAGCATCACTTTTATCATTACCACTTTCAGTTTCAGCAACAGAAATAGATATACTATTAGGATCTTTAGCAGGTTCAGGAGATTCTACAATAGTTTTATGACTCTTCTTCTTTTTCTTACAAGGAGAACTATTTTTTTAGGCTGCTGAGAATCTTGTTCAATTCTTTTAGGATGACCATTAGGATACAAGGGATCCTAAGAAGAAAGACCACTTCTAGTAATTATTTCAAAACCATGTTTTTCGCTAGAAGCATTAGCTAGCATATATTTTTGCAGTTTCGTGAGTTGATCAATTTGAGTTTGAACCATATGAAAATGTTTACAAAGCATTTTAACATCATTAGAGGTTCTCTCAATAATACCATGCAAATTATCAATAGCTCTAAAGTTTTCCATAATATGATTTTGCATTCTCATATTGAAATTATCTTGCTTAACAGCATAATTATCAACTTCATCTAAGCATTGATTAGGTGGTTTAGAATAGGGAATATCTCCATTATAAAAGTACTAGAGGGAGTGTACCTCAACTGTTGAAGGATGAGGAATTGGCTTACATATTCTTCTATAGGAGCCAAATTATTCACATCTTCAGATTTAATACCCCTTTGTTTAAGATATTTCATGGCTTCCTTCATCACTTCATCATTTAATTCAATCATCCCTATCTTCTTGGGTGTTGGTGTTGGTTTTGGCTCTGGTGTAGGTGTAGGCTCAGTCATATTCCAATCATCATTATTTTTTGGTTTTTAGCCAATAATTCCTCAGCTTCTTCTGGATTTCTTTTCCTGAAAACACAACCAGCACAACTATCCTGGTATGTCCTAGATTCAACAGTTAGTCCATTATAAAATATATCTAGGAGATCATTTTTAGGTAATGGATTGCCAGGGATAGCTCTTATTAAAGAACAAAATCTTGACCAAGATTCAGGTAATTTCTCTCCTTTAATTTCCTCAAAGTTAAAGATATCATGCACAATACCATGTTGAGCAGTAGCAGGAAAATGTTTTTGAAAGAAAGCATTAACCAAATCCATAGGACTAGTAATCGATTCATGTGAAAAATTGTTAAACCAAGTTTTAGCTCCCTCTTTCAATGAGAAAGGGAAGATCTAGTGACAAAATAAGTGCGCAACACAGAATCATCAGAAAATAAACTACTCAAAGATGAAAGCTCATTCATGTGTTCCATAGCACTTTTACTTTCAGTTCCACAAAAAGGTTCCTTCTCAACAATATATATAAGATAAATCTAGAGAGAAATCATAATCCTTATCTGTAATGTGTATGGGAGATGTAGCAAACTTAGCATCAAGAGAAGATTTATATTTAACAGCATGTCTTGCAACAAGACTCTTAAGAGCACTTGCACCAGTAGTAGCCTGAGCTTCTTTTAATAATGTCATCATTAAGTTCAATATAGGTTTCATCAAGATCATCAATAAACTCAGGTGAATTAAGAAGTGTGCTAGCATTTTCAACATGAATTTTAGCAGTTTCAATTTGTTTGGATTTAGCAATAGTAGCATCTAGGAAATGACCTAGTGAACGAGTATCATCAAGCCAGGTAAAAGCATCATCAAAAGTATCAGAAGCATTTTCAGACTCAGCATAAGTAACAGTGTGTGTAGCATGTGGTAGTGTAAGAAGCTTAACCATAACATACGGTGAATCAAGATCAACAGAGGTGTTTAGAGTTGTACCTCTCCTTGTAGTGGATGGTAATATGGGGACCTTCCCATCACGAGTTTTTCGAGTGATGAAAATCTTGCAGCGAATAATATCACGTTCAAGTGAGAAAATAAATAAAGCTATGCTCCCCGGCAACGGCGTCAGAAAAAAGTCTTGATGACCCACAAGTATAGGGGATCACAACAGTCTTCGAGGGAAGTAAAACCGAAATTTATTGATTCGACACAAGGGGAGCCAAATAATACTTATAAGCATTAACAGATGAGTTTTCAATTCAGCTGCACCTCAAAGTAGACTTGCTCGCAACAATTTATCAGTGGTAACAGTTTTATAGCAGCAGTAGTAGTAAAATAACAGCAAGAGTAAAATAGTAATAACAGTAGCAATCGTGAAAACAATAGTAGCAATTGTGAAAACAAAAGGATTAAAGTACCGTAGGCATAGGTAATGGATGAACGGGTGTTGCATGGATAAGATAGTCCATGCAATAATAATAACGTTGCAGATAGATACTAACAAAGCATCCAAGTTCTAGGAAAACCATAAGCATGTGTTCCAATATAGTCATACGTGCTCGCAATGAGAAACTTGCACAACATCTTTTGTCATACTAGCCCTTTGCAGCGGGGCCTCTAGGGAAAATAATGGTAATTAAGGTGTTCATTTGAATAAAGCACCGGAGCAAAGCATTAACACTCCATGAACACATGTGATCCTCACATCGCAGCCATCCCCTCTGGTTGTCCCGATTATTGTTACTTCGGGGCCTCGGGTTCCGGACAACAACATGTGTAAACAACTTGCACATATGATCAAGAAACATAATTATACTCATGAAACAATAACATGTTCATATCTAAGATCGTGGCACTCGGGCCCAAAGTGACAAGCATTAAGAATAACAAGTTGCAACAATGGTATATAGCACTAACAACGGATACTATACGCTTTTCCCTAAGAATCTGGCATTATTACATGAACGATATCATCCAATCCCTTCCATCCCTCTCACCCTATAGCGGGGATTACTCACACATGTACAGGGGAATCATGGATGGTTGATGGAGAAGGAGTGGTGGTGACGATGGCGATGATCTCCTTCGAATCCGTGTCCCGGCAGGGCGCCAGAACAGGAACTTCTGCTCCCTGAATTGGGTTTCGAGGTGGCGATGGCGCTCTGTGGAGTATTTATGGAATATGAAGAACCCCCTGGTGTTTTAGGGTTACGAGCGATAAGTAGTCGAAAGGGGAGCCCGAGAGGGTGCCTGGGGGCCCCACACCGCCAGGTGGCGCCGCCTAGGTGGGCGCGCCCAGGGGTGGTGTGGCCCCCTCCTGACACCTCTCCGGGACTCCTTCTGGCTCCGGTGGTCTTCAAGTGTTTTAAGGTCTTCACGGCCTTTTCTAGGAATTTTCCCGAAAGTTGATTTTTCTGCATAAAAACAAGACACCAAGGCAATTCTGCTGAAAACAGCATCAGTATGTGTTAGTTGTATACGAAGCTCACAAGTTTAGAGGCGAACAATAGCAAAAGTGTTTGGAAAAGGAGATACGTTTTGGACGTATCAAGGTTACATTCTACCAACATAATCTTATTTCGTGACGTTTGTAGCCCAGCTGACATGGAACATCGGCAGCTTTACCCCAACGTAGTCAAGCTCCCAGATTTCCTCGATCTTTCCGTAGTATCTTCTAATCTCTTCGCCCGTGTAAGATTCCATCGTTATAGACGAGTTTTGATAGTCGCTACTTTTGTCTCTTTCCTCCGTGTAGAATGTGTACCCATTGATGTCGCATGCTTGATAAGTCATCAGATTGGGCGCGGGGCCATATGACAAGGCCAATAAATTTTATCTTTCTGACATGTCATTGGCGGGGGATCGGCATCAATCTGCTTCTTGAACCATGTCGCGAAAGAGGAGTTGTGTGCTCTAAATATCTCATCTTCCGTCATCGGCCTGCGAGCACTGTTTTTTATCGCGGTTTTGTGCTCTTCTATCCAAGGTTCGACATCGTCGATGTGTTGTAACACTACTAGGTGGGCCCTTTCAAAGTCGGCTCTCCGACCATAGGAGTCCGCGTCCATTACCCTTTTGCCAGTGTTGTGGCCTACCACCATGAACCTGTCAAGGTGCTTGTTTGCGGGCAAACCAACAGCTGGATTCTCATCGCCTAGAAAATTCTTGCAGAAAGAGATGCATTCTTCGGTGAGAAATCCCTGGACGATGCTTCCATCCGGGTGTGCCCTGTTACGAACGAATGATTTGATGATCCCGTTCATTCTTTCTAACGCAATCATGTTGTGCAAGAATGTCGGGCCAAGATTGGTGATATCGTCCACGATATGGACCAAGAGATGTACCATAATATCAAAGAAGGCAGGTGGGAAGTACATCTCAAGCTCGCATAGGATGGTGACGATCTCTTCCTGCAGCCTTCCAAGTTTCTTCACGCTTATCGACTTCCGAGTGATGACGTCGAAAAAGTTACAGAGGCCAGTGAGCGGTTGACGGACGTGCGGTTCCATTATCCCTCTGATTGCAACCGGAAGTATCTGCGTCATCATCACGTGACAGTCATGAGACTTCATCCCGCTGAAGATTTTTTTCTCCGCGTCTAGGTATCTGCTTATCAGCCCCGCGTAACCTAAGGGAAATTTCACTCCGAGGAGGCATGTGAATATTTGCGCGAGCTCGTCGGGGCTTAGAGTGAAGCAAGAGGGTTTCAGGCGGTGAGTTTGGTGTTTCTTAGCCCTTTTCCGCTTGCGGTCGTCCATCTCCTCCACCTCATCCTTGTCCTCCTCCGTCTGTTCACGCGTAGAAGGCGGTAAGTGAAGCTCGCTCCTGATATTCAGGACCATCAGGTCGTATCTTGATTTTGGCCCGTCTTTGGTCCTATCTGGCATGTTGAACAGGGTGCCAAGCAAGCTCTCACACACATTCTTCGTGATATGCATGACATCAAGGCAGTGAGGCACTCCGAGGATTGGCCAGTACCGCAAGTCCCAAAACACGGACCTCCTTTTCCATACCCCCAAGAGCGGTCCTTCTGGCGGAGGACACTTTTTCTCTCCTCGCTTCCACTTCTGCACCTTTCCCGACGGAGGACACGTTTTCCATTTCTTCAATGGAGTATCGATCTCTTCTCCTCTTCTCTTGCGTGGATGTAGATCGAGCTCATCTTTACCGTTGAACAGGTCTCCGCGCTTTCTCCACGGGTCGTTCTGTGGTAGCCACATTCGATGCCTCATGTATACGGTTTTAGAAGATCCGGGATCCTTGTGTAGTTGTAGAAACGGGGTAAATTCCATGCACCTGACACAAGCCTTGTGTCCATGGCACACCTGACATGCAATATATCCGTATCCGAGATAGTCCTGCACCGTCGTGATCAGTGCGGCTCTCATACGAAAAGTTTCTTCTTTGAAGGCGTCCCATGTTTCCACCCCTTCCTCCCACAACGTGTCTAGCTCCTCCTTCAATAGCTCGAGATACAGGTTGATATCGCTCCCTGGCTGGGTCGGCCCTTGAATCAGCATACTCATGTGTATGTACTTCCTCTTCAGACACATCCACGGGGGGAGGTTGTACATCCATACAAACACGGGCCAGGTGCTATGTTTGCTGCTCTGGTTGCCAAACGGATTGAGACCGTCGGTGCTCGCACCAAGCCTGATGTTCCTTGGGTCGTTCCCGAATTCTTCATCGAATGCGTCTAATGCTTTCCACTGACGTGCATCCGAAGGGTGTGTTAGCACTGGTTTTTCAACACATTCTGGATCGCTCAGCACCGCCTTCTTTCTGTCCTCGTGCCAGCGCATGAGCTTTGCTTCCTTGGGGTCCACGAAGTACCGCTGCAGACGGGGAATGAGTGGAAAGTACCACACAACTTTCCTAGGAGCTTTATTCGTCCCCCTCTTGTAACGATCAGCACCGCACACCGGACATTTGATCTGGTCCGCGTGCTCGTTACGATAAATTATGCAGTCACGGACGCAAGCGTGGTATTTTGTGTGCGGTAAATTGAGGGGGCACACGATTTTCTTGGCCTCATGTAGACTACTAGCACATGTGTTGCCTTCAGGTAAGTGCGTCTTCAGGTATCGCAGAAGATCGTCCATGCTTGTGTCGGTCCATCCGTGTTTTGCCTTCATCTCTAGAAGATCTAGAGCTACTCTCAAGCGTGACTCCTCCGCCCCGCGACTTGCGTCATACAACGGAGTTGCAGAGTCTGTCTCTAGTTGCGTGATCTTAGATTTACGTCTGGCGTCGATCGACGTGTTCTTGAGAAGAAGATGTTGAACATGAGGGTCCCGCACGACTGAAGTTAGCGGAGTGTTCATGTCCTCGTCTTCATGTTGTTGATCACCATGACTCCCTTCTTCTTCATTATAGTCGTCTCTGTCGACAGCCTCTTCGTCCTCTCCATTGCCATGTTCAGACTCCTCCTGATCATCTTCACATGTCGCCGCCCAATTGGTCTCGACGTGATCATCGTCTTCTTCATCATCCATCCACTTAGTGTGGCCCTCCATGAAACTATACCTGAGCAGGTGCTTCTCCACATTACCAGAATCTGGTTTGAACAAAGACCCCAGCTTGCATTTCCGACACGGACACTCTATCTCGGTGCGGTTGTTTCGATGCATCTCGGCCGTCGCGCGTCGCACGTACCTATGCACCACGCTTGTCCTCATCGCAATGACCATTGCTACAAAATGCAAGAGAGAGAGGTTTCATTAACTAGATCCGGTTTTCACGGAAAATTTCGGCATGACCTTCCTACCAAAGGTGTAACGCGGAGCGCCAGAAATTTGCCGAAAAGGAAATGAATCAACATTTCGGCAAAACATTGGCAACTCATCCTCATGGCAACACAATAAAATGAAAAAGAGAACGAATTCTCATCCACCGACCAATCCCACGCACCTATTAAGATGACACACAATGCAAAATATATAGACGCGATGACGACGTCGAAGATCACCGGAGAGACGACCGATAAGAGAGTGATAGATCTAGAAGTAGCTAGTGGTGCATTTGTGGTGAGATCTAGTGTCCGGTTAGTAGATCTAGTGGAGAGATTTGGAAGAGGGAAAGTGGGGTAGCATACTAGCTAAAATATAACAAACATGATTGGTTAAATTAGCTAAAAATGGTGGAGGGGTGTGGGGGATTGAGCTAGGAGCACTAATGGGTCGAGTTTGGACTAGTGAGTGAGTGAGTGGGGTGGATAGGGGTGGTGGTGGGTGGCTGGCCGCACTTATTGAGGACAAAGATTACCCCAGGCGAATATGGCATGGAATGCGCCTGTGCTAAGGGGTGCTACCCCAGGCGTTTCTTTATCCCAGGCGAACAGAGATGTCGTGCGTCTGCGCTAATGGGAGCTACCCCAGTCCACTTTTTACCCCAGGCGCTTCTACCCAAGTTCGCCTGGGGTATTTGTTATACCGCAGGCGAACCGGTATGCTATTCGCCTGGGGTAAAGGAAGAGTGCCAGGGGCGGCGGTGGTGGCCCTGCCACACTTTATCCTAGGCGCTGCTGAGTTTGGTTCGCCTGGGGTAACAGGCTTACCCCAGGCGCACCGTTTACATGTTCTCCTGCGCTAATTAGCCCAGGCGCATCGGTTTTCGTGTTCGCCTGTGGTAGGATATGCTGCTATAAGCAAATCTCTAGTAGTGTTGGCCGCTGCTCTTGGAAGCCCTCCGTCCCAACAGCTCACTCGAAGTAATTTTCTCCTATGGCAAGCTTTAATCATACCTGCTTTTCGTGGTGCTAATGGTATGGGTCTCCTCGATGGTTCTGATCGTGCTCCTGTCAAGATCATCGATGGAGTGGATGCTGAGAACAAAAAAATCTAGATTGAGAACCCTGCATATGTGGCATGGATTGCTCGTGATCAACAAGTTTTCCGGTTTCTGTTGAATTCGTTGTCTCCTGAAATTTTGTCTCATGTGCTTGGTATGGACAGTACTGCTGCTGCCTGGATTGCTATCAATGCAATGTTCAAAATAGCCTCGCGCACCAAGGCTCAACATCTTCGTGAGAGACTCAATGACACCAAGAAACAGACAATGACTGCTGACCAATACTACACCAAGATGAAAGGTTTTTCTGCAGAGCTGTACGCACTTGGTAAACCCATTGGGGATGATGAACTTCTTGGCTATCTCTTGCATGGTCTGGACAAGGGAGAGTATAACCCGTTGATTACCTCTGTCAATGGAAGCCCAAGCACAACACTAGATGAGTTTTATGAGCAGTTGTGTGGCTATGATATGCGCAATGGAGTTGAAGAAGGTGGCTCTTTTATTTCCTCGGCCCATCTGGCTCGTCGCGGTTATGATCGTCCACCAGCTCGTGTGCCTTCACGTGGGTATTCACCTCCAGTACATGCTCGCAGCCCTAATCGTAGTGTGTCTTACCGAGGAGGAGTCAATGACCGCTACAGGGATGATCATCGTGATGACCGTACTGACCGTGGACGTGATGACCGTACTGACCGTGGGGGGGTATCGCCCTCGCAGTCCTGACCGTGGGGGGCATCGCCCTCGCAGTCCTGATCGTGGTGATCGCCGTCCTCGCAGTCCTGACCGTGGTGGCTATCACCGTGGAGCTGATGATCGCAATTGGAGACGTGATGACCGCCGTGATAGGCGCAATGATGATGGTGGGAGACGTTTTGATCGCACACCCACCAAGTATGTTGATACTGATTGTCAGGTTTGTAAGAAACATGGTCACCCCGCCAGCGACTGTTGGTGGCGTTATGCAGATGACAAGAAGAAGAGAGAAGAAGCAGAAAAGGAGGCACATCATGCTGCTGCTCCTGATGGTGTGGACACAAACTGGTATGCTGATTCTGGAGCCACTGATCACATTACTAGTGAGTTGAGCAAACTTCTTATTGCCAACAAATATTATGGGAAAGACAAGGTCCGTACTGCTGAATGAACAGGTATGGACATAAGCCACATTGGTGATTCAATATTACGTACTCCTCATGGTTCACTTGATCTTAAAAATATTCTTCATATTCCAAATGCATCCAAGAATCTTTTGTCTATTCATAGACTCACTCTTGATAATAATGTCTTTATTTAATTCCATCATTTCTTCTTTTTAATTAAGGACCAAGCAACCCGAAGAGCTCTGTTTAGAGGCCCTTGCTATGATGGTCTCTATCCTATGGTGCCTATGTTTCATGAGACCTCCAAGCATGCCTTCCTCACAATAAAGCCAACTTCATCTACATGGCATCGCCGTCTAGGACATCCTTCTTCATTTGTGGTTCAACAAGTTCTTAGGAGAAATAAAATAGCTTACACCCCAGAGAGTACTCCATATGTTTGTGATTCTTGTCAGCTTGCTAAGAGTCACCAGTTGCCATATCCTGTGTCATCTAGTGTTTCCACTGCTCCCTTAGAACAAGTGTTCTCTGATGTATGGGGTCCTGCCCCCCCTCTCTGTAGGGAAACATGCCTATTATGTAAGCTTTATCGATGATTTCAGTAAATTCACTTGGATATATTTGCTTAAGAAACGTTCTTATGTTTATCAAGCCTTTCTTAATTATCAGCAATATGTTGAGCGCAAGTTTGATAGAAAAATTATAACTATGCAAACTGACTGGGGAGGTTAATATGAGAAACTAAATGGTTTCTTTCAAAAGGTTGGCATTACCCATCATGTGTCATGTACTCATGCTCATCAACAAAATGGCTCTGCTGAGAGAAAACATCGTCATATAGTTGAGGTGGGTCTAGCATTATTTGCTAATGCTTCCATACCATTAAAATATTGGGATGAAGCTTTCATTACTGCCACCTTTCTCATAAACTTTCTTCCTAGCAAGGTTCTAGATTTTGACACCCCCACTCAACGTCTACTTCATGTTACACAAACTATGATGATCTTAGAACTTTTGGTTGTGCCTGTTGGCCAAACTTACGTCCTTATAACAAGCGCAAGCTTGCTTTTTGATCCACACGGTGTGTATTTCTTGGCTATAGCCCTCTTCATAAGGGTGTAAAATGTCTTGATGTCTCCACTGGCAGAGTTTATATATCACGTGATGTTGTTTTTGATGAAAACGTGTTCCCTTTTGCCTCTCTTCATCCAAATGCCGGTGCCATCTTAAAACAACAAATTCTCCTTCTTCCACTTAATGAGGATGTATCTAATGTTGATAACCATGTGCTTCCAATTGTCCCTATTACTGATATTCAACAGGTGGAAGAGATCGTACAAAAAAATCCCAGTCAAAATACTGCCTCAAACTGCTCGGAAAGCTCTGTTGAAATTCCAGCAGAAACGGACAAAAATGGTGCTGAAAACGAAGATGATGCTGGCTCCGAACATTCTCCTGCTGACTCTGACTCCGATGCGCAGGATCCCGAGGCTGATCCTCCCGTGTCGGCACCGCGCAGAGCTCCAGGTGCCAGCCCAGGCGGGGACAGCAGCACACGCGCTGGCGCTTCGTCCAAGGAGATGCGTGAGGAAACGCGTGCGCGTGCAGCTGACAGCAACGGTGGCTCGCCCGAGGAACTACGTGGCTGTCACACGCCCGTGATTTCTTCGCCGCTGGCAGCCAATGCACGCTCTCCACCTGGCACAGAACATGCATCCCCATGCACAGATCGAGCACCATCACCATCAACACTGTCGGCTGCAGAATCTCTGTCGGGTGCAAGATCTTATGCGGCTACCGCTGCTGGGGGAGCTACTGCTGCAGATTCATATTATGATGAGAATTATGATAGAATTGATGCTGATAAAAATGATGAAATACCGGAGTCTTCTCCTGTACCTGACATTGGTGTTCGCACTCGTCTTCAAAAGGGCATACGGAAACCAAGAAAGTTCACAGATGGCACTGTTCCGTATGGAATTGGAGTTCGTACCCGAGGTATACAAAAATCAAAAAAAATATTCTGACAACACTATTAGATATGCTATGTTTTCATCTACAGGAGAACCATGCACACTTGTGGAGGCGTTGAATGACTCGAATTGGCGTCAAGCAATGCAAGAAGAATATAATGCATTGATTGAAAACAAGACATGGCATCTTGTTCCTCCAAGCAACAGTTTGAACATAATTGATTGCAAGTGGGTATACCGTATAAAAAGGAAGGATGATGGGTCTATTGACAGGTACAAAGCCAGACTGGTTGCAAAAGAATTTAAACAGAGGTATGGAATTGACTATGAGGAGACTTTCAGTCATGTTGTTAAAATAGCCACCATCGGAACTGTATTGTCTATTTCTATTTCTCGAGGGTGGAGTTTACGGTAGCTAGATGTCAAGAACGCGTTTCTTCATGGTGTTCTGGAAGAAGAGGTATACATGAAACAACCCCCAGGTTTTGAAAATCCTCACGCTCCACATCATATTTGCAAACTTGATAAGACTCTCTATGGACTGAAACAAGCACCTAGTGCCTGGTATTCTCGGCTCAGTACTAAGCTATGTGATCTAGGCTTTACACCCTCAAAGGCTGATACTTCATTGTTCCTTTTCAACAAGTCAGGTGTTATCATTTATTTACTAATCTATGTTGATGATATCATAGTAACAAGTTCCTCTGATGATGCTATTACTGCATTGCTTCGAGATTTAAGTGATCTTCATTATTTTCTTGGCATTGAAGTAAAGAAAATTCTAGATGGATTGATTCTTACACAGGAGAAATATGCAAGTGATTTACTTGCAAAAGTTGGTATGATTGAGTGCAAGACTGCACCCACACCATTATCTTCTACTGAGCAGTTATCTATTACTTATGGCACACCTCTGGGTACTGATGACAGCATAAAATATCGCAGTATTGTTGGGGGATTACAGTACCTGACACTAACACGTCCAGATCTTTCTTATACAGTAAACAAGGTTTGTCAGTTTTTTCATGCTCCAACTACAGCACATTGGTCAGCTGTCAAGCGTATTATGAGATATATCCAAGATACATTGAAAATTGGAACTACATTCATTAAGTCTGCATCTACACTGCTTAGTGCTTTCTCAGATGCAGACTGGGCAGGCTCTCTTGATGACAGGCGATCCACAGGTGGTTTTGCTATTTTTGTTGGTCCAAATTTGGTCTCATGGAGTGCTAGAAAACAAGCTACTGTGTCCAGATCGAGTACTAAAGCTGAATACAAAGCATTAGCAAATGCAACAGCATAATTAATTTGGGTTGAAGCACTTCTTGGTGAACTTGGAGTCAAACTAAGTGAAAAACCTTGTCTCTGGTGTGATAATTTGGTTGCTACTTATTTGTCAGTAAACCCAGTGTTTCATGCTCGTACCAAACAAATTGAGATAGACTTCCATTTTGTGAGGGAAAGGGTTGCTGAAAATCTGCTCAACATCAGGTTCATCTCCAGTAAAGATCAAGTTGCAGATGGATTTACAAAAGCATTACCAGTAAAACAGCTTGAAGAATTTAGACGTAATCTGAACCTTTCAGAAGGTTTAGATTAAGGGGGGAGTGTTAGATGTGTTTTGTTTTCCGTTTTGTGTTCTGTCCGGTTGTATACCGTATGCCTGTATACGTGTATCCCGAGTCCTCCCGAGTCCCCCCCCCCCCTCCCCCCTTTATTTTCCTTCTCTGTAACAAACTTGGCCTCATGCCCATATATCAACACGCATCCGGTATGGACCCAAGTACCGTTCGACCATAGAATTCCACATCTTTATCTCGTGGAGATCAAGACAGGCTATGCAGCACAGCTCATCCACAATCATAAGATGCCTTGTCAATGTTCCCGACGCCTCTAAGTCTCACATGTTTTTTCACTTCTTTTGTGCTTTTTTTTTTTAAATCCTGTCCATCGTTTTATGTAGTATCCCCTACAGATGACGATGTGAAAACTAAGTGGTAGTGAAAAGTTAGAACAAAGTGAAACGATGTGATGCACTATCTATTTCAGCCAAGGTAGTAGGCGTACTGTATATAAGGAAAAAAAATCAACTATTAATTCATACAGTGCAAGAGTTTTGAAGAATATTATTTTCATGTGATTAATGCCCATGTGTTTACGTGTGTGAATAGATGACGAGAGCTAGGTATCGCTTCTATTTTACTCTAGGTTGTGACACCCACAAAAATATTGTCCAACAAGGTGATAATGCTTATGATGCTCCTAGATCGGCGACTACAACATCGGTGTGAAATGCAGTGGGTTACTGCTCCTTTTTAGCAATGATGAAATGGAGTGGGCTCGGCACACACATGTTCACGCCCATGAGTCGCAGCAGCCTCTCCCTGAAGGCCCTGATCTCGACGACATCGTACTGCTTGAAGCCGCACTGTTGGATGAAGTCCAAGTACCCATCTCCATGGATGACCGTGCTGCCGCTGCTCTCCCACCGCGTCAGCTTCAGCTCCTTCTTGCGGCCGGTGGCGTCCATCAAGAACACCGGAACCCCGACGTGATTCTTGCCTTTCTTCTTCGTCGTGCTTCCGCCCTGGTCTCTGTTGATCGGCGGCTGTTTCGGTGCCCGCGGCCTGGGTGCTTTCTCGTGCAGCAGGTCGGCGGCTTCGAGTTCATCGTCGGAGAGCAACTCCCGGAGGTGGCGCTGCACGCCGTCGTTCGGGAGGCGGAAGCGGCTCTGCTGCGGGTGCAGGTCGGTGGCGGTGACGGCCTTCTCCGCGATGAATGTCACCTCCATGTCTGCGCGATACCCCAGCTCGAGGAGTTTCGGGCGCATCCACGACGGCTCTGGTCGGCTGGGCGCGGCGACCGCCAGTGGGACGGCATCGATAATGCCGGGAGGTGCCACGAACGGGACCAAGGCACCGGCATCCCCTGAGATGTTCAACTTTGTCGAACGATTGGCGTGTTGCGCGGCGACGGCAGGGTCGTAGACCGCCAGCGCGAGCGCATGCGGCCTCTTGCGGCCGGCGTCGTAGGGCGACGCCGCGTTTTGGACGAGATGCTCGATTGTTTCCATGATCCGGTGCATCTTGGAGCGGATCCGATCGCAGAAGTTTGTTTAGCTGTCTAGCTTTGATTCCCGTCTTCGGCTATCTCGGCTCCTTCTCTTGGCCAATGGCCCATGTGTGCCATAGCTATGTAGATGAACGCTATACCAAACTGAGTCGAACCTGGTGAAGAGAACGCTGCCAGATGCGAATTCATCTTCTTCGAATCCTGATTGGACATGGAAACAGTTGTTACATTAAACCATTTTTTGAATCCGGGTCGGATGCTGGCACTCCTCATCTTCGCCGTTTTCAAAACTAGTTCATGTTGTTAGAGAGTCCGGGCTATCGGAACCAGGATGAATAAATCGCCGGACTCTCTGTCTCTAGGAAACGCCGTGCTGATAATCTTTTTTTTTTTTTGAGGGTAGGTTGCAACGCTTTGAGCAGCTATGGGCCGAGCCCACCGAAAATGCAACACCAAACTTATATGGATGTCTCCAAGCTATCCACACCGTCCATTCCATCAAGATTGGTGCAAAAAAATTATGGTCTACCCACCCAGTTTTTGGCCTCTCTCACATTGAAGTCCCTAATGGTTTGCCTTGCTTAATGAAATGATGTTTCAACAATATAGATTATTCCATGCATTAGCAAGATTTTCGGATCAATTTTGTTAATCCACGCATTAACAAAAAAGTCAGTGCATTAACAACTTTCTTCCACTCATTTACAATAATTTTGGATCAAAATGAAATTGATCATGCATTATAGAAACTTTTCTACCACGCATTTAGCAATGATCTCAATTTTTATTGCACGCATGAACAAATATTATAGATACATGAATCAACATTATTTTTGGATCAATATTTTTATCCATGCATCAACAAAAATTTGGATCTGTATTAAAAAAAACTCGGATCAATATTATTATCCATGCATCGACGAGAAATTCGGTTATGTATTAATATCACAAAAAGAGAAGAGTATTTATCAAATCCATGTATTAATCAGAGATTCAGATCTGTCACGGATTCTTTCAGATCAGAGAGCATAAAAGATTTCGCATCTGTCCCGAAAGAACTATGCAAGGATGAACAAAAAGAAGCTTGTGGGAGCTTGGATCTCGCCATCTATGGCCGGGATCGACCTCACCAAGGCCAGATCGGATCTAGCCGTCCACATTCGTCTCTCCATGGGTGCCGATCTGGAGGAGGGGGTATCGCTCAAGTTGGATCTCGCCGGAGGTCGTAGGCCCCCGCGCATGGAAAGGTTCGGGTGTAGGTGGAAATGTGAGGTAGGTGCGTCGGGGGATGGGGTGGATGATTGTGATTAGGGTGGACCGGTGCTATTAGGGACAATATATAGGGGAGCCGTTTCATAGTTTTGCCAAATGCATGTTCTTTTTTGTGAAAACACCACATGGACCCTCGGATGAAAATCGAACGTTCCCGATATCTCGGGGACATCCTGGTAAGTGTGGGATCTCTGGTCTCCCGAGCCCACTACTGCACCAGAAACAACATCTTCATTTGCAGGGTTTGTTGTTTTTTTAGCTAAGTATGTAAGGACATGTCTAAGACTAGCAGGGTTCATAGGTTTGACTAAAATCAATGTACCGCAGGGATTCATCATTTTCCACATCTATCTCTTTAAGAGGTCTGTTTAAGAGATGTAGCCAATACAATTTGCTCTACCAGGTCAAACACATTGAGAACCCCTAGTTTCTCACATTGTCCTGATGCCTCCTGTTCTCGCATGTTATTTTCAACCCTTTTGTCCCTATCTCACATATCTCCTCCTCTTACGTCTACATGGTTTCCCATATACTGTACAAAATGTACTGCCCCGCGCAGGAAACAAAATACATAGTGTACTAAGAAAAGTGCTACTACTAAAAAGGTTCAACAAAGATACGATGTGAAGTGATACCTAATATGGCGAAGCTGGAGTACTATATATAAGGGGGGCAAGTAGTATCATTCACACAAGTGGATATTGATGGAGGATGTATTTATTTCATGTGAAGGATGACCATGGCACAGATATGTGTATGCTGTACTTAATAAATGTAAGTTGTACGGACCAGCCAGTTTACCTTAAAAGAACAAACTTACGTGAATGAGTGAAAAAGTTAGCAACGCTGAGCTGTTTATAGTTCACTCTGCAGTACTAGGTGGTGAAATTAATTGGACTCGGCGATCTGGAAGACAAATATAAATTATTATCGTACAAGCATGGCAAGTGACGACACACAAGGAAACTTTCGGAGGTCTAGACGAACAATTATAAGACACTACAGGAAACGCCGCATATGCCGACGGCCAAAAGCCGTCGGCACAGGCTAAAAAGCCGTCGGCACAGCCTGTGCCGACGGCCGCCGTCGGCACCTTGCCGTCGGCACATCCCACGTCGGCACATGGCCAAATGGCCGTCGGCACATAAAAAACCGTCGGCGTAGGCTATGCCGACGGCAAAGCCGTCGGCACACTAAGCTCTATGCCGACGGCAAAGCCGTCGGCACAATATTTCCAAAATTCGAATTTTGAAAAAAAAAAAAAAAAATATTTTTTTTTTTTTTTTTGAACTTTTTTGACATTCTATTCCAGAATTTTTCACTTAGCCACATATTTAATCTCTAATCTCTAATTACACAATTAATCTAGTCAACATACTTAACTTAGTCAAACTTCCCATTCGGTCACCCATCCTGAAATTCCTCCAGCCCAAGCACGCTTAACCTTTGAGTTCCTTCCAAACTAGATTCCATATGAGATGTGAGAACTTACTGATATTACTATCATATCAATCATATTAACCTGTGGGGAATGATGTTAAACTTCTCTATTGTATAAATTTTAAAATATATTTGAACAAATAACAATGATTATATAATTATATTTATTGACTAAATAACAATATAATGTTAGAAATTACTTTATTTTGTGAATAAATTATTTAATATACAATAATTTATATCTTTAAATCCGTAAATCGAAATTTGACAAATAAAATGTCTAAATCGATTAGAAAAATTAGAGAAATTCAAATATGACATCCATATCATAAAAACATCGATAGTTTAGAAAAAAATTAAACTCTTTTGATGAATAGCCATGGTGGCCATTTTGACAGTTTTTGCCGATTCAGCTGGAAACAGGCCAAATGACGGGTGTAATGGCCAAATCCATGGCATAGTTTGTTTAAATATGCCCATATTCCACACAAACATGCATATTGGAAGCACGGACAATGTTCCCGAAGAAAGTTTTCCTTTTCATTCAATAAAAAAACCATTTTCCATCTTCCGAGTGTGAAAAATGGCTTTTTTTGTGAAGCATCAACCATAAATATGTTGCAAAACCTGGGAGCTGCATTTTTTGAATATACTAGACCATGTTATATGCACGAATAACCAATTATTTTCCTCTGAAAAGGTTTTCATCAACCTCTTTTGAAGAACACAAGTTTTTGCCGATTCAGCTGGAAACGGGTCAAATTTGAACTAAAGGTGCCTCCTAGTTTACTCATGATTTTTTGAAAAAATCATTTTTAGGTACACAAATACCTATTTCATCAGAGATACACCAAGAGTTTCTCAATATTCAAGCCCTAGATACGAACGGTCATGCCCGCCGTCTTGACTTTTTCCCGAAACCGACTTAGAAAATTCCAGAAAATTTAAAAAACCTCAAAATGATGCAAGACCTTCGCGTGGTGTCATTATATATGTCCTAGTATCTACCAAAAATAATAAACTTGGAATACGACAGTTGTGTTGAAAATATGTTCACATAAATGAGCTATCTCCTACGAACATTCTAGGGTTTCGGGCCAAATGACGGGTGTAATGGCCAAATCCATGGCATAGTTTGTTTAAATATGCCCATATTCCACACAAACATGCATATTGGAAGCACGGACAATGTTCCCGAAGAAAGTTTTCCTTTTCATTCAATAAAAAAACCATTTTCCATCTTCCGAGTGTGAAAAATGGCTTTTTTTGTGAAGCATCAACCATAAATATGTTGCAAAACCTGGGAGCTGCATTTTTTGAATATACCAGACCATGTTATATGCACGAATAACCAATTATTTTCCTCTGAAAAGGTTTTCATCAACCTCTTTTGAAGAACACAAGTTTCTGCCGATTCAGCTGGAAACGGGTCAAATTTGAACTACAGGTGCCTCCTAGTTTGCTCATGATTTTTTTAAAAAATCATTTTTAGGTACACAAATACCTATTTCATCAGAGATACACCAAGAGTTTCTCAATATTCAAGCCCTAGATACGAACGGCCATGCCCGCCGTCTTGACTTTTTCCCGAAACCGACTTAGAAAATTCCAGAAAATTTAAAAAACCTCAAAATGATGCAAGACCTTCGCGTGGTGTCATTATATATGTCCTAGTATCCACCAAAAATAATAAACTTGGAATACAACAGTTGTGTTGAAAATATGTTCACATAAATGAGCTATCTCCTACGAACATTCTAGGGTTTCGGGCCAAATGACGGGTGTAATGGCCAAATCCATGGTATAGTTTGTTTAAATATGCCCATATTCCACACAAACATGCATATTGGAAGCACGGACAATGTTCCCGAAGAAAGTTTTCCTTTTCATTCAATAAAAAAACCATTTTCCATCTTCCGAGTGTGAAAAATGGCTTTTTTTGTGAAGCATCAACCATAAATATGTTGCAAAACCTGGGAGCTGCATTTTTTGAATATACTAGACCATGTTATATGCACGAATAACCAATTATTTTCCTCTGAAAAGGTTTTCATCAACCTCTTTTGAAGAACACAAGTTTCTGCCGATTCAGCTGGAAACGGGTCAAATTTGAACTACAGGTGCCTCCTAGTTTGCTCATGATTTTTTGAAAAAATCATTTTTAGGTACACAAATACCTATTTCATCAGAGATACACCAAGAGTTTCTCAATATTCAAGCCCTAGATACGAACGGTCATGCCCGCCGTCTTGACTTTTTCCCGAAACCGACTTAGAAAATTCCAGAAAATTTAAAAAACCTCAAAATGATGCAAGACCTTCGCGTGGTGTCATTATATATGTCCTAGTATCCACCAAAAATAATAAACTTGGAATACGACAGTTGTGTTGAAAATATGTTCACATAAATGAGCTATCTCCTACGAACATTCTAGGGTTTCGGGCCAAATGACGGGTGTAATGGCCAAATCCATGGCATAGTTTGTTTAAATATGCCCATATTCCACACAAACATGCATATTGGAAGCACGGACAATGTTCCCGAAGAAAGTTTTCCTTTTCATTCAATAAAAAAAACCATTTTCCATCTTCCGAGTGTGAAAAATGGCTTTTTTTGTGAAGCATCAACCATAAATATGTTGCAAAACCTGGGAGCTGCATTTTTTGAATATACTAGACCATGTTATATGCACGAATAACCAATTATTTTCCTCTGAAAAGGTTTTCATCAACCTCTTTTGAAGAACACAAGTTTTTGCCGATTCAGCTGGAAACGGGTCAAATTTGAACTACAGGTGCCTCCTAGTTTGCTCATAATTTTTTGAAAAAATCATTTTTAGGTACACAAATACCTATTTCATCATGATTTTAAGGTCCCCCTAGATTTTGGTTGGATTCAGACGCCCCACAATCCTCTCAGACGAAACTGTTAACCCATTACTGTTAGTTGCGTTATTTCTTATGATTTTTATCTAATTATTTAGCTTTAACAATATGCATGATAATTTAGATATATTTCTCCTCTTCGAAACGAGCTAAAGAACGTCAAAATCCGAGTTGGAACGCAAAAGTTATGATCAAAACGGTGATTAAGTCGAAAAACAAAAAATTTGAGCTTGGCTATGCCGACGGCTTTGCCGTCGGCATAGCTCAATTTTTTTTTTTTCAATTCTGAATTCCCTCTTAGGGTCGATGCCGACGGCAGCCGTCGGCGTAGCTCAAAAAAAAAAAAAAAAACAAAAGGCCGACGGCATTGCCGTCGGCACAGCAATTTTTTTTTTTTCGCAATTTGGGATTTGCTCACTAAGCCTATGCCGACGGCCCCGACAAATTGCCGTCGGCATAGGATTTGGCCGTCGGCATATCGGCCCATTCCTGTAGTGAGATGGATATACAAAGTTTTAAAACACAAGGGTGCGCCTTCGCCCGGGCTAGAGGAGCGCTAGGTCCGAACCTGCCCGCAGCCAAGAGCACCGAGCCACCAACAAAAAAAAGATAGAGCACATGCACATGAGAGAAAATTTACAAGTACATCTTTTTTCAAATATATTGTAGAATTTCACAATGAAAAAAAGATAGAGCACATTAAGAACATATATAGTCCGTAACAAAAATAACATTGAGATCATTATACCACCCAACAACACTACAGACATTGTCACCGCTCTCGTGGAGATGGGCTAACCATTGTTGATGATAGATAGAAAGTTTTCGTGCACAGGCCCCTAAGGGCCAGGGCCTGGGATTTTGAAGTCGTCGCCATTGAACCCTTGAAAAAAATCTAAATCTTCTAACACCCAATGTGTAGAAAACGTAGACTACACGATATCCACCTCTCTGTGGGAGTAGAGACCAGAGGAATCCCCGCCCTCCTCAATGCCATCAGCAAGATTGCCGCCGATGAGGTGGATGAGGAGACGGGTATGCCTTATTCTTGTGCCGCACGGCGGTTTTAGAGCAACCATAACACCGATACCGATTGACACAGTTCTAACGTTAGGGTCCATGGTACAACGTGGAGCACAGGTACCTAGTCGCCAACACCTCTCGACGCAGGAGTAGAAAGTAGGGGAGGCGAGGACCCGTCTATTCACGGTAGGAGACGTCAAAGACGGACCAGATGGCGGTGGTGGTTAGGTTGGAACCCTAGGTAGCTGCCTTTCCTTAGTTGTGAGAGGAATATGCTTCGTATTAGGATCTCGGTATTTGGAGCTTCAGATACTCGAAAAGCGTACACTAGGAGGGAATCTTCGTCTCCTCCCTAGATTTCTTCAGTGGAGGGGTGCGGAAGATTTCTGCGCCGCTCACGGTGTTGCCTAAGAGGACTCGCATGACAGAAAAGCTCACACACGTTTTTTTACCTAGGTTCAGGCCATCCCGAGATCTAAAACCCTATGTCCTATTTGTCTGATCTGGATTGCTAGTTGGGTGTTACAATTGTGGACATCCCCTCTCCCTGCATGTCATCTCCTTTTCTTCCTCCTTCTCCTCGTTTTGGACTCGGCCCTCGTTTTAAATCAAGGGGTAACCACGACTGTTCTCTTTCATGCACTACACTTGTCCTTAGACGCGGCACTGGGCCGTCAAGGTGACAACGGTCGAGGTCGGAGGTTGCCATGGCTCGTCTTGAGATTTCCATGTCTGCGACACTTCCTGACACGGACTGACAAAGGGTCTCAACCTGTCCACCCCGGTTCTTGGTATGAGGTTACTTGCTCTCCAGGTCTCCCGGTGGCCAACGCGCCCAGGCGCACGCCGGGAGCCGGCCGAGTTCTTGGTCTTGTACTCGGGAAGGGGAGTGAAAGTTTGGGAACATCCCGGGTAGAGATCGCTCTCAATAGAATCGATACCTAAAAGGAGCGGAATTGAATCTTGTCGGAACATACCTTTTCCTTGGGGATGGGGAGGCACGGGACTTCCCGAGGAGTGCATGTTCGTCTGGTGTCTGTGCGGCAATCCAATGGGCTCGTGCGGCTACTCATGTGGGACACCTCCAGGTAAAGGGTCTCGACATAATTTCAAATACATGTACAACGTAAAAAGAACCAATATGATCAGTCTCATTTTACTCTATACACATAATGTTGATTACAACTTGAATAGATACTAAGAACCAGGCGAGCACCAACATCGCTTCGGGGAACATCTCACTCTCGTCAAGATCTAGCGGATCCAGCCCCTTCTCCATTCACACCATTAGTCGCTCCGCTGATGGTTCTAGCAGCAACGCCACTCGCGGCCTAACATGAACATCACCATATATTACATTGTCCACCTTTTTTCAGAAATGGGAGCAAAGCCTCGGCCTCTACATAAGAATGATGCACACGGATTTCATTTTATATATTCCAATGTTGACATGCTCTCTCCATGTAGAATCAGACTGTCTCGAAGAATTGGAAACGCCAGCAGCTGGGTGTGATTCCTGTCTTGGAAGGGACCTTGGTTGCCAAAATCCGTTGGAGCCTTTGGTATGGCGACGCCATCTCGTATAGGGGGAACACATCGTCAATAAAATGGTCTTTCCTCCACAACTGGTGTTAGTGCTACTACTAGTTTTGGAACTGACACTAGTAGATACAATGGCATTAGCCCCTAGTCAGGAAGCCCTCTAGTCTCGGATGGGGCACCCGGGACATCTGAATCGGGACTAGTGCCCTGCCCCTCTAGTCCCGGTTCAGTTACGACCCGGGACAAACAAGTCCCCACATGGCCGCTCCATAATCGTGTGGTCGAGGACCTCTAGTCCCGGTTCATAAACTAAATATTCTCTAATTTGTCATATTTTGGGGTTAAGAATTTAAGATTCCCTTTTTTGGATTTAGGGTTTATATTTTCTATTTTGTGGTTCGGGATTTAGGTGTTTTCTTTAGTCTCAATTATTTTTAACTCTAATCATTTTTTTCTCACTTCTAACGACAGTTCTCGGTCGGTCACTCATCCTGAGCTTACTCCACCCCGAGCATGATTAACTTTTTAGTTCTTTCCATGTGAGCTTTGAAAAAATCCATGAATGTTTTGCTGACAATATATGTTATCAATCATACTAACCTTTGAACCATGATATCACACGTCTTTATTATGTGAATCCAAACAATTATTTAAATAAAAATAAATATATAAGTAATACTAATCTTGCATTCAAATAATGTTGAATTCAAAAAATAATTAACTATTTTGCCTTTTTCACATTTAATACTGAATAGTTCATATCTATAAATTCGTAAACTGAAATTTGACAAATAATATGTCTAAGTAGATTAGAAAAAAGAGAGAAATTTAAATATGACTTCCATATCATCATTCTTGCCGTAAAAACATTATAAACATCCATTAGCCCCAAGAATCCATGAATCTTTTGCTGACAATAGTATGATATCAATCATATTAACCCTTGTACCATGATATCACGCGTCTTTATTTTGTGAATCCAAACAAATATCTAAGTAAACAAAAATAAATAAGTAATACTAATCTTGGATTCAAATAAATTTTAATTTACAAAATAATTAACTTTTTTCATTTCTACATTTATTACTGAATAATTCATACCTATGAGTTTGTAAATCGAAATTTGACAAATAATGTGTCTAAATGGATTAGAAAAAAGATATAAATTCAAATATGACTTCCATATCATCATGCTTTTCATAAAAACATGATAAATATACATGTTTTTCATTTTTTGCACTTTATTATCAACTGTGTTCGCATGTTTTCATCATGTTTTAGATGATTTGGCCAAAATTGTCAACGACCCTCATTTGCAAGAGCAGCTTCTGAGAAACACAAAGAACGACAGAGTGGCTGACAAAGAGTGCACCAAGTTGCATATGATGGTAAAAGACCTAGAAGCTTCCTTGTATCCCGGTTGCGATCCCGAGTACGCTCGCCTATCAATGACACTTGAACTTCTAAGGATGAAGGCGGTCCATAGGGCACAGACAGAAGCCTCGATGATAAATTGTAGTATATTAGAAAGGTCTGATGGAGGGGAATGTGTTACCTAGGAGTTGCAATGAAGACAAGAAAATTGTGTGCCCTCTTCGATTGGAGGTGATAAGATACCATGATTGTCCGAACAATTGCATCATTTTATCGTAGGGAGCACGAGAAGCTAAAATAGTGTCCAGAGTGAAATGCATCCTGATTCAAGCGGGGAAAGAGCCTACACGAGAAAACCATGGAAAAATTGATGAGCGGTGCTCCTAGAAAGGTCCTACGGTACCTTCCGATCATTTCCGAATTGAAATGTTCATTCGGAAACAAGAATAAAGAAAATTTGTTTCGTTGGCATGAGGAGGGACGAAAAAATAATGGTGCGATGAGACACCCTGCAGATGCTTGCCAGTGGCATGCAATTGAAGACGTATTCCCCTCGTTCGGACAAGACCCGAGGAACATCAGATTTGGTATGAGTACTGAAGGAATAAACCATTTTGGTAATATGAGAACCAGGGACATCACTTTACCCGTTGCTATGTGCATGTACAACCTTCCTCCATAGAAATGTCTGAAGCGATACACCTTTTTTTGCTCATTCAAGGCCTGAAGCAACCTTTGAAATATATCAACATGTACGGGGTCAAGGTATGGGACTCTTATGGAAAAGACAACTTTAATATGATATCCCCATGTTTTGAGTTAGGTGGGCAGAACTATCAAAACCGACGAAGACAATTTCACTACCATGGTCATGCCGCCACCGACAACTATTGGAGAGAAAAATGTGAAAGCCATAAGTGAAAAAAGGAGCCATTGGTCTTAGCTAAAGATGTGGCACAGTGCTTCCATATAACCGACCCACGTTCACCAAAACGTGTAGTCACTAGAACATGAAAAAGAAGTATTGTCTGTGTGGATGGGGTTGTTGATGAAGATTATTTTGATTAATTTGATGACCCGGATACAAATGAAGATGAAGAAGCTACCCAACACTCCAGACCTACCACAAGGCATCAAAATACATTAACCCTCACCTATCCCTTCAAAAGACGTAGTCGCTCCGAGGGACTAACATGTACAAGGAAGAAAATCAAGACTACCGTTGATAAGATTGTTCGAGAATATGGAACCGAGAGATTCTTAATTTTGATGCAAGATGCTATGAGTTTTCCTATATCTCATACTTTTTAATGTTTTCTCCAAGTTTTATGGATCTTATGAATTTTACATTACTTTTGCTGGTTTGTGTTGTATATTCTTATGTTAATTCAAAAATATCATGCTTAACAAAATATCTAGCGGGAACCAAAAATAAATACTCACAGGACCTAGCCCAACGGTAGTCATAAACGTATCCTTAATTTCGGATGTTCCATGTTGTTTTCATGTCATTTTCCACGTGTTTGTTATACACTTTATGTCATTTTTATCGATTTCCGGGACTGGCCTATTAACAAGATGCCACAGTGATAGTTCCCTATTTTTTTGATGTTTTTAGTTTCAAAAAAATTGTTCTAGAAATATTCTCGGAATTGGAAAATCGAAGCTAATCCCCGAGACATACACTACTACAAAACATAGTTTAAGTAACACAATCGAGTAACACATGAAAAAACGTGTTACCAAATAAAATTGCAGTAACACATCAGGTGTGTTGCATGGAGGGTAGTAACACATAGTTGATAAGATACAAACTGTGTTACTAGGACATTGATGTTGTAACATATAAATTCGTGTTGCACCATTTGTGTTACAGAAAACTAATAAAATAACTCACCCATCTTCCCACGTCGGCTTTAGAAAGCATGACGCACAACAAACCTCCTCAATTCGTTTTTGATGTTCACCTCCTCTCGCAATGGCGCAATGGCGAACAACGATGAAGTCGGTGGAGATGCCCAATATAAGAGTTGCCTCGCTAGGGAGATGCCCAATATAAGAGCTGGCATACCCTCCTATGCCGATCAATAATATCCCGAGCTGGTCGACCATCAGCGTGGTAGACCGCCATGTGGCCCTCGATCACTACGAGGGGCCGACGAAGCCCGGGTTGTGGAACCGTCATGACCGGAAGCAATGCTGGCGCGACAATAGCCGTCACGACAACCCTCACCTCGATGGCGTCGGTTTTTCCTCAGATGCAAAAAGCCGAGACGGGTCCCGTGGGGCCGCGCCGAAGATTGAGGAGGAGGAGGAGGAGGACGACGATTTCACACAACAACTCCAACAAGCCACGTAGTCGTTGTTTAACACGATAGAACCAACCGACCACGAGTTCCACTACATGTTGTATTACGGCATCTAGACGGTTCCCGATGACGACGACAATGGTGACGAGGACATGGGCATTGGTGGCGAGGACCGGGGGCTCGACTAGTCGGCCTTCTATGACTACAAGTACTAGATTTAGGTCTGGAATATGTCAAAATCCGTTTAAATTTGTAGAATATATCTTAATATTTAATGAAATGCATAAATTTTGTTTAACTATGCTTTTAATTTTGTTTTAAAAAATATTAGCAACACCTCTTGGGGCACCCGGTCCGAATTGAACGACAATTTGTGCCGACGCTTACAATAATGCATGCCCGACTTATTTTCCGGATCGAAGCGTTATCTTGGAGATAAGGGGGAAAATCTACCAAAATTACATTTATTTATTAAATTTAAACTATTTTAACAACATATATACACTAGATCAGGAGTTGTATTATTTCCAGAAAAAAGATTTTTAGGCATCCCGCCACTCTTCCCTCGCCTTCGCGCGTCTTTCAGAATATTTCGGCCCGCAGCGTATTCCAAAGGCCGATAAAATATCTGTTGTGGCCACCACCGTCCCCAAAATCGAACCCTACTTCTCCAGCATCCCCTTCTTCCTCCTGTCGCCGCCTCTGCTATCTCCTCTCGACCTCTCACAGTCTCACATACTTTCGCCTACATCCCCTCAATCTCTCTCCTGCAGATCTCCTTTGCTCTCCATGATCCCAGCAGGCAGCCCCAGTCTCTCTCTTGTCCACGACAGTGAGCCGCCGCTGTGGTTTGCCAGCCTGCCGCCGCCTGATTCTACCGAATATGGTGCTCCGGAAGCCAACCGCGTCGATCTGCTCCTAACCCGCCCTGCAAGGCGCGGCAGAGCCGACCTGAGCGGGCTATCTTCCACCTATAGCATCCTGGGAGGAGGATCCCATGTCCGCTGCCAACAGCGCTGGGTTTGTTGACCCCAAAGCCACGTGGACAGCCTCATCCCGGACGGCCGGTCTGCGGCTCCAACATCCCGGAGCAAGAGGTACCTGGCCGGTGATCTACTACAGTGTTCCTGTTCATGTAATTTTTCTTGAATGTTGATAAAATATTCACGTTCAAGTTAGTATGCAAGGAAATGTTCCCCGCTATTATCTATCTTCAAAAGTTTGTCAGCCTCGCCTCTTGTTGTGCTGATTTTTTTTTCTAGTACGTTATACAATTTAGGTGGTTATTTATCTGAAATGTAATCGTCATATTCGGAGTGCTGGATCATTTTAAACAGTGTTTTAGTAGCTGTGGCAGCAGCAACCATTTGATGATGACACCTCCATGAACTAGAAGGAGGACTCCAAGGGACTTGACTTCTTTCTAGGTGATTCACGTGATGGCTTTGTGTGATGTAAATTGGTTACTTGATTACTTTTCACTATGGATGATTGCGGAGCTAATGTATTCACTCAAATGTTCTATCACCTCGACTAGGGTATCATAGACTTGAATTATTTGGTGGATTGTTGAAACTAGAGTCGTCCAATAGGTCTGCTACATTGCAGATTTCTGTTCTTAAGAGGTTTTGCAAAACTTGGGCCTAGGCACTCTGGAGCTTGGAATTTAGGTGAAGTTTGGACAGTCTTTATGAAATGATAGAGTGCTCAAGGTATAGGGGCTGTTTGGTTTATGCCCCACCCTGCCCGACCAAATCACGGGCTAGCCAAAGTTTTGGCCAAGGATTCGCCCGCCCCAGATTTGCCACCGCGTGGGCGCAAAATGAGGCGTGGTGACCAAAATTTTGGTAGGGTTCAGGGAGTTGGGCTTCCATCCAAACAATAACCTATGCCTTTAGTCAACGCCAAAATTTTGGCATGGTAATGGTTGGCCACCATCCAAACAGCCCCATAATTTACCCATTCAGTATGTATAGGATTTTCTCATTTACCCATGTCTACTAGATTAGCTATCATGGAACTCCTTCTCTACAAAATTAAAATACTAAAGTTGTTGCTATACTTTACAGTTAAGTTGTCATAGCGGTTTTGTGTTATTTTTTTTGCTAGCAAGTCATTTTTCTCCATAGCTTGTGATTATATGTTGTGTGATTCATGTAAAATGATTAAACTGTGTTTCTGTTGTTATTTTCAGGGCCTTGTTGCACTTGGTCACTGCGTGAGTTTCTTTTAACTCAACGAGGAAAACTTGTAATGTTTTATTCAGTCCATCTCTTGTGTGCCATTGTTATGTACTACATTGTGCAATTTTTGAAAGTAATGTTGTTTACAACCCTATTCCACCGCCTTCTAATCTAGGTGTCTGATGTGGTTGCTGAGAATGCTGCAGACTGGGATCTTTTATGGATTCACAAGGTGTTGACTATTGCCCATGACATTTGCATCAAAATCTAGTGTATAGTTTTATAGAGGTATCTCTGATGTACCTATAACTTGTTTTGTCCAATTTTTTTTTCGCACACCTACATGAACATGTTCCTCTCTATCTCATGCATATTCTTTTACTGTTTCATGGTCTGCTTGGTGCATAAGGTCATATCTGCTTTGTGGGCTGTTTCATGTATTGAGATGCTCCCTCAACTTTATGCTTATTTGCTTTTTTGTGGTCCTGTGGATTTCGGATTTCTACATTATTCAAATGTGCGGTTTTGACAGATAGGAAGAACACTGCCCATCATTTCGGTCAGATATATGTCCCATCTTTTGCATAGATATATCTTGATGTGTAGTTTAGAACTGACAAATTCAGTTTAGAACTAACAAATTTATAAAATGATAATTTTTTCTCATAAGATATTGATCTGTTCCTAAACATGATAACATGTCACTCTTATTGGTATTATCATCTACATCTATAAACAATTCACATCTTTGTTCGGTTCATGTAACTCGAACATTTGCTTTCACGTTTGCAGATAATTTGGTGTTGTCTCTCTTGCACGGATAGGGCATAGGAGTCTTTTTGGTTTCTACTCGAAGTATTACAATTCTGGACGAATTGTCTAATTCTCTTTGTTCTTGTGGAGACTTGGTCATGTGATTTGGTTGGAAGCAATTCCACTTGTTTTTTTGTGTCCAACTAATGTAAATGTGATTATACTGTAGCTGTATACCTATTCGAGATGCCAGAAAAATGTAATGTAAATGTGATTTATGTTGTTTATGTATTTTGTTACTGAAATATAATTATTTGATTTCATGAGCCACGAATTTGAGATGGGATATCAAAATTTAAATATATAATTTGACCAAAATTGCTATTGAATGAGGTGTGCTAATACTATAGTGGAAATTTAAATGTGCATTAATTCTAATATCCTTGAAAACAAAAAAAAATACTCCAAAAGTGGCATCCACTTCACCTTTCCTTATATATCTTAATATACATGTGTCATAAATTATGAGGAAAAAATTTGAGTGTGTTGGCACATATATTGCCATGCAAACACATGCCATCCATGCAAAAAAAATCTGATTATCCTGTCCAATAATTGGATAAATCTCTATTGCCAAAACTGTATAATTTGTTACAAATTATGTTACTACGTCAAAAAGGTATGCTACTATCTGTGTTACTATAGATATATAAAACGTGTTACTAACTCATCCGGTAACACATATGATGCATGTTACAACAACAGAATTATAACACACTTTTTATCATATAGTAACAAGTATTATGTGTGATAGTGGACACCTCCTAGTAACACGGCCTAACGTAACTCTTCAAAAATTGTGTTACTATGTGTCGTAGTAACACTCTTTTGGAGTTGTGGTAACACAAGTTCGTGTTACAAAAGCCCTGTCCTGGTGTACTGATATCAACCCTAGATATATATACCAATTTTTTCGAGAAACACCGGAGGCCGCCGTCATCGTCATCCCGAGATCGGGAGGGTTCTGGATCTCTCTCTCCCCGGCACCCTGCCGGGAGGGGAATTCATCACTGGAGGACTCTACACCACCATGCCCTTCTCCAAGTGATGCGTGAGTAGTTCATCCCTCGACTACGGGTCCATAGCAGTAGCTAGATGGTTGTCTCCTACACTTTATGCCTCATGTTTAGATCTCGTGAGCTGCTTCACATGACCGAGATCATCTTTATCTAATGCTACATGTTGTGTTTGCTGGGATCCGATGAATGTTGAATGCTATGTCTTCTGATTATCAATCTATCTTGTTATCTTCATGCATATGTTATTTATGATCTTGAGTGCTCTCCGTCATTAGTAGAGGCTCTGGCCAAATAGATGCTAGTAACTCCAAGAGGGAGTATTTATGCTCGATAGTGGGTTCATGCCTCCTTTGCATCGGTTATCGACTGACCGATACGTGATGGATGGAAGATGTGTTGTTGCCATTAGGGACTAAACAACAATGCTTTGTCTAACGACGATGATATTGTTTACATTACACACTTTTCTTACTTCAATTATATGTTGTTTGCAACTTAATAGCCAACGTTTTTTCGGATGATATTCGGAGGGTGGATTATTAGTCATAGATGTAGTTGGATGAGGGTCTATGTATCTTGTTCTAATGCCCGCATGAATCACATAGTAATCTTATGTCTTGCATATGCACTACGGTGCAGAATTTATTTCTGTCAATTGCCCAGCTGTAATTTGTTCACCACGCATGTTATTTATCTTTCATGGAGAGACACCACTAGTAAATTGTGCACCCCAGTCTATTTCCTCATACTGATAATACAACCACTGTTTCCACTGCTCTCATACTACTGCTACTGTTTTCATATTGTTTTCATACTGTTTTCCACACTATACGTTTAACCTCTTTGTGTTCAGCAAAACCGATGAGATTGACAACCTCACTGAATCGTTGGGGAAAAGTGATTTGATTGTGTTGTGTAGGTTCCACGTTGCTGCTGAACCGGCAGTGCGCTCTTCCATCTCAGCTGCATCAACCTTCTGAGATTACCACTTCCTTCTACTGGTCGATTCAACCTTGGTTTCTTTCTGAGGGAAACTTGCCGTTTCACTCTTCATACCTTCCTCTTGGGGTCTCCCAACGAACGTGTGATCACACGCATCAACGCTTCCCTATGGTGTGGCAACCTAGTGGACCCGCTTCCGGTGTCTTCCGGACTCCTTGTACGTGACATAAAAATAGGACATTGGGATTTCGTTTCGTCCAATTTCGAGAATATTTCCAAAACAACTTTTCTGAAACCAAAAACAGCAGGAAACAGGAACTGGCGTTGTGGCATCTTGTTAATAGGTTAGTCCGAGGATATCTGATACGTCTCCAACGTATCTATAATTTCTGATGTTCCATGATGATATTATGCCAATTGCTACATGTTTTCTCCCTTCTTTATGTCGTTTTTATCGATTTTCGGGACTAACCTATTGACAAGATGCCACAGATCAAGTTCCCTGTTTTCTGCTATTTTTAGTTTCAGAAAAGTTGTTCTGTAAATATTCTCGGAATTGGAAAATTCGGAGCCCAGAAATCTTAGAATTCCCGAAGGTTCCATGGAGTCCCGAAGAGACCTTGAGGGGGGCCTCAGGGGACCCACACCATAGGGCGGCGCCCCCCCCCCCTTGTTTGCACCAAGGGGTGGTGTGGGGCCCCCAGGGCTCCACTGCCTTTGCCCTTTCGCCTATCAGTCCGTGTTAGATGTATCCAAAACTCACAAGTTTAGAGTCAAACAATAGAAAAAGTGTTCGGAAAAGGAGTTACGTTTTGGACGTATCAACTCCCCACGTGCTTACCTTATTGCTTGTCCTCAAGCAATTCAGTGACAACTGAGTGCGATAAAAGAACTTTCATGAACACATTTGTTTCATATAATGTAAATATACTCACTATATGATCAGGTGATTAAGAAATTCATAATAAGATGTATGTAAGATAAAATTCACCTAGGAGCTATGCAAACCACGAAGATATACCAACAAACTAATAATAAACAACAAGAAGTATATCAATCTGCCAGATTTCAATGCTCATAATAAGGTATGATAAAGTGTACTCACTTGCCCTTAATAATGGAGCAAAAAATAAATGCTAGGGCACCTCTGAAGATCAAACGAATACTAGAAATAAAGATAACAAAGATACAAGCATCAAAGTTATACCACAATCAACCGTGTTCTAGGACAAGCACATTACACTAAGAATGATAGCCATGCTCTCAATAAGGTGCATAAAGTGAGAAGGTGAAGACTCAGCATAAAAATAAAAGAAAGGCCATTCGCAGAGGGAAGCAGGGATTAACTCATGTGCTTGAGCTTTTTATTTTATGAAACAGAGGTATTGAATACATTTTTTTTAAAGAGGTGTATTCTTATGTCAACGAATGGAAAGCAGACAATACAGTACGTCACGAGCCAACTAGACTTCACAAGAGCGGCTCCCGTAGAAGTACACATCTCGGTAGAAGTTCATCACTCTTTCTCTTTTGTTTAAACAAGTATGCTTTAACTGATAAATCAGGGGAAAACAGTGAAGATAATTTGTTGTATTAAATTGGGGATGGGCACCACGCTGCCAGCTCTTCTATCAATTGGATAAGAGGATGAAGCCACTAGTACATGGTGTGAAATCCAATCAAAAAGTGAGATAAAGATTCTCTATTTACGTCCTCATGAGCTAAAACAGGGGCACAAAAGAGGAATATTTTTTAATGTTTTAAAGGTAACACATGAGCAATTTACTTGGAGTGGTGGTTAAATACCACATATAGGTAGGTGTGGTGGACACATTTGGTAAACTTTGGTTTTTTGGGAGTTGGATGCACGAGTAGAGATCATACTCAGAACAGGTGAAGGCTAGCAATAGACGAGTAGCGACAATCAAGCGAGCAACCACTCTCATAATCATGCTTGCAACAACAAAAATTAACAGGGGCATAAAACTGATACAAATACTATGTGCCAAAATAAATCATCGACGCTTAATTGACCTTTTCTTTTCAGTCTTATGCATGCGTGAACATTTGCCAAGTCGATTCAAGCGAAACAATTAGAGGGAGATACCATAATGTCATACCCTTCTATGAATGAAACAATTCAAGCAAATATTTATACGACATGCTATCTTATATTAATAAGTTGGAACTAAACATGAGAGGGGACGAACTACTAAGCATCAATTAAATAGCATAAACCTTGCATGAACAAACTAAGCATGTTCAGACGGATGAGTATATGTACAAACAATTAAACAAATAGAGTTCATACCAGCATCTCACCACAACTTGAATCGTTTGTAAATCGGCATTATTGCTCTTCACTTGTGTGGATTGAATAATATAGAATGCTAAACAAGCTCCAATGGAGACACGGGAGACCGATGAACTCTGCAACAAACTTTACAAAACCAAAGAAGAACAACAAATATTTTTGGGTTTTCGAATTAACATGACAAAGAAACAAGCAAACAAAGAAAAATATTTTTGGATTTTTGAAAATCAAACCGAAACGAGAAAGTAAAGCAAACCAACAAAATAAACTAAAGAATAAAATAAAGAGAAACAAATGAAATATTTTTGGTCTCTTTGTGTTTTGGAAAGCAGGAACGAAACAATAAAAACAAAAAAAAACAAAAGAAGCAAAAGAAGTGAAAACAAACGAAAGAACCCAAAATATGGATATATAAAGAACCGATAGAAACATGATATATAGATGAGGGTGTGATATCGTTATACCTCCCCCAAGCTTAGGATTTTGTCCTAAATGGAGATCAATCATGACGTGGGTAGTATCCCCAGTATGCTGGGTCGTCCCTAGCATGGTTGTACTCGAGCGCCCATGAAGAAGATGAAGCAGCAGGAGCATAATCATAGCCGAGGTACTGGTACGGAATCCCCGCAATGTCGGAGGGATGGACGAAATCACTATTGTGCCCATCTCTGGCATCCTCTACATGCTTGGGGTGCTTCTCAGTGTATGCGTACAGCTCACTCTCTCAAAGTGACTATCCTTGCCTGCCATCAAGGTTAAACAAAAGAGGTACAGGCAAAAGTACTACTCTATCAGATTTAGTCACTCTCCACACCTTGATTGTTTGGAGAAAGTTATGCCATAAGATAAATTGTTAATGTTAGCATAGGTGGAGAGAAACTTATGTTGTATCACGGAAATAAGGTCAAGCCTCTCTAAAGGAAACTAAAGGTCTAGAGGATGTGGATCCACACCATGCAAAGCTAGCAAACGAGAGGCAATAAGACCTCCACAAATTTTGCCCCTCTCACAGTTAAGTGAGATACAATAAGCAATTAAAGAACCAAAGTTATAATATCTATCATGTCTTATAGCAGCTGAGATAAAGCTAGATCATAAACAGATATCTTGTTGGCAGTTTTTCTAGCTAGCACACATTTGGAAATAAAATAAGCAACGTATCGAATGGATGGGAGTTGAATTTCTCGAATTTTACCTCTCTACCCTGTGAAGCTTCTGCCTTGGCAAATCTCCTCATATAAATCCAGCAGTGGTTTGGGCTGCCCTCTTATTTTCTCACATGAACCCCATTGCGGCACTTTATAGCTGCACATAAATCATTGAAAGGCAAGTCTACAGCTTTATTATAAAATTTGTAATGGACCATAGGATTAGGCAAGGACCGGATAAAGAGAAAATCCTGCACCACAGACATCGTTCGTTTAATATGTTGGGTAGGTTCATCCTCAATACAACGGTCCAATCCTGCATTTTGCACAAGAGTACAGAAATCCTGCATAATTCCCATGGCAGGCGTGAATTCCCGGCATGGATAGATTGATGTAAATACTCTTTCTTCACGGTGTACAAGCATGACTTCATGTAATTCCAACTCATGCTGGTTAAGTTGATACACATTGTGCTCCATCTCTGAAATTTTTAAAATCACCACAAAAATTGATTTCAAGCAACTATATTGTGGAAACTACAATAGAGACTTGTAGGAGAGCTAAACATGCATCAAAACTATGTTATTTCAACCTAAATCAAGCATGCAAAATCACATAAGTTGTCATCTACATTACCAAAATACTCAAGAAATACTCCCCCAAATAAAATTCTACTTGGATAGTCGGAGGACTCACATATCGGAGAGCAAATGCACCAAATTTCAGCAACAATAGTGGGTCGAGCAAAGAGATCGAATAATCTCGAGGAAGAACAACAAGAACTCGTGTTCCAGGAAATGTTTTGAGTTTGTGGGGTGAGAGAGGAATCTTTGGCAGGGTTGAGAGTAAGTGGAGGGCCATGGAGCCCGACACCATGCCCAGGCGCCACCAGGGGCTCGCCACGCCACCCTATGGTGTGCCTGACTGATGGCCCCCCCTAGGGTGCCCCCGGTGGCTCTCGGCCTCATTTTTTACGTAAAGAAATATTTTAATTTTTCTAGAATTTTTCGAGAAACTTTATTTTCGAGGTTTTTTCAGAATTTAATAATTAATTTAAAACCAGAAAACCAAATGTGGAAAGGTGGAAAACAAAACCAAAACCTGAAATACACATGTTCTAAGACATTCTAATGTGCAAATACCCAAATAAAACAGAGGTGGAAGTGCTGAAAACAAAATTATAGGTGATGAAGACAAACTTAACAAGGTTAAAACAAAAGAAATCATTGTGAAAACAAAATTATGGATGGTGAAAACAAGGGTATGGATTATGTAAACATGTGTGGGATGGTGAAAATGATAATAGGTATGGTGAAAACGAATGTGGGTGTGGTGAAAAAAAATGAAAACATTGTTTCTTTCATTCAAAATCACTTTGTTAATATGGTTGATCAAGTCTTGTTACCAAAAAAAAATTATAAAACAAAACTTTGTATATCACTGAAATGATTATGTTACTCAACCTTGATAGACATAGTACCAACCATAATAATTTCATATTCTTTTGGTGGCACTAGAATAGGACATTTGAATTCTCCAATCTTGATGGCCTTAACCTTTTCAGTTGAATTTAGATCATATCTTCTATCAATCTTCTTGGGAAAATAAACAGTGTGCTCTTTATCATTGACATTAAAAGTTACTTTTCCTTGGTTGCAATCAATAACAGCCCCTGCAGTTATCAGAAAAGGTCTCCCAAGAATGATAGAAATATTATCATCTTCAGGCATTGCCAACACAACAAAGTATGTTAATATCAAACAACTAGTAGCCACTTGAACATGAACATTCTCACATAGACCAACAAGAATAGTAGTAGATTTATCAGCCATTTGCAAAGATATATCAGCATGTATCAATTTTTCTAGAGAGATTCTCTTATAAAGAGAAAAAGGCATAACACTAACTCCTGCTCTCAAGTCACATAGAGCAGTTCTAACATAATTATTTTCAATAGAACATGGAATAGTGGGATACCAGGAACTCCAAGCTTCTTTGGAACCTTACCAATAAAAGAGTAATTAGCAAGCATAGTGGAAATTTTCTCATTAGGAATCTTCCTTTTGTTAGAGACTTTATGTTTCATATATTTTTAATAAGGAGGAAATTTAATAGCATTAGTCAAAGGAATTTGCAAAAACAAAGGTTTCATCCACTCACAGAATTTATTATACTGTTCTTCTTCCTTTGATTTAAGTTTCTTATTAGGAAAAGGCATTGCTTTTTGTATCCAAGGCTCTCTTTATTACCATGTTTATTAGCAATGAAATCCTCCTTAGTATACTTCACAGTTTTAGGTTGCTTTTCAGGTTCAGCTACAGTTTCTTCTTTATTAGAAGCATCACTTTTATCATTACCACTTTCAGTTTTAGCATCACAAATAGATATACTATTAGGATCTTTAGCAGGTTCAGGAGATTCTACAATAGTTTTATGTCTCTTCTTATTTTTCTTACAAGGAGAACTATTTTTTTAGGCTGCTGAGAATCTTGTTCAATTCTTTTAGGATGACCATTAGGATACAACGGATCCTGAGTAGAAAGACCACTTCTAGTAATTATTTCAAAAACATGTTTTTCTCTAGAAGCATTAGCTAGCATATATTTTTGCAGTTCCGTGAGTTGATCAATTTGAGTTTGAACCATATGAAAATGTTTACCAAGCATTTTAACATCATTAGAGGTTCTCTCAATAATACCATGCAAATTATCAATAGCTCTAGAGTTTTCCATAATATGATTTTGCATTCTCATATTGAAATTATCTTGCTTAACAACATAATTATCAACTTCATCTAAGCATTGATTAGGTGGTCTAGAATAGGGAATATCTCCATTATAAAAGTACTAGAGGGAGTGTAACTCAACTGTTGAAGGATGAGGAATTGTCTTACATATTCTTCTATAGGAGGCAAATTCTTCACATCTTCAGATTTAATACCCCTTTGTTTAAGATATTTCATGGCTTCCTTCATCACTTCATCATTTAATTCAATCATCCCTATCTTCTTGGGTGTTGGTGTTGGTTTTGGCTCTGGTGTAGGTGTAGGCTCAGTCATATTCCAATCATCATTATTTTTTGGCTATTTTAGCCAATAATTCCTCAGCTTCTTCTGGATTTGTTTTCCTGAAAACACAACCTGCACAACTATCCTGGTATGTCCTAGATTCAACAGTTAGTCCATTATAAAATATATCTAGGAGCTCATTTTTAGGTAATGGATTGCCAGGGATAGCTCTTATTAAAGAACAAAATCTTGACCAAGATTCAGGTAATTTCTCTCCTTTAATTTCCTCAAAGTTAAAGATATCATGCACAATAGCATATTGAGCAGTAGCAGGAAAATGTTTTTGAAAGAAAGCATTAACCAAATCCATAGGAATAGTAATAGATCCAGGTGACAAATTGTTAAACCAAGTTTTAGCTTCCTCTTTCAATGAGAAAGGGAAGATCTGGTGACAAAATAAGTGCGCAACACAGAATCATCAGAAAATAAACTACTCAAAGATGAAAGCTCATTCATGTGTTCCATAGCACTTTTACTTTCAGTTCCACAAAAAGGTTCCTTCTCAACAATATATATAAGATAAATCTAGAGAGAAATCATAATCCTTACCTGTAATGTGTATGGGAGATGTAGCAAACTTAGCATCAAGAGAAGATTTATATTTAACAGCATGTCTTGCAACAAGACTCTTAAGAGCACTTGCACCAGTAGTAGCCTGAGCTTCTTTTAATAATGTCATCATTAATTTCAATATAGGTTTCATCAAGATCATCAATAAACTCAGGTGAATTAAGAAGTGTACTAGCATTTTCAACAGGAATTTTAGCATTTTCAATTTTTTTGGATTTAGCAATAGTAGCATCTAGGAAAGGACCTAGTGAACGAGTATCATCAAGCCAGGTAGAAGCATCATCAAAAGTATCAGAAGCATTTTCAGACTCAGCATAAGTAACAATGTGTGTAGCATGTGGTGGTGTAAGAAGCTTAACCATAACATATGGTGAATCAAGATCAACAGAGGTGTTTAGAGTTGTACCTCTCCTTGTAGTGGATGGTAATATGGGGACCTTCCCATCACGAGTTTTTCGAGTGATGAAAATCTTGCAGCGAATAATATCACGTTCAAGTGAGAAAATAAATAAAGCTATGCTCCCCGGCAACGGCGTCAGAAAATAGTCTTGATGACCCACAAGTATAGGGGATCGCAACAGTCTTCGAGGAAAGTAAAACCGAAATTTATTGATTCGACACAAGGGGAGCCAAAGAATATTTATAAGCATTAACAGATGAGTTTTCAATTCAACTGCACCTCAAAGTAGACTTGCTCGCAACAATTTATCAGTGGTAACAGTTTTATAGCATCAGTAGTCGTAAAATAACACCAAGAGTAAAATAATAATAACAGTAGCAATCGTGAAAACAATAGTAGCAATTGTGAAAACAAAACGATTAAAGTACTGTAGGCATAGGGAATGGATGAACGGTTGTTGCATGGATAAGATAGTCCATGCAATAATAATAATAACGTGGGCATTGCAGATAGATACTAACAAAGCATCCAAGTTCTAGGAAAACCATAAGCATGCGTTCCAATATAGTCATACGTGCTCGCAATGAGAAACTTGCACAACATCTTTTGTCATACTAGCCCTTTGCAGCGGGGCCTCTAGGGAAAATAATGGTAATTAAGGTGTTCATTTGAATAAAGCACCGGAGCAAAGCATTAACACTCCATGAACACATGTGATCCTCACATCGCAGCCATCCCCTCTGGTTGTCCCGATTATTGTTACTTCGGGGCCTCAGGTTCCGGACAACAACATGTGTAAACAACTTGCACATATGATCAAGAAACATATTTATACTCATGAAACAATAACATGTTCATATCTAAGATTGTGGCACTCGGGCCCAAAGTGACAAGCATTAAGAATAACAAGTTGCAACAATGGTATATAGAACTAACAATGGATACTATACGCTTTTCCCTAAGAATCTGGCATTATTACATGAATGATATCATCCAATCCCTTCCATCCCTCTCACCCTATAACGGGGATTACTCACACATGTACGGGGGAATCAAGGATGGTTGATGGAGAAGGAGTGGTGGTGACGATGGCGATGATCTCCTTCGAATCCCCGTCCCGGCAGGGCGCCCGAACAGGAACTTCTGCTCCCTGAATTGGGTTTCGAGGTGGCGATGGCGCTCTGTGGAGTTTTTATGGAATATGAAGAACCCCCTGATGTTTTAGGGTTACGAGCGATAAGTAGTCGAAAGGGGAGCCCGAGAGGGTGCCTGGGGTCCCCACACCGCCAGGTGGCGCCGCCTAGGTGGGCGCGCCCAGGGGTGGTGTGGCCCCCTCCTCACACCTCTCCGGGACTCCTTCTGGCTCCGGGGGTCTTCAAGTGTTTTAAGTTCTTCACGGTCTTTTCTAGGAATTTTCCCGAAAGTTGATTTTTTTGCATAAAAACAAGACACCAAGGCAATTCTGCTGAAAACAGCATCAGTATGTGTTAGTTGTATACGAAGCTCACAAGTTTAGAGGCGAACAATAGCAAAAGTGTTTGGAAAAGGAGATACGTTTTGGACGTATCAAGGTTACATTCTACCAACATAATCTTGATCATTATATTTGTAAAAGCATTTGTAAGCTGAGATCAAAGTACTCTAAACATAGTCATGATAGATATATTTTCAACAATGTAAATTAGCAACCATGTTGCAACATAAAAAGTAACACAAACAAAAGATTGTGAATAATGATTCACTGAAAGATATATGTTTTTTCGGGCATGAAGAGAACATAGCAAAGTGGTATTCCGCTTGTCCTTAAAAAGGGAGCAAAACATAAATTCCAGGACACCTTCAAAGTTCAAGCGGTGACTAGAAACAAGTAATTTTAGAACAAGTATTTTGTGACTGATGCACATTATACCCAGAATGAAAAGTATGCTCTCTTAATTGTGCATAAAGTTAGAATATGAAGACTCAACATAAAAGTAAAAGAAAGTCCCTTCGTAGAGGGAAGGAGGAATTAACTCATGTGCTAGAGCTTTTTATTTTATAAATAGAGGTATTGAAAACAATTTTGAGAGAGGTTCCCAAGTTAACTAGACTTTACAAGAGAGGCTCCCATTCAAGGACATTCCTTCTACTAGGGTCAGTAGATCATCCCTCTTCTCTTTTTTTACACACTTATGAACTTTCCTTAACTGATAAATCTGGGCAAAAAGAGCAAAGATAATTTATATTAACCAAGTTTGGGGTTGGGCACCCTCCGTTGCGAGCTCTTCTATCAATTTGGATAAGAGGATTGCCACTAGTCCTGGTGTGTAAAGTCCAATCAATAAGTGAGATAAAGATCGTATACCTGCGTTCTCATGAGCTAAAACAGAGGCACAAAACAGGTATAATTTTGAAGGTTATAAAGGTAACACATGAGAAATTTACTTTGGAGTGGCGGTTAAATACCACATATAGGTAGGTATGGTGGACACATTTGTAAAACTTTTAGTTTTTGGGAGTTGGATGCACGAGTAGAGCTCATACTCAGTACTGGTGAAGGCTCGCAAAAGACTGGGAGCGACAAACTAAGAGAGCAGTAATGTTCGTAATCATGCATAGCGAAAAAACCATATTAATCAAAGCATAAATGATATTACAATTCAAAAACTAAAGGATCATAGAGGCTAAATGTGACTGGTTTGGAGTCATAACATGGTGTAAGCATACAAAAAGTCAACCAAATAAAAAATTCAAAGGAGAATACCAAAATATTATGCTTCCATATGATAAAAACAACTCATGATTTATTTAAATGGCACATTAATCACTCTAAAATATTTGAGATAAGGCATTCTACATCAATAACTACTAAGCATTAAAATAATATCTAGCATGACATGATAAAGTCTAAGCCACGGTCTAAACAAGCTTCTTTTTGCACCGTTATAAGCATGAAATATTTTATTGCTTTCCAACACAAGTACTTTAGTTTAACAAAAACTCTCTATATAATGTATCAATGAAACAAGAGAATACTACTAGTCTACAAGAACTAACAGCTCTCAATAAGAGATGCATAAAAACACGAGCTAAAAGGAGTTGCAGTAGCTAGACAAAAATTAAGAATACAAGTGTTCATATCAAAAAGCGGAGCGTGTCTCTCTCTCACACAAGAATGCTAGGATCCAATAAAGTTTATTGCAGCAAGGAAAATGAAATAGAAGGAAACAAACCTACAAACAAACTACATATGATGTGACCGAATAAAAATATAGCTTCACTAGAAGTGACCTGGTAAGTTGCTGATGAAAAAGGGGATGCCTTGGGCATCCCCAAGCTTAGACGCTTGAGTCTTCTTATAATTTGCTGGGATAAACCATGGGGGCATGCCAATCTTAGGTTTTTCACTCTTCTTGATCACATTATATCATCCTCTTCTCTTGACCCTTGAAAACTTCCTTCACCCCAAACTCGAAGTAATTCTCATTAAAGAGTTACTTCACATCAAAAACTCACATGTTCTGCATGGACACAAGCATTACAAATACTTTCTAAATATTACCTACAGACATTGATGTTTTGTGGAGTAAAGAAATCCACTCAAAATAGTAAAAGAGAGAATGCAAAGTAAAAAAGGCAGAATCTGTCAAACTAGAACAGTCTGTAAATACAATTTTTTTAGAGGTACTTACGGTGCTCAAATCAGAAAACTCAGAAATTGAAAGAGTTTCGTAAATAGCTGATGTTTATGCACAAAACATTTCAAGTTATTTCTATTTTTCTGGAAATTTATACGAATTAAACAGTGGACAACAAACATCTGTTTCTGCGCAGAAATCCAAATCTAGCATCAACTTTTCACTAGAGACTTTACTTGGCACACCAATTCAAAAAAGTAAAGATACAAAGGAGTTGCTATAGAAGTAAACAACACCTTTAACCAAATAAAACAAAAGGAAAATTTCACAAATAAAACATGGGTTATCTCCCAAGAGTGCTTTTCTTTAACGTCTTTCAGCTAGGCACAGAAAGCAAGAAGATGCTCACGCAAGAAATATGAATTAAAAAATATAGAGCATCAAGAAGAAAGTATAAACCAGATTTAATTCTAACCCGATTCCTACGCATAGGAATATTGTAAAGAGATAAATTGAAGAAGCTCAAACTAGAAATCATGGGAAGGTAGAACAAAAGGAATTTCAAAACTTTCAACAAATAGAGAGGTGTTTTAGTAACATGGAAATTCCTAAAACCATATTTTCCTCTCTCATAATAATTTTCAGTAGCATCATGAACAAAATCAACAACATAACAATCACATAAAGCATGTTTGTCATAGTCCAAAAGCACACAATCCATACCAATCTAAAAAATAGTGGGATGAAAATTAAAAATAAAGAATTTTTCTTTCTCACTTTTAGCAATAGAAAAACAAGATGATTGGTCACTCTTAAAAGGTATGGGACACATTATAGCAGACCTATATTCATTAGCATTATAATTTATAACATTCAGTAACATAGTACCATCATCTAGAGCATTATCATATAAATTTCCTAAACAAATTTCCTCATTATCATGCATATCAATAGTTGGAATAAATTTACCCTATATATCTATATATAGGGTCGCGCTATTTGACACCCAGTGTGCAGAATAGTTATTCTACACCCACCATGTATCTTTTGAACCGTACATGATTTTTATGTCACGTAAATTTTATCGTATTACTTATGTCGAGTAGAACGTAAGAAAGTATATACATGACATAAACTTTTTATTTACATGACATAAACTTTTTATTTACGTGATGCCAGATAAAATACACATTTTTATATTGTTTTTATGACTTTTATGTTGGTATGACTCATATTTTTTCATTTTTATGCCGAATATTCTCTTATGGATCAAACATGAACGTAAATAATTACATACCTAACATAAATTTTTAACTTGGGAACATAAAAAAAATTGTGGGTGCAAACTAAGTTTTCTACACCCAGGGTGCTAAATAGGGTGTATATATATATATTAAGAAAAAACTAAAAATCCAGAAGGTAAACAAGTACAAAAAAAATTCTAGGAAAAGAAGGAAAACTTCAAAAAAAAATTACAAAACAAAATAGATACCAAAGGAAGAACCAACTAAAGAAGCAAAACAAAAGAAAATATTTTTGTTGTTTTCATTGTGTGAAAGGAAGCAAAAGGAAGAAACAAAAGAAACCAAACTAAGAACCGAAAGAAAAGTAAAAATAACTAAATTGGAGTAAAAATAAACTAGGAAGAAGCAAATAAAAGAAAAAGACAACCCAAGACTAATACAAAATATGTGAAGGAATATTGAAGATCCAAATGAGGCAAACTAATAGTTGTTGAGGAAAATGGAGTGATGCCTTGGGCATCCCCAAGCTTAGATGCTTGAATCTTCTTGAATATTTCATTGGGGGTGCACCTGGGCATCCCCAAGTTTGAGATTTAGTGTCTTCTCATTCATCTCACATCACCATCTCTATTGGATCTTAAATACTACATTCACATAAAACTTGATAAAACTCATTCGAAGGGTTAGTATTAACTTAATAAAATCTACTCATGTACAAGTATTGGAAAATTACATGAACTCAATTCAATATTATCTATTGTATAGCAACCAATTTATAACTTCTATTGATCAAGATAAAAAATGTAAACATCTGATCTAATAAGAATACTAAATAAAGACAACAATCTGCCAAAACTGGAAAAATCTGTAAAGATAAATACAAACAAATATTTTCATAACTCAAAACAGAAAACACAAAACTGATGAATTGTAGGTAACAAGTAGGAACTGATGATCAAGAAAACTTTTACTAATATCACGTTCTTGTGATTTTCTAAATTTTCTATGGTGGAGCACATAAATATGTTTCTTGACAACAAAGCAAAAAACTTACATCATGAACAAACTATGAGTTATCTATAAATTTATTTCTATGGTACAGTGGTATATACACAATATCTAAATATTTTTAGTTGAGAAGCTTCTATGAAAAGATTTGCATTGTTTCCATAGGCATGAACACGAGTGTCCAAGGTCAACTCCTACTTCATCATTTCTCGCATTTTTAATCACTTTTATTTTTTTAAAGTTTTTAGATAACAAGTAGAACTAATTTTTTTGTAATTCGTGTTCCATATCCATAACTAAGATAGAAAACAACTTAAAATTGAAAGTAAAATCAACTTGAAACTTATAGTAAAAACTACTTTATGATAAAGTAAGCACACAAGAACATTCGCCCCACACTATGGCTCCCCGGCAACAGCGTCAGAAAAGGTCTTGATAACCTAAAAGCGTAGGGGATCAGTTGAAGCCTTTTCAATAAGCAAGAAGGTCAAACCCAATGAGGAACTAAAGGTAGGATTAGTATTTTCTCAAGTTCTATCAACCATTGATGCAACTCTACGTACACCGAATGTTTGCTCTATCTAGAAAATACAGTTATGGGAACAAAACGGGTATCAAAGGATAGCTTTGCAAGACTATAAAGAATAAGAAAATAAATGTTAGTTGCTGCAGCAATAAAGAACAATAAAGTAATAGAAGTATGAGTCACTACAAGAAAACCGGTCTATTGCAACGAACATAGTCGCTGTGACAAGTGCCCTATCGTCGCAATAGGTATGTGTTGCATCGAAATCACTTTCGTTGGGAAACGTCGCGAAAAATCGCGTGGTAGTGGCCTCTCTCCGCGCAATTAGATACGTGGCTACAAAATTAACCTGTTGCAACCATTTATGGGGCCAATTACCACGCATTTTTTCGTTGCGTCTCCCACCTAACGCAACGTATGTTTTTCGTCGGTACACCTCTAGTGCAACAAATACCGAAACGTGGCGAGTGACCAATGTGGCAACACCGAGTGTTCCGTTGCGCCTGCTCTTTCATTGCACAAGTCGAGTTTATTTGCCACGTCCAATTGTGTGGCAAAAAACTATGGCAACAAACATTATACGCGTGGAAACAACGATATGCCACACACAATCAATCATGGTAAGATGATTTTGAAATAGTAATCGCAACGACCTTAATATAAGTAGCCAGAAACAAGTGCGACAATTTCAACTATTCGTGGCGCCATTCAATTTCTACAAATTTTAGTTTCGTGGCAAGATGTAGTATTCGCAACATCCAAAGTTTTACTAGCTAGAAACAACTGCGACAATTTCAACTATTCGTGGCACCATTGTATTTCGACAAATTTTATTTTCGTGGTGAGATATAGTATTCGCAATGTCCAAATTTTTAGTAGCTACAAACAACTGCGACAATTTCAACTATTCGTTGCGCCATTCTATTTCTACAAATTTTAGTTTCGTGGCGAGAAGTATGGGCATTCTCTATTGCAACAAAGTTAGTTTGCTGGCGCGAATTAGCTAGCGCAACAGCCAAATTCTTAGTGGAGAAAAAATATTACGACGATGTCTCCCTCAGGGTGGTGAGAGTCTATTTCAACAAAACACTTTGTTGTGGCGACTGAGGCTTCACATAACTACATTTATCATGGTAAATTACCTATTGCCACGTTAAAGAAAAAAAATAAAAAAATAGGGAAACACAAATACGGGCATTGAATTAAAATATTCAACTCCGTACGTAAAATATGTTTATTTACACAAAATCATAGTTCTCATAGCTATTTATAATATATACAAATCGAAATTCTCGTACAATATGGATCAAATCAAGTCAAATCAAACTGAAATATATTGTAGGAACGTGATGTAGCATCCAGTGCAGCTATTTTTTTCCATCAGAAGTTTGATTGCCGTCGTGCAATCAATAGTAAAAAAAAGTTAAGGTCATGTCCCTAGATAGCACATATCTGTTGTTTGATTAAGTTGTAAGTCTAGTCAGCAACAACACATGCTGAAACATAAGAAGCAGCAGACTATAGTGTGTGGATGAAGCAAAAATAGTTATTGTAACTCAACTAAGCCACAACGCATAGTGAAACATAAGGTGCAGCAAGGCTATAGGGTGGGTGCAACAACGCTATAGTGTGGGTGAAGCAAAAACAGAATTGACTAGTACCGAATTGTACAAGTTTGTGACTTACAATTGCTGTAAACATTCGAGAAGTTTGTAACATGCTGTGTGGAGGAATTATTTTCTTAGCAGGGCTGTTTGCAAGTGATGTTTGCATGTTTGACTTCTTATACGGCTGCAAAAACAAAGTGCACTATTAGCAACGCAAGTAAACAACTAAATTTTACGAGTTTGCAAGTGTATGACTATCATCACCTGAAGTGTAGTCATCTTCTGTTTTTCCATCTATGCGGAGCTCTTCAAACTTTGCCTGCAACTGTGAGTTAAACTGTGCAAACAAGTTTTTTTCAAATTCTTGTCTTGAGTTTCTCTCCAACTCCATCATTTTTTTCCCTTTCAGCAAGCTCTTCCATTAACCTCGCCTCAAGATTTTCTCTCTCATCCCGCTCTAAATTAATCTTCTCTTCCTTGCTTGCACGTTCATCTAGTAACTTCTGTTCTAAACTAGTGACCTGCTGGGTGAGCTGGGAGTTTACTTTTTGGGTCTCTTCCGTAGCACGAGCTTGCTCCTCAACCTGCAACTTAAACCTCTGAGAACTACTTTGCACCTTGGCCATGTATCCGAACCCACGAGGCTGCGATGACTTGCAAACAACGATTTCTCTATATGCTTTCTGGAAAATATTGATTCTTTGTTCAGCTGAAACTGGAACATCAGTTTCCTTTGATCTGCTTTTAATCTCTTTACATGTTGTGTCCTGATTACGAAAAAAACTCTCAAATCAGATGAAGAAACATCCAAGATGGAGAACAGTAAATATGTTTAGAGTAGCTTCTAAATCAGTATAGTCACGTAAACATCCTTGGACTCTGAGGTAGTCCATGTTTTATTCTTTGTGTGGGTCAGTTTCCAGAGAGGAATACAGTCTGGCTCTTCTCCAGTTTCCGAATTCCTCTGCAAGTAGTGCAACAATTACATGCTATAAACATTAAAGCATAGTGAACACCGATGCATGCATAGTGAGTAGGCCCATACATTCTCAAAACTGAGTTGAGAGTAGGATTTTGAGCCTACTCTGTGTTTTGTCTTCAGTTGCGTACGGTTTTCCGTGTTCTTTTGGCTGAGTTCCTGCTCATTAAGTTATAAAAAACTTGTCAGATAAGCCATTTCATGATAGTACAAAATTCACAAACAGGGAGTATAGAAATAACCTGGAATTTCTGATCAGTGCCAAAGTACTCGATCAACCATTCTCACTCTTCTTGTTGTAAATCTTCTGGTTTAACTGCCCTTCTGGCATCATCTTTTTGTATGCCTTGTAAGTGATGCTTAGATTTCCTCGCCAGCCTCTGTATCGCTCTTTTGGAAGTTTAAGAATTTTTTTGCCTGTTTCTGTTGTATCTTCCATTAATTTCATATATGTCCTGTAATGCGTAGAACAAACAGGTAGACTTAATTTAATAGTAGTTCATTAATTATGGACGAAAAAATCAGACAACCCATGTGAGAAAAGTTGTACTCACCAACATATCTGCGACGATGAGTCAATGGACGTCAGGGTGAATTTCTGACCACCTCCTCACTCCAATAATTGGTAAACTTCTTTTCATTATGATTACCAGGTCATTCTTGAATGAACGGTTGTAAATTCCTACTGGACCGCCCAATGTATCAGAAAAATCAACACCTAGCTTTGTAGATCCATTGGCATGACGCTTCTTACTGACTTTCAAACCTTTTACTACACCTCGCCCTTTCTTCTTGTGTATGTCATCGCCTACATCCCAAAACACACACAAAGAAACAATTTATTTTGTAGTTGATTGTAATAAATTAAGACACAGATGTAAAAAAAAAAATAGCTAGTACCGTCTTATAGCGCCGGACGATAGCGGCGAGCATGGGAAGGCCATTCAGTAAAGGCACACATGTTAGTTTCAGACACAGTAGTGTTAGATTGTTCAGTTCCTGTTTCAGGGTTCACATTTGTACTGAATCAACAATCATGGATTTTATGCATTATAACAACTCTTAGACAAAGCTTAAATGTCAAAAATAAATTACCACATCTACGTTTTCCCTGACTTTTTTTATATTCTTGTAAACTTTCAACCCTTGTCATGTTGACAGATCCTTTCTTTATTACTGAACGTGTTAACAATAAATGGACAATGCATTAGCATTGTGCACAATTCAGAAATCTGATTAAGAATTAATGAACTTGTGTACCATTGCTAAAGGAGAAATCTGTACCTATGACATCAATGCCAATGATCATGTAGTAACCTGTGGCGAGTCCAGAAACACGCCAGTGGACACCTAAATATTACTGGTGTGTTGTTCGACGTCACTACTTCCATTTATGACCTAGATAGCAGTGGGGTACGAGTTTCACGCCAGAATTGAAGAAAAGTCACACCACTAACAGGGCTTTTCCTACTAGTGTTGAATACTAACACAACAATGCATTTAAAAATAAATAAATGAATAAATTTAATCATAAAATGAAACTAGTAAACCTTAATATAGCATTTATAATACTTGAACGTTATTTCCAAGAGAAAAACATATTGTTCACAAGCCAAATGGACTGTGAAGAAAAATTGTACAATTTTTAGGCCCATACTCCGGTTGGGCCATTGGGCGAGCGAAAGGGCTACGTATGTCCGCCAGGTCTCCTCCAAACTGCCCTGCCCCCACATGACAATGCCGCCCTATCCTCCCTCAGGCGACTTCGCCGCCATATTGGCCCTGCGCGACCGATCAATCTGCCACTATTACCTTGCCGCATCCGAATTCGATTAGCGTAAACTATTGAACTACCGCCAACGCTGCCCCGCCGACTTGTACTCAACCGCTGCTTCCGCCGATCGTCAGACGTAATTACAAGGTTTGTACCAATACTGATGAAATCCTTGGTTTCCATCCTGCCGGTTCGATGAAGTTAATGGCGATTGCAATTGCTGTCAGATAGACTAACTGCTAGTGTTCACATATGCGTGTCTGTTTTATCAGTTTCAGGTGTAAGTGTTAGTTTAATATTCATAGCAATGTCAGGATTTTAGGTACGAACTAGGTTTTATATTTTCATAGCCATGTCAGTTTCAGGTGTAAGTGTTAGTTTAAATCGAACGCTGTGTTGTGAAGTAATGTCTAATGTAATCCCTTGCAATTCTTACTTACTTGAAAGATCATTATGTTTGTCTCTCTGATGTATGTGTTGTTTCGAAATACTTACGTGTGAACTAATGCTGCTCCTTTTTTTTACAAGACCGGCTATACGGAGATAACGCAAAATGTCACAAGACAAGAGCTGGATGGAGAAGGATAGAGATTCTATGGAGTAGAAAAGTGGCATCGAGAGTTTCTTGAAATTTAGTTTTGATGGTGCTCACCCAGACGCAAGAATCTTTTTCCCGTGTACAAAATGTATAAATAATGCTCATAAAACTAAAAAGGATGTCCATATGCACTTGCTTAAGAATGGGATGGATCCGTCCTAAAAAAATTGGGTATACCATGGTGAACCCGAGGAGGACAACATGGCTGAAGATTCTGATGATGAAGACGCTGCAGATGATGGTGAAGGGGTATGTGACATGCTCCAAACTCTCATAAGGGCCACAAAAGTGGGAAGTAATGCAGGAGACACGAGCGGTGATGGAATGAAACAGGAGCCAAATGCATCTGCAAAGGCGTTCTACAAACTATTGGAAGAGGGAAAAACATCGTTGTACCCAGGTTGTGAGGAGGTCACAGAGATATCTTTCATTGTGATGCTTTACCAAATCAAATGTGTGTCTGGGATGACCAACAGAGCATGTGACTTAATGTTGCGGATGTTCACGGAGGTGCTGCCAAAGGGTCACTTCATTCCTACTAATCTCGCACAAGTAAAGAAGGTCATCCGAGAGTTTGGATTGGATTACAAGAAGATACATGCATGCGTGCTATAATGATTGTGTGCTATTCCGTAATGAGTATGTTGATGCCCAAGAATAACCTATCTGGCATACGTCTCGATGGAAATCTAGTCCAACCGTATACAAAGCTGATTCATCGATCCGTAAATCAAAGAAGCAAGTGCCACAGAAAGTTCTATAGTATTTCCCACTCATTCAAAGACTGCGAAGGCTGTACATGACAGAAGATATGTCAACTGGTATGAAATGGCATAAGGAGAAACATACAGATGATGGCATAATGAGGCATCCTACAGATTCGAAGGCCTCGAAACGCCATGATGATAAATATAGTCAGAAAGAATTCGCAAAATATGCTCGCAGTGTTTGGCTTGGCCTTGCTTCGGATGGATTCAACCTGACGAAGGCATGGAGCCTGGACCCTGCGAGTAAGGACACCCCCTCTCAGGCCTTCTGGTCAAGGCCCAAAAGGAAGCGCCCTTGGAGTACTCTAGAAGGCCCATGTGGAGCCCACCCGCATCAACTTGCGGGTTAAGTTAGGGAATTTGTAACCGACCCAGCTAGGGTTTGAGTCCTTTTCGGGTGGAACTCGAGACCTGGCCATCTATATAAGGCCAGGAGAGCCCCCAAGGAGAGGACCAAGTATTACCGCACGACCACAAAAGCCTTGAAACTCGAGATCAACTCTCGATTCGAGCAACCTGTAACCGATCCAATCATCCAATACAGATCGACAGAAGGCAGGAGTAAGGGTTTTACCTCTTCGAGGGCCCCGAACCTGGGTAAATCTCGCCTCCTGTCAAGCCGACGATTCCACCAGCGCTCATGACTTCTCCTAGTCGAAACCCGATAGGGTCACCTAAGGGATTTGTGGAGTTAGAGCTTCGACAATTGGCGCCGACCGTGGGGACCACGGGCGCTGGATCACCGGCATCTTCGGCTTCATCGACGTCCAACTCTCGTTGGAAACCATCGACTACGACTCCGAACAATCCTATACGGATCGGATCTATCGTGGTCACACCTCACTCACCGGAATCACGCCCGGCGTTCGAGGATCTGGAAAAGAGCGTCACCCTGACGTTCGGCAGCTTTAACTTCTTGGCGAACAGAGACGGGATCCTCCACTTCTCAGATGGATCTGAGACTGAATCCGGAGCCGTCAACTCGCATCTTCCTACGGGAAAAAGTGGCGAGTCCGTCCGCTACAACGCAACCGACTACCACACCCTCTCGATGGAGGAACCTTCTCGGGTACGAGAAGCCTTCCGATCTGCGCCTAGGATGCACGGGCCACGACTGGCCCAAGTCTGCATGGCAGGATCGGAACAACCATCGGAAACCGAGTTCAGCGCAACGTAGCGCAATATAATCGCCGTCTCGCGGGAAGCTTGGAAGAAAGCCAAGGAATCCATGCGGACGAGTCAGCCACCTGCGGCAGGAGCCACGCAGGAAGAACTAACCGCCTACCACTATCACCTAGTGAGAGCGGCCTCAAACATCAAGGATGCTCGAGCAGATCTAGCCCGCCGCAGGAGAGCGGCGGATGAATCAAGCCTATGTCGAGCCGAGCCATCCCATGCGCCTTCTGTCGGTACCCGACCTGGGAGGAAGGGACCCGCAGCGTCAACAAGGGACTACGAATCCATGGCTGGGACCAACAGGTCCACCACGTCTTCCTTCATGAGGGTCGATGATGATGGTAACGTCTACCCGCAAACCCCAGCCGCTGCGATCTTAGCCGCGGCAACCTACATGCAGATGAACCAGCCGACGGACAGCGACCCTCGGGTGGAACAATACAAGCATATTCGCAAGGGTCTAGGGCTGGCAGCCGCGAAGCTCGCCTCTCACGATCGCAAAGAACAACTGGAAAAGGAACGACAGGAGAAGGACAAGGACAAAGATACGCCCCACAGGCACAGGAGCTCCTCTCCGAGGAAGGACAGATCGCCACGTCGCGGTCGAGGAAAAGAGGCCCGCCGCCGCGGCGATAGTCGAAGCAGCATCGACGACAGCCCAAGAGACAAAAATTCGCGGCACCACAGCAGCCGCTCGAGAAAACAAAGCAAAGAACCAAGGAAAGGTAGCGACCGTGACCGGTCCGAGTACGACGCGCGATCCGATCTCGCCCAAAAGAAGGTGGATAAAGCGAGGGCTTCTCGATATCGCGAGCGCTCCTCATCCGGATCCTCGGATGACGAAACCTGCGGAGCACTTTGTTTCGCTCGCAGCATTCGTGAAGCACCTCTACCCAAAAGGTTCAAGCTCAGCACGGAGGTGACAAAATACGACGGCTCACTCGAGCCCTCCCAGTGGTTAAGCGACTACCTCACGGCAGTAAAATGCCAACGTGGGAACGAAAACACAGCCATGCAATACCTCAATTTGCATCTTACAGGCGCAGCCCGCAGCTGGCTGGAGAGAAGGCCCAAATCTTGCTATGCATCGTGGGACGACCTACACCGCGATTTCTGCAAAAACTTCCAGTCGACCTACAAGAGGCCAGCCACAATCGAAGAGTTACGAGCGTGCAAGCAGAAGAGTGGCGAGTCCACACGAGAATATATCCAGCGGTGGACCACACTCAGAAACACTGCAGGAACCATCTCAGAAGAAGTGGCGATTGAAGCCTTCGCTAAAGGAGCAAGAAGAACCGCGTTTCGGGAGGAGCTAGGCAGAGCTGCGCCCAAAACCATTGGGGAGCTAATGATCATAGCCGAAAAATGGGCTAATGGAGAAGACGCAGTACGCAATGAAAGAGGGTCATCACCCGCACAGGAAGACGACCGCCAAGGGCGGAAAAAGAGGAGGAAATACTACGACCACGAGGATAGAGAGGAGTTAGTGGCGGCGGAATTCACGCGAAATCGCGACTCTGGTCGTCGTGGAAGCCGCGAGTGGAAACCAAAAACAGAAGAAAAGTCCCCCGAGGAAGACCTTGATGCGTACTGCTCGCTACATCTGTTCACAGATAAGCGCACGGGCAAGACTAAGGCAACGCACCTTCTCAAGGATTGCCGAAAGTTCCTTGACATCTCGGACGCACTCGCCAGGAAAAGATTTGCATCCACCCAAAACTACCCGCCACTACTAGGAGGAGGACAACAGTTCCAGCCGCCACCACCCCCACCTCCACCAGCAAATCCAAACATGGCGCTAGCCGCACTACCTGCGCCAACGCCACAAAACGCTGGAGCCAATGCATACCCGACTCCACACGGAAAAATCCTCGGGATGATACAGAAGGTATGCCCCTCTCGCAGAGCTCAAAAGACTAACACGAGAAAACTATGCATGGCAGTACAGACTCCACCAACAAAGATCGAGTACCTGAAGATGGCAGATCAGCCAATCACGTTCTCGAAGAAAGACCATCTGCCACAAGTCTATCGACCAGGGCACGCCGCCCTCGTCATCCAAGCTCAGATCGGAAATTACGACCTGGCCCGCGTGTTCATGGACGGTGGCAGCGGAATCAACATCATCTACGCGGATACACTCCGTCGAATGAACAAAAACCTGGACGGCCTAACGGAATCAGAAACATCCTTCCACGGGATAGTTCCGGGCAAGGCAGTCCGTCCACTCGGAACAATCAACTTAGAGGTTGTACTGGGCTCTCCAAGCAACTACAGAAGGGAATTCCTGGACTTCGAAGTTGTCGACTGGCCCTCACAGTACCACGCCATCCTGGGTCGAACAGCGTTCGCCAGATTCATGGCGGTACCACATTACGCGTACCTGAAACTCAAGCTACCCGGCAAATACGGTGTGATCACCATCGACGGAGACTTCCAGAAGTCAGACAAGTGCGACATAGAATTCAACGAGATCGCGAAATCTTTCGGGATGCAAGAAGAACTTCAAGAGCTGGCAAAAACCACGGACCACTCCGTTATGCCCCTCACGAAGAAAAAGGCGCCTGAACTAGAATTCAGCGCAAACAGGACACTCGCAAACATCAAGTGCACCCGACGGATTCTGCAAAGAGCGCGATGGTTTCCACAACCCTCTCGCCAGCATAGGAAAGCGCGCTCGTCAAACTCCTCCGTGAGTACTGGGAGATTTTCGCCTGGCAGCCATCAGATATGCCAGGAATACCCAGGGAGTTTGCCGAGCACTCACTCGAAGTCTTTCCTGACGCCAAACCCATCAAACAGACGACTCGACGATTCTCAGAACCCAAGCAAAAGGCGCTTGGAGAAGAAGTAAATAGGCTACTAGCCGCCAACTTTATTAGGGAGATCAAGATATCCACCTGGTTAGCAAACCCGGTGCTGGTCCCCAAGAAGAACACGGATATCCTTCGGGTGTGTATCGACTACACGTCACTGAATAAACACTGCCCCAAGGACAACTTTCCTCTACCACGAATCGACCAGATCGTGGACTCCACAGCAGGTTGCCAACGTCTCTCCTTCCTGGACGCCTACTCAGGATATAATCAGATCCGAATGAAAAGGGAAGACGAAGAGAAGACGGCGTTCATTACACCACACGGTGTCTACTGCTATACGACAATGCCCTTCGGGCTGAAGAACGCAGGCGCAACATATCAACGTTGCATGCAAAGGTGCCTTGCCAATCTCATTGGCAAGAACATACAGGTGTACGTCGACGACATCGTCATCAAAACTCGAGTAGAGGACACACTCCTCGAGGACATCAAAGAAACATTCGACGCCCTTAATGCATATCGGATTAAGCTCAATCCGACCAAATGCGTTTTCGGCGTCCCAGCAGGAAAACTCCTCGGATACCTGGTATCCGCCAGAGGATTGAAGCCAATCCGGAAAAAATACAAGCCATCCTCACCATGAAGAAGCCTACCAATCTACGCGGAGTCCAGCAGCTCGCAGGACGATTGGCCGCCCTAAGCAGGTTCATCGCACGATTGGGAGAACAGGCGCTACCCTTCTACAAGCTACTAAAGAAGACGGACAAATTCGAGTGGACACCTGAAGCCCAACAAGCATTCGCAGACTTGAAACGATCATTGCAGAGCAGGCGCGTTCTCGCAACACCGCAAGAAAGGGAGCCACTTTTTCTCTATTTAGCCGCCACAAACCAGGTCATCAGCACGGCAATCGTAGTCGAACGACCTGAGGATGGCAAGGCATACGGAGTCCAGCGACCAATATATTACATCAGCGAAGTGCTCTCGCCATGCAAGCAACGGTACCCTCATTACCAGAAGCTCGCGTATGGAGTTGTCCTCACAGCTCGAAAGCTCAAACACTACTTCCAGGAACACGCCATCACAGTGGTTAATGATGCGTCACTCGGGACAATCATGAACAACCATATGGCATCCGGAAGAATAGCTAAATGGAGCATCGAGTTGGGCGCCTGGGACATCACCTACACAGGACGCAACGCAGTCAAATCTCAAGTACTCGTGGAATTCTCAAGCGAATGGACAGAACTGCAAACGCTTGGGCCGCCTGAATACACAAGCAATTGGATAATGTACTTCGATGGATCCAAGAGAAACGAAGGAGCAGGAGCTGGAATCGTTCTTATTTCGCCTCGCGGAGACAAGCTGCAATACGTCCTGCGACTAGACTTTCCACCAGATGATCCAGCATCGAACAACGACGCAGAATATGAAGCACTGTTGCACGGGATGAAGATGGCAGTCGCCTGCGGAGCCACTCGATTAATGATCTACGGCGATTCTAACCTCATAGTGCAACAGACGATGAAAGAATGCGACGCCATTGCTGAAAACATGGTCGCGTATCGCGACATGTACAACCTACTCGAAGGAAGCTTTAAAGGGTGCGAGCTGAAGCACATTGCAAGATCCAGTAACGAAGAAGCAGATAAACTGGCAAACATGGGTTCCACAATGTCACCCATACCGCCAGGAATATACTTCGAACGGATTACCAAGCGATCAGTCAAATTGAAGAAAATCGCGGTAGCGCCGGAAACAGAGGTCAGCCCGCAGGTCGCGCTTATCGAGCTTATTCATAGTATATCACGGCAGATCTTCCTGGTCGAGCCAGTCTGGACGCAGAAATATCTCGACTACCTGCTCCACAGACAGCTCCCGGCCGACCCGTGCGAGGCCCGACAGATAATCAGGCGTAGCAAGTCCTTTCGAGTAGTCAACGGAGAATTATACAAGCAAAGCATCTCGGGAATACTTCAGCGATGCATCGCACCCGAAGATGGAAAGGAATTGCTCCAGGATATACACCAAGGAGATTGCGGACATCACGCCAGTTGGAGAGCGATAGTGGGAAAAGCTTTTCGCGCAGGATTTTACTGGCTAACAGCAGCCAACGATGCCAAAAGCCTAGTCGAACGATGCGACGCTTGCCAGCGATTCGCACCGAGACCACACGCTCCTGCTACGGAATTGCACATGATACCAATAGCCTGGCCCTTCGCGCAATGGGGGCTAGACATGGTTGGGCCACTACGCAAATCCACACCAGGTGGATACACACATTTGCTGGTCGCAGTCGACAAATTTACCAAATGGATCGAAGCTATGCCAGTAACTTCGGCTAGCGCCCAATGCGCCGTCAAGTTCCTCGATTCAATAGTATGCAGATTCGGTGTACCACACAACATCATTACAGACAATGGTACAAACTTCACCGCAAAGGAAACACAACAGTTCTGCGAGGAGAAAGGAATCAATTTCAAGTTTGCCTCAGTTGCCCACCCGCAAACAAACGGACAAGTCGAAAGATCTAACGGCTTAGTATCGGCTGGCATCAAAAAGAGATTACTAGATCGTCTACATCCCGTTGCAGGACATTGGGCAGAGGAGCTACCCTCCGTACTCTGGAGCCTCCGCACAACTCCTAATCGATCAACGCAGTACACACCATTTTTCATGGTATACGGGGCAGAAGCGGTCCTTCCCGAGGAAGTTCGATTCAGCGCCCCACGAGTTGTAGCCTACAGCGAAGAAACTTCCAACAAAGCGCTCGCAGAAGATATGGACGCACTCGACGAAATGCGGGACATCGCACTCGCGAGATCCGCAGTGTATCAGCAATCGCTACGCAACTATCATAGTCGCCGCATACGCCACAGATCATTCGTGGTAGGAGATTTAGTGTTGCGGCTCAAGCAAAAGGAAGGACACAAGCTCGACCCGCCCTGGGAAGGACCCTTCATCATACACGAAGTTATCCCGGGTGGAGCTTACAGGCTGAAGAATCCAGACACTGGAGGAATTTATGCCAACCCGTGGAATATCGCACAACTCCGCAAATTCTACCCCTAGGTTTTACTTGTTTTCCGCAACAAAAAATAAGGCTATCCTAGCCAATCCTGTAACTCGAATACATGGCTTATCAGTCATTGCAATAAAAGACATGATTCCTCATCATATTCACTCGCAGCTTCTGATTCTTTACATGCTAAAAGTTACAGGTACACACCCCATAAAAACACACGGGGGCTACACCTACAACTAAGCATCACAGAGAAACATCATCAAATACGAGGTTACACACCTTACAACAGTTTTCACAAACTATAAACAGATTACAGGATATTTACATCCGACAATCAGTCAAAACGCTGAGCATTCTCAGTCGACAAAACTCTATCTACCTCTTCAGAGGTCATTCGGATAATCTTCTCTGCTGCAGGACGCACGGCATCGTAATACGGCGAGATATCCTCGATTGCATAATCTGGGCGCTGAGCTACGGAGTACAAGTCTATCTCGGGATGCCATATTCGGACAAATGAGAGAGCCACAACCGCGCCGCACGTCATTTGGTTGCGTACGCACGCACGAATCTCTCCTTCCCGTCCAAACAACCTGAGCAGATAGCTCCAGTCTTCGGGACCCCTTTCGAGTGGATAAAAAGCAGCATTCATCGCAACCAAGACCTCGTGAAAAGAACTCACGAGAATTCTCGCCTAGAGGACTCGAAATTTCAAGGTGGCCATCACAAACCCTCGACTGCGATCAGACCAGAAATTATTCGCATGAGGTTTTGAGGTTTTAGCTTCTTGATGAATGTGGTTTTCCACCCACTGCTTTTCCTCCCTGTCATCCGGTCTAACAACTGAAGAGCAGACGCACTTAGTCAGCTAAGGAATACAGGGAAAAAAAATGTACGGGGGCTGCACTACTTACATAGCAACTCCCTTGCGACTGAAGACAGTTCATCCATCAGGAATTGTTCGCGCTCAGCTGCCAATTTCTGTTTGGATATCGCCACATCAGCCACCCCGCGCAGAGCTTTCAGCCTACGCTCACCCTCCTGAACCTTATCACGGAGGCCAGCAAAAGTGCTCACGGCGGCCACAAGTGGATTTACTGGATTACCACGTCCACCCGAAGCTTCCGCGGCAAACACAGTAGCCTGGAAGAAGTACAAGGAAAGAAGTGAGATGCCCTACTCGAGTTGTTTCTAGTCGCACATCTGACTAAACGCTCGGGGGCTACTCCCATCGGGAGACAAGGCTTAAACCAAAGGAACAAATCTCAAAGATAAATACTTCAATCAAGGACAACGAAGGTACGGGAATACATCCCAAGGTTCATTACATTCGAGGAAAGAAATTAAAAAGCTACGAGGCTACATTGGTGCTCCCACTAGCGACAGTCGACCCTCCCTTCTGCCGAGCAAATATCTCAGACAGCTTCCGAGCAAGAATGGCGGCTTGCTCGCCAAAACGAGAGAGCCGTACCTTTTTGCCCGTGGAGGGGTCGACTGGAATGGATGAGTAAGCCTCTTCCAAACCTTCGACTCCGTGCGCCAGAGCGAATTGGATCGCAGTCTTCGCGCCAGCCTCCGATTGAGCGACTGCAAAGGAATCCAGAAGACTGCCTTCCGAGAATACCTTCAGCAGATCATCCAGCTTAGGAACAGGAGTGCCGCTGGCGACAAGGCGACCATGTACTTGCACCAACACTTGAGAGGCATCGTTAATCAGGGAGAGAATCCCATCAGAGTGACTCTTAAGCTGTGCAAGTGTATCGGTTAGCACGTCCACACGCTGGAGCCCAGGAATCTCTAGAGGGATGTCCAGAAGACCTATAAACGAAGAAGATAATACTTAGAAAGAGACAGGAGAATCAAAGATCGCAAGAATCCAAGACACTTACCCGCGAAACGCTCGGCAAGGGGACGGAGGAACGCGACAACGTCGCTATCGGCCTTACTGCCAGCATCCTCCAGGTCCTTCAAGGCCTTCCGCGCTTCCGCAAGCTGTCGACTGAAATCCTCCGACTGCATACGAGAAGCCTCTAGCTCTTGTCGGGTAGCCGCCAAGTCAGCTTCCCGAGCAGTTACCTGCTCTGAAAGTCTGGTCTTTTCGGACTCCGCGAATTCAAGTCGAGCTACAAAGAAGATGTTAATCAAAAATCAAGAATGGATAATACACTGAAGCCAAGGAGATAATGAAACTTACCTTTAAGAAGGTCGTTCTCAGTTTTGAGTCGGCTACGGTCTGACCGAAGCGACTCGCAATCTGACTCAGCAAGAACAACGCGGCGACCGATTGCCGCAAGAGAGTCAATAAGCGACTGCAAAAACAGGAAGAAAGTTAAAGGAATTAGATTTGAGCCTGTACCCGATTATTTACAATCGACTACAGCCTCGGGGGCTACTCCCATCGGGAGCACTGCCGTGCACCCGAGGAAAGTGAAAACCATGGAGAAGAGATGAACAAGACTCTGAGCCTGTAGCCGATCGCACGCGATCGACTGCAGCCTCGGGGGCTACTCCCATCGGGAGCACTGTCGTGCACCCGATAAAAAATTGAAGACAAAAGTTGAAGTTTACCTGCCCGGAGGCGCGGGAGAGAGGATCCGCAGAGCTGCCCGTCACTTCTTTCGAAGCAGAAGCCCTGGCGGCAGAGCTGGGGGCTTCACGTTCCACAGTCGCAGCTTCAGGGGCTGCTCTGGGAGAATTCTGGACGGTGCCCGCGGTGGGAGTCTCACCCGCGTCCTTTGCCTTATTCCACTTTTCGGGAGGAACGGCGGCGGTGTACCTGCGTGGACTGATTGTCTGAAGGCTGCAGCGAGAGACAGAAAACACCAATGATGAAACACGAAAAATCTTCGACCAAGAATAAAGAAGAAACGCTTACTCGTCATCCTCGTCGTCGTCGTCCAGCAGATCCGCGTTCCAAGCGGTCGTCATCACCGGGAACGAAGGCGAGGGAGCAAGAGAGCGAAGTGGAGTCGCGTGGATAGGAGCATGACTGGGCGATGCTTCCAAGGATTTGTCCTTTGAAGTAGCTTCGTCTTCATCTACCCGACGACGTTTCGAGGGGACGCCACTCGAGTCTTCGACGTCATCCGAAGAATCGTGTTCTGAGCTCGAGGAAGCGTTGGCGACGCTGGTGTCAACCGCGCCGTCCTGATGACTCGACACATGCTCCGAGGCAGCCTCCCCCGTAGCTGGCGGGTAGCAATCCGCCATGGCTAGACTCTGCAAAGACAAGAAGACAAGAAAGATCTTATCGACTAAGAATTCAGAAGATGAAAGTAACTTAAAGACAAGAAGCTAACCTCAGCTGGAGGAGGATTTGAAGCAGCAAAAGCTTCGACTGAGCAATCGGGGAATTTCTCCCCTACCTTCAGTCGAGTGATAGCCGCGATCTTCTTCTCGAATTCCACATTCGAAAGTTCTTCGCGGCTCACTCGGCTGGGATCTTCTGCGCCTTGATACTCCCACATAGTGGAAGGCCTTTGCTGCAGAGGCTGGATCCTACGCTTCGGGAAGATACTCGCCAAATGCATCCCGTTGAGCACGACTCCCGCGGTTTGATCCCGGAGAGCGGCTACCTTTGCGAGTAAGGGCGCCACGGTCTGAGTCTCCTCGGATGACATCTTGTGCCCCCAAGACTTTCGCCTCGTCAGAACAGCGAACGGGTGGAATTCTACGATCCCACCCGAGCTGTTGTCGACGACGTAGAACCACCTCTTCCGCCAGCTTTGGGCGGAGTCGACAAAATGCATGTTGAAGTAGCTGCCTTCTTGTCGCGCTTGGATCCCGAAGCCGCCCGTGCGAAGCGGTTCGCCGAGCTCGGACTCCACCCGCGATCTCTCGCGGAAGATCCGGACCTTGAAGAGCGCCTTCCAAAGCGCCCAGTGCGGGCGAACGCCGAGGAAGCACTCGCAGAACACGATGAAGCACGAAATGTGCTGCACCGCGTTCGGGGGAAGATCGTGAAGCTGTATGCCATAGACACACAGCAACCCGAGGAAGAAGGGATGAAGGGGAAAAGAAAGGCCTCGAGTCACGTGGTCCACAAAGACCACGCGCTCATTCGATTGAGGATTGGGTACCTCTTCCTTTTTCCCGAGGCGGACTCGCTTCTCCGCCTCCGCCGGCAGCAACCCCTCCCGCTGCATCTCCTTGATACTTTTTGCGGTGGTGTTGGGAGAACGCCAGTCGCCGGCGCGGGGCGCGGGTTGCGCGGAAGGTTCACCGGATGCAGAACCGGCAGCACCGCGTCTCTTTCCGCCAGCCATTGTTTGCAGCGAGAGCTCGAGCGTGAGGAAGACGAAGATGAGCGCAAGGAAGAAGATGAAGACAGAGAGCTGGGAAAGTTTTACCGCAGCGCTAACACCCGTATTTATACACGGGGCGAAGTGATCTCAGCCGTACGATGCGCTACGTGGCGCCTATCACGGCCGCCACGCGTGAGGATGAGACGAAGCGGCGGCCCAGTGCTGTTTCGTGCCACGATCTTAACAGAAGATCGTGCGCATTTACTGCGCGTCTCGCGTAAAAACCGGGAACGACGTCTCGTTTCCCGGTCAAAAAGCTGACAAGGTGGGCCACCTTCTGCTGCCACTCCGTCACGTCCCATCGGGAGAAGAGGAGTGCGTCATGACGTCATGGCATTCGTCATTCAAAACCAAAATCTTTTCGAGTGGAAGTTCAAACGCGAAATTATCTTCGCATGAATATCAATTCCTTCGGATAAAAGCAACTTTTTCATGAACAGTTCATAAAGCAGGACCTCTTCGAACAAGAGAAAAATACCCTATGCACGAAAATTCTTTCGTATGGGCACAGCATCCCGAACATGAAAACTCTTTCATACGGGCTTAGTTTTTTCTTCCAACACGAAATTTCTTTCCTATGGAGCTCAAATAAATTAATCAGGGTAGGAAACACCTACCTCTCCTACACATGATAATCTTACATCATAAGAACCTGGATTGTTCAGCCGACTAGGCACATCCGGATGCCGTATTCTTCGAATATGAAGGTAAGACCCGAAAAGATCTGTCTTTTGGGCCTGGAATCGCACTCGAAAGCTGCGTCCTCCGGTATAATTCCGTGTCAACAACACGAAGAAAAATCCTAGTGGACGCGCCGGGTACCCCCATAGGTTAAGTTCGATTCGGTAAGTCCACAACGGCCCAGTCGCAACAATCACCTTATCGGGTTCGAGTCGGAGGTCTCGAATCTGAGTAGGCCAGGAATGTTTTTGCCCTAGTCGCAATTAATTGGCTCCGATCTCTCGGGAGAGCCAAGCTACTGTGCCACATCCTTCTGCGAAAAAAGCCGTAAAACAGGCGCTTATATCGCTCGATACTCGAGCATGATGACCCATGATACAGGGAACACACCCTTTTGAAAAACAATGACTGTCAGAGCAATTTTCCATAAAAATAAGGAGAGTATGACCGCCTACTCGACTGGAAAAGCCCCAGTCAAGCACGCGCTCGGGGGCTACTGACGAAGGCATGGAGCCTGGACCCTGCGAGTAAGGACACCCCCTCTCAGGCCTTCTGGTCAAGGCCCAAAAGGAAGCGCCCTTGGAGTACTCTAGAAGGCCCATGTGGAGCCCACCCGCATCAACTTGCGGGTTAAGTTAGGGAATTTGTAACCGACCCAGCTAGGGTTTGAGTCCTTTCCGGGTGGAACTCGAGACCTGGCCATCTATATAAGGCCAGGAGAGCCCCCAAGGAGAGGACCAAGTATTACCGCACGACCACAAAAGCCTGGAAACTCGAGATCAACTCTCGATTCGAGCAACCTGTAACCGATCCAATCATCCAATACAGATCGACAGAAGGCAGGAGTAAGGGTTTTACCTCTTCGAGGGCCCCGAACCTGGGTAAATCTCGCCTCCTGTCAAGCCGACGATTCCACCAGCGCTCATGACTTCTCCTAGTCGAAACCCGATAGGGTCACCTAAGGGATTTGTGAAGTTAGAGCTTCGACACAACCCCTTTGGGGTCATGAGTATATCACACACTACATGACCTGTCATTCTGATCCCATATAACTTGCCCCCATGGATATGTATGAAACAAGAGAATTGGATAATGTCAATGATTATTCCAGGACCAAAGTCAGCAGGAAATAACATTTATGTGTACTTGCAGCCTTTGATTGATGAACTGGTAGTTCTACGGGAGGATGGTGTTGAAGCATATGATGCTGCAACTAAAGAAAATTTCACGTTGTATGCATGCGTGTTGTGGACCAAGAATGACTACCCGGCTTACGCAATGCCGAGTGGTTGGAGCACAAAAGGCAAGCTAGCATGCCCTTACTGCCACAAGCATACAGAGTTTTTATGGCTCCAGTTTGGTAGAAAGCATTGCTACATGGGACACCGGCGTTTTCTGCGAAAAACCACAAATGGCGTCGAAACAAGGTTATGTTCAACAACAAGACAGAAAATAGAGAAGCCCCGGTGCCACTTACAGGCAATGAAGTTCTAAAGGAGCTTGATAGCATTCAACATGAACCATTTGGGTGGTCAAATAAGAGAAAGCGACCGGAAACTAATCCCTGGCACATTTGGCGGAAGAAAAGTGTGTTCTTCCAGCTCCCGTATTGGAAGCACTTGCTCGTGAGGCACAATTTGGATGTTATGCACATCGAGAAGAACATTTGTGACAGCATTCTGGGTACTTTTCTTGAGATGGATGGGAAAACAAAGGATGGTACGAAGGCTCGCCTTGATTTGGAGTTCTTGAAAATTAGGGAGGATCAGCATGCAAAGCCCGCCGGTAAGGATAAGTACACAATGAAGAAATGCGTGTATGATTTAAAAAAAGGAAGAGAAGATAATGCTCCTCAGCATTCTGCAGAGCATACGGATGCCTGATGGCTATGCTTCACACATTAAGCGATGTGTGGTCCTCGAGCAGTGCAAGTTTAGTGGACTTAAAACTCATGAATGCCATGTTATATTACAGAAACTTCTTCCTATTGCGTTGCGCAAGCTTCTGCTAGAAAATGTCCTTACCCCATTGCTTCAGATGAGTAAATTCTTTTCTGATTTATGCTCCAAGGAGTTAAGGGATGTCGATCTGCTGACTTTGGCCAACCAAATTCTAGAAATTCTATGTCAGCTAGAGATAATCTATCCACCATCTTTCTTTGATATTATGATGCATCTCCCAATTCATCTAGCTCAAGAAGCATGGTTGGCAGGGCCTGTAAAGTACATATGGATGTATCTGGTTGAGAGATACCTGCGTACGTTGAAGGGATATGTACGTAACAAGGCTCATCCAGAAGGTTTAATTGCAGAGGGGTACATACTTGAAGAGTGCATGACGTTCTGCAGTCAATTCGTTCAAGGCTCGCCTACAAAAAATAAGTCAGTCCGAACGCCATGCAGATGGAGCGACAGATGAAGCACCAACAGGGATTAGCATAATGAGTGCAGTTGATTACTCCAAGAAAGGTTTTGCCCGTGAATTACTGTCTTTGGAAGCTGTTAATCAAATGAGGCACTACATGATAACAAAATGCGAGGAAACCGAGCCATGGATTCAGTAAGGATACTTATGTATTTGTTTCATATCATGATATGCATTAATACTTTGGTGATGAAGTAACCATATATCATTTCTATTTGAAGGGAACATATTAACGAGCTCAAAAAGAACAATTGTCCTAATTCTAAAAAGAAACACAAGGAAGATTTTGGTGGCTGGTTCGAAAGACAGGTAAGTTACTTTAGCATTTTCAGAAATGTTTCTCGTAATAAAAAACAATGGTGTACAGTACACTCACACATATTCTATTCCATGAAACAGATCACACAACTCCATAAAGATGGAAAGGTCAGCAGTCCGTTGTATACACTAGCTAAAGGGTCTGATCAAATTGCTCGTGTGTTCAACCATACAGTAATGAAAAGATATTACTTTCGTAATACCTATATAGAGCTTGACTTGAGTACCGAAAATAGTAGTGTCGTAGTCAATGCGCAAGAAAGTACCGACAGTACTGATTATTATGGGATGATAAAGAAAATCATATTTCTTGACTTTCCTCCTGATAAGGAGGTTATTCTATTGCAGTGCGAGTGGTTCGACGTGCCTCCTGCCAATAGAAATCAGAGTAAGGGGTATAAGAGGGACAAATATGGAATTATTGACCTTGACACTAGTGTACACCGATTCACAGAAGACCCTTACATTCTAGGCATCCAAGCTGCACAGGTTTTCTACGTGAGAGATGTGAAGAGCCCTAATTGGGCAAGTGCTATAAAAATGAATCCACGCAATTTGTTTGGTCCTTCGGTTTTAAATGGTGCAGACCTTGATGATCTTGCAGAAGAAGATGAACGTGGTGATGCAGATGTACAGGATGTCGTCGATGCAGGAATTATAGTTCCAGAATTTACTGTACCTGACGAGATGACTAGTTGGTGCAGAAATGATGATGAAGGAACCAGCGTTGATGTTTCAGTCATAAAGAATTTAAGACCTGCTAAGTTTGACGAAGATCAAGTCGAATATGATGCTGATACAGATGATGATGATGCTTACATAAATGATGGTCATGTTGCTCCTTTGGTACAAGATGAATTGGATGATGACCATAATTTCTTTGTGTAGGCTGTCTGTGCACTGTTTGGCTTAAATGTTTTGCCATGAACATGGACACATTTATATGCTTGAAAGATCGGGTAATAATATAATTTTAGTTTAAATTCTCCAAAGTTTCAGTGTTTAGAAATTTTGAATTTCCATGCTAAATGTACTAGTGAAATTGTGTCTTATATGAGTTCTTGATTGATTATTAAGTATTGTCACTTGTTGCAACATTAGTAAAATGCTAAGTCCTGCAGAAATTCAGTTGTTTGGACCTACAGAGGTTCCGCTTGTTGATATACTTACTAAATAACTCTAACAGTATTTCATTAATATGTTTGTGCTCTACTGGCTATGTTGCCTTGCCTAAAATTGTGAGATCATTTGTTCGATCACCTTTTAACAAAAAGAATTATCATCATATTTATTTGTTTCTCCAGCTGACTGGTGCGACCATCATAATTTGCCCAAAAGAAAATTACGGTGACAGAAGTGAAGATACTGGACCATATATGAACATATCTCCCGAATAAATTCCAGCTATACTCGGGTTTATCGTTGCAAACAATATTAAAAAAAATAATGTGCTCACCAAACTGAGATACTGGACCAAAAATGAATTGTAGTCCTAAGAAAATTGCAATAGTGATCAAGGGCCACGGCCCATGAGGCCCGTTAACCTACGCTATGAATGGCTCATTGCAAAATAACTTGTTCATTTTTGCAACAGCAAGATGATTGTTGCTTTACGTTTAAACTATTACCATATGACGCAAATTGTCGCAGTAAACAATAGGTATTGCCGCAGGATAAAATTGAGGCAAAAAACATATGATATTGCCACACAAAAAATTTGGTTGCAATAGTTAGCTATTTTTTCCAGCAATATTTGTAACTACCGCAACACAATACAGATGTTGCAATATATGACTGAATATCACCATGAATGCTTATTTCGTTGGAATACCATGTCTCTAAGGGAACAAAATGAGTGCCTCGCGCAACGAAAATACTCTGTCGCAAAAACGCGATTGTATTCCAACAGCAGTACAAATCGTGGCAATAGGAGGCATCTACCGCAACAAAACGATAATTTATCGCGACCAAAAAGAGTCGTGGAAATATGAGTGCCCTACCACCACAACCTGAGAGTTCGTCGTAAATTGTGATTATATCGCAACAAAAAAAACCCGTAGCTATAGATTTCGTTGTAAGAGACCGGTTTTCCTGTAGTGAGTGTGGAAAAGTGGTAAAATGTGTGATGAAATTCCTATTATCAAATAGTCAAATACAAGGTTGATATTTCTGTTTTATGTGGGAGAGGCAAAGTTAAAAAGCTCTGACTATCCAATGATTACAAGTACTTACGATTGGAACTCTACAAAATATTTGTAACTACTATAAGATACATTAAGGTAAAAAAACCAACCATAGCATTAAGTTCAAATGCTTCGCTTTATCCAATATGTTTCAATCACTAGAATGGGGGTCATGTTTCTGTCACTCAAGCATACCTCCCTATAGATTTATCCATATACTACAAACCCTAAGATGTGATCCATGTGCGCATAAAAATATGATAGGCAACATTGGACTATAACAAATTCAATAGATAGCTCAAACCATTCATAGAGATCCAACAATCAATCATATGACAAAAGGGAACTACACAAACATGACATAGATTCAATAGATCATCTGCAAATAATTTATAACATCAAACACCATGTTTACATAGGGTATTACAGAGATTTGTGGGAGAGTGGACCGCTGTAGCTATGTAAGAGATGATGATGGAGGTGTTGGTGAAGGCGGCATCATGGCGGAAAATACGGGAAGGGGCAACACGTGAGGTGCAAGGCGGCGCGGGGAGCTCTTCCTACACCGGTCGGGCATCATGGGGGGAGCGCCGCTCCTTAGACCCCTTCCTACATGTTTTTTTTTCTGTATATGAGCCCTCCCAAATAGAGATGAGGCCAAGCGGGAGGCAAAAATTCGTGGCTTTTGGTGGCTGCCCAAGAATTAGGGTTTTCCTCTCCTTATACGTGTGTCTGTGATGATCGATGGCCCTTGGCTGTGTTCCCATTTGATCCAAGGGATCTTGGGCACCTCTAGAACCTTATTAGGGATCCCTCTCAGCCCCCATGAGGCCCCAAAGTCGTGGCTTGGCCGAATCATCAAGTATAGTAAGAGTTTAACTCAATCACGTCACCGATTCTCGTAATCTCGTAATCGGATATTTGGCCTCCGGTAAAATGGGTCTACAGGTCGCTTACAAACTCCGATTGGGCTGTTCTTAAGATTAAACAAAAGATATGGAAATTTCCAAAAACATTTTAGGTAATTTGTTCTTCAGTTAGAGTAGTCTCCAGGGAAAAAACTGACGATCTAAAAACTGTTGGTGGAAAATTTTCAGGAAAGTCAGAATCCTTCTCCAACAAGGCTCCTTTTGTGTTTTCTTTCCATTATCCAATTAATTCCTACACATCAAAGGATAAAACAAGAACTTGTGCACTTTACAACCATTAATAGGTTAGTCCAATTAATAAAAGAAAACAAAGGAAAACATAGGGAAAACATCGGGACCTAACGAGACTTGTGTGCTCTGCGGCCGCGTCTTTGGCAGTGGAGGTAGTTCTCTCCCGCGCGGTCGCGGTACTTCTGGCCCTGGTACAATCTACTCTTCACCTCTAGCCTGTTGTCCTCGTGGCGGTTGCTTCGGGGAGAACGATGATGGCTCTGTATCCGTGGTATTGCATGTTGGCGGGTGGTGAGTCTTGTGGTGGCGAGGCCTCGTCCTTGCGGGCTCTTGTGCTTTGATTCGTTCGGGCTTGGGACAAGGTTTTTTCGGGAGAAATCCTTGTCAGATCGGCCGACACTGACGCGGTGCCACCTCGGGTTGGCATCATCCCTTCTTGAAGGGCATCGTGGCTACCTTCTCTCAACATCCCCGTGTGCCGGGGGAAACCTAGGGCCAGTGCGCTGGCCCGGGCAACAGCAAGCACTTTCCTTCTTCAAGATGTTGCTTGGTACTCAACGACTCAAGATTGGAGCGTGGTGGTACTTCTTCGGAGGGCGCAGCGTTTGTGGGTCACCATAGTTTAGTCGATCCGCCAATGTTTCCTTTTTTCTTCTTCTTTTCTTTGGCTTTGTGTTTGCTGCTACCCCAGCATCTGTGGTGTTTAGTCTATATGTTTTGGTTGTTTGGTGGTCGTTGATTTATTTATAAAGCGGGGCGCAAGCGTGTTTCGATTAAACATGTAGAAAACGAGCATGGAACATAAAAAATTATAAACACGTTTGGAACATACACCCAACCATATTTTTTTGTATTAACTCGTAAAATGGGGTAGAATTTCACTTCCCCGACCTCTACACCAACTAGGGATTTATACACGCATATATGCATGAGTATCAGGATTTTTATCTTGGTTACAAACCAAGCCAGATTCTCATGATAAATTACATGAGTAACAAGAAGGCCTGATCCTCAACTATAAATAGGAACGTAAATTCGCATCCGTGTGGACTTGATCTGGGGTGTTGGGTTCTTACATTCACTCCCCTAACCAGTTGGGCCAGGCAGCAGGTACGTGTGATTCTTTTCTTTGAAGGGATCTTGGCTGCCGAATATTGCTGGTGTAGATCAAACACACACCGTTTGGGATTCCCCAAGAGGAAGGAATGATGTAGCATAAAATTTCCCTCAATTAAGAACCAAAATTATCAATCCAATAGGATTCAATGCACTCAGTAGGTTGCTTGTTGTTGGCTCTTCAACACACGTGGTCCTGCGCACAAAGTACAAACTCTCTCTCTTACTCCCAACTTTCTAAGAAGGTTGTCAGTGTTCTCGTGTTGCGGTGAACTAGAAAATGAATTCTATCGAATGGTTGGAGATGATTAAAAGTAAAGGGACCGCGAGAAAGTGATGATCAAAAGAAAGTGAATGAGGTTGTATTTTAACGATGAAAATATGACCGGGGGCCATAGATTCACTAATGGTGTCCCTCCTGAGAACAAAAGACATGTTGGGTAAAAAAATTACAACTGAGAAATTGGAAAATTATGAACACATACAATTGTATTATGACAAGATATAGTTCACGGCATCTAATTATATAGGCATTACATCAAGGTAAATATACTATTATATGGTATTTAGTTGCAGCAACAAAGTGATTCTTTTGTGTGCAACAGACAAATGCATTAAAATTAATACATAATTTATGCAATAGTTCTCATACGTAAATAAGAACACCGATGTTTTCTGCCTAGTGGCATCAACACATCCTCCTCCATGCATGTTTCTGTCACTCAAGCGCAAGAGCAAAGGAGATATGAATCCCCTATCTAGCATATAAACTTTCTCTTAGAGATGCATACAGTAACTTGGCCAAAGAAATCATACACACCGCGGAGCATTGTGAGACAAGATTAAAACTCGCTAAAGATATAATTGAATCATCTCATATACACATGAAGAAAATATTCATAATCTCATGATTCATCAGATCCCAATAGGGTGATGTCAGTTCATGTAATCAAATTATCTCTTATATAAAAGTAAGGTACGCAATTGCATGCACTCGAAAAAAAATCTTGTGTTGCCCATCTAGGATAGTTATTTGCACCTATATATACTCCACGACACAACTACTATTGGCCCAAATGTAAGCACACATGTCTCGGACCGAAAGCCATTGGTAGGTTTGACTCACGTCTTTGTATTGTCACGCTCCATCATTTTCCACCGATATCTCTTTGAGAGATGAAGTTAGTACAGTTTCTTTAGATCTGGCAATCACAATGACAACTACTTTCTCCTCCCATGTTCCGTATACCTCCTGCTCTCACATATTATTTTCAGCTCTTATGTTCGTTTCTAGCATATCATCCCTGTTATCTACATGATTTCCCATATACAAGATGTACTCATCTAAGAGATACTAAAAAGATTCAACAAAGATACAGTGTGAAGCAATATCTGATAAAGTGAAGTTGGAGTGAAATATATAAGGGTGAAGTATCATTCACATAAGTGAATGTTAGTGGAGCATGTATTTATTTTCATGTGAAGGTTGCCCATGATTCACGATATGTAAGTCCTTAATCAATTCAAGTTGTGCGCACTAGCCACTTTGCGTTGACAACTCAAACACGGGAATCAATCAGTATTATACACTAGTTCATTGTGTAGTACAAACAAACGAGGGATCAGTATCAATTATACCTGGCCATAATCTGGGTCGGGTCGGGCCTAAAAAAGCCGGTTTCTCAAATCTAAGGCCCGAGCTTGGCCCGGCCTAACTATCGGCCAGACCCGAGTCCGACAAATCCCGATAGGCCTGCCTACGTTTAAAATTTTACTTTCATCAAGCCCGAGCTCGGACCAGAATTTTTGGGCCGGGCCGGGTCGGGCAGGCCTGGCCGGGCTTCCCATGGTCAGGTATATTATCAATACACCCACAGACAAGAGCACTAAGCCACCGACCGGCAAAAGATAGATCACATGAAGAATAGAAATTGTTCATGGTCAGTGAAATATTACAAGTACATCTTGGTGGGGAGGTGAAGCTATACTTGTTTTATCTTCTTATCATTGCTATATCAAACACTACGGGAGAGCCAGCAGACGCCGACGGCCGGCGGATACGCCGACGGCCAAGTATCGGCCCCCTCGGCGTAGGGTGCTGGATACGATTGGCCACCCGCCTGCCCGTCGGCGTAGCTTTCCCCTCGGCGTCTCCATACTATCCCCGAGGGCCACCGTCGGCGTATACAACCCCCTCGGCGTAGACTACATTATTTACGTGGCACGGAACGGGACGAAACGGGGAAGTACATACGCCGAGGGGCAGCCGTCGGCGTACGTCGCATGGTATACGCCGACGGCTAGCCGTTGGCGTAGGCTCCTTTTTTTTTTGCTAATATACGCCACATGGATATAGATGAATGTTACTACCAACTCCCTGCCTATTTGAACCACTCCAAATTCGGAAGATCAATGAAAGTAGAGGACAAGTGCAGTGAAACCAGAGCTTGCACGAATATTAGCAAACTCCTATCCATTTGGAACCATTACAAGTGCCACCGGAGCAAAAGTGCGTGGAATGGGAACCAGAGTTGGTTGATTACCTGATATGATCGAGGAGGGGACATTTTTTGTGGGCATCCATCAAGGACAGAGTGACGCCGATGGCTGCGTGCGTATACGGAGTCCTCATCAGATATAAGTAGTTCAATTTAGCGAAAAATCTACTGTAGTACTGTAATTGTTAGTGACAAGGGACTAACACAAGTTCCGAGTGAGAAGCAACTAACCGAGTTGGATCCTGGTGATGAGGTCGTTGGAAAAGCCCCGTTTCCGGAGGTCGGCCGCGACGATGCTGAGCTTGTAGCTAGGGTTGAATATTGAGAAACTCTTGGTGTATCTATGATTAAATAGGTAGTTCTGTAGCTAAAAATGATTTTTGCCAAAAATCATGAGCAAACTATGAGGTAACTGTAGTTCAAATTTGACCAGTTTCTAGCGAAATCGGCAGAAACTTGTTTTTTTTAAAAGAGGTGGATGGAAACCTTTTAATATGAAACAAATTGGTTATTTGTGCATAGAACATGGTCTAGTATTTTCAAAAATTATAGCTCTCAAGTTTTGCAACATATTTGTGGTAGGTCCTTCACAAAAAACCCTATTTTTTACACTCGGGAAATGGAAAATGGTTTTTTTCTTCAATGAAAAGGAAAACTTCCTTCGTCAACATTGTCCGTGCTTCCAATATGCATGTTTTTTGTGGAATATGGGAACATTTGAACAAACTGTGCTATGGATATGACCATAACACCCGTCATTTGGCCCGAAACCCAGGAATGTTCGGAGGAGATAGCTTATTTTTGTGAACACATTTTCAACACAACTGTTGTATTCCAAGTTTATCATTTTTGGTGTATACTAGTACCTATATAATGACACCACGCGAAGGCCTTGCATCATTTTGGTTTGTTTTCAATTTTTTGGAATTTTCTAAGCCGGTTTAAGGAAAAAGTCAAGGCGGGGGGCAAGACCGTTCGTATCTAGGGGTTGAATATTGAGAAACTCTTGGTGTATCTATGATTGAATAGGTATTTGTGTAGCTAAAAATGATTTTTTCCAAAAATCATGAGCAAACTATGAGGTACCTGTAGTTCAAATTTGACCAGTTTCCAGCGGAATCGGCAGAAACTTGTGTTTTTCAAAAGATGTGGATGGAAACCTTTTAATATGAAACAAATTGGTTATTTGTGCATATAACATGGTCTAGTATTTTCAAAAATTATAGCTCTCAAGTTTTGCAACATATTTGTGGTAGGTCCTTCACAAAAAAACCCTATTTTTTACACTCGGGAAATGGAAAATGTTTTTTTACAATGAAAAGAAAACAAAAGTCTTATATATGATGAAAAATATTATATGGATGTCATATTTGAATTTCTCTCATTTTTCTAATCGATATAGACATATTATTTGTCTAATTTCGATTTACGGATTTATAGATATGCATTTTTCAATATTAAATTGAAAAGGCAAAAATGTTAATTATTATTTAAATTAAAGATTATTTGAATTCAAATTTATTACTAGTTATTATTTTTTATTCAAATAATTGTTTGAATTCAAAAAATAAAAGAGTGTGACATTGATGGTCCAAGGGTTAAGGTTAACAGGATAGATTGGATAATATTGTCAACAACACATCCGTTGTTTCTAGGTAGCTCACAGGGAAGGAACTACGAAGTTAAGCGTGGTGTGGCTGGAGCAGTCTCATGATGGGTGACCGATCGGGAAGTGTTAGTAGAAACGAGTAATTTAGATTAAAATTAACAATGGTATAAATATATATATATAATTGTGACTATAGTGTGATTAAGTGGTTAAATAAGTGAAAAAAAAATGCAGAAAAACTTAAGAAAAAATTCAAAAAAAAGTTTGAATTTTTTTATGATTTTTTTTAAATTATTGTGTGTCTACGCCGAGGGGAGGCCGTCGGCGTAGGTACCCCTACGCCGAGGGGGGCCATCGGCGTAGCCCTTGGGCTAGGCCTGCAGGGACCTCCACGTGGCCCTCGAATACGCCGAGGGGGCCGTCGGCGTCTGTAATCCGTCGAACGGATTCCGTTCTGACAACGGTGGGTCCCACCGAAGCATACGCCGACGGGAATCTATACGCCGACGGCCAACACACCTTCGCCGAGGGAGCTATACGCCGAGGGGGGCCGTCGGGGAAGCCCTACGCCGAGGGGGATCCGATCTTCCCCGAGGGCCTGAGGCCGTCGGCGTTGGAATGGATTCCGGTAGTGAAAGAAAAGTTCTACTAGGATATCAGTATTTGGAATATCAAATACAAGATTTTTGAAGAAGAATTTCAAGATACAAGCACATAGCAAAAAAACGGACAATAACATGCAGATGATTGCAACTATAATCTGTACGAGACAATCACCAACATCTCACTCACGTCAATATAAAGCGAGTCCAGCCCTTCACCGTTTGCACAACTGGCAACTCCATCCATGGAAACTGCTACTCGGCGACCCGACATCCACAACACTGGACGTTACACTATCAATCTAATGATTCCCTATAGCATCAGACAGTCTCGAACCATTAGTAGAACCACCGATTGGCTATAACCCTTGTATTGTAAGGGGATTTGACTGTCGAATGGCATATGTTGCCTCCGTCATTGCAACGACCGGTCGTGGTTGTGGGGAACCCAGCGCACTGGAACAACCTTTCTTCTGGAACTGATATGTGTTCTGGTGCTGTTAGTGATATTGGCGCTAGAGCATTGACTACATTGCTGACCACAGAATAGTACAGAGAAGACACTTAGTAACCCTCCCGTATTCCAGGGTTTTTACCTGTCATTACTCATTACCCATCTCAGGTTGGAACCCATTCCCATGCCTCGGTATCCGCTGTTGGGAGGTGACAACATTTAATTTAAGCATGATTCTAGCACATGTGTACTGTTTTGGCAATGTACATCGTGATGTAGTATACAACATCAACAAAATATCTTGGAAATGATCCTGATGTACGTTCTGCACGTAATGGCGCGTACGACCGCCTTCTTGTGTTGAAACATAACCCATGTGTGAACAAGTATGACACAATATATAAACAAATGATTCCTATTTGCATAAGTAACACTTTACTCGTCTGAAAGAGAAATATCAGCGGACCAGATCTCAATGGAGCACGAGCATGCATTTGAGCTTGGTAATGTCCACTCGCCTACCAGAAAAAAGGCACGAGTACTAAGTAATTTCTTTGTTCATTCAGATTTCAACTAGCATATATGTAGCAGCGTACTGGTCCAACAGACTAGCAATTGAAATGTAGTACAAATAAAATCACACCATCAATCAAAACAAATATGACTTAAAAAAGTGCAGAGGAGGCCGGTAGTGAATGCGATGAGAGGGAGCACTGCAATGCATCAAATATATTTATAAGTTTGAGCTACTCTCTGTTGAGAAAACATGTTGTGAATATTCAGAATTCTAGAGCCCATAGATCATCAAACTAGACACATGCACATCACCCAAAAATCGTGCCCCCAACTCGAAAAATCTTTGTTCATGTCACGTTATTTCTCGTCGATCAATGTGGGCTGTCATATCAGCCATCGAAGTCCTTTCATACTTAACCTGGAACAGGTCCTGGAGATCAATTTTGCACTGAAATGGTATCTCAATACCTCAGGTGTTCCTCATTTTCGACTTGTCATTCCTTATATCAACGCTAGCAAAACGTATGCCACTGTTGACAAGGAAATCCAGAAGTGCTAGACAATTTTTGTCACTACTGCAACAGGAAAATGGAACAAATGTTAATACCGTTGCAACAATTATAATGCAAAAACTACCAGAACAAATGTTAATACTGCTGCAACAAATATATTGTTTCTATCCTATGCAATTTCGGATCCTATATGAATACACATGGATACACACATGTTGCTATCCTATGCAATTTCGGATCCTATATATAGAATAAAAATATGAGGAGAAAATGGGAAAAGAAAGAGAGGAGAAGATCAATCGGAAAAATTTGTGTTTATACCTTTCCCATTGGAAGACAGGGACACGCCTCTTGTGAGCAATTTGGATGACGGTCACATCTTTTTGATCGGCCGTGTACTCGAGATCAAGGCCACAAAAATCCCCACCATCCTCGCGAAGCCATTGCTTCAAGAGGTCAAGAAGACCCCAAATTCGGGAGCTCTCGTTCGTGTAGGCGACTTCGAGAACCATACCATGTGTGGTCACATCCAACAACTCAATTCCCATGGTGGAAAATGGGGAAGATGAGAGCAAGAGAAATAAGAGAGGGGCGCGATAATGTAGCAATTAGACGTTTATCTGATTTTAAGCCTCTCCCTGACGGTGGAACAACTTTCGAAACACGGGAGGCAAACGGTTTGGGAATTTAGTCCCGGGCCGTATTACGACCCAGGACTAAGTGCTCTCCGGCCTGACGAACGGTTGCCAGACCACTTTTAGTCCCGGGCCGTATTACAACCTGGGACTAAAAGGATTCGTGGCGAGGCGAACCGTTGCCATGCCCCCCTCTGGTCCCGGTTTGTAATCTAATAGGGACTAGCTAGAGCCAAAAACCTATAGGTTTTTTTTTACTAGTGTAGGCAGTTCTATAAAAATAAACTGCAATAAGAAACATCTTATTGTATGGTGTGACACATCAGGAAACAAGTCGGACAATATAATATAATCAAAGGTTTTTGGTATGCACATAGAATGTACTCTTTTAGGAGAAAAGGGAATGTTGTTATATATATTTTAGTTTGGAATCTCAAAGAAACAAATACAGCGAGTTCTAGCAATATTTTTATTTGGTACGTGATGTAACTTCATAAAATTGACACAATCTAGCAATTTTAAAAAGTTCTTGACTTATACTTCACATGAGCTGAGTTGTAAACGCATAAAATCAAAAAGACACTTTAAGGAGTATTGTGAGTTCGTGACAATATGACACCTGCAGTCTCTTTTTGTGGGTACCTGAAGCCGTTGTAGTCTCTTCTCGCGAACACGCAAAAAGTTTGTGTTTCATTGCATTCATAAAAAAGTGAATTTATATACAAGTCTACATAAGAGGTCACCACACACAGTAATACTCAATCCAGCGACCTAAATTAGGAGAGAAGTTGTCCTGTCCGTGGGCCCCGCCCTCGCCCAAACACAAGCCTTAGCCTTGATAATTCCCATCAAAGCCGTTGTAGCATGTAGGTTTTGTAGGGTTCAATTCGCTGCAGCTACCTAACTTCTTTAAATGTTTTCCTAGACAAATTAAATCTGAAATTCATATTCTCCCTTTTTGGCAGGAGAGTAGCACAGCAGAAGAATCATTGGCTAGCTCGCTGTTATGGATCATAAACACTAGATCTAGCCATCAATAGTTTAAGTACTATACAAATAGTTCACACCCTTAATACACTCTTCTCCTAAAATGGAAACTAATAGCTTTACGGTTGAAAAAAGCGGATGGAACAACGCACAAGTATAGGTATCTGCAAAAACATAGTACCATGAGAAAGTAATGTGCTCAACGTGCTTGATCTTCTGGAGTTCCACTTTAAGTAGCAGGCAGGGGATCGTTTTTGCATTTTTATTTTTTATGTTCTTCTTAGGTCTATTCAACGTCCTGGTGCACCACTGCTCCCGGTGTCTCCTACTCCTACGGTGTCTGACATTTCTCCAGTTTCACCTAAAATCTCTTCGACAAGATTTAATGAAATATAAAATAGAACTCGATTGTTTTTCTTGTGAAACAAAAGGCCATTGCGCTACCTGTTAAAAATGAAACGGCACAAGCATTCAGTCTGCTCCGGAACATATATGCACCGTATATATGAAGGGCAATGACTGCAAACTATGTCTACACAAGTATGGATGGCTGCAGCATTTATTTTTTGAGCAAACTATGTTCCACTTACGAACATGGAAATGGCTCATTTGCCATCCGACAAACAACGAGTGCTTATATACCAAACACAAACAATTTATAGCGCTTATCTGCCATCACCGTAAGTTTGTTGCTAGAATGTATCCGTTTTCATGTTATTTTATTCAAAATTACCATTTTTACCCTCTTATTAGTATAGGAAAAGATCCCTTCAAAAAAAATAGAAAAAGGAAAAACATTTGCACGCACGTCTCATGGCGGAACCGCCGCCAGCCTTCCGCGCGAAGCTGCCTGACGTTCCCGTCGCCGCCCCTTCTCATGCCCTCTTGTCCACAGAATCTTCACAGGTTGGAGCATAGCTAGAGGCTCTGAGCTCTCCGCCTTGCCATCTCTCCCAGAACCCTAGGATTGGGGATTCCGGCGAGGTGGAGTGTGGAGCAGCAGAGTCGATTTCCAAGGTCCAGGAGGAGGACGGTGTTGCTGATGACGGCTCCACGTCTCTCCCTGCAATTTTTGCAAGGTAATTTCTCGGATTCTCCTCCTACGTTATGCTGAAGTATTTGATAGAAGAATGTATACTGACATGGTTGCATCATCCACAGGATGGTCCAACCTTACACTTACATGGTAGATGTTAAGATTTGTAATCGTGAAGTGAAATAAGTGGAGACGCAAGTTTTTGTTGGCAGATTGTTGAGGGTGCTAGCTCAAACGTAAAGGATTGTTGGCATGTATTGCTGGCACTTCTTCTTTTCCTTTATGCTCGGAGAAGAATATATCTATTGAGTATGTTCAATTAGTGGAAAAAACATATCTGTGTAAAATGATTAAGAATGCATGCAAATGTATGATTATTTTCACCGGAATAGAAGTGGTAATCTGATCATTAAACATGTTGACATAATTAATTATCTTAATGTTCCATGTACTGCTTCAGATCAAACACCATCTATAGCATTGCCTAGTCAACCGAGTAATATCAATGGTGAAGCTAGTAATATCAATGCTGAAGCTAGTGTATGGCTAGACAATTATCCTGCAAATCCATATGAAGAATATGAACATGTTGGTTTAGTTGAGGATGACCAATGCTCAATATTGCAGTGCTTGTCAAAAAATTGTCTACATGTTATAATCATTGCTTATTTGTCACTAGGGGCATGATGGTCATTATAACCTCTTGCCGGAATGAGGTAACACTACGATGAGAGCAACTCTAGCAGAGCCCATAAAAACGGCAAACCCGTATAATTCCGGCAGCTTTACGGGTTATGTCTGGTTTCTAGGCCCTAGCAGCACCCGTAAACGCGGCGCAGTGTGAGAACACGACTCGGGGGGCCGAGAATCTCCCTGCAAGCCGCTATACGTAAGGGTTCCCGAGTCATTCTCATGTCACGACCCTTTCCAACCCTAGCCGCCTCCGCCTCAATCCCTGCTCCAGCTCGCGTAGCTCTGGCGAGCAATTTAGTAGCCACCTCCCTCCCCCCCCCCCCGCCGCCGCCCTCTTTCCACGATGGAGCCCAACTGCAACCCCTTCGCCTCTCCCTCTCCCCTCCCGCCACCACCGCCGTCGAGCGAGGTCGTACCTCGCATCGGCCAGCACCAGCGACACGTCGACGACTTCAACGAGCCCCAACTGCAGCGCGCCCTATGTGCGGACGAGGAGCTGTAGCAGAAGAAGCAGGAGTGGGACGCCATTGCGGCGTCCCAGTTCGTGCAAGAGGCTCCCTCCTCCAGACGCTTGTCCTCCCTCGACTCTAGCTCCGACTGAAGACAGCGCGGCGGAGAGAGAAGAACAAGGACCGGCGAAGACGACGATGCCAGGCATTTTGGCCCTAGTGTAGTAGTGCAGCGATGAATCCTGATTCATCGCCGCTTATTAATTATGTTTAATTAAAATTGTTTGTGTTCGATTTCTGCGAGCAATTGCAAGTGCTCGTTTGTATCTAATGCCACAAAAATTATAATTTACCATTCTCCAGTTTTCGTTTATGGGATGCTCTACTACGCTCCTTTCCACCACGAACACTAAAAACAGAGAAAACGCAAACCGAACAAACACCAACAAATAAGCACTAAATTTGTTTGTGTTTGGCATATGAGAACCGTAGCTTTGTCGGATGGCAAACGAGCCATTGCTGAGTTTGTTAGTGGTATAGAAGCCATTGACTCATATTTTCTCACAACATAAATACAAGCTAGGAGTTGCACTTGTTGCATTGGTACCAAAATTATAAAAGACCTATTTGTAGGGAGAAGCGAACTGGCTGTAGTCGCAATCCATGTGACCATTTTTTTTCCCCTTTTGACTTGATGTGACCATATTCTTGGATATATATTATGTTGTTTCTTTTGTGTTTTATATACAAAACTCCAAACATGGTTTTTTATGATACTCGTGCAAAGTTTACGATATTGTCACGTTAAAAGTTGTTGTACTTATATAGACGGAAACCTTTTCAAAAGGGCACTGCTGGGCGTCCTCCGGAGAATACTGGGTGAAAATCCTCCGGGTCCTCCTGTCGACACTTGTCCCAAAAAATGCTCAATCCCGCTTTTGCTCTACCAACGGTAAAAAACAGTTCATTGAAATAAGAATTTTACATTATTGTAGCAAATTATTAAAAAAACAAAATTCCTCTTTTGCTACTCTGGAGCAAAAAAACGGTTCATTGAAATAAGAAATTTGTGCTATTTTAGCAAAAAAAAAAATTGACGACATAAAAAATAAAAAAACTAACTTTGGTGGAGATATTATAGCAAACACTTTGCACTAATATAGCAAATCTTAACACCAACTGTAGCAAAAAAAAACTTCTAAAAATAATGACATAGTCGGAGACACCGCCGGAGATATTATAGCAAACATTTTGCGCTACTATAGCAAATATGGATAACAATTGTAGCAAAAAATATTTTGTGTTATTGTTACAAAAAAAATGACATCGCCGGAGATTCTCGCCGGAGACCTTGTAGCAAACAAATTATATTAGTATAGCAAAAATGGAGACCAATTGTAGCGAACAAAAAATTCTATTATAGCGCCGTAACTAAATACACAGCTCGGTTGGCCCGTGTCCTTACTGCAGCACGAGATGGGCCTTACGATACCGAAAAAGCCCAACAATAAAAATCATTAGGTGAAATGCCCTGTTACCGCTTAAGTGGGCAAAAAAAAAAAAGGCTCCACCGGAGGACGTGCTCGCGTTATCCTCCGGAGGAAACGAATCGTTTTCCTTTCCAAAATTACTCCATTTTTTCTTACTTTTTGTGAAATTCCATTTTCTCGAAGTCAAAAACAAAAAAACATCAAGTAAAAAAAAAAACAAAAAAAAAACATTATAGTAGCTCTTTTGACTCTGTGGCGACTTTTCGCACGCAATCATCACACCTGGCGGCGGCGGGCGGGTGAAGAAGCGAATCGGCGACGAAGAGGCAGTGCGGCGAGGAGGAGGCTTGCTGCCGGCGGACCAGGCGCGGGGCGTCTTCCTTTGAAAGCCACTGGCGGGGCCACCAGAGGCATCGGCCTCCAGATCGCAAGGTATCTTGACCACTCTATCACCGGAAGAACTCGAGACGAACACCGCGCCCTCCCAGGTGGCCAATCCCCCCATCCCTGTCGATTCGAAGCACCCCCTTACGCTATCAATTCTGTGCGATTATCCCATCGACTTCTTGTTATCTGTTTTTTTTTTTTTTTATCTATATCCCCAATGTTAGAGAGGCAGAACACATGGGCTCTAAATTTGTCTTATCCAAACGAAATTTCAGATGAGGTTGGTCGGCTTGACGGGCGGGATCGCTTCGGGGAAGAGCACCGTCTCCAGCCTCTTCAAGACCGCCGACGTTCCAGTCGTCGACGCGGACATCGTCGCTCGGGTAAGCACGCAGCGTCCGCAGACCCTGGTTTTAGATATTTGCTATGCATTTGCTGTTTCAGTACTAAGATTTCATCACAAGCTGACAACTACGTAGGGTAGATTAGTGCAATGTAATCATCCTGGAGTGTGCTCAGTGGAGAATTGTTTCCGTTATATTGCATTGATATTACCTGATACTTTCTTCCTGAATCTAAAGACAGTACTTGGTATTGATTTTAATCTTGTATAGTAGAGTTTTACAACATACACCAAAACTTCTCAGTTTAGCTTTATGTGGAGGGCAAAGGGAATCATATACTGGTCTAAACTGAGAAGTTTTGTTGTATGTTGTAAAACTCTGAGTATTTGTAGGGATGAATAAAACTTCTTGATTAACTATGTCAGACTATGGGACTTCATGGGATGTATGACGGTAAACACTGTCAGGTTTTAAAATGCAGTGTTTTAATGTATTATCTGCATTGGAAACCACCATCAATTGATCTTTGAGGTGATTATATGTATGCATTGTTGTCATCAACTTATCATGGATGTCTATGCGATGACAGAAATCAAAATCCTCGCATATATGGCTTTTGCTTTCATGATTTAGTAATTAGTATCTTCGGATTGCACAGCAGTCTTATCACTGTTTAGATTTATTACGTGTTATGAGATCTTACCAGACGCTGGGACGAGTGACTTCCTTGTTTTTGTTATAAACTTTATTCTGATTATGGATACATGTATTTACAGAATGTAGTGCAGAAAGGTACTGGAGGTTGGAAGAAGATTGTGAAAGCTTTCGGTGATGACATTTTGTTGGAAAACGGAGAAATTGACAGAGCTCGATTAGGTCAGATGGTTTTCTCTGACCCACAGAAACGCAAACTTCTAAACCGGTAAAACTTCTATTAGCATAAATATGTCATCCTATTTTTTCTTCCTTTGCTATCTCTAGATCTGTGATTCAGTTTCTTACATGACAATTGCTACATGATTACTGCCTTAAGAATACAATTCAACCTATTTCTGGTCTCACATTTAGTCTTGTTCTGGTTTCTTGAAAAATGTCAAAATTTAGTTGGTTATTGAATTGACATGAAGTTTTTGCATATATTTCAATATATGGTTCGTATACTCTTGTCGAAATGTGATAAGCTTTTCCATTAACAATACTAACTATGTTATTTATTTATAAAATAAAACATTGCAGCAAACATTTTATAATACGATACTGATTAGACTCTGTTGCATACTTATAATGTAACCCTATATATTAAGGATTCTTGTTTGTGAACATTATGCCTCGATCCTGACTACATTTTGGTTTCTTGTGGCTACTTTCAGTCTTCTAGCCCCGCACATTTCATTTGGTATATTTTGGGAGATACTAAAACTGTGGATGAACGGGCACACCGTTATCATTGCTGACATCCCACTCTTATTCGAGACAAAGATGGACCGATGGACAGACCCAGTGATTGTCGTATGGGTGGATCCGAAAACACAGATCGAGAGGCTCATGTCGAGAGATGTGTGCAGTGAGGAACAAGCTCAGAATAGGATCAACGCGCAGCTCTCCCTGGACTGGAAGAAATCCGAAGCCGACATAGTAATCGTGAATTCTGGCTCGCTGGATGACACCAAAGAACAGTTCCAAAAAGTGTTGAAGCAGGTGGCTGGTCCCTTGACATGGAAGGAGCGCATGATGTCGCGGGATGGCCTTGCGTCTATTGTCCTATGCACCACAGCTGGGGTTTTACTTGCTCAGAAAAATCTGCTATGATCTTTATGACATGTTTAGTATTGGACTAGGTTAATGCGTTGGAAATTGCAAAATGTCGGTTGAGAACACTAGGCCTGCACGAATATGGTCCTGTCTAGTGTTTTGGAGTCATACAGCAAGTGCTGAAATTTCGAGCAGTGATATAACTTTATCAAGTGCTTGCTTGTGTTGTCCGTGTGTCCTGAACCTTGATCGGCAAATGGATACCATAGAAAAGGGTATCGATGCGTTGATTGTTTAGAAATTTGGTTGATACTGCGAGAGAACCGCATAGAGATTCGTTCTGCAACATAAGACGCATTTTGTTTGGTTAAGACAAAATTGTGACCAACAGTTTATCTTTACTCCGTCCACTTTTATAAGTCATGGTATACACTTTAGTATTGTCTACATTCATATCAAAACGTTTAGGGAGGCTACTCTAATCTTTGTGGAAGTCGTCACTGGGTTCCAGAGCTGCACAGCTTTGTTTCCCGCGGCGTTTGTCCCTGTGTCGTCACCGCCCACGATCTGCAACTATGCCAGATATATCTTCGTATCTATACCCACTTCAAATTAGGCACGGAGAACATGGCACGAGCGTCATCTACTACTGGCGTGGTGGGGGCTACTATAAGGATAGTGATTTGTTTGCACGGTGTGTCCCATCTAAAAGGGTGTGTCCCATCTGAAAGAAAACAAGTCAAACAGTAACTGATGTAAGTGTGTCAATGGACCGAATTTCCGAATTTCTGCGCGGAGTAGTGACACGATCATAATTTCCCTATATTTTTCCATCTCATAATATATTAACTCGCTAGTAATATGTCTGTGTGTTACAATATAGTAGCAGTTTACTACCGAAGTTGCATTCCTCCATTATCTAGTTGCTAGCCATTACAGAGTTTCAGCATAAAAGATCACATGTGCCGAGAGAAACGTGGAATATTACTTCTTACCCCGTACCACTACAGCCATAGCTTTAAATTTTGAAAAGCTAATTAAGTGGATCAGCTCCTTGGAACAATTGAATCAGTTGCATGTATGTCTTCACTCATCTCCTCGGAGATGGAAGTAAGCTCCGAGAAGAAATGGAAGGAATCTGCTACATCGGTGTGCTCATCATCGCAGAAAAATGGTCTGGCAGGCACCTCCAATCCGTCGACACCACCCTCAAGCATATCTATGACATCACTCATCGTTGGACGATCGTGAGCCTTCATCTGAATGCAACAGAGCCCAACAAGACACAACTTCCTCTCCAGCTCATGCATCTCGGCTACTGCAGAAGATATCTCATCATCTCCCACTTCTTGCTTCGTTAACTGGGCATACACCCACGCCGGATAGTATGCCTGACTTGAGTTCGCTGCATTTGGGTCACAGTTCCTACGTCCTCCAGCCATCTCCAGCAGCAGCATCCCAAAGCTGTAAACATCAGATTTGCTTGATATGACGCCAAAGCTTCGGGATATCATCTCGGGAGCTATGTACCCAACAGTTCCCCGTAATACACTCAATGGCACAAAACTATTATTCTTTGGGTAAAGTTTGGCTAGACCAAAATCAGCAACTTTGGGGACAAAATTGCCATCAAGAAGAATATTGTGTGGCTTGATGTCAAAGTGTACAATTTGCATCTCACATCCTTGATGGAGGTAGTTGATCCCCCTGGCAATCCCCAAAGCAATCTCATTGAGCTTGTCCCAAGAGAAATTCTTCTCAGCGGAGAAGATGTACTTGTCGAGAGAACCTTGAGGCATGTACTCGTAGACTAGCGCCCTCCTCATTTCCTCAGAGCAAAAGCCCACTAAACGGACCACATTGACATGGTGGATCCGGCCGATTGTGGAGACCTCACTGATGAAATCTTCTCCGTTGCAACTAGAGTTACCCTCTAACATCTTGACCGCAACATGAACATTGCCCGGGAGTAGCACTCCCTTGTACACGGAGCCATAGCCTCCTTGACCCAATTTATCTCTGAAATGGGCTGTGATTGCAATGATGTCTGTGTAGACATACCTCACCGGGCCGATCATTTGTTGCATACGGAGGAACTTTTCAACTGCGTCAATTGTGATTCTTGTTTTGCAGTACTTGTGGACAAGGAAGATTAATACAACGAAGGGTGCAAGGACAAATCTGCATAGCACTTCCCAAACAAGTTGACGGACATGCATAAGTTGGACAACCACATAATGTATGTATGATTACAGGGGTGATGGTTAAAAGTAGGCAATAATCACATACCAAAAAGGAACTTGAGGACATCAACAGAATATATGAGAGAATATGGACCGCCTGTAAAGCTTAGGCACATGGTTCCATCTCCTGATATTGGTCCACAGTTATTAATTAAACAGCTTATGAATTGACTCGCATTAAGGAAAATAGCATGAAACCAGTGCATTGCTTTTGGATCAGAGACAAGATTCTTGAAGTCGCTGCAAGCCAGAATTGTCAAAAAAAAATATTTCATCAGAAGGGCATGGTTCTAGTATACATAACTATCAAAAATCCAAATTCAGAAGGCAATGGGCTCACCTTGTCGAGTACTTCAGACATTCGATTATACGCTCAACTGCCGAGGAATATTTATAATTAGGCCCAGACATAGGAAACTCAACCGAAAAACCCATCCTTATGAATTCCATGATATCATCAGAACTTGCGTTCTGTAACTCTTTCCTGGTGGGAACGAACTCATTACCAAAGGGGATCATGTCCAAACTTCGACAAGAAGGTTGGATATATCCGATTATGCACACATAGCCTGCCTGGACATAAACGTGTGAATTTTTCTCACTCAGGCAAGCAACAGGTTTGTACCAACTGTTGTTCGCTATTGCTCGAGAACAATTAATAAAGCATGCCCAAGAGGCATAAGTACGGAAATTGACAAAGCCATCTGAATCAGTTATCCCGTCCCATGGGAAAGAGTAGGAAGGAAGAGAGCAGCTGCTGTTCTTATCCAAGTTGGCGTTCACAACCCAGAAAGATGAGCTGGTGTAGTTGATGGTAGACACAAAGTATGGTGTATTGCTGATGAGAATTGTAGCCTTACTCTCGCTGCAAATCAGCTCGTGAGATTGAGAGCCACACTCAGGTGGATCACCTGGCCGGCGGAAAGGAGACCGGACATCACGGAGATGACCACACGAGAAACGCGGGCACCCATCTCCTCCCTCTACATCTGCTGCAAAAATCGAAAGAGCGAATAGGACAGTGAAGGCTTGCAAGGTAATGGGACGAAGAATTGCACCAGTGTTAGCCATGACAGCTTCGCCAATTGGTATCCAGCTCCAAGCTAAGTTGCCTCAAGAAATAAAAAAATGTGTTGGTCTTGGTACACAGAGAACGAAGGGATACTTGGAAGCCAGTCGTCGGTCGTCGGTAGCTATCACAGTACAGCAGAGCTAGATTACCGGAATTTCCAAGCAATGATATTTCTGCGGAGTACTAAATCGTGGATTGTAGCCAGTCGTCGGTCACACTCGAATCAATACAACACGGCACGGGGTTGGATGCACAATTGGAATTCGTCTACTTAATTAGCGGTCATCGCCGTGGAAGTCCACCAATCGTCCAAGGGGGTAGATGCTTCCATCGGCGACAAAAGATGTGTCCAACCTAACGACAAAGAGGTATCCTGTCTGGTTACATTAATGGCAAAGACGAACTGTTTGCTCTCAGCATCATTACCGACACCCATCAAATTCGTGACCGACATCCCTAAATTGGACCCCCTTAGAGGGTTCTGTACTGTGTCCGAGAATTTGGTGGGCGGGTGCCACAGCAACGCCCCCCAACCGGCGATCATTTTTTAAAAGTTACTAGCAAAATGCCCGTGCGTTGCAACGGGTTTAAATTTGGAAGCCAACAATAACATACCAAATTGACACTTGAAAGTATATTGGCTACACCTATTGCCGATAATTGCATATCTTGCCTTTTCAAGATCAATAGTAGATCATTCACACACTTCATTATGTATGGAGATTTATCATCTAATAACACATTTGTACCCGTGTACATGGCATAGGAAAGTATGATTTTTAATTAAATATAGAGATAAATATAAACATCCGTAAATTGCAGATTTGAAGGGCACAAATATTCCACCCTTGGTTATGTGGGGCTTAGTTAAATCATATCATCCAGCCATCCGTTTACCAAATTTAACCATCGACATTGACATAGGATAGAAAAGGGACAGGAGTTGTGATGACATTGTCCATGAGTGAAAACTGGACCCAAAAGTTCCACCTTCTGAAATAGCTTTAGAGGTTGCTTCTTGCGCAAAGAAATCCTCTTGACAATTTCAGAACTTCATTTCGAGAGGATAATGCACACACAAAAAAAGCACAAGTACAATCTATACATGCTGTCATGGGCAGTCTCAGACATTCTCATTCAAGGGATCAAGATACTGCAGAATCCGAGTTTACCTTGGACCAATCCAGTATATGCCGAATCAAGCTTAGATCAACTAAAGCTGTGCAAATATGGAAATCAAACACATATCAACTTGATAAACAATACTTTCTAACCAGTCATGGACAATACTTGGTGGATGTGAACCTTGGCGTACGACGTGATCTGCTCCCAAACTGCCCCGCACGCCGCCTGGTTGAGATTGCTATCGTTCGTTTTTGTTGGCCTTGGTGCAGGTCGTGGTGATGAAGGCGGTGGCCGGTGGGCGCTGTCGGGATGTTGGCGACAGATCCGTCTTCATCCTACCGCATCGGTCGACGAAGGTCAGGAATGCCCCAACCATGATTCCATGCGGATGAACGGCATGCCTTCCAGTGCTAGAGACGATCCGGTAGAGGCTCAGGTCTCTGCCTGCAAGGGATGGCGTAGTGGCGGTGAAAGCGGAAACACGGCGTGGAGGCGCAGGTCTCCGCCTGCTAGGGAGGGCGGCGCGCACGGAAAAGCTGAAACGCGGAGGGGACACCAGAATCACGGCGAAGCGTCTATATCCCTTCGCGGAGCCTTATTCTCTGTAGGGATACGGAATGGTGTAGGGTCCTGAGTGAGGCGGCGCGCCATGGCCGGAGTGATCGAGCGAACTGATGAGGTCTTCTTTTCCTCGGTTGACTCGGGCATGACATGGACTGCTGGTTGATTACCCAATTTGAGAGGAGTTAAAGTGAAAAAAGGGCGAGACGTACGACGGTCACTCGAAGCCGTATTATATAGTAGAGATAAAGACAAACACCTTGTGCACGCCAAACCGGCGATTAAAATTTGTAATTTCATTCAAATTTAGAAATATTTTACAAAAGTTGAATAAAATTGCAAATGCGCCGCCGCAGACCTAACCCTAACCCTAGCCTACTCGTCGTCGCTCCAGTCATCGTCGTCGTCGCTGGCGTCGAGCACAACAACTTTTCCCTTGGAGGAAGCGCCGGCGTGGCCGGAGGAGGGGCCGGCGTCGCTAGAGGAGGGACCGGCGCGGGTGGTGCGGGTGCTGGAGGTGGCTGTGGCTACGTTGTTGCAACCGCCGCAGCTCCCGGATGCATCCACCGCGATGGACTGTATCGTCGCCAGCTAACCCGGCGTCTCCTTCTCCAACGTGGCCACCGACATGGCCATGGCAGCGAGGAGACCAGGGATGTCGCCGTCCATCGGGTCGCACAACGGCGACAGGAGACTATACGGGTCGTCGACCCGCGGCTCCTTCTTGACGGTGGTGCGCGGCTGCGGCTCCGGGTGCCGTTGGCGGAGGAAAAGGCGACCACGAGGTGGAGAGCACCGGCGGGGAGGGGTGTGGCGGCATGAACCGTCATGGATGATGATCACACTCGAGTCAATACAACACGGCACGGGGTTGGATGCACAATTGGAATTCGTCTACTTAGCGGTCATCGCCGTGGAAGTCCACCAATCGTCCAAGGGGGTAGATGCTTCCATCGGCGACAAAAGATGTGTCCAACCTAACGACAAAAAGGTATCCTGTATGGTTACATTAATGGCAAAGATGAACTGTTTGCTCTCAGAGCATCATCACCGACATTGTCAAGACATCGTAGTAGAATTCATAGACGGGGGTGTCATGAGACTACCGATAGAGAAGTGGGGAGACTGATCGTATGATGAACAATGACACAGGGTTTTACCCAGGTTCGGTCCGTCGTAATTAGGCGATGTTTCTGCTCCTGCAATCTCACTATTCAGGACTAAAGCCTGGAGTAAACATAGTACATGTGAGGTTAGGTTTAGCTACTCGACAAGGATCAACCTCTCGGTGAGTTAGCTTCTAGCTTCTTGTCTATCTTTCTTATCTCCTGTCCTGCTTTATATAATAGCCGGGTTAGGGCTTACTGAAAAGGAAACCTAGAAGACTACGGTATGTGCTAACTTGGAAAGCAACGAATCCACCTTCTACTCCAAGCCGTACCACGTGGGCCGTGGTCCGAGTTCTTCTAAAATCCGGCTTCCGTGCGTCAGCTTACTGGGCCGCCCAATGGACCATGATCCATTACCATTTAGGCCACCCGGGTAATCCGGCACTTTCGAGTACCATCTGATATACCCCTAACTGGTATATATCCGATAGTAGCCCCTCGCCGTCTTTCGTTAAATTTGCATTTTTCTCGAGAAATACTGGCTTTCTGTCTTGATTCTTCTTTTCCCTTAAACCATGCTATAACGCGAAACTCGGATTTCGGAAAATCCAGCTTTTCTTCCACGAGCCTTCATGGAGAATGAACCTCTTACGTCAGCGCTTTAATCATGCTGACGTCAGGGACGTTTGGGTTTCGAGTGTGAAACCCTGAAACGTATCTCTGACATATTCTCGTGGGAAACGAGGAGATAGCAATAATCACCCGTCGATTCATTTCCCGGAATTTCCGGCGAGTGACACGCGTTGATCATCCAACGCTCAAAAGAGCCGTTAGCACGTATCATGATGGATTTCCGGCTATAAATAGCCAGTTTCATCCCCTCCGGCAAACCTTCCACTCCCCTGTCTTCAAGCCTCAAGCGCAAAGCACCCGAGCCACAGTGAGCAGAGCAAATGCCCGAGCACGCGCTCGCGACTGCGCCGTTCTCATACCTCGTCGGAGAGCACGAAGTCCTCATCGCACCGCCCGGAAATGGAGTCCCCACGTGCCTCTCTGGATCGTTCCGTCACCGCCGAGATAGACGAGATAATCAACACCATGGATCTCATGGTGGATTCGCCTCTCCGCGCCACCGGCGACGAGCCAGAGAAGACTGCCTGCAGCCAGGCCCGCGAGCATCCACCTCTCTCGGCCGCAAATCTGGCCGCGTCCTCCTCTGCGCCATCTCCGCCTCTCGCTCCCGAGACAGCGGAGGAGAAAGTTCTTCTCGTCGGAGAAGAACTTGCCGCTGCATCCGCCGCCGCCGGAGCTGAAGAAGAAGGCGAAAGTGCCGGCAATTGGAGCCGGTGTAACATTCCCCCTTCTCTTTTTCCAACAATGGAGAAGGAGGGGTTGATTATGGAAGACAAATGGCGTCACGAAGAAGAAGATTCTGAGCCTTTGCCCAAAGCCGGGGAGCGAGTTCTCCTAACCTCTCATATTACTAGAGGTATGGGACTCCCGCCTTCCGCCTTCTTTCTCGAATTTCTTGACCATTACGGTATCCAGCCCCACAACCTACCACCAAACTCTATTCTATATCTAGCCGGCTTCCAAGCCCTTTTCGAGGGGTACTTAGGAATAGCACCTAGATTAGACTTCTGGCAATACTGCTTTGGAGTGAAGCGAAACCCTACAGAGGGCGCTCTTCCGACCTGTGGGACCATGTCTTTCACCTTGCGGAGAATCAGGGAAGACTGGTTCCCGAAAATAAAAACATCAGAATCCGTCAAGTTTTGGGCGGGTTCTTTCTTTTACCACCAAGACATCTGATTTCCCGGGAAAGAAAATTGGGTTCCTCCATTCATCAATGCTGCTGATGTTCCCCAAGACAACTGGTCTGCGGAAGCAGTGCAAACTTTGCCGGACGATCTGATGAAGATCAAACGACGCATCGCCAAACTTACCTCGTCGCAACCTCCTCTTAGCGGAACCAATACAGTTTTGTGTTGGTTCGGATGTCGTATCCAGCCTCTTGCCCACCGACCTCGGCTTCTTTGCGAATACACGGGTCCGAAAGACAAGATGAGAGGAATGGAGAAGGCCGTTTACGAAAAGGGACTTCAAGGAAGCGGGTCAACCAATTGGTTGCTACTCGCGACCAGTACAAGAAAGAGCCTGGGAATGTATCACGAGCAAAACCTGGTCACCAAGGTAATTCATTTTTCTCCTTTGGGCAACTTTCTCGGATTTTTTTATCTTTCCCGGATTTTCCTGACTTAATCGGATCTTTTGCCATTTCCATAGTTTGATGATCTTACGGAAAAAGATCTCGCGGCCGACGCCGAACTCGACGAATTACATGCCAATTTTTATGGCGGTCGGAAGCGCAAGCGGCAAGTAACCGCGGAGGGAAGTGGTAAATCTTGACGGAATTCCTGTCACCACATCCAGGTAACTCTCTGGGGATTTTCATACCTTTTCCTGATTTTTTATTTCACAAGCCGTTTTGGTTTCTCGAGATATTTACTTCTCGGATTTTTCCTTCCTCCTTTCCCTTTTCAGCCTTGCTCCAGCTTCTTTGAAATCAAAGAAGCTGAAGAAGCATAAGGCTACTGTTAACAAGGGAGTGCCATCTCCAGCTGCGGCTCCTCCCACTCCAGTTACTCTTGGGAGAGAAGATCAGTCCGCAAAGCCGGAGGAATATCCCCTACCGACCAGCCAGCCTATTGCATCCAAGGTGGATGCGAAGGAAAGGGCGGGGCTAGATATGGGCGTTCCTTCTCGGATACCTGAAGAGGAGCCCATTCCTACATTCAACAAGGACTTCAAGGTAAAGGAGGAACCCTTTGATGATCTCGAATACATTCGTCCGGAAGCTGAGAAGTTCTTCGCTCCTGCTCCCCTGATCCGTCCTTGGCCGCATGGCGGACTAATTGTCCGAAATAACTTTGTATTTTCACCTCGGCAGGTCATCCAGGACGGCCTTCACCACGTTGGGATTCTTTTTGCGGAATATGCAAAAGAATTCAACGATAACTTGTCAGGTTTACAACGGATGAGTCAGGTAATATATCCAGCCCCCAAGCAATTAGTCAAATGCATGCTTTTCACTTAATGCTTTCATCCTTTTTATGCTTGTTACTAACTTAAGCCTTTTGTCTCTTTTCCGTGTTTCAGCAAACCGCTGAAAACATAAACCTGGAAGTTTTCAACAAGCTTACCACCAAGAATAAGGAGGTTAGAAACCTTCTCTCTATTCTTGATGTTAAGGAGGCGGAGCTGGAATCCTCTCAGCATCAGCTGGAAGAAACAACAGGCATAGAATTTCTCTGCTTTCAGTTTTGTGATTTTTTCTAAGTAATTTTCCGAGTTTTCTAACTCGTCAATTTTACTTGCTTTTCAGCTACTTTGGCGAAAGCCAAGCAAATTGCTGACGATGCCCGCAATGCCGAGAACCTCCGCCAGGAGAATCTGGACCTTCATAAGGAAACTATGAGGTTACAGAAAGAACTGGAGGCCAGCCAGCTGGCTGTTGGCATTGCGGAGTCCAATGCCTCCAACCAAGCTGCTAAGGAAAAGACAACTATCCGAGACTTGGAGAACGCCTTGACCCTGCGCCTGGAGGAAGGCTCCGAGATGGATAAAATTCTCGGTAAGTAATTTTAGCTTTACCGGATTTTCCATGTTTGTTAATGTTTCTCTGTTTTTTCCTCTAACACTTTGGTTATTTTTCTGAAAACAGAAGATGACCCAACTCTTACTCGGATTTAGAAAATCCGAGCCTTTGGGAAGGTATTCACCGCAATCAAGGCTGCGGGAATGTTGCTTGTTAACAAATGCCTTCCCGCAAGGACTGGGGAGTTCTCGGAAGTTGAGAAACTTTCTGGAGCTATCGTGGAGGTGGCGGAGTCCAGGGAATCTACCTTGCGCTCCGCGGCACGTGGTGGTGCGTGCATGTCTCTAGGGCTAATGCGCATGCACTACCCCTCTGTCAAGTCTTGGCGCGTGGCGTCCGACATCCCGCAAGGATACACTGAAGCCCAGCGGACCAGCATCTTTGACGAGATCAAAGGTCACGCCACCAAGATCGCCTCCATGGTGAACGTCTTGTAACATCCGAAGTATGAAAATCTCCCCCTAGAATGTTTTATTTCTTGTTAAATTATTGCTTTGCATCATGTCATCATATTCTTTGCATTTGTTTGCATTTCATTCCATTTGTTTTCTATATGATTTCCAAACAAAAATTCAAATGATTGTCCATACTTGTTATGTTACATGTTTCAAATAAGACCTACAAATAAACAAATAAATTGTTCCACTAAAATTGGAATCAAAAACTTTAAATTGGCTTAAGTGGCATTTATTCTTTTGATACCAAAATTGCTCAATTCATTTAGTTACCAAACATCAACTAAATTGAAATAATTGGAAAACAAAAGTTGGTATAATGGTGGTGTTACAAAAACGAAACTCTACAAAATTATCCCTAAAATTTTCTCTAGCTAAAACCATCTCTTCTCTCTCTTTTTCCAAATCTGCAAAAAAAAAAAAAAAACAGAAAAAGATAAAACAAAAGGAGAGGGGGAATAGGGCAGCCAGCCCATTTGGCCCAGCCCAACTTCCAAAGGCCTGGTACCCCCTCGGTTGTCTTCTACCTCCTGTACGGAGTTCATCTCCATCGACCACGTCGACAGGTACAGGGAGGATCGGCCGATCCGAGCTCCACCTCCTCCTTTTAGCTCGACCACCCCCTCCTCTGCGCCCTAATTTTTCCCTCCTCTTTCTTCCTCTCGAGCGCCGCCATCTCTCCCTCTCTTTTCTCCCTTCCTCTCTCTCTGGTTCTCTGAACACCACCGAAGGCAACCACCGCAGCCACCCCTCTCCGGCGATCACCGCGCCACCGTTGCGCCAACGGCCGTGTTAGGGCCGGGAACGGACTTCCCTCGGCCTCCCCTTCGTCCTCGACCACTCGGCAGGGGCCGGGATCAACCGAGCCGCCGCCGCCGTCCTCAACTCCGGCGACGGCCGCCCCCCACCGACTCCTTCCGCTCTCCCTCGGTGAGTCGCCACCTCCCCCTCGTTCCCTCTCCTCTCTGCCCCTCGTGGCCTCAACCACCGCACGACCACCGCCCACCGGCCACCGCGCGCCACCGCCGCAGCGGGCAGCGAGCCGCCGTCCGCGTCGAGCACGGTCATCTGTCGCTGGCAGCGACCGAACCTGAACCAAAAATTCAGTTAGCGCGACAACACACCTTATCCTCCCTCCAGCACGCTTCCCTGACAAGCATTCGCACCGCACCGCACTGGCAGTGCACCCGTGCGCTCAAGCGCGAGCACGCGGGTTCGAGTCCCGCGGGAGGCGATTTTAGCCTCCCAATTTCTTTTCCCTCACGCGCCCGCGCAGGGCCCGCGCGGCAGTGACCCTGGCGGCCACGTAGACCCCCAGCCCCGCCACCTGGGCGCCACAGTGGCGCTGGCCCCGCTGTCAGTGGCTGGGGCTGGTCACTGCGCGGTGCACTTATCTTTTCTGCCTTTTCTCTTTTAATTTTGAGTCCAGTTTCATTACAGTTTGGTCCCTGCCACTAAAACCCTAATAACTTTTATTTCACAGACCCAAATAATAAAAATAAAATATGTACACTGCACCAAATTTAATTATCTATCTATTTATAACATCTGTTTTCTGTTTTGAATAATTCAAATGCATCCAAATTTCAAATTCAAACAATTCATTTTAAATTTGATAAAATCCATAACTAAATCATACTTAACTCAAATAACACAAATAAAATATGTTTTCCATGTCAAATTAAACCACCTAACCAAATATAAATTTTGTTTCATGATTTGAATAATTAAAATTGCTTAAATAATTTAAAATTGCTAAATTCATAACTTGCTCAAATTAAATTATTTTTGAACATATAAAATATGTTTTCACACCAGAAAAACATAACCTTTTCAAATATTAACTTTGTTATCTGTTTTGAACAATTAAACTTGATGAAAACAACAAATGCTTGTGTAACTCATTAAGAAGCCAATTTTCTTAACTTGTTAAATAAAATTCCAAACTTGGCAAATTTCATTCTACTTGCATCTAATGTTGTTACCTTATTGTTTTCATCATGCATGCATCATGCTAAGCCACTTACACATGGTAATTAGTTGTAGATCATTTAATCCCACATTAAACTCATGGGCTTTCCATATGCAATCCAAATTGCATATGGGACCATTTAAACATGTTATCTTGTCAAGTATTTTTCCTTTGATGCACCAATTAAATTGACATGCATCATCCCATGATTGTGCATTATATCATGTATTGATTGTTCGTCTCTTTTCGATTGTTTGTTTGCTTCTTCTCGAATAGACGACGACGTTGAGACGGACGATCTTTACGACACCCCTTCAGAGGATTTTAGCTCAGTACCAGGCTGCTGAGTTTGCAGGCAAGTATTCACTCACATGAACCACTGTGTTCCCTTCAACCTTGGTTACCGATACTTTCCGTTGTCTATTCTGCTAGCCATATGTATCGTTGCTTGTTCTCCGAACCTATCACATGATATCCTGAACCCTGATATTGCCTCATCTCCACACCTATAACCATTGTTTGTTGCCTTAGTCCTACTAGCATGCTTAGGGTTGCTTTTGCTCGAGTCTATTGTCCGTTATCTCTTTTACCTTACTTATTTATGTTCTATGGGCTCGATGGTTAAACAATCAACCTGTTAATGCTATGGGTAATAATAAATTGATGATAAGGCACCGGCAGGAGGCCCGGCGTGGTTTTGAGGCCTGCTAGTGTCGACCCTAATTAGGAAAAGGGTCTTGTCTACTGATCCATGATGAGCGTGCTCACCGCATCCAGGTGGTGGTATGGAACCCCCCTCGGCTTGACCTGATCCGCAGTTTGTCCGAAGAGCCACACTTAGTTCGGGTGTTCCATTTGGCTCATACGCATGAATGGGTCGCTCCCATGGTTAATGATGATGATGATGACACACACATATAGGGCGAGGCCTTTATTGCCGGGGTGTTGTGTCCTGCGGGAGTTTTGCACACTTGCGCTGAGTATTCGGCTGCGTGGCTGGGACCTTATAGCTCCGTGGCTCCTAGGACAGGCTGTAGAGATGGTTCGAGTCGTGTCAAGCTAACCTGAGTTTTAGTTGGTGGCTTGAGTGTGTACGGGTACTGGAGCACACCCTGCAGGGATGAATCTTCTCGAGAAGCCGTGTTGTCCGCGGTTATGTGACGACTTGGTGAAAGTACTGGCTAACAAGTACTCAGACAACTTACACCTAACTATAATAACTTGACTAGTAATATAGATTACTTCCACCATAAGAATGATGTCACCCTAATCAACTGTGTGAGTTATCCTTGGGTTGCTTCCTTAGTAGGGGGTAACATTGGATGGGTTTGTTTGGAGTTAGTTGCAGTTGGTTACGATACGCTATCTTATCTTCTTTCTGTTAGCCGGAAGTTGTACCGTGTCTCCGTAGTTGGTTACTGCAGCCCGCTGCCTTGCTTTTGTATCACCTATTCTTTCGTTGAACCTAAAGCATTTGTACCTGGTGTTGCCGGGTACACTTTGGTGAAGTGTGAGTCTTGCTTGCCAGTACTTGTATGTACTGACCCCTTTGGGGCTGTGGTTTCCGCAGACTACGATTCCGAGGATCCCCATGGTGCCTACTACGTGGAGTACGACGAGGCTGTTGACGAGTAGATAGCGGACCCGGCAGGATCTGAGACTACGTGGATGGGCTTCGTCTTCTTTTCTTTCTCGGCCTCTTAGGCCTATTTGGATTTGTCTGTACTCAGACACATTTGAGTGCTTCCGCTGTGATGTAATGATGTTATGTTGGGACATGTGTCCTCTGGATGATTGTATTTGCTATTCTCTGCCCTAGTGAGGGCTAGTTGCAACTTATTACAATCTTTTGTGTCTTAGAGATATGTTGTGGTATCATTCCGTTTCACGCCGTTGACGTACCATGTGTGAATGGTTGAAGTACGTCAATGGTAGTATCTTGATCTCTATGAGATAGTTTACATCGACGATGCCTAAGCAGAGTTTGGTTGTCGCACATAAGTGCTGGCCTACTCGTAAGAGGACGCGGGAGCAGTTAGGCCCCGTAATCCAAGCATCTGCTATCCAGTTCGGCCAGGTGAGTATCCCCTAGAAGTCAGGGTGCGACAAATGGTATCAGAGCCTATCTGCCTGTAGGATCCCTTTTACTGGTCGCAGTTGAGTCTAGAAACTATTTTGTAGCTATATAGGAAAAATGAAACGTGAGAGTAGGAATTCTGCCATTTTATTTCTTTCCCCACCCACCCTCCCTTTTCTGGTAAGGAAGTGCAACGTTGTTTTCTCTTCTCACCTAAACTTTTAAGTTAGGATTTCACGAATCCTGGTTTCTCTAGGATGGTTATATCTACTAGACCATAGGAATGGAGGTGGTTGTGACATGATTTATCATGTCGCCTACTCACGATTGAGAAAGGAGGCGTGTAAGCCCCGGAAGCAGATCCTCTATTCCTTAAGCAGTAGATATTGATCCTTTAGAAGCCCGGATGGGTTTCTCCGTAGTACCTCGGGTGTTTGTGGTCTCCTGTTTCCCAGTTGTTGCTTCGTTATCGTCCTTCACAAATCATCTCTTTCGTTGTTAACCTCCACCCGTTTTGTTCCGGAGATTTTCTTCTTCAACACCGTATCCGTGTGGTACTCGAACCATTTATGGTGAACGTTGAGGGTAGTATATGTTTGCTCCATGATACCTTCTTACCGTCTGAAGTAATCCTTTTAAGCACTTATATTGGATTTTGTTATCCGGTTAGTGTGTTAATCTTGGTATCCTCTTCAGGATGGAAAGTGGTGACGAAGAACACACACTGCCACCCGAGATGGGGAAAGTGCTGTATCAGATGACACAAGTTATAAAGCAGATGCAGCAGAACCAAGACCTTGGGAGTAATGGCAACACCCGTGTGTCTATTCGGGAGTTCCTTGAGATCAATCCGCGCACGTTTGATACCTCCTCCGAGCCATTGAATGCTGATGACTGGCTCCGTGAAATGAACCGTACTCTTATGGTAGCTCATGTGGCTGACGAGGACCGTGTTCCTTACGTGACCTACCTTCTCCGTGGACAATCCATGTCTTGGTGGGAGAACTTTAAAGAAATGAGAGGTTCTAGTGTGGCAATCACATGGGAGGATTTCAAGCAAGCCTTCGTGCGCCATCACATTCCCGATGGGCTCATGGAGAGAATGCGTGAGGAATTCTATTCTTTCACACAAGGCAATTTGGACGTTCTCGAATACCAAAGAGAGTTCAATCGTCTGGCTCGCTACGCCGGAGATGAAATCTCCACGGAAGCGAGAAAGATGGCAAAGTTCCGCAGGGGTCTCAACCCGGAACTCAAGTATGCTCTCACCAACGTAAAGGCCAAGAATTTTGAGGACCTCGTCAACATCGCTCTAAATGAAGAGCATGGGCGCAAGTTGGTTGAGGAATCTCGTAAGAACTCTCGTGAACATGCTAATCTCTCAAAAGCTATCATGCCTCCACAAAAACGAAGAGTTTGGGTTCCATATACCACTCCAACACCGCCAATCTGCTTGCCAAGCCCGGCAGGATTTCTTGCCCTCCCTCCCACCCCAGTGGTATCTTTAGGAGGTGCTCCATCTCAGCCAAGTCCAACAACTCCTCGTTCTGCTAGTACATGCTTCAAGTGCGGTCTATCAGGACACTACTCCTACAAGTGCCCGCAGAACAAGCTACCATCACTACATATCTCTAATGTCAATCATGTGATGGTACACACTTCTTCGACTAGGCCCCGCAACAGGAACAAGTCTGTCTTGAGAACTGTGAGAGTGAACCATGTCAAGGCCCAGGGAGCAGAAGAATCTCCAGAGGTTGTAATGGGCACACTTCTTGTGAACTCGTTTCGTGCTAAAGTGTTGTTCGATTCTGGTGCTTCACACTCTTTCATCTCTCAATGCTTTGCAAACACCAGTAAAATCAACTTGGAACAATTGTCTATCCCTCTCCTAGTAAAATCACCGGGATCTAGCTGGCAAAGCAATAAAGTTAGCCAGAACATCGATATCACAATTGGAAACCTTCCATTCCAGGCATCTCTGATAGCTCTCCACTCTTCAGATATTGATGTCATTCTTGGGATGGATTGGTTGGTAGCCAACAAAGCAGTCATTGATTGTCCTGCTAAGTCTGTCAAAATCACACACCCTTCTGGCCAGATAGTCTACTTCCATGCTGAAAATCCAGTTGTTCAACTCTACACTCTCAATGCAAATCCTCTACCATCTGTTGAAACTATTCCGGTGGTTTGTGAATTCCCCGATGTCTTTCCAGAAGAATTGCCAGGAATGCCTCCTGACAGAGCAGTTGAGTTCGTGATCGAACTTGAACCAGGTACTGCTCCAATCTCTAAGCATCCATACAAGATAGCTCCTCCTGAACTGAAGTTGTTGAAGGAGCAAATCGATGTGTACATGGAGAAAGGTTACATTCAACCTAGTTCCTAGGCTTGGGGTTGCCAAACTCTGTTCGTTGCAAAGAAGGATCAAACAAAGAGACTCGTTGTTGACTATCGTCCTCTTAACGAGAAAACCATCAAAAACAAATATCCAATTCCTCGTATCGATGATCTTTTTGATCAACTTGCTGGAGCCTCAATTTTCTCCAAGCTAGACTTGAGAATGGGTTACCATCAAATAAAGATCAGAAAGGAAGATATTCCAAAGACAGCCTTCACCACTCGCTACGGTCTATATGAATACACCGTCATGTCCTTTGGCCTCACCAATGCACCGGCGACCTTCTCTCGACTCATGAATGCTGTCTTCCATGAATACCTCGACAAGTTCGTTGTGGTATATCTTGATGACATTCTTGTCTACTCAAAAATCCGAGGAAGATCATGGAGAACATCTTCGTCTCACTCTAATGAAACTTCGCGAGCATCGTCTCTATGCCAAGTTCTCCAAATGTGAGTTCTGGATTTCAGAAGTTGCTTATCTTGGTCATGTCATCTCTGCCAAGGGCATAGCCATTGATCCAGAAAAGGTTAAGGCAATTGTTGATTGGAAACCTCCTAAGACGGTGAAGCAAATAAGAAGTTTTCTTGGCTTAGCTAGCTATTGCCGTCGTTTCGTCCAAAACTTCTCCAAGATTGCCAAACCTCTCACTGATCTCACAAAGAAGGACAAGAAGTTCGTTTGGTCTCCACAGTGTGATGAAAGTTTCAATCTCCTCAAGACTAAACTCACTTCTACACCAGTTCTGGATGGCCCAGATACTACCAAACCTTTCTAGATATTCTGTGATGCTTCTCTCCAAGGTCTAGGAGCAGTTCTTATGCAAGAACGTCAAGTTGTGGCTTATGCTTCACGTCAGTTGAACGCACATGAGCTCAATTATCCCACACATGATCTTGAACTTGCAGCAGTTGTGTTTGCCCTCAAGAAATGGAGGCAATACTTGTTGGGTAATCGCACTGAAATCTTTTCCGATCATAAGAGTATGAAATAAATCTTCACTCAACCAGATCTAAACCTCAGACAAAGGAGATGGATTGAAAAGATCAAAGACTTCGATCTTACCATTTCTTACACTCCAGGCAAGGCTAATGTTATGGCCGATGCTCTCAGTCGCAAGTCGTATTGAAATAATCTCATGATCATGGAAAGCCAACCTCCTCTTCATGAAGAATTCCAGAAGCTGAACCTTGGTCTTGTTCCTCAAGGTTATCTTGCAAACTTGACAGCCAGTCCAACTCTCGAGGACAAGATTCGTTCTGAACAACTTCGTGATGCTGAGATCAAGAAGATCGCAAATAACATCAAAGCAGGCAATGTGAAGTATGAGTGCTTCTCAATTGATGACAAGGGAACTGTGTTCTTCGAAGGACGCATTGCAGTTCCTCAAATTCAAAGTCTCAAAGATGTTATTCTCAAGGAGGCTCATGAAACTCCTCTCTCCATACACCCTGGAAGTACAAAGATGTACCAGGATCTCAAGACACTGTATTGGTGGTCTGGCATGAAACGTGAAATTGCTCAATACGTTTCTGAATGCGACGTTTGTCAACGTGTCAACGCAGTTCATCAGAAAACATCCGGTCTTCTCCAACCTCTGAAAATCCCTGAGTGGAAGTGGGACATGATTGAAATGGACTTCGTCACTGGTTTTCCAAAGTCCAAGAAGGGCAACGATGAAATCTTCGTTGTTATTGATCGTCTCACTAAGGTAGCTCACTTCTTTGCTGTCAAAGAAACAATCTCAGCTAGCCAGTTAGCAGAGCTCTACACAACAAAGATTGTTCCTCTTCATGGTGTTCCATTGGAAATAAGCTCAGACAGTGGAAGCATATTCACTTCTCATTTCTGGAAGAGTTTTCAAGAAGCATTGGGCACCAAACTTCTGTTCAGCACAGCTTATCACCCTCAGTCTCAAGGGCAAGTGGAAAGAGTCAATCATATTCTCGAGGATATGCTCAGAGCATGTGGTCTCTCCTTTGGCATGAAATGGGAGGATTGTCTTCCATATGCTGAATTCTCCTACAACAACAGTTTCCAGGCAAGCCTAGGCATGGCACCATTTGAAGCACTCTATGGCCGCAGATGCAGGAGTCCAATCAATTGGTCTGGAGCTGGTGAACATTCACTCTTAGGCCCTGACATTGTTAAGGAAGCCGAAGATAAAGTTCGCATCATTCGTGACAATCTCAAGATTGCTCAGTCTCATCAGAAAAGCTACTATGACAGCAAGCACAGGGATATGGTCTATGCACCTGGTGACAAAGCATATCTCCGTGTAACTCCCCTCAGAGGCACTCATCGTTTTGGTGTCAAAGGAAAGCTAGCACCGAGATACATTGGTCCTTTTAATATTCTCTCAAGGCGTGCGGAAAATGCCTATCGTCTTGAACTTCCAGAAAAACTATCCAAGGTGCACGATGTGTTTCACGTGTCACAGCTCAAGAGGTGTTTCAAAGATCCAGATCGTGCAGTTGATCATGATTCCATTGAACTGCAAGAAGATCTCTCTTATGAGGAGCACCCTGTTCGAATTCTCGATGAGACCGAGCGTAAGACTCGCAACAAGAGCACCAAGTTCTTAAAAGTGCAGTGGTCTCATCACTCTAATAAAGAGGCAACGTGGGAGACCGAAGAGGATCTTCGCAAGAAGTATCCGGACCTTTTCACTTCTCAGTAGGAATCTCGGGGCGCGATTCCTTCAAGAGGGGGCGTTTTGTAACATCCGAAGTATGAAAATCTCCCCCTAGAATGTTTTATTTCTTGTTAAATTATTGCTTTGCATCATGTCATCATATTCTTTGCATTTGTTTGCATTTGATTCCATTTGTTTTCTATATGATTTCCAAACAAAAATTCAAATGATTGTCCATACTTGTTATGTTACATGTTTCAAATAAGACCTACAAATAAACAAATAAATTGTTCCACTAAAATTGGAATCAAAAACTTTAAATTGGCTTAAGTGGCATTTATTCTTTTGATACCAAAATTGCTCAATTCATTTAGTTACCAAACATCAACTAAATTGAAATAATTGGAAAACAAAAGTTGGTATAATGGTGTTGTTACAAAAACGAAACTCTACAAAATTATCCCTAAAATTTTCTCTAGATAAAACCATCTCTTCTCTCTTTTTCCAAATCTGCAAAAAAAAAAACAGAAAAAGATAAAACAAAAGGAGAGGGGGAATAGGGCAGCCAGCCCATTTGGGCCAGCCCAACTTCCAAAGGCCTGGTACCCCCCTCGGTTGTCTTGTACCTCCTGTACAGAGTTCATCTCCATCGACCACGTCGACAGGTACAGGGAGGATCGGCCGATCCGAGCTCCACCTCCTCCTTTTAGCTCGAGCACCCCCTCCTCTGCGCCCTAATTTTTCCCTCCTCTTTCTTCCTCTCGAGCGCCGCCATCTCTCCCTCTCTTTTCTCCCTTCCTCTCTCTCTCTGGTTCTCTGAACACCACCGAAGGCAACCACCGCAGCCACCCCTCTCCGGCGATCACCGCGCCACCGTTGCGCCAACGGCCGTGTTAGGGCCGGGAACGGAGTTCCCTCGGCCTCCCCTTCGTCCTCGACCACTCGGCAGGGGCCGGGATCAACCGAGCCGTCGCCACCGTCCTCAACTCCGGCGACGGCCGCCCCCCACCGACTCCTTCCGCTCTCCCTCGGTGAGTCGCCACCTCCCCCTCGTTCCCTCTCCTCTCTGCCCCTCGTGGCCTCACCCACCGCACGACCACCGCCCACCGGCCACCGCGGCAGCGGGCAGCGAGCCGCCGTCCGCGTCGAGCACGGTCATCTGTCGCTGGCAGCGACCGAACCTGAACCAAAAATTCAGTTAGCGCGACAACACACCTTATCCTCCCTCCAGCACGCTTCCCTGACAAGCATTCGCACCGCACCGCACTGGCAGTGCACCCGTGCGCTCAAGCGCGAGCACACGGGTTCGAGTCCCGCGGGAGGCGATTTTAGCCTCCCAATTTCTTTTCCCTCACGCGCCCGCGCTGGGCCCGCGCGGCAGTGACCCTGGCGGCCACGTAGACCCCCAGCCCCGCCACCTGGGCGCCACAGTGGCGCTGGCCCCGCTGTCAGTGGCTGGGGCTGGTCACTGCGCGGTGCACTTATCTTTTCTGCCTTTTCTCTTTTAATTTTCAGTCCAGTTTCATTACAGTTTGGTCCCTGCCACTAAAACCCTAATAACTTTTATTTCACAAACCCAAATAATAAAAATAAAATATGTACACTGCACCAAATTTAATTATCTATCTATTTATAACATATGTTTTCTGTTTTGAATAATTCAAATGCATCCAAATTTCAAATTCAAACAATTCATTTGAAATTTGATAAAATCCATAACTAATCATACTTAACTCAAATAACACAAATAAAATATGTTTTCCATGTCAAATTAAACCACCTAACCAAATATAAATTTTGTTTCATGATTTGAATAATTAAAATTGCTTAAATAATTTAAACCTTGTTTAATTCATTAAAAATTGCTAAATTCATAACTTGCTCAAATTAAATTATTTTTGAACATATAAAATATGTTTTCACACCAGAAAAACATAACCTTTTCAAATATTAACTTTGTTATCTGTTTTGAACAATTAAACTTGATGAAAACAACAAATGCTTGTGTAACTCATTAAGAAGCCAATTTTCTTAACTTGTTAAATAAAATTCCAAACTTGGCAAATTTCATTCTACTTGCATCTAATGTTGGTACCTTATTGTTTTCATCATGCATGCATCATGCTAAGCCACTTACACATGGTAATTAGTTGTATATCATTTAATCCCATATTAAACTCATGGGCTTTCCATATGCAATCCAAATTGCATATGGGACCATTTAAACATGTTATCTTGTCAAGTATTTTTCCTTTGATGCACCAATTAAATTGACATGCATCATCCCATGATTGTGCATTATATCATGTATTGATTGTTCGTCTCTTTTCGATTGTTTGTTTGCTTCTTCTCGAATAGACGACGACGTTGAGACGGACGATCTTTACGACACCCCTTCAGAGGATTTTAGCTCAGTACCAGGCTGCTGAGTTTGCAGGCAAGTATTCACTCACATGAACCACTGTGTTCCCTTCAACCTTGGTTACCGATACTTTCCGTTGTCTATTCAGCTAGCCATATGTATCGTTGCTTGTTCTCCAAACCTATCACATGATATCCTGAACCCAGATATTGCCTCATCTCCACACCTATAACCATTGTTTGTTGCCTTAGTCCTACTAGCATGCTTAGGGTTGCTTTTGCTCGAGTCTGTTTTCCGTTATCTCTTTTACCTTACTTATTTATGTTCTATGGGCTCGATGGTTAAACAATCAACCTGTTAATGCTATGGGTAATAATAAATTGATGATAAGGCACCGGCAGGAGGCCCGGCGTGGTTTTGAGGCCTGCTAGTGTCGACCCTAATTAGGAAAAGGGTCTTGTCTACTGATCCATGATGAGCGTGCTCACCGCATCCGGGTGGTGGTATGGAACCCCCCTCGGCTTGACCTGATCCGCAGTTTGTCCGAAGGGCCACACTTAGTTCGGGTGTTCCATTTGGCTCATACGCATGAATGGGTCGCTCCCATGGTTAATGATGATGATAATGACACACACATATAGGGCGAGGCCTGTATTGCCGGGGTGTTGTGTCCTGCGAGAGTTTTGCACACTTGCGCTGAGTATTCAGCTGCGTGGCTGGGACCTTATAGCTCCGTGGCTCCTAGGACAGGCTGTAGAGATGGTTCGAGTCGTGTCAAGCTAACCTGAGTTTTAGTTGGTGACTTGAGTGTGTATGGGTACTGGAGCACACCCTGCAGGGATGAATCTTCTCGAGAAGCCGTGTTGTCCGCGGTTATGTGACGACTTGGTGAAAGTACTGGCTAACAAGTACTCAGACAACTTACACCTAACTATAATAACTTGACTAGTAATATAGATTACTTCCACCATAAGAATGATGTCACCCTAATCAACTGTGTGAGTTATCCTTGGGTTGCTTCCTTAGTAGGGGGTAACATTGGATGGGTTTGTTTGGAGTTAGTTGCAGTTGGTTACGATACGCTATCTTATCTTCTTTCTGTTAGCCGGAAGTTGTACCGTGTCTCTGTAGTTGGTTACTGCAGCCCGCTGCCTTGCTTTTGTATCACCTATTCTTCCGTTGAACCTAAAACATTTGTACCTGGTGTTGCCGGGTACACTTTGGTGAAGTGTGAGTCTTGCTTGCCAGTACTTGTATGTACTGACCCCTTTGGGGCTGTGGTTTCCGCAGACTACGATTCCGAGGATCCCCATGGTGGCTACTACGTGGAGTACGACGAGGCTGTTGACGAGTAGATAGCGGACCCAGGCAGGATCCGAGACTACGTGGATGGGCTTCGTCTTCTTTTCTTTCTCGGCCTCTTAGGCCTATTTGGATTTGTCTGTACTCAGACACATTTGAGTGCTTCCGCTGTGATGTAATGATGTTATGTTGGGACATGTGTCCTATGGATGATTGTATTTGCTATTCTCTGCCCTAGTGAGGGCCAGTTGCAACTTATTTGAATCTTTTGTGTCTTAGAGATATGTTGTGGTATCATTCCGTTTCACGCCTTTGACGTACCATGTGTGAATGGTTGAAGTACGTCAATGGTAGTATCTTGATCTCTATGGGATAGTTTACATCGACGATGGCTATGCAGAGTTTGGTTGTCGCACATAAGTGCTGGCCTACTCGTAAGAGGATGCGGGAGCAGTTAGCCCCGTAATCCAAGCATCTGCTATCCAGTTCGGCCCGGTGAGTATCCCCTAGAAGTCAGGGTGCGACACGTCTCCATCTTCTACCTGGAGGAGGCAATTCCAGAAGTTCCCGAGGAGTCCAGCAGCGAAGATGACTCGGATGCCTGAAGGAGTTTTCCGGGCCCTGGGTAGATAGATAGGAAATAGTAGCATTACTGAACTTACAATGTAAACATTATTTTAATGCTTCTATTCTTTTGTATGAACAAGTACTCTGCCTTTTGTGGCAATATTATTTAAGTATTTTGAAAGTTTTTCGGGTTGTTATTCCTTTATCTTCTAAATTCTATGGTTTATATGCTTTAAATGTCCTTGGTGTTTGAAATGGCTCGATAGCATTTTAATCTTCATGCCGAGTGACTGGGTATGACCAATCAGTCTAAACTCGGATACATGGATCATACTAAAGACATTTTTACTTACTAGCTCCATTGACCCAGCATAAAAATAATCAGATAATACTTAGAGAACAGTAAGGAATTTTTATATGAAACTCGGGCACGCATGCACAATCTGAGTTTCCTTTAGCCTTTTTAAGCTGAAAATCTTTCAGTTTTTTAACGCCGAGCACGCAGGCACAATTCGGGTTAACATTGAGTATCTTGGAAGATCATTGGGAAATAGATAAGGCGGAATTATGCTTTGTACTATAATAAACAGGTAAAAACATAGAAGTGTGGATTCCGACAACTTTATTTCATGATCCCAAAGATGTTGCCATAGAAATTTAACTAAGTATAGAATGGACGTAACTGCTGGATACTCCAGGGCCTCTTTGTCTCTCCTAGTTCATCATCTATCTTTCTCTTTCTTTTGCGATTCGGCTTCTCGGGATGGTCTTCCGTATCTCGAATTTCTACAAGATAGTATGATCTATTTTTCATAGCCTTGCTAATGACGAATGGTCCTTCCCAGACTGGGGCCAATTTGTGCTTCCTTTGCTGCACCAATCTTAGCACTAAGTCACTTTCTTTAAAAGAACGATGCCTGATTTTTCGACTGTGGTAACGCCGTAAACCTTGCTGATAGATGGCGGATCTTTGAAGCACAAGCTCCCGTTCTTCTTCTAAAAGATCGACGGCATCCTGTCGTGCGCTTTCGGCATCCGAGTCATCGAAAGCCTGCACTCTTGGGCTATCATGGATTATGTCCGTTGGAATAATCGCTTCTGCACCATAAACTAGGAAAAACGGGGTTTGCCATGTTGACCTGTTTGGCGTCGTTCGAATGCTCCAAAGCACAGAGGGTAATTCTTCATCCAATGCTCCAGCTGCTCTATGAAGAGGAGATTTGAGTCTTGGGCGTATTCTTTGCAGGATTGAGCTATTCATTATTTCAATCTGTCCATTGGATTGCGGGTGTGCCACAGATGCAAGATCTAGGCGAATTCCCGTTTGTCGGCAATATTTTGCCAAATCTCCGATGGAGAAATTTGTCCCGTTGTCGGTTATTATGCTATGTGGAACGCCATATGTCATGACTATGTCAATGATGAAATTTTTGGCAGTTACACCGTCAAGCTTTTTGATGGGTTTTGCCTCCACCCACTTGGTATACTTATCCACTGCAACGAGTAGATGTGTAAGTCCACCTCTTGCAGTTTTGAGTGGTCCCGTCATATCTAGCCCCCAGACCGCAAGCGGCCATGTAATATGGATAGTTTTGAGTGCTTGAGCTGGCATATTCGTCTGCTTGGCGTAATACTGACATCCGGCACATGTATTTACTATGTGTTCGGCATCTATTTTGGCTGTTAGCCAGAAAAACCCCGCACGGAATGCTTTTTTGACTATGCTTTTTTATTGAGCATGATGTCCGCAATCTCCAACATGGATTTCTTGCAGGATTTCTCGTCCTTCTTTTGGCGAAATACATCGCAGAAAAATTCCGGTAGTACTGCGTTTATACATGCAATCATTGATTACCGTGTATCCTTTGCATCGACGCTGTATTTGTCTTTGCAAGACCTCGTGTGCTCCATCCGGATACTTCTGATCTACTAAGAAGTTTAGATATGGAATTTTCCACTCCGGGTTAACAAGCAGGACTTCGATTGACTCAGAAACCAGAGGATAGTCGACATCTCCACCTTTTATGGATGGTTCGTGCAAATGCTGGACAAACACACCTGGTGTTAGGATTTTCACTCTTTCCGATCCCATGCGGGCTAATGCATCCGCTTCCCAGTTTTCTTCCCTTTTGACGTGAAGTATTTCAAATCCTAGGAAGCAGATTGCAAACTCGTCCACCGTTCTCCGATATTCGGCCATGATGGGACTTTTGGCGTCCCATGTTTGGTTGAGCTGATGATGTACCAAATCCGAGTCACCATAGCATAAGATGCGCTTGACACCTATTTATTTTGCGATATGCAAGTCATGAAGCAAAGCTTCGTATTCTGCCACGTTATTACTGGCGTTGAAGTGTATTTGTAATACATACTCCATTGTGTCTCCTTTGGGAGATTTTAGAACTACACCAGCTCCAGCGTCTTCTTTCATCTTAGATCCGTCAAAATACATAACCCAGTATTCTGACTCCGACATTGGTGTATTTTCCCTTGCTTCTGTCCAATCGGCGACAAAATCTGCCAACACCTGGGATTTTATTACCGTCCGGGGTTGGTACTTAATGTCGAACGCAGCTAACTCGATGCCCCATTTGGCTACTCGGCCTGTTGCGTCCGTATTGTTTATTATATCCCCTAGTGGTGCCTTGCATACCACTGTATGGAATGTCCTTGGTAATGACGAAGTTTTCGAGATGCGAAAAATACGCCATATGCCAGTTTTTGATAGTGTGGGTATCTTTGTTTAGACTCGGACAAGACTTCACTTACATAATACACCAGATGTTGGTCTGGTATGCTTTGATCGTCTTTCCGCCTTTCCACAACTATTATTGCGTTAATAACCCGGTTTATAGCTGTGAGGTACAATAACATGGGTTCTTCGTCTTTTGGGGATGCCAAATCGGAGCTTTCATCAAGGTTTCTTTTAACTGGGTTAATGTTGCATCTGCTTCCTCCGTCCACATAAATTTGTCGGATTTCTTCAACAATTTGTATAATGGTAGAGCTTTGTCTCCTAGCCGGCTAATAAACCTGCTAACGGCAGCTGCAGAACCCGTCAATCTTTGTACACCTTTTACGCACGTAGGCTTTGAGATGTTTAAGATTGATTTGATCTTTTCCGAGTTTACTTCTATTCCTCTATGAGAAACGATGAAACCCAGAAGTTTTCCTGGGGGAACCCCAAATATGCACTTAATGGATTCAACTTCATCTTATAAGTGCACAGATTTTTAAAGGTTTCTTGCAAATCTTCAAGGAGCGTGTTCTTTTCCTTGGAAACGACGACAATGTCGTCTACGTAAACGTGAATATTTTTTCCAATCTGACTATGCAAGCATCGTTGCATGCAACCCTGGTAAGTTGCACCTGCGTTCTTCAGGCCAAAAGGCATGGTTATGTAGTAGTACGTTCCATACGGGGTGATGAAGGAAGTTTTAATTTGATCTGCTTCCTTCATGCGTATTTGATGATACCAGGAATAAGCGTCCAAAAAGCATAAAAGCTCAGAGCCAGCAGTGACATCTATTATTTGATCGATTCGCGGTAATGCAAATCTATCTTTTGGAGACAATTTATTCAGGCCGGTGTAATCTATACACATCCTAAGGACAATACTATCTTTATTCGGGACTAATACTGGGTTTGCAGACCATTCAGTATGTATTACTTCCCGGATAAAATCTGCTGCCAATAGTCGGATAATCTTCTTGCCAATAGACTTCCGTGTTCTTCCGTCAAATCGACGGAGACCTTGTTTGACGGGTTTGGATCTTGGAATCACCTTTAGTTGGTGCTCAACAAGTTACCTGGGTACGCCTGGCATGTCCGCTGGACACCATGCGAAGATGTCCCAGTTCTCACGGAGGAACTTGATGAGCTCGCTTTCCTATTTGTCGGTCATCCCACTTCCTACTACGACAAACTTTGTCGGATCTTTAGGATCTAGGATAACCTGTCTTGTATTCTCGGACGCTTTGAAGCTGTCTGCCGGCTTCCGGCTTTCTTTTCCTGCCGGCATCTCTGTCGGCGATACTTCTTTGGCTAGCTCCTTGAGTTCTTCCTTTGCTATCACTTTTTCTGCGCAAAGGGCGTTTTCTTTTTCCAGCTCGTTTGCCAATTCGAAGTCTCCCTTTATGGTGATTACTCCTCCTTTTGGCCCTGACATCTTCAGCTTGTTATAAATATAACATGATCTTGCCATGAATTTGGCAAAAGCTGGACGTCCGAGTATTGCGTGATAGACGCTTTCGAACGGCACAACCTCGAAGGATATTTTTTCCTGATGGAAATGATCTTTCTCTCTGAAGGTTACATCTAGGAAAATTTCTCCTAGGGGTCGTGCTTGTCTGCCAGGGATGATGCCGTGAAAACGTATATTGCTGTGATTGAGCTGGGTCTCGGAGATTCGCAGATGTTTTAGTGTATCCAAGTACATTATGTTAATGATGGATCCTCCATCCATCGGCACTCTTTTTATCCTAGTGTTTTGAACAATAGGGCTTACAACTAGAGCTTGCATGCCGGGTTCTGGGATGTCTCCGGGATGATCAGAGTGATCCTAGGTAATTTGTGTATTTGAGTATTTAAAGAATTTCGGGGTTGCAGGAACAAACGCGTTTATTTCTCGAAGTGTTCTCTTTGCCACCTTTGCTGAGGGAGTTGCTAGGAAAGTTAAATTGCATTCTTCGTCAACTCTTGGAAACTTAGGCTCGCCTTTTCGCTGTTGTTCTTGGATTTTTTCGTCAGTGTCCGATTCACTGTCTTCTTTTTCAGCTTATGGCTTTTGCTTGGAGAATTTCCTCTTGGAACTCTTCCCTTTGCTTCCGGATCCTGCACTGTCTTTCATATGCTTGTTCAGCCGGCATTGTGCGTTGGTATGGGTGGGTTTCCCAAATTGCGAGTGGTGGACACAGTTTTCCGACTTTATTCTTTCCCACTCTTCTTTGGTGTAATTAATCGGTTCTGTGCTTCGTCCTTTCCAGTTGCTCTCATTTTCTCTTCCAAAGGCTATGTTAACTTACTTGGGTTTTTGCGGTGCTTATGGAGTTGCTTTTTTCTCAGTGCAATCGCTCTTTATGGCCTGAATCAAAGTGTCGATATTGCCGCCTCTCGCTCTGATATCATCTTCGGCCGCTGCGTGCTCATTGGCGGTTGTAAGCATAGATCCGAGATCTTTGTGCTTTTTGGAACCGATCATGAACGGTACGAGTCCGGGTTTTAAGCCATTGACGAAAGCATGCATTGCTTGTACGTCAGTTACTCCAGAACAACTATTCTTCATTGCAGTCCATCTTGAGATAAAGTCCACGTATGGCTCATCTTCAAACTGGGTGCAGCGGTTTAGTTGGTTGATGCTATTCGGGCGCTTGTAGGTTCCCCGAAAATGCTGAGTAAAAACTCTAGCCATATCATCCCAGCTGTCGACAGTTCTTGACGGTAGCCCATTGATCTAATCTCTAGCTCCATCCAGTAACATAAGGGGTGGAATTTTACTGCATCTAGGTCTGTCCCATTGTTAATCTGGACGGATGTGTAATAGTCTGAGAGCCAGGTATCCGGGTTTGTGCTACCGGTGTATTTTTGATACGTTGGACCAACTTTGGTGAAGCCAGAATGCAGAGTTATCCTTCGGATCCTGTCAGTGAAACACTTAGGTCCGAAGTATAAATCATCTCTTTCCGCTCTGTCAATGTGTGCGGAGTATCTACCGGCTGAATGGACGGAAGGGGATTTGCTCCTTTCTTTTCCATTGTGGCGCGAACGCACTTTTCCGGGATTATCTCTATTTCCTCCGTTATGATTCCCTTTCGGATAAGGTGGAGTTCTACTCCTGTGTCTTTCCTTATTCCTGGGGGGCGTACGGGATCTCTCACGCCTGTGAGGTATATCGTGTCTTCCGGCTTTTTCAGCAGGGCGTCTCGGAGGCGGCATTGCTTTTCCGTCCTTCCGATTTTGCTCTTCCCGATCGCAGGGATTAATTCCATCTTTCGGCAGATGGGATCCGGTTCTGGACGATGCATCCTTGTTGTCGGGATTTTTCTTGTCCTTTCTCGGATCTGATTTCTTTTCTTTCGAGTTATTTGAATCTCCAGGTTCTTCAGGTCCAGGTGCTCCAGCGGCGCATGTAGTTATTTTGCATAGGGCGGAGTCGTCTTGCAACTTCCCTGATCGTGCTTGCCCTCGCTGTTGTTGTTGCAATGCCTTTGCTAGGAAAGCATACTCCCCTTGAAGTTTAACGCCATTGGAGTACATATCATTGTTAAGGATGGCGAACGCGGCTTCCGCATTTTCCGCTGCGGTTTTGTATATTGGTTCGCCCCTGGCATCTTTGCCGTTTACTTGCTTTTGCCAAGATGGGTTTTGAAACCGTTCTTTCGGCGGCAGTACTTCCAGTCTTGCGATTCCGGGAAACAGTGTAGGTTTAATGCCAGATCTATTCCTTCTCTCGTATTCCTCGATTTCTACCTGTTTTAACTTAATGTCAGCCTGGGTTTTCTTGGAGGTGTTCTCGAGTTCGGAATAGATGTTGTTGTTGCCTTTGGAGAGCTTGTCTCCTGGCTTCCAGCACTTCAGGGGTTTGTGTGGTCCCACTGGTGTTTGAAGTAAATCTTGTTCGTCTTGCTCCGACATTGGCGGAAAAGATATTTCCTTCGTTTTCTTCTCCGTAGGCTTAACTCCACTTCCTCCTCCTACTTCCAGGTTTTCATTGGCTGAATCAACCAATTTTTTCTTCCGGAGCTTGTACTGGAGTTTCTTGGAAGCTTTGTGCTTTTTTTGGAAGAAGGAGGTTTTTTACCAGGTTCGTCCTCTGTCAGTCTTTGACATCGGGATATGTTGGAGTGGTTTCTCCTTCTTCTCTCTCTTTCGCTGGCGGAGGCGTTCTAGGGCTTTCCTGACTGCCGGCATCCGTGTTTTCAGCCGGCTTTGCCATTAGTACTTTGTGGAATCCCTCTTGAAGAGATTTAACTTTTCTTTCGAAAGCATCCTCATCTTCATCTTCGGAATCAAAATCATCTGATCCGGGTTCCGATTCCAATCTCGCCTCTATGGAGGCTAATATGGAGTCAGCTTCCGAGTTCGTCGTCGTATTGACGGATGTCGGATCTTCCACCTCTATTGTGGGATTGTTGTTTTCTGACTCTTGCACGGGATTGTTTTCATCCGTGTTTCGGATTGCACCATACCGATAAAGTGCGTTTCAGCATTATATCGGCGATCTGAGCAAAATCCGGCGTCATAGTCGTCTTCCACTGGGTATAGGGCGGGTGGGATAAATTTGCTTCCACCACAGAATCCCATTGCTTCTGCAGTTAATCCGATAAAGATGTTTGCAGATCCAATTGGTAAAACACAGGAACTTACCAGATGATTCCGTGCTGGCATGTACGATCCGTTGTCGAGGAAGCTCCCGGCATCGTTGTCGAATTCCAAGCTTCCGACAGTTGTGGCACTGCCGATTCCGCCGAGTATCCCCGATCGAAACATAACGCCTGATGTTGCTGGCCCCACGGTGGGCGCCAACTCACTAGTAGGGAATTGCCATTCTATGGAATGGATTCTGTGGCGCACCTCTCTCTGGTGCGCCACAGAAATATTATTTTGTGGCGCACCCTGCGCGGTGCGCCACAGAAATACATATTTTTGTGGCGCATGTGGTGGACGTGCGCCACAGAAAGCGTGCGGGGCCCACACCAATCATTGGGCTGGGTGTCAGAGGCCATATTTTTATGGCGCACCCTGACGCGTGCGCCACAGAAAGGGCAACTTCTGTGGCGCACTGCACAGGTGCGCCACAGAAACACCATATTCTGTGGCGCATCCTGCCCAATGCGCCACAGAATATGTTGTTTCTGTGGCGCACCTGTGCCGTGCGCCACAGAATAGCATACAGGTGCGCCACAGAAATATGCGCACTGTGCACATAAAGGTGGCTGCCCCCTCTCTCCCCCCCCCCCCCCCCACTCACTTCATTGCAAGTGGATGTTGCTCACTCGCCCCCCCCCCTTCTCTCCACTCTATTTTTACACATTTAGTTCTCCTTTTTAGGTAGGTGAACCTATTTATTCGATGTATAATTGTTGGTGAAGTTTGGGGGGCCTAATTACCTTGCATCTATACTCCGGTGCCTCCCTCTCCCTCGCTCTTTTCGCGTGTCGGTATCGAATCTACTCGGTGAGTATAGTTGGAGGTGCATATGTCTTGTGTGGCCATCGATCGATGTGTATGGGTGTTTGTCATGCATGTGCAGGTGGACCGATCGATTGTCGCGCGTGCGGGCGCGGTGGTGTATGGATGTTTGCCGAAATGTTGATTCACTTCCATTTCGGCAAACTTTTGCACCCCATATGTCCTACTTATAGGAGAGGTCATGCCGAATTTTTCCGGCGACTATGCATGCATGTTGTGGTTCTAATTTTCTGCTCTCTATGTGTCTGTGCAGGCAACCATGGTACTAGAAATGAGCTCTGCTCGAATCGCTAGATACAAAAAAGACGCGAAGGCGGACATGATTCGGTGCAACAGGCGGCAGATAAGATGCCCGTGTCGATCATGCAAACTCGTGCGCTGGATTGACCCTGATTCCGGACAATTGGAGGAGCACCTTCTCAGACGCGGTTTCTTTGACGACCGCAACCACGTGGCACCGCCGGCAGCAAAAGTTGTGCACGAAGAGGAGGGCGAGCGAGGATATGACGGCGAACAAGATCATCATGAAGAAGGATATGTCGGCGGAGAAGATCGACATGACGATGAAGGCGAGAACACGGAGACCCCGCTAATTTCGGCCTTGCGGGACTCTCATGTTCAGGATCTGCTGCTTAAGGAGACGAGCAACGACATAGCTGCAGCTAGGGAGAAAGCCAAACTGGCGCAAATGGAGATAGACGGGGTGACTCCGTTGTTTCCTGGGTGCCGCCCCGAGGATACGCGGTTGCATGTAACGCTTGCTGCTCTGAAGATGAAGACGCAAAACAAATGGACCGACTCGAGCTTCAACAAGAACTTGAAATTCTGGCACGATCGCCTTCCCGAGGGGAACACATTGCCAAGCAGTATCAACGAGGCTAAGAAAGTCGTGTGCCCTCTTGACCTACCTCACGAAAAATTTCACGCCTGCATCAATGATTGTGTAATTTATCGGGGGGAGTACAAGGACACAATCACATGTCCGAAGTGCGGCCACGGACGATACAAGTGTGGAACCAACAACAAGAAAATTCCTCGAAAAGTGGTATGGTACTTTCCTATCACTCCCCGTCTTCAACGGTACTACGTGGACCCTAAGGAAGCAAAGCTCATGCAATGGCACGCAAAAAGGGAGAAGCCGGAAGAAGATCCGGAGAAGGGCTATATCATGACACATCCTGCAGACGCTGCCCAGTGGGAAGCATTGGACATAGCTTTCCCGAGTTTTGGGGGCGACGCGAGGAACGTCAGGCTGGGTATGAGCACCGATGGACTCAATCCGTTCGGCAACCAGAGTAGCACACATAGCAGCTGGCCCGTGTTTGTATGGCCTTACAACCTACCCCCGTGGCTGTGCACCAAGCAAAAGTACATACACTTGAGTATTCTCATCCAGGGGCCAAAACAACCAGGTGTCGACATACATTTGTATCTCGGGCTGCTGAAAGACGAGTTAGACACTTTGTGGAAGACGCCACCCGTTACGTGGGACGCGTACACTAGAGATTATTTCCATATGAGAGCCGCATTGCTGACGACGGTCACAGACTATCCTGGTTACGCGTATGTATCTGCCCAGGTCGGCCACGGATTCTGCGGCTGCGTGAAGTGCATGGACGGGACCCCGCATCTCCAGCTACCAAGGGATCCTGGGTCTTCGAAAACCGTGTACCCAGGGGCTCGAAGGTGGCTTCGCCTGGATCACCCATGGAGAAAACGCGGTGAGTTGTTCAATGGTAAAGACGAGCCCGATGGAGCCCCGCGCACGAGGAGCGGTGAAGAAATCGACGAGCTTCTGAAAAATTGGGACGAGTGCCCTTCGCCGGGAAAGAAACGACCCAAGCCAGAGCCGCTGCTGGGTGTATGGAAAGCGAGGTCTGTTTTCCACGACTTGGAGTACTGGCCGGTCCTCCACGCGCCTCATAGCCTTGATGTGATGCACATTACGAAGAACGTTACGGAGAATCTGCTTGGCACTATTTGCAATTCGGAGAAGTCCAAGGATGGGCCGAAAGCAAGATTCGATCTAAAACATTTTGGCATTAGGAAAAATCTACAGGTCCCCGATGATGATGACGATGAGGATAAGACGGAAGGTCCTCCCCGCAAAAAGGCTAAGAAGAACACCGTGGTGCTTCCCGCTGCCTGCTTCACATTGAGTCCGCCGGAGCTTGAGCAGTTTTTCAGGTGCCTCGTAGAAGTCAAACTTCCTCACGGATACTCAGGGAGTATAAGAAGATATCTGGACTTAGCGAAGAAGAGGTTCACCGGGATGAAGTCTCACGATTGTCATGTGCTCATGACGCAGATACTTCCTGTTGCGATCCGAGGGATAATGGACGAGCATGTCCGTGATACGTTGTTTGGCCTTTGCAACTTTTTCGACGTTATCACCCGGAAATCGATCGGCGTGAGGCAGCTCAAGATGCTACAGGATGAGATCGTGGTGATACTATGCGAGCTCGAGATTTACTTCCCGCCGGCATTCTGTGATATATGTGTACATCTCCTTCTCCATGTCGTTGATGACATCAGGCATCTCGGCCCGACGTTTCTACACTACATGATGCCGATGGAAAGGCAGAATGGTGTCCTGAAAGGATACGTTCGCAATAGGGCCCGTCCAGACGCAAGCATGGCCAAAGGATTTCTAACCAACGAGTGCATCTCTTTCTGCGATAATTACCTAAGCACCGAAGACGATCAGGATGTCGGTTTGTCCACCAGGACGCACCGTGGCAGACTCAACGGAGTCGGTCACCGCGAGGGCTGCCGCGACGTCCATGTCGGCATTCAAAAACGACGCGACGACTTTGATAGGGCTCACCGGGTCGCGCTACAACACTTAAAGTTGATCGAGCCTTTCGTGGAAGAGCACAAAAGCTTAATCAATCAGAATTATATTGAAATGGGCGGGCCGAGGAAGATGGGAGACGTAACCAAAGAGCACAACTCCGGCTTCACGCGTTGGTTCAAGCAAAGTCAACTGATTGAAGCACGGAGAAAAATGCCTTCTACGGAAGATGAAAAACTCATATACATCTTATCACAGGGCCCCGGGCAGAACGTAAGGACCTATCAGGGGTACGACATCTCCGGTTACAGATTCTCCACCGAGGACAAGGACATGAGTAGCGAAAATCAAAACTCAGGAGTAACTATGCTATCATATGGCGATGCCGAGACTAATGTGGAAGAAAGATACTTTGGAAAGATCGAGGAGATATGGGAGCTCAACTACTGCGGAGAGACGGTGGTGCCAATGTTCCGTGTGAGATGGGCCAAGAATGTCAAGAAAGAAGGACGGTATTTCACCACAATGGTTATACCCGATGCTAAATCGAAGAACGCATCCGCGAAAAATGAGCCATGGGTACTCGCTAGCCAAGTTGACCAATGCTTCTTCATCACCGACCCGTCAAGGCCTAGCCGTGTTGTCGTGAGGAGGGGCAAGAGGAGCATCATCGGAATGGAAGGAGACGCCAACGAGGAAGACTTCAACAAGAACGGTGATCCGAAGATCGAGGAGGAGTTCGACAAGCACTTCGACATGCCTACTACCGGTAAAGTAAGAAGGAAGACATCCCTACCTACACACGGTTGTCCGTTCACGCGAAGAAATCTCAAGGTGGCCGGTATAAAGTATCCAGTCGCCAACAAAAAGGGAAAGAGACGCTAATTAAGCTAGATCGGAACCAATCGAGACAAATTAAGAAGAATTTTTGTGTGTATATACATGCATGTGTATGTGTGTATATGTGAGACAAGCACTTCTTTCTATATATATATATATATGTGCATGTGTATGTGAGACAAGCACTTCTTTATATATGTGCATCTATGTATGTGATTTTTTTTATATATGTGCATGTATGTATGTGTATGTGATTCTTTTTTTCTTTGTAATTAAATAAAATATTAAAAAAATGTGGGGCAACCAGGATTCGAACCCATGCAATTAGACTTAAGTACCTCACAGCTAAACCAACTGGGCTAGTATAGATATCTGTTACATCCCGCGTTTCGTTTATTTTATTCATATACCGACCCAATTCTGTGGCGCACCGTAGGAAGCATGCGCCATAGAAATCTCTTGGACTCAATGACATGTGGCCCCGCCCATCGTGGCCACAGAATAGGCCAAGGACATTCTGTGGCGCACTCTTTAGACGATGCGCCATAGAATTCTTACAATTCTGTGGCGCATCCCTCTGTTGGTGCGCCACAAAATTTCTTTCCTGTCAATGACATGTGGACCCGCGCGCTTATCGTCCAACACTTAGCAAAAAAATTCCCCTTCGTGTTCGTGCTCGTGCTCGCCGCGATCGAAGAACCCGCTCCGCCTTCGTGCTCGTGCCGCCGTGGAGCAGCCATCAAGGAGGAGGAGCCGCGCCGTCGAAGAGGAGCACATCGAGGAGGAGGAGGAGCCGCGCCGTCGAAGAGGACCGCGCGCGCCGGCCGTGACCTAGGAGAGGAGGATCCGCGCCGTCGCCGTCTGCATCGACCGCCGCCGCTCGACACCGTCTTCCTCGAAGCCTTCAACCTAGGGCAGGTAAGCCCCCTCTTCACATCTAGCACCTTGCCGCAATCTCTGAGACCCCACAGACAAGAGCATCATCATAATCCTATTCACCGTGAGGATTTCTTTCGATTTCTATCATACAAGTGTGAAGTGTGCTTGTCGCAGATTTGGTTAGGGTTCAGTGCAACATTCTTCACCGTGTGTTATTTACTTGGACTCAAAACTGAATGTGAAGTGTGATGTTCAGTTTATTCTTAGTACTCTTTGGTCAGTCTACAAATCTGTGTGTTATGTGAACAAGCTAACTGGTCCATTGATGTTTTCTGATGCATGCAAAATCAAACACTAAATGCAATTGATGTAGATGACTTATCACTGACAGGGTGTGTTCCATGGCTGGACCATGACATTATGCTCCTTTCTTGCATTGGCTTAACTGTTGTACTAAATTGATTAGCCTTTTTCTTGAGTGATCTGCCTACCATAGACCAATTAGGAGGTGCTAATTATGGTTTCTTGATTGTGTATCACTCACACAATAGCAGGTTTCCTCCTATCTTTAAGCTGTGAGTATTTAGCTATGAGGAGCTGGGTGGCGATGGAAATAGGCTGGTCTCTGAAATGTGGGGCCAGGAGGTTTTTTGTGTGATTCATACAAATGTCAAGGAAATATATGTGCTTGTAGGTTTTTTGTGCAGGTTATTTCTTTTTGAGATGCCAATGTTTCGCGAGGAAGTTGATTCATTTCCTTCCGAGCGAATTTCTGGCACTCCTAGACATAGGAAAAATAGCATAGGTCATGCCAAAATTTTCTATGAATTTTATACTTAGTAGTTTCATAGGAAAATGATTTTGTGTGTGTATTGGATTTGTGTTTCAATAATAGTTTCATATGAAAATTAGCTAATAGGTTGCCTGTTAAAAAATGCTTTGCAAAAACTATCATTGGTGGCAAAAAACCTACTGCAGCTTAGGGACATTGTTTCTCTTAGCATTTGTTTCAAAAACTATCAGAAAAACAATATGCAGATCAAACACTGCAGCTTAGCTCATTCAGATGTAGATCAAACACTGCATCTGCTCCTAAATTGTAGACCTGAACTTAAAACAAGACCAACCTTTAGTAAAGAAATGGAACTTAAAACAAGACCAACACATATATTTCCACCTTGCACCACAGCCCTAGCCCAGTCAATAAACTTAGGAGGGAAATCTTTCATAGCCGGTACACTAAACATAAAATCCCAATTAATTTTATCATAGGCACTTGTCGCCGCTCCTTGCTGGCAAAGACAAGGAGGAAAGGGGGCAGGGAGCCCAGCTCGTAGATGCGCTTCTCCTTCTGGAACTCCATCCACAGCTCGATGCGGCGGCGGTAGTTGCCCGCCCGCCGGTGCTGGAAGTCGCATATTTATCCGTCCTGCATTTCAATTTAGCTAGTCATGCAATACAAGTATAAAATGACATTCAATACCAACACTAAAATTTATTTCGCTACAGCATACAATTAAGTCGCAAGTGCTTAACTTTTTTGTTTTGTTTTGACTTAAGTGTTTAACTATGCTCTGTGTATCTAGATATTTAGATATCTAATTGTTATGAGTACATCGCCGTACTTAGCATTTCTCTATTAGAGAAGGCGCTTGTTCAAAGGAGCTACTGCAACATACATAAAAAGTAAAAAATAGGAATCCAAGGAAGCGTAGAAATATAGCACTGTGCCTGTGCAATCCTATTTATCATAAACCATGTCAGAAACATATAGTAACGCACTTGACATATATAAATAATAACAGCTAAATGGATGATGTGGCTTCAGTGCTTCACTTGAATAAAACAGGCTGGAGCTTCAGCCCTTCTCATCTGCGTCCCCTATAAAACCAAGAACTAATGCAAGTGATGCCAGTCGCCAATACATTCAGTTCTGATGGCAGACATATCATAATTGCGTCCAGCAAGATAAAGCGAAATGGAAGGAATATTTTTACTGTTAAGTAGAATTTCTACAGGGGCATTGCTTGCAAATAACCCAACTGATGCAACCTCTTCAACCCAGCAGTACCCTGACATGGGTATATGTCCGAACTCCATGGTCTAACCCAATCAACCTCTTAACCACTCTACTACAATTTATAGGCGATCTATCAGCGACCTACATACAAGCAACAGTAACATGAAAAATCAAGATCCAGTATTTGCATTGCCTACCCAGCCAGGCATCAAGAAAAGCCTAAATGACCCAACCTAGAACTCACCTTACATGACGCCAAGTAACCAGGCTCGCCGCAGAACAGCCGGCAGAGAAGCAGCGTAGCTGAGGTAGGAGGGAGCAGTGACTGGGACCGTTGCCATCCCTACCCGTGCCCAAACCATGCTCGAGGCACCATTTTCCTTCGCTGTCGCAGTAGCTCAGAGTACCAGGAATCCTGCACGCACGCTCTGCTTCTCGTGGCAGTCGCGGTAGTTCAGAGTTTCAGTCAGGCATGGGACTCTGCTTCTCGTTGTAGTTGCAGCAGTTCAGAGTTTCAGTCATGCATGTGACTCTGCTTCTCTGAACAAGAACGAGGCACACTCATCTGTTCCGTATTTCACAGCAGTACACGTAACCATGTAGCAAAAATCAGAAACTCGGGGAATAAGCGGTTAGCAAGAACCTTAAGGTCGTTTACAAACAGCTGAAATGCTGAGTCAATAGATCATATGCTAGGTACTACGCTGTACACAAGAGTAGAATTACAAGAATAATCACATGACGTTGGTTACATGCTATCATGATGATGATGATGGTGTCGACGATGATCTGGTTTCCGCATTGCACTTTTCGATGATGATGACAGTTTGCTAACGAATGAAATTAGTCTTTATAATGCTCTGCTCTGTCCTTTGGCTCAGAAGTTCACAGCGACGGAATTGGAATGCAGCTTCAGTTGTAGTTGGGCCTTCTCAAGGGCACGTTCGGCTGGCTCGTGTTCCCGCTGTACTGCGCTCTCCCGAACGGGTCGCTGATCCCATCCTGCAGATGATATTAAGATTTAGCAGTTCAGTTTGCCGTGTCGAAAATATATAGGATGAAGAGAATGGTGGATCTTGTCAGTAGTAAAACACTGCATCTGCATCTTGTCAATAATATTTATAAAATGAAATGGACACCGAGTCAATACAACGTTTTTCAGAGAACACATGCAAAGAATTACTTTGATTATGGTAATGATAAGAAAATCAACAAGAATTCACATGCTCTTTCAGATTGTTGAATGAAAGGGGATGGTAACAGGGCTCTTGGGAAAAAAAACTTACAAGTTCCCATGCTTCAATGTTTCCTTGCTGGTTCTCTCGAAGAAGCTTGCACACTTTTTAAAGTTGATGGATCTGTTTGTGTGCTATGATCTAGGATTAGTGGCTTTGTCATTTCTGTTCCCCATGGTATAGGCTTCTAGAAGATGGCATTGGATGCCATTTTGGTATAGGCTTCTATATTGAATAATTTGAAATCCAACTCAAAAACTCAAATTTGAATGTTATTACAGAAACATGTCTGGCTCTTCCAAGCACGTGTCCGTGCCCGAAGCCGGTGCCGAGGAAGAGGGCTGGGAGGCCCACGCTGCAACCAGAAGTGAGCAAGAGGACGTTGATTGGGGGTCCTTGGAGGAAGAGGACCAGGATAAGAGCACCGATGGTGGTGGCACTGACCGCACGGCGGCTGGTGGTAGCGGCGACGCCGCCCCGACGACCGATAAGACGAATAAGAAGCCCCGGGCCCCAAGGAAGGATCGTAGGCCGCAAGTGCTCGCGAATGTCACCGATACAATCACCGAGGTCTCGCCGAGTGGCCTACCATTGGCGCCTCGATCTGTTACCTCAGGGTACGGCATGCAGCTAGGGTGCATCGTGCGGGAAAGCATGTCGATCAACACGACTGACCTTAGACACGACGACAACAAGGCTTTGGTCGAAATCCTTCTGAAGAAGCTTCACCAGCGATACACGTTCCCGGAGCCGTTCAACAAAATGGTGGACTCTTTAGCCATCACGAAGATGAGCACCGCGTTGAGCAGCTGGAAATCCCGGGTGAAGAAGAAGATTGAAAAAGGTAAAAGCTGGGAGGAGATCAGTCGAAAAGACCCGACGCTTCAGAAAGAAGATTTCGAGATATTTAAGGAGTACTTGAACACCGAGGAGTGTAAAAAATGGAGAAAATGGGGGCAGGATATGCGGGACCAAAACATAGGGCACCAACATCTCGGAAGCGGTGGTTACCAAGGAAAACAGCCTATTTGGGAGAAGGAGGACCGCGAGATGGAACGTCTCGGAAAAGATAACCCCTGGCACAAAATCACGGACTTACAAGTTAGGAGACTTTGTCCATCCCGGTACTTCTTAGACTGGAAGACGGGGAATTCGTGACGAAAGACGAGGACGTGAAGAAAATTTGAGAAACATTTGGTAAGGACACATATATCTCAAGTACATGTATATTGCATTGATCTAATAATTAGATAATGGCTCACCTTAATTTCCTTTTGGTCAGAAGAGAGGGAGTTGCGGAAATCTACTCGTCCGAAGGGTCGACGAGTCGGTGGGACACGCCTTTCAACAGAGCGACGAACGCATACAAGCAAAGGCCGTTGGATGCCCCCGCCGACGTCAGCTGGCCGCATCTCCGGCTTTGGGCTAAACATGAAGGTAGCCGAGTACTACTCATCAGATGCCAAGTCAAAAAAGAAGAGGAAGACGACATCGACTTAAGGATGATGAGGAGGTCGCGGAGCTGAAGAAGAAGATGGCGGCTGCTAGAGAAGAAACTGGAGGAGCAGAGAGGTGGACCCCGACAGGCTCAACCGATTAGTGGATGAGAGGCTCAAGGAAGTCATCCCCGCTGGGCTGATGGGCTAGCTTCCTGGAATGCGGGGGGTCAAATTGGACCGATCCATCTGCCCAGCTTCATCGGCAGCAACTCAAGCATGAACCAGCAAGTGCCGCCGCAACAGCTGACCCCCCAGACGCCGGCGCCACTCCTTCTGGTCACATCGCCGCCCCCTTCGGCAGCAATGCCGAAGAATGATGGGCAGGGCACCGTCGCCCTTGTCTCGACACCCGCCGAGCTAGACGCCATCACCAAGGTAACTAATTAGTTAATCGTGATCTAACTACACATTCTCAAGATGACTGTCATCTCATGATGCCTGGTATGTTGGCACAACAGGACGAACCTTGCGTACTCCTGCATCGTGTGGTGCCGGGCGGAGAGTTGGTGGATGTTGCTACCGGCACTATTATACAACCCATGCAACGCACTATGCACCACTCTCGAATGGACCAGAACGTGATGAAGGTGAAGTTGGCCAATGTAGTGCCGGAGTATCGCGACGTCCTCCCCCCCTTTCAACCTCCAGGCTGCGACGAGGACAACTTGGTACTTGGAGAGTGCACGACTTGGGTGATGCAATGGCCGAAGAGCCAGATTCGTCTTGGGGGGGGGTCTTGTGATCAAGCGCAACACCGGCGCCACATCCCCTATGGCCCCGCAGAATAAGATCGTCCGGCCCATGAAGCAAAGAGCCCTTCAGACTGCACCCAAGGCCGCCGCCCCTCAGAAGGAAACAGTACTCGTCACCACCACCACCCAGAAGGAACCGGCGGTTGTTGCCACCACAACAAGGCACAAAGTGTTGTTGGGAAATATGCCGCAACGACCGCCCAAAAGATCATCAAAAGCAGTTGTGCCTCAACCGCCGGCATCACAGCCGCCGGCATCACAGCCGCCGTCACCACCAAAGGACGTGGACAACCAGTTTGCTGGAGCCGCCGGTGTCGAAGACTATCATTACGATGACAATGTCGACATCAATGCCTACCTCAACACGGGCTACAGCCAAGATAGGTACATGCCTGATATGAATCGTGACGACGAAGCCTTCCGCAGTCACGACGATCAACCTAGACGTACTGAAGTCACGCAGCGTCTGACCTACCCGGAGGGTACAGTATTCAGCCCTGGCACACTGCATAAGACAATCGAAGGGTCGTCCCGAGCACCCGCACCCCCAGCTCCCTCACCCCCAGCTCCCGCAGCAGATCAAGCCACCGCCAGCAAGAAGATTAGGAAGAGACCTGCTAAAAAGGTCCAGCATACTAAGATCTTGGCCGACGCCGTGATACGACCCCCTAAGGATGGCTTGACCCGCTTGCATGAAGCTGGGAAACCGATACTGGGTCCGGACGAGATACATGGGGCAACTGGACCAATGCTCACATTGCAGAACATTATCGTCATGCTAGAGGGTCTCCATCTTCAAGACAAGTGTCCAAATTACCCTGTGTTCACGGTCAAGGTGCCAGAGGGCCCGGACTTCATCAACGAAGACCCCGCGGGACTGTTCTTCATAGCGTATGAGGATATCTTCAGTCTGTTTCACTCGAGACGGCTGGACTATAACTTGGTCCGCCTATACGCGCTCAATGCTCAGCTGCAGATCCAGCGAGAGTTACCCCCTAACGTTATGGTAGCGGATCCCTACTACATGCGTGATAGCCAGCTGGAGGAAGGATCAAGTACACGGACCAAGGCAGTGAAGTACCTCGAGAGCTTCATGTTGAGAAACGGTCAGAACAAGACGGACATTCTTTTGCCTGTCTTCCCCGAGTAAGTCTCGCGATCGTCTTAGCTAATGTTTTTTTTCTAGGTTTCATCCATTGCTTATCCTCGATTCAATTGCATGTGTTGAGCAGGGACACATACTGCACACTCATCGTGCTTTGCCCACAATATTCACTTGCCCAATACTTCGACTCGTCGAATGTGACGAAGAGGAAAGACTACACCAGAATAAGGGGTGTTCTCGATGAGGCTATCAATGGCTACGCCCAAAATGGAGGCACATTCGAAAAGAAACAAGAATGTATCAGGCCGGCTACTGGCAAATACGGGTTCAGGCACGTGACCGATTTCCCCTGCAGCAAGCAGCCGGCTTGGAGCACGAAAGAGGCCTTCTATGCCATCCATCACCTCAAAGGGATTGTCCGCGATGCAAACAATTTGAATCATCCTTCTAGACTCCGAGACTGGTCCAACAAAATGGCGGGGGAAATCTCACAGGAAGATCTTATACAAGATTTTCATCGCATCAAAGTCAAGTTGTCGGAGATAATCATTGAAGATGTGAACAAAAAGGGAGGGCCCTTGCACCAACCCATAGGGTTATGCCAGAGGGATATCCAGGAACGCCTAGAGCGGCAGGCTGATCGTAGGTCGTGGATGACGAAGGAGCTATATAAGCCGTTTCCGGCGCCGCTCCAGTTGAGGTATCGTTGATCGAGGTGTGCGTAGCTAGCTACTATTAGTTTGTTTAACAAAATTTGCTTAACTTATATAAGCCTAGCTACTATATTAGTTTAGCTCTAAACTTAGGCATAGCTAGCTACTATTAGTTTGCTCTAAACTTAGGCCTAGCTAGCTACTATTAGTTAGCTCTAAACTCCTAGCTAGCTACTATTAGTTTGCTCTAAATTAACTTAGGCCTAGCTAGCTTTATGTTTGTATATCTTTGATGTTTATTTTTTTGTTTCCTTAGTTGTTTTTTGCATTATACTTACTAATATGCTTTGTGTCTATCTATATAGATGACGTACTACGTGGTGTTCGAGGGTCGGGTTCCAGGAGTCTATGACGAGTGGAAGGACTGCAAAGCACAGGTCGACAAGTTCAGCGGCAACTGCTATAAAGGATACAAGACTAGACACGAGGCGGTTGCGAAGTGGAGGGACCACCAGTCGAAACAGATGAACAAGATGAACAAGATGAACAAGATGGAGGCCTCCTACAAGCTACCGTTCTTGCTCACCATCGTCGTCGTGCTTGTAGTCTATTTCATCTTAGCTTAGGCATTTGTAACTTGACAACTCGAGTAACTATGTGGTGACAATTATTGTTCGATGATGTGTTTGACAACTCGAGTAACTATGTGATCACTTTGAGCCAAATTCGATACTTTGCACTATGTATCACTATTGTGATTAAGTAACTTTGTAAAATATCAGTAATATGTTATATGTTGTCAAATATCACTGCTGTGAATAATTCCTGTATAATTCCTGTATAATTCCTGTATATTCAAACTGTATACAGCAGAAACAATTTAAATTTCGAAATATAGCAGATGTTTCTGTGGCGCACCATTGGAGAATTCTGTGGCGCACCCAATTCTGTGGCGCACCGTTAATGGATGCGCCACAGAATCCTCCATTTCTGTGGCGCACGGGCTTGGTGCGCCACAGAAATTATTTTTGTGGCGTGTGTTCTGTGGCGCACCCCTGTGGCCCCAGGGTGCGCCACAGAATAGGATTTTGGTGCGCCACAGAAGAGGGTTTCCCTACTAGTGACTGTCGAGACATCGTAGTAGAATTCATAGACGGGGGTGCTATGAGAATACCGATAGAGAAGTGGGGGGGGGGCGTGATCGTATGATGAACAATGATACAGGGTTTTACCCAGGTTTGGTACGTTGCAATTAGGCGGCGTTCTTACTCCTGCAATCTCACTATTCAGGACTAAAGCCTGGAGTAAACAGAGTACATGTGAGGTTAGGTTTAGCTACTCGACAAGGATCAAACTCTCGGCGAGTTAGCTTCTAGCTTCTTGTCTATCTTTCTTATCTCCCGTCCGGCTTTATATAATAGCCGGGTTAGGGCATACAGAAAAGTAAACCTAGAAGACTACGGTATGTGCTAACTTGGAAAGCAAGGAATCCGCCTTCTACTCCAAGCCGTACCACGTGGGTCGTGGTCCGAGTTCTTCTAGAATCCGGCTTCCGTGCGTCCGCTTACAGGGCCGCCCAATGGACCATGATCCATTACCATTTAGGCCACCCGGGTAATCCGGCACTTTAGAGTACCATCTGATATACCCCTAATTGGTATATATCCGAGACACCCATCAAATTCGTGTCCGGCACCCCCAAATTGGATCCCCTTAGAGAGTCTTGTACCTGTGTCTGAGAATTTGGTGGGCGGGTTGTGACGCCCCGAGATCGGGCACTATGCAGATTTCAGCATTTCCGCCAAAATCCACATAATAACCGATTCCAGGTTGCCACTTGTGATAACATTACAACAGTTCACGAATAATCCACAACAACAACAGAGGAGGTATATACAAGACGACTCAAACGAGTCAAGGATACAACTGATACAATACAAAGATCCAAATAACAGCGGAAAAAGCAACACAGTGTCCGACTACGGACAAGATACAAATTGGACTAAGAGTCCTGAAGATAACCGATGGTGTCCAATCCCTACCCAGGCCAAGCCGGAGGGATTCCCAAGCTAACGTCGTCAGACTTCAAACCTCTTGACTGCAATGTGGAATATGCAGCCACGAAATGGATTCGTGGGTCAGTACTATTAAGTACTGGCAAGTGGATAAACCATACTCACAAGATACCAGCTTAACTAATCATCACAAGATACAAATACTTTGGGTACAACGGAAAGAGAAGGGGGTAGTGCAAAGAAGCGGCAGCGGGCAGCAGCAACAACTAGAGAGACACGCTACAACTCCCGACTATTAGAGAGGGATAAGTTAGCGCGACAAAACCAACTATAACTACTCACCAAACAATACCCATCCAGTGTTACCCCCTACTAAGGAAGCAATCCAAGGAAACTCACACGGTTGATTAAGGTGACATTTATTTTTATGGTGGAGGTAATCTATATTACTAGTCAAGTTATCATCGTTAAGTGTAAGTTGTCTGAGTACTTGTTAGCCAGCACTTTCACCAAGTCATCCATAACCGCGGACAACACGGCTTCTCGAGAGGATTAACCCTGCATGGATGCACCAATTTGGCCATACACGTAAGAATGACCCACCAGATGGAAATGCACTTCCACCAAGCGAGGCACTCAACACAACCCAACTCTTTTTCGCATCAAGCCCAAAGAACCACGTGCAATTGAGCGCACGGCTAATCAATCCCCACGAAGAAAAGGGGACCCTCATAGCACTCTAAGAACGTGTCTCCCTAAATGCCGACTACAAAAGTTCCACCCTGGCGCCAAGGGTTCGCACCTGCATATGCATGCGGCAAATGGAAAACCCGAACTAAGTGTGGCGATTTGGACGAGATGCGAATCGAATCAAAGTTGCGGGGGGCGCCCATACTCGCTTCCCACATGCGGTTAGTGCGCTCATCATGGATCGGAGGACAAGACCCTTTTCCTAATTAAGTTCGACACTAGCAGGCCTCAAAACCACGCCGGGCCTTATCATCAAATTATTATTATCCCAAACATTAACATGTTGTTGATTAAGTTGAAACTCAGCTATGAAACTAGGCAGGTGATAGAACAAAGGACAACAGGACTAGAGCGCAAACAAACCTAAGCATGCTAGTACGACACAGGCCAACAAACAACAGGGTTATAGGTGTGGAGGTAAGGCAATATCGTGGCAGCAGGGTAAACATGTGATGGGATCGGAACACAAGCATCGAAAATACTAGGCTAGCATAAAGACAACGGAAAGAATGGGTAACAAGTGAGGAAAGGCAACATAGGTAGCAAGTGAGTATACTTGCCTGAGATCCAGCAAGTAGAGGTACATCCGTAGAACTTGTCGGTGCTCACATAATCTCAACGTCCTATCCGCGAAGAAGCAAAAGCTAAAAGAAACACCGGGTGCAACAATTACTACTACGGTAAAAGATCCAGCATGATCCTAATTTTATATGCATGACATGCGAGATGCAACGTAGAAATGCAATTTAGACAATTTAATCGGAACCTGAGTCCAGAAAAATAATTATGGTTCAAGTTGTTTATCTAACCATCATATTAAATGTTGATTAACATGCAAAATAGTAAGTACGTGCGCTAAACAATATTAAATGGAATAGGGCAATATTTAGTTAATACCCCAACACATTCCATATGTTGTTATTTAGTTGACATGTATAACACAGGCTAAAATGCACAACACAAGATGTAAACATGAGCATGGATGGCATATTCATATTCCTTGCACTTTTCTGGTTGGAAAACATATTTTACACATTAAATTTGAATTTAATTTGAATTAGTTCTGATTTATGCAATTTTAAATGAAGTAAATAAAGTACAGAAAATTGCACAAATTTTAATTGGTCAAAACATTAAACAAATTGCATATTTGGAAAATTCAGGAAATTTTGAGTAGAATACATATTTTATTTATTAAATTTGGATTTGAAATTCAAAAGATATGTGGGTTTGAATTTTAGGGGCTAAACTGCAGTTTTTAAAAGTTCAGAAGAATTTCCAAGGCCCGATTGTGATTTGGACAGTGCGTGGAGGGGCTGTGGTGCAAAACAGAGGAAGTACAGGGGGCTCGGTGCAAAAGTGCCAGATCCAGATCTAGATCTGAACTTTTCTAACCGGAGAGGATCCCAGCCACTGCCGCTGGCAGGCGGGCCCGATGCCACACGGCAGCTGACGAGGCGCGGGTGGAGAGCTGCGTGGCATCTAGGGTCACCGACGGGTGGGACCGGCTCCCGCGCGGAAAAACGAGAAAAAGGTGGAGGCAATGCGTCACGAGGGATTCGAACCAGCGATCTCACGGTGGAAACCAAGGAACGGTACCAGTGTGGTGTGCGTCCGTCAGTTTTAACGTACGGCTGTGTATGAAGATCAAATGTACTGCTTGGATTTTTAGCTCACGAAACAGAAGCCCCAAATCTGCAGGTTGCAGATCGGAACACCACGTACGGGAACAAACCGGCGGCGGCCATCGCGGGACGGCGACAACATGACCGTGTTGGGTGTGCAACCAGGGGTTTTCCCGTGGGGTTCTATGTGCATAGGCGCAGAGGGATAGCAAGGCCGTGCGCGAGCTCGAGGTACCCGCCTCCACGCATGGCGGACGAAGGTGTCCAAGACATGTACACGGTGACGCTCGATGGCGACACCCAGAGCATGAGAGAGCCGAAGAAAGTGTCCAGGAGGACGAGAATCTCACCATGGTTCTCCTAGCGCGGTGGAAGATCTTGGCGTGGACGACGGCGACGGAGATTCAAGGAAGAAGAGGATGGCCTTCGCAGCGACATGCTCGTGGCCAGCGAGGAAGACGACCATGGCGGGGACGAACTGGGCTGCCTCGGATCCTGTTCTGCAGCGTAGGAGTCGTGGACGATGAGGCGGTTCGATTCCCACGCTCAACTCTGCTTGAGGGGGTCCATGGCGGCGGGGCGACAACGAAGTACTCCGGTGTTGCTCCAGGGTACAGAGAAATTCAGAGAAATACAGAAAGAGAGAGGGAAACGCGAATGAGGAGGAGGGGAAGAGTGGCGGCGCTAGGGGAGAGGAGAAAGGCTAGGGTTTCTCAGCGGATCTCAGGAGGAGGGGTAGATAAGTAGGAGGGATGGAGGGGACCATGGCGTGGTGGTGGTTCGATGGTGAAAGGGACAGGTGGAACGCCTCCTGCGTGATCATCCGTACGAAGGAGAAGGGGAGGTGGGCTGGAGGCTGGGTTTTTGGTGTGGGTGGGCTTGGACCAGTTCGGTTGGGCCTTGGCTGTTCTCCCACTCCAAACATTTTTTTTTCTTTCATTTCGTTATTTTCAGAAAAACAAAAGAAAGGGTTTGGGGGATAATAGAGAGGTCACACCAAAATTAGTTATTGAACTTTTGCGATTAAAATTTTATTAAGAGGTTATATGGATTCAAATGAGATGCAATGCAATGCATGATGACATGATGCGAAAAAGAAAGCAAACAAACAATTCTATTTGGGGGGGAAACCCCGGGTGTTACACGGGTGCCACAGGGATGCCCCAACCGGGATCATTTTTTATAAGTTATGAAGACAAACACCTTGTGCACGCCAAACCGACGATTAAAATTTGTAATTTCATTCAAATTTAGAAATATTTTACATAATTTGAATAAAATTGTAAATGCGCCGCCGCAGACCTAACCCTAACCCTAGCCTACTCGTCGTCGCTCCAGTCGTCGTCGTCGTCGCTGGCGTCGAGCAAGACGACATTCCCCTTGGAGGAAGCGTCGGCGTGGCTGGAGGAGGGGCCGGCGTGGATAGAGGAGGGGCCGGCGCGGGTGGTGCGGGTGCTGGAGATGGCCGTGGCTACGCTGTTGCAACCGCCGCAGCTCCCAGATGCATCCATAGCGGTGGACTGTATCTTCGCCAGCCAACCCGGCGTCTCCTTCTCCAACGTGGCCACCGACATGGCCATGGCAGCGAGGAGACCATGGATGTCTCCGTCCATCGGGTCGCACGACGGCGACGGGAGACTATACGGGTCGTCGACATGCGGCTCCTCCTTGACAGTGGTGCGCGACTGCGGCTCCGGGCGCCGTTGGTGGAGGAAAAGGCGACCCCGAGGTGGCGAGCGCCGGCGGGGAGGGGTGCGGCGGCATGAACCGTCATGGATTATGATGCCTGGGGCTCCCCACGTCTGCTCGATGGGGGCCGGAGCGGGAGGACGTTCACCGTCGCGGCACTAGGAGGAGCATCCCCCATAGAGGAACCAACCTAATGAGGAGGAACATGAGCAGCAACAACAGCTTTCTTCCTCTGGATGCACAACTTCTTGAAGGAATGGTCTTGCATAGACAGTTCACGGAAATCCCTCTTCATTTTATGTTTGATCAACATCATGATGAATGGTCCATATGGGATAGTGTTCCCACCAATCATCGCATTGCGGAGCTCGTGGAAGATAATGTCCATGACATCCACGGTGTATGAAGCAGTAGGGTCCTTGTCCTCCATGCATTGCTTTGCCAGAATCAGGAGGTTGCAAAGCGGACTAGTGAGAGCATCATTGTTGCCACCACTAGGAACCAGAAAAGCCCGGAATAAGCAAACCGGCTAATCATAGAACGAGAGGAGCCCTTCCAACTCGCCAACAGGGTATCCAGGAGCATGCATCTCAGCCATAAACTTCTCTCGTTGGGGTCTATCAATATCATGCATATGGTGACCAGGTGGAGGATGGGAGCCATAACTATAGCCAAGTACCTTAGCCAGCTTGAAGAACTCAGCCTCACATGGAGTGGTCTGAGTCATCCACTTCAAACTGCACACAACACCAGAATCAAACGTCGGGGTAGACATGAACTGAACCACAAGGTCGGTGTTGTAAGCGCAGCGAGTCTCCATGAGCTTCACAAGACCAAACCTCTCAATGATACTAGCAGCATCAGCAAATACCTCCTTATCCTTGATGAACTGGAACTTAGTGGGACTCATTTGACGGATAGGAAACTGGTAGTCGGAGTAGATGTCCGCAGAGATATAGGACTGCTCCGCACACCACAAGCGAGCATCATCAAACTCAAAGTCCCTCAGGGTGGTATACCGATCCTTCTGACGAATCTGAGCAAACTCCTTAGTCGTCACATCAAACTTGTAATTCTTTCCTACTTCCTTGCCTTTCTTCTTTCTTGATGGCTTCGTGGCAATGGACTTGGCCTTCCCCTTGGCAACGACCTTCCTCGAAGGCCGAGAATCACTAGGGTCCTCATCACTAGTGTCCTTGTAGGAAGGACGCTTGCGAGTGCTCAACTTGTCTACCTGAGAACCACCTGTGAAAGAAGCACATAGACGGGAGCAAAGGGGTAAGTGCACAGAAGTCATCAATGGAGGAATCATACTATCAAAACGATAGGGGAGCAACCACAAAATGATAAAGTATCAGTTCTAGATAGAAGCAAAACAGTGCTGAAAAAATTCGGGACAGAACTCAACCGGATATTCCGGTTCAGTATTGAACCGGATATTCCGGATGCACGATTCCAGCACCGGATTGATCCTTTCCTAGAGTCAAACACTAGATTGGTGATACGGGGTGCTAACCTATTGTCTCTAGCATGCATAAGATACCCTAGGAAACATCCACTACCAAGCATTGACAAGAAAAACAAGAATCCATGGAGGGGTAGGGTTATGGCACCAAGATTTAAAGAGATTGAAAATTACCCGCGTCCATGGATGAAACTGCTTTGATGGGAATGATCCCAAGGAGATGGAGAACAAGATCCAACATATAACTTGTAGATCACGTGGAGGAAGTGGCCCGGGAGGCCAAGAATCGGAGATGCGGCGATTTGGTGAAGATGAGGACTTGGGGAAGAAAGGCAGTAACTGCCTCTCCATCCCGTGCTCCCTCATATCTGAGGAGATTTGCCGGATCGGATATTCCGGTTCAAGTTTGAACCGGATATTCCGGGTCCACCTGGATATTCCAGTACAGAACTGTACCGGATATTCCGGCTTCCTTTTGATTCGAAACTTCCTAGTTTCAATGGAGCGAGAAATGTGCTAGATAGAGTTTGGTTTTTAGGTTAGATGGGCTTAGGATCGAAACACCAAACTTACAGTAGTATTGTCCCACTTAACACCAAGAAATGAACAAATATAACCAAATGTGTGAGATTTTCCTACACAGACACTTAGCACGGGAAACACGAGAAATGCAATGAAAATCAAATAACCCCAACTAAGATCCAACTCTTCACTAAGAAGAGGTTGGTGGCCTAATCCACTATGTAAGAGATCATGTATGCAACCGCGAAGATATATCTTGAGTGCATTGCCAATTCTCGACATTGAAGCTCACAATTCAACATTAGAAAAAAAGAGGTTACAATGAATTTTTTTGCTTTGGGCATAATGGGGGGAGAGAGAACCCAACATGTTAGGATAACACTCCCCCTATGTCCATGCCTACACCTAAACCAAAATACGTCTCATCTATAGGGGCGTGTGCAATGTCCTCAAGTCAAACTCCTAGAATCAATGATATTTAGCTCATTCCTCAAGAACATAAATCTTGCATCATCGAGTGGCTTCATGAAGATGTCCGCGATATTTTCCTTTCCGGGGACATATGCTAACTAAATATCACCTCTTGCCACATGGTCCCGGATGAAATGATGACGAATCTCAATATGCTTCGTCCTTGTGTGTTGCACGGGGTTGTAGGCGATCTTGATGGCACTTTCATTATCACACATGAGAGGCACCTTATCAAAATGAACATCGTACTCTTTGAGAGTTTGCCTCATCCATAGCAATTGGGTGCAAGCACTTGCGGCCTCCACGTACTCGGCTTCAGCGGTGGAAAGAGATATGCAATTTTGCTTCTTGGAAGACCAACTTACCAATGACCTACCAAGAAATTGGCAAGCTGTATAAGTAGACTTTCTACCATCTTGATCACCGGCCCAATCGGAATCCGTGTAGCCCTTGAGAGAGAATTGTGCCCCCTTTGGGTACCACAAACGAAACCTTGAGATATGAACCAAAGAAAAATCCTATGGACTGCCACTAAGTGGCTTTCCTTAGGAGCCGATTGATACCTTGCACACACACCTACACAAAACGATATCGGGCTTAGATGCACAAAGATAAAGTAAAGAACCAATCATAGAATGATACAACTTTTGGTCTACATCTTTACCATCCGGATTGCGCTTGAGGTGGCACTTGACTTGCATAGGAGATGGCTTCTCTTTTGCACCTTGGAAATTAAACCTCTTGAGCATGTCTTGGGTATACTTAACTTGAGAAAGAAAAGTCTCACGAGTCAATTGCTTGATCTCAAAGCCAAGGAAGAATTTAAGTTCTCCCATCATGGACATCTCAAACCTGTCAGTCAAAAGTTTTGAGAACTCATTATTGAAAGCTTGGTTATTTTAGCCAAAGATAATATCGTATACATAGAGTTGGCATATGAAAAGCTCTCCTTTTACTCTCTTTGTGAAGAGAGTGGGGTCGATCTTCCCAACTTCAAACCCACGGTCATCCAATAACTCTCTAACATTCTCATACCATGCACGTGGTGCTTATTTAAGTTCATAGAGCGCCTTATCGAGCTTGTAGACATGGTTAGGGAAGTTGGGTTCTCGAACCCCGGAGGTTGCTTAACATATACCTCCTCTTTGAGTGGACCATTCAAGAAAGCACTTTTGACATCCATATGTTGCAACTTGAAATTATAAGAACATGCATATGCAAGAAGGATACGGATGGACTCAAGGCGAGCCACGGGAGCATAGGTTTCATCAAGGTCAATATCTTCCACTTGAGTGTAACCTTGAGCTACCAATCTTGCCTTGTTTCTAATGACAATGCCATGCTCATCTTGCTTGTTTTTCAATATCCACTTAGTGTCAATAACATTGTGGTAATCTTTGAGCTTCTCAGCTAGTCTCCAAACCTTGTTTCACTCAAAGTTATTGAGCTCATCATGCATAGCTTCAACCCAATCGGGGTCCTCTAGATAATGCAACTATGGTGAATTTATCTATATGACAAGAATAAGCACAAACACGATACAAGTAAAAGTAAAGGAGGAAGGGAACGAGGTAACCGATACAAAGCACGCGGAGACACGATGTAATTCCGAGTCCTTCTTGTTAAGGGAGTATGTCTCGTTGGAGGGGCACAAAGTCCTTACCCTATTCTCCGATGAACCCTCCACAAAGTCCTAGTCCACCTTCCACTATTGATCCCCTTTTTGGCGGGAATCAAATCCTTTAGAAACAAGTTTCGGGCACACACCCACAACCAAATTGCGGTCTCCCAACTCCAAGAATCACCAAGTGTAGCAAGATTTCTAGGTTCTCCATAAATGGAAACCCTAGACTCAAATCCCTAAAGTGAATGAGGGGGGAAATGAAGAACGTCTAGGTGAAGATGTAGATCGGGGCCTTCTCCTTCAGTCCTCCAAAGATCACCAAGTTTGGTGGGAGGGATTGGGACTAATTGAGGATTTGGTGAGCTCAATAAATGCTATTCAATGCAATGGACGAACTAGAGCTCAAGGAGGAAGAGGAAGGGTATTTATACCCCCTCCTCAAATCTAGCCGTTTCAACAAAGAAAAACGTGTACCGGAATATCCGGTCCAAACTTGGACTGGAATATCCGGTTGACTCTTTTCCTCAGATCCAAGTCAAATGCGTTGACTCCAAACGGATTATCCGATAGGGGATAAGTAATACGGTACCAATAATCCGCCTCGATTCTGTCCCCATCGGGCTCCTCAACCGTATTATTCGGTTGACTTGGAATAATCCAGTACGAATAATCCGGTTCACTACTGTAACTTCAATCTTCAGTCCTTAGCTAATTTTGAGCCAAAACTACAACAACCGGAATATCTGGTTCCTTCTGAGTAATCCGGTACAAATATTCCGGCTCATATCTGTCCCAAACTGGAAAGAAACCATCTTAACCGGAATATCCGGTTTCCCTGAATAATCTGGTTAGAATAATCCGGCTCCTACTGGCCCAAATCTCAATGGCCAATCTTCACCGATCTTTTTGGTGATCGATGCGGATGTTATAACACATGCACACTCAACACCTCTATAAATAATGTACTTAGTATTGTTAACTAACACACAAAACAACGGGAAACCGAAATGCACTTTCAGGGAGGACCTAGTAGCATCCGGGATGTGGTGGCCGGTGGGCCGCCGTGGAGGGAGACGCTTACTATGTTGGGGGCATGAAATTGATGCTGACTTCTACTACATCGACATGGGGGGCATCAAGCTATCCTTGCCGGAGTTCACGACCGTTGTGACTGTGCTCCCAGACCCAGCCCGCTCCCTGTCTGTGGTGATCTCTATGGAGTCCATCCGCGCGGTGTTCCTTTTGCTAGATCTGGAGGCTTCGTGGGTGGTGATGCAGCTCTCCGTGTCTAAGTTTGCGGTGGAGTTCCGATCACTGGGCCTGCTTAAGGCTCTGGCATGGGGGGCTAGACCACTCTACCGGGCTGCAACGTCAAGGTCTCCATTGAGCGCACCTCCATCGACCCAGACTCGCTTTCTCCTCTCGCCCCTGTCTGGATTCGGATCCATGCATGGGATCCCGCCGGAGGCGAAGACCATCTCCATCGTCGGTCAAATCTCTCAGGCAGTGGGCCGCCTTGTAGAGGTAGACGAGGCCTCTCTCCCGGGACATGGTCCGGTCCGCCTGTGCATGATGGTCCCCGATGTCTCCAAGCTAGAGGGTCCCCGGCCTCCTTTCTACTTTGACGGGGTGGAGAAGCCCCTCTCTGTCGAGGTGGAGGCGGATGGGACCAGCCAAGGGTCTCCTCCCCTTCCTCTCGTCGTTCCCCGACTTCTCACCACAACTCTTCCGAAGATGATGATGACTCTTTGGGCGACGACTCTGACTCGGGTCCCCACGGACGTGACCCCGGCTCCCGTGATGTCGGCTTCTGTGCCAGGGGGCCACTCCGCCGACTGGGGAGGTGGTCCTGTCTGATGCTGTGACTCGGAAATCTTCGCCCGTATCTTCTCTACCAGCCCCAGCCTCCCTGTCCAGGAGTGCGCCGACGAAGTTGGCGCTAGTGGATGTGTCACGCCAGGTCTCACAGCTGTCGTTGGGTCTCTCGCTCTTGCAGTACGGGTCCAACCTGTGCGTGGGACCGGGCTCCCTTGACCTTGCGAGCCTCGTGTCCGACGCTCTCCACGGTGTGCCTTCTCCTTAGTCTGGTTTGGAGGCGGCTGACTCTTGTGGCGTGAGTATGGAGGTGGCTGCTTCGGATTCGCTGCGCTCTCCGGGTGTGGTCTGTTACACCCATTCGCCAGAGACTCCTCCTACTCCGCCACAGGGGTCGGCGCTCGTGTGCCAACTACGTCGGCTCTAGACTCTCGTGCCATGGGCGTGGTCATCTCTGACACTCATGCGCCTGGGGTAACGACTCGTCGATGTGCTCGGCTGGCTTGCGCACGGGCTAGGTCGAGTTCGAAGGTCGTTGAGCTGGCGATGATCGAGGTGGCTTTCCGCCAATAGGCGATCCACTATCTTGAGCCTGGTACGTCTCATCCCTCCTCCGCCACCCCTGCCTCTTCTGGAAAAGGTTGCGACTGATTGTGGTGTGATCTTGCGAAGGGGAATGTGGCCCCAGGGTTGCACAGATTGAAGCCATTAGGACTAAGGAGATTTGCAAGGGGTCTTTGGCGGCAGCTCGAGCTTAGGCGGAGTGCGAGCAACTAGCACACTCGACGTCTGGTGGACCAATACGGATAACACCGAGGTCCGGCAATGACGGTTCTCCTGTGCCATTGGAATCGGCTACCCCCGAGTGCCCCCCCCCAACGAAAGTGGGGGCGGCCCCCTAAGGCGACGTCTAGGGTCTCGACCAATGGTAGGGCCCCCCTCGGTCTCCCCTATGGGGACCAACCCCGATCAGGTGTCCCAAATGAGTGTGTCCATATTTATTTGGAACTTGAGGGGGTTCGGGGCGGATGGCTACTATATCCGGCTTTCCGATTATATGCGGCAGGAAAATGTGGACATTTTGGGTTTGCAAGAAACGATTAGGAAAGACTTATCCATCGCTGAGCTAAAGAGGCTGAGTCGCCACAAATTCGCCTAGCACTGGCTCCTGGCGTCGGGTCACTCAGGAGGGATCCTCCTCGGTGCTAAGGAGGATACCTTTCAGGTAGATGATATGGACTGTGGGGAGTTCTTTGTGATCATGTCGCTCACCCATAGACGATCTAACCTCCGTTGGAGGTGATTATTGTATATGGCCCTATGGACCATAGGAGGTCCGTTGAGTTCCTGGCCGAGCTTACGTTGAAAGTGGAGCGTAGTCCCATTCCCGTGGTGGTGTCGGGGGACTTTAACCTTATCCGCTCCCCCGAGGACAAAAGCTCGGATAATGTGGATCTTCCTAGGATAGGGAAGTTCAATGACTTCATTCCGGACCTTGCATTGCGGGAAAATGATCGGGTAGGAGCCTGATATACATGGAGGAATAACCACGCGGATCCTATACGGAGTGCCCTAGAGCGCGTCCTAGTCTTGGTCCAGTGGGAAGTTGCATTCCCACTATGCTCCTTGCGGTCTCTCACCCGAGTGGGCTCGATCATACCCCCCCACTTATTTTCTTCTAGAGGGGGTAGGTCCAAGGCCTAGCCGGTTCCACTTCGAGGACTTCTGATTCGATCAGCCAGGGTTTGTGGAAGCGGTGGGCCTAAAATGGACAGAGGCTGTCCTGTCCCCCACACGTTTATAATGCGGTGGACGTTTTACATCATTGTGCAAAGATGGTCCGCCAATTTATGCGAGGTGGGGGGCGAACGTGGGGGCGGATATCCGGAGACACAAAGCATCGCTCTTTTTGCCGATTTAGGCGCTTGATGCTACGTCGGATTTGGTGGGTCTGTCCCTAGATGAGTGGATGCAGAGGTATACCTTGGAGGCGTCTCAGATGACGATATATAGGGGATAGGAGATCTTCTGGCGCCAACATAGCCGCCAGAAATGGCTGTTTTTGGGGGATGCCAATACGGCATATTTCCATGCTATTGCTAACGGGAGGCGCCAGAACTGCTCTATCCCGGGTCTATGGGTGGAGGGCCGACTCCTTGAGGAGGCCCAAGAGTTATCCACCCATATATAATTATTTTACAAGGAGCTTTTCTTGGTAGGCCGCCGCTCGAGGGTAGAATTATCCCGAGATCTTTGGCGCTCGGACGCCTTAATCTCGGATAATGAAAATGCTAACCTCACGCTCGCTTTTCTGCTGGAGGAGGTTAGGCGGAGCATTATGGACATGAAGACGAATTCGGTACCGGGGTCTGACGGCCTTCCGATCTCCTTATTTCAGAGGTTTCGGGGTCATCTTAGGGCGGTGATTATGCCGATGTTCCAAGAATTCTACATTGGGACATTGGTTATGTCACGCCTGAACTTTGGGGGTGGTTTCTCTGATCCCCAAGGTGGCTGGGGCCTCAGATATCCGCCAGTTTAGACCAATCACTCTCATTAATGTCATTCAACGCATCTTTGCCAAGGTGTGTGCGATCCGGTTAGCCTATGTGGTGCAACGGTTAACTCACTCCAGCAATTCTCCTTTACCAAGGGACGATACATCCATGATGGGATTCTGGTGATTCGTGAGATTGTTCATGAAGTAAAGGTTCGACATCTTAAGGGTGTGTTTCTGTAGCTGGACTTCCAGAAAGCGTATGATCGTTTGGACTGGGCATTCTTACGCCAAGTCCTTGAACGCAAGGGGTTTGATAACTGTGTCATCTACTGGATTATGCAGATCATTATGAGTGGCAACACGGCGATTAATATAAATGGGGAGATCAGGTCTTACTTTAAATCATCTTGCGGGGTGAGACATGGGGATCCTATATCCCCCAGTCTGTTCAACCTAGCAGTTGAATCCCTTGTGACTATGTTAGATTTGGTTAAGGAGGCCGGCCACATTTTAGTGGTGGTCGTTCACCTGATCCCAGGAGGTGGGGGGACCCACCTCTAATATGCGGGTGACACGATAATTATGGTGGAGGGATGGGAGAGGGATTTCTGCAATCTCAAGTTCTTTCTCCTTTGCTTTGAGGCGAAGTCGGACCTGAAAAAAAAATTCGACAAAAGTGAGGTGGTGGTCGCAGGATTTTCCCTAGATGAGAAACAACAGATTGCGCATAACTTCAACTATAAGTTGTCCGCATTCCCTATTGAATATCTGGGGTCCCGTTGGGGGTCTCCAGGATCCTCATGAGGGACCTCGAGCCTTTGATGGGGCGAGTAAGGGAGAAGGCTGAGCCATGGCGCAGGAGGTCCACCTCTAAGGGGAGCAAAATCGTTCTTATTGATTAATGTCTATCTAGCCTGCCCATGTATATGATGGGCCTCTACCTTCTTCCTGAAGGTGCCCATAAGGCTATGGACAAAGAGCTCTTGCACTTTTTCTTGTCGGCGTCTAACGGCCAGCAAAAGTACGACATGGTCAAATGGGCACATGTTTGCGCCCCCAAATACTTTGGGGGCATATGGATACTGGCCTCCCCGAAGATGAACACCGCTCTAATGCTTAGATGGGTATGGCGTATCCTACAAGACAATGGAGGGTTGTGGCTCTAGCTTATTAAAGCAAAATATCTTCGAGGCTGCCCTCTGTTATCCTATGATCGCAGGAGGGGTCCCAATTCTGGCGATCCATCCAATCCATTAAGCATGAGATCCGGAAGGGGGCACGGTTTGTTGTGGGAGGTGGCAGGTCTACCTTATTTTGGGTAGATGTGTGGCTTGGGGATAGACCGCTCCAGTTTGTATATCCGCATCTCTTTGCAATTTGCTCCGAGCCAATGCTTTTAGTTACGGATGCCGCGCCGAATGGAACTTGGAACATCTTGTTCCGAAGGATATTTAGAGCGGCAGCAACGACAACGTGGAATGAGCTTAGAGATGCGTTACCGGCCTCCTTAGAGGGAGCGTCTGATAGTGTTACCTGGCGACTAGTACCGTCTGGGGCTTTCTTAGTTAAGTCGGCCTACCGCAACCTCTTTCTCGGTCAGGGGTAGGCGTGGTCGTCTAAACTATGGAAAGCCCCCTTACCTCTGAAGATCAAGATTTTTGTTTGGCAGTTGGTGCGACCGCTCTCCGTTGGGGCTGGAAGTGCGGAAGCGGGCCGGGTGATGATAAGTGTCCACTATGTGGGGGTTCCAGAGACGGAAACCCATATTTTGTTCATCTGCCTCACGGCCCGGTTCCTGCGGAATTTCGTCTATGAAGATCCGTATCCCAAGTGACGGGCCTCGGACCTGGACGAATTCCCGAAAATTCAGGCGAGAGGGACCGAGAGGGGGCGACGCTCATTGCAAACACGAGCGAAACTGCCCTTTGGGCCACAGCTGGGGCAAAAAAATTGAGAGATATCATGTTTGGACTGTAATGGCATATGTAATCTCCTTTTTTACTCTTATGTCAAAACTGTGTTAGTCAATGAATGAGTTAACTCTTTTGTCTCCATTTTAGAAAATAAAGAAGTGTTGCTATGATTAAGCCTCAATAAAGCAGTGGCCGAGCTAACAGGGTGGAAGGGTGGGGCCAGCCCAATATAAAGCTGTCCCGTCCTAAGGGCATCTCCAGCCGTCCCCCCCCCCCCCCAATGCCCCCCTAGGACCACTTTTTGTGTAAAAAAACGTCGTTTTAGCGCCGAATTCCACCAGTCAGCCCCCCAGGAGCTGAAAAAACGCCGTTTTTGCGCCGGCGCATCCAAGCCAAACCTAGCCCCTTGGGTTTGGCCGGGGGGGGGCAAAGTGCGCCGCTTTGCATGCAAAGATGCCTCTCTCTCCTACTTTTGCCCACTTTGCATGCAAAAGCCCCTCATTTTGGCTGCTTGGGTGGGCTAATGCTGGTAAATGACCGTCCCAAGTTTTGATTTTGCGCCGTTTATGCTTTTTCGGGTGATTTTCTTGTGCTGGGGGTTCACACGACGGGAGATGCCGTAAGAAAGTGGGTTGGGTTCGTCACTGCCCTGAGGTGGCAGTCACAGCAGTGGAATTTCCATGGCGTCCACTAATTGCAAGGAGGACTAAATTGTGGACGGTAGCGAGTCTTCGGTCGCACGGAAGTCCACTCATTCTTTCACGAGGTAAATGCACATGGAGTCCCACAACTTGTCACCTTCGTGCAAATTAGTCCCATAAGTTGCAAAACGTACAATAAGGTACACAAACTTGACAGCTCTGTGCAAATTAGTCCCAAATCGTCCTAGAGTTGACACGTGGCGTTGGCACTTTTGCGAAAAGACCCATTAATGTTTTCCCCTCTCATGGTTGGGCTTGATACTCTCTTACACGTGGGACCCACGTGTCAGCACTGAATGAAATAACTAAAACTATGGACACGAGAACCAGGATTCGAACTCACGACTTCAGCGTGCACGACAAGGTGTACTCGCGCGCGCAGCCACTGGGCCAAGCATCGAGGAGTGATATTAGCAGATGCTAAACCTTTTTATACGTTACGGCGAGCGTGTACAACATGCTTGCATATAACGTGTAAAATACTATTTATAATGTTGTATTGTGTACTAAGATATTTTATACATAGTACGTGTACAATGTATAACATTTCTGTATAATATGTATAAACTTATTGTATGAAGTATCTTTGTCGTGGGTACGCCATGTATAACATCCATGTATACAATGTATATTATGTATAAAATATTATCGTATATTATGTATACGCCATGTACATATTAATTTTATACATAATATGTACATATCGCTAAAATAGAATGTACAACGTGTAGTCAGTATATACTACCATAAAAAAACAGCGTAGGCGTGCATATAATAATATATTCTTATGTGGAATATTTTATATAGAGTATGTATAAAATAGTTTCCGGTCATAGTTTAAAGTAATATAAAATTGTATATTATGTTTAAAATCTAAAGTATGCAATGTATAAAATTTTATGTACATGGGCGTTGTACATAATATACGATAATGTTTTATACATAATATACATTGTACACGTACTATGTATAAATATCTTAGTACACAATACAACATTATACATAGTATTTTACATGTTGTTTGCAAGCATGTTATACATGCTCGCTGTAACGTATAAAAAGATTTAGCATCTGCTAATATCACAACTCGATACTTGGTCCAGTGGCTGCCCGCGCGAGGGCACCTGTTGCATGCAGCGAGTTCGAATCTTGGTTCTTGCATCAATAATTTTAGTTATTTCGTTCAACTGCTGACACGTGGGTCCCACATGTAAGGAAGTATCAAACCCACACATGAGAGGAGAAAACAGTAGTGGGTCTTTTCGCAAAAATACCAACGCCACGTGTCAACTTCAGGACAATTTGGGACTAATTTGCACAGAGCTGTCAAGTTTGTGTACCATATTGTACGTTTTGCAACTTATGGGACTAATTTGCACGGAGGTGACAAGTTGTAGGACTCCTGGTGCATTTACCTCTTCTTTCACGGGGTGTGCATGCACAGTTGGAATTGGTCCACCACAATTAAAGCGCGACCCTACTAGCTAGGTTGCTCCACAGTTTGTTACCACTTGTTATACGTGAAGCGCCTTGCTTGCCTTCATCCTCTTCCTCTTCCTCTGCCTCTGCCTCTTTGTTACAGTACAACCAGATGTGCAAGTTCCTTACCACAGCCCTCCTACTTTCTCTTATCAACCACTTCATAGGCTTGGCCATGGCGTGGGACGACAAAGATTTCTTCAGCTACTGTCCACCGTCCAAGTGCAGCGAACATGGCCCTGAGATAAGGTTTCCTTTCCGACTCGAGGCAAGCAATAGATCATGCGGCATGCCCTGCATGGAGTTAGCATGCTCCGGCAACGACACCATCTTAGTTCACCCACTTGTTGGCCCATGCAAAGTAACAGCCATAGATTACAATCGTCTTGCCATTGAACTCATCCCGCTTCCAGTCTTGTCTCCCTGTCCGCTCCAGAAACTCATCTCCAACACCATCCCAATTCATGTCGCCTATACAGAGCACCCGCACCAGGCTCTTTGCGACATATATGACGAGATGTACGCAACCCTTGTATGCTGCTCGCAAGAGTTATCACCAAGCCTTGGTGCTGCTGGGCCAATCTCATGCCTTGGCAACACAACTCACTTGCTGTACTTGTTGCCTTCTGATCAACCCATGACAGATCTTCCATTGGACTGCGAGGTCGTCTCAGACGGCCTAGTACGGGTACCTATTTTGTGGCATGAATCTGAAGAGTTCAGGTCACCTACGCTCAATACAAGCATAGAAAGAATCCTCAAATTAGCAAAGATGCAAGTTGGATGGAATGGTCCACGGGAGTGTTTTTTCTGTGAATACAAGGGGAGACGATGTGCATTCAGCTCGCAAAGGAATGAAACATTCTGCATGCCGCGTGGTATTGTTTCTTACGGGCCAGATATAATCGTGGCATCCCCTTCTATTTTTTCAAAAAAAAAATATATCATTTTGCAGTTTTTTGTTCACAATCTATTCATTATACAATTCGACGATGTGTTGGTCTCCATCAGATTTTCCTTCCCAATAGATCATTTGAGCAACTGCCAAGCTTTTTCATAAGTACAATTGTTTTTTTTAAAATCAACAACCAAATCTCACTCTACCTTTTCCAATTTGCAGGTTCACACATCAAAGTAATTGCAGGTATTACATCACAAATTTCTCTCTAATTCAATAGAATGAAAAAACATAAAAATGATGAGAAATGAAGCTCTCAAATATTCACAACTTGAAATTTTCTAGAAAACGAAAGAAATTGTCTCCCAACAACTGTGTCGTGAGATCCACATAACCAACATTTATTACAAACTCAGTCAGATAAAGCCACAATAACGACTGAGCTAAAAAAAAAAAATCAAATAACAAGCAGAGCTAAATCAGAGTTTGAAACTCCAGATTTTGCTTATTTCCATATTGTGTGCATTACATCCTCGTCCTATCCCCATTACAATCATTAGGTTAAGGATTTCAAACATGATAAAATACGCTAATTTCATGTTCTCTGTTTATTCAGCAACATCATCAGTGGCCGCAATAATTGTTCTTTCGTTGATAGTGGCCACTGCACTGTATCTTTCACTGAAGACAAGCTACAACAAAGAGATACATTTGAAGGTCGAAATGTTTCTCAAAGCATACGGCACGTCAAAACCCACAAGATACAGCTTCTCAGAAGTTAAAAAGATAGCCAAACGGTTTAAGGTAAAAGTAGGACAGGGAGGCTTTGGAAGCGTATACAAAGGTGAGCTACCAAATGGAGTGCCTGTGGCAGTCAAGGTACTGGAGAACTCTAGAGGAGAGGGAGAAGTATTCATCAATGAAGTTGCAACGATTGGACTAATCCACCACGCCAACATTGTCCGCCTCGTGGGCTTTTGCTCCGAAGGGACGAGGCGGGCTCTTATCTATGAATTCATGCCTAATGAGTCGCTGGAGAAATACATATTCTCCCCTGATTCTAATATTTTTCAAGATCTCCTAGTACCTGAAAAAATGCTAGATATTGCATTAGGCATCGCCAGAGGAATGGAGTACCTACACCAAGGATGCAACCAGCGCATCCTTCACTTCGACATCAAGCCACACAACATCTTGCTGGACTACAACTTCACTCCGAAGATCTCCGACTTTGGCCTTGCGAAGCTGTGTGCCAGGGATCAAAGTATTGTCACGTTAACTGCGGCAAGAGGTACAATGGGCTACATTGCACCAGAGCTGTATTCTCGTAACTTTGGGGGGATATCTTACAAGTCAGATGTATATAGCTTTGGTATGCTAGTGTTGGAAATGGTGAGTGGAAGGAGGAACTCAGACCCAGGTATTGAAAGCCAGAATGAGGTTTACCTCCCCGAGTGGATCTATGAGAAAGTAGCCAGTGGCGAGGACTTGGCACTTACACGGGATCTAGCCGAGGAAGAGAAAGAAAAGATGAGACAGCTGGCCATTGTGGCACTATGGTGCATCCAGTGGAACCCAAAGAATCGGCCCTCAATGTCAAACGTGGTAAATATGTTAACAGGGAAGTTGCAGAACCTACAGATACCACCAAAGCCTTTTGTGCCATCTGAAGTTTATCCTGCGCAGTAAAACATGGACAAGACACTACTACGATTTAGTGGAGTAACAGAGAGCTATATTTTGCTCACTTGTTCCATATTAATGCATAGCACTGGCATGATATTCACATGTACTGTATTAGCTCCCCCATGTGTGCATTTAGGACTTTCTATAACTACCATGTACTGTATTTCCTATGGCAACTGAGTAGGCCAATGGTGTAAGGTCTAATATCCGTGAGATTTGAGATAGTCATTTGTTGCCTTGTTCTGAGTAAATAGCATGTAAAATACACAATAAGTTGGTGTGAACTTTCGTATGTACTATGGCACAAAGAAAAATATATATGTGATGTGTGATGCAACTGGAGATACTAGTTGCCTATTAGGACAGACACGCGACAGCTGAAATCGTGGTCCCTTACCTTGGCGGCGATGGCAGCCGAAATCGAGGGAGTCCCGCGGTGGCAACCCAGACTTGTGCAGCCGCGGCCGCCGAAATCGAAGGCCACGCACGGGGGGAGGCAACATGTTGGAGGGGCGGTCCGCCCATGGATGCGGACCTCAAGGAGATGCTCTGTTTTGTGCTTGGAAATGACAAATATTGGCAGGTAGGAGGCGTTCCGTCCATGGAATCAGATCTCAGGAGAACCCATAGATGCAGACATGTATTGGTGCTCTCCTCGCAGCTCTCTGGGCAGGCGAGCTACGTGGGAGCCGCTCAGAAGGTGATGAGAAGAGGAGTAGAGGCAGATTGGAAGAATGCGATGGGGAATTGGAAGAACTCGTGGCGTCCTATACTGCCAATGGAAAGAGGGAGCCGGTGGAGAGAGGGGGGAAAATGTCGCTCCCATTGGACAAAAGATCCTGGGTTAATTTCATAAATGCCACTCCAATTCATGCGAAATCGAAAAATGCCACCGCAAATTCCAACTTTTGAAAAATGTCATTTGAACTTTTTAATACATCTACAAACGCCACTACTGCAATTTGAGCTCCTTTTTAGTCAAAATTGGGTCAAATAGTCATCGCCTATTTTTTCATGGACGAAATTTCCCCTCACACCAATTACCCCTCTTCTTTTCCCGTTCCCCAAATCTCCAAAGATGGTCGCTGGCCAAGCCAGCGGCGATGGGGCCCCAATGCGGCAGTGGAAATACGGCGGAATTAAGCGGACGAAATCCTAGTCCCATTTAGTCAAACAGGCACAAGTGGCAAATTAACAGACAGCCGCGGACATGCCCACTTATAGGTCTACGTCTAGATATTCAATAGAATACGTTCATTTTTAGAAGAAAAATGTTCAAAAAATTTGAACTTATAGAACAAATGCCCCCAGTCATACATTGTGCCCCCTCTCAAATATTTTTCTAGGTCCGCCCCTGGCCCCATCCATCTCCTCCTCCCACCTTCTCATCACTGCCCCCTCCTGTCTCCTACAACACTGCCGCGGGGAGCCATTCTGAGACACGAAGAGGGGGAGCCACGCCCAGTGATGGGCAAGTCGGCGAGCGCCGGGGCCCAGGATGGACAGGTCGGCGATGAGTAGCGTGCATCCATTAGGTTGGGCGGTGGCGCTGTGGGGCTTGCGCCCTCCCGCAACCCTTCCTTCCCGAGCAACGCGCGGATCCGGCGGGGAATTTCTAGAAGGGAGCATATTGATGTGCGACCTTCTTCCCCTCCACTTCGTTTGTTCTTGTCCATGTCGCGTTGCTCGAGGAATCAGCAGGCACCCGTCTCCAGCCACCGCTCCCTCCACCAGTCTTCGACGGGCAAACCACGGCGTCAGTCCCCTCGTCCCGCGTACCAACTGTCGCGACTCGATTCGGTCGGCTGGAGGACAAGGACCGCGGAGAGGACATGTGATGCACAACGGAGAGGCCATGTCCTATGCACCGGAGTGAAGGACTACGGGGTTGCGGGAGCGCCATAGTAAATGGTTGAGACGGCGGCCAGCGGCAACTCCCCGCCTAGGCTTGGGTCAGACGGAACAAAGGAGAGACGAGCGGGTTGAGACTGAAAAAATAAGCTGCAGTGTTCATTTTGGTTGGTGGCGCCATAGGCAGGTTCATCCATGAAAAATATGTTATGAATAATTCACCAAATTTTGATAGAAAATAAGCTCAAAATGGCTGGTCTAGCATATACAGATGTATCCAAGAATTAGAGTGGCATTTTTCAAAAGTTGAAAATTGCAGTGGCATTTTTTGATTTCGCATGAATTGGAGCCGCATTTATCTGATTAACCCAAAGATCTTCCCCAAGTTCTAAAAAGTGCTCAGTTGCCGGTTTGCTCATCCGAGCACTCGTTTTGGATAAACCGACCACGCTCCCGGCTCTCGTATCGTTTCCAATAGCACCTGGCACGTTTCCTCTAGTGGCCGCTGGCCGAGGACGCGCTTCACCCTATCCACAAAATTTTGTTCCCCACTCTGATTCAAATGGTGGGACAAGCTCGTGCTGCAGAGGGAGCCGCGCGTGTGAGGGCGACGAGCTCGTCGCCGGATAGCGAGCCGCGGGAGACCGGTTGAGCTAGTCGGCGGGGACCGAGCCCCGCGAAAGGTCTGGGAGCTCGTCGACAGGGAGCTGGAGAGAGACAGTGGTAGAGCTGACTAGGGCGCTGACAGGTACAAGCCGGACACCAAGAAGGACGTTTCGCGGATCTCGGCTTGCGCGTGTCGCCGCTACGGCAGCAGCAGCGGGCCACGCCCTCCTAATTGTCCTCCCCCGGGGGGTCGGCCAAGTCTCCCCCGCTCTGCAATGCGGCTGCTTCGGCGAGGTGCGGTGCTTCCGGATGGCAATGGGTACCCGATACCTGCTAACCCGACGGGTACCCGCACTAAATGGGGAGGGTTTGATAGCAATTTTCACCCATGGGTGTGCTTAGCGGTAAAGATTCAGACCCGCCCGGTCTAGCGGAGGCGGGTATGGAGGTGTCAAACCCAGACCCGTGAACCCGTAGACCCGACTGGTTGGCAAATAATTAGGATTAATCTGTCATTCGTTAAACTAAAATGCTAAAGCTGACTTGACGTGCTCTCGAGTACTACACATAACTCTTCACATGTCTTCTATGCTATCCAAAGATTGAAAAATGCATAGTGCAAGTGCTCCAGCTAGTGGGCCCAACTAACAGTGGGACACGGTCAAAGATATTACATGAACAATGCCATAGATAATAATGCATACTGAGCCCAGTGCGGTGGACTGGAATCTTTGTATAGGGGCACGGGGCCTGCGTCTGGTCACGCTGCAAAAGGTCTGCGAAGAGAGGTATACTGCCGGCCAGACAACGTCAGATTGGTATATCCAGAGCAAAGTCATCCAACCTCTGCATCTTGTCGGGTACCCATCGGGTCTCATAAACCCGGCGGGTCGTGGGTATGGTGGAGGTTTGGACCCGCCGTGGGTATAGGGCCGGGTCGCGGGGGTGGGGAGGAGGGCCGGGTGCGCGTATGGGGAGGCCAAACCCGGCCCCGAACCCGACGGGTGCCATCCATAACGGTGCTAGGAGGGGAAGCGGTGGGCACTCGGGTTGATCACTAGTATTAACATACCAAACACATAATATCTACTCTAACACTATGCATGATGGACGTTACTGGTAAATCGTTCCTAATGGATCAAATGGGATGAGAATCGCGTAGGGCTACACAAGCACCCTTAAAGTGCAAGTTCTACATCTACGAACATGGCCGCCATGCCAACCTTCTCGTCATTATCATCACGCTCCTCACCACCGTATATGTATTCATTTTTCTTAGCAATCAAAAACTTTGGTGGACTTCTTCTCATGAAGTTCTTGGCCTTGAGAATGAAGTTGGACTTCTTTATTAGTCTTCCACCATTCTCAATTCTACTCTTGAAAGGGCATTCCGCAACAAAGTGATCACTATCTCCATAATTGAAGCAAGTTCTTACCTTATTCGTGCTTGGGGCTTCATTTCTCTTGTTCTTTGTTTCATTTGATCTAAAGTCTATTTTCTTCCATCAGTTATGTTGGGCAAGAGCCAAACATTCTCCATGTGATATTCTCTTCTCCCTCTCATAGACAACATATGAGGGGCCACCATCATCACTTGAATCCTCTTCTTCATGAGATGTGTCCTTCAAAGTAAGAGAAGGTTTCATTCCATTCACGCGGGCCATGACATCATTGGAGGTCTTTTTCATCATGTCTATGGTAATGAAGATACCTAACAAATCATTGGAAGATAGATCTAAGAAATCAGCTCTTGATTGCACATTCATCATCATGTTCTCATTGTGTGGAATCAAGGTGAGAAGGAATTTCTGCTTGACCCAATCATCATTGCAATCTTGGAATCCACAATCTCTTATATCAACCACGAGATCCTTGAGTCTTCTAAGCACATATTCTAGGGTTTGTCCATCCTTCATATGCAAGTCATTGACTTGTCTTTGGCGGATAGACTTCTTAGAGCGTTGAATGTTCACATTTCCATCATACATGTCAATTATGCAATCACATGCCTCCTTGGCGGTTGAGAAGGATCGAATGTGCTCAACTCCTTCATTTGACATAGCCTTCTCTAGCATGTGCATAGCATGAGCATTGAGTTGTTGATCTATGATATCACTTGAGCTCAAGTTCTTGGGGTCCTTGGGCTTGTATCCATTATTAATGATTCTCCATATTTGGATTGAAGAGCTACACACATAAGACTTCATGGAATCTTTCCAATTAGTAAAACGAGACCTATCTACTAAAGGATTTGCACCAAGATTGTTTACATGTGCATGTTGAACATTAGGAGCAATGTTGAAAGTATGACCAAAGGAATTTTCATTATTTTTATCTTTAAGATTAGATGCCTCGAAGTCTTCCTTAGAAGGTATAGGAATTCAATTTTCATCTACACTAACATGCTCAGAGGAGTGACTAGATGAATATGTCATTTCTTTTATTAATCCCTCCATCCTCTTTTCCGAGCTATCAAGCATATCTTGAATTAGCTTTTAGATAGCATCCGTGGTTGAAAGTTCAAACGCGCTTAAATCATCTTGTTTTGGTGTTTGTTAACAACACATGTACTCTAAAAGGTGTTGATGTATTTCGGGGGTTATTCCAACTTATTAACTATGGTGGTGCATTGGTACAAAAAGGAGCAAGTCGTCCAAGTCACTGTTGGCTGGAGTTTTCTCCAGGCTGGAGTCTCCGGTCCTACCAGACCGGAGTCTCCGGTGTGGAGATTTCTCCCAGGTTTTTCTGCTAAGGACTTGTTGGTGTCGCGTACTGTACCCACACCGGAGAGTGTCCGGAGACTGTCCGGAGTCTCCGGTGTGGAGCCTTTTTCTCTCAGATTCGCTAAGGAATTGTTGGTGTTGCGTACTGTACCCACACCGGAGACTTACCGGATACTTACCGGAGTCTCCGGTGTGAGTGAAGATTTTCTGCAACGCAAGACCACGACATTCTCTGTGCCCTCCCACAGCGCCAAGACCGGAGTCTCCGGTCCGCCTGACCGGAGTCTCCGGCTGAATATTTCCTGAAGAAATCCAAAGGTGCCAAGGTGATGTCCAGTCCGGAGGGACACCAGAGACTGTACGGAGTCTCCGGTCCAGACCGGAGTCTCCGGCCTTTACACCGGAGTCTCCGGTGTGATTTCGCCAGATCTGCTCCAACGGCTCTTTGTCTTTATGAGGGGTATAAATACCCCCTCCCCTCCACCTACCTCCCGCTAGCTCGACCAGAATTAAAGTCACCATTGTTGGAGCTTAACCACCTTGCTAGATCTCCCAATCCAACCACCCAAAAGCCTAGATCTTTGGAGGATTGAAGGAGAAGGCCCCGATCTACATCTTCACCAACCGGATTTCATTTCCCCTCTCTTTTGCTTGAGGGATCTTTGCCTAGGGTTTCCTCTTGTGGAGAACCTAGGCTTCTTGCTACTCTTGGTGATTTATGAGTGTTGGGAGCCCCCAATTAAGTTGTGGGTGTGTGCCCCAAACTTGTTTGTAAAGGATTCTATCCCCGCCTCAAAGGGGTTCAATAGTGGAAGGTGAACTAGGCCTTTGTGGCGGAGTTCATCGGAGAATAGGGTGAGGCCTTTGTGGCGTTGAGTAGGCCTTCGTGGCGAGCTCACATCCCTCCAACGAGACGTACTCCCTTAACAAGGAGGAACTCGGGAATACATCGTGTCTCCGTGTGCTTCCATCGGTTATCTTGTTCCCCTCTCTTTACCTACTAGTACTTGTTGCATTTATTGTTGTACTAGTTGTATTAAGTGTTGTACTAGTTGCATTAATTGATTGCCTTGTCATATAGGTAAATTCACCACTAGTTGCACAATCTAGAGAATTTACCTTCTTGTCAAGCCTAAACCTTAAGAAAAATTAAAATTGGTCGTAGCACCTATTCACCCCCTCTCTAGGTGCCCATACTTTACTTTCAATTGGTATTAGAGCCTCGGCTCTTCTATCGGGCTTAACCGCCTAAGAGTTTAAGTACGGGAGATGATTTGGTTGACGCTCCGTCCGATGGCAATGTGACCATGGATGATCTCAATGCATTGCAAAATTCATTGACCTCATCCATAGACACAAAATTTGATGAGTTGCGTCAACTCATGACACAACTCCTCAAAGCCAAAGGACCGGAGGTGGTCGACTCATCCCTTCCGGAAGAACCGGAGGGCGTCAAGAAAGGGGTAGATGGTGAACTACCTAAAAATGCTTCCGCCGAACAATCCGCTAAGTCTAGTACGGAAGGTAGTGGAGGATTTCATGTCGTTCCCGGAGGTTATTCTCCCGATCCTCCCGTCCCCCATCCTCATATAATCCCTAGGGGAGATCCACCTAAAATTGATGCATATTCTTTTCGTGAATGGCAATACTATATGGAGACTCACATGAATTCTTCTTGTATAGATCTTTGGAGGGTCACTCGTGAAGGATACAAACCATTTGACCCCAAGAATCTCACAAGAAGAGAGGCCGTAGATTGCCAACTAAACTACACCGCTTTGTCCATCCTTCAACAAGCCGTGGTCCAAACCACATGCCCCATCTTCAACATTTCTCCACCGCCAAAGAAACATGGGATGCACTAGTCATCATGTTTGTTGGAAATGAGAGCATGCAAAGAAATCGCTATGACACCTTGACCAATGAGGCCGAAGGATTCTTCATGCGTGATGGAGAAGATCATCTTGACATGTATCGAAGACTCAAAACTCTTGCCACCGCCTTCTCTAGTGCGGGTGCAAAGTATATTGACGATGCTTGGATCAAGAGGAAGTACATGATTGCTGTGATGCCTTTCGAGGGCACGGACTTGAAGAGCATTCAAGGAATACATGATTTCTCCATCATGACCTCAACTCAAGTGATGCAAGAATTGTGCTCCTACAAAGTGCAAACCAAGAATGCTCTTGACAACCGTGCTAGGGCTATTGGAATGCACCAAGGAACATTCGTTGCTTTGAAGGCCAAGGCTTTGTCAAGAGAGGTTGAGAATGAAGAAGATGGTGAAGAGGCATTGCCTCCATTGAAGGAACATTGCTCTTACCGTGCAAAAGTTTTGGAACAATCCCCCCAAGGGCAAGAAATTTGTTGAGGAGAAGACCAAGTCTCGTTATGGAAATGATGGGGCTCAAAAAGTTAGATCTTGCTTCAATTGCCAAGACAAGCATCACTTCATTGCGGAGTGCCCCTACGAGAATAGAGAACATCATAGTGGCAAGCTCATTCGCAAGGACAAGTCCAAGGTTGAATACAAGAAACCTCATTTAAAAAAGAAACCATTCAACAAGAAATCCCCCACCAAGTTTGTGCTCTTGACTCAAGAGGAGTATGATTTCGGGAGTGATGAAGAAGAAGAAACAACAAGTGTAGTGGCCGCTCTAGCTATTGCTTCCACTTCATCTTCGTCATCCCTCTTTGAATCCCCCAATGAAAATCTTCCTCAACGCAATGCCAAGTGCTTAATGGCTAAGGCCACGGAGGTATCATCTTCTCCTAACTCTAAGACCCCTAGTGAACTAAAACATATTGCTAGTCTTAGAGAAGAAGAGGAAAGGGCCTCCTTGGACCGTTTTATGTCTAACATGCAAGGGGAGACCAAGAAGTACTTTGAGCATCTCATGAGGCAATTGGGAGAGGCCCAAGAGGCCCTTGAGAAGAAAGGCGAGGTTGAGAGAAGGGATGCGGATGAAATTGCATCCCTCTCAATGACTCTTGAAGAAGAGCATGATGGTAGAATTTCTTTAGAGGATGAACTTGAATCTATTGAATCAACCCATAATGAACTTGTCTCTAAAATCATCAAGGAACTTGATCTTGCTATTGCTAAATATAATAAGGCTAAAAAGGATAAAGTCGAGTTTGGGGTTGGTCATAGTAAACTAACCGAGGAGTTTGAAAAGCTAACCAATGCTCACAAAGCTTTGGAGAGCCAACACTCATCCCTCAAAAAGTTGCATGAAAAACTTCAAACTCAACTTACTCAATCTAACCGTCCTAGCACCTCTACTTCTTCTTGTGATCATGCAAATATTATTGAGGAAAATGCTAGGTTGAAGGATGAGCTAGCAAGGCTCAAGGGCAAAAGCCCTCAAGTTGAGAAGGTTGTGTTAGCCACCCCACAAGTGGTTGCCCCAAGCTCTAATGAGGTCATTGCTAGACCACAATTGAGTGCTCCAAGGCAACAAGTGGGTAAGCAAGGTCTTGGCTATGTAGCCAAGAAGAAGAACAAGAAGAATAAGAACAAGATGAAGAAACAAAATGGTGCTTCGGGTAGCATTGTCATTAGGGACAACACTACTCGTCGCACACCCGCTCAAGCCAACAATGTTGCCTCGAGTAATAGTGTCATGAGGGACAACACTACTCGTAGCACCTCCGCGGGAACTAACAATCCACACCATTTCTTATATGTTGATTATTATGGTGTTGTGCAAGCTAAATATGTTGGTCCTCTTGAGGGTTTCATTGACTATACTATTTGGGTTCCAAAGACCCTTGTTGCTAACATGAAGGGACCCGCCTCGGGTCCTAACTCTAGTCAATGATCTCTTGCAGGACTATGCTTCCGGTGGGACTAAATGGATTCTTGATAGTGGATGCACTAATCATATGACCGGAAGCAAAGAACTAGTGACGGAGTTGCGACCAAATGACATCCAAGCAACCGTCACTTATGGGGACTCGTCCAAGTCTAAGGTATCCGGGTTTGGCAAGGTTGTGGTGGCTCCCGATATCACTATCGTGAATGTCATGCTTGTCGAATCCCTTGGTTACAATTTAGTTTCCGTCCGCTCTCTTGGAAAGATGGGTTTTTCCGTCTTTTTCGATGGTGATATTGTGGTCCTTTTGAGGAGCAAGACTCTTGACGTCGCTCACGTGGGACATGTTGAAAATGAGTTGTTCGTGGTGGACTTTTCGAAGTCTACCAACTCTCAAGCAATGTATCTCTTCGGGAAGGCGGACATGGGATGGTTGTGGCATCGCCGCTTGTCCCATGTCAACATGAGAACTTTGCAAAGTCTTCACAAAGGTGGCCTTATTGTCGGACTAAAAGAAAATGTTTCCTTTTCAAAGGATTGTGTGTGTAGGTCGTGTGTTGAAGGAAAGATGCATGATAAGGTGCACAAGGCCAAGACTATTATTTCATCAAAGAGGATCTTGGAGCTTCTTCATGTTGATCTCTTTGGTGCAGTGCCCGAGGCAAGTCTTGGAGGCAAGAAGTATTGCTTGGTGATTGTCGATGATTATTCAAGATACACTTGGGTTTATTTCTTCAAGTGCAAGAGTGAAACTCAACAAACCATCATCGACTTCTCCAACCAAGTGCAACGTCAACACAATGTGCAAATCATGGCTATTAGGAGTGATAATGGTTCGGAGTTCAAGAACTATACATTGAATGAATTCCTTAGTGAAGAAGGCATTCGTCATCAATACTCTGCCACCTACAATCCTCAACAAAATGGTGTTGCCGAAAGAAAGAATCGCACTCTCTTGGATATGGCTAGGACCATGTTGGCGGCGTACACTTCTCCCCAATATTTATTGGCCGAGGCCATATCCACCGCATGCCACTCCTCCAACCGCCTCTACATCCGCAAAAGCTTGGACAAGACCCCATATGAGATCCTCACCGGCAACAAGCCCAACGTCTCCTACTTCCGTGTATTTGGTTGTAAGTGTTTCTATTTGATCAAGGGTGTTAGGTTGTCTAAATTTCAATCCAAAACTATTGAGGGTATATTTGTTGGTTACGGTGCCGAATCCCACACTTATAGAGTCTATGACAAGACTTCACGGATTGTCATAGAATCTTGTAGTGTGGCTTTCGAGGAAAATGATGGCTCCCAAGTGGCGCAATTTCATGTTTCTAATGTAGATGTTGAAATACCTCAAGAAGCCATAGGAAGGATGGGTGTGGGATTTTTCCGCCCCATTGAGGGACACCTTATGGCGACTCGAGAAGGACTATGCTCTACACAAGTGGAGCCCTCCTCTACACTAGAAGAACAAGCCAAGGAGCCAACTATTACACCTAACCAAGAACATGTTCAAGACCCTCCTCTCATTGACCAAGTGACTCCGCAAGTCGTACCCACTCCTCTCACTAAAGCGAGTCAAGGTCAAGGACAAGATCAACCGTCTTCTTCATCCTCTCCTCAAAATGAAGCAAGTATTGAAGATATTGTTGTTGATGATGATGATGGTGATCAAGGCCAAGTTGGTCAAGATGGGGACCCAAATGATCAAGATGATCAAGTGATCCCTCCTCGCAATAATAAGGAGATCGAAGCCCGTCGTATCAAAAGGATATGAAGAGCTTTGAAGCATATAGATGCCCAAGACAACAAGGTCTTGGAGGATGTTCAAACTAGAAGATCCACAAGAAAGCAATTGGCTAACTTTTGTGAACATCAAGCTCATATCTCTATGGTGGAACCGAAGAAAGTTTATGAAGCTCTTGAGGACTCCGATTGGGTTGAAGCAATGCATGATGAACTCAATAACTTTGAGCGAAACAAGGTTTGGAGATTGGTTGAGAAGCCCAAGGATTGCCACAATGTTATTGGCACGAAGTGGATTTTCAAGAATAAGCAAGATGAACATGGCATTGTCATAAGGAACAAGGCTCGCTTGGTTGCTCAAGGCTACACTCAAGTTGAAGGAATCGAATTTGATGAAACCTACGCTCCCGTGGCTCGTCTTGAGTCCATCCGTATCCTCCTTGCTTATACCTCTTCTCACAATTTCAAATTGCAAAAAATGGATGTGAAAAGTGCTTTCTTGAATGGTCCACTAAAAGAGGAGGTATATGTGAAGCAACCTCCCGGGTTCGAAAATCTCAACTTTCCTAACCATGTCTACAAACTTGACAAAGCTCTCTATGGTCTCTAACAAGCACCTCGTGCTTGGAACGAGCACCTTAGAGAGTTGCTAGATGACCGTGGTTTCGAAGTTGGGAAGATCGACCCCACTCTCTTCACCAAGAGAGTAAAAGGAGAGCTTTTCATATGCTAACTCTATGTGGATGATATTATCTTTGGCTCAACTAACCAAGCTTTCAATAATGAGTTCTCTAAGCTTATGACTGATAGGTTTGAGATGTCTATGATGGGAGAGCTTAAATTCTTCCTTGGCTTTGAGATCAATCAATTGGCCCGTGGGACTTTCATTTCTCAAGCCAAGTATACCCAAAAACATGATCAAGAGGTTTAACTTCCAAGATGCAAAGATCAAATCCACTCCTATGCAAGTCAAGTGCCACCTATCACGCAATCCTAAAGGGAGTAAGGATGTGGATCAAAAGCTTTATCGTTCTATGATTGGTTCTTTGCTCTATCTTTGTGCATCTAGACCCGATATCGTTTTGAGTGTAGGTGTGTGTGCAAGGTATCAAGCGGCCCCTAAGGATTGCCACTTAGTGGCGGTTCATAGGATCTTTCGTTATTTAGTTCATACCCCAAGATTTGGTTTGTGGTACCCAAAGGGGGCACAATTTTCTCTTAATGGATATACGGATTCCGATTGGGCGGGTGATCAAGATGATAGGAAGTCAACTTCCGGGGCTTGCCAATTTCTTGGTAGGTCCCTTGTAAGTTGGTCCTCGAAGAAGCAAAATTTCATATCACTCTCCACCGCCGAAGCCGAGTATGTTGCCGCCGCAAGTGCATGCACTCAATGGTTATGGATGAGGCAAACTCTCAAGGAATATGGTGTTCATTTGGATAAAGTGCCTCTTTTATGTGACAATGAAAGTGCCATCAAGATTGCATACAATCCGGTGCAACACACAAGGACGAAGCACATTGAGATTCGCCACCACTTCATCCGTGATCATGTGGCAAGAGAGGATATTGCACTATCTTATATGCCCACCAAGGACAATCTTGCGGATATTTTCACGAAGCCACTTGATGATGCAAGATTATTGTTCTTGAGGAATGAACTAAATGTGATTGATTCAAGGAGTTTGACTTGAAGATCTTGCACACACCCCTATAGATGAAACGTGTTCGAGTTTAGATGTAGGCATGGACATAGGGGGAGTGTTATCCTAACACATTGGGTTCTCCCTCCCCCCATTATGCCCAAAGCAAAAATTCATTGTGATCTCTCTTTTTCTAATGTTGAATTGTGAGCTTCAATGTTGAGTAATGGCAATGCCCCCAAGATATATCTTCACGGTTGCATACCATGAACTCTTACATGGTGGCCTAGGCCACCAACCTCTTCCGTGAAGAGTTGGTTCTTACTTGCGAGTTTTTGGCATTCTTGTTGAGGGATGTACTCACTATTTGATTTTCTTTGTTTTTCTCGGTGTTCTTAAGTACAAGTTCCCTCCCTGTTGTTGCTTCTATCTTTCCATGCCAAAAATGTCATTTCCTAAATTTTTTAAGTGTTGAGCACTTCATGTCCTCTTGGGGAAGTTTTTCTGGCGAAATACCGGAGACTCCGGCCAGGCCGGAGACTCCGGTGTGCTGCACGCACTATAAAAGCTGGGGGCTGAGGGAAGTTAGGGTTTCATTCCCCACTTCCCCCACGCCCCCATAGCAGTGCTGCGCCGCCGCCGCCGCCAGAAGCACTCCCCGGCCGATTTCCACCGCCGGACACCGGTCCCCCCGCCTCCCCTTGCCTCTCCCATCCGTGGGAGGCACTATGGTCGGCCAAGGAGACAAAGGTACAACCTCTCCCCTCGTTTTTGTGTGTTTTGTATCTAGATCTGAAAATCTAGGTAGTTTCTTTTGGGAGAAGTTGCATTTGCTGTTGGTAGCATCCCCTTGGCTAGCTTATCTTGTGTAGGAACTGCTAAGAGTCACCAGTAGTACATCTCTGTTTAGAACCATGCTCACTGCTGTCGACCAGTCCGGAGACTCCGGTGTCTCAGACCGGAGACTCCGGTGCTGTCCGGAGACTCCGGTCTGCCAGACCGGAGACTCCAGTGTGGTTCTTCCAGATGTGTCTTCTGTTGCATCTGTAGTGTAATTGCACCTTTTTTGGACATGTTTGCTCATTATGCTTTCTCTGGTGTTGTGTTCTCTGTTTTGTGTTTGCTTTCAGGAACAAGGTCGAAGTCCTTAGACAAGCGTGGTTCTCGTCCTCACTCCCGCAACTACATGATCACTGATGAAGCCACCGGTCTTTATGGTCAGAGGGGTGCCTTTGATAGTGAGAGGCGTCAGAAAAAGAAGCACGAGAACAGGATGAATGCTGAAGCAGCGAAGAAGGCTAGATTTGATACTATCTCCTCTGTGGCATCTATGAGCACGAAGGAGTACAGGATCATGAGGGCTCGTCCTTTCTTCTCCATGGCTCGCACTGCTCTTTCTGCTCACTATTGGAGGAGGGAGTCCGAGTTGATCATGGAGGAGATATACACCCGTTTCAGGCAGCCTGTGTGTCCACAGAAAGTCCTTAACTTAGAGGCACTTGGCAGTTCTCAGTACTTTGAGGAGGCAGTCTGGATCACTAGGAAACTGGGTCTTGAGCATCTTGTGAGCATTCAGCAGAACTACAACCCTCCTATCATCCAGCAGCTCTTTGCCACTGTCACTCTTGCTGATGATGACCAGGTCACTATGAGGTGGATGTCTGGGACAGTTGAGTGTGAGTCTTCCATGAGTCGGTTTGCTGAGCTTCTTGATTACCCTTGGGGAGAAGGGAATGGTGAGCGCATGCACGTTCACGGAGTGGCTTATGACAAGAAGCGCATGGCTCCTATGTATGAGAAGCTCTCCAGTTGCAGCACTGCCAAGGATCTGAGGAGGGTTTACAACATCTGTCTTCGCCTCTTTCGCTGCAACATTGCTCCCAAGGTTGGGAATGTAGATGCTATTCGTGGTGAACTCGTGAACCTCCTCTATCAGGCCTTCCAGTGTCACCTTGCTGGCCCTGATGGAGAGGGTTTTGAGATTGATGTTATGCACTTCATTAAGGAGGAGATATACTCTGCTATGATCGAGATCAAGAAGGTGCCCGTCTATGCTCCCTATGTGATGAAGCTCATACTTGATCAGCTTCCTGGCTTGGCTACCGAGACTGTGCACCCCGTTGGCTCTCTCCAGATCTTGTCCTCCCACCTTCCTGATGTTGACACTCCCATGGGGGATGCTGAGGCGCCCCGTCGCTCTAGGAGGAAGAATGCTGATCCTCCCTCTCGCCGCTCTAGCAGGGAGGAGACTCAGGATGATATGAAGAAGCTCTCTTGGTTCCAGCGCAACATTCTATGCATGACTGTGGCTGTGCACAAGGAGAACCATGCTGCATATAAGGAGAGACGCGAGCTGAAGAAGATGGTCACCAAGCTGCATGATCATGCGGGTATTGGAGCTACACCTCCTATGGGTACTTCTCCACCCACCCCTCCCACCGCCTCTATGACTATGTCCTATAAGGAGTGGAACGTTGATCAGTTTCCGTGGGGTGACTTTGAGGATGTCACCTCGGCTCCTTCTCCCTCGACCCATCGTGCTAGGAATCCTGAGATTGAGGAAGAATTTGTTGATGATCAGTCTGACCATGGGGATGAGGATGAAGACCTTGACTGCTTCAACTCTGGTGCTGATGATGATGATGAGGGAGCTGGAGATGATGATGAGGGCACTGGAGATGATGGTGATGATGAGAGTGACGCGGCCACGGACCCGGTGGATGATGACGAGGACTACGAGGATGATGACTGAGCCCTTGGACCGTGTTGTGCTCTTCGCCCCTTTTTGGTGTCTCGATGCCAAAGGGGGAGAAGTAGTTTTGTCTTGTCCACTTATGCATGGGTTGCTTTGCTTTATTTGCTTTGGAACACAAGTCTTTGAACTTGATTTGCCTTTTATGGCTTGTGTTCCCACTATCTTAGTCGATTTGCTTGTTTAGTGAACAATGGTTGTGTTTTATTGTGTGAGACCTCGTGGAGAAGCTATCCTTTATTATATTATTCAGTGTGGTTTATCTATTGTCTCTACATGCTTGTATTATTGTTCACTAATGTTTGCTCTAGAAGGGGTTTGTTTGTGAAATATAGGGGGAGCTCACTTTGTGAGTGCTCTACCTTTTACAAACAAAGCCTAGCTGTGATTTAATTGAAAATATATGTGTGTTGTCATCAAACACCAAAAAGGGGGAGATTGAAAGTGCAAACACGCTTAAATCATCTTGTTTTGGTGTTTGTTAACAACACATGTACTCTAAAAGGTGTTGATGTATTTCAGGGGTTATTCCAACTTATTAACTATGGTGGTGCATTGGTACAAAAAGGAGCAAGTCGTCCAAGTCATTGTTGGCTGGAGTTTTCTCGAGGCCGGAGTCTCCGGTCCTACCAGACCGGAGTCTCCGGTGTGGAGATTTCTCCCAGGTTTTTCTGCTAAGGACTTGTTGGTGTCGCGTACTGTACCCACACCGGAGAGTGTCCGGAGACTGTCCGGAGTCTCCGGTGTGGAGCCTTTTTCTCTCAGATTCGCTAAGGAATTGTTGGTGTCGCGTACTGTACCCACACCGGAGACTTACCGGAGTCTCCGGTGTGAGTGAAGATTTTCTGCAACGCAAGACCACATACATTCTCTGTGCCCTCCCACAGCGCCAAGACCGGAGTCTCCGGTCCACCTGACCGGAGTCTCCGGACTGAATATTTCCTGAAGAAATTCAAAGATGCCAAGGTGATGTCCAGTCCGGAGGGACACCGGAGACTGTCCGGAGTCTCCGGTCCAGACCGGAGTCTCCGGCCTTTACATCGGAGTCTCCGGTGTGATTTCGCCAGATCTGCTCCAACGGCTCTTTGTCTTTATGAGGGGTATAAATACCCCCTCCCCTCCACCTACCTCCAGCTAGCTCGACCAGAATTAAAGTCACCATTGTTGGAGCTCAACCACCTTGCTAGATCTCCCAATCCAACCACCCAAAAGCCTAGATCTTTGGAGGATTGAAGGAGAAGGCCCCGATCTACGTCTTCACCAACCGGATTTCATTTCCCCTCTCTTTTGCTTGAGGGATCTTTGCCTAGGGTTTCCTCTTGTGGAGAACCTAGGCTTCTTGCTACTCTTGGTGATTTGTGAGTGTTGGGAGCCCCCAATTAAGTTGTGTGTGTGTGCCCCAAACTTGTTTGTAAAGGATTCGATCCCCGCCTCAAAGGGGTTCAATAGTGGAAGGTGAACTAGGACTTTGTGGCGGAGTTCATCGGAGAATAGGGTGAGGCCTTTGTGGCGTTGAGTAGGCCTTCGTGGCGAGCTCACACCCCTCCAACGAGACGTACTCCCTTAACAAGGAGGAACTCGGGAATACATCGTGTCTCCGTGTGCTTCCATCGGTTATCTTGTTCCCCTCTCTTTACCTACTAGTACTTGTTGCATTTATTGTTGTACTAGTTGTATTAAGTGTTGTACTAGTTGCATTAATTGCTTGCCTTGTCATATAGGTAAATTCACCACTAGTTGCACAATCTAGAGAATTTACCTTCTTGTCAAGCCTAAACCTTAAGAAAAATTAAAATTGGTCGTAGCACCTATTCACCCCCCCTCTAGGTGCCCATACTTTACTTTCAGTGGTGACGGGTTCTTCCGCCGTGTCCATCCTCCTATTTAGGCGGTGAAGCATTAGTAAAGAGACAAGGCTCCGATACCAATTGAATGAATCGAGGGGTTAACTAGAGGGGTGAATAAGTTAATTACAAATTTTACTTCTTTTTCTGTTAAGGATAATTGCTAAAATATAGATTGTATAGGTTATGCAAGTAGGTGAACAATCCTATATGATGAGCAAATAATACTAGCACAAGATATTCACGAGCTAAGCTAGTAGCAACAAGTAAAGGTGATTTGAGGAATAACCGAACACAATGACACATATATTTATCCCGAAGTTCACTTCTCAATGAAAACTAATTTCCGTTGCAGCGGTGCGGTGCCACCAAAGTAGAACACCGAGTAGCCGCCAAATGGCACATTGTATCTCCTTCATATTCAACCACCGACATGAATAGAAACAAATCACTATGTTGCCGTTGAGGTTGATAACTAGAACCTTTATAAGTATATATGAGGCACACTCCACAACTTGGAGGGTCCTCACCAAATCCCGGGAGCCTCCAAGACTCCGGGAAACAAGATCCACGAGCTCCCAAAACTTCGGGGACACCAACAAGGCTCCAAGCTCCAATGAGCTAAGAGCAACAAGGTTCTAGGTTCTAATGAACCAAGAACTACAAGATCCCTAGGGATTAGTGGGATGGTGACGAATCGGTTTGGTGGAGTTGTGGATCTCCTCCAAATCCCAAAAGATCAAGAGTTCTTTTTTGGTATTTGGGGAGATCCATGAGCTTTACGATGGTCACAAATGGTGGAGAGAGAAGATTCAAGTGACACCTTCTAAAGGTATGGAAATACCCCTATTTATAGTGGTAGAAGGAAAACGACTGTTTGGGGGGGGGGGGGGGGGTATTTTGAGTTGTGCAGGAATCCCGGCCAGGCTGGCCAAGGCGAGGAAGCAGGCCAGCCGGTAGCCAAATCCACCCGGCCTAGGGAGGCTTTGCGGGCCGGCTGGAGCCCGGCCTGGGCTGGCTCGCGAGGATGCCCGTCCCACAGCAGTGGTGAGGTCGGCTCGTAGCCCAGCATGGGCCGGCCAGCCAGCACATGAGGACCCGGCCTAGGCCGGCTTTCCTGTGACGCAGACCGGATACCCGCCAGAGCCGGCCGGCCTCAAGACCTGACCAGGTCGGCCAGGCAGGCTGGCATTCTTGGTTTTCTTCTCCTTTTCTTCTTGGTTGTTTCTTCCTTTTTGCAATGCCTCCTTTGTTGGTTGTAACATCAATAGAATATGGAGAGACTTGTTTTTTTTTTGCTTTTCTCCATATGATATTTTTCTAATCTCTTGCATTTTAGTTCCCTAGAAACACTTTGGCAAACGATTAAATACTTCTATGTGTTGTGATCAAACACCAAAATAATATTAGGAGACTATGTCCTTTCATTATGTATCAGAGACATCAAAGGGTACATGACGTTGCCGGGTTTTATCCAATGCACGGTGACATTCCCCATGATCTGCAACCTGGATCGAGACACTACTAGTCCTGATCAGTTCAGCTGGCCATGCTCTGCAACTAACCATTATACAACGCAATCCACGTATAGAGCCCTCTGCCACAACTCGATCAGGATGGAAGGTTCTAGTTGTATCTGGAGGAGTTCCGCGTGGCTTAAGTGTAAGGTTTTTGCATGGTTAGCAAATCAGTTCGGACTTTGGACGGCTGACAGACAAACACGGCCCGAGATTCAGGCAGTGACCTCATCTTGCAACACCTTCCAAAAAGAGGAGGACAATGTGAGTCGCATCCTTGTTGGTTGCGTCTATGTTAGGCATGTGTGGTGGGGTTGTTTTGGTTGGGTTTGCAGGTGGATATTCCACTTTGCACTGATACTTTCCAAGCTTGGTGGTGGAGGTTGCGCAGGGGTTTCAGAAGTAAAGACAAGAGAGAGTTTTACACTTTGGTCATACTCATTGGGTGGAGGTTGTGGAAGCAACACAATTCCCACGTGTTTGGAAACATCAACCAACAGCTCTCTCTCTCTCTCTGTGGAGGGTATGATCAGCCAAAGATTGCTGTTTGTCTAGACTAGACTCGATGGGAGCAACTCTTTCGCGAGAGTAGTCCATTAGGAGTAGGTGTGAGTGGGGTGCTTGACAAGTATTGTTCGGAATGGCCCTGTCAGTTCCTGCAAGAAAATTTCTCTTATATAAAACTAAGGTACGCAATTCTCAAAAAATCGCCACCCTTTTCTTCTTGGTACCTCCCCCTACCTCGCCGTCGGCGCCACGCCATGCCTCTCTGCTACCTCCGCGTCTCTCACCGGCGCCGCAGAACCTGCTTGGTGGACCGGACGCCACGTCCCACCGTCTCCTCCTACAGCATCTCGGTTTCTCGCCGAGCCCACACCCTCTCTGCTGCTCACTACCGGTATCTTCGTTAGATGATACCCCCACTAGTGGAAACAGGGCCTTTTGTCCCGGGTCGTAAGGGCCAGTTGTCCCGGTTGTGCAACCGGGATGGGCTGGCCGGGACAAATGGCCCGTCCCATTGGTCCCGGTTGTGCCAGGACCCGGGATGGTAAGGATAGGCCACGTGGCGAACCTGCGCCAGGGAGTTCGTCCCGGTTCGTTCAAGGGACCGGGATGGATACTTTTTTGACAAAAAAAAAAATATAATCGTTCAGTTTCCGCGTCCAGGCCCCACGTCTTTTGGGCTCCTGTCTCCCAATCCCGAGCCGGCCTCCCCTTCCCCAACCGCGTCCAGGCCCACGTCTTTTATTAAGCCCACTGGTCACATTTTTTTGTCAAAAGGGCCCACTGGCCCGCGTCTTTTATTATGGTCAGTCAACGGTTCGAAGGGCCCACTGGCCAGCGTGGTCAGTCAATGGTTCGAAGGGGCCACTGGCCAGCGGCCGTTGGCTGGCTCGCCTGGTCCCTTAAATTAAGACTACAGGACGGTCAAAGGGCCACTGTCGCCTCGTCTTCCCGCCCCGCCTCGGCTTCCCGCGCCCCCACTTCCCCACGCGCGCGTGCCACGGCTGCAACCGCCGCCACGCCTCGGCTCCTGCCCGCATTCATGGCCGCCTGCAACCGCCGCCACGTCCAGGGCGCCGGCTGGCATGCCAGCCCACCCCGGGTCCTTTTTAAAGGCCCCCCGCCGCCCGTACAACCCATCCACCCCGGCCGCGCCCAAGGCAGACCAACCATAGCCACCATGTCCCGCTGGTTCGGTAGCGGCTCCGGCAGCGGCTCCGGCAAGCGCCCCAGGAATGAAGGCTCCTCGAGCGGCGCCGGCCGCGTCCCGCCACCGCCGGCGGAGGCCTTCGGCTACGGTCCTGGAGGTGTCCGCCTCAGCGGGACGCCGCGCGTCCCCGCGCCACCTCCGGCTGCACGCCCGCTGCCCAGCGCCGCGCCCAAGGGCAAGAGGTTCAGCCGGTACGTCCGGGTGGACGAGGCCGAGTGGCACTGGAACAACGCCACGCCGGTGTTCTATGCTGACGTCCACCTCCCGGACGGCTGGCACCTGAACCCCCAGCGGATCCCTGTGCCGCCGGTCCCGACCGGCCAGGCGCTGCTCGAGGAGATCGACCGCCGGCGCGAGCTCCTGCCGGACCCCGTCCGCAGGGAGCGCGCGTACGCGCGCAGCTCCCCCTACTGGGGCGCCTGGCTCGAGCAGGAGCACGAGCAGCGCCGGCGCTCCTACATCCCCGCCCCCCACGAGGTGGACGTCGAGGACTACCCGCCGCCACCGCCCGGCCGGGAGAGGGAGCTGTGGCTCCTCGAGGACATCCCGGAGGACTTCTCCGGGGAGGAGGACCCCGTGCTCCGGGCCGCCATGGAGGATGCCTGCGAGGCCTCCCGCCGCTCACTCGTCGAGGACGAAATCAAGCGGTGGGAGCGGGTCGTGGCCGGCGCCCGCGCCGACGCCGCCGCCATGCCGCCGCCGCCGCCCCCTGAGCCTACCCCCTGGTGGCACGCGCTCTACGCCGAGTATGAGGCGTCCGAGGACCAGCCGCCGCCGCAGCCGCTCCCCCCCGGCTGGAGTACGGCATGTCCTAGGCCTGGACCGGCGGCGTTTGGGCGCCGGGGTCGCCGGAGCAGGAGGAGCTGCCCCCTCCGCCGCCGCCGCCGCAGGAGGTGCTGCCCCCGCCACCGCCGCTGCACCCGCCACCGCCGTACGCGCCTCCGATGCCCCCGATGCCTGCACCCCCGGCCCAGCCGCCTGCCCACCTGTGGCAGCCGCCCCCCTACCAAGAAATCTCCTCCGACGAGGAGGACGAGTAGATCGGCCGGTCGCCTGTGGCCGCGCCGCCGCCCCCTATTCTATGTAAGCAAGGCCCCTAGCTACCCCCCAAGAAAACGGCCGGCCGCCTGTGGCCGCGCCGCCGCCCCTTTATGCAAGTACGGCCGGCCGCCTGTGGCCGCGCCGCCCCCTATCTATGTAAGCAAGGCCCTTGGCCTTTTTTTAATATAAGTTGTGTACCCCCCTAGTCTACCGTGTCCCTAGCCCATACCCGCCGGCGGTCCGCCGGCGGGATCTATCTACTCGTTCCCGCCACCGGCAGGGCTTCGCCCAGCCATGTCCACTCGTACCTGTCCCTGGGGTGTTCGTTCGGCCTGGAGAGAGGGCCGCGATTTTTATACACCTGGGCCTCTAGTCCCGGCCCGTGCAACCAACCGGGACTAGAGCCCCTTTTGGTCCCGGTTGGTACCACGGCCCGGGACCAAAAACAAATTTCGAATTTCGGTGGCACCCCTGCGCGCCCAAAAATTTTTAGCGCCAAAATTTGAAAAGGGTTAAGTTTGCACATTAACAACTTCTATATACTTTCAAATTTGACAAAAATTCCAACATGAAAAATGCTAGAATTTGCAAAACTAATTTAAATCCATTTTTCGTTTAACTAAATAATTATTCTAACTATTGAAACTATTAATTATTTTTTCATTTGTATATAATTTGAATATAAAAATGTTACAATTTTTGATTTCTCTCGTAATCTTCCTAATTCAAAGCGAGTTGTACCTTATTGACACGGTGAATTTGAGATCTTCGTCTACAACAGAAAAACCATAGTTTTCCTTCGAAGTTTTACTCTGCGCATCCACACGTATTTTCCCTTTATCCCGACCCCCGCTTGAAAACATAGTAACTTCCGTGTACGCTATCATTAGTGAGAGACTTCACGTCGGCAATCTCAATTAAAGTGCCAGTTTGTGTCTGATCCCACCAACCCCTCAAAATTCTCCTATTAACTTCACCTATCTCAACTGAAATCACTGTCTTCATGTGGATGCCAAGCCTGTGCAAAGCTATCTCTGCTCTTCCAATACCGGAGAATAAGGACACCACATTAACACCATTGGGAAACATGTTCTTCAACACCGACAAGTGGCAACCCACAGTATCAATTTGGAATGAATTGCCTTCCGTGTAAGCTATCATTAGTGAGAGACTTCACGTCGGCAATCTCAATTAAAGTGCCAGTTTGTGTCTGATCCCACCAACCCCTCAAAATCCTCCTATTAACTTCACCTATCTCAACTCAAATCACTGTCTTCATGTGGATGCCAAGCCTGTGCAAAGCTATCTCTCCTCCTCCAATACCGGAGAATAAGGACACCACATTAACACCATTGGGAAACATGTTCTTCAACACCGACAAGTGGCAACCCACAGTATCAATTTGGAATGAATTGCCTTCCGTGTACGCTATCATTAGTGAGAGACTTCACATCGGCAATCTCAATTAAAGTGCCAGTTTGTGTCTGATCCCACCAACCCCTCAAAATCCTCCTATTAACTTCACCTATCTCAACTCAAATCACTGTCTTCATGTGGATGCCAAGCCTGTGCAAAGCTATCTCTCCTCCTCCAATACCGGAGAATAAGGACACCACATTAACACCATTGGGAAACATGTTCTTCAACACCGACAAGTGGCAACCCACAGTATCAATTTGGAATGAATTGCCTTCCGTGTACGCTATCATTAGTGAGAGACTTCACGTCGGCAATCTCAATTAAAGTGCCAGTTTGTGTCTGATCCCACCAACCCCTCAAAATCCTCCTATTAACTTCACCTATCTCAACTCAAATCACTGTCTTCATGTGGATGCCAAGCCTGTGCAAAGCTATCTCTCCTCCTCCAATACCGGAGAATAAGGACACCACATTAACACCATTGGGAAACATGTTCTTCAACACCGACAAGTGGCAACCCACAGTATCAATTTGGAATGAATTGCCTTCCGTGTACGCTATCATTAGTGAGAGACTTCACATCGGCAATCTCAATTAAAGTGCCAGTTTGTGTCTGATCCCACCAACCCCTCAAAATCCTCCTATTAACTTCACCTATCTCAACTCAAATCACTGTCTTCATGTGGATGCCAAGCATGTGCAAAGCTATCTCTCCTCCTCCAATACCGGAGAATAAGGACACCACATTAACACCATTGGGAAACATGTTCTTCAACACCGACAAGTGGCAACCCACAGTATCAATTTGGAATGAATTGCCTTCCGTGTACGCTATCATTAGTGAGAGACTTCACGTCGGCAATCTCAATTAAAGTGCCAGTTTGTGTCTGATCCCACCAACCCCTCAAAATCCTCCTATTAACTTCACCTATCTCAACTCAAATCACTGTCTTCATGTGGATGCCAAGCCTGTGCAAAGCTATCTCTCCTCCTCCAATACCGGAGAATAAGGACACCACATTAACACCATTGGGAAACATGTTCTTCAACACCGACAAGTGGCAACCCACAGTATCAATTTGGAATGAATTGCCTTCCGTGTACGCTATCATTAGTGAGAGACTTCACGTCGGCAATCTCAATTAAAGTGCCAGTTTGTGTCTGATCCCACCAACCCCTCAAAATCCTCCTATTAACTTCACCTATCTCAACTCAAATCACTGTCTTCATGTGGATGCCAAGCCTGTGCAAAGCTATCTCTCCTCCTCCAATACCGGAGAATAAGGACACCACATTAACACCATTGGGAAACATGTTCTTCAACACCGACAAGTGGCAACCCACAGTATCAATTTGGAATGAATTGCCTTCCGTGTACGCTATCATTAGTGAGAGACTTCACGTCGGCAATCTCAATTAAAGTGCCAGTTTGTGTCTGATCCCACCAACCCCTCAAAATCCTCCTATTAACTTCACCTATCTCAACTCAAATCACTGTCTTCATGTGGATGCCAAGCCTGTGCAAAGCTATCTCTCCTCCTCCAATACCGGAGAATAAGGACACCACATTAACACCATTGGGAAACATGTTCTTCAACACCGACAAGTGGCAACCCACAGTATCAATTTGGAATGAATTGCCTTCCGTGTACGCTATCATTAGTGAGAGACTTCACGTCGGCAATCTCAATTAAAGTGCCAGTTTGTGTCTGATCCCACCAACCCCTCAAAATCCTCCTATTAACTTCACCTATCTCAACTCAAATCACTGTCTTCATGTGGATGCCAAGCCTGTGCAAAGTTATCTCTCCTCCTCCAATACCGGAGAATAAGGACACCACATTAACACCATTGGGAAACATGTTCTTCAACACCGACAAGTGGCAACCCACAGTATCAATTTGGAATGAATTGCCAAGAGATTTGTACCTCTCTCTCTTCGCGACTCCCCTTGTGTGGTTTCTTGGGAGACCGAGTAAAAATTCCATCTCATATGGCTCTAGAGGGGAAACCTTGTTATTCTCAATTGGCAAATTATGGATGTATCCTCTTTCTTGAGCAGCTGCACAGAAGTGCTTAGAATCCACAAACTCCGGCTATATGTCATACAAATTTCTGGAAATTTCCACCCATACACTTTTTGGAGCTAGGGCCTCATTTTCATAGTAGAAGTAGGGTGGCTTGTTCATCCTCTAGAGTCGATGTCATGTGGAATAATAATGAAGTCAGACTGGTCATAGTTGTCAAGCACTCAATGCTTGCCAGCTTTTGACCGATCAATACAAATTATTGGTCAAACTTGCACCTACTCCATTCATAATCACATAATATGTATAAATATCATTTTGGCTAACAAAATCTCGTTCATACTACGTTATAAGAACTATGATCATGTATTCCACGTTTATTATTACACATCACCAACAACATCCCTATCTAGTCTTCTGAATTTTCTTCGTGTCCCTTGCTTATGATCGCTTCGGCCGTAACCATGGAGCATCTTCATTATTTAACGGGATGGTGGGGTTAGCTTTCACTGTGAAGGGTGGAATTTCAACAAACTTATTATAATCTTCTGACATGTCTGTCGTGTCCTCGATTCCCACGATGTTTCTTTTCCCTGAGAGAACTATATGACGCTTCGGCTCATCGTATGATGAAATTGTTCCCTTATTTTTTCTTTTCTTCGGTCTGGAAGACATGTCCTTCACATAGAAGACCTGAGCCACATCATTGGCTAGAACGAATGGTTCGTCATTGTAACCAATACAGTTGAGATCCACTGTTGTCATTCCATAAAGCGGGTCTACCTTTACCCCTTCTCCATTCAGGTTGACCCATTTGCACTTGAACAAAGGGACCTTAAAAGAAGGTCCATAGTCAAGTTCCCATATCTCCTCTATGTAACCATAGTATGTGTCAGTTTTTCCATTCTCGTTTGTTGTATCAATGCGGACACCACTGTTTTGGTTGGTGCTCTTCTTATCTTGGGAGCTCGTGTAAAATGTATTCCCATTTATCTCGTACCCTTGAAAACTCCCAATAGTCGAAGATGGTGACCCTGCCAACATGTATAGCTGATCTTCAACAGTGGTGTCATTTATAAGACGTGTTTGCAACCAACTTCCGAAAGTCTCCATGTGTTCGCGTTTAATCCATGAGTCATCCTTCCCCGGGTTTGCAGACCGTACAATATTCTTGTGTTCCTCGACATACGTAGCCATGAACATAGAATTTTGTAGAACTGTGTAGTGTGCTTTGGTCAAAGAATGCCCGTCCCTAGGTATCATTGTTTTCTTTCCCAGCGTTCCTTTTCCCCTCAGTCTCCCCTCATGCCGCGATTCAGGAACACCAATTGTCTTAAGGTCAGGAATAAAGTCAACACAGAACCCAATGACCTCCTCTGTTCCATAGCCCTTCGAGATGCTTCCTTCTGGCCTAGCACGGTTATGAACATATTTCTTCAAGACTCCCATGAACCTCTCAAAGGGGAACATATTGTGTAGAAATACCGGACCGAGAATATGAATCTCTTCACATAGGTGAACAAGGAGATGAGTCATAATGTTGAAGAAGGATGGTGGGAACACCAACTCAAAACTAACAAGACACTGGACCACATCCCTCTGTAATCTTGTCAGAATTTCTGGATCGATTACCTTCTGAGATATTGCGTTCATGAATGCACATAGCTTCACAATGGGTACTCGAACATTTTCCGGTAGAAGCCCCCTCAATGCAATCGGAAGCAATTGCGTCATAATCACGTGGCAGTCATGAGACTTCAGGTTTTGGAATTTTTTCTCTGCCATGTTTATTATCCCCTTTATATTCGACGAGAAGCCAGACGGAACCTTGATACTGTAAAGGACTTCAAAGAATATTTCCTTCTCTGCTTTAGTAAGAGCGTAGCTGCTTAAGGAATGGCGCCCTGTATCTGTGTGCTTGCTGCTTGGGTCTTTCATACGTTGTTGGTCCTCCCGTGCTTCAGGCGTATCTTTTGACTTCCCATACACGCCCAGGAAGCATAGCAGATTGACACATAGATTCTTTGTCACGTGCATCACGTCGATCGAAGACCGGACATCTAAAACTTTCCAATAGGGTAGCTCCCAAAATATAGATTTCTTCTTCCACATGGGTGCCCGCTTATCAGGGCCGTACGGAACTGGTTGGCTGCCAGCAGCCTTACCAAAGATTACTTCTAGGTCCTTGACCATATCGAATATATCATTACCACTACGGAGCTCAGGCTTCTTTCGGTTATCTGCCTCACCTCTGAAATGCTTCCCTCCTTTTTTCCTTAAGGGATGCTTGATCGGAAGAAATCTACGATGCCCCAGGTATACAACCTTTTTACATTTATCCAAAAAAACACTGTCAGTCTTATCTAAACAGTGTGTGCATGCATTGTATCCCTTGTTTGTATGACCGGAAATGTTACTAAGAGCTGGCCAATCATTGATGGTCACGAAAAGCAACGCCCGTAGGTCAAATGGCTTTTGTTCGTTCTCATCCCACACACGTACACCTGGTTTGCCCTACAGTTCTAAGAGTTCTTCCACTAATGGCCTTAGATACACATCAATGTCGTTGCCAGGTTGCCTCGGGCCTTGGATGAGAACTGGCATCATAATGAACTTGCGCTTCATGCACAACCAAGGAGGAAGGTTGTACATACATAGAGTTAAAGGCCAAGTGCTATGACTGGAGCTCTGCTCCCCAAAAGGATTAAAGCCATCTGTACTTAGACCAAACCATAAGTTTCTCGCCTCTCCTGCAAAGTCTGGAAAGTCTCTCTCGATCTTTCTCCACTGCGATCCATCGGCGGGGTGCCTCAACTTTCCATCTTTCTTACGGTCTTCTTTGTGCCATCGCAACAACCTAGCATGCTCTTTGTTTCTAAACAGACGTTTCAGCCGTGGTATTATAGGAGCATACCACATCACCTTAGCAGGAACCCTCTTACGGGGGGGGGGGGGCTCGCCGTCAACATCACCAGGATCATCTGCTCTGATCTTATACCGCAGTGCAGTGCATATCGGACATTCATCCAAATTCTCGTACTTCTCACCGCGGAAGAGAATGCAGTCATTAATGCATGCATGTATCTTCTGGACATCTAATCCTAGAGGGCAGAGAGCTTTCTTTGCTTCGTACGTACTCTCAGGCAATTCGTTATCCTTTGGAAGTTTTGGCTTCATTAGTTGAAGTAAACTCTCAAATGCCTTGTCAGTCACACCGTTTTGTGCCTTCCATTTCAGCAACTCCACTGTGGTACCGAGCTTTGTGCTACCATCTTCGCAATTTGGGTATAACAATTTTTTGTGATCCTGTAACATGTTGTCCAGCTTCAACCTCTCCAATTTATTTTCACAGTCTTCCCTTGCATCAGCAATAACTCGGCCAAGATCATCATCGGGCTCTTCTGATGCCTGTTCTTGATCACCTCCTTCTTCTGCATTCTCTTCCATTGCAGTATCGTCGTATTCAGGGAACAAAGGATCTTCTTCTTCTTCTTCATCGTCTTCCATCACAACCCCTCTTTCTCCATGCTTGGTCCAGCAATTATAGCTGGGCATGAAACCTCTCCGAAGTAGATGGCCGTGAAGGATTCTTTCGGAAGAATGTTCTCTGACGTTCCGACAATCAACACATGGGCAACACATGAAGCCATTATCTTTGTTCGCCTGAGCTACAGCAAGAAATGCATTCAGGCCTGCCATATACTCGGAGGTGCGTCGGTCACCGTACATCCATCGCTGCCGTGCATCGATCTGCATCATATAATTAAGTTTATCAAAATACATATTAATACAGAGATGACCACAGTACATCGACAAATAATACTTTTTTATGTATCAGTTACAGATGAAAAAGATAATTTGTTAACCTCGGTCGAAGATACCATTTTCAGTGAGCTTGTGTGCGTCTCGGGAATTTCGTCGAACACCTCGTGTGCATAGTAAAAAAACACACTATAACAACACACTCTCTCACACCTCCAAGGAAAAAAAAAGATGGAAGGAGGGGGGGCTGGGGCAGTATATATAGGGGAAGGGGGCATTGGTCCCGGTTCGTGGACTGAACCGGGACAACAGGTCATGCGCGTGCCACGTGGCCTGTGGCTAGGCATTGGTCCCGGTCCGTGGCACGAGCCGGGACCGATATGCCCCCCACGAACCGGGACCAATGCGCCCAGGCGATTCCTGTTGCCCCGGGCGCACGAACCGGGACCAATGCAGGGCATTTGTCCCGGATTTGGTTGCAACCGGGACAGCTGCCCCCCGGCCCCCTGGACGAGAGGGGTTGTTTCCACTAGTGCCCCTGCCCTCTGATAATATCCTTCCTTGGATCAAAAGTGCAGCTCGACGAGCTCCTCGTCGCAGTGCTTCTCCAAGCCTGCTTCCGCTCACCAGTGCTTCTCTTCGCGGTTCAGAAGCTGTCATCGACCTGCTTCGGGTTCTCCGCCCACTCAGCAACGGCGGCTGAAGCCATTCTGCGCTGCACTCCACCAACAAATTCTAAGTTCTCCATGGCCTTCCGAAGGAAAAAGGCGGTTCTTCTTCCCACTCTGCCTCACAGAGACTGGGGTCCATCGATGCCAGCTTCACCAACGCTCGATCCGCCTCCGGCAACGGCAACCGAGGAGACCACGGAAGAAACTGTCACGGAGGGACGCAAGCTGGTTGGCGCATCCGAGCTAGATGACGGACTCGAAGACGGGGAGTTCCGCCCGGTCAGAATCTCTGCATCTGCTGAGGAGAGCAAACAGCGATCTGCCACTGCCAAGGTACGCCGTTTCCGGCCCGGTGCTGCTTTTCGTTCCTTCGTTCTGCAAAACTATCACACCGGCGTCGTACACCCGCTCTTCTCAACCAGCTCCAACAAGACGCCAATTTGGCTATGCTTCTCTTCTGATTCAGTAAAACCTTCTGTGCACTTAATTAAAAATACTCTAGATCATCTCTTCGCCGCGGTTGATAGTTTCTCTGTCACTTGCCTCTCGGCATCGCTATTCCAGACCACAGTTTCATCGTCAAACATTTGCTCTGAAATCTGCTTAAGATCGCCGACATCCTTTGCGGGATCGTCTCTGTTCTTCTTCCCGGACCTAACCTCACCGCGGCGTTTTCAAATTTTGAATCCGCCAGTGGGGCCAGTGGCTTTGTCGTCCTCGGCAACGACCACTTTTCCTCTCGCAAAATCGATCCTGGGGCCACTACCGGCTGACGTGGCTCGCGGACGAAGACCGCCCTCGGTCAACAGCCTAGATGCTACTACCGGCCTAAGATGTCACAGCCCTGCAAGTTATCAACTTAAAAATGTTCCTGGAGCCATTCTGCCGCAACGGTCACCTCCGATCAAAACGGCATCTACTTATGGTATAGATACGAGGCACGATTCCGTATCAATTCAGACAGCGCAGCACGGCGCTCTAGGCGAGCCCAACGCCCCGCCTGTCGGCTGCCTTGGAAACGAAAACGCGATCAATGACCCCCCTGGACACGGACCACGGACTTTCGCCCTATATGGACCACGTCTACACCCTCGGCCCAAGCCCACCGGCGCACAGCAACTCAACCTCTGCATGCATGCATGCGCTCGACGCAATCGAGTACCCTTCCCTCCCGCTCCGGTGTAATGGCCTGCCATCGCCGCCCGACACATCTCTCACGTCGCCGATGGTAAATGAACCGCCTCGGACGCCGTTCAAGGATGCCCTCCTCTCGCCTCCTACAGCGCACCCCCTAAACTCACCGCTAAGCAAGCTCACTACTCCACCCCGCCCTTTAAAAGCTGGCTCGAGCTACCCGAAGATCACACCATCTCGCATGCCTCGCTGCTTCCGCTGCTTAGGCACTGATCACTTCGTCGACTCCTGCCGCGATCCGGTGCGCTGCGCACGCTGCGGCGTATCCGGCCACCGTAGCCACAGCTGCAACGCCCCTCTACCCCTCGCTCTTCACCTACCCCCCTTCACCAACGCCATGGCTCCTCCCGCGCTGAAGCTCCCAGCCTCCGCGCAAGCCACGCAAGCCGCTAACGCTGCCCGATCCCTGCTGTAGTCACCGCGCCAGCAGGTGACATCTGGTTCGGCTCGTACCGCGTCGTCCTCGACGAGCAGCACTCCGCGCCAGCGCCGCACAACGAAGTGCCCAACTCCATATCCAACCCCCACGTCATCTCGTCGGACGACGACTCCGCCCCCGCATCTCAGCAGGGGGACGCCACCAACACCGACCCCTTCGACACGACGCCGTTCCGCGCTGCGCGCAACGACACCTACTCGGCCCACGACGCCGAACGCGGCGTCCTCCTTGGAGTGCCCGTGGCGCGGTTCGAACGTCCGGAGAGTGCCGCGGACACGGCGGCGCGCCTAGGGGGGGCCCCCTTGGACATCTTTGTCCCCGATGTCCTCATCGTCGACTCGGGTCGCTTCCTCTTCGCGGTTGTCGAACCGGCCATGACTGCCCCCTTCGATTCCATCTGGCGCGCGGTGGAAGCGGCTACTTCGACGCCCGTCTTCACCTTCGCCGCGTCCACTTTCGGCTCCGCGCTCATGATCTTCGACGACACTGAAAGCCGGGACTATGTCCTCAGCTTGTCCCCCCTCCGCCTCCTAGACGCCACCGTTACTCTGCTGCGCCCAGAGGACACCGACGACCGCTCCATCACTACCTATGAGCGCATGGTGGAGCTCGCGGCGGCGAACTTCCCGCTCGAACTTTGGCATGAAGCGGGAGCCTCCTACGTGTTCAACCACGCGGGACGGCTATGATGCGTTGATCGGAGCTGCTTCGAATCCTCCGATCACTCATCTGTTCGAGCTTTCGTCCAGGTAGAAGCCAACGCTCGCATCCCGCCGACGCTCACCCTCCATATGCCCAACCAGGATACGGTCATCGTCTCCCTCCGCATCGTCCAATCTTGGGTGATCGGAGTTGGCGTTCCCTTCTCCACGCCATCAGACTCGCCGCCGCCCTCGCCACCTCGCCCGGCAACTCCTGTCGATGCGCCTGCTGACAGTGCGTCCCACGGCCACCTCGCATTGCCGCAAACCCCTGCGGCTGCCGCGTCGCTGTCACCGCATGCTTCGTCCCCTGCCGATGCCCTGCGTGACATCGCGGACTTCACCGAGGAGGCGCACAACTCCGCCGTTGCCGCGGCGGACGACGTTCTCGCGGACACAACGGAACTCGTTCACTCCATTCGGGGGCTCGCGGTCTCCGCGTTCCACGTGGGATCTTCGTCCACCCAGTCACCTGCTCACGAAAATGAGGCCAGGAAGAGGCGGGGGCGCATCAAACGCGCCAAGGATAGCGCTCAGAAGCTCCGCCGCCGCCACCACATCGCCACACGCGCCGAGGACAACTACATTGACATGCTGTCTCAGGCCATCAACAAGAAGGCCCTCGACCTCGACTTGGCGACCATCTCCGAGGGACTCACCGCAGCCCTCTCGGACTCTGGGATCTCCACTGATCCTGGCGTGCCATGCCACGATGCTGAAGCTCTCCAGGCTGTGGCGCTGGCCTGTGGCGCTGACGCTGAGGAGGCCTTGGCCATTGCAGATGCTGCGGTGCCACCCACCTCTCCATGATCGCCATGCATCCCTCGATGAGCAGCAAGGCGTTCTGCCACGCCGTTTCCTTGCTAATCGTTCCCCAGCGCTTTAGACTGACAGCGCAGTGTAGTGGCCCTCCTAATCCTCCCAGTTATCTAAATCCTAGTCATGCTATCATCAGCTTAGTCGATCACTGTTTTAGCTTATGCTTTGCCCACCCGTGTATTGCTCAATTGCAGCAGACTCGCTCTGCTTCCCTCTTAATGAACACCGGTGCCCCGTTTAGTCTCAATGCTTAAGTTTTCTTTCGATATCATTACTTGGAACCTGCGTGGTTTAGGAGATGTAAACAAATGCCTTCAGGTGCTTGCAGAAATCCTAGATCTAAACCCTCAGATTATGCTAATCCAAGAGACTAAGCTGAGCTCCTGTACTCAACTCAAAGCTAACTCCTTCCTCCCACTTAACTGCAACTCATTCTCTGCTCTACCCGCTATAGGAACGTCGGGGGGCGGGGGGGTTATCTCTGCGTACTCACCAAAGTTATTCACTCGAATAGCAGAAAACGCGGGACAGTACACGCTCTCAATCACTCTCTCTACCTTCACATCTCTAAAACCAATCTTAACCACGAACGTGTACGCCCCAACCGATCACTCCAAAAAATTAGACTTCCTTCATGAGTTAACTCAGCTCAAACCCAGCGATGACACACCCTGGATAATTTCAGGTGACTTCAATCTTATGCGCTTCGCCAATGAGAAAAATAAAGATAACTTCCGCCAAAACGAAGCAGATTGGTTTAATAACACGGTCAACATCCTAGCCCTCATCGAACTTCCCCTGCTTGATAGGAAATTCACTTGGACAAATAACAGACCCGAACCAACTCTTCAACGTATTGACAGGGTCTTCATCAATAACGCTTGGAACGCTACCTTCCCAAATTCTTCGCTTTCTTATCGACCACGCTTCATCTCCGACCACGTCCCCTTGGTAGCTTCTATATCCACTGCTGTCCCCCGTCCTGTTCTCTTTAGGTTCGATTTCGGATGGGCTGCCTTTCCTTCCTGTCGGGCAGCCATCTCTAGAGCCTGGGATAATTTCTCTTCAACTCCAGACAAGGCCCATGTTATCGCCGCATCCCTTAAAAAAGTGTGTACAGCTCTCAAAAGTTGGAGAAAAAAACTAACCCCCGTCCACCTCATGGAATCTAACTCAAAATACGTGATCGATCTCCTAGACATCATTGAGGAACACCGTCCTCTCTCTCCCAGGGAGTGTACACTTAGAACTGTCGTCATCTCGTCTCTCCGTCGGGCCATTCACTCTCGCATAATTAGATGGAAACTAAGATCCAAAATCAAGTACGCTATTGATGGCGATGAAAATACTAAGTTTTTTCACGCCTGCGCTTCTAACCGTCTTCGGATCAACAAGATTGGCAGCCGCCAACATAACGGGGTCCACGTCAACAACCACTTCCAGAAAACTCAGATCCTGACATCCTATTTCGCCTCCCTTTTGGGACAGAGCAATGAAACGCTCTGGAATTTCGATCTACACTCGCTCTACTCCACTAACCAAGACTCCTTCTCTGCCTTGGAAAGCCCGTTCTCCGAAACAGAAATCACGGATGCCATGCTTGGGATGAATCCCAACGCAAGCCCCGGGCCAGACGGTTTCGGGCCTGCTTTCTACAGAAAGTTTTGGCCGCTAGTTAAAAGGAAATTTTTTCGATCTTTTCAATAGCTTCTTCCACCTAAACGCTGACCTTCAAAGCATCAACAGGTCCTACATGGTCCTCCTCCCAAAAAAGAACGACGCCAACACTCCGGACGCTTTCCGCCCCATCGCCCTTCAAAATTGCCCCATCAAAGCAATCGGTCGCCTCCTTACAAACAGAATGCAGGCGACTATACATAGCTTGGTACACGTTAACCAAACTGGCTTCATACCAGCTCGCGGCATCTCCGAAAACTTTATTTTTGCGGCAGATATCCTAAATTGCTGCCACAAACGCAAAGCTCCCACAATTGTCATCAAACTGGATTTCCGAAAAGCATTCGACTCCGTCAATTGGGAATCTCTCCTAAAAATCCTACTTTTCAGGGGTTTCCCGCAGAGGTTCATAGATTGGATTCATACCCTTCTAGCTACATGTACGACTGCGGTTCTCGTCAACGGAGTTTCGGGCCCGTGGATACGGTGTAAGACGGGACTTCGACAAGGGGACCCTTTATCACCCTATCTCTTCATCACGGTCGCCGACATCCTACAACAAATGATCCTCTCCGCTTGCCGAAACGACCTGCTCGAGCACCCCCTGACCAGAGACACACCCTTCCCCGTTCTTCAATACGCTGATGACACCCTTATCATTGTCAAAGCTTCCATACAGGCTGCCTCGAACCTCCGGACCATCCTAGATGACTTCTCCCAAGCAACTGGCCTCCACATAAACTTCCACAAAACAACCTTCGTACCTATTCACATCCCACAAGAGGACATCACGCCCATCGCCCTTGCCTTAGGTACTTCTACTACCTCCTTCCCCCAGACATATCTAGGACTCCCTCTATCCGACAAAAAGCTACACCCATCCGCTTTCCAACCTATCATTGACAGTATCAATAAGTACCTGGCGGGCTGGAAAGCATCCTTGCTTTCTAAGGGAGGGAAACTAGTTCTCCTCTCCGCTGTTTTGGACAGCCTTCCAACCCACTTCATGTCGGCCATGCTTCTCCCTGCCTCCGTCATTCACCTCATCGATAGCAAACGTAGGACCTTCTTCTGGTCGGACGACGACAAGTGCTCAGGATCGCAATGCCTGGTAGCCTGGGACAAAGCATCTACTCCGCGGGACAGCGGTGGTCTTGGCCTCTTGGGGTAAAAAATTTAAGTGCACAGAATGTTTGTCTGCTTCTAAAAATTTGCTACAAGTTTCTCCATGCCCCCTCTACTCCTTGGAGGAACTGGATCTCTTTCCAATCCCCGCTTGCTCGCCTAACCACCACTCACTCTTACCTACGTAAGATCTTAACCAAATACATGCCTATGCTCTCCCAGTTAACTAAATGTACTGTTCACTGTGGATCCTCCACCTTCTTTTGGCAGGACAGGTGGCTACTCAATGAGCCGCTAGCCCACGCTTTCCCTCCCCTATACACCCACCACACACATCCCAACGACCTCGTTATGAATGTTTTGCAGAAGGGGGTCGAAGCGGACCTCCGGAATCGGCTAACCTTAGCGGCTTCCAGCCAGCTTGTTTCGCTTTCTCTTTTACTGCAGGATTTCCATCTGACCGAGGGTGACGACTCCATAGTTCTCATAGACGGTTCCCCCTTCTCCACCAAAGGGTCGTACGCCGCCATGACTGCATCCGCTCCGAACACCACCACGGAACAGGTGTGGAAATCCAGAGTGCCGGCTAAGGTTAAAATATTCGGCTGGCTACTTTGTCTTGACCGCCTAAACACAAGAGCAAACCTGCGGCACAAACCGATACTTGACTACTCCCAGTGCCCGCGGTGTGCGGCCCCTGTAGAAGACATGTATCACCTCTTCTTCGATTGTCCCAAGGCAGCCATCATCTGGCGAACGATTGGCTTTCAATCCGCCCCTACCACGGTTACAGGTATCTAGGACCTTCAACCGCCAGCCAACCTTCCTTCTATCATTTGGCCTGATGTTGCCTTGATCTTCCTATGGACAATATGGGATGCAAGGAACGCCATGGTCTTCCGCTGCGTTGACCAAATCACCTCACTTACGGTCTGTAATATTATCCAGGATCTCACTTTGTGGTCTCACCGTTTCAAAAAAACGGAACAAAGAGTAGCCGTCGATCTGTGGCGTGCACATCTCTCTCTATGTAACTCCTAAACTTTCTATCAGTAAAATTCAGGTGGCGAGACTTTCCCCCCCCGGTGACAGCATCAAAAAAAATCTCAAAAAATATATAACTAAGGTACGGAATTCTCAAAAATATCTTCTATTGCCCATCTAGGTCAATAACTTGCAGGCTTTGGTAGGTTCTGTTGAATATATTAGCAATTCAGCACATGATTTAATTCGAAATACTATCAGATAAATTGTGACCGTAGGAAATACAGTAACCATGCAAATATCTAGATCTAATACAGTAGACAGACTGAAACAATCTATTGCAAGAACTAGACATAAGAATTCTAGTAATATCTCATAAAGATGGAATAGAGATACGTACGATGCAGCGGTAGCGGCACCGCCGTTGTTGTTGTCCACGTCGGCCATGTCGTCGATGAAGAGGTTGCCGAGGTCGGGGAAGAAATCGTCGTTGGGGAAGTACTCGCCGTCAGCAGTCGCGCGAGTGCGCTCCCCAAAAACCTGATCGCCCCTCTCCCGTACAGGATCACAAGAGGCGGGGTTTCGGAGGCCTGCTGTCCCCACTAGCGGTGCACGCCGGAAGGAGGCATGGAGAAGACTTGATTGGCGGCGCAGTGCTTTGGAACGGTGCGAAACCATATGTTGAAGTAGTTGCTAGGGTTTACCGTATGCGCGTATTTATATGCGTCCTGTGAGAGACGTGGACGTAACTCCACGTCTGAGTCGGTTCGGTTCCACGATCCAGAAAGGAAACGGAAACAGTTTAGGAATTAACGCGTCCGTTAATTACCAACTTAATGACTCATTAATATTTCCCAAGCGACAAAATATACGCTCTCGGCTCGGCTCATTCCCGCAACCCGCGGCGTGGCGCGTTGCGTCGTGACGAGGCGAGGCGAGGCGTGGCGAAGCGGGCGGCGGAGGAGGAGCGCGCGTGTGGCACACCTCTCCTCTTGCCTTGCCAACTCATACATGAGTTAGAATGGCTCACCTTATAAAGTGGTTCCATTCTCTCCAAACTAGCAGTATGGGACTAAACTTTAGTCCCACTCACTCCACTCATTATTCATGAATGGGCCATGACAATTTCAGGATTTATTGGGCTTAGTTGGGCCACACTGCAGCTCATAAATTCCAACAATCCCCCACAAAGTGTCATTAGCACATTTCATAAACTCTGTTCCAAAACATTGTTTATATACCGGTGTTAGTGGAGACTGTTAAGTTGAACTTCCACTTAAAACATCATGCTACACTAGTTCACAACTTGAATAGTGGACTACGCCTTGAACTACAAGTTTGCTGTGATACCAGTTTCACACAACGTCTGAACCGATACTAGGCTGCCGCAAGGCTTCCCCGCGGTTTGGAGCGTATGCGTCGTACTCCGAAGGCCTTTCATGAGTTTATTAGAGAGCACCCGATTCTCATAGACCGCGACGTTTAACAGTCAGACTCATATAGGTGAGTTCCTCAGGAGATGTTCTGTAGGACACATCTCTGCTTATATAAATAAGCCACTTGGAACACATTAAGACAAAAGTCAACCTACCATACAGATCAGGAGAGTATTGCATCTTTTATGGAGTGGAATAAAATATAAGGATACTCTCCTCTCAGCCGACCAACAACTTGTCTCCCACTTCTAATTCACGGGATCTTCGATCACATAGAGTGGGTTACCACTGTGGGCAACTTATAACGTGGGTCTCAAGCCCATCTCCCTCGATGCATTATCTATCACATTCCGTGATAAACCCTTTGTGAAGGGATCTGCCAAGTTCATAGATGTTTGGATATAATCCAACGCAATAACTCCGGAGTTTTTCAATTTCCTGACAGATTTCAATCTCCTCTTCACATGTCTTGATGACTTTGCATTATCCTTAGAACTGTTCACTTTGATGATCACAGCTTGATTATCACAGTTCATTAGGATTGCGGGTATTGGTTTTTCAACCATAGGCAAGTCCATCAAGAGCTCACGAAGCCACTCTGCTTCAACAGTGGCTGTGTCTAATGCTGCGAGTTCTGCTTCCATAGTTGACCTCGTTAAGATGGTCTGCTTGCAAGACTTCCAGGAAACAGCGCCACCACCAAGTGTAAAAACATAACCACTAGTGGCCTTAAGCTCATCAGCATCAGATATCCAATTAGAGTCACTATATCCTTCCAGAACCCTCGGGTTTCCGGTATAGTGAATTCCATAGCTCGCAGTGTCTTTTAAATAGCGCATAACTCTCTCAAGCGCACGCCAATGATCATCTCCCGGATTGGAAACAAACCGGCTCAATTTGCTCACAGCAAAAGAGATGTCAGGCCTCGTGGCACTCGCCAAATACATAAGCGAGCCTATAATCTGAGAATATCTCAGTTGATCTCTAGCAATCCGTTGATTCTTTCGAAGCAACACACAAGCATCATATGGAGTTGAAGAAGACTTGCAGTCACTATACCCGAAGCGACTCAAGACCTTTTCCACATAGTGAGATTGAAGCAGTGTAATCCCACCATTATCATCTCTCAGTAGCTTGATGTTCAAGATAACATCAGCTACTCCTAGATCCTTCATCTCAAAACAGCGAGATAAGAAATCCTTAACTTCCTTGACTAAATCAAGATTGGTCCCAAAGATCAATATGTCATCGACATACAGACATAGAATAACTCCTTCGCCCCCACCATGGCGATTGTACACACACTTATCAGCTTCGTTTACAACAAAGCCTTCAGCAGTCAAAGTCCTTTCGAACTTCTCGTGCCATTTCTTAGGTGCTTGCTTGAGGCCGTATAATGACTTCAATAACTTGCACACCTTGCCTTCCTGACCGGGTACTACGAAACCATCTGACTGCTCCATATAAATTTCCTCGTCCAACTCTCCATTAAGGAAAGCCGTCTTAACGTCCATTTGATGAATGAGAAGACTGTGCGAGGCAGCCAGTGAGAGTAGAACACGAATAGTGGTTAGTCTAGCCACAGGTGAGTAAGTATCAAAGAAGTCTTCACCTTCTTTCTGGGTATAACCCTTGGCCGCAAGCCGTGCCTTGTACTTTTCAATTGTACCATCAGGCCTAAACTTTTTCTTGAACACCCACTTACATCCTACAGGTTTACACCCATAAGGACGATCAGTGATTTCCCAGGTTTCGTTAGCCAAGATGGAATCCATCTCGCAACGGACAGCCTCCTTCCAGTAGTCAGCATCAAGAGACGCATATAGGCTTCTGAAATAGTCCTGGGTGTGTCATCCACGAGGTACACAATGAAATCATTACCAAAAGACTTTGAAGTCCTCTGTCTCTTGCTCCTTACAGGAACTTCATTGTCATCCTCATCGGGATTCTCAACGTGTTCTATCGGAATGGTGGATTCAAGAATCTCAACTAATTCCTGACTAGATGAAACAGATTTCTCCTGATTTGATGAGCTAGACATATCCTTCATAGGAAATATGTTCTCAAAGAAAGTCGCATCATTCGACTCCATAATCGTACCAACATGCATGTCGGATACCTCAGATTTTACTATCAAGAATGTATAACCAATGCTATTAAAAGCATAGCCCAGAAGAACACAATCTACGGTTTTAGGTCCAAGCTTGCGCTTCTTGGGAATTGGTATATTGACTTTCGCCAAACAACCCCAAGTACGTAGGTAGGAGAGTTTTAACCTTTTCCTTTCCCATTCCTCAAATGGAGTAATGGTTTTATTTTTTGTGGGAACTCGGTTTAGGACATGACACGCAGTCATTAGCGCCTCCCCCACCATGCCTTGGAGAGACCCGAAGTGTCTAACATGGCGTTAACCAAATCAGACAACGTTCGGTTCTTTCTTTCAGCCACCCCATTTGATTGAGGTGAGTAGGGAGGCGTCCTCTCATGAATAATACCGTGTTCAGCACAAAAAGAATTAAACTCGTTGGAAAAATACTCTCCACCACGATCAGACCTAAGCCGTTTAATTTTTCGATCAAGTTGGTTCTCAGCTTTGGCCTTATAGTTCTTGAAATAAGTTAAAGCTTCATCTTTAGATTTCAGAAGATACACATAACAATATCTAGTGGAGTCATCAATAAGTGTCATGAAATATTTCTTTCCACCTTTTGTCAATACGCCATTCATCTCACAAAGATCAGAATGTATAAGTTCTAGTGGTGCCAAGTCTCTCGCCCCCGCAGTCTTATGAGATTTGCGAGGTTGCTTAGTTTGAACAGACACTTGACATTTGGAACCTTTATTAGTACTGAATTTCGGAATTAAACTCATATTTGCTAACCGTGTAATGCAACCAAAATTAATATGACAAAGTCGTGAATACCAAACATTACAATCATTATCGTGACAAACATTATTAATAACTTTGGTGCATATATCTGACAAGGATAAGCGGAACAAGCCTCCGCACTCATAGCCTTTACCAATAAATTGTCCATACTTGGAAATTACAACCTTATTGGACTCGAATACCAACTTAAAACCATCTCGACATAAACGTGAGCCGCTGACGAGATTTTTATTGATGGAGGGCATATGATGAACGTTCTTTAGTCGCACGATCTTTCCCGAAGTAAACTTCAGATCGACCGTACCAACACCACGAACAGTAGCATGTGACCCGTTCCCCATCAGCACGGGCGAAGTCCCTGTGATCTGATAAGAAGAGAACATGGAAGCATCAGCACAAACATGTATATTGGCACCTGTGTCAATTAACCATTCAGGTGAATGACAAACTGAAAGAATAGTAGGAACTGTACCGTACCCAGTATCCTTCATCTCAGTGTCACCAATGACAATGTTAGCGGTCTTGCCGCTGTTCTCTTGCTGCTGCAACTCATATCGCTTAGGGCATTTTGGAGCCCAATGGGTCAGTTCACCGCAAACGTGACATGACCTCTTCCTCTTCTTGAAGTTGGTAGAGTGCGATGGCTTAAACCTGCCATCGGGTTTGCCTTTACCCTCGGATTTCTTCTTGTTATATTTAGGCTTGTTGGGCGGGTAGTGTTTCTTCTGTACCACATGGGCAGAAGAACCTACCTCAGCAACCCGAGCACGTGTATCCTTTGCTCTCGCCTTTTCTTCCACATCAAGAGATCCGATGAGGTCCGTAACGGAAAACTCCTGTCTCTTGTGTTTCAGAGAAGTGGAAAAGGTGCTCCATGAAGATGGAAGCTTGGCAATAATGCCTCCAGCCACAAACTTTTCCGGTAACATACATTTAAAGTGCTCAAGTTCTTTAGCGAGTGACTGTATCTCATGAGCCTGTTGAACAACAGAGCGCTCATCAGTCATCCTGTAGTCATAGAATTGCTCCATGACATACAACTGCTGCCAGCATCCGAGGCCCCAAATTTGGCCTCGAGTGCAGCCCACATATCCTTGCCGTTATCAAACGACATATACGGATCCACAATGGAATCGTCAATAATACCGAGAAGGGCACTTTTAAACATAGTGTCCATATTTTCAAAGGCCTCCAGCTGTGCTGGATTGAGATCGCCCTCAGGCTTGCCCTTAGTGGCCGCATAGCAGCGCAAGTTTGAAACCATAGCACTGCTCTCGTGCGCCACCTCTTATAGTCCACACCCTTGAAAGGGATTGGCCTTGTCGCCGCAATGACAGACGGTGCAGGTGCAAGAAATTGGCTATAATCAGGTTTTTGGATTGTTGAATATATTAGCAATTTAGCACATGATTTTGTTCGAAATACTATCAGATAAATTGTGACCGTAGGAAATACAGTAACCATGCAAATATCTAGATCTAATACAGTAGACAGACTGAAACAATCTATTGCAAGAACTAGACATAAGAATTCTAGTAATATCTCATAAAGATGGAATAGAGATACGTACGATGCAGCGGTAGCGGCACCGCCGTTGTTGTTGTCCACGTCGGCCATGTCGTCGATGAAGAGGTTGCCGAGGTCGGGGAAGAAATCGTCGTTGGGGAAGTAGTCGCCGTCAGCAGTCGCGCGAGTGCGCTCCCCAAAACATGATCGCCCCTCTCCCGTACAGGATCACAAGAGGCGGGGTTCCGGAGGCCTGCTGTCCCCACTAGCGGTGCACGCCGGAAGGAGGGATGGAGAAGACTTGATTGGCGGCGCAGTGATTTGGAACGGGGCGAAACCATATGTTGAAGTAGTTGCTAGGGTTTACCGTATGCGCGTATTTATATGCGTCTGAGTCGGAAACAGTTTAGGAATTAACGCGTCCGTTAATTACCAACTTAATGACTCATTAATATTTCCCAAACGACAAAATAAACGCTCTCGGCTCGGCTCATTCCCGCAACCCGCGGCGCGTCGCGTCGCGTCGAGGCGTGGCGAGGCGGGCGGCGGACCTTATAAAGTGGTTCCATTCTCTCCAAACTAGCAGTATGAGACTAAACTTTAGTCCCACTCACTCCACTCATTATTCATGAATGGGCCATGACAATTTCAGAATTTATTGGGCTTAGTTAGGCCACACTGCAGCCCATAAATTCCAACAGGTTCACTCACATTTTTGCCCGGATCTAAGTCACAACACCAGGTACTCTTGGCCCAAATGTAAGGACATGTATCGGACTGGCAGGCTTTGGTAGGTTCGACTCACATCTTTGTACTTTTTATCTCCACCAATTTCCACCTATATCTCTTTGAGAGATTAAACCAATAGAGTTTCTTTTTATCTGGCATATCATTCCTTTCTCCTCCCATGTTACTGATGCCTCTTATTCTCACATGTTATTTTCAGCTCGATTGTTCGTTTCTAGCATATCATTCCTGTTATCTACATGATTGCCCATATACAAGATGTACGTACTCGGCTAAGTGCTCAACAAAGATACAGTGTGAAGCGATATATATTACTCTAAGTTGGAGCGCAATATATAAGGGGGAAAGTATCCAAACAATTGAATGTTGGTGGAGCATGTATTTATTTTCATGTGAAGTATGCCCATGACTCATGATATGTAAGTCCTTAAGCAATGCAAGATGTACGCACCAACCAATTTTCCTTAAAAACTCAAACTTAGTTGAATGAGTGACAACGTTGGCAATGCTAACCGGTTTCTAGTTCGGCACCTGCAGCCAAGAGAATTGAGCCACCGACCGCCAAAAGACAGAGCACATGAAGAATATAAATCGTTCAAGGTGAGAGAAATATTACAAGTGCATCTTTGACGGGGAGGTGAAGTTATATTTATTTTATTTTCATATCATTGCTATATCAAAGAACAGTTCTATTAGGATCTCAGTATTTGAAATATAGATACAAGGTTTTTGTAGAATTTCAGATACAAGCGCATAGTTAAAAAAAGACGATAATTACAATTTAAGTTTTTTTCCTATACACGTGCTGCTGATTACACTACGGGAATAAAAGAAGACGCCGACGACTTTTTATCGGTGCCGTCGGGATATCCCGACCAGGCCAGCGCAGACTGCGTAGGTTCTTTTAGCTACGTCGACGACAATGTCGTTGGCCTAGCTATGTCTATTTTACTTACTCGTTGTCTTGAGCATAAATTTTGCTTTTAAACTCGGATTTCAAGGAGAAACAGCATAATCATGCATTTATTCCAGCTATATTCTTCAAAAAAAATCATGAGCAAGGACAGAACCAACAATAAAGAGTTAAGGGTTTCGTTAGAGAGGGGCTCTGGAGCATCGAAATCCAACCAAAAACTATGTAGTGTGATGACTCAAAAGTATAGGGGGCGTATCGTAGTACTTTCGATAAATAAGAGTGTCGAACCTAACGAGGAGCAGAAGGTGTTGACAAGAAGTTTTGATGAAGGAATAACTGTAAATACTGGAAAATAGATTTGTAGGGTTTTTTGATATTGTAGATAAATAAAGTGCGAGTAAATAAAATGAAGTAATAATAATTGCAGCAAGTGGCCAAATCCTTTCTTCGGCAAAGGACAAGCCAGTGAGTTTACTTATGATAACAAACGTTATCGAGGACACACGGGAGGTTTCTGTCAAGTGCTTTTGTTCCATGCAGTTGAATAATTTTGGTGTCTTGATAAGTGTTGCGTGGGTGAATCCATGCTAATGTACCGTCTCATCTAAGACTAATACATACTTATGATTATACCCCTTGCAAGCATCCCCAACTACAAGAAAGTAATTAATAAATAAATCTAACCACAACTTTAAACTCCGGGATCCTACGCTCCCTCGTGTAATGGTTTCCTAAAGGGTGTTTAGGTTTCTGTCACTCCGACAACCCCACAATTAGTAGAAAAATACACGATGCATTCCCCTAGGCCCATAAATGGTGAAGTATCATGTAGTCGACGTTCACATGACACCACTAGAAGAATAACACCACAATTTAAATATCAAACATTAAATATTACTTAACATTACTTCACTACTAACAACTTGACTTCTCCTATGTCCTCAAGAACAACACGAACTACTCACAAGACATCATATGGATCATGATCAGAGGTGATATAATGGATGATAACAATCTGGTCATAAAGTGCAAACACCGATGAATCTCACAAGCATCAACTACTAACAAGTAATCCACACCGGGAGAGAGATCTAATGCAAAACAACAATAGAGGACCCTAATTGTTACAACGGGATGAACGTGGATGATGAGGGTGATGGTGCTGGCGGTGATGATGATGATGATGGTGATCTTGATGATGCCCGGAGTGATGACGGTGACGATGGCGTTGATTTCCCCTCTCCGGAGAGGAGTTTCCCCGGCAGATTTCTCCCTGTCAGAGAGTTTTTCTCTCTCGGGTGTTTTCCGCCCCAAGGCGGCGACGGAATAATTCTTCGACGATGGAATGCGGCTTAGGGTTTCCTGGGGGACAGGCATGCAGAAAATATCCCCCAGAGGTGGGCCATGGTGGCCACACCCCTAGGTGGCGCGGCCAAGGGGGTCTCGCGCCACCCCTTGGTGGCCCCCTCTGGCTCTCCTTCTAGATGTGTTCCTCCTCAGAACTTTCAGGACACCCCCGGTGTACCACTTCTTCTTATGGTCTTCTGAAATATGGTATCCCGACGGTGCTTTTTCCATCAGATTCCTGGTCCCAGTGTTTATTCTCCAAAAATTATAAAACATGCAAAATAAGATAAAATAACATAAGAGATGCATCATAACATGAAATATATCGATAAAGAACAGAAAATTATGATATAAAATAGTGATGCAAAATGGACGTATCAACTCACCCCAAGCTTAGACCTCGCTTGTCCCCAAGCGAAACTGGACTCAGAAAACATGACCACGGGTTTATGGAGTGAAGAGTCGAGAAATAAAATACGGACAAGAAGCATCACATCTATCTATGTACCAATCATTATAGACAACAACTTCCTCTCATATAACCTAACTTGAAACAACTAATGGGAGTCACAAATAAAGATGCAAAGAGAGAATCAAAATTGGTAATGGCAAACTTCATTCTTGGTCAGAGAACATTTAATAATATCATTCTTATCTTAGGTGAACTTTTTATAATAAGGCTCATCTTGTAGAGATTAACTTGTTAAATTATAACAATTCTTTTACGGTGATTCATAGCTTTTCAAAGTAATATTCATTCAGATAATAAAGCATGTGCTAAACAAAGAATGATATAAAACGTGATTGAATAAATCAACATATAGATGATGAGATCACAACAACTCAAGTGCTTGCTGGAGACAGAGAGAAATGGGTTTACTGACTCAACATAAAAGTAAAAGAAATGCCCTTCGTAGAGGGAAGCATGGATCACTCATGTGCTAGAGCTTTTATTTTATTAAACAAAGGTATTGAAAATATTTTAAGAGAGGTGTATGCTTATGTCAACGAATGGTAAACAGACAATACAGTAACACAAGCCAACTAGACTTCATAATAGCGTCTCCCATATGAGGAACTCAACTGGTGTAGAAGGTCATACCTCATTCTCTTTTGTTTACACGATTATGCTTTGACTGATAAATTAGGGGCAAAAATAGTAGAGAAAATTTGTGTATGAGTTTTGGGGCTAGGCACCCCGCTACGAGCTCTTCTAGCATTCGGATAAGCGGATGAAGCCACTAGTCCAGGTGTTTGAAGTCCAATCAACAAGTGAGATAAAGATTCTCTATTTACGTCCTCATGAGCTAAAACAGAGGCACAAAACAGGAATAATTTTGAAAGTTTTAAAGGTAGCACATGAGCAATTTACTTGGAGTGGCAGTTAAATACCACATGTAGGTAGGTATGGTGTACACAATGGCAAGGTTTTGGGGCTCAAGGTTTTGGATGCACGAGAAGCATTCGCTCTCAGTACAGGGTTTTTGGCTAGCAATGTTGGGTAGCAATCATAAGGGTTGAGGGAAACAAAACAATATACATATGATGAAACCAATCATGCAACCAAGCTAAGTTGTGAATACTAAGTTTACGAGCTAATAGGAAAATTCCTCTTCTTATACTAGCATCTCAAATTATTATTTCTGCTGAACCAAGCTAAGTTTGCTAAAACCAACTACATTAACTTGATGATCTCTAGAGTGATACCAAAAACTAATAACAAGCTCAACATATGACAGAAATTGAAAACTAAAATAATGTGTGCATAAAATAAATGATGAAACTTCTCATTAATATTTCAAACCATCAACTCACACCAATGAATACAACGATAACCAACTAAGGATAGACACTTCCATACTACAAACCATCCTATATGATAACTTCTCTACTCATGATATGACTCTACTGAAAAAGTAAAAAGATGAAAGATAGTGATGTGATACCGCGACACTCCCCCCCAAGCTTGGAACAAGCCAAGGGGATGCCAAACCCAATGACAAATCAATTATTCGGTGGTGGTGGTGAGTCCTTCTCGATGAGATTATCAATTGATTTCTTTAGATCTCCAATCGCGAACATAAGCATACGCATCACCTTCGTATTGCGATCAGTACAGTTTGCATGCCTGTCGGACTATGAATCCCAGCCACCAAGATCCCCCCCACTCTTCCTTAGGTTGAGAGCTTCCTTCATCTGCACTGTTTGAACGATTGATATCCCACATAGAGGGAAAATACCTCTAGGGCACCTTTTTGTACTGATAATCATGAATTAATGAGTGGAAGTGGTTCTTAACGCCCGCAGCAGGCGTTCTCGATGCTAAGGAGTGAAGTGGAACCTTCCCTCCGGTGCTCATCCACGCGCCTCTCTTAAGCTTCAAGGGGTTAGCCGACACTCTGATGCTTGCGACGGTGGCGCGTGGACGCACTCGCGAGTTCTCTTGTACATCTCCTTCAGCTCCACTCTCGATCTCCTCCTCCTGCTCCCGGTCTTGGACATCATCTTCCTTCGGTCCCTTCCCCTTGCTGTCGTTGGCGGAGACCATGATGCTTCTAAAACCGAAAACAGATCCTGGCAGAAACAGCTCGAAACAGAAACATGACGAGAAAACGATATGCAGACCTTGGGGGATCCGGGGCATTATATAGCAAAAAGTTTCATAATGAAAGGAAAGTCCAGGTCGAAAACAAGTCGGAGAGGGGCTCCGGGGCCCCCACACCATGGGCTGGCGCGGATAGGGGTGGGCCCGCGCCACCCTATTGTGTGGAGCCTACGGGCTCCGTCTCCGCTTCGTTTCGGCTCATAATTTTTCATATTTTCCAAAAACAGTAAAAATAAAAATTGGAAGATGTTTCGCGAACGTTTTCTTACCAAAACTGATACCTATTCGAAAACTGACTCCGCAGTTTCTGAGATATGCTTCTTAATAAACTCCTCCGGGATCATGGCTTGAATACAATCAACATTTTCATTATAAGTATCTCCAGAAATATAATGCTTGAGTCTTTGGCCATTCAACACTTGTGAAGTGTTGTCTTGAAGGGAAACAATTTTAATTGCCCCCGAATGATATACCTCTTCAATAACAAAAGGTCCTTCCCATCTCGAGAGTAATTTTCCTGCAAAAAATTTGAGACGAGACCTATACAATAGCACTTTCTCACCAACATAAAATTATCTTTTAATAATTCTCTTATCATGCCATCTTTTAACTTTCTCTTTAAAGAACTTAGCATTTTCATATGCTTCACTCCTCCATTCATCTAAAGAACTTAAGTCAAGCAAACTTTTCTCACCAGCAAGTTTAAAATCTCTATTTAGGTCTTTCAGTGCCCAGTAAGCTTTGTGTTCTAATTCTAGGGGCAAGTGAAAAGATTTTCCATAAACCATTTTATAAGGAGACATGCCCATGGGATTTTTATAAGAAGTTCTATAAGCCCACAAAGCATCATTTAATTTCTTAGCCCATTTTTTCATAGATTTGTTAATAGTATTTTGCAAGATAGATTTGATTTCTCTATTTCATAATTCTACTTTCCCACTAGTTTGAGGATGATAGGGTGAAGCAATTCTATGATTAACGTCATATTTAGCAAGGGTTTTTCTAAAACCACCATGAATAAAAAGAGAACCCCCATCAGTCATAAGATATCTAGGCACACCAAACCTAGGGAAAATAATGTCTTTAAGCATTTTTAATGAGGTTTCACCATTAGCACTTTTAGTAGGTATAGCTTCTACCCATTTAGTAACATAATCAACAGCAACAAGAATATGAGTGTAGTCCTTTGAAGGAGGGAAAGGACCCATAAAGTCAAAACCCCAACAATCAAACAGTTCAATAACAAGATAATAATTCATAGGCATTTCATTAAGTTTAGAAATATTTCCAACCCTTTGACATTGATCACAAGAGAAAATAAACTTTCTAGCATCTTTAAAAAGAATATGCCAATAAAAACCTGATTGTAGAACCTTATGTGCGGTTCTATCTCCTGCGTGATGTCCTCCATAAGCACTACTATGACATTTCCTCAATATCTTTCGTTGTTCATTTTCAGGAACACATCTTCTCATAATACCATCAACACCTTCTTTATATAAGTGTGGGTCATCCCAAAAATAATGCCTCAAATCATATACCAGTTTTCTTCTTTGCTGAGTTGTAAAGGTAGGAGGCAAATACTTGGAAACAATAAAGTTAGCATAATCAGCATACCATGGACTCTCTTGAGAGCTCACCTTTATTGCAGCTAACTATTCATCAGGAAAACTATCATTAACAGGAAGAGGGTCGTCAGGGATATATTCTAATCTAGAAAAATTATCAACAACAGGATTTTCAGCACCCTTCCTATCCACAATATGTAAATAAAATTCTTGTAAAAGAAGCACCCATCTAAGAATCCTAGGCTTAGCATCTTTCTTTTTCATAAGGTACTTATTAGCAGCATGATCAATATGAATAGTAACTTTAGAATCAACAATATACTTCCTAAATTTATCACAAGCAAAAAACTACAGCTAGGAATTCTTTTTCAGTGGTAGCATAATTCTTTTGAGCAGCATCAAGAGTTTTACTAGCATAATGAATAACATTTAACTTCCTATCTATCTGTTGTCCAAGAACAGTACCTACAGCATAATCACTAGCATCACACATAATTTCAAACCGTAAATTCCAATCAGGTGGTTGAACAATAGGGGCAGATATTAAAGACTTCTTTAAAATTTCAAAAGCTTATCTACAATCTTCATAAAAAACAAAAGGTACATCCTTTTGAAGAAGATTAGTAAGAGGCTTTGATATTTTAGAGAAATCTTTAATAAATCTTCTATAGAAACCCGCATGACCAAGAATACTACGAATACCTTTGACATCCCTGGGACAAGGCATTTTCTTAATAGCTTCAACTTTAGCTCTATCAACTTCAATACCTCTTTCAAAAAAATTATCTCCAAGAACAATTTCTTCATTAACCATAAAATGGCATTTCTCCCAGTTAAGAACAAGATTAGTCTCCTCACATCTCTGCAAAACTTTATCAAGATTCTGCAAACAATTATCAAAAGAAGTTACATAGACGGAGAAATCATCCATGAAGACTTCCACAATTTCTTCACACAAACCATGAAAGATAGCAGACATGCATCTTTGAAAAGTAGCAGGATCATTACATAAACCAAAAGGCATACGTCTATAAGCATAGATTCCGTTGGGACAAGTGAAAGTTGTTTTCTCTTGATCAAGATTTTTAACAAGAATTTGAGAGAACCCACAATAACCATCAAGAAAGCAGAAATGAGTTTTCTTAGACAACCTTTCTAACATTTGATCAATAAAAGGTAATGGATAATGATCTTTCTTAGTGACTTTGTTAACCTTTCTAAAATCAATGCACATCCTATAAACAACCACTACTCTTTGAGGAATAAGTTCATTATTTTCATTTGGCACAAGAGACATCCCTCCTTTCTTAGGGACACAATGCACGGGTCTAACCCATCTACTATCAGCAATATGATAAATATACCAGCATCAAGGAGTTTCAATACCTCATTTCTTACCACATCCTTCATCTTAGGATTTAAATGGCATTGATGTTCAACAGCTGGCTTTGCATCAGGTTCAATATTAATAGCATGCTGACAAATAGCAGGAGAAATCCCCTTCAAATCATCAAGAGTATAGCCAATAGAACCTCTATGTTTCTTCAATATTCCCAATAATCTCTCCTCTTCTTTATCAGAAAGTTGAGAAATAATAATAACAGGATATAATTTCTTATCATCAATATGAGCATATTTAAGATTATCAGGCAAAGGCTTTAAATCAAAAACAGGATCCTCCTTGGGTGGTAATGTTGTACTCAAGTCTTCCACAGGTAAATTTTGTTTCAGCATTGCTGGCTGGTGTAGGAAAATCTCATCAATATCATTCCTTTCTTCCATAAAGACATCACTTTCGTGGTCTTCCATGTATTGCTGCAAAGGATTGTTAGGAGCAAGATAAATAGCAGCCAATTGTTCAACTCTATAATTTTCATTAGGTAATTAAGCTTCATAAGGTGATTTACCAAATTTGGAGAAATTAAATTCATAAGAATCTCCATCAAAATTTGTAAGGATTTTCTCTTTTTTACAATCTATAACAGCACCACAAGTGTTTAAGAAAGGTCTACCAAATATAATAGGACAAGTATAACTAGCGGAAGTGCCTAGTACTAGAAAATCCGCAGGATATTTAGTTTTACCACATAAGACCTCCACAACTCTAACAATACCAATTGGAGAAATAGAGTTTCCCTATTAGCAAGTTGAATAATCACATCAATGTATTCAAGTTCACAAGAAACAATTTCATGCATGATTTCTTTATAAAGCTCATAAGGAATAACACTAGAACTAGCACCAATATCACATAAACCATAATAGCAATGATCACCTATCCTAACAAATAGCGCAGGAACACTAGGTTTCCTAGATTTACTAGTATGAGAGACAATATTAGAAGCATGTTCACAAAATATAATGTGTCCATCTTCTACATTTTCAGAAACAAGGTCCTTTATTATTGCTACTGTAGGTTCTACAGTTATTTGATCCTCAGGTTCTACAAGTTTCCTTGCACTTTAATTAACCACACTAGCTAACATAGAATATTCTTTTACCTGGGCAGGGAAAGACATTTTCTAAATATATGGTTCAGGCACAATAGAATCAACAATATGAACTTCTATATCTCTAGCAGGAACACAATTAATAATATCTTTATAAGTTGCATGGTAATTATCCCATTCCTTTTTAGGAATATCAATATAGGAAGCAAAAGCCTTATATAAGTTTGCAACAACTTGAGAATCAAGACCATAAACAACACTAACATTATGAAAATCCTCATATGACATAAAGTTTTAATGCATTCATAGTCATAATTTATACCTGACTTTCTACCTTTGTCATTCTCCCATGCTTCAGTGTTTTCTTGAATATTGTCAAGAAGATCCCATTTAGCTTCATCCTTCATACGTGTAAATGGTCCAGAACAAGAAGAATCCAATAGATCATTATCATGAAGAGGAAGCCTTGCATAGAAATTATTAATAACAATATTACTGGGGAGCTCATGAATGGGGCATTTGAGCATTAGTAACTTCAATATCCCCCATGCTTGGGCAATACTCTCTCCATCATGAGCCCAAAAATTATATATATAATTCCGATCTCTATGAATTTCACTCGGAGGATAATTTAGAATAAAAGAGAGGTACAATTTCCTCCCATTCAATAGTCTGGCTATTTTTTTAGCAGTTTGAACCATTCAGCGGCTCGGCCTGCCAATGATATAGAGAATAATTTCCTCTTCACTTGGCACATTGTAATACTTGCACACTTGAACAATTCGCATAATTCATGTAAAAAGAGCAAATGATCACCAGAATAGACAGTTCCATCACCTGAATAGCAGTTATCCCTAGCCTATTTAGAATTCTTTATAGGTATTTTATAAGGATCCAAATCATCACGAGGTGGGTCACTTACTACCCTAGCGGTGGTAGCAGTGCCCTCAAATAAGGAATCAAAAGGAGATCCAAACATAGTGTAATAAAGCAGTAGACAATAATAAAAACAACACTTACAGTAGAATATACCTTTATCAATTCCACTTCCCAATAGCGCTTCACTCCCCGGCAACGGCGCCAGAAAATAGTCTTGATGACCCACAAGTATAGGGGGTGTATCGCAGTACTTTTGATAAATAAGAGTGTCAAACCCAACGAGGAGCAGAAGGTGTTGACAAGAAGTTTCGATGAAGGAATAACTGTAAATACTGGAAAATAGATTTGTATGGGTTTTTGATATTGCAGATAAATAAAGTGCGAGTTAATAAAATGCAGCAATAATAATTGCAGCAAGTGGCCCAATCCTTTCTTCAGAAAAGGACAAGCCGGTGAGTTTACTTATGATTAACAGACGTTCTCGTGGACACAAGGGAGGTTTCTGTCAAGTGCTTTTGTTCCATGCAGTTGAATAATTTTGGTGTTTTGATAAGAGTTGTGTGAGTGAATCTATGCTAATGTCCCATCCCATCCAAGACAAATACATACTTGTTATTATACCCCTTTCAAGCATCCGCAACTACAAGAAAATAATTAAGAAATAAATCTAACCACAGCTTTAAACACCGGGATCCTACGCTCCCTCGTGCAATGGTTTCCTAAAGGGGTTTAGGTTTCTGTCACTCCGGCAACCCCACAATTAGTAGCCAAATACACGATGCATTCCCCTAGGCCCATAAATGGTGAAGTATCATGTAGTCGACGTTCACATGACACTACTAGAAGAATAACACCACAACTTAAATATCAAACATTAAATATTACTCAACATTACTTCACTACTAACAACTTGACTTCTCCCATGTCCTCAAGAACAACACGAACTACTCATAAGACATCATATGGATCATGATCAGAGGTGATATAATGGATGATAACAATCTGTCCATAAAGTGCAAACACCGATATATCTCACAAGCATCAACTACTAACAAGTATTCCACACCGGGAGAGAGATCTAATGCAAAACAACGATAGAGGACCCTAATTGTTACAACGGGATGAAGGTGGATGATGAGGGTGATGGTGCTGGTTGTGATGATCGTGATGCCCGGAGTGATGACGGTGACGACGGCGGTGATTTCCCCTCTCCGGAGAGGAATTTCCCCATCAGATTTCTCCCTGCCAGAGAGCTTTTCTCTCTCGGGTGTTTTCCGCCCCGAGGCAGCGGAGAAATAATTCTTCGACGATGGAATGATGCTTAAGGTTTCCTGGGGGACGGGCACGCAGAAAATATCCCCCAGAGGTGGGCCAGGGTGGCCACACCCCTAGGTGGCGCGGCCAAGGGGGGGCCGCGCCACCACATGGTGTGGGCCCATGGTGGCCCCCCTATGGCTCTCCTTCTGGTTGTGTTCCTCCTTTGGACTTTCAGGACACCCCCGGTGTCCCACTTCTTCTTCTGATCTTCTGAAATATGGTATCCCGGCGGTGCTTTTTTCCATCAGATTTCTGGCCCCAGTGTTTTTTCTCAAAAAATTATAAAACATGCATAATAAGATAAAATAACATAAGAGATGCATCATAACATGAAATGTATCGATGAATAACAGAAAATTATGATATAAAATAGTGATGCAAAATGGACGTATCATAGTGCCATACCAAGTGTGTACAAGTGTGTTTTGTATTGCAGATGTCCAAAATTCCGCTCGGAGATGCTAGCCTTTTCACCGTCATCAGTTTCTCTCAAGTGAGTTTGTGGACTTATAGGTGGAAACTCCCACTTCGGTCGAACCGGAGGAAATCTTCCGAGTAGTTGGAGTTTAACTTTGTTTTGAGTGTTCCTAGGGTCTACCTTAACACGATAAGTAAAATATGTAGTTTGCTACCTCTTTTGACGCCGGTACTGGGTGTAGACGTATAAGCTAGGCTTTTCTCCAGCGGGGCTAGGTTTCCTCGGAGAGGGGACCCGTAGCATCGGAATCCAACCAAAAGCTAGGTGGTTCCATATCAATTGTGTACAAGTGATTTTTGTGTTGTAAATGTCCAAGATTCCACTCCGGGATGTTAGCCGTTTTACCGTCATCAATTTCTTTCTAGTGAGTTTGCGGACTTATTGGGAGAAACTCCAACTCCGGAGGGAATCTAGTGAAAAGTTGGGGTATAACTTTGTTTTGGATGTTCCTAGGGGTTACGCTAACTAATTCTTGCGTTGGGATACCCCGAGATGAGGGTGTGATGAGGACATCGGTAGGAATTTTCCCCTTAGTTAAGAACCAAGGTTATCAATCCAGTAGGACAAATAGGATCTTCGAAAGGTTAATGCCACTTACAGTGGTGTTGGCGCTTCACCAGTGTAAGCAACAACATGGAACCTGCACACACCAAAACCAAAATACTTTGCCCCAACGGTACATTGAGGTTGTCAATCTCACCAGTCTTGCTGAAAACAAAGATTAGACGTATAGTGTGGAAAACAGTTGTATGCTTGCAGAAAGAAGAGAGAGCAGGAAATTGTTGTGGCTTGTTTAACAGTGTGGAAAATGGAGCGGGGTTCATAGGTTCACTAGTGGTGTCTCTCCATAAAAGAGCATGCTGGGTGAACAAATTACAGCTGGGCAATTGACAAATAAAGGTTGCACCGTAGTGCACATTATACCATGATGATTACTATGGTATTTAGTGCGGGCATTACAACCAGATACATAGACCGACATCCATCTGCATCTATGACTAATAATCCACCCTCAGGTTATCATCCGAACCCCCTTAGGTATTAAGTTGCAAGCAACAGATAATTGCATTAAATAAAGTGTGTAATGTAAGCAATGATTATACATGCGGGTACTCACACCGCTGTTTTGTCCCTAATGGCAACAACACATCCTCCCCCTTCACATTTCTGTCACTCCAGCAAGGCAACGAGGAGGCATGAACCCACTATCAAGCATAAATATTCCTCTTGGAGTCACTAGCAACTAATTCGCCAGAGCAACCACTAGCAACGGAAAGCATGCAAGATCACAAATAACATATGCAATAACGACTATAATCAACTTGGCATAATGTCAATATTCATCGGATTCCAGCAAACACAACATATGGAATTACATAAGATCAATCTCGGTCATGATACGCAGCTCACGAGATCTAAACATGGAGGCATATGAGGAGGAGACAACCATCTAGCTACTGCTATGGACCCGTAGTCCAGGGATGAACTACTCACGCATCACTCCGGAGGCAGGCATGGTGATGTAGAAGCCTCCGGTTATGATTTCTTCTCCGGCAGGGTGCCGGAAAACAGCTCCAGAACCCTCCTGATCTAGGGTTGACGGTGACGGCGGCTGCAAAACTTTTTCGGGGATTTTGATCACGTACTTAGGGTTTTCCATCCGGGGGGCTTAAATAGGAAAAAGGGCAAAGGCGGTGGAGCTCTAGGGGCCCCACACCCGTAGCTGGCGCGGCCACAGGGGGGCCCGCGCCAGCCTATGGTGTGCCTCCCTGTTGCCCCTCTTCGACTCCTCTTCGGTTTTCTGGATGCTTCCGGGGAAAATAGGACTTCCGGGATTCGAATTTTCCAATTCCGAGAATATTTCCAGAACAACTTTTCTGAAACTAAAAAACAACACAAAACAGGGAACTGGCTCTGTGGCATCTTGTCAATAGATTAGTCAAGAAAATCGATAAAAATGACATAAAGAAGAGAGAAAAACATGTAGCAATTGGCATAATATCACCATGGAGCATCACAAATTAGGGATACTTCTATGACGTATCACTAACACAAACAAGCATAAAATTTTCAATTTGCTACCACTTTTGATGCATGTACCGAGTGTAGACATATAAGATGGGATTTTCTCCAGCGGGGCTAGGGTTTCTCCGGAGAGGGGCTCCGGAGCGTCGGAATCCAAACACAATCTAGTTGATTCCATACCAAGTGTGTGCAAGTGTGTTTTGCGTTGTAGATGTCCAAGATTCCACTCCAGGATGTTAGCGGTTTCACCGTCATCAATTTCTCTCTAGTGAGTTTGTGGACTTATAGATGGAAACGCCCACTTCGGTCGAACCAGAGAGAATCTTGTGAAGAGTTGAGGTATAATTTTTTTTTTGGTATCCCTAGGGTCTACGCTAACACAAGCAAGCAAAACTATGCACTTTGCTACCCCCTTTTGATGCCGGCACCGGGTGTAGACGTATAAAATGAGCTTCTCTCTAGTGGGGCTAGGGTTTCTCCATAGAGGGGCTACGGAGCATCGAAATCCAACCAAAAGCTATGTGGTGCCATATCAAGTGTGTACAAGTGTGTTTTGGGTTGTAGATGTCCAAGATTCTACTCCGTATGTTAGAGGTTTCACCGTCATTGGTTTCTCTCTAGTGAGTTTGTGCACTTATAGGTGTAAACTCCCACTTGTGTCGAACCGGAGGGAATCTTGTCAATAGTTGGGGTATAAATTTGTTTTGGGTGTTCCTATGGGCTACCCTAACACCACCAAGCAAACAAGTTACAATTTGCTACACCCTTTTGATGCCGGTACCCAGTGTAGGCGTATAAGCTTGGCTTTTTTCTAGCGGTGTTAGGGTTTTTCTGGAGAGGGGCTCGGATCGTCGGAATCCAACCAAAAGCTAGGTGGTGACATACCAAATGTGTACAAATATGTTTTGGGTTGTGATGTCCAAGATTCTTCTCCGGGATGTTAGTGGTTTCACCGTCATCAGTTTCTCTCTAGTGAGTTTGTGGACTTATAGGAGGAAACTCCCACTTCGTTCGAATCAAAGGGAATCTCGTGAAGAGTTGGGGTATAACTTTACTTTTGGGTGTTCCTACGGTCTACCCTAACACAAACAAGCAAAACAGTTGCAATTTGAGACCTCCGTTTGACGCCGGTACCGAGTGTAGACGTATAAGCTAGGTTTTTCTCCAGCGGGGATAGGGTTTCTCCAGAGAGGAGCTTCAGAGCGTCAGAATCCAACCAAAAGCTAGATGGTGCCATACCAAGTGTGTACAACTGTGTTATGTGTTGTAGATGTACAAGATTCATTCTGGGATGTTAGCGGTTTCACCATCATCAGTTTCTCTCTAGTGAGTTTGTGGACTTATAGGTGAAAACTCCCACTTCGATCAAACCAAATGGAATCTTGTGAAGATTTGGGGTATAACTTTTGATTTGGGTGTTCCTATGGTATACCTTAAAACATCTAAGAAAAAGTTGCACTTTGCTACCCCGTTTTGACGCTAGTACCGAGTGTAGACGTATAAGCTAGTCTTTTCTCCAACAGGGCTAGGGTTTCCTCAGAGAGAGGCTCCGTACCGTCGCAATCAAACCAAAAACTAGGTGGTGACATACCAAGTGTGTAAAAAGTGTGTTTTGAGATGTAGATGTCCAAAATTCTACCCCGGGATGTTAGCGGCTTCACGATCATCAGTTTCTCTCTAGTGAGTTTTGTGGACTTATAGGTGGAAACTTCCACTTCGGTCGAATCGGAGGGAATCTTGTGAAGAGTTGGGGTATAACTTGTTTTGGGTGTTCCTACGGTATACTCTAACACATCCAAGAAAAAATTGTACTTTTCTACCCCCTTTTGACGCTGGTACTGAGTGTAGACGTATAAGCTGGGATTTTCTCCAGCGGGCTAGGGTTTCCTCGGAGAGGGGCTTCGGACCGTCGGAATCCAGCCAAAATCTAGGTGGTGTCGTACCAAGTGTGTACAGGTGTGTTTTGGATTGTAGATATCCAAGATTCCCCTCCAGGATGTTAGCGATTTTACCGTCATTAGTTTCTCTCTAGTTTCTTGTCTCGCCAAAAATCTCCTCCACAAGATTTACTAAAAAAACTCGATTTTATTTTTATTGTGAAACAAAAGGCCATTGCGCAACCTATTAAAAATGAAATAGGGCAAGCATTCAGGTTGCTCCGGACCATGCACCAGTATATATGAAGAGGCAATGAGTGCAAAGTACTACCCACGCAAGTATGGATTGCGACAACATTTATTTTTTCAGAACATAAGGGCAAACCCATCGACCCCCCCTAAATACTACCAAATTTGGTTCGTTTTGATCCATTTAGGTAGGTCCGCGGAGAAAAACTGGGCCGGACCAGCGATTTGGGATCGACCAATCCCAAGCCCCCTTCCCCCTCCCCCAAATTTGCTAATTGCATTTGACCAAAATCCAAATAAACTTAACATAATTTTAGTACAATTCAGTCAAATTGGTGCATATACGTGTATTACAAACGGGACTAAAGTTTGTACATAGATATGCACCGGCTGCGAGTGGGAGGCCATGGTGGAGTCGTGGAGGGCAGGCGCGAGGCCCTCCCACTACCTGAGCTCGAGCAGCTCGGACTCCTCCATGGAGAGGCGGAACTGCTCGGCCTCCTCCTCTGCGGCGCTAGGTGGGCATGCTCCTCCTCTTGCTCGGGGCCGTACACCTCCCCCCATTCCCTCATATGGCGTCGCAGACAATTCCCCACGCGTGGAGAAGAAGTAATAGAGGGACGTTGCGATCTCCCAGGGACGAACCACCGGCCCTAGAGGCCGCTACGATGGCGAACCAGGGTCCACGAGGAGGTCATGAGGGAGGTAGCCGTGGCAACGGTCGATCTCCCTATGGCGCTTCCTGGCCGTAGCCAGCACCGGTGGCACGGGCACTCGTCGCGGGCTGAGATGCCAGTGGTCCGGAAGCTTGACATGTAGCCAGGGCACCGGCTTGTCGCGTTTCCAGAGCCACTGTGCGTAGTTCCAGCTCACGCGGAGGCGCTCTCGCTCCCTTTTGTGGCCGCCCGACGACCCCGCCTCCTGGTCATGGCACGGCTCCTTCTTCACCATCGCTCCATTCGATGGCATCGATGCAGTCCCCATTAAAAAGGACCGGTCATCCTGGCCTTCGGTCCCTGGCAGGTGGGCCAGATGGGAGGCGAGGGGCCACCGTGAGACTGCCATGTGGGACAAGGGGACGCGCCGGACCAGGCCCTACTCCCCAATCCGTTTGGGAGGGGGGCGTTGGGACCGGGTTTTAACCCAAATTGATCCACGCGGACCAAAACATATCAAATAGGGGCAGTTGGGTTTGCCCTAAATGCAAGCTAGGAGTTGCACTTGTTGCATTGGTACCAAAATTATGAAAAAAGACCTATTTGTCGGAAGAAGCGAACCGGCTGTAGTCCCAATCCCATGTGACTATATTCTTGGCTATATTATGCAATTTTTTTTCAACTTCCAATCATGGTGTTTTATATACACTAGTATAGGTACGGTGCACGTGCAACACACGTATATAAAATAAAATTTCGTATTTTTTTGCAATGGCATTGCTTTGTTAGCAATAGTAATATAAATATCATCTATAAATATAAATATTACAATTCAACACGGGTTCAAAACGACAGGTGAAAAATAAGTCATATGTAACATTGTGCACTATTAGCAACTTAGAAGGCCCATCTCTTTATGCAATCAATAATTTCTCGTCCCAAGGCAGGAATATTGTTGATCACTTTGTTGCCTTGACCAGAGACGGAGCTTACTAGAAGCCAACAGGGGACACGGCCCTCCAGATTTGGACAAATTTGTAAAGAAATTTTTTGGTGGATGACTTGGATGGGAACTTTTTTTCAATACTCCCCCACCTTCTAAATTTGCCACCCCCCCCGGCTAAATTTCTGGCAAGCTCCGCCAGTGGTCTTGACATTTCAAAATATGTACCAAGAACCATTTTCTCGACATACATAAGCATTATCATTCAATGCATCATCATCGTTCAATTCCGAGTCAAATAAGATGACATCTAGTTTTTTTCCTAAATTGTGTGAACCTTCAAGTATTCATTGTTAATTTTCAGATAATGATACGACATATAACAAATACTGAGTGTCGAATAATTCATATCCCGTGAAGTAATTCATAAAATTTAACATCCAAACACCACATGATGGCCTTAATGATTACAAAAAAAAATGATACAAATATAAATATATTCAATAAAGAAATTATGCAAGAAATATTATTACTCTTAAAAAAATCAAAATAATCAAATAATGGGGACACAATAATTATTTTTCAACCACTGCCTGATTCTTCATACCTACATAATAGAGTAGCCTAATGGAACGGTCCAATCAAATAAAGAACAGACACCATCTAAAAACAAGGAAAAAAGAAAGAAAAAAAAACCTGGCACGACACGTATGCTACTGCCCACACTCCGCTCTCGCTCTCTCACTCGGTCACTTAATCCCTCACGGCCTCACCTACCTCTCCACTGCCCAGCTCCCCAAAGAGGCAAAGACATACGCCTCTCCACGTCCCGTCATCGCTCTCCCCATTCCCCATCAGCTCACCGCTTCCCTTCGCATCCTCTCCACTACCCAGCTCCTGTTGCAAGATCGTGCCTAAACAGGAGGTGCTCGAGTTTGGCATGCTCGCGGGAAGCCAAGCGCTAGGCGCCGTCGTAGGTGGAAGTGAATGCGCGGAACTTGCACGACCCTGCTCTTCCCCATCCCTTCTTCGAATCTGGTCGCCAAAGTGTCTCGAGGAGGCTGCTCAAGCTCGACATGCTCACAGGCAACCCAAGCCAAGGCGCAGTCTGAGGCGGACGCGGGGGCGTGGTTCTCGTTTGCACTGGATCGGTGGCCGCGGCCACGGCCATCACGCGTCAGAGGGCTACACAGCGTCAGACACAAACAAATAAAAGGTGAAATCATTTTCTCTTTTGGTAGGAACAAGCTAGAAGCCATTTCCAATCCTCTTTCCGATCGCGCTGTCATTCCGTTTAGATCAGAGTGATATTTTCCTATGTAGATATGGGAATGGACTTAGCTGGTTATAGTGATCTGGTTCTTCTCCCCCTGATGTCATGATTAATGGGTACTTCAGCCAACCCTTAAACAAAATGTCCGATTAGTGGGTACTAAAAAATGGTTGGAGCAATTTATGTGGGTAGAAATATCCTACTTAAGCAACCTGTTGACAAATTCTGAATTATGAATAAGAGTTTGGATGGGTACTAATATAATTTTGCATAGTAGGTCCTGAAATTATTAAGTATGAGTTTATGATACATTTATTTACCTGTATTTTTGGAGTTTGTTAGGTCCTGAAATTGAGTCTGTACCCCATTAGGCTAAGAGGATGCCATCTGCAACACCAATACTTCTTCAGGTCCTGAAATTATTAAATATGAGTTTGTGATACATTTACCTGTATTTTCGGAGTTTGTTAGATCCTGAAATAGTCTGTACACCATTAGGCTGAGAGGATGCCATCTGCAACACCAATACTACTTCCACGATATATATGAGGAGAACAATCAGAAACCTGTACATCTTACATCATCAGTTCAGTTTTCTATGGATACACTTTATTTTACATTGACCAATAATACTTCTGCAACCAAATTCGCTCATTTGCAACTGAAATTGGTGCCAAAGAGATGAAATCTTGAATTTTCTTTGGTGCACCTAAGATAAAAGTATGAAATCCTTGAGATATATCTGTGTGATGTTATCTTGAAAGAATTAAAAAATCTTGCTTTTTGGCATATTCTCTGATATAGCAGAAAATTGTACTCATCAGAAATTGTACAAAGAGGTATTAGCACAAGTGCAGATGCTTAACATAAGTATGCGATACAAAGTGATCATTTCACACAATCTGTTTTTTAGGACCATAGAATGTTTCCTTGTCTATGTATCTGGTTTTATAGGATCAGATAGTGCCATAAGCAATAACTTGTAGGCACAACAAGAATAATTGCATTTGGTGTTCATTGCAACTTCACATGGTTCTGTGATTACAATGGATGTTGCATGCTACGCCCGATTCGATGTTTTGTATAACGCAAATGAGTTTACAACAACAATGCCATTTTTGAAACTGCAATACAAGTGGTATGTGAAGAGATCTTATCATCAAGATCCCAACAACCAGGTTTAGCTCTAGAACCAATTCCGATGAGGACACTGACAGGAGCTCGCCTTTCAGGTAAGTTATTCTTAGACAAGATGTATTCTCACATTATATAGCAGTAAAAAAAATAGTTTTTTATATTAATGTGCTACTAACCAGGACTTTGGATCACAACAATTAGTGAGAGCCTTGCCTTAGTGCAAGCACATTTTTCCAATTTTTCGATCCTGCAATTTAATTATGAGATGTACGTGTGGATCATTCGGTCAGGCAGAAAAAGACCTCACCGAATGTACTATGAATTCATGATTCAGTTCCTTACAGGTTTTTTGGAGGACTTTGGATGGCGTTGTCAACTCCCCGGCGTGGATCGCGTTGTCAATTCCCCGGCGTCGATGGCGTTGTCAGCTCCCCGGCGTGGATCGCGTTGTCAATTCCCCGACGTCGATGGCGTTGTCCGCTCCCTAGATCTCGGCGCATCGAGATGTACCCGATACTGAGCGGCAACCAGGGCGAGGATAGTGTGGATAGCACACCGGAGCTCAACCCGGCGAGATGTCCTCGACGTGACACGACACAGCCACATCAGAGATAGGGCACAAGGGCGGCCCAGCAGAGTCTCTGGTGTTCGGCTGAGGTAGATTGTGGATTTTTTTTTAGGGTCACGGGGTCCTTTTTTTGATAGGTTAAGGTAGCGATTGGTTCTCTCGAATTGTCTCGCTATTTGCGTCTGCGGGCAGAACATTTAATCTCATCCATTCATCTCATAGGCAGACCATTGGAGTAACATGGCAGACCATTGAAGTAACATGGGACGTACGATGTGGGTTAGTTTATTTGCTAGAAGTACCCTGGGCTGTTGTGTGTACATTTTCGTGTATGCCCGTAGTAAACTCATGTTCGCTGTTTTATTAGTAGTGGAGAAAATTCCAAACATGGTTTTTCACGATACTCGTGCAAAGTATTCGATATTGTCACGTTAAACTTTTTTTTTAATTTTATTGTCACGTTAAACTTGTTGTACAGTGAACGTACTTTTGGACGGAAACCTTTGCAAAACTACTCCATTTTTTTTTCTTTTGGTGAAATTCCATTATCTCGAAGTCAAAAAGAAAAAAAAATCATTATAGCTCTTTGACTCTTGTGGCGACTCTTGGTACGCAGTCATCACACCTGGCGGCGGCGGGCGGGTGAAGAAGCGAATCGGCGTCGAAGAGGCGGTGCGGCGAGGAGGAGGCTTGCTGCGGGCGGACCAAGCGCGGGGCGTCTTCCCTTGAAAGCCACCGGCGGGGCCACCAGAGGCATCGGCTTCCAGATCGCAAGGTATCTTGCCCACTCTATCACCCGGAAGAACTCGAGACGAACACCGCGCTGCTCCCAGGTGGCCAATCCCCCCTTTCGATTCGAAGCACTCCCTTACGCTATCAATACTGGGCGATTTCGCATCCCCTCGACGTCTCATTATCAGATTTAGTTTTTTTTTTCTTCTATATCCCCAATGTTAGAGAGGCAGAACACATGGGTTGATCTCGAGGGCTCTAAATTTTTTCTTATCCAAACGAAATTTCAGATGAGGTTGGTCGGCTTGACGGGCGGCATCGCTTCGGGGAAGAGCACCGTCTCCAGCCTCTTCAAGACCGCCGGCGTTCCAGTCGTCGACGCGGACATCGTGGCACGGGTAAGCACGCAGCGTCCGCAGACCCTGGTTTTAGATATTTGCTATGCATTTGTTGTTTCGGTACTAAGATTTTATCACAAGCTGACAACTACGTAGTGTAGATTAGTGTAATGTAATCATCCTGGAGTGTGCTCAGTGGAGAATTGTTTCCATTATATTGCATTGATATTACCTGATTGATAGTTTCTTCCTGAATCTAAAGACAGCACTTGGTATTGATTTTAATCTTGTATAGTAGAGTTTTACAACATACAACAAAACTTCTCAGTTTAGCTTTATGTGGAGGGAAAAGGGAATCATATACTGGTCTCACATTGGAGTTTTATTCATCCCTACTAAGGGCATCTCCAGTCGTCCCCCCTAGCGCCCCCAGGCGGCCCTTCCGGCGAATAGCGCCGTTTCTTCACCACTCGGCCCCCCAGGAGCCCAAATAGCGCCGTTTCGGCGCTATTTCGCGCCGCGGCTCCCAGGCCAAACCCAGCCCGCTGGGTTCGGCCTGGGGGGCGAAACTGCGCGGCCGCGCACGCGGGCCAGCTCTGTCAGTGACGCGACGAGAAACCGCGGGAACAGAACCGCCCTGTGATCATCTTCTCGGCTTCCGCGCGGTCAAAAGGCTGCCAGCGTTTATGGCGTGGCGGCCGCGCACTGCATGCGCCCGTTCAAAGGCTGCCGGCGTAATGGCGTGGCGGGCGGCAGCGAGGGGACGCGCGCGCAGTAAATGCCCGACCGCCTATAAAATCCCCCCGCCGCTCGCCGCGCTCGCCATTCTTCCACCGGCGCTCTCCTCTTCTCTTCTTCCCTTCGGCGCTCTCCTCTCCTCTCTCCCCCGTTCTCCACGCAATGGCCAGCTACAAGGACGGCGCAGCGGCCAACGGCTTCCCACGCCGCCACCTTCGCCGGAGCGAGGCGATGGCGCTGTACCGCGCGGGCTACCCGTGCCCGCCGGACATGCGCCTCCCGAGCTCCGGCGCTGGGCAGAGCCGCTTGGCGCTCAGCGGCGGCGGGGTTCCCGTGCCTCCCCTACCCAACACGAACCCCGAGTTCTGGCGCGCGATCCGCGAGGCGCGCGCCGCCATGGCGGAGCCCGACCGCTTCCCGGAGGCGGGCTTCGACGAGTTTTGGTGGCAGCAGCTCACCGCTCGCCGCGACAGGGAGATCGCCTCCCTCAACGACAACGGGCCGGTCGACGGCCGCTTCAACGCCAACGGGCGCCGCCGCTGGTGGAGCGGCCCCAACAGAACAGTCGAGTGGGTTCTTGACCACATCCACGCCGGCAACGAGCCGCGCCTGGAGATGCCGCCCCGGCAGAACCAGCCGTGGGAAGCGCGCCGGACGGGCGCCTCCTCTTCGTCGGCGACGTCGAGCTCCTCCGGCGCCCAGTCCCTCTCTGTCTCCCCCCCTTTCTGAACAGCGGCGCGCCTGCCCGCAGGCGTAGCGGCGGCGCCCTCCGCATCGGCGAGCCACGCTTCGAACGCGTGGTTCGCCCGAAGACCGAGGACGTCGGCGACGATGAGGACGAGTGGCCCGACCAGAAGGTCGCGGAGCAGCTGTCCTTGGAGACGCTCCAGCCGCTCGACGCCGACGCCGCCGCGACGGGGAGCCTGCGGGAGAGCACCGCGGCGGAGCTGGAGCTCCAGCGCCGCCTGCTAGCGGAGGCCGAGAAGCTCAAGGCGGCGCGCGACAAGGAGGCCGCCGCCAACGCGGCCCGCCTCCGCGTCCCTCCCCTGCCGCCGCTGCAGGAGAACGTCTACGTCGTCCTGGACCCAGACTCCGACGACGAGGACGAGATCCAGCAAGCCCTCGCGGCGAGCAGGTGGGATGGCTGCGGCGACGCCGGACAGGGGCCGAGCAAGCGCCCCGGCTACGGCCCCGACGACGACGACGTCGACTATAGCCAGGCCATCGCCGCGAGCCTCGGCCTTCATTAGTTTAGTTTAGTTTAAATTTCAGTTCTAGTTTTTAAATTCGCGCCGAATATGTACGCACTTCGCCTAAATTTAATAAAATTCGCCTAGTTTTCAAATTGCGTTTGTTTGGGCCGAAACTTGGGCTCGGGGAGCGACTGGGAAGCCTGCCCCCCAAGGTTCCAGAATAGCGCCGTTTGGCGCCGCGGCGGCCCCAAAACGGCGGCGTTTTGGGCCCTGGGGGGCGCAACGACTGGAGATGCCCGGCGGCGTTTTGGGCCCTGGGGGGCGCAACGACTGGAGATGCCCTAATACTCAGAGACTCACAGTACTGAGCAAGTATCGAGGAAGGGAACTGGGGGGTTATGTTGTGGGCAGTTAAGAAATGTGTCATTGTTATTCTGTTTGGATTATGTGATTGTAATTCTGAATACAATTTCGACTTCACTAAATGTAAAGTGTGCGTGCTGTAGCCTAAAATAGTAGCTGTCAAAGAAATAGTTATTCTCATTGTGTCGCTCTATGGATAAAAGAGCCTTGCGATTCATGGGCGTAGGATCAGAGGGCAAAGAGAAAGGCAAACGAACAAACCAGCCAGCACTAAGGCAATGCCTTTCACAGGCCCAGAAATACACCGGGTTGAGCAGTGGAAGATAAGCCTTAAATTCCCAATCCCATGCTAAAATTAATGAAAGTAGATTGGTGTGGGTTGAGGCACATAATCCCAATTCTATGTCTAGTCAGGAGTTCAGGACCCTGAATTTGTTATCATGTATATATTACCATAGCTGGGATGCATCTGGGACAAAAAAGTGAAACAACCATAGCACAATGAGTGGTACGGCTCTTGATTAACTATGTCAGACTATGGGACTTCATGGGATGTATGACGGTAAACACTGTCAGGTTTTAAAATGCAGTGTTTTAATGTATTATCTGCATTGGAAACCACCATCAATTGATCTTTGAGGTGATTATATGTATGCATTGTTGTCATCAACTTATCATGGATGTCTATGCGATGACAGAAATCAAAATCCTCGGCATATATGTCTTTTGCTTTCATGATTTAGTAATTAGTATCTTCGGATTGCACAGCAGGCTTATCACTGTTTAGATTTATTACGTGTTATGAGATCTTACCAGACGCTTGGACGAGTGACTTCCTTGTTTTTGTTATAAACTTTATGCTGATTATGGATACATGTATTTACAGAATGTAGTGCAGAAAGGTACTGGAGGTTGGAAGAAGATTGTGAAAGCTTTCGGGGATGACATTTTGTTGGAAAACGGAGAAATTGACAGAGCTCGCTTAGGTCAGATGGTTTTCTCTGACCCACAGAAACGCAAACTTCTAAACCGGTAAAACTTCTATTAGCATAAATATGTCATCCTATTTTTTCTTCCTTTGCTATCTCTAGATCTGTGATTCAGTTTCTTACATGACAATTTCTACATGATTACTGCCTTAAGAAAACAGTTCAACCTATTTCTGGTCTCACATATAGTCTTGTTCTGGTTTCTAGAAAAATGTCAAAATTTAGTTGGTTATTGAATTGACATGAAGTTTTTGCATAGATTTCAATATATGTTTCATGTACTGATGTCGAAATGTGATAAGCTTTTCCATTAACCATACTAACTATGTTATTTATTTATAAAATAAAACATTGCGGCAAACATTTTATAATACGATACTGATTAGACTCTGTTGCATACTTATAATGTAACCCTATATATTAAGGATTCTTGTTTGTGAACATGATGCCTCGATCCTGACTACATTTTGGTTTCTTGTGGCTACTTTCAGTCTTCTAGCCCCGCACATTTCATTTGGTATATTTTGGGAGATACTAAAACTGTGGATGAAAGGGCACACCGTTATCATTGCTGACATCCCACTCTTATTCGAGACAAAGATGGACCGATGGACAGACCCAGTGATTGTCGTATGGGTGGATCCCAAAACACAGATCGAGAGGCTCATGTCGAGAGATCAGTGCAGTGAGGAACAAGCTCAGAATAGGATCAACGCGCAGCTCTCCCTGGACTGGAAGAAATCCGAAGCCGACATGGTAATCGTGAATTCCGGCTTGCTGGATGGCACCAAAGAACAGTCCCAAAAAGTGTTGAAGCAGGTGGCTGGTCCCTTGACATGGAAGGAGCGCATGATGTCGCGGGATGGCCTTGCGTCTATTGTCCTATGCACCACAGCTGGGGTTTTACTTGCTCAGAAAAATCTGCTATGATCTTTATGACATGTTTAGTATTGGACTAGGTTAATGCGTTGGAAATTGCAAAATGTCGGTTGAGAACACTAGGCCTGCACGAATATGGTCATGTCTAGTTTTTTGGAGTCATACAGCAAGTGCTGAAATTTCGAGCAGTGATATAACTTTATCAAGTGCTTGCTTGTGTTGTCCGTGTGTCCTGGACATTGATCAGCAAATGGATACCATAGAAAAGGGTATCGATGCGTTGATTGTTTAGAAATTTGGTTGATACTACAAGAGAACCGCATAGAGATTCGTTCTGCAACATAAGACGCATTTTGTTTGGTTAAGACAAAATTGTGATCAACAGTTTATCTTTACTCCGTCCACTTTTATAAGTCATGGTATACATTCATATCAAAATTGTTTAGTATTGTCTACATTCATATCAAAACGTTTAGGGAGGCTACTCTAATCTTTGTGGAAGTTGTCACTGGGTTCCAGAGCTGCCCAGCTTTGTTCCCCGCGGCGTTTGTCCCTGTGTCGTCACCGCCCACGATCTGCAACTATGCCAGATATATCTTCGTATCTATACCCACTTCAAATTAGCCACGGAGAACATGGCACGAGCGCCATCTACTACTGGCGTGGTGGGGGATACTATAAGGATAATGGTCATAAGGATAGTGATTTGTTGGCACGGTGTGTCCCATCTGTAAGAAAACGAGTCAAACAGTAGCTGATGTCAAGTGTGTCAATGGACCGAATTTCAGCGTGTAGTAGTGTCATGATCATAATTTCCCTATATTTTTCCATCTCATAATATATTAACTCACCTAGTAATATGTCTGTGGGTTACAATATAGTAGCAGTTTACTACCGAAGTTGCATTCCTCCATCATCTAGTTGCTAACCATTACAGAGTTTCAGCATAAAAGATCACATGTGTCGAGAGAAACGTGGAATATTATTTCTTACCCCGTACCATACAGCCATAGCTTCAAATTTTGAAAAGCTAATTAAGTGGATCAGCTCCTTGGAACAATTGAATCAGTTGCATGTATGTCTTCACTCATCTCCTCGGAGATGGAAGTAAGCTCCGAGAAGAAATGGAAGGAATCTGCTACATCGGTGTGCTCATCATCGCAGAAAAATGGTCTGGCAGGCACCTCCAATCCGTCAACACCACCCTCAAGCATATCTATGACATCACTCATCGTTGGACGATCGTGAGCCTTCATCTGAATGCAACAAAGCCCAACAAGACACAACTTCCTCTCCAGCTCATGCATCTCGGCTACTGCAGAAGATATCTCATCCTCTCCCACTTCTTGCTTCGTTAACTGGGCATACACCCACGCCGGATAGTATGCCTGACTTGAGTTCGCTGCATTTGGGTCACAGTTCCTACGTCCTCCAGCCATCTCCAGCAGCAGCATCCCAAAGCTGTAAACATCAGATTTGCTTGATATGACGCCAAAGCTTCGGGATATCATCTCGGGAGCTATGTACCCAACAGTTCCCCGTAATACACTCAATGGCACAAAACTATTATTCTTTGGGTATAGTTTGGCTAGACCAAAATCAGCAACTTTGGGGACAAAATTGCCATCAAGAAGAATATTGTGTGGCTTGATGTCAAAGTGTACAATTTGCATCTCACATCCTTGGTGGAGGTAGTTGATCCCCCTGGCAATCCCCAAAGCAATCTCATTGAGCTTGTCCCAAGAGAAATTCTTCTCAGCGGAGAAGATGTACTTGTCGAGAGAACCTTGTGGCATGTACTCGTAGACTAGCGCCCTCCTCATTTCCTCCGAGCAAAATCCCACTAAACGGACCACGTTGACATGGTGGATCCGGCCGATTGTGGAGACCTCACTGATGAAATCTTCTCCGTTGCAACTAGAGTTACCCTCTAACATCTTGACCGCAACATGAACATTGCCCGGGAGTAGCACTCCCTTGTACACGGAGCCATAGCCTCCTTGACCCAATTTATCTCTGAAATGGGCTGTGATTGCAATGATGTCTGTGTAGACGTACCTCACCGGGCCGATCATTTGTTGCATACGGAGGAACTTTTCAACGGCATCAATTGTGATTCTTGTTTTCCAGTACTTGTGGAGAAGGAAGATTAATACAGCGAAGGGTGCAAGGACAAATCTGCATAGCACTTCCCAAACAAGTCGACGGACATGCATAAGTTGGACAACCACATAATGTATGTATGATTACAGGGGTGATGGTTAAAAGTAGGCAATAATCACATACCAAAAAGGAACTTGAGGACATCAATAGAATATATGAGAGAATATAGAGAGTTTCTGCCACTTATGCATCCGTATGGTTCTCCTCGTATTGCTTGACAGTAATCATCTAAACAGCTTATGAATTGATTCGCAGTAAGGAAAATAGCACGAAACCAGTGCATTGCTCTTGGATCGGAGATAAGATTCTTGAAGTCGCTGCAAGCCAGAATTGTTAAGAAAATATTTTATGAGAAAGGCACGGTTCTTATATATACAATAATCATCAAACTCGGAAGGCAATGGGCTCACCTTGTTGAGTTCTTCAGACATTCGATTATACTTTCAACTCCCGAGAAATATTTAAATTTAGGCCGAGACAAAGGAAACTCAACCGAAAAACCCATCCTTATGAATTCCATGATATCATCATAACTTCCATTCCGTAACTCTTCATCGGTGTGAACCCATTCCGCATCAAAGGGGATCATGTTCAAATATCGACAAGAAGGTTGGAGATATCCGATTATGCACCCATAGTTAGCCTGGACATAAACGTGTGAATTTTTCGCACTCAGGCAAGCAACAGGTTTGTACCAACTGTTGTTCGCTATTGCTCGAGAACAATTAATAAAGCATGCCGAATAGGCAGAAGTATATAAATTGAAAATTCCATCTGAATCAGTTATCCCGTTCTGCGGGAAAGAGTAGTAAGGAAGAGGGCAGCTGCTGTTCTTATCCAAGTTGGCGTTCACAAGCCTGAAAGAGGAGCTGGTGTAGCTGATAGTAGCCACATAGTATGCTGTATTGCTGATGAGAATTGTAGCCTTACTCTCGCTGCAAATTAGCTCGTAAGATTGAGAGCCACACTCAGGTGGATCACCTGGCCGACGGAAAGGAGACCGGACATCATGGAGATGACCGCAGGAGAAACGCGGGCATCCATCTCCTCCCTCGACATCTGCTGCCAAAATCGAAAGCACGGACAGGACCATGAAGGCTTGCAAGGTAATGGAACCATGAATTGCACTAGCTTTCGCCATGACAGCTTCACCGATTGGTATTCAACTCCAAGCTAAGTTGCCTCAAGAAATAAAGATAGATATCCTAGATATGGAGAACATTACTACTTATGTACATGACCCAGGGCCTATATGATTAGTATCCTATTTGCTGTAGAAAAAAAAATTGGTCCATAGAAAACGAAGGGATGCATGGAAGCGGACAAGCAGTAGCTATCACATTACAGCAGAGCTAGAATGCTGTACACATATATAGCTATCACTAGAGTACCGGAATTTCCATACAATGAGATATTTCAGTTGTGGGTCACAGTCTAGTCACTGCAACACGGCATGGGGTTGAATAGCTATACTAGTTTTTTCGCGAAAACGCAAAAGCCTTGCGTTTCGATGCATTGATAGAAAAAGAGAGTTTATGTACAAGCCTGAATAGCTATAATAGTGTCTGAATTAGAACAAAGGATTCCTCTTCCTGGCTGTATGTATTTCCTATACGACCTTGCCTATAACGACCCAGTCGTGGACCCTATTCAGAGCCATAGGATTTGGTTAAGGGGAAAGATGCAGGTTCGGCAGCGGGATGTGATTATCTGGGATGTGACCCAGGGCCTATAACGACCCAATCACAGCTGTGGAATTTCCATGCAGTCCAATAATTCCACGGAGTACTAAATCGTGGACGCTAGCGGGTCTTCAGTCGCATGCAGTCCACTAATTCCACGGAGTACTAAATTGTGGACGCGAGGAGTCGTCGGTCGCACTTGGATTACTGCACAGTTGGCATTCGTCCACCAGACCATTATACCTGTAGGCTCCAGAGTGGATTGCCACTTGTTACACGTGAAGCACCTTGCTTGCCTTCATATCTCCCTCTTCCTCTGCATCTCGTATAGCCAGATGTGTAAGCTCCTTGACGCAGCCCTCCTACTTTCTCTTATCAACCACTTCACCGGCTTGGCCATGGCGTGGGACGACAAAGATTTCTTCAGCTACTGTCCACCGTCCAAGTGCAGCAAACAAGGCCCTGAGATAAGGTTTCCTTTCCGACTCGAGGCCAGCAATAGATCATGCGGCATGCCCTGCATGGAGTTAGCATGCTCCGGCAACGACACCATCTTAGTTCACCCACTTGTTGGCCCATGCAAAGTAACCGCCATACATTACAATCGTCTTGTCATTGAACTCCTCCCGCTTCCAGTATTGTCTCCCTGTCCGCTCCAGAAACTCATCTCCAACACCATCCCAATTCATGTCGCTTATACAGAGCACCCGCGCCAGGCTCTTTGCAACATATATGGCGAGATGTATGCAACCCTTGTATGCTGCTCGCAAGAGTTATTACCAAGCCTTGGTGCTGCTGGGCCAATCTCATGCCTTGGCAACGCAACTCACTTGTCGTATTTGTTGCCTGATTATACACTCATGACAGATCTTCCATTGGACTGCGAGGTCGTCTCAGACGGCCTAGTACGGTTACCCGCTTGGCAGGATGAATATTACAGTTTGCGGTCACCTACGCTCAATACAAGAGTAGAAAGAATCCTCAAATTAGCAAAGATGCAACTTGGATGGAATGGTCCAGGGGAGTGTTATTTATGTGAAGACAAGGGGGGACGATGTGCATTCAGCTCGCAAAGGAATCAAACATTCTGCATGCCGCGTGGTATTGTTTCTTACTGGCCAGATATAATCGTGGCATACCCTTCTATTTTTTGAAAAAAAAAAAATTAATATCATCTTGCAGTTTTTTGTTCACAATTTATTCATTATACAATTCGACGATGTGTTGGTCTCCAACAGATTTTCCTTCCCTATAAACCTTTTGAGCAACTGCCAAGCTTTTTCATAAGTACATTTTTTTTTAAAAATCAACAACCAAATCTCACTCTACCTTTTCCTATTTGCAGGTTCACACATCAAAGTCATTGCAGGTATTAATACAGCACATATTTCTCTCTAATTCAAAATAATTAAAAAACATAAAAAATGATAAGAATTAAGCTCTCAAAGATTCACAACTTGAAATTTTCTAGAAAACGAAAGAAATTGTCTCCCAACATCTGTGTCGTGAGATCCACATAACCAAAGTTTATTAGAAACTCAGTCAGCATAAAGCCACAATAACGATTGAGCCAAAAATAAATAAATAAAATAACAAGCAGAGCTAAAACAGAGTTTGAAACTCCAGATTTTGCTTATTTGCATATTGTGTGCATTACATCCTCGTCCTATCCCCATTACAATCAGTTGGTTAAAGATTTCAAAGATAATAAAATACGCTAATTTCATGTTCTCTGTTTTTTCAGCTACATCATCAGTGGCCGCATTAATTGTTCTTTCGCTGATAGTGGCCACTGCACTGTATCTTTCACTGAAGACAAGTTACAACAAAGAGATACATTTGAAGGTCGAAATGTTTCTCAAAGCATACGGCACGTCAAAACCCACAAGATACAGCTTCTCAGAAGTTAAAAAGATAGCCAGACGGTTTAAGGTAAAAGTAGGACAGGGAGGATATGGAAGCGTATATAAAGGTGAGCTACCAAATGGAGTGCCTGTGGCAGTCAAGGTACTGGAGAACTCTACAGGAGAGGGAGAAGTATTCATCAATGAAGTTGCAACGATCGGACTAATCCACCACGCCAACATTGTCCGCCTCGTGGGCTTTTGCTCCGAAGGGACGAGGCGGGCTCTTATCTATGAATTCATGCCTAATAAGTCGCTGGAGAAATACATATTCTCCCCTGATCCTAATATTTTTCAAGATCTCCTGGTACCTGAAAAAATGCTAGATATTGCATTAGGCATCGCCAGAGGAATGGAGTACCTACACCAAGGATGCAACCAGCGCATTCTTCACTTTGACATCAAGCCACACAACATCTTGCTGGACTACAACTTCACCCCAAAGATCTCCGACTTTGGCCTTGCGAAGCTGTGTGCCAGGGATCAAAGTATTGTCACGTTAACTGCGGCAAGAGGTACAATGGGCTACATTGCACCAGAGCTATATTCTCGTAACTTTGGGGGCATATCTTACAAGTCAGATGTATATAGCTTTGGTATGCTAGTGTTGGAAATGGTGAGTGGAAGGAGGAACTCAGACCCAGGTATTGAAAGCCAGAATGAGGTTTACCTCCCCGAGTGGATCTATGAGAAAGTAGCCAGTGGCGAGGACTTGGCACTTACACGGGATCTAGCCGAGGAAGAGAAAGAAAAGATGAGACAGCTGGCCATTGTGGCACTATGGTGCATCCAGTGGAACCCAAAGAATCGGCCCTCAATGTCAAACGTGGTAAATATGTTAACAGGGAGGTTGCAGAACCTACAGATACCACCAAAGCCTTTTGTGCCATCTGAAGTTTATCCTGCGCAGTAAAACATGGACAAGACACTACTACGATTTAGTGGAGTAACAGAGAGCTATATTTTGCTCACTTGTTCCATATTAATGCATAGCACTAGCATGATATTCACATGTACTGTATTAGCTCCCCCATGTGTGCATTTAGGACTTTCTATAACTACCATGTACTGTATTTCCTATGGCAACTGAGTAGGCCAATGGTGTAAAGGTCTAATATCCGTGAGATAGTCATTTGTTGCCTTGTTCTGAGTAAATAGCATGTAAAATGCACAATAAGTTGGTGTGAACTTTCGTATATACTATGGCACAAAGAAAAATATAAATGTGATGTGTGATGCAACTGGAGATACTAGTTGCCTATCAGGACAGACACGCGGGAGCTCAAATCGTGGTCCCTTACCTTGGCGGCGATGGCAGCCGAGGGAGTCCCGCGGTGGCAACCCAGACTTGTGCAGCCGCGGCCGCCGAAATCGAAGGCCACGCACGGGGGGAGGCAACATGTTGGAGGGGCGCTCCGCCCATGGATGCGGACCTCAAGGAGTTGCTCTGTTTTGCGCTTGGAAATGACAAATATTGGCAGGTAGGAGGCGTTCCGTCCATGGAATCAGATCTCAGGAGAACCCATAGATGCAGAAATGTATTGGTGCTCTCCTCGCAGCTCTCTGGGCAGGCGAGCTACGTGGGAGCCGCTCAGAAGGTGATGAGAAGAGGAGTAGAGGCAGATAGGAATAATGCGATGGGGAATTGGAAGAACTCGTGGCGTCCTATACTGCCAATGGAAAGAGGAATTTGATAAATGCCACTCATGCGAAATCGAAAAATGCCACCGCAAATTCCAACTTTTGAAAAATATCATTTCAATTTTTTTAATACATCTACAGACGCCACTACTGCAATTTAAGCTCCTTTTTAGTCAAAACTGGGTCAAATAGTCGTCGCCTATTTTTTCATGGACGAAACTTCCCCTCACACCAATTACCCCTCTTCTTTTCCCGTTCCCCAAATCTCCAAAGACGGTCGCTGGCCAAGCCAGCGGCGATGGCGCCCCAATGCGGCAGTGGAAATACGGCGGAATTAAGCAGACGAAATCCTAGTCCCATTTAGTCAAACCGGCACAAGTGGCAAATTAACAGACAGACGCGGACATGCCCACTTACAGGCCTACCCCTAGATATTCAATAGAGTACGTTCATTTTTATAGAAGAAAAATGTTCAAAAATTTTGAACTTATAGAAAAAATGCCCCCGGTCATACATTGTGCCCCCTCTCAAATATTTTTCTAGGTCCGCCCCAGGCCCCATCCATCTCCTCCTCCCACCTTCTCATCACTGCCCCCTCCTGTCTCCTACAACACTGTCGCGGGGAGCCATTCTGAGACACGAAGAGGGGGAGCCACGCCCACTCATGGGCAAGTCGGCGAGCGCCGTGGCCAAGGATGGGCAGGTCGGCGACGAGTAGCGTGCATGCATTAGGTTGCGCGGTGGCGCTGTGGGGCTCGCACCCTCCCGCAACCCTTCCTTCCCGAGCAACGCGCGGATCCGGCGGGGAATTTCTAGAAGGGAGCATATTGATGTGCGGCCTTCTTCCCCTCCACTTCGTTCGTTCTTGTCCATGTCGCGTTGCTCGAGGAATCAGCAGGTACCCGTCTCCAGCCACCGTGGCTCCCTACACCAGTCTTCGACGGGCAAACCACGGCGTCCGTCCCCTCATCCCGCGTACCAACTGCCGCGACTCGATTCGGTTGGCTGGAGGACAAGGACCGCGGAGAGGACATGTGATGCACGCCGGAAAGGACATGTGATGCACGCCGGAGAGGCCATGTCCTATGTACTGGAGGGAAGGACTACGGGGTTGAGGGAGCGCCATAGTAAAGGGTTGCGGCCAGCGGTGACTCTCTGCCTAGGTTTGGGTGGGACGGAACAAAGGAGAGACGAGCGGGTTGAGACTGAAAAAATAAACCGCAGTGTTGATTTTGGTTGGTGGCGCCATGGGCAGTTTCGTCCAGGAAAAATATGTTATGAATAATTCACCAATACAGATGTATCCAAGAATTAGAGTGGCATTTTTCAAAAGTTGAAAATTGCAGTGGCGTTTTTTGATTTCGCATGAATCGGAGTGGCATTTATGTAATTAACCCAAAGATCTTCCCAAGTGCTAAAAAGTGCTCAGTTGCCGGTTTGCTCGTCCAAGCACTCGTTTCCTAGTTGTCGGATAAACCGATCACGCTCCCGCTCTCGTATCGTTTCCAATAGCACCTGGCACGTTTCCTCTAGTGGCCACCGGCCGGAGGACGCGCTTCACCCTATCCACGACATTTCGTTTCCCACTCTGATTCGAATGGTGGGACAAGCTCGTGCTGCAGAGGGAGTCGCGCGTGTGAGGGCGACGAGCTCGTCGCCGGATAGCGAGCCGCGGGAGACCGGTGGAGCTCGTCAGCGGGGACCTAGCCGCGCGAAAGGTCTGGGAGCTCGTCGGCGGGGAGCTGGAGAGAGAGTGGTAGAGCCAGCTAGGGAGCGGACAGGTACAAGACGGACACCAAGAAGGACGTTTCGCGGATCTCAGCTCGCGCGTGTTGCCGCTACGGCAGCAGCAGGGGGCCATACCCTCCTAATTGTCCTCCCCCGGGGGGTCGGCCGAGTCGCCCGCACTATGCAATGCGGCTGCTTAGACGAGGGGCGGTGCTGGGAGGGGAAGCGGCGGGAACTCGGGTTGATGACTAGTATTAACATAACCAAACACATAATATTTACTCTAACACTATGCATGATGAACGTTACTAGTAAATCGTTCCTAATGGATCAAATGGGATGAGAATCGCGTAGGGCTACACAAGCACACCTTAAAGTGCAAGTTCTACATCTACGGATATGGCCGCCATGCCAACCTTCTCGTCATTATCATCACTCTCTTCACCACTCTACGGATATGTATTTATTTTCCTTGGCAATCAAAACCTTTGGTGGACTTCTTCTCATGAAGTTCTTGGCCTTGAGAATGAAGTTGGACTTCTTTATTAGCCTTCCACCATTCTCAATTCTACTCTTGAAAGGGCATTCCGCAACAAAGTGATCAATATCTCCACAATTGAAGCAAGTTCTTTCCTTCTTCATGCTTGGGGCTTCCTTTCTCTTGTTCTTTTTTGAATTTGATCTAAAGTCTCTTTTCTTCCACCAGTTATGTTGGGCAAGAGCCAAACATTCTTCATGTGATATTCTCTTCTCCTTCTCGGAGAAAACATATGAGGGACCATCATCATCACTTGAATCCTCTTCTTCATGAGATATGGCCTTCAAAGTAAGAGAGGGTTTCTTCATTCCATTCACGCGGGCCATGACATCATTGGAGGTCTTTTTCATCATGTCTATGGTAATGAAGATACCCAACAAATCATTGGAAGATAGATCTAAGAAATCAGCTCTTGATGGCACATTCATCATCATGTTATCATTGTGTGGAACCAAGATCAAAAGGAATTTCTGCTTGACCCAATCATCATTACAATCTTGGAATCCACAATCTCTTATATCAACCACGAGAGCCTTGAGTCTTCTAAACACATCTTCTAGAGTTTCTCCATCCTTCATAAGGAAGTCATTGACTTGTCTTTGGAGGATAGACTTCTTAGAGCGTTGAATGTTCACATTGCCATCATACGTGTCAATTATGCAATCACATGCCTCCTTGGTGGTTGAGAAGGATAGGATGTGCTCAACTCCTTCATTTGACATAGCCTTCTCTAGCATGTGCATAGCATGAGCATTGAGTTGTTGATCTATGATATCACTTGAGCTCAAGTTCTTGGGGTCCTTGGGTTTGTATCAATTATCAATGATTCTCCATATTTGCATTGAAGAGCTACACACATAAGACTTCATGGAATCTTTCAAATTAATAAAACGAGACCTATCTACTAAAGGAGTTGCACCAAGATTGTTTACATGTGCATGTTGAACATTAGGAGCAATGTTGAAAGTATGACCAAAGGCATTTTCATTATTTTTATCTTTAAGATTAGATGTCTCGGGGTCTTCCTTAGAAGGTATAGGAATTCCATTTGCATCTACACTAACATGCTCAGAGGAGTGACTAGATGATGATGTCATTTCTTTTATTAATCCCTCCATCCTCTTTTCCGACCTATCAAGCATAGCTTGAATTAGCTTTTAGATAGCATCCATGGTGACGGGTTCTTCCGCCACGTCCATCCTCCTCTTTAGGCGGTGAAGCGTTAGTAAAGAGACGAGGCTCTGATACCAATTGAACGAATCGAGAGGGTTAACTAGAGGGGTGAATAAGTTAACTACAAATTTTACTTCTTTTTCTATTAAGGATAATTGATCAAATATAGATTGTATAGGTGATGCAACTAGGTGAATAATCCTATATGATGAGAAAATAATACTAGCACAAGATATTCAAGAGCTAAGCAAGTAGCAACAAGTAAAGGTGATTTGAGGAATAACCGAACACACTGACACAGAGATTTATCCCGAAGTTCACTTCTCAATAAAAACTAATCTCTGTTGGAGCGGCGCGGTGCCACCAAAGTGGAGCACCGAGTAGCCGCCAAATGGCACATTGTATCTCCTTCATATTTAACCATCGACATGGAGAGACACGAATCACTATGTTGCCGTTGAGGTTGACAACTAGAAACTTTATAAGGATGAGGCACACTCCACAACTTGGAGGGTCCTCACCAAATCCCAGGAGCCTCCAAGACTCCGGGAAACAAGATCCACGAGCTCGCAAACCTTCTGGGGCACCAACAAGGATCCAAGCTCCAATGAGCTAAGAGCAACAAGGTTATAGGTTCTAGTGAACCAAGAACTACAAGATCCCTAGGGGATTAGTGGGGTGGTGAAGAATCGGTTTGGTGGAGTTGTAGATCTAGTGGATCTCCTCCAAATCTCAAAAGATCAAGAGTTTTTGTTCGTATTTGGGGAGATTCATGAGCTTTAAGGTGGTCACAAATGGTGGACAGAGAAGCTTCAAGTGACACCTTCTAAAGGTATGGAAAGACCCTTATTTATAGTGGTAGAAAGAAAACGACTATTGGGGGTATTTTGACTTGTGCAGGAATCCCAGCCTAGGAGCCTGGCCAGGCTGGCTAGGGCGAGGAAGCAGGCCGGCTGGTAGCCAAATCCACCTGGCCTGGGGAGGCTTTGCGGGCCGGCTGGAGCCCGGCCTGGGCTGGCTCGCGAGGATGCCCGGCCCGCAGCAGTGGTGAGGTCGGCTCGTAGCCCGGCATGGGCCGGCCAGCCAGCGCACGAGGACCCGGGCTAGGTCGGCTTTCCTGTGATGCAAGACGGATACCCGCCAGAGCCTCCCGGCCTCAAGACTTGGCCAGGTCGGCCAGGCAGGCTGGCATTCTTGGTTTTCTTCTCCTTTTCTTCTTGGTTGTTTCTTCGTTTTTGCAATGCCTCCTTTGTTGATTCTAACGTCAGTAGAATATGGAGAGACTTATTTTTGCTTTTCTCCATATGATATTTTTCCAATCTCTTGCATTTTAGTTCCCTAGAAACACTTTGTCAAATGATTAAATACTTCTGTGTGTTGTGATCAAACATCAAAATAAGATTAGGTGACTATGTCCTTTCATTATGGATCAGAGACATCAAAGGGTACATGACGCTGCTGGGTTTTGTCCAATGCATGATGCCATTCTCCATGATCTGCAACCTGGATCGAGATGCTGCCAGTCCTAATCAGTTCAGGTGGCCATGCTCTGCAACAAACCATTATACAACGCGATCCACGTATAGAGCCCTCTGCCACAACTCGATCAGGATGGAAGGTTCTAATTGTATCTAGAGGAGTTCTGCGTGGCTTAAGTGTAAGTTTTTTGCATGGTTAGCAATTCAGTTCAGATTTTGGACGGCTAACAGACGAACACCGGAACACAGGTGAATTTTTACATAAATAACCTTTTGGCACAAAAAATTCACACTCTAACCCCTGGAAACAGAACTTTCAAAAAATAACTCATCTGCTTAACGCCCTCCACCAAGGCGTTATGCACTCTGCCACAACACCCCAGGTCCACGGTGTTATTGACCGTGCCAGCGTGGACACGGCCGCCTAGATGGCAGCACACATAACGCCTCAAGCCAAGGCGTTATGCGGTTTAAGGACCTGCTCGGGGGCGTTATACTCGTGAGCTTAGCACGGGCTTGCCCTCCCAACCAGTAACTTCCCCATCTCCTTCTTACTTTCTTTCTCAAGAACTCGAAGAACACCCCGCCGCCACCCCCTTCCCTCCCTCAAATCCCTCCTTTCTTGGCCAAATCGGAGAAAATATTTTGGGGATTTTGATCTCAAAGGAGTCGTGAAGGTATTCCCCCATTTTCTTCCTCTTTTGGTTGGTTCAATGCTCCATATTTGAATTTTTCTATGAACTCCCGATCCCTAGTTCATCTAGTTTTCTTAACTATTTAGCTTCTTAGTACACTGGTAGAAAAAAGGCCTTCCATACGCCCCCATCAGTCCCCAAACGTCGCGCACCGTGACTAATGAGTCTTTAGTCCCGGGTCGGGAGGAGACCCGCGACAGAAGGTCATGCGTCGCGGGTTGGGAAGCGCGTTGAGGCGCGTGGAGGGCATTAATTCCGGTTGGCGTGGCCGCCCGGGACTAATGGTCCTTTAGTCCCGGTTGGCGTGGCCACCCGGGACTAAAGATCAAACTGCTCGCCTCCCGCGCGGCGGTTTTTATTTCGCGAGCGAGGCAGAAGGGTGCCATTGCTATAGTGCGCGTCCGAGTCTCTGTTTCTTCCTCTCTTCTCTTCTCTTCCCTCTCTTCGATCTTCCTCCACCAAGCACACCATGGCTGAAGTTTGGGAGAGATACACGGGTCCCACACCATGCGGAAAGCGTCTCGACGTGTGCTACACCAACCGTTGCGAGAGTCTCCCCGGTGCTCTTGGGCATTTGACCAATCTCTATTTCTCCTCTCCCGATGAACACCGGTTCTTCGGGCTTGATCTGGAGTATACGGCGGATCAACGGGATGTTGCCGTCATCCAGATTGCGTTCAAGGAGGCCGTTTTGGTCTTCCAATGGTCAAGGTAACGCACACGTACAATCTTGCATCTTCGATTTGTTTGTTGCATCTGAAGAATACATGTGTTGCAACATATCTAACACGTATCAAATTTTTGTTGTTGCAGTAGTTCAAAGCATTCTCCGGCACTTGTTGATTTTCTTGTCAACAAGGGGTATGACTTCTGCAGCGTTGACATCACGCAAGACCGTCCGAAGTTGATGCGCTTGGGTATTGTGATACCTGAATATCACTACATTGATCTTCAGGATCTTATCCATTTGAACGGGCCAAAGACCGGGATGGCTCGCATGGCAACTGCCTTCATCCACGAGGGCTACGAAACCATGAAGTCTGGTTTCCCCTCGAGGAATCACTTGTATTGGGAGAAGACCCCACTAGACTTGACGAACGTCAAGTATGCAGCCATAGATGCATACGTCTCCTACGAGTTGTTCCGCATCTACTCGACGGAGCCATAGATGTATGCGTTCGATATATATGCATGTACTGGGTATCTTAGTATGTAATGGATATCTCAGTATTGTGAGACTTATGTTTGTGTTATGTGTGATCGTAAGACTCTATGTTATGAATGTGATATGATTGTGTTCTATTCATGATTGTGATGTCTCTACTCGTATTTTACTTGTGATTTAATTATCACTTGTCTTTTGTTGTTCATAAAACTATTTTTGTTTCCTAGTTTTAAATGACTTGGAAAAATTTGCAAAGTGTTGCAAAGTGTATTGGATATTATTTCTATATTAATTCCTAGCTATACTATTTCTATATTATGTCAAACACACGTTTCAAAACAAGCAAAAACAAAAACACATCAAGAAAACAAACAAAAACACATCAAGAAAACAAAACAGAAAAACTACAGTTTCTATATATCTGTTCACCAAAAATTAATCTAAGCCAGGAAAACATATATCTAGTCAATACCAAACTCATCCAGTATTAAAATGAATTAGTATTATTTTTCTTAATTTTTTGATATATTATTTGTATTTTTAAGATTTTAAAATGAATAAGTATTATTTTTCTTAATTTTTTGATATATTATTTGTATTTTTAAGATTTTAAAATGAATTAGTATTATTTTTCTTAATTTTTTGATATATTATTTGTATTTTTAAGATTTTAAAATGAAATAGTATTATTTTTCTTAATTTTTTGATATATTATTTGTATTTTTAAGATTTAAAAATGAATTAGTATTATTTTTCTTAATTTTTTGATATATTATTTGTATTTTTAAGATTTTAAAATGAATTAGTATTATTGTTCTTAATTTTTTGATATATTATTTGTATTTTTTAAGATTTAAAAATGAATTAGTTTTATTTTTTGAATATTTTGATATATTAATAGTATTTTTAGAAATAATACAAATTAAAAAGTTAATGTTTATTTATTTATTCAAAATTATTAATTACATCATTACTTTTGTTTATTAAAAGATTTATTTGAAATTCAAACAATAAAGAAATGTGGCATCGACCAACATGTTAATAAGATTGATATGATACTACTATCACATACATGCGTGCAAAACACAATTGGATGCGGGACGGTATGGAACTCGGAAGTTAAGCGTGCTAGTGCTAGAGTAGTGGGAGGATGGGTGACCGAGCGGGAAGTTTGACCATGAGTAAATAATTTGACTAGAGATAATTATAGTTAGACACTAAGCAAATAATACAAATTCTGGAAAAAAAAGGGAGTGAAAAAAGGGAGAGAAAAATTGGTGTGAAAAATAATTAGAAACCCAAATGAATTAAGGAAATAACGAAATAAAGTCTAGTCCCGGTTCAGGTGGCCAACCGGGACTAAAGGTCCTCCGCCCCCGGCTCCGCCACCCGCCCACGTGGCCGGGCCTTTAGTCCCGATTCGTAATCGGCGCGACTATAGGGGGGGGGGTCTTTAGTCGCGCATAGGTAGTCCCGGTTGCTTGGTCGGGACTACTGGCCCTGGCGAACCGGGACTATAGGCCTATTTTCTACCAGTGGTACTAGCTTGTTAGTGAAGATTTAGTGGTGGCTATTAGTAGTACTCACCCTAGAACTAGTTGAAACACTAGAACTAGTGGAAACCCTAGATTTCTAGTGTTAGCCCTAGATTGTAGTGTTAGATTTAGTTGTGAAATTAGATTTGTTAGTAATATGTTGTATATGCTATTATGATGTAAACCCTAGATTTCTAGTGTTCACTACAAGAAATATGTTGATACATGACCCTTTTTTATTGACCATGGATGAATTTGTCATAGATCCATGACCATGTTTAATCTGTTGGTCATGACATGTTTGGGAGGGACTAAACACATGACTTTTTTGCCAAAAAAGTCATGATTTTCTTTAACAAGATGGTCATAGGACATGATACCTGGTGTATGACCTTTTTTTTGCTTATCTAAGACCAAATTAATTGGTCATGCGTTTGTTGGCTGTGATGATTTGTATTACTTGGCAGCCACCTCAGCAGGTGGGACGCACTGACTTGTGGGGCCCACTGACACGTGGCTGTACCGATTTTGTGCTTCGTCTGACAAGTGGGCCATGGTCTCATGTTTTTTTTCTCACTTGGCTGTATTGCTATTACACAAGTGTGGCACACCAGCGCACAGCCCATCCCACGCGCACAGCCCACGCGCACAGACAAGCCCAGCCCACACTCAGTTTTAATTCAGCAAAAATAAGCGCTCGCGGGGACTCGAACCCCGACCGCGCTGCTTGCTCCGCTTGCACGTTGCCATTGAGATGTAGTCGCTGTTTTGTTATATATCCAGAGACGCATCCTTTTATTCTCATCTTATCTGAATTCAGATCGAGTTAACGAGCGAGTTAAGTTGTCTGAATCTTAGATCGTGGAAACTTGTCTGAATCTTAGATCGAGACGAACTTGTCTGTTCGGAGGCGTGCGAGGCCACCGGCGGTGGGGGAGGCTACCGGCGGCGTGCGCGAGGCAACCGGTGGGGGAGGCTACCGGCGGCGGAGGCGGGGGAGGCTACCGGCGGCGGAGGCGGGGGAGGCTACCGGCGGCGACGCCGGAGCGCCTCGGTGCTTACAGGCGGGGGCGGAGGCGGGGAGGCTACCGTCAGCGACGCCGGAGCGCCTCGGTGCTTACAGGCGGGGGCGGAGGCGGCCGACAAAGGCGGGGAAGGAGCTTCCCTGGTGCCTCGCCCTGCTGGTGGCCTCTCTCTGTGCCCTGCTGGTGGCCTCCTCTCTCTGGTTCTGCTCATGCTCGAAGAACAGCAGGGTATGCACCCTCTCCTCTCTCTGGTCTTGATCCTCTGCTCTTTCTCTCTTGATCTCTCTGTTCTAGCTAGAGCCCCCACCTGCACCTGCTACACTGCTTAAATATTAGGAAATTTAAATGTAACAAGAAGCATAGATGAAAGTAATTTAGTGTAATTAAGTAATTAGAGATTTATGGCATAGCTAGGTTTTTTGTTCTTGAGTAATTGATTTAAGTTACATAACTGAATAATGAATCAAAAAACTGTTATTGATGTGTTAACTGAAGAATTAAGCAACAGATTTGCATGCTTCTGTTACTGCTATATTTTGTAGTGATGCATTATAATTTGGTAGAATAAAGTAACTTATTAGTTTTGTGGTCTTTGGCAGATGGACAGAAGTTGGATTATAAAAGGGGTTAGAAAGCTTTCCACTGAACATATCAAGGGAGTGGAAGATTTCATGCAATTTGTCCGCGCAAGATTTGCCAACGATGCTGCCATTCTTTGTCCATGTTGTCGATGCTTGAACCGTAAAGAACAGACCCAAGGTATAGTGGAAGATCATCTGCTTCTTAATGGGATGGCCAGCACATATGATAGGTGGGTCCACCATGGAGAAACTTTTCTTCAAGAACCTCAACATGGTGAAGATGTTGAAGAGCCACACCATGGTGGTGATGATGACTTTGAGTTTATGGAAAATGTTTTGGAAGATGATGATGGTTTGGACAAAGAGGATGGATATGAAGATGATAGGATTCCTGACTTATTGAGGGATCTGTACAATTCTGAAGACCATGTTGATGGACAGAAGTCACTATTTGCCGAGGTATTAGAGGAGGCTAAGCGTGTAGCTGTTGCAGGGGGGGAATTTTCAAGATTTACCTTCACCGTGAAGTTACTCCACGTCAAGTCTTACTACCGGATTAGCAATGCTGCATTCAACGCAATACTGAATCTTTTGACCTTGCAATTCCCTAATAGTGGTGTTCCCAAGAATTATGATGAAGCCTTGAGCATAATCCGCAAGTTGGGTCTAGGTTATGTTTCAATACATGTCTGCCCAAATAATTGTGTCTTGTTTCGGAAGGATTATGCCCTGTGTGACAGCTGCCCCAAATGCAATGCCCCAAGGTGGAAAGATGCCGATGGGAAAAGATCGATACCGCAGAAGGTTTTGAGGCACTTTCCTTTGAAAGCAAGGCTGAAGCGGATGTTTCTCTCGGAGAAATCATCAGATGATGTACAATGGCACAAGCTCAAGCGGCAGCCTGTGGAAGATGAGTTGAGCCATCCAGCGGACGGAGAAGCATGGAAAGATTTTGACGAGAAATATCCAAAGTTTGCATAAGACCCAAGGAACATAAGACTCGGCCTTGCCACAGATGGCTTTAATCCGTTCGGAAACCAGAGCACGTCATATAGCATGTGGCCAGTTTTTGTGGTGCCCTACAACATGCCCCCATGGGCATGCATGGATCAGTCCAACTTTATGATGGCGTTGCTTATACCGGGTCCAGAGTCTCCAGGAAAGGATTTCGATGTCTTTATGGAGCCTCTCGTAGAAGAATTGCTCGATCTTTGGAATGGTGTACCTAATACTTACGATGCCTTGACACCTGACAAGAAGTTCACTCTGCGTGCTGCAGTCATATGGTGCATCCATGATTTTCCAGCACTGCACACTTTGTCGGGAAGGATCACGGCGGGTTATCAGGCATGTGTGCGTTGTGACAAAAACCCTTGCTCAATGAAGATAAGGAACAAGATTTGCTTCATTGGGCATCGCCGTTTTCTTCCTCGAAACCATCGTTGGCGAAAAAGTACAGAGTTTAATGGTGAGACTGAAACCCGTGACCAGCCGGCAGAATTCAGTAAAGAAGAGCTGAAGCAGCAACTTGAAAAGGTCAAAGATGTCAGACCGGGAAAGCTTGTGAAGAAAAGAAAGCGTGAGGAAGGTCAATGTTGGGACCGAAGGTCCTGTTTGTGGGACTTGGAATACTGGCCTGATCTCAAATTGAGGAATAATCTCGATGTAATGCACATCGAGAAAAATATATGTGATAATCTGCTTGGCACATTCCTCAACATTGAAGGAAAGACAAAGGACACTTTGAACTCCAGGCTTGATCTTGAAGACATGGGCATAAGGGAAGAGTTGCATCTAAGGCCTAAAGGCAAAGATTCATTTGAAATGCCACCAGCATGGTATACAATGAGTAAAGAAGAAAAACGTGCATTCTGTGAGTTCATCAGAGCCGTGAGATTTCCCGATGGTTATGCTGCTAACCTAGCAAAGTGTGTTTCCCCCGATGGATGCAAGCTCCATGGGCTGAAAACTCATGATTGTCACATCCTTCTCCAAAGGATTTTGCCAGCCGCCCTCCGAGGAATCATGCATCATGATATATATGAAGCAGTTGCTGAGCTGGGAAATTTCTTCAGAGAATTGTGCTGCAAAACAGTAAAGCTATCTGTGCTGAAAAGACTTGAAAAGGAAATCCCAATAATTCTTTGCAAGCTTGAGAAGATCTTCCCTCCAGCCTTCTTCACCGTGATGGTCCATTTGACCGTGCATTTACCAAAAGAAGCAATGCTTAGAGGCCCCGTGCAATATGGTTGGATGTTCCCAGTCGAAAGAAGGCTGCTTACTTGTAAGCGTTCTGTGCGAAACACGGCGAGGCCTGAAGGTTCGATTGCTGAAGCCTATGTCGTCGATGAGTGCTTGACATTTTGTTCAAGGTACTTTGATGATGTGGAAACGAGATGGAATCGCCCAAGCAGAAATAGTGAGAGGGATGATTCGCACATTGGTGATGTGTCAGTTTTCAATCATGGTGTGAAATTTATTGGAGGGTCAAAGTACTTGGAGGTTGATGATGAATATGACAAGATGGTGTGGTTTGTGCTCAGCAGTTGCGCTGAGGTGCAACCATATATAGAGTAAGTTATATTTTGTGCACTCGTTATATTTTCTCCGTGGGTTGGAAGGAACCCAACTTTTATCACCCACCAGATGTTTTAACTCACTACTCTTTCCTTGGGTTTGCAGGATTTTCAAGGAAGAGTTGAATAAGCAAGAAAGCCGCATCCCTGTTGATAAAAGGCTTGCCAAGGGATTTGCTAAATGGTTTAAGAATAATGTGAGATATTTAGCCATGGAATCCATTATGACACGATCTTCTTTTTGTGTGTTATTCACCCTGATTTATTTTGTGCAGATTGGCAAGATGCATGATGAGAAGAAGGTCAGTGACGATCTATTTGCTTTGGCATGCGAGCCGGATAAGCGAGTAAGAGTGTATTCAGCATGTATCGTTGACGGTGTCCGGTACCACACTCTTGACCGCGAGAAAAACAGAAAGACACAGAATAGTGGAATAGTCACCGAGGGAGATCGCGATGGTGAGCCTTTTGACTTCTATGGTCAGCTCAGAAGCATCATTCATTTGAAGTACAACTCCAGCGGAGGCATGGACCGTTCAGTTGTCTTATTTCGGTGTGACTGGTTCGATCTTGGTGTCAAGAGGAACGCCGGATTGAGAGATGATGGACACTTCAGAAGCATCAACACTGCAAAGTTTTGGTTTAAGAATGATCCTTTTATTCTGACAACTCAAGAAACAAAGGTTTTCTATGTGCCAGACACGTATTTGCAGGGAAGTTGGCAAGTTGTGCAAAAGTTCCAGCATAGACACTTGTGGAGTATTAAGGAAACTGAAATGGAAAAGGGTCCAGGTGGTGGTGGCCTAACATATCAGGATGATAATTGTAGAGAAGTTCCGGTGCAGACACGTGAAGCCAATGTCCAAACCAGAGTGCAAATGGACCGGCAAGAACCTGTTCTTGTAGATGCTTCAGTTGTAGAAGGCATTAAGAAAAAAAGAAAGGTTGTTGTCAATGAACATGAAAGCGAGGATGAAGGAGATGATAATATGTTGCAGTATGCTAGTGATGATGGGGAAAATAGGACTGGGCATAGAATTCCTGGTTTTGGCATCGATGACGATGAGTAGCATATGGTAATGAAGGTAAAAATTATAACTATGCTTCTGTAATTTAGATAGTACTAACCTACTGGAATTTCATTGATGTTAGATAGTACTAACCTTTTTTGAATTGTATTGCAGCCTGATGCATCTTGGTGTTGCTTGATGTCTCCAAGATGCCTGTTGCTTGATCAAGATGGATGCCTGTTGCACAAGATGGATGCCTGTTGCTGTCAGTTGCTTCCTGTAGCTGAAACTTGTAGTTGATGCTTGTTGCTGTCTGTTGGATCTTGTAGTTGATGCTTGTTGCTGAAACTTGTAGCTGTCTGTTGGATCTTGTAGTTGAATTTGTGGCGTGTTGCTGAAACTGAATTTGTATTGAATTTGTAGCGTGTTGTTAAGAAATGACCAAGATGGATCTTGTAGTTGATGCATGTTGTTGTCTGTTGCACAAGGTTGCTGGATGGACAAGGTTGAAACTGAACTTATGCTTGCTTGATGAATTGCTGTTGAAACTGAACTTATGCTTGCTTGATGAATTGCTGTTGAAACTGAACTTATGCTTGCTGTTGAGAAATGACCAAAAAAAGGTCGAGACCTGGGACTCGAACCCAGGACCTCTAGTTCGAATAGATACTTCATTGCCACTGGGAGAGATATGTGATCTTGTAATAGTAGGATGATTACAACATTTTATATATAACATTTATGTGTGCCAATTCACTTAATCATAACTGAAATTTAACTGGAGGTTAATAAAATGTAAATACTGGAACTTGCTGGAGACTGACATAGCATCTTCAAACACAGAATTTCACACACATTGCTGGAACACATTCCATAAACTGACATAACATGTTCAAACAACCAAAAGCAAACATAGGTTCAAAAGCTTAATACTCTAGCTTGACAAACTGACATAGGTTCCATAAAACTGACAGACACATCACATAAGTTCAAAAGCATTACTAACATGACTCTAGCTAGCTTGACAACCTGACATAAACATCTTGTCAGTTCAAAAGCATCAGACGCTTCAGCTTAAGCTTATTCACACAGCCCTCCACATGGCTTCAGCTTCTTCACAACCAACTTGAGACCTGAAGTGTTCTTGAGGGTGCGGCGAAACCAGAAGAGAAGGATATCTCCCACTTTGAACTTCTCGCCCAATTTGTTCACCACAGACATCCACTGCATCGTCATCATGGCCCTGTTGTCACCTTTGGCTTTCCCAAGCAGGATCTTGACATCACTTTTTTCATTTCTGCGATGATAGACCTTAATGGTAGCTTCCTTGCTTGGCAGGTGCCTTAGGTGCTTGCTGAGGTGATCCTTGGTATATTTCTTGGTGAAATACTGCAAGGATAATGTAAGCAATTAGTCTCTGTGCAAAAATATACCAACAGAGATGAAGAAAGTGTGGTGCAGGTCAATCTACCATGACATAATATATTTAGAATTTTACTTTGTACATTTTTGCAACATATTTTGTGTATGTGCTTCACAAAACAAGCCGGTTTTGACACTCCGGGAAGGGAAAACGGTATTTTTATTCAACGAAAAATAAAACTTTCTTCATGAACATTGTTAGTTGTTCCAATATGCACCTTTGTGTGGAATATGGGCACATTTAAACAAACTATGCCATGGATGTGGCCAAAACATCCGTCATTTCAACCGAAAGCCATGAATCTTCGTACGAGATAGCTCATTTCTGTGAACACATTTTCCACCAAATTGTCGTATTCCAAGTTTATTATTTTTGGTGGATACTAGGGCATATATAACAACACCACGCGAAGATCTTGCATCGTTTCGATTTTTTTTGAATTTTCTGGAATTTTCAAAGCCGGTTTCGGTGAACGGTCAAAACGGGGGACATGACCGTTCGTACCTAGGGGTTGAATCTTGATGAACTCTTGGTGTTTCTATGTTGAAATAGGTACTTGGCTACCTAGAAATGATTTTTTCAAAAAATAAAGAGAAAACTACGAGGCACCTGTAGTTCAAATTTGGCCCGGTTTCAGCTGAATCGGCAGAAATTTGTCTTTTTCAAATGAGGTGTATTTTGAGCTATTCAGAGGTAGTAAGTTTGTTATTTGTACATCAAACATGACATAATATATTTAGAATTTTACTTTATACATTTTTGCAACATATTTTGTGTATGTGCTTCACAAAACAAGCCGGTTTTGACACTCCGGGAAGGGAAAACGGTATTTTTATTCAACGAAAAATAAAACTTTCTTCATGAACATTGTTAGTTGTTCCAATATGCACCTTTGTGTGGAATATGGGCACATTTAAACAAACTATGCCATGGATGTGGCCAAAACATCCGTCATTTCAACCGAAAGCCATGAATCTTCGTACGAGATAGCTCATTTCTGTGAACACATTTTCCACCAAATTGTCGTATTCCAAGTTTGTTATTTTTGGTCGATACTAGGGCATATATAACAACACCACGCGAAGATCTTGCATCGTTTCGATTTTTTTTGAATTTTCTGGAATTTTCAAAGCCGGTTTCGGTGAACGGTCAAAACGGGGGACATGACCGTTCGTACCTAGGGGTTGAATCTTGATGAACTCTTGGTGTTTGTATGTTGAAATAGGTACTTGGCTACCTAGAAATGATTTTTTCAAAAAATAAAGAGAAAACTACGAGGCACCTGTAGTTCAAATTTGGCCCGGTTTCATCTGAATCGGCAGAAATTTGTCTTTTTCAAATGAGGTGTATTTTGAGCTATTCAGAGGTAGTAAGTTTGTTATTTGTACATCAAACATGACATAATATATTTAGAATTTTACTTTGTACATTTTTGCAACATATTTTGTGTATGTGCTTCACAAAACAAGCCGGTTTTGACACTCCGGGAAGGGAAAACGGTATTTTTATTCAACGAAAAATAAAACTTTCTTCATGAACATTGTTAGTTGTTCCAATATGCACCTTTGTGTGGAATATGGGCACATTTAAACAAACTATGCCATGGATGTGGCCAAAACATCCGTCATTTCAACCGAAAGCCATGAATCTTCGTACGTTTTAGGTTCCGTCGTCATCTTTGTGCAAACAATTTGGTTATTTGTACATCAAATATAACACATTTTAGGTTCTTTGTGTAAACAGAGTGTAAGAAGCATGATTCAACCCCGAGACACGGACGGTGACCGCGGCGATTTCGAACCGGTCTAGAAACAAGTGATAGAAATTCGTAAAAATCCAAAACAAATGGAAAAGTTATTCATGTTATGTGACATAGCAACCGAAATAGTTGGTTTGAATTAATCAATACCCAATTATTATTCCAAAGTTTCACATGTGAGGCCAAAAATAGAAAAAAACTCAAAAATTAGGTTCCAAATCGTAATTCCCGCTGTCCCGCCTCCTGTCCCGCCTCCGACCAAAATATTTGGGGATCCCCGCCCCCGACCAATTAATTCCCGCCTCCTGTCCCGCCCCCGACCAATTCATTCCCCTCTCCACCGCTCAGATCCAATCCGCTCTCCGCACGCCGCACCACCGCACCACCGCACCACCTCTCTCCCGACGGCGACGGAGGAGGCACCACCGCACCACCTCTCCCCATCGCACCTCACCGCGCCACCTCTCCCCCCTCTCCCCATCGCACCGCACTGCACCACACCGCCGCACACCCTACCTCTCCCCCGACGGCGACGGAGGAGGCACACCTCACCCCACCTCTCCCCACCTCACCGCGCCACCGCACTGCACCACTATCCCCTCTACCCTCTCCCCACCGCACCGCACCACCGCACATCACCACTATCCCGACGACGGCGGCAGGAGGCGGGACAGGAGCCGCGACAGGAACGACGACGACGACCGCCACACCATCGATCTAAACCTCGTCGACGGTGAGTTGTCCCGTCCATCTCCCTTAGCTAGCTCCTTGTTCTAGGTTTAGGGTTCTTCTCCATAGCATGATTTGATCCCCACCTGCATGATTTGATCCCCACCTGCATGATTTGATCCATCTTATTGATGCTACTGTTGTTTAGTTTAGGGCTTATTGATGCTACTGTTGTTTAGTTTAGGGCTCATTGATGCTACTGTTGTTTATTTTAGGGCTCATTGATGCTACTGTTGTTTAGTTTAGGGCTCATTGATGCTACTGTTGTTTAGTTTTACAATAACTCTGATATGAAATCATATTTGCTAAGAAAGAATGCTATATTTCCTAAGAAGGAAGTTAATTTCCTGTTACATCAAATTTTCGTGTGAACAAATTCTTTTCATTATAATTTTTTACTAACCAGATCAAAACCCCAGGTTGAGATCATCAATGGCAAAGATGTCAAAGAAGAACCTGCTTGCCGGTAAGTAACCTTGTTCCTTATGCTTTTCCTGCTACCTTGTCTATGTTTGCTTCCATGTATCTCTAGCTTATTACATGATGTTCTTGTAATATATGGTTATATTTTTTCATGGTATTGCATGCTATTATGTCCTGTTCTAGCTATGGTCATATTTTTTCTTGTGCTTGTTAAGGTACCAGGAATAAGGATAAATAAAACATGATAGGATAGATAAATTTCCTAGAATGGGGTTGTTTATTAGTTCCTAATGAATTAATTGTACTCAATACCATGTTTCAAAGATTCAACTTACTTGTTTTCGTTGTCTTGCTTCTCAATGCAATTCAACCAAATCAAACTCATGGTTGCTTAATTTTATCTTTCAAAAAGAAGCACCTGCCACGGAATACGAGAAGATTAGGGTTCAGCAAATGTTGAGGAACAATCGTATATTCCAGTCCCTTGGCATCGGTGCACTAGTATCCATGATTAGGAATTCAAACAATGTTGTTACTGAAGCTAGTGCAATTACAACCAATGATTCAACATCTGCCATAACTCAAGACTCAAGCTCAGAGTACAGTCCTGAGGACGATGGAGTGATTGGTCAAGATGAAAGTGATGATACCGTAGTGAAGAAGCAAGTTAAGGTGGGTGTGGTGGTGGGAAGGGGGGGGGCTTAATTTGTGTGCTCTTTGTTTAATCTGTGCAAAGACTTTTCTTACTCATTATCTAATGCCATTGTCTTTGTTGTTTCTACGAGGGACCCAAGGTTTCTAGAAGGAAGAAGTGTGCTGTTAAGAAGATAAGCAGCGGAAGGACAAGCACACGGATACGCACACTTGATTCAACTCAATCTTCTGCAATGGCTCCTGGAAGGGTGGTGGCTCCAGATCTAGAAGGAACTAAAAGAATGCTAGCTGATATCCGACCAGATCAAGATGACAACTGTCTCTTCAAAAGGCAGAAGAAGGTGTTGGCTCCAACCAGCATGGAAGAAACCACACCACACCTGCATGTGGATGAAGATGTGGATGAAGGAAACACAGGGAACATGGATGGAGAAAGGACAATGCACAATGATGGTGGAAGCTTGCTATGCGACAATGTACAAGGCCCGCTGCATGTGGATGAAGGAAGCTCAGGGAACATGGATGGAGAAAGGACTATGCAAGTCACTGAACAGAATCAACATACTTCTGATGGAAGCATGTCACTCCTATGCCATTCCTACATTTGGTTTGATGTATCCATCTGTAGAACATGCCACCTTATTAGTGTATTCTGTTAACCGATGGCATGCATGTATATATGACATTCTGCTATATTTACATTTTCAGATGAAACTGCTTTGGTTAAACACAAGAGAAGGGGAACAGGGCTAGAGCGGTTAACCAAGGGATTGGGTGAGAAGGTCACCATCCAAATTTCTCAAGGGATGAACCGTCCAGAGAAGCCGATGCAGGCTGCATTGCTTGCATCAGAGTGTGGCTATATTGCAAGATCTATTCTGCCGGTGCTGCCTCACTTTAAGGAGTACAAGAAGGACCCCAACATTGTCAAGAACTTCATTGGGAAAGTTTCTGTAAGCTAACTGCTTTGAACCTGAATCTCATGTTCTTGCTATGGATACCCCTGGCAATATGATTATCTGACTGTCCCATTGCCTTGTTTCCTATTTTGGTAGGCCAATTTTCACATTGACGCTACTGAAGAGACTCTTGAGAAGACTTGCAAAGACATCTTGAAGAAAGTATCAAAGAATAGACGCCACTTGATCAAGAAGGATTTCTTCAACGACGTGGCAGCTAATGAAGTTAGCGCCAAGTCCCCGGTGGAAGGCTTGTCAGACAATGAATGGCAAAAGCTGGTAGAACTGTGGTCTACCCCGAAACACAAGGTATGTATGTTCACGCGCTATGAGTTTTGTTAATGCTTGCTGTGATGTATCTGCTGCTGTTCTTGATTGTACTTTGCTCATTTATTCTATTGTAGCAAACCTGTGAAAGTGCCAAGAAAAACAGAAGTAAAGTCAAGTTTCAGCAAAGGACAGGTTCTCGATGCTACGCTGCCCACATATATCAAACTGTAAGAAAACTCATGTTTTTCAATTGGCCTAAGAATATTTTGCCTTGAAAGCTTATAGTCTGCCTGCTGTCTTGATGGAAAATGTTTCAGAAGGAGGATCGCAAGGGTGAAACCTTGACTGCGGTAGACCTGTTTAAGGCTACACATAACAGCAAGAAAGAGGGTTTTTCCCAGGAAGTGCAGGCAGCTATAGTAAGTTACTTGTCTCTCCCAGGAATTGTTCAAGGCATACTTGATGTTAGATGATCTATTACATGTGTTCAAAACAGATAGGTTTAGATGGATTTTTTAGCAAGTATAGTTAATACAGTTCTGCACTATGCTTCTACATGACCTGCTTGTGATCTTGGTTGGTGCCCAGCAATTCTCTCTAGCTTGTTACATGGTAGTATATATGTTGCCTGTTATATGATATTTTCAGATGTGTTGCCTGTTATATGATATTTTCAGATGTGTTGCCTGCTAAGCTAGCTCCAATTTGCTATAACAGAATTTTAATATGTGTATGTATGTTGTGCATCTGTAATTGCAGAAGGACATGGAGAATATGTTGGATGATTCAGCACAAGAAGGCCAACAAAAGTCTGATGTCGCTGTTGTTGCTGATGTGCTTACCAAGAAATGCCCTTCAAGCACATTCCTCAAGAATGTTGGTCTTCAATCAAGCTCATCCAGGAAGTTCAGTAAATCAGATCCTGCTGTGGCTGCGCATGTCATTGAGCTAGAGGAGAAGCTGGAGAGGGAGCAAATCCAAAATGAAGCAATGCGGGCAGAGCTAGCTGAAATGAAGAAGAGGACCGAAGAAGCAGAAGTTGCACAAGCTGTACGTGACAAGGAGCATCTTCTGCTACAACAAAAGACGGACGAAACTCATGCGCAACTAGCTCACCTGATGGCGTTGTTTGGAAGCAAGGCTCTCTGATGGTATGTTCTGATTTTAATCTGTGAAGCTCTATGTTTGGCTGTGAAGCTATAGCTGAAATGATTCCAGTTTCAGTTCTTTTCTGTATTGCTCAATGCACTTTCTGTTCTGAAGCTCTATGTTTTCTGAAGTTTCTATTCTGTTCCTTTTTTCAGGTCAGATAACAGGAAGTGGAAGATAGAAGTGGAGTTTTTTGGAAGTAGAAGTGGAGTTCAAGATAGAAGATAGAAGTGGAGTTTTTTGGAAGTAGAAGTGGAAGTAGAAGTGGAGTTTCTATTCTGTTTTCTGTTTTACTTTTTTTCGTTGGTACCTGGTGGTATCAGTTTTGCCTTCAATGATTTGAATGAACCTTGAATGTATGAATTCTGTGAGAATGTATGAATTCTGTGAGAATGATGTGCCTTGAATATGAGTTATGTGAGGATTTGCATTCTGGAATGAGTTGTAGTTCAAATTTACTGGAATTCAAATTTGTATGTATGGATTTGAATTTGACCTATCTATATGCAATTGGACTTAACAGTAAAAAGCCCATGGCATCAGCCCAACTACTAGTGGGATGTATTCAATTATAAAAAAAATTCAATTTTAATGGACCAAAAGTAGTCAACAGCCAGGAAATACATTGGACCATAAATAGGCCAAGGCCCAGATTCGAAATGGATGGAAAAGGCCTAGGCCCAGACGAAATTTCACATGAGCCTTTTAACCTGACAACAAATTAAAGGGAAAAAAATTATTGGGCTAAAACATTGGGCTGGCCCATTTGGTGGAGCAGTATGGACTGGGCTGAATCTCTTCAATGACCTAGTCATTTGGTCATAATATTTGCCACGTAGGATTGGCCACGTAGGATGTGACGTGGCTATGGCAGGATATCACATGACCAAATCAGTTGGTCATAGGGTTATGACCCCTCTGATTGGGTCATAGAGTCTATGCCAATTCCATCCAATTAGTCATTGACGATGAAATAAGACGCTCGGTATGTGACTTTTCATTTTTGGTCAAAAAGGGGTCATGAATCAACCTACGTGACCTTCTAGTGACAAAAATTGAGGGTCACGTATCAACATATTTCTTGTAGTGGTTGGTCCTAAATTTCTAGTGGCAGTGCTAGATTTCTAGTGTTAGCCGTAGATTCTAGTAGGTTGCTATTATGATGTAAAATTAGATTTGTTACTACTAGTCAAGCAAAATAAATAAGTTGATTATGAGGTATTTAGTGATTTGGAGAATTTTACTTCATTGTAAATAGGTATTGGATGGTCCATTATGTTATTTTGTCGTTGCTTTATGCATAGTGTTGATTAACTAGTTCAAATAGATTTTTTATAAGTAGGTAAATAGATTTCTTATGAATAGAAACATTTAATCATTATTTTGTGATCTTTTGGATCGTTGTTCTAATCGTGTTTTTTCTTTACTTTTTAGAGCTATGTCGCTTCTCCAAAATATATACGATGCGGACCACCGTGGCCGCTATATATCAGAGGATGATATTTTACCCACGCTGCACTTGAGGACGGGTAAAATTGAAGGTCTGCAGGAAGATATAGAAGGGAAATGGTCAATGCACTACGACAAGAGGTACACCCCTACATCAGGAAAACCGGGATGCTTCCTTTCGTGAACATGCTCAAGAGTGGGACGCCCAAGTTCAACCCATGTGCCATCACTGCGCTGGTAGACCGGTGGCGGCCGGAGACGCACACCTTCCACCTGCCCTGTGGGGAGATGGCTGTGACGTTGCAGGATGTTGCGATGATCACGGCACTTCCCATAAGGGGGAAACATGTTTGTTTTAGCACTGATAGTAAGGGATGGAAGGAGGGAATGGTCTCATATCTCGGGAGGGAGCCGGGCACTCAAGGAAGAGCCGCTGGTGCCACCTTTGGTTGGATAGCTCGACATTTTGGGAGATGCCCAGCTGATGCAAATGATGAGATTGTGCAGTGGCATGCCAGGGCCTACATGTGCTATGTCCTTTCCTGAGCTATTTTCCCACGCCGGTGGCTCGATTGCGCCATATATGTGGCTCTAGCTGTTAGCCGTTTGGGACTATGGATTTAGCTGGGGTTCAGCTGCACTGGCTTATCTTTATCGACAGGTAACCACTTATCCATATCCCCGTCCATTCTCAATTGATGTAATGAAATGTGAACCTTAATGATTCTTTATGCAGTTAGATGATGCGTGTCGAAGGGTCAAAGTCTCACAGGTTAAGATCCAGCAGGGTACAAACAAGGTTGATTGCAATATGGGTCGGTGCTTGGTGCTTCTCTCCGTATGGAGTTGGGAGCGTTTCTCAATTGGGAGGCCAGTGTCTGATACCAATCTGGTTTGGGATGATGGCTGTGATCCAGAACGTTGAGCTACATGGCTTCTGAGATGGTTAAAAGTGAACCATGACTGGGGTTTAACTACGAGCCTATATCTCGACTACACCAATCAGTTCGACACCGTTACCGCTGACATGGTAAGATTTGCATCCTAAATATTTTAGACCACCACCCATTTGGCTCAGAATAACAATCTAAATTTTATTTTCTGTAGGTTACCTGGGAGCCATATGTTCAGGATGTTGATACGTCGAAAACTTATCTTCTTTTCTGAACACTTTTCTTATTGTTTTCCTCTAAACTTGTGTGTTTTGGATACAACTAACATGGACTAACGTTGTTTTCAGCAGAATTACCTTGGTCTCTTGTTTTTGTGCAGAAAAATCAACTTTCGGGAAATTGCCCAGAAAAGACCCCATTGGTGTTTTCACACCGAAATACCCCGGGAGCCTGAAGGCGGTCAGCAGAAGAGCCACAGGGTGGCCACACCACCCCCTGGCGCGCCCCCCGTAGGCCGCGCCAAGCCTATGGTGTGGGCCACCTAGAACCCCCCTCGGACTCCCCTTTCGACTACAAATATCTTTCAACCCTAAAACACGAGGGGGTTCGATAGTTTTGCAGAAAGAAGTCCGTAGCTCCGCCGCCATCGCGAATCCTTTTTCAGGGTTCAGAAACTCCGTTCTGGCACCCTGCCGGGACGGGGAATTGGAGGAGATCATCGCCACCGTCATCACCAACGCCTCTTCATCGACCATCCATGTTTCCCCCATCCATGTGTGAGTAATTCCCCCGCTGTAGGCTGAAGGGGATGGTAGGGATTGAATGAGTTCGTTCATGTAATAATTCCGTGATTGTTAGGGCATAGTGCCTAGTATCTTCTATTAGTGCTATTGACATTGTTGCAACTTGTTATGCTTAATGCTTGCCACTTTGGGCCCGAGTGTCATGATATCAGATCTGGACATGTTATTGAATCATGATGATAATTATTGTTTCTTGATCATACCTGCAAGTTGTTTACACATATCGTTGTCCGGAACCCGAGTCCCCGAAGTGACAGAAATTGGGACAACCGGAGGGGATGGCTGTGATGTGAGGACCACATGTGTTCACGGAGTGTTAATGTTTTTCTTAGGTGTTCTATTAAAAGGAACATGTGAGGACCCCATACTTTTGAAAGCAAATAACCATTGTATGTTGGACAATTGAATTATACTCTTTAATTTGGAGAAAGATAAATGAGTAGAGGTAAAACATGATCAAGTCTCATTTAGTTTCCAAACTATTCAGCTTAAATTACTAATTGTAATGTGGCATCCATTGGGCTAAGACTCTCATTGCCCCTTTATCATTAGCATCTTAATTTATGAATGTTGAAGTAATGTGGTTGACAAGGTGTTGGTTGAATGTCTCATGCCCCGTGAGTGTGAAAACCTACTCCATGATTACTCAACTTAAGATTCCTAATAAGCTTTGTACAATCATAATAAGTATTAATGGCATCATAGAGAATTGCAAAGAGGTACCTCTTGCCCCATGACATAGAAACCAGCCCATGTCACAATAACAAGATGAACAAACGGAGTAGACTCATCATCCTTTTTTATTTCATTCACTATATGCATAGCTTCTTATTTTATTGTAGGATGTGTTTGTAGAGTCCACTCTAGCTGTAAGTAAATTTCCACCATGATCAAGCATGGCTTTGGGTTAGCGGCCCAATGCAATTTCTCTAGTCATATATACTTACTCATCAAAACTTACTATTCCTCTATTTCATTTCGGCATGGCAGGAGTCCAAAAACAAAAGATGGCATCAACTAAATATAAAATTTCTTTGTGGAATGTTGAAAGCTTTTCACGTGATGCACGTGTTAGCCAACTCCCAACCAAAATCCTTGTCAAGCACAAAACTTTTAGCTCCCATTAATGGGTCATGTTTGTTAAGTGCAATAGAAATAAATGTGTGCATTCAAAAGTTCGTGAGAGTCTTATCCCAAATTCAGCCCATGCCAATTAATAAAATAAGCATCTTAATTTAGAGCATAAATGAAACTATAACACGGTGAACATGCTCGGAATAGCCATTAAGCTAATAGATAGATAGTGGATTTATGTTATATTGAGATAATTCTACAATTGTCCAACACACTCAAATTAATTAATTTCAAGGCAAGATGTGATTGAAACCTCTAAATATGCCATGCTCATTTGCATGAGTGTTACCCATAAATCCCCAAAACAAGGGAATCATGGATGACACCATACTTTATTATTCATTGATAAACCATAAGACGGGGATGCATGATAATGCTCAATGAGCTCACTCAAGCCTAAACGAAAACGATACTAGATAATAAAAGCAAGACACACCAAAACTAGATAGACATGATAAAGCTGATAAAAGACGGGGGATAGGTGAAACTCCCCCAAGCTTAGATGGTTGCGGTAATTTCTTCATTCTCCCTTCTTCTCGTACTCAGCCCACCACTCTTTCTTCTTCTTGTCGTAATCTTCCTTCCACTCTTCCTTCTTCCATGGAAAAGGCAGTTCTGGTTCTCCATGTCCCACGTCAGAGCTTGGTACCTATCCATCTCTGATATGACACGCAGATACCTAGTCCCCAGGTCCTTGATCCTCTCCTCGTACTCCTCTATCTTCTTCTCCAGCTCCAGATTCATGAAGTGGTGAGCATCAAGGCTGCGTTCAACAATAGAGTTATACCTGAAAAATGTTTGTTCCAGAGCCTCCAGCCTCTCCTCCAATGTGCCTTCGGTCTTGGGAGCCTTCACCTCCTCCATGAGCAACACACCATCCTTCAAGGTCAGGGTTTTCATGGGGGTCATCACGGAGTTGAGGTAATGGTTCACAATGCCTCCCTTGGGTGGATCTTCCCCCCCTAGGTTGGATCCGGAGCTTGACATGGCTAAACCCTGGCAGACAGAAACAGCAGAAACAAAGATCGCGCGAGAACTCTCGGTGCGGGATTAGATCGACAAAAGGGGGTATATATTGACGGGTTTTAGGGTAAGACGAAGTGTCGGAGTCGAAAACGAGACGGAACGGGACTCCGAGGTGGAAAAGGGGTACCTCCACGCGGCCAAGGAATCTGGCCGCGTGTGGGGTCCTCTTTTCCCCCTCGAGGTCCAATTCCTTCCAATTTTCTTGTCCCACACGTTAATTTCCATAAAAAATGAGTTCCGTAAGTTTTCACGCAATTCCGAGAAACTTCCAAACACAATAATTGTAAATTATTGAATTTGGGTTTCTGAAACTGCAGGATCCCTTACAATTACCTCCTCCGGTGTCATTAACTTTATCTCCTCGATGGTTCCTATGAAGCTCTTTCCTGCAATATAATGTTTTAGGCGTTGTCCATTAACCACATGAGGTTTACCTTTCATATCACCGTGAAGACGGATGGCCCCCGAACGGTATACCTCCTGTACTACCAATGGACCCTGCCATTTTGAAGCTAATTTCCCTGCAGAAAACTTAAAACGAGAGTTGTACAATAGGACTTGATCACCTACTTTAAATTCCTTTCTTTTAATTTTCTTGTCATGCCAAATTTTAACTTTCTCTTTAAACAATTTTGCACTTTCATATGCTTCATTCCTCCATTCATCTAATAGATTTAGGTCAAGCAATCTCTTCTCCCCCGCTGTTTTTAAATCAAAATTTAATTTCTTAATAGCCCATCTAGCTTTATGTTCTAATTCAACGGGTAAATGACATGCTTTTCCATAAACCATTTTATAAGGAGACATACCCATAGGATTTTTATAAGCAGTTCTATAAGCCCACAATGCATCATTAATTTTAAGTGGCCAATCAGATCTAGCTCTGTTTACTATTTTCTCTAAAATAAGTTTAATTTCCCTATTACTTAATTCAACTTGTCCACTAGTTTGAGGATGATAGGGTGATGCAATTTTATGATTAACATTATATTTTGCCAATGTTTTTCTAAGAACACCATGCATAAAATGCGATCCACCATCAGTAATTAAAAATCTAGGAACACCAAATCTAGGGAAAATAATTTCTTTAAGCATTTGCATGGCTGTGGCATGGTCTGCACTCTTAGTAGGAATTGCTTCTACCCATTTTGTAACATAATCAACAGCAACCAAAATGTGAGTATGTTTTGTACTAGATGCAGGAAATGGTCCCATAAAGTCAAAACCCCACACATCAAATGGTTCAAGTGGTAATGTATATTTCATAGGCATTTCATTCCTTCTACCAATGTTTCCTACTATTTGATATTTATCACAAGTTTTAATATATTCAGCACAATCCTTGAATAGAGTAGGCCAATAAAAACCACATTGTAATACCTTTGATGCAGTACGATCTCCTGCATGATGTCCTCCATAGGGACTGTCATGACAATCTCTTATAATAGCCTGCTGTTCATGCTCAGGTACACAACGTCTAATAATGCCATCAACACTTTTCTTATACAAGAATGGATCATCCCAAAAATAATGTCTAAGGTCATAAAAGAATTTCTTTCTTTGCTGGTAAGTAAATTGTGGTGGCATAACTTTCCCAACAATAAAATTTGTATAATTAGCAAACCAAGGAGATGCAACTTTAGCACTAGAAACACTAACAAGGGCAAGTTGTTCATTAGCAAAACTATCATTAATAGGAATAGGATCATCAGGTATATTTTCCATTCTAGAAAGATGATCAGCTACAGGATTATCTTCTCCTTTCCTATCTACTATGTGTAAATCAAATTCTTGCAACAAAAGTACCCATCTTATTAGCCTAGGCTTAGCATCTTTCTTATTCATCAAATATTTAATAGCAGAATGATCAGAGTGCACAGTGACTTTTGAATCAATTATGTAAGATCTAAATTTATCACATGCAAATATTACCGCTGAAAATTCTTTTTCAGTTGTAGCATAATTTCTTTGAGCACCATCTAGTGTTTAATAGCATAGTAAATAACATTCAATTTCTTATCAACCCTTTGTCCTAAAACAGCTCCAACTGCATAATCACTAGCATCACACATAATTTCAAAGGGCAAGTTCCAATCAGGAGGTTGAATAATAGGTGCAGTTATTAAGGCTTTCTTTAAAACATTAAAGGATTCTATGCGATCATCATTAAAATAAAAGGAACATCCTTTTGCAAAAGATTGGTTAGAGGCTTTGATATTTTAGAGAAATATTTAATGAACCTACGATAAAACCTGCATGACCGAGAAAACTTCTTATACCTTTGATGTCTCTTGGATATGGTAATTTCTCAATAGCTTCAATTTTTGCTGGGTCAACTTCTATTCCTCTTCCAGAAATACGATGCCCAAGAACAATTCCCTCTGTTACCATAAAGTGACACTTCTCCCAATTAAGAACAAGGTGTTGGTCTTCACAACGCTGCAAAAGTTTGTTAAGGTTGAACAAGCAATTATCGAAAGAAGTACCATACACCGAAAAATCATCCATAAATACTTGCACTATCTTTTCAATATAATCAGCAAATATAGCATTCATGCATCTCCGAAAAGTAGCAGGCGCATTACATAAACCAAAAGGCATTTTCCTATAAGCAAATTTACCATATGGGCAAGTAAAAGTGGTCTTTTCCTGATCATCACTATGAACTGGAATTTGAGAGAAGCCTGAATACCCATCTAAATAACAAAAGTGAGAATGTTTAGATAATCTCTCTAGCATTTGATCAATAAAGGGCAATGGATAATGGTCCTTACGAGTTGCTTTATTTAATTTTCTATAATCAATGCACATTCTATAACCAACAACAGTACGTTGAGCAACAAGTTCATCATCTTTATTAGGAACCACAGTAATTCCACCTTTCTTAGGAACACAATGAACATGACTAACCCATTTACTATTAGCTATAGGATAAATAATACCAGCCTCTATGAGTCGAATTACCTCCTTTCTTACCACTTCCTTCATTTTTGGATGTAGACGGCGTTGGAAATCAACAACAGGTTTAGCATCTTCTTCCAAATTAATTTTATGCATACATAGAGCTGGACTTATGCCCTTAATATCATCAAGAGAATAACCAATAGCCTTACGGTGGGCTTTAAGCACATCAAGTAATCTCTCTTCTTCCTCAGCTGAAAGGTTAGCACTAATAATAACAGGATATATATTTTTCTTATCCAAGTATGCATATTTCAGATTTTCAGGCAAAGGCTTTAATTCAAAACTAGGATCTCCTTTAGGAGGTGGGAGTACTCCTAGATTATCAGGTGGGATATGCAATTGTAATTGTGGAGGTTACTGCCATAATATTTGTTCTAAAGCTTCTTTTTCTGCATCATTAAATGGCTCTTCCTGATTAAGCATATAACGTTCCACCACGTCTGATGAAGCTACAGCTATATGAGCAAGAGTTTCAATTATATCTTTAGATTTTGGTTCTTTCTTAGCAGGTTTATCAGCAAATTTAGAAAAATTAAATTCAAGTTTCTCTCCAGCACATTCAATAAACACCCTTTCTCTAGGCAACTCAATTTCAGCACCAACAGTATGTAAGAAAGGTCTACCAAATATAATAGGACAGAAAGAATCTTGTGGACAACCAAGCACAATAAAATCAGTAGGATATTTTATTTTCCCTACCAATACTTCAACATCTCTAACAATTCAAAAGGGACTAATATAATCTTTATTAGCAAACTGAATGGTCATACATGTTTCTTCCTGGTGATAGGATCAATATCAGACTTAATTTCTTGATAGAGAGAATATGGAATGACACTAATGCTTGCTCCAATATCACATAAACCATGATAACAAGAAGTCCCAATAGAGCATGATATAATTGGCTTACCAACTTTGGATGAATTCCCTTTAATAACTTTGGTAGCATCTTCACATAAATAAACATCAACAGGATCTTCTTCATTTAATTGCTTAATAATAGAGACTTGGTTCTTGACTTCCACCTGTTCTTTAGGTTGAGAACATCTCTTTCTACTTTTGTCAGCAACAGCAATAAGCAAATTCTCTTTAACTTTTTCAGGATAGGGAGGTGGTTCAATATATTCTTCTATTACTACAGATGACACTGGTGTTTCTTTAATAAATTCAGGGACAACAATAGAAGATTTAACAGGTTCAACATAATAATCAAAGCCACTTTTAGGAATTCGAATGTGCTCAGCAAATTTCTTAGCTATTTCAATTGCAACATATGGATCAAGACCAAAATCTTTAATAACATTCTTGAACAAAATAGAACTAGAGAAACTTTCTACACATGAATATCCGTAATCAAAATAAGATTCATTACCTTTGTCTAGGTCCCAATATTCAGAGTTCTTCGAAATAATTTCCAATAAATTCCAAGCTTCTTCTGCAGTATTATTTGTTAAGCTTCCACCAGATGAACCATACAAATATTGCTTTAGCCTATCAGGCAGTCTCACATAAAAGTTTATCAATATAAGTTTATTTGTGAGATCATGACAAGGATTCTTACGAAGGAGGTCCTTAAGCCTCCCCCAAGCTTGAGTAATACTCTCTCCAAGGTGTGGCCAAAAATTAAATATAAAGCAACGGTTCTCATAAGCCTCTTTAGGAGTAAAATATTTAAGAAATAAAACCTTCATAAAAGTATCCCAATTATGTGTAATTTCTTCATCTAGGGACATATACCATTTTCGAGCATCACCAGTTAAGGACTGGTACAATAACTTTCATTTTACCTCCTCCTCAGAAATAGCCTTGAGCCTAATTAGCACACATATATCCTCAATAGCCCGTATGTGATCACTTGCAGCCTTTGTTCCATCCCCTGCAAAATACTCATTCCTAACAGCTTTAACAAATTCAAGGGGAATAATATATCCATCATCATGAGGTGCTTTTTCAACAACTTTAGGTTTAATAGAGTAAGCACTCTCATATAAAGCAAGTTTCAGCGAAGCATCTCTCATAAAAGCCATAATAATAACAGGATGCAACAGCAAGTAAAATTCAGCTTTCAAGTTTCCTTACCAAACTTCTTACCAATAGCGCTATGCTCCCCGGCAACGGCGCCAGAAAAGTGTCTTGATGGCTCCCAAGTGCAGCAGATCAATTGTAGTACTTTTCGAATTAGAAAGGTTGTCGAACCCACGAGGAGTAGAAGGAACTGGTAAGTAGAATAGCAAAGGAATAATAAAAGCAACATGTGTTTTTGTGTTTTAATTGTGTAGTGAAAGTAAAGTAAAATGCGGAAAGTAAATTGCAGAAAGTAGTAGGTCTCAATGAGAGACAAAGCCCAATCCTCTAATGCGCAAGAGGACAAGCTCAAGTGTGTGTTTGTGTCTTATATGTAGAAAACGTTCCCGAGGGCTGCACGGATTTAGCTGGCATAGTGATTCATTGCATAACATGTTTGTATATCTTGTCTAGTTTTAATCTTCTTCGAATGGAGCCACAAAAAGGAATAGCTAAATAAATAAACTATCACACCTTATGATGGATCACGTGGCCAATTAAATGACAGCACGAGAATTATTAAGACATGATGTCCCACCATAGCCTTATTCTCTAAGGTCCTCGATATAAGTACCCTCATAATCCAATTCAACGACTCTGTCTCAAGTTCCTGTCACCTAAAGACATCATCACGTCACTACACTACGGTGTTCTCCTATGAGCCCATGTAGGTGAAGTGTTGTACAGTCGACGTTCGTACAACACCATCATAGAATCACATAAAAGATAAATACTAGACCAAATAACAACTCATCTCATGTAACAAATCATTGCCAATTCATCCTATGCCCTCAGGAACATGCGGGAACTACTCACAACGTGCAAACATGATCATGTATGGTGACATATGTGGTACAACACAATCTGAAACAATGGATCCACCACCAAATAATGACAAGTACTCAATCCCAAACATGCAACGGAGTACAATAACACGTATCTAGGGTGTAGCAATGATCAAACTATGAGGGGAACGGAGTGGATCACGGTGATGGTGATGGTGGATATGCAGGTGCTGGTGAGGATGGTGATGGATATGCCTCCTCCCACGCCAAGGAGGAGATGGGGATGAAGATGGGGATGATTTCCCCCTTCTCCGGAGCTCCGGAGAAGCAGGATCTGTCTCCCCCACGGAGAGTTTCGAGAATTTCGCCGCCCTAGCGGCTCCGTCTCGTCTCGGGAAAATTAGGGTGTTCGTTTTCGGGGAAGACGGAGTCGTCAGCAAAAAGACCTCGGGGAGGAGGTGCCGTGGGCCCATTTGGGGGCCCCACACGCGGCCAGGGAATCTGGCCGCGTGGGCTACCCCTTTTGGGCCTCCTGGCCCTCCTCCTTTGTGTCTTGTGCCCACGGCCTTTCTCCCGAAGAAAAACTAACAGGGTTTCTTTCCTTTCGCAATTTCGATACCTGTAGCTCCTGAAACATCAAAAACATGAAAACAGGTGTTTTCTGACACCCAGAAATTAAATACCAAAAATAGGGACTTTGTAGGAAGTCCCATAAAATCATCAAAAACATGCAAAACAATGACATAACATTGATAAAACATCCCAATAATGCCTATATGGAGGGTATAAATGATGACATAAAATGTACGTATCAGATGGTAGGACAATAGATGTTTTGCAAGTTCTCATTGCGAGCACGTACGAATATTTACGGAACACATGCCTATGGTTACTTAGTGCTTGGATGCTTTATCTGAAATACCCATGACTTTATCATTATATGAACTATCTAATCCTTGCAACGCCCGTTCATCCATCCCTATGCCTACAGTATTTAATCCCGCTATTTACTCCAATCACCACTGCTGCTGCTACTATAAAACTGGTACTACTGATAAACCACTGCGAACAAGTACACTTTCAGGTGCAGGTGAATTGACAACTCACTTGTTAAGGCTCACAAATATTCTTTGGCTCCCCTTGTGTCGAATCAATAAATTTGGGTTTTGCTTCCCTCGAAGACTGTTGCGATCCCCTATACGTGTGGGTCATAAAGACTATTTTCTGGCGCCGTTGCCGGGGAGCATAGCTTTATTTGCGAGCTCACCGGAGAGTACTATTATCTACTGCCAATCATTCATCATGGGTAAGTCTCGTGATGTAAGAGTTCCTATATTACCATCCACTACAAGAATAGGTACAACTCTGAACACCTCTGTTGCTCTTGATTCACCATCTGTTATGAGTAAGCTGCTTGCACCACCACATACACATGCTACACATGCTACTTCCGCTGAATCTGAAAATACTTCTGATACTTTTGATTATGCTTCTACTGTTCTTGATGAGAGTGGTTCTCTCGGTCCTTTCTTAGATACTACTATTGATAAAGCTAAAAATGTTGTAAACACTAAAACTCCTGATAAAAATCCTGTTACTCCTGCTTTTTCACCTGAGTTTAGAGAAAATTATAGTGATGATTTTGATGATTCCTATATTGATATTAGTGATGATCTTATTGATAAAATACAATCTATGAAGGATAATGATGTTGTTATACGTCTTATTGAAAGTCGTGCTGTTAAATATAAATTATCTCCCGATGCTAAGTTTGCCACTTCTCCTATTAATATTAGGGATAAGGATTATGATTTCTCTCTTGATTTATCTTATATATCTATTGTTGAGAAAGAACCTTTTTGTGGTACTGAAAATGAAAGGGCTATGAAACATATGAATGAGCTCTCCTCTTTGAGTAGTTTATTCTCTGATGATCTTAAGAAACGTAGCTACCTTGTTACTAAAATATTCACTTTCTCATTAAAAGATGAAGCTAAAACTTGGTTTAACAATTTGTCTCATGGATCTATTAATAGTCCTATTGGTTTGGTTAATACTTTCTTTCAGAAATATTTTCCTGCTAGTGATCAACATGCTGGTTTACAAAATATATTTAATTTCAACCAATTGGAAGAAGAGAAACTGCATGTATCTTGGGAAAGGTTCTGTTATTTAGTTAGGGCTACACCTGGGCATAAGCTAGAAGATAATAAAATTCTTGATATATTCTATAATGGACTAACTGTTGAATCTAGGACATACCTGGATAGTTGTACTGGTTGTGTTTTCAGGTAAAGAACTCCAGAAGAAGCTGAGAAATTAATGGCTAAAATAAGCTAAAATCATGATGATTGGACTATGGTTGAGCCTGAGCCGACCCCTACTCCAGTATCAACACCAATACCAACACCCAAGAAGAGGGGAATGATCGAATTAAATGATGAAGTGATGAGAGAAGCCAAGAAATCTCTTAAAGAGAGGGGTGTTAAATCTAAAGATGTGAAGAATCTTCCACCTATAGAAGAATTATGTAAGCCAATCCCTCACTCATCACCCATTGAGGTACACTCTCTCCAATATTTTTATAGTAGAGATATTCCCTATAGAAAACCTCCTGACCAATGCTTAGATGAATTTGATAATTATGTTATTAAGCAGGATAATTTTAATATGAGAGTGCAAAATCACCTAATGGAAAACTCTAAAGGTATTAATGATTTGCATGGTATCATAGAAAGAACCTCTAATGATGTTAAAATCCTTGTTAAACATTTTCAAATGGTTCAAACTCAAATTGATCAACTTTCTAAAGTGCAAAAAGATTTGCTAGTTAATACTTCTAAAGAAAAACATGCTTATGAGATAAGAACTAGAAGTGGTATTGCTACACAAGATCCTTTATATCCTGAGGGACATCCTAAAAGAATTGAACAAGATTCTCAACAAACTAATAATGATGTTAATACTAGAAGAAAAATAAGAAGAAACATAAAACTGCTGTAGAATCCTCTGAACTTGCTAAAGATCCTAATAGTATATCTATCTCTGATGCTGAAACTGAAAGTGGTGATGAAAAGAATGATGCTTCTGATAAAGAAGAAATTGAAAGGGAACCAGAAAAGCAAACTAAAAATACAAAGTATACTAAGGAAGATTTTATTGCTAATAAACATGGTAATGAGAGAGAACCTTGGGGTACAAAAACCAATGCTTTATCCTAATAAGAAACACAAATCAAAAGAAGAAGAACACTATAACAAGTTTTGTGAATGGATGAAACCTTTGTTCTTGCAAATTCCTTTAACTGATGCTATTAAATTGCCTCCTTATGCAAAATATATGAAATATATTGTTTCTAACAAAAGGAAGATTACTAATGAGGAAATTTCCATTATGATTGCTAATTATTCTTTTAATGGCAAGGTTCCTAAGAAACTTGGAGATCCTGGTATACCAACTATTCCCTGTTCTATTAAAAATAATTATGTTAGAACTGCTTTGTGTGATCTGGGAGATAGAGTTAGTGTCATGCCTTTTACTATCTATAAAAGACTCCTCCTAGAAAAATTGATACCAACTGATATATCTTTGAAAATGGCTGATAAGTCTACTGCTATTCCTGTGGGTATATGTGAGGGTGTTCCTGTTCAAATTGCTAATAATTGTCTGATATTAACTGACTTTGTTGTGTTGGAAATGGCTGAAGATGATAATATGTCTATTATTCTTGGAAGAGATTTTCTTAATATTGCAGGGGCTGTTATTGATTGCAATCAAGGAAAAGATACTTTTAATGTTAATGATGTGGGTATAGCAGGTTCCGCGGTATACTGCCGGCGTGGGTATAGCCGGTTCCGCGGTTGCAGGGGCCTCCCCTATGAAGGCAAACTCGTCGCGCCGCGCGCCGGCGGCCTGCGGTGGGGTGCGGCCATCGCCGCCGCCGGTCAGGGGGATCACTCAAGGTGGGGATCGAAGGAGAGGAGCGCCCGATTCGTTGTTGGGACGTGGGCCTGGGTTGGGGCCTCAACATGCTAGCCTTCCCAGCTGCCAGCTCGTGATGGGCTGGAGAAGCCAAGACGTGCGGGCAAGCCCATCTTGCGGCATTGGGGTGGGCTCCCTCCTTGGGCCCAGCCCGGTAACTCCGACGGGCTGGATGTGCATCAGAAAGGGAGCTACGGATTTAGAGTTACTGTGGCATGCATCAGTCGATCAGATCTCGCGCTTCAGACATTCTGCCTGCATTTTGCCCCGTCTCCCGCCGCCGGCTACTTTCTCCAGGTCGTTCGTTGCAGTCGCCGTCGCCGCTCGCGCTCCCCGCTCTCCCTCCGACGCCACGGTTCCTCTCCTTCCCACAGCCATGGAGCGGCCGCACCCCCTACCCGCACCATCTCCCCTTCCCTCGGACCTTCTCAGTCCCGGGCGCCGACCTCCCGCCGGCTCGCCTCTCCCCTTTGGATCGCGCCCCTGCGCGCCAGTCCTGGGGTGGTGAGGAGAGATTGGGTCGCAGCGGGTGTCCGCCATTGCCGCTGCGCGAGGTGGAAGGTCCCCAGCACCAGTCGCTGGCCCGTCGGGCTTCCTCCCTGAATGGTCGCCGGCGGGAGGCTCTGCTCCACTCGAAACTCGAGCTGCGGAAGGAGAGGCCGCACGACTCTCGGGTACAATAGCGTGGTCCATGGAGGAGTGGACAGGGTCGTGCTCCTCAGCCCCCGGACCGAGAGCGTGAGGGGCGTGGCTGGTCGCCTTCACGACGCGGTGCGGATACGGTGCTGCATCCACGCGATGGTGTCGAGGGGTTGACCAAGAAGAAGAAAAAGAAGAAAAAAAAAGAAGATTACTGTCGAGGCTCCCGTGGCGCCACCATGTTTTGGGTCTTCGGCCGTCGTTGCTCCCAGGTTACCAACCCAGGCGGGGTTAGTGGGCTGTGGATGTGCGTGCCAGGGTTCCCTTCAGCTCCTCGGGCAGGGTATCGACACCGGATTCTTCTACATTGACATGGGCATGGTCGAGTTGGCGGCGTTGGAGCATATGGCCATTATCTCTGTGCTGCCTACTTAGGACGTGGAGGACTCGTTTGTGATCACAGCAGAGATCATCAGGGAGGAGCTCGTTCGTGTGGACGGGGACGCGCTATGGGAGGTGCAGGGGGTGTCCGCGACATAGTTTGCGGTGGCCTTCCCGTCTCTTGTGCTCCTTAACGTCGTCTCCTGGGCAAAGATGACGACGCTCCCAGTGCACAACATCAAGGTCTCCATTAAGAAGTCCGACTTCGACCGCTACACAACTGCGACTCTTTCCTCTACGAGGATCAAGATCCATGGGATCTCGAGTGAGGCGAGGACGGGTCCGCTTGTGGCCAGGATCTCTCAGGTTGTGGGCGTCTTCCAGGAGCTGGACACACTTTCTCTTCCTGGGGATGGACCGGGTTCGCCTACGTGTCCTCGTCCCCGACGTCGCCATGATTCCGGGTACGCTTTCACAGTTCTTCTTTGGCAGGCCTGGTAAGACCCTGGTTCTGGAGGTGGAGGATGACGGGGGCCTTCGGGGGTCATGTTCTCCTCCTCCTTCGCGACGCACCCCCTCCGCTAACCTCTACCGGACTGGGGAGGAGGATGGTGACTCCTCCTCTGACGACGGTCACTCTGATGACCATGAGGGCGGAAATGCTTCTCATCTCTCTCTTGTGGTGAGCGCGCACTCCCCACCTCCACCGCAGCAGGGCCTAGACGCCCAGGTGGCGACACTAGTCCAGGCATCTTCGCCGGGACAATTTATGCCAGAGATGGCCTTTCTGGCCCAGAGTGCGCCGGGCAGGCTACGCACTTCGGCCGCCGTCTCCCTGCCTTGCGACACTCAGTCTCCTCCGCGCAACTTCCAGCTCTCTCAGTACGGCTCCAACCTGAGTGTGGGACCAGGGTCCATGGATCTCGCTTCTGCTCTGGTCCCACCTGCTCCCCCCATACCTGAGACGGAGGGTGAGGAGGACTCGACTAGTGTGGGGATGGTGGTTCAGGCACCAGAGTCCTCGCGCTCGCCGGGTATCCTCTGCTACTTCCCCTCACCTGGGACCCCTCCTACATCGACCCAGGGGTCCCCTCGCTGGTCCCTGCCACGCCGGCAGCTGGCTCCCTAGAGGCAGTCACGGTCTTCCCCGACACTCCCGTGTCTGATCCTGGGGACCGTCCATTGCGTCGCCCAAGGCCCCACCGCCCCAGCCCACGAGCGCCAGTGCGAGGCTTTCCCCGAAGGCTGGGGTTGAGCTGACTGTGCCGACGATGAGGCGGTGGCCTCTCGCTCTCGGGCGTCTCGCGACTTGGGGACTGGTACGTCTCGGCCTTCCTCCTCCCGTCCCCCTCTCCCTCCTTCCCCTCCCTCTGGTTCTCAGTTCTCGGTGCTCGATTCGGTCCCTCTTGAACACTTGGCTCAAGTAGTGACCGACTGTGGCATTGTCTTTCGCGGTGAGAAGGGCCCTAGGTGCAACCAGATTGAGGCCATTAGCGCGAAGGATATCTATAAGGGGGCCCTTGCTGACGCTCGTGCTCATGCGGAGCGTGAGCGGCAGGGGCCCCTGGATCCCACTGGACCCGTGCAGACGATGCAGGGGACCGGTAGTGGAGCCGCTCCTTTGCAGGTTAATGTGGATGCTCCTGAGGCGACCACCCGGACTAGGAGGAAGCGTGGGAGACCCGCTAAGACGGCGTCCCGGCCCTCGACCTCTGGTAGGTCCCGATCAGTCCCCCGTAAGGGGACAACCCCGCTTGGTTCTAAATTAGTGTCATCCACTTCATTTGGAACATGCAGGGGTTCGGGCAAGACGACCGATGGCGTAAGTATTGGAGCATCTTCGTGATGAAGACCCAGATATAGTTGGTATCTAGGAGACGATTCGTCAAGATTTCTCGATCTCGAAACTAGAAGGCCTGAGCCGCCATAAATTTTGCATGGCAATGGCTTCCGGCTACGGGTCGCTCGTGTGGGATCCTCCATGGTGCTAAGAAGGATACCTTCAAAGTGGAGGATATGGACCGCAGGGAGTTTTTCTTGAGCATGTCCCTGATCTATAGACGGACCCACCTCCGCAGGGAGGTGATTATTGTCTATGGACCCACGGATCACAGTAGGTCCCATGAGTTTCTGGAGGAAATCAGTGCAAAGGTAGATCGGTGCATTGTCCCGGTGGTTGTGCCCGGGGACTTTAACCTGATCTGATCTCCTGCCGAGAAGAGCTCGGATAATGTGGACTACCCTAGGATGAGGTTATTTAATGAATTTGTCGCGGAGTTGGCCCTTATTGATATCGAGCGGGTGGGGGCGCGGTACACCTGGTCCAATAACCAGGCAATTCCTATCCACAGTGTATTGGACCGGGTGCTAGTCTCGGTTGATTGGGAGGCAACCTTCCCACCGTGCTCGCTACGGGCCAGTACGAGGTGGGTTCCGACCATTCTCCCCTGATATTCTCAACGGGAAAGGTAGTGGCCCCTAGACCGAATCACTTTCATTTTGAGGACTTCTAGCTTGGCCAGCCAGGATTCGTAGAAGCGGTTCGGGGTAAATGGTTAGCGGCGGCCGCATCGCCCTCGCGACGGTTCAACTCGGTGGACGTATGGCACTTCTGTGCCTAGAGCGTCCGCCAATTCATGCGGGGCTGGGGGGGCAATATTGGAGTGGAGATTCATAGGAAAAATTCCTCCCTTCTTGGACAAATCCAGAATCTGGACTTGGCTGCTGATGCAGGGGGCTTTCGTCGGATGAGTGGGTACACCGATATGCCCTTGAAACCTCCCTTATGGAGATTTACAAGGGCGAGGAGGTTGTTTGGCATCAACGGAGTCGCCATAATTGGATCCTTAAGGGAGACTCCAATACGGCATACTTCCATGCTATCGGTAATGGCCGTCGCCAGAGATGCTCCATCCCCCTTCTTTGGGCCGACGACGCTCCATCCCCTTCTTTGGGCCGGCGACGCCCTACTAGAGACGGAGGCAGCCTTAGCCGCACATATTTACTCCTTCTATAAGGATCTTTTTACTGCTAGCCCCCGGTCAGGGGTGGCATTGGCCGAGGAGCTCTGGTCCCCTGTGGCCGTAGTCCCGCCGGAGGAGAATGCTACGCTCTTGCTTCCGTTCCTGCCGAAGGAAGTATATCGTGCGGTTATGGAGATGAAAGATAACTTGGCTCCGGGGCCGGATGGGCTTCCTGTCTCCTTGTTCCAGTACTTCTGGGAGACTCTAAAGGAGGTGATCATGCCGATGTTCCAGGAATTTTACACTAGGACTCTAGTGATGTCGCGCCTTAATTTTGGTGCGGTGACCCTGATCCCGAAAGTTGTCGGGGCCACGGATATCTGCCAGTTTAGGCCTATCGCGATTATAAATGTCATCCAGAGGATCCTCTTTAAGGTATGTGCAATGCGCCTGGCCCGGTGGCTGAGCGAATTACACACCCATTTCAGTTTGCCTTCCTCAAGGGTCGTTTTATCCATGATGGGATCCTAGCACTTCATGAGATTGTTCATGAAGTAAAGGTGTGTCACCACAAAGTGGTCTTTCTGAAGCTTGATTTTCAGAAAGTGTACTATCGCATAGACTGGTCTTTCCTCCGCCAGGTGCTCCAACGACGTGGCTTTGATGATAGGTTTATAACCTAGATTATGCAACTCGTCTGAGTGGCAATACGGCGATCAACATAAATGGGGACATTGGTGCCTATTTTAGGTCGTCATGTAGGGTGAGGCAGGGGAATCCTATTTCCCCCATCCTCTTTGACTTGGTCATGGATTCCCTAGCGGCCATCCTGGATAAAGCCAGGTTAGCCGGCCACATCTATGGTGTGGTTGGGAATCTCATTCCTAGGGGAGGCATCACCCACTTGTAGTATGCAAACGACACTATGCTTATGGTTGAAGGCTCAAGATTGGATATTGTCAATCTCAAGTTCCTATTGTTGTGTTTTGAGGCCATGCTAGGCCTCAAGATTAACTTCGATAACAACGAGGTTGTTGGCCTCGGATATACCCTAGAGGAACAACAACAGATAGCAAACAACCTCAACTGCAGGTTATCTACCTTCCCTGTGAGTTATCTGGGGGTCCCGATGAGCGACTCGAGGATTTTAATCAGAGACCTTGAGCCCATGGTGGGTAGGGTTAGACAGAAGGCAGAACCCTGGCGTGGCCGCTTTACCTCAAAGGGGAGCAGGTCAGCGCTGATTGGGTCTTGCCTATCTACTATCCCCTCATATATGATGGGGATTTACTCCTTACCGGAGGGGATTCACGCCACTTTCGACAAGGAATTATCGCGGTTTTTCTGGCAATATGCTAAAAGAAATCAGAAATACCACATGGTCAAGTGGACGGATGTGTGCGCCCCCAAAGATATGGGGGCATAGGGATTGCGGCCTCTCGTAAGATGAATGTCGTCCTAATGCTTAAATGGGTTTGGCGCATTCTGCGGGAGGAGGGGGACTTTGGCTCCAGCTTATTAAAGCCAAATACCTACAAGATCGCCCGCTCCTCGCATGCGATCGACCGGAGGGGTCTCTCTTTTGGATGTCCATCCAGTTGATCAAGCAGGACATTAGAAAAGGGGCTAGATTCAGGTTTGGTGACAACAGGGTACCATGTTTTGGATGGACCCGTGGCTTCGGGTGCACTCGTTCCAACTGGAGTTCCCGCTGCTATTTGCTATCTGCTCTGACTCCTCCTAGTTAGTGGCGTCGGCAGCCCAAAGTGGGACTTGGAACATCTTGTTTCGGCGTGTGTTTGGGCCGGCGTAGAGCACGAACTGGGAGGAGCTCAGGGGCGACTTGCCTGATTTACATCCAGGAGGCCCGGACCAGTTGACTTGGTCGTTGGCCCCCTTGGGGTCTTTTTCTGTAAAATTAGCGTATAGGGCCTAGTTCTCTGGGCCAGTTAGTTCTTGGGCATCTCCCCTTTGGAAGGCCCCACTATCGCTCAAGATTAAGATATTTCTTTGGCAACTACTAAGGGACATGTTGCCCCGTGGGATCGAAGTGACGAAACCTCATGGCTCGGGGGACGGCGTGTGCCCGCTGTGTAATTGCCTTGAGTCCACTACACACATATTCTTTGTGTGTCCCGCTGCCCGGTTTCTGTGAAACTTCGCTCATGAGGCGCTGAGGCCTTCATGGCAGGCCTCAGACCTCGGGGACTTCCTGGAAGTCTAGGCACACCGGGCGGGGGAGACGCCTCTTCTGGCTGGTGTTCGTGCCAGTGACGTGGTTATTGTGGACTACACGCAATAAAATGGTGATTGAGAAGATTTTCCTGCGTCGACTCTGTTTTCAAATGTTTGGCTCTCTTGCAGCAGTGGTACCCGCTCTGTAGACAGCGGGATAGGGCGCGGCTAGACGACTACATTGACAGACTTCAAGTGGCCCCGCGCCGCTTATCTACACCAGTGCCGCCATGAGCCCCCCCCCCCCCCCCGCGCGCGGAACTTCAACGTGTCCACCCACACCACCCCTTCCGCCCCTTTCTTCTACTTGTCTTCCTTTAGTTGGGCTTTCTTGTGTTGTGGCCCCCGCGTTTGCTTTTTTTTCGTTGATGTATTGGATACTCTTTATGACTATTGTGACGGTTGTTTTATTTATAAAGCGGGACGAAATCCTGTTTCGGGAATAAATAAGGGTCCAAAGCATGACAAAATAGTTGGAAGAAAAAAAATCAGGATTGAAAAGTCATGCATTCTCTTCTTTAATCCCATATGATGGCAAAACAACACGAATTAGCATAAAAACGGTCATACGCCAAAGAAAGACGATATCTTTTTCCTCATTTTCAAATTTAAGGGATACCCTAGCAATCAAAATCCTCAAAAAAAAATCTGCAAGAATTCTATGACCGGAGAGATAAAAAAGGTAATCTGCTGTGTGGCCGATCATGCACAGCTAGCTGGCGTGACGGCATGGCAGTGTGTGTGCGCCATCAGACGCTGCGTGACGGGACGAGTCCTCATAGCATCCACCCCATCAAAATATTCAATGCACCATGCATGATGTCTGCCTCCACTCGTTTTACCGCGGTGAGTAAACGGCTCGTCTATATGCCTTCCCGCAAAACAAAACATATTTTACCAATATTTTGATCAATAATCAGTCTATTAATATATAATTTTATTGACATATAATTAATATTATTAATATAATTGTATTTCTATTCAAAAGTATTTGACTATGATTATGAGTTTTATCATATGTCGTATATTAAATGCATAATTCTGGATCAAAAGCCCAATGGAATGAAGTAAAATATGCCTGATTTTCGGAATGGAGGTAGTACAGATAAGTTTGGTCACTGAAACTGTAGATGTCATCTCCACCGTCGAAGACGTTAGTGGTGACGGTGGTCAATACACGCCGTTGTTGTCTTGGTCTTCGACTCCATGATGCGGAAAATAATTATATGAGACCTGGTCTACAAATTCAGTCCCGTGGACCAACTTTAGCAATTGCCACGTAGGTAGGAGAGAGAAAAAACACGAAATTTAAACACCTATTTTTAGATCTAAACTGCCATGCATGCCACATGTCAATTGGTGGAGTTGGTCCACGGAGCTGAATTTGTAGATCAGGTCTCATATAATTATTTTCCCCATGATGCCGTTTTTTTTTTAGATCAGCTAGTTGGTGCCTATATTAATCGGCTAGTTAAGAGAACGGCTTTGTAAATTTAAAATAGACATAAAAAAATGCCGTCTAGCGGGTCGACGCGTACTAGGCTACTCCTGCAGGAAGTTGCTTGACGCGACAATTCCCGAATATATAGAGTGCTAGCTACTGCCGGCACGCATGCCATGGTCCTGCGTGTCATCCGACGTTGCCCTGCTCATGCTGCTACTGCACTTGGTGCTGGCTGGCAGCTACTTGACTTGACGCCTCGTAGAAATTCATTTGCAGCAGCTTCAAACCTGGCTAATTTTTTTAAAATAATACACTTTTTTACGGAAAGTAAAAAAATAATACGCGAAAACGTAAAATTTCAAAAATATTACCTAGAAGGGCTGGCCCACTGCGACTGCGCCCTTGTGGTATTCCGCCAAGACGACTGGGCCGTAGTCGCATTCGGCCAAGACGACAGGGCTGTCCCCTGCCACGCGCCGCGCGCTGATTGGCCGCCCCACGTCGACGCCGCTGTCGAACTGCGCGCCTGGCTGTTGCGCTCGCAGAAGACGACTGGCGGGCCAGTCGTGTTCGCAGAGTACGACAGGGCCCCTGTCGCAGTGGCAGAGGACGACATGGCCCTGAGTACATATGCAGCGCCCGCAGCTCCTCCTTCTTTCCACTCTCCTTCTCTTCCTTTCTTCCTTCTTTCTTCTTCCTGTGAACCAGCTGTTTGCTCGAATTTTTCCAGCACATTGCATCAATAGAAAGGAGATTTTGCACCGTAGTTGGATTGTAGAGGTATAGAGGAGGCTAGGGAGCACTCGATCACGTGATGAGCTAACTCGTGGTGGTTGTTTTGGTGGAGGTGGTGGTTGTGGTGGTGGATATGGCACCAATGGTGGTGGATATGGTACCAATGGTGGTGGAGTTGCTGTACGTGGTGCTGTCCGCGGGCTGCATTACCGCGGTGCTGCTGCGCTGACCCGACATCGACGTGCGCTGACCCTACACCAACGATTTAAATTGTCAGGCTTGAAGGTATGATTTTGACGCGATTTCTCTCTTATTCTGTGCATGTTTACGTGTGTTTGTTAGATGTATGCTAGATATATATTTTAACGTATTTATGCGGTAGTGGTATTTTTGTTATATTTAGTTTTGCGGTGCTGGTATATTTGTTTTAGTGCGTGCGAGTATATAGTTTGAAAGTTATGTTAGTAAAATTGTTGTGGTAAATGGTTATTTTGTTAGATTTAGTGAAATATATTTATTCTTGCGGTGCTGGTATATTTGTTTTAGTGTGTGTGAGTATATAGTTTGAAATTTATATTAGTAAAATTGTTCTGGTAAATAGTATTTATGTTAGATGCGTGCGAGTATTTTTATTTATGTTAGGTGCGATCGTAATAAGTAGTATAGCGCATAAATATAATAACCGATTAATATAACGAGGACGGTTATTTTTTATGCCATCACAGATGTCTGATTTAGTGAAGTTCATGTTGTTTTACGGTGCCGGTACTGTAGAAGAGAATGAGCTGGGAGTTGATTTGAGTTCGTATGACAGTATAGATGTTGAGTTGTGTGCCCCGCAATCATGGAGTCTTAGCCAGTTGAAAGAATGGTTGACAGGAAGTTTAAGTCTTGATACTGAAACATACACCGTCGGTGTACATGCTCTGTGGAGCCGACCTAGGACTAACCCTTTATTTTATTTGAGGTCGATTGAGAGAGACTCTCAGTGGACTAGCTGGGTATAAGGTTGCGAAAAAAGGAGTGTAAATCCTATGGCCTTAGTACTCCCTGTCAAGAAGGAGGTGATTGAACCTGAGATTGATTATGGATACAATCCTGGACAGAGGAGTGAAGAGATGAACTATTCTGGTTCCTCTCAATATTATGAAACCGTTCGCGCGGCTGGTAGAGCATAGAGAGTGCGGTACACGCGTACTTATTGACCACTCTCTACTCTCATGCCTGGTGGACCGATGGAGGCCCGAGACACATACCTTTCACTTTCGCTGGGGAGAGATGTCTCCCACTCTTGAGGATGTGTCTTACTTGCTCGGGCTTCCATTGGCGGGACAGCCCATAGGATCATTGCAGAAACCGGATGGTTGGCATGAAACGATGACACGGCGGTTTCACAATGCGTTCCCTACTCTTGATCTTCTATCAAGAGGCACACATGGACCGAAACTAGCATGGTTAAAAAAATTCCAGGTTTGGATGCCACACAACTCAGCGTTTGCATGCCTCACATATTTCTTACGAGTTATAATTTTTCACTAACACTTCTATTCTAACACAGATCGAGAACTTTCATGACGGTTTGGATGACACACAACTCAGCGTTTGCCTCGAGGCCTATATAATCTGGCTCTTGTCCAGGGTGATGTTCACCGAGAACCATGGAGACACGGTTGGCGCTAACTTTATCCCTCTTGCAATGAACATTGCGTACGCTCAGGATCCGGAGACGGTTATACAATGGAGTTTGGGTTCAGCATTGCTAGCAGCTACGTACCGTGCTTTGTGCAAGGGTTGCTGCCTCTCTGAGAAGAAATCAGCTCTGCTAGGGTGCCCTATTTTCCTGCAGTTGTGGTCCTGGGAGAAGTTCTCTATAGGACGGCCAATCCTACAGCTGGACGAGCCATTCGGGGTCGATGAGATGTATGACGCGGATTACATCGACATGCCTAATTTCTCTATGATCTGGACCTCTCGCAAGGTATGTATTTTGTCGTTTATTCGTACATGAATTTGCAAACATTATGTCTGCTAATATTTCTTTTTCCACATAGATCGTATGCACATGATCAGACAAAGTGTGCGTACACAGCTCTAAACGAGCAGTTCGATGTGTACACTTCGGTTATCTGGGAGCCGTATACTAACGAGGCCATACATGCTAGATACCCCGGAGGCATGTCTAACCTCTGCACTAGGGACCGGGACTACTGGATGACAAAGTCGAAGATCGTCTATGATATTTGCGTCGAGGAGATGTCCCAACAAAGGATTATGCGCCAGTTTGGACTGCTACAGTTGGAGATTCCTCCCTCTCAGGACTGCCCCGTGTCTAACATTATCCACGAGTACGTATATTCTATCTATTCTTTCGTATCATTTCACATTATTTCCAGCAAGACGCATACCTTATATGTCTAACCATAACGCATTATTTCACACATTGTAGCAACACGAGGAAGGGAGTTACCTGGACGGAGGATCAGTGGCTCCAACGGCTTGGCGCTTATGTGAACGAGTGGTACACCGCCTTGACACGACGCTGGGACGATACCACTCCTTTTGATGCATCTATATTCCAGCGCTATTTGGTCAGGTACATGGCATCCACGCAGACACGTATCATAAACCACCCTCATCCGGAGCAGATACAGGCCCCTACTGCATTTGATACATATCCAAGTCATGATACTTCAGGATCCAGACAATAAGCGGTAATATATATTCTCGTTAACTAATGCATGGACTATGTTTTTTCCTTATTAATGCTTGTGTTTTATGTCATGTTTTCTGTGATAAATAGGCCCAGCTAACTGATGAGCTTCGGAACGAATGTGTCCAGTATGCACGGTCCCTTTCTTCGGCACCGCTTATGATAAACCGTACCCAGCACCAGAACTGGGTGACACGCGTCGAAGGGAGGCTCAAAGGAATCTGGGAGGCTATCACGTGCAACCGGAGTTCAGACGTTGTTCAACACCACCATGTACAGCGCCCCCCGCCTCAGTTCAACCAGTCGCGGCGCCGCTCCATGGACCAGCCAGAACCACCGCCGCAACGTCATCAGCCACATCCTCGTCTACCACCACAGCAGATGTTTAGGCCACCGGGCCTAGGTGAGGCCGGAGGTTCGTCTTGGCAGCACCAGCAGCAGCATCAGCTACACACAGATTATACACAGCAAGGTATATACGCATACCTTTCACTTCCATTTAGTTACGTACAAATTGAGCTTTATGTATATATTTAATAACTACTTGTCTCCACCTCTGCAGGTCTGTTTGGGCAGACTGCGTCCGGGGGCACCTGGGAGACTGATAGTGGGTCATTTGATTTTAGGAGGACCCAGGACGCGTGGGTACGCAGTAACGTTCATCACACCCAGATTCGCATTCTCCAGACTCCTCCATCACAGCGTGCTACTATGCATACTCCTCCACCATTCCCCACACAAGGTACACAGGATGAAGATGATGGACACGATGGTAGCTTCACAGTGCCTCGTCAAACTAGGAATCCCCACATGTATGGCAGGCCGACTCCCGTGCAACCCCCTCCCCGTGTAGCGCGGCCACGCAGGAGGGAGTGAGATTTCCGAGTACTGCATATTTATCTACATATGTATGAGACAAATTTTATGGACTTATGTATGAGACATTTTTATCTACCTATGTATGAGACATATTTATGGACTTATGTATGAGATATATTTATCTACCTATTTATGTGTCTCTACGTAAGTCTGACATATTTAACGCAATAAGATATAACTGAAGACTGCTGACACGTCGAAGGGGAAGAGTGGCGGCGCATCCAAGACAGTTGATGATGACAACAGTGACGATGACTTTACGCCGAGAAGTGTAGCTAGATTTAAGGCTATGTGTAAGCGTGCTGGTTCATCAAAAGCCGTAGCTGATGAAAACAGTGATGACGACTTCATGCCTCCATCACGAACACGTGGGAGGGCAAAGTGAAGTCTTCGAGGAGTATTAGTTTTCCTTATGCGCATTCTAGTATATCAAATTTTTGTTCTTCTTGCAAAATAATTATAGTAATTTGCAATGAATCGACTTATTGCCAAAGCCGGAGAAAAAAAAAATCCATAATTTTTAGGGACCTGTCGAGTTGGGGGAACGCGACTAGTCCCCAAGACGACAGGGGCACTAATCGGGCTGGCGCAAATCGACTGCACCATAGTCGAGCTCTGCGAACACGATAGGACCTAGTCGTGTTCTGCCAACGCGACAGGGCCCAGTCGCAGTGGCCCAACTCGACTGGGTCATATTTTTGCAATTTACAAATTCCGCGTATTATTTTTTTACTTTCCGTAAAAAAGTGTATTATTTAAAAAAATTAGCTCAAACCTGTACCTGCCACTCCGCTCATCACATCTTTCTCCCTATAAAAGACGTAGAGGTGTATACCACACTACCACAGGATGCACCCAGCCTACCTAGCTCTCTGCTCTCAAAAATGGTTAGTGTTTGCTCCGAGTTCATTAGGGGTGGAGAGCGATGGAGGCCGAGCCCCTGGAAGTCGTTGGAATGGGTTCGTAGAGAAAGCCACTCGCCGGCCGGCCGCTGATCTAGAACAATCTCGGCACGGTCGACGGCTTTTCTATGTCACCCATTCTAATGATTCCTAGCTGCTCCTTCCTTCACTTCGTCCTCCCAGAGATACCTTCCATCAGTTCGTTGCTAGGTCTTTACAGGCCGGCACTCCAGCTAGAAAAAGGATACTGCTTCGTAGTAGACAGTTTGTTTTGGGGTGCAGCAAAGACGTAAGTGTCCCCTGCTCTATAGATCGATGTTGGTAGAAAAACGAGAACTGTTTTGGCAAATGTTGTACTACCTCCGATCCGGATTAAGTGTCGTGGAATTCTTACTAAGCTAGCACAAAATCCTTCAGTACTTCCTGACACTAATTTCGGATCGGAGGGAGTATGTGGTACTAGTTGGATGAGATTTGTTTGACTGTACATAGTTTTGTTTGTTTGGGTGGTGACAGTACATAGTTCGGTGAGCTTTTTCATACAGTTCAAATATATATGTCGGTAATTAAGTTCATATGAACTAGTCTCTTGCACTCAAAATACACAGGACGGGGGGATCTGAGCTCTCAGCTTCCTTTTGGTGGAAGGACCCTTTGTTTTGTGCTTCTTTTCCCTTATTATTACCGAAGCTCTTGTCTTTTTTTCTTGGAGTCAAGTCTCCTTATTATCTGTATGTATGATCCAAATGATTTGTACATATTTGTGTAAGAAAATAGTGTGCTACTACCCACAACGTTGTGCTAAAGCCTAAAAGTGGTTCTAAATTTTCATTTTGTCTTTTGACACTAGTTCCGTATAGAGAGAATTTCTTATTTGACATTATTTTAAAATCATGTTCTTTATTTGAAACTGGAGTAAATTTCTTCCCTATATGACCTATAGTCTTACTTTCTGCACATATTTGACGTTGAGATGCTGTGATGTCCTCCGTAATATCTGCACGAATCGTACGAATTTGCCTACGGTTGCTGCTTGGCTATGTCCGCGACTGGGGCCCGCCTAGCCGCGTAGTGGCCACGCTGCCAGGATGTGTAGCGACTGATCACTAGGCTTTACACCGTATAGTGTAGCGTCTGACTGTTAGGCGCTACACAATATGGTTATTTTGTGAAATAATTTCGGGCAAGATTCATTCTATGAAATAGTTTTGATTCCTGGTCATTTTTGTTTATTTTGCCAGTCTTTGTGACATCGAGCGGCGGTCGCATGCCGTGCTGGGTAGCGCGGTGAGTACCAGTGCCAACTGCCATGCATCCATCCATCAGACGTTGCCGTCAGAGCAAGTACAATAAGGCCATGTAAGCGGGCTATAAGGAATTAAATAATATATTTGTGCTTAGTTGGATGAGAGAGAAGAGAAGCGGGCTACAAGATAGTAGCCAGCTCTTGCACGTGCTCATAGGCATTTTATGAGAGTGTAAGGTGGGCCATGTGTTGACAAAATAGTGCATGCATATAGTATACTATTGTACATGTTGGCTATAAGCTGGCTATAAGATGACATAACAATACCTTATAGCCAGCAGCCGGCTCTATTATTAACCATACTCTCACGGGAAGACTGCGGGACGGGACGCGTCCTGCTAGCTCTGCACCACCGGCACCAAAGCACCGATCCCTTCGAAAAATTCAATTCAACATATGTCCACTATTTAATGCGGTGAGGCAGCAGCTCGTCTATATACAACGTAGATAAGTTTTGTCAGCGAGGAAATTGTAGAGCCAAGGCCTAAGGGCACCCACGTCGTGTAGACGAAAGTAGTTTTCAATTTGCTTTTTTAGTTTTAGAAACTAGTTTCCTATAACGTGAGTGTAGTTACAAAATAAGCAAAAAAAACAGAAGTCCCAGAGAAACTACTTGCTCCGATGCCAAATGCAATGCCAAAATCTGTTCGTGTCAGTAGGTGAGGATGTGAGGAGAACAAATGAAAATAAAAATTATTTTTAAATCATTTTTTTCAATATGGGAACTCAAATTACATGTAATTTGCTCATGAATTTAAAGGCTTACGTAAGTACCTCGCGGCAGCGCAGGGCGGGCGCTCATATGGTGGTGATAAAGTACCCTGAGTTGGTGGAGGGCCATTACAGCGACAACAAGTGGTCGTGCTCCTTCAAGGTACATGTCCTTTGCGACAGCGAGCAGTGGAACGAGACGACAGACGTCGGCGACCTCGCGCTGTTCGTCGGAATGAACAACTCACTCTGCGTGCCCACCGTAGGGCACCCTCAGATCAAGGCCGGTTGTGTCTACTATACAGACGACATGCTTGGGGCTGCGGAGAAGCGCAAGAAGGCGCCCTCTTCCGACAGCAGCCGTGATAACTCCGACTTGCAGGCCGTCGGGGTGTACAGTCTCATGGATGGAACCGTGGAAAGGATAGAAGCGCTTGGGAAGGAGCAGCAAAGCTTCTACCCGCCGCCGGTGTGGATCACGCCTTCCATCCCGTGATCCTTGATCCTGCTTTGAACTAGCCATCTAGGTTGGAGTTTCTTTCTTAAGATCGCGCGCTAGCTAGCAGGTTCAAGTTCCACAATTTGTAGTTTATCAATTGCTAAAATGTGCAGGTAGGTGCCAAGTGTAATAAAAAAATCATTGTTTCAAATAATCCGCTATAGCGTTTCTATAGCTTCGATATAGCTGCGCCGCTAAATGATGCCGTGTGCAATTTTCCGCTATAACCCCCGGCTATAGTAGCTACTTTTAAGGGTTCATATTACCCTGTTTACAACATTGAAAAAAAACTCAAATCAAGCTAAGGCAAGAAATAATAATTCCCCTTCTCCAGTCGACATACAAAAATTATCAGCTCTATTGCTTTGGGGCTGTGCTCTTGTATCATGAGAATTAATCTATCATTGTGCTTCAACCATTAATAACAAACGGGAAATTTCACGTCCCTAACACTATGTACTTCGGTGCCGCCATGGTGTGGTGATATGCCTGAAGAAGTCGCCAAGGCTACCTGAGTGAGCCCGATGGGATTGGAGATGCGGCGGGGGTGATCTGCTGCCGGTATTGATCGTTGCTTAGGATTTGAGCATCGAGGGAGCAATGTGCATAATGGTAGTGCTGCTTTGTCGTCGTCTTCCTTAAGTCTGGTTAGATCCTATCAATTTCTCGCTCGTTCTAGACATATGAGGAGTGGTACGTTGGTACACGAATCCTCGGAGTCACGGTCACGCTATGGTGGTGTCTCTCTTTGATCGAGACACGACCAGGGATCTTAGTTTCACATGTCGAGTTTGGGAAAGGCGAGTCTTCATAGTCAGGTCTAGCTGTCATGTGTGTGCCTCCCGTCATCTTGACATTTTATTCTATGAAAAATAATACGTCTTCCAAGACATATTCTAGAAAACTCCTCGAAAAAAGACATATTCTAGAAAACTCCTCCAAAAAAGACATATTCTAGAAAGAAACTATAAAACCTCGTGGGATGCAACACTGCACGGTTGCTGTTGTATGTCAATGGTATGAATTTTAGGATCTCGGAGCAAAGCGCATGCGAAAGTGACCCGGTAAAATAGAACGTGTACTGAAGAAACAGGAGAGCTGACACAAGAGGAAGGACCTGGTGGGAGGAAAGTTGTGCTAACACATTACAAGCATGCGTGTCGGATCGGCGGGCTTCAGTACATGCTGCTAGGTCGCACTTACCTACATCGAGATCCAACAATTTCAAGATATGTCTCTCTTTGACCTTATGGATAAGTTCTGGCAAGCGCAAGATGTATCCGAAAGTCCGCCCATGTTATTTCCGAGGCCTGACATTCCGACAATTTTTTCAACTCTTTGGTTCTTGTCTTGCACATCTTCCTGATTGTTTATGTGATTGTCTGTAATGTACCGAGCCAAGTGCTACCAACGGTTAAAAAATATGAAACGATGTAAGGTGATGTCTGATCCGGTAGAGTTGAGGTGCTATATATAAAGTGAGAACAAATAAGAAAAGATATAGTATCATTCACACAAGTGAAAGTAGGTGGGGGCATGTATTTATTCCCGCGCGCTCGATGGCCATGAATCAGGATATATACCATGTTGTTAATCAATATAAGTTGTACGTATGAGTTTACCTTGAAATCCCAATCTAATGTGAACATTTTCTACCTCACTCTACAATATAAATAGACCAAAGAGTTGAGATGGATCTGCCTTAGTGATTTGGCAATGTCGAAAGGAGCAGCGAAGCTTCTACCCGCCGCCGGTGTGGATCACACCTTCCATCCCGTGATCCTTGGTCCCTGCTTTCAAATAGTTAGGTTTGGAGTTTCTTTCTTAAGACCGCTATCTAGAAGGTTCAAGTTCGATAATCTGTAATGTGGTATTTTGTCGACTGCTAAAATGTAAATTTTCCTAGTGTAATAATAAAAAAATACTCCAATCAAGGTAAGGCAAGAAATAATAACGTCCCTTCTCCACTGACCTACAAAACTTATCAGCTCCATCTCTTTAGGATTGTGCTCATGTATGGGAGAGTTAGTCCATCGTTGCGTTTCAACAATTAATAACAAGTACGGAATTTCACATCCTTAGCACTATATACTTTCGGCGGTGCCATGGTGTCGTCATCTACTTGAAGACGTCGCCAAGCCTACCTCGAGTGAGCCCGATGGAATTGTAGATTAGGCGGGGGTGAGCTGCTGCGGATGTTGGCCGCAGCTCAGGATGCAAGCCTCCGGGGTGCAATGTACGTCATGACGGGTGCTTCTTTATCGACGTCTTCCTCAAGTCTAGTTATATCCTGCCAACTTCTCGACAACCCCCTCTAAACGCATGAGGAGCAGTACGTTGGTCTGGGCAGCATTGGAGTCGCAGTCGTGCTATGGTGGTGTCTCACTTTGGTCATGACGCGGTCAGGATGCTTAGTGCCCCATATCCTCACCTTTGGTAAGAGCTTGAGCAAGGCTAGTCTTCAATATCGGATCGTTATAGAGGGTATATTGTATGGGCTTTTTATCGAATTGCCCACAGTGATCCACTTGTACTCAGTTTTACCCCTAGCGCTGAATCGACCTCAGTTTTGCCCCTAGTCTGTGCGCAACTACTATGGAGAGGCTGGAACGGTAAGTTTGGAGTCGAATCCGTTAGGCGAAGTGGGCCCGGAGGAGTCAGACTCCGTTTCGCGCAGTGGGTCCGGGTGGGACTTCCAGTTCGTTGAAACCGTCTGGAGCTTACAGGTGAGACCGCGCAGTTAGTTGACTAATCTGAATAGTCCACACCCGACCTTCCCCGCCACCACCGTCGTGCGCTGCCGCCCAATTTAGTTGCCCCGCCGTCGTGCGCTGCCGCTCTCGCCGCCGCCACCTCCGCATCACCCCCTGCTGCGCCACGAGCACCTGCGGCACCACCACCACCTGCGGCGCCACCACGATCTGCTCCACCGCCACCTTCCTCAGCCAGTGCCCCACCGCCACCTATGTCGCAGCCAGCAGCACACATTTGCGCCGCCAGCACCACCTGCACCGTCGCGGCCGTTCCGCGTGGCCACCTGCTTCACCGCCGGAGCCGTCCTGCGACGCCGCTGGTGGGGCGCTCGTTCCACCACTCTGCCCGCCACCTTCTCGACGAAATGGATTGGGAGAATGAAATGGAGAGCGGCCGCGCCATGGGGCCGGAGACACGCCGCGTCCACGATTGGGTTCCCATTGGGTAAGTACTGAGCTTTGAATTGAAGATTAGACACGGGATGCCATTGATTTGCATCTGATTGCGTCTCTGTTTTCGTAGGTTAGGATGGAGTTGCGGTTTGCTTTCTTGATGAACGTTAGAAGGAAGCGCTACACCGTCGATGCAGACAGTAAGAAGAAATACCAAGGAGGTTTCAGTTATTCGGTCCCAATGGATTGTAACTGGAGTTTCAGACAATTTGGGGAGATAATTTACAGCCCATATCCTTGGGGTTTGCATGATGAAGTGGAATTTAGATACTTTGATGGGGGAAAAGATTGGATCCAAATTAGTAATGATGAAGAGCTCGCTACCATGTTTGCTAAGCATAAGGAGGCAGCGAATTTTCATGTGAAGCTGCAAAATGATGTGGTTGTGCCGGCAGTTGGACAGACGGTGGCGGGTTCATCTTCTGTGGCAGGACCATCACGTCGTACTGTCAACTCCAGCCAGAACAGTTCAAAACCAACTCGACGTGGTGGCTCGACAAGTGTGGGCACTGGGAGAAGGGTTCATGTTGAAGTGGAGGAGGATGCCTGCATTTCTGCGGATGATGAAGAGAGGCTATATCCTGATGTTATTCAGAATTTAAGACCGACACCTCGGGCTGAAATCCAATATGAGTCTGACAGTGACGATGAAGAAGAGGAAGACCGGACACCTGTTGAATGGAACCCTGCGAACCCTCTTATGGCAGAAGGTTGCATTTTTTCTTCCATGGCTGAGTGTAGAAATGCACTTGTGACGTACTGCATGAAGGTAGAACGTGCCTTTAAAGTTGACAAGAGCGATAAAAGGCGCTACACCGTGCGCTGTGTGTCTGAAGATTGTCAATGGAGGATGCACGCATCTAAAATGCGTGGCAGCACCAATGTTCAGGTAAAAGTGAACCCTTTTCCCCACACATGCGGAGAATCAACCCTTAGGAAGCAAACAATCAGCAGAGCCAAGTCAAGATGGGTGGCGGATGAAGTAAAAAAATGGGTGGCAGAAAACCATCAAGTGAGTGCAAAGCAATTGCAGAAAAACATGAAAGACAAGTTCAAGATAGATTTACCATACATGAGGGTGTTCAGTGGTAAAAATAAAGCATTGGAATCTATCCATGGTAACTGGAATGAAAGTTTTCAGTTGTTGTATTCATTCAAAGCTGAAGTGGAGAGGACAAGCCCAGGTAGTGTTGTTGAAATTGATCACCACGCCGTGGATTACACATTGAAGAAAGTGACAAAAGACCAAGGAATGCTTCGGGAGGGTTTTTATGTGCTTTAAAGCTTGTAAAATGGGTTTTTTGGTAGGCTGCAGGCCTTATTTGGCTATTGATACTACTTTTCTCACAGGGAGGTTTAAAGGCCAGCTAGTTGCAGCTTGTGCAGTTGATGCACACAGTTTTGTTTTTCCAGTTGCCTACGGTGTGCTGGAGACAGAGTCCGAGGAGAGCTGGACATGGTTTTTGCAGAATCTGCGCCAGGCTATTGGACATCCCAATGGATTGGTAATCCACACAGATGCATGCAAAGGTTTAGAAGTGGCCGTGGATAATGTGTTCCCAGGAGTAGAGCATAGGGAATGCATGCGTCGCCTTGCTGCAAATTTTATGAAGAAATTCAAAGGAAAGTTTTTTACCGATAATTTATGGTCTGCATCTTTGACTTGCAGTGTGAGGAAGCACAACTACCACATGAGGCAGTTGTACACAAATGAGAAAGTGAAGGAATACTTGGAAACACACCACTCGAAGTTATGGGCTAGAAGCCAATTCAGTGAAGTGAGCAAAGTTGAGTATGTGCACAATAATCTTGCAGAATCTTTCGACTCAACGATCCGGAGACTAAAGGATCTTTATTTGCCGGATTTTCTTGACAGGATAAGGATAGAATACGCCGAGAAATTTCATTTCCGTCTTGAAATAGCTAATGCAAAATTCAAGGGCCACGTTATTATCCCGGCTGTGATGAAGGTGTTGAAGAAAAAAACAGAGGACTTGAATATGAACATGAGATTTATCTCGGATACCAAATCAGAGGTATCATTCTTTTATAAAAGTAACAAAGAATGGAGATCCAGTGGATTTAGAAGAGAAAACTTGCAGTTGTAGGCAATGGCAGATAACTGGTTTGCCATGCATTCATGCCTTGTTTTTCATCACTTCTCTGACAGGTCAAGCAGGGGATATACAGCAGTATGTCCATGATTACTACTCTGTAGCAATGTTCAGAGCCACATATGCACATGCCTTGCCTGCTTTGGAGGGAAAACAGCAATGGGATAGAGTGGACCCTGGATTCAAACTTTGTGCTCCGGTTCTGAAGAGAGCTGCAGGTAGACCGAGGAAGAGTCGACACCGACGTCGCAGTGAATGTGGAGTTGGAGCGAGGGTGCGTAAGTGCACAAGGTGTGGTGGGACTGGTCATTTCGGCAAATATTGTGATAACGCAGTAGATCCAGGGTTTGGAGAGAGTATGCCTGATGAAAATGATTGTCAGTAGCCGGATGCAGCATTTGAAAATGATGATCAGCAGCCGGATGAAACATTTGAAAATGATGATCAGCAGTCAAGTGATTCAGATGATGCTCCAGATCAAAATGATGATCAAGTACATGATCCAACTGATTATTCAAATGATGATCAAGTTCATGATGTTCCATATGCTCCATTCGATGATCCAGATGCTCCAGCTGATGATCCGCTAGATGCTCCAGCTGATGATCCAGCTGATGATTCAGCTGATGCTCCAGTTGCTCCAGCAGATGCTCCAGATGCTCCAGCTGATGATCCACTCGATGCTCCAGTCGATGATTCTGACATGATCTCACCAGTTTCATTGGATGCTCCATTGGATGATTCTGCCATGATCGCACAAGTTTCATTGGATGCTCCATTGGATGATTCTGCCATGGTCTCGCAAGTTTCATTGGATGCTCCATTGGATGAGTCTGCCATGATCTCACCAGTTACAAGCTTAGATGGGTATGTAAATCCTGCCATGATCTCACCAGTTTTCATTTTTCATTTTATTTATTTATCATGATCCTTTATGTTTTGCACAGATCTGGTGTAGTTTCAAAGAAGAAGGCCAAGGTACCGACTACCAAGAGGAGAAGACCAGAAGCTATGAGCAAGATGAGCACAAGGAGCAAAGGGCCACCAAAACAGCCAAGGATCACAAAGAAGCCCCGACGCTATTTAGACTAAGTTGGTGTTGTATTTCTGTTGAATAATGTTGTATTTATGTTGACTGGTGATGTATCTAAGTTAGAACATAGTTTGGATGATGTTTGAATAATGTTGGATGATGTTGAACCAAGTCGTTTCAAAATTTTAGGAAAATGTGCTTCAAATGAGGTCTCAAGCTAGGGTAGACACCCCCGTTTGAAATTTCATGAAAAATTCGACCTTGTCAAAATTATTCAAATAAATTTGAGGAGCAACTATATCGCATATAACAACATGGTGCGTTGGATTCATGTCATTTTGATTTTTTTGAATTATTTATGCTTATTTGAAACCATCGCTCTATTCTCGTGAGAAATATGCTTCAATTGAGGTGTGAAGCTAGGGTAAACACCCCCGTTTGTAATTTCATGAAAAATTCTACCTTGTCAAAATTATCCAAAATAAATTTGAGCAGCAACTATATCGCATATAATAACATGGTGCGTTGGATTCATGTCATTTTGATTTTTTTTTTGAATTATTTATGCTCATTTGAAACCATCGCTCTATTCTCATGAGAAATGTGCTTCAAATGAGGTCCGAAGCTAGGGTAAATACCCCCATTTGTGCTTCAACATTTTTTTGGCATCTTGTCTAAATCAGCCAAATTAATTTCCTAGACATCTATTCTACATATATTGTGTAAATCTGAAGTTTCATTATGTTTTGAATAATTCTTCTATTTTTTTATTTAAATAACATGGTTTAATAGAAAAATCATATGTAAAACAGATAAAAATCATCGCTCTAGTAAATCTGAAGTTTCATTACGTTTTGAATAATTCTTCTATTTTTTATATTTTTTTATTTAAATAACATGGTTTAATACTTAACAGCAAAGAAATCATATGTAGAACAGATAGAAACCATCGATCCCTGTGGCCAACGGACCAACCAATCAGAGCACAGAACGAGCGTCTCACGGATCGCTGTGGCTGCGAGCGCATCCGTCCGATGCACGATTCCTTCTAGCACTAGTAGAAAAAGGCCTATCTATGGCGCACCAAATTGAGATTCTGTGGCGCACCTAGGGGCCAGAGGGGTGCGCCACAGAATTCACGCCATAGAATATTTTTCTGTGGCGCACCGTGGCCGTGCGCCACAGAAATGTCAATTCTGTGGCGCACCTCAGCCGTGCGCCACAGAATTTGCAATTATGTGGCGCACCAAGGGGGGGTGCGCCACAGAATTTTTTTTTGAGTTTCAAAAAAAAAAGGCGGCCAGATCTGGCCGCGGGAATTTTTCGAAATTTCGAAATTTCGCCGGATTTCGTCGGATGCTCGCCGGAGTTGGTGTGTGGAGGATGGGGGTCACCGGAGTTGGTGGGGAGGACAAGTAGAAGCTCGCCGGAGGTGGTGGTGGTGGTGGTGGTGGAGGAGGAGAAGGAGGAGGAGGAGAGGTGGTGGTGGTGGAGCAGGAGGAGGAGGAGCTCACCGGAGGGGTGGTGGTGGTGGTGGTGGTGGAGGAGGAGGAGGAGGAGAGGTGGTGGTGGTGGAGGAGGAGGAGGAGGAGAGGTGGTGGTGGTGGAGGAGGAGGAGGAGGAGCTCACCGGAGGGGTGGTGGTGGTGGTGGAGGAGGAGGAGGAGGAGCTCGCCGGAGGTGGTGGTGGTGGAGGAGGAGGGGTGGTGGTGGTGGAGTAGGAGGAGGAGGAGAGGTGGTGGTGGTGGTGGAGGAGGAGGAGAGGTGGAGTAGTAGGTGGAGGAGAGGAGAGAAGTGGAGAGGTAGAAGATGAGAAGTGGAGGAGAAGTGGAGGGGAGAAGGGAAGAAGAGGAGGGCAGGAGGGTAGAAGAGGAAGAAGAGGAGGGGAGGAGGCAGGATTTCGAATCCTGCCTCCACAATTCTGTGGCGCACCAAATGAAGGGGTGCGCCACAGATTTTTTTTATTATTATTTTCTAGTCAAAATCTTAAAACTGCCATAACTTTTGTTCTTTTTGGAATTTGGCGATTCTAAAAAAAGGTCACAGGCCGAAGGCGAGTGAGGTTGGATTCTTTTTTCTCTCTAGTTTTTTTTGATATCTTGATCATTTTTTTTCAACATCGTATGCAAAAGTTATGCCCATTTTACTCTTTTTTAACGAACTTTTGCTCAGAAAGTCGAAATTCATATTTCAAAAATTGATAAAAAAAGTAGACCTTAAACTCTCCGTGCATCTATAAGGGATTTATTTTTTGATGCTTTTTAGACCGCCAACTCTTCCGTCAAAAATTAGAAAAGGCGTTGCCGGGGGGGGTGTGGAGTTGGTGCGTGTGGACAGAATTTTTTGGGATGGGAATTCTGTGGCGCACGTGGCAGTGGTGCGCCACAGAAATGTCATATTTCTGTGGCGCACTAACCACCATGCGCCACAGAATAGGAGTGTGGCAATCATTGGTGTGGGCCCCCAGCTTATTTCTGTGGCGCACCCCTATCCAGTGCGCCACAGAATTCCCCTTTTCTGTGGCGCACCACGGTCCCGTGCGCCACAGAATGCCTCTTTTCTGTGGCGCATGCCCACCCATGCGCCACAAAAATATATTTCTGTGGCGCACCAAGAAGCCATGCGCCACAGAATCTGTTCCATAGAAAGGCACTTCTCTACTAGTGTAGAAGGCGTCGATCCAACAGCCCAGGTCGAATCTCTGTGTTTCCTTCTAGAAGCTTTTCGACTGGTCAAACAGAGGGTTGACCAAGGTTGAAATGAGCATACATAATTCAAAAAATATCGAAAAAATATAAAGCCGATGCACATAGTAGTGTTATGTCATATAGTAACGAGAAAAAAATATAAACCTGTCTTACAAAGAATGGAACGAAAAAGCCTTGTGTAACATGTGATATCTTGAACAGACTAGTAGAGAGTTCAAGAAAATGAGATGAGTTTCAAACCTTTGGAACTCAAATAAGGTCAAAATCTCACCAAAGCTTCATTTTGGTGTGACTAAGAAAGATCCAAAGTTATTTTTTCATTTTGATGTTTTAAACTTGTTTTATTTACGATTTTTGATTAAAACCATTATTATTCAAAAGAAAATAAATAATACGAATATTCATCCAATAAATTTTCAGGCTTCGGAATTGCATTATATAGGTCTTACAAGTCTAGGAAAAATACAAATAGGATTTATAAACATTAGAACGAAATCCATCACTAAAATGAGATTCCTCGAATACAGGAGTAGAGATTTCAAAGAATATGAGGTGGAAACATTGTGAATCTTCCGAAGAGGTGGGTTCTACTTTTTTGTTTTGTGTTCCTATGGGCTATCCTAGCACAACCAAGCAAATAGTTCCACATTGCTACCCCTTTCGACGCCGTTACCACGTGTTTCCGTATAAGTCCGGTATTTCTCCAGCGGGTAGGGTTTCACCGGGAGGGGGGCTACGAAGCGTCTGGATCCCAACACAAGCTAGGGGGTGCCATACCATGATAGTATAGGTGTGTTGTGTGCTTTTTATGTCAAAGATTGCTCTCCGGGGTGTGACCCAGCTTCACCGGCATCCACTTCTCTCTCGTAGGCGCTTATAGGGTGAAACTCCTGTATCGGACCAAACATTGTGAATCTTCCGAAGAGGTGGGTTCTACCTTTTTGTTTTGTGTTCCTATGGGCTATCCTAGCACAACCAAGCAAATAGTTCCACATTGCTACCCCCTTTCGACGCCGTTACCGCGTGTGTCTGTATAAGTCCGGTATTTCTCCAGCGGGGCTAGGGTTTCACCGGGAGGGGGGCTACGGAGCGTCTGGATCCCAACACAAGCTAGGGGGTTCCATACCATGTTAGTATAGGTGTGTTGTGTGCTTTGGATGTCAAAGATTGCTCTCCGGGGTGTGACCCGCTTCACCGACATCCATTTCTCTCTCGTGAGCGCTTATAGGGTGAAACTCCCGTATCGGACCAAACATCGTGAATCTTCCGAAGAGGTGGGTTCTACCTTTTTGTTTTGTGTTCCTATGGGCTATCATAGCACAACCAAGCAAATAGTTCCACATTGCTACCCCCTTTCGACTCAGTTACCGCGTGTGTCCGTATAAGTCAGGTATTTCTCCAGCGGGGCTAGGGTTTCACTGGGAGGGGGCCTACGGAGCGTCTGGATCCCAACACAAGCTAGGGCACTACAAGAAATGTGTTGATACATGACGTTCTCGCAATGACGATGTATGTAATCGTCATAAAGTTATGACGATTCTGTGCCATATCGTCGTAAGCCGTTCGAGGGTGTGAAAACCCACTATTTTCACGACGATTTGGTTAAAAACGTCGTAATTTTATAATTCGGAATCGTCATAAACGATTAGAATTTTTCTTTTCTTATTGTTTCGCCTACGTGGCAATTCTGTTTTTGTCAATCTGCCTATGTGTCGTGTCTACTAGTTGGCCACATCGTCATTTCGCCTACGTGGCATTTCTGTTTTTTCCTACATGTAGCTTACGTGCCACTTCTGCAACCCCACATGTCACACATACCCATGACAGGTGAGACCCACAACATACTGGACCAAGGGTCCTAACATGTGGGGACCCCATCCCGCCAACGTGTCCTGCTACACATGGGATCCCGTCCCACCAACATGTCCCCAACGTGTCCTAATTAAAGAAGCAAAATATGCCTCCTGCAGGTTTCGAACCCGCACCCACCGGCTCCCCGGAAGAGGCAAGCACCAATAGGCCACCGGAACATTCCTGTCAAGGGAGTGCAAAAACGTAAGTTGACTAGAAGTTTTACGCGGAATTGGGCCATGGTCGGACGGGCCACCATTTCTTTTGGAGGGGCATTGCAGCCGCACCTTTGCACGGGCCGAAACAAGGCCTAGGAGTAATCTCTCGCGTGCGCCTTGGACCTTAGCAGGCTGGGCAGGCTCGGTTGTCTTTTTTTTCAGTTTTTTTTCTTTTCATTTCTATAATTTGAATTAACTACTAAATTGACCAAAATCAATTTTGAAAAATTTATAGAATTAATTTATATTAATTATACACCATTTGAAACCGTTTTTCTGAAAAAAAAATAAACAATCATGTCCATGGGCATATACCGCTCGAGACTTTAAGAGATTTTGAATTGCGTTTTTCGAGTCAAATCGGTAGGCATTACCGCTCTTACTTAGGTATTGAATATTACAAAACTATTGTTGTTTCTCTGAAGAAATAGGTACTTTTGTATCTAAAAATGATTTTTACATAAAATCATGAGCAAACTATGAGTCACATGTAGTTCAAATTTGGCCCGGTTTCAGCATAATCGGTTGAAATTTGTCTTTTTCGAAAGAGGTGTATTTTGAGATATTGAGAGGTAGTAAGTTTGTTATTTGTAGATAAAATATGAAATAATATATTTAGAATTTTACTTTGTACATTTTTGCAACATATTTTGTGTATGTGCTTCATAAAAAAACCCAGTTTTGACACTCCGGAAACGGAAAATGGTATTTTTATTCAACGAAAAATAAAACTTTCTTTGTGAACATTGTTAGTTGTACCAATATGCATCTTTGTGTGGAATATGGTCACATTTCAACAAACTATGCCATGGATGTGGCCAAAACATCCGTCATTTCGCCCGAAAGCCATGAATCTTCGTACGAGATAGCTCATTTTTGTGAACACATTTTCCACCAAATTGTCTTATTCGAAGTTTATTATTTTTGGCGGATACTAGGACATATATAACAACACCACGCGAATATCTTGCATCGTTTCGAGTTTTTTTTTGAATTTTCTGGAATTTTCAAAGCCGGTTTCGGAAAACGGTCAAAACGGGGGACATGACCGTTCGTACCTAGGTGTTGAATCTTGATGAAATCTTGGTGTATCTATGCAGAAATAGGTACTTGGGTACCTAGAAATGATTTTTACAAAAAATCATGAGCAAACTATGAGGCACCTGTAGTTCAAATTTGGCCCGGCTTCAACAGAATCGGTTGAAATTTGTCTTTTTCGAAAGAGGTGTATTTTAAGATATTGAGAGGCAGTAAGTTTGTTATTTTTAGATAAAATATGACATAATATATTTAGAATTTTACTTTGTAAATTTTTGCAACATATTTTGTGTATGTGCTTCACAAAAAAACCTAGTTTTGACACTCCGGAAATGGAAAATGGTATTTTTATTCAACGAAAAATAAAACTTTCTTCGTGAACATTGTTAGTTGTACCAATATGCATCTTTGTGTGGAATATGGTCACATTTCAACAAACTATGCCATGGATGTGGCCATAACATCCGTCATTTCGCCCGAAAGCCATGAATCTTCGTACGAGATAGCTCATTTTTATGAACACCTTTTGAACCCAGTTGTCGTATTCCAAGTTTATTATTTTTTGTGGATACTAGTACATATATAATGACACCACGCGAAGGTCTTGCGTCATTTTGAATTTTTCTGAATTTTCTGGAATTTTCTATGTCCGTTTCAGGAAAAAGCCAAGACGGCGTGCATGACCGTTCATATCTAGGGGTTGAATATTGAGAAAATATTGGTACATCTCTATTGAAATAGGTATTTGTGTATCTAAAAATGATTTTTACAAAAAATCATGAGCAACATATGAGGCACCTGTAGTTCAAATTTGGCCCGGTTTCATCGGAATCGGCAGAAATTTGTCTTTTTTCAAAAGTGAGTATTTAGAGCTATTGAGAGGTATCAAATTTGTTATTTGTAGATCAAATATGACATAATATATTTAGAATTTTAATTTTTACAATTTTGCAACATATTTTTGGTAGGTGCTTCACAAAAAAACCCCTTTTTTACACTCTGAAGATGAAAAATTATGTTTTTATTCAATGAAAAATAAAAGTTTCTTCATGAACATTGTTAGTTGTTCCATTATGCATGCTTGTGTAGAATATGTGCACATTTCAACAAACTATGCCATGAGTGTGGCCATAACATCCGTCATTTGGCCCGAAACCCAAGAATCTTCGGAGGAGATAGCTCATTTCTATGAACACCTTTTGATCCCAGTTGTCGTATTCCAAGTTTATTATTTTTGGTGGATACTAGTACATATATAATGACACCACGCGAAGGTCTTGCGTCATTTTGAAATTTTTTGAATTTTCTGGAATTTTCTATGTCCGTTTCAGGAAAAAGCCAAGAGGGCGCGCATGACCGTTCATAGCTAGGGGTTGAATATTGAGAAAATATTGGTACATCTCTACTGAAATAGGTAGTTTTGTATCTAAAAATGATTTTTACAAAAAATCATGAGCAACATATGAGGCACCCGTAGTTCAAATTTGGCCCGGTTTCATCGGAATCGGCAGAAATTTGTCTTTTTCAAAAGAGGTGTATTTAGAGCTATTGAGAGGTATCAAATTTGTTATTTGTAGATCAAATATGACATAATATATTTAGAATTTTAATTTGTACAATTTTGTAACATATTTTTGGTAGGTGCTTCACAAAAAACCCTCTTTTTTACACTCCGAAGATGAAAAATTATGTTTTTATTCAATGAAAAATAAAAGTTTCTTCGTGAACATTGTTAGTTGTTCCATTATGCATGCTTGTGTAGTATGTGCATATTTCAACAAACTATGCCATGAGTGTGGCCATAACATCCGTCATTTGGCCCGAAACCCAAGAATCTTCGGAGGAGATAGCTCATTTCTATGAACACCTTTTGATCCCAGTTGTCGTATTCCAAGTTTATTATTTTTGGTGGATACTAGTACATATATAATGACACCACGCGAAGGTCTTGCGTCATTTTGAAATTTTTTGAATTTTCTGGAATTTTCTATGTCCGTTTCAGGAAAAAGCCAAGACGGCGTGCATGACCGTTCATAGCTAGGGGTTGAATATTGAGAAAATATTGGTACATCTCTATTGAAATAGGTAGTTGTGTATCTAAAAATGATTTTTACAAAAAATCATGAGCAACATATGAGGCACCTGTAGTTCAAATTTGGCCCGGTTTCAACGGAATCGACAGAAATTTGTCTTTTTCAAAAGAGGTGTATTTAGACTTATTGAGAGGTATCAAATTTGTTATTTGTAGATCAAATATGACATAATATATTTAGAATTTTAATTTGTACAATTTTGTAACATATTTTTGGTAGGTGCTTCACAAAAAAACCCCTTTTTTACACTCCGAAGATGAAAAATGATGTTTTTATTCAATGAAAAATAAAAGTTTCTTCGTGAACATTGTTAGTTGTTCCTTTATGCATGCTTGTGTAGAATATGGTCACATTTCAACAAACTATGCCATGAGTGTGGCCATAACATCCGTCATTTGGGCGGAAACCCAAGAATCTTCGGAGGAGATAGCTCATTTCTATGAACACCTTTTGAACCTAGTTGTCGTATTCCAAGTTTATTATTTTTGGTGGATACTAGTACATATATAATGACACCACGCGAAGGTCTTGCGTCATTTTGAACTTTTTTGAATTTTCTGAAATTTTTTATGTCCGTTTGACAGGGGCGGATCTACAGGGTATGCCCGGTATGCATTCCAGCCCATCTACGTATGTATAGATGTATATATATACCAGTAAAAAAAATACACAGCAGGCCCGGCCGACATGTGCACAGAAAAGATAAACGGAGCTTGCGCTACCTAACAAACATTAGTTGGAAGCCTCCTCGCTAGTTTCCAGCGCCGCGCCGCACGCACCCTGGGTCTCCTCGTCTCTCGCATTGGAATCGATGGCTCGATCTCGCCAGTTTTGAGCGCCACACGCCGCTGGGTCTTCTCGTCCGATTTCGCGAGTCACGACGGAATTGATCGATTGATAATCGATCTGGGATCTCCCTGCAGCGCCTCCACCTGGTGATCTTGGTTACGACTCACGACCTAACAACTGCCTCCAACTGTGTTGCCGACTTGCCTTCAACAGCTGCAGAAATTTGGTATCGTTTCAACCGCACAGTTACTCTCCATATACTTCTAGGTATTTTGTTGCATCTTTTTATCCATGTATGTACTCGTATAACTCTCAATGTACAAGTTTTTCTTTGACGGGTCAATGTATAAGGTTTGGATATAGTTCGAGCGTACAAATTTTCTAGCCGGAAAGAATAGTCTTAAATTGCTTGCCTATAATTATAGGTAACGTCTCGCCGCCGGCCGCAAACCACCATCCAACAAGTATTTTGTCAATGTCGGAATCCCACGACAACGAGGCTAGCAGTTGTACAGTGCTCGATGAATTTGTACGGTAATTTATGTCACTTTTGTACTTAATCGTTTAGTTACATTAAACATAGCTTTTATACCGTATTATAAATAAAAATTGCAATTTTTTGTTGCATCGTTAAATAGATATTGTCGATATATCCGTTAAATAGACATTGTCGATATATCCGGTAAGTTTTCGTTGCGGCATACCCAACGGAGAAATCCTAGATCCGCCACTGCCGTTTGAGGAAAAAGTCAAGACTGTGAAAATGAAAAGTGGTATTATTCATGTGATAGTATTATTTTATCCCTGTTGCAACGCATTACTCATATGATAGTATTATTCATATAACTATTTTCTTGTAATATTTTACCCACTAAAAAAATACACAAAAATAATTAGCCCAAAAATTGCTTTCACGTCATATTTCCCCAGCTAAGTTGAAAATTTCACTCAGCGGCAACTTCTCCCGCCTTCCCATTTCTCATTTGTTGTTCTCCCGCCTCTTTATTTGTCAGCCTTCAAATGACAGAATTACCCCCAGACTTTACAAGCCACACATGACTAAGCAGGGTAGTTTTGTGAATTCCTACACAGTACACACCACCGCATAACCTCCACCCGAATCGTTCCCAAACCCTAGCCGCTCCTCCCCATTCCCCACTTCTCTCTCCCCCGATCTGGCAGCCGCCTTCTGCTCCGGTCGCCTCCCAGTCACGCCACCCCTCCCTCTGTCCACCACGGCGACCACGCCACCCCTCCCTCTGTCCACCACGGCGACCACGCCACCTTCTGCCCCCTTGGTAGGCGAGGAGGCAGTTGTCGCGGAAGCCGGCCGTGGACGTGCGGCACATCCTTCCAATCCACCGCCGCCGCGCCGTCCTCTCAAGATCCCGACCATGGTGAGCCTCGCCTCCCCTTATCGCTTATCCCCATATCCCCTTCTCCGTCCCATGGCTACGCTCCCCGCGATTTCGGCTCCCCTGACCTACCTAGGATTTTTTGATCTGGTTGCTCTTCTCTGTTCTTACTCATCCTGATGATGACCACGGCGGTGTGTGCAGGACGGCAACCTGTAGGCGGCGTTTGAGTCGCTCCTGAACGTGGAGAGGTAGTGCCGACCGACCGAGGACATGGCCGGCACTAGGAAGGCCAACGTCGACATCGTCGCTGTGGTTCGAGGACACCGCATCGAGCACGCTCGACGACAAGATCTTCGTTGCCTCCAAGCGCTGGGGAGAGCTCAAGCAGGTATGCAGCTCGCTCCTCCGTTGCTCCCTCTCCTGGTCGTTGGTGTCGACTTGACCTTGCTGTGGTTATGATTTCTGAAGTAGAAGGATGTTCAGATAGTTGGCTGGATTTGTGTAGCAGAAGTATGTCGATTAACTTGTCCGGTTCATGTTCCATACCATATGTATTTGCCTGGTAGTCTCACAATCAGAAGTGTAATTGTCGAGACATCGTAGTAGTTTTCATAGACTGGGGTGCCATGAGACTACGGTAGAGACGTGGGGTAACGGGATAGCGTAGTAAACACAGAACACGGGATTTACCCAGGTTCGGTACGTCGCGACAGTACGGCGTACCTACTCCTGCACTTCTCACTATGAGGGACTAAAGCCCGTATAATAAGGTTACAATGTAAGGGAATAGATCTAGCTACTCGACGAGGATGAACTTCCCGGCGAGTTGCGCAAGGCTTAAGCTAGAACCTAGAACCTTGGACTAAAGGAACTTATTCAACTTATGAAATCTATCTCCCGTCCGGCTTTATATAATAGCCGGATTAGGGCTTACAGAACCAGAAACCTAGAAGACTACGTTTAACTTGTAACTTAGAAAGTAAGGAATCCGTCTTCTCCTCCAAGCCAGATCACGCGGGCCGTGATCCGGGTTCTTCTAGAATCCGGCTTCTACGCGTTGGACTACTGGGCCGCCCAATGGACCTAAGCCCATTACCTTGCAGGCCACCCTGGTAGTCCAGCTCTTTTGTCTACCATCTTCTATACCCCTATTCGGTATATATCCGACAGTAGCCCCCAGGAAGGATCAAAACTCTGAAACTCCGCCTTTCGTCAAATACATTTTGTCCGGGAAACTTGATTCAGCAGTCTTGATTCTTTCTTCTTTCCCTTCAAAGGAGATGGTAACATAAAACTCGGAACTATGAAAATCCGGCTTTTCTTCTCGCGATCCTTCGCGGAAAAGGAACACGTGACATCAGCGCTTTAATCATGCTGACGCAAGCGCCGCTTGGTTTCACGCGGGAAACCCTGCAACGTATCTCTGACAGATTCTCACGAGAAACGAGGAGATAGCCATCATTCCTCTGTCGTTCCGTTTCCCGGATTTTCCGGCGAGCGACACGCGTCAAACATCCAACGGTCAAAAGAGCCGTTGGCGCGTATCTAGAGGGTTTTCAGGCTATAAATAGCCGTCTCCTTCCTCTCCGAAAATCTTTCCTCACTCCTTCTGCCCACGCCATTGACGCAAACGTGAGCACGAGAGCTTAGAACGAATCCTTACCCCGACGAGCCCTTTGCACGCCGGAGCGCTCCGTCACCGCCGAAAACGATGGCCTCTCCGTCGTCCTCACCGGCCCGTGCCTCCATCAACGAGCCTTTGGGCGACCTAGATCCACAGCTGGGGTCGCCCAAACATGCCGGCGGCGGGCCGGAAAGAACCACGGCATCCGCGGCGGGCGGGGGAAACGCTTTCGCCGCCGCGGACGTAGCGGGTCCAAGCACGACAACATCCCCACCGTTCACACGGGAAACGGCGGAGGTCAAGACTCACTCTCGTGGCACTGAGCGCTTCTCCGCCGGATCTGACGAAGAAGCAGAATTTGTCGGAATTTGGAATCAGAGTGATACTTCACTCGTCCTCCTTCGTCGGATGTCAAGGGACGGTTTAATAGTTAAAGGCAAATGGCGGATCTCGAAGAATGAGCCAGAGCCCAAGCCAAAGGAAGGTGAACGCGTCCTCCTCACTTCTCATATCACGAGAGGTATGGGTTTCCCTCCTTCCGCCTTTTTCCTAGACGTCCTCAATTTCTATGGTGTCCAACCCCACAATATCTCTCCAAATTCCATCCTCCAATTAGCTAGTTTCCAAGCTCTTTTCGAAGGGTATCTTGGAATAACTCCTAATTTAGACTTCTGGCATTATTGTTTCGAGGTAAAACACAATATCACAAACGGTGTCTCACCCATCTGCGGTACCATATCTTTTATCCTTAGAAACTTTAGGGAAGAATGGTACCCCAGGATAAAAATGCCGAAACCCGACCAATCTTGGCTAGGTTCTTTCTTTTATCATCAAGACATTCCGTTCCCCAACAAAGAAACCGGACTTCCTCCCTTCGTTAATTCTGCTGCCATTCCTCATGAAAATTGGACACTTGAAATAACAGAGAATTTGCCTGAAAGCCTGATGAAAATAAAGCGTCGCATTGCCAAACTTTCTTCTTCTCAACCACCTTTGGTTTGGAAGGATATCGTGTTATGCTGGTTTGGACGTCGCGTACAACCTTTATCCCTTCGTTCCCGACTTCTTTGTGAGTACACGGGACCGAAAGATAGCATGAGAGGCACTGATAGATCCTTTAGCAAGAAGGATTTTGTCGAACGCCTTCATCAGATAGTTGCCGCTAATAGCCAGGTTGAAGAGAGTCTAGCCATATATCATGCGGAAAATCTGGTTCCTAAGGTACTTCTCTTCCCTTGTTTCTGAGTTTCCTCAGATTATCTTCTCTCTTTATCTTTAACATACTGTTGATTCTTCCCTAGTTTGACGAACTTGGAGAAGATGATCTTGCTTCTGATGCTGAAATCAGCCAATTGTACGCCGAGTTTTACAACACCCAAAAGCGCAAGAGGCAAACTACCATCAAAGAAGAATTCCCTTCTGCAGCTGCAGGAAAAAAGGGGAAAACGAATATGCCAATGGGCGGAAATCATCAATCACCCGTCAGAAACGAATCCATTCCTGCTCCAGATGATATCCGAGTGAAAGAAGAACTTTTCGACGAACTCGGATATATTCGTCCGGAAGCTAAGAAGTTTTTTGCTCCTGCGCCTCTGGTTCGCCCTTGGCCGCAAAATGGATTAGTTATCCGCAACAATATCGCATTCTCGCCCCGGCAGGTCATACACGATGGCCTTCACCACGTAGGAATTCTTTTCATGGAATATGCCCGAGAATTCAAGGAGACCTTAACTGATTTGCGAGAAATGAGCCAGGTAATACCTCTAGCCCCCAAGCATTAAGTTGAAAATCTAAATTCCTCTTAATGATTCTTTGTATGCTTGTTCAAACTTAAGCATCTGGCTTTCATTTCCATGTTTCAGCATTCCGCAGATGCCATAAACGTGGAAGTTTTGAAAAAACTTAGCCTCAAAAGCAAAGAAGTAAAAACACTTCAATCTGCTATTGAGTCAAAGAGCAACGAACTGGCGTCGACTCAAAAGCAATTATCCAAAGCCACCGGTATTTTTCTTCATGTTTGTTGACTTTTGCTGGAAAGTTTTTTCTAAACCTTACCGTAATGTCGGATTATCTTGTCCCTGCTTTCCAGCTGCTTTAACCAAAGCCAAGAAGCTTACAGCGAACGCTGCTTATTTTTCTCAACTTCGTGAAGAAAACTCCAACCTTCAAAGAGAACTTTCAAGAGTTCGAGAAGAACTGGAAGCCAGTAATCTAGCCCTTGGGATTGCGCAATCCAAGGCTTCTTTGCAGGCAGCAGAGGATAAATCCATTATCAATGATTTAGAAAGTATGCTATTTCCTCGTATGAAAGAAAGCGATGAAATTGACGCGGTTCTTGGTAAGTTGAATTCTTTTACCAATACTTTCATGTCATATTCTTATATTATCTAATCTTTGCCTTTTGTCAAAAAGCAGGAAATTTTCCAGGGATTTCTCGGACGGAAAAGATTCGGGCCTTTGGGAAGATATGGAATTCAATCAGAAATGCAGGGATGCATTTACTTAATAAATTCCTGCCTACCAGCAGTATACAATTCTCAGAAGTTTACCGACTTCCGGATGGCATTATGGAAGTAGCAAATTCGAAGGAATCTTTCCTTCGCTCTGCCGCACGGGGTGGTGCGCGAATGGCACTTGGCCTCATGCGCTTACACTACCCTGATGCAAAATCCTGGCGAGTAGCATCCGGTATTCCTCAAGAATGTTCAGAAGCACAAATGAATGCAATCTTTAAAGAAGTTGAAGGCCACGCCACACAGATTGCTTCCATGGTAAATATCTCCATTACTTATCCGGAAGAAGAGGTGCCTGCAGCCCCCGAGAATGATGGCAGTGATGAAGACTCAGAAATTTAAAAGGGGGCGCACTTTAACCTGGATGATGGATGCGTATAGTAGCTTTTTTACAATGTAACTCATATTGTAATACTTCTATGTCATTTGTCGGAACAAGAACTCCGCCTTTTGCGATTTCAAACTTCTTGCAAAGTTTTTCCGGGTTTGGCTGCTCCTTTATCTTCTAAGTAATCTGGTATACATGCTTTAACTGTTCTTAGTGTTTGAAATGACTCAAATAGCACTATGAATCGTTATGCCGAGTAACTGGGGACGAACCAAGCAGTTTTGAAACTCGAAAACATGAATCATGCTAAAGGCATTTTTACTAACTAGTTCCAGTAACCCAGCATACGCACGATCAGATAAGACTTTAGAGAAAATAAGGAACTGTTCTGAAACTTGGGCACGCAGGCACAATCCGAGTTTCCTTTAACCTTTAACAGGTCGAATCATTCAGCTTTTTAACACCGAGCACGCAGGCACAATTCGGGTCAACATTGAGTATTTGTAAGATCATTGGGAAATAGAAAAAGCGGAAATATTTTGTACTTATAATGAATATGAATTCCGATAACTTTATTTCATGATCTCAAAGATGTTTACATAGAAATTGAACTAAGTGTAGAAGGGACGTAATTGCTGGATACTCCAAGGCCTATTTGTCTCTCCTAGTTCAGCATCTATTTTTCTCTTTCTTTTGCGATTCGGCTTTTTGGGATCATCTTCCGTATCTCGAATGTCGACAAGATAATATGATCCATTCTTCATGGCTTTACTGATGACAAATGGTCCTTCCCATACTGGGGCCAATTTGTGCTTTCTTTGCTGCACCAATCTCAGCACCAAGTCGCCTTCTTTAAAAGAGCGATGCCTGATTTTCCGACTATGATAACGTCGTAAACCTTGCTGGTAGATGGCGGATCTTTGAAGCACAAGTTCTCTTTCCTCTTCTAGGAGATCGACAGCATCCTGTCGTGCTTCTTCGGCATCTGAGTCATCAAAATTTTGCACTCTTGGACTATCATGGATCATGTCCGTTGGGAGCATGGCTTCCGCACCATAAACTAGGAAAAACGGGGTTTGCTCGGTTGACCTGTTTGGCGTCGTTCGAATACTCCATAACACGGAAGGTAGTTCTTCTACCCATGCTCCGGCTGCTCTATGAAGAGGAGTTTCGAGTCTTGGGCGTATTCCTTGCAGGATTGAGCTGTTCATTCTTTCAACCTGTCCATTAGATTGCGGGTGCGCCACAGATGCAAGATCCAAGCGAATTCCCGTTTGTTGGCAGTATTTTGCCAACTCCCCAATGGAGAAATTTGTCCCGTTATCAGTTATTATGCTGTGTGGGACGCCATACCTCATTACTAAATCAATAATGAAATTTCTGGCAGTTACGCCATCCAGCTTTTTGATGGGTTTAGCCTCCACCCATTTTGTGTACTTATCTACTGCTACAAGTAGATGTGTAAGTCCACCTCTTGCAGTTTTGAACGGTCCCATCATGTCTAGCCCCCAGACCGCAAACGGCCAAGTGATAGGGATAGTTTTTAATGCTTGGGCCGGCAAATTGGTCTGCTTAGCATAATATTGACATCCTTCGCATGTATTTACTATGCGTTCGGCGTCTGTCTTGGCTGTTAGCCAGAAAAACCCTGCGCGGAATGCTTTTTTGACTATGCTTTTTGATTGAGCATGATGTCCGCAATCGCCGGCATGGATTTCTTGCAGTATTTCTCTTCCTTCCTCTGGTGAAATACACCGCAGAAAAACTCCAGAAGCACTGCGTTTGTATAAGTGGTCGTTGATTACTACATATCCTTTGCATCGACGTTGTATTTGCCTTTGCAGGACTTCATCTGCTCCTTCCGGGTACTTCTGATTGACTAAGAAGTTTAGGTACGGGATTGTCCAATCCGGTTTAACGAACATGACTTCAATTGTTTCAGATGCTAAAGGGTAATCGACGTCTCCACCTTTGATGGATGGTTCATGCAAATGCTGGACGAATACCCCTGGTGGTAAAGTTGTTACTCTCTCTGATCCCATGCGGGCTAACGCATCCGCGTTCCAGTTTTCCTCCCTTTTTATGTGAAGGACTTCGAACCCGAAGAAACAGATGGCAAACTCATCCACCGTTCTCCGATATTCGGCCATTATGGGGCTTTTCGCGTCCCAGGTTTGGTTGAGCTGATGCTGTACCAAATCCGAGTCTCCGTAACACAAGATGCGCTTTACCCCTATTTCTTTTGCAATATGCAAGCCATGAAGCAAAGCTTCGTATTCTGCCACATTATTACTGGCGTTGAAGTGTATTTGCAATACGTACTCCATTGTGTCTCCCTTGGGAGATTTTAGGACTACGCCGGCTCCAGCTCCTTCTTTCATCTTAGATCCGTCAAAGTGCATGATCCAGTACTCGGACTCTGGCATCGGTGTATTTTCCATTGCTTCTGTCCAGTCGGCGACGAAATCTGCCAAAACCTGGGATTTTATTGCCGTTCTTGGCTGATACTTAATGTCGAAGGCTGCCAGCTCGATGCCCCATTTAGCTACTCGGCCGGTTGCCTCCGCATTGTTTATAATATCTCCTAGTGGTGCTTTACATACCACTGTTATGGAATGTCCTTGGAAGTAATGGCGCAGCTTTCTGGATGCGAAAAATACGCCATATGCCAGTTTCTGATAGTGCGGGTATCTTTGTTTGGATTCGGAAAAAACTTCGCTTATGTAGTATACCGGATGTTGATCTGGTATGCTTTGCTCTTCTTTTGCCCGTTCCACAACGATTACCGCACTGATAACCCGACTAGTAGCCGTGAGGTATAACAACATGGGTTCTTCATCTTTGGGAGATGCCAAGATGGGGGCGTTCATCAAGGTTTCTTTTAACTGGGTTAACGCTGCGTCGGCCTCTTCTGTCCACTCAAACTTGTCGGATTTCTTTAACAGTTTGTATAGTGGCAAGGCTTTATCCCCCAGCCGACTAATGAATCTGCTGACGGCTGCAGCGGAACCCGTCAATCTTTGAACATCTTTTACACATGTAGGCTTTGAGATATTCAAGATTGCCTTGATCTTTTCCGGGTTCACTTCTATTCCTCTGTGAGAAACGATGAAACCTAGAAGTTTTCCTGAGGGAACCCCGAATACGCACTTAGATGGATTCAACTTCATCTTGTAAGTGCGCAAGTTTTCGAAAGTTTCTCGCAAATCCTCAAGGAGTGTATCTTTTTCCTTGGTTACGACAGCAATATCGTCCACGTAAACATGGACGTTTTTTCCAATCTGACTATGCAAACAACGTTGCATGCAACGCTGGTATGTTGCACCTGCGTTCTTCAGGCCAAAAGGCATGGTTACGTAGTAATACGTCCCGTACGGGGTTATAAAAGAAGTCTTGATTTGATCTTCCTTTTTCATGCGTATTTGGTGGTACCCGGAGTATGCATCCAAAAAGCATAAAAGCTCAGAGCCTGCAGTGGCATCTATTATTTGATCGATTCGCGGCAGCGCAAACCTATCTTTCGGACATAACTTGTTCAATCCTGTGTAATCTATACACATTCTGAGGGCAGTTGTGTCTTTCTTCGGTACTAATACCGGATTTGCGGACCAGTCAGTATGGATTACTTCCTTGATGAAATCCGCTGCTAAAAGCCGGATAATTTCCTTGCCAATAGCCTTCCGTCTTCTTCCGTCAAATCGACGGAGACCTTGTTTGACGGGTTTTGATCCGGGAATAACCTTGAGTTGGTGCTCAGCAAGTTCCCTGGGTACGCCTGGCATGTCAGCTGGACACCAAGCAAAAATGTCCCAGTTCTCACGGAGGAACTTGATGAGCTCGCCTTCCTATTTGTCGGTCATCCCAGTCCCTACAACGACGAATTTTGTCGGATCTTTGGGATCTAGGATTACCTGTCTTGTATTCTCGGATGCCTTGAAGCTATCTGTTGGCTTCCGAGTTTCTTTTCCTGCCGGCATTTCTTTCGGCGATACCTCCTTGGCTAACTCCTTCAGTTCTTCCTGAGCTATAACTCTTTGAGCGCAAAGGGCGTTTTGCTTCTCCAACTCGTTTGCCAGCTTGAAATCACCGGCAATGGTGATTACTCCTCCTTTGGGTCCTGGCATCTTCAGCTTGTTGTAGATATAGCAAGATCTTGCCATAAACTTGGCGAAAGCCGGACGTCCGAGTATTGCGTGATACACGCTCTCGAACGGCACAACTTCGAAGGATACTTTTTCCTGCCGGAAGTGATCTTTATCTCCGAAGGTGACATCTAGGGAAATTTCTCCTAGGGATCGTGCTTGCCTGCCAGGAACAATGCCATGGAAGCGTATATTGCTGTAATTGAGCTGGGACTCGGATATCTTCAAGTGCTTCAGTGTATCCAGGTACATTATATTGATGCTGGATCCTCCGTCCATCAGCACCCTTCTTAGCCTAGTGTTTTGAACAATAGGGCTTACAACAAGAGCTTGTGTGCCGGGTTCAGGGATATTTCCGGGATGATCAGACTGATCCCAGATTATCGGTGTGTTAGAATACTTCAAGAATTTTGGGGTTGCAGGAACAACCGCGTTTATTTCTCGAAGTGTCCTTTTGGCCACCTTTGCTGACGGGGTTGCTAAGAAAGTTAGCATTGCTTCTCCGTCAACTCTCGGAAATTTGGGTTCGCCTTTTCGCTGTTGTTCCTGGATTTTATCATCAGTGTCCGATTCACTGTCTTCTTTTTCAGCTTCCGGCTTTTGTTTGGCAGGTTTCCTCTTGGAACCCTTCCCTTTACTTCCGGATCCTGCATTGCCTTTCATATGCTTGTTTAGCCGGCATTGCGCGTTGGTGTGGGTTGGTTTCCCAAACTGAGAGTGGTGGACGCAGGGTTCCGACTTAATTCTCTCCCATTCTTCAGGAGTGTAATTGATGGGATCCGGACTGCGGCCCTTCCACTTGTTCCCTTTTTCTCCTCCAAAGGCTAAGTTAACCTCTTTGGGCTTTGTTGTTGACTCCGGGGTTCCTTTTTTATCAGAACGAGGTGTTTTCTTGGCCAGTATCAGTGACTCAATATTGCCTCCTCTTGCTCTGATATCGTCTTCGGCTGCAGCATGCTCATTAGCGGTTGTAAGCATAGATCCGAGATCTTTGTGCTTTTTAGAGCCAACCATGAACGGTACAAGTCCGGGTTTTAGGCCATTGACGAAAGCATGCATTGCTTGTACGTCAGTTACCCCAGAGCAACTATTCTTCATTGCAGTCCATCTGGAGATGAAATCCACGTATGGTTCGTCTTCAAATTGGGTGCAACGGTTCAGCTGGTTGATGCTATTTGGGCGTTTGTATGTTCCTCGAAAATGCTGAGTAAATACTCTCGCCATATCATCCCAACTGTCGACAGTTATTGATGGTAAACCATTAATCCAATCTCTGGCTCCGTCTAGCAACATTAGGGGAAGAAACTTGACAGCTTCCAGGTCTGTCCCGTTGTTGATCTGGACGGCTGTGTAATAATCTGAAAGCCAGGTATCCGGGTTTGTACTGCCGGTATATTTTTGGTAGGTTGGACCAACTTTGGCAAAGCCAGAATGCAGGGTTATCCTTCGGATCCTGTCGGTGAAACACTTAGGACCAAAGTATAGATCATCCTTTTCTGCTCTATCAATATGCGCAGAATATCTCCCGGCTGAATGGACAGAAGGGGATCTACTCCTTTCTTTTCCATTGTTACGCGGACGCGTTTTTCCGAGGTCATCTCTATCTCTTCCGTTGTCACGCCCTCTGGGATTAGGTGGAGTCCTGCTCCTGTATCTTTCCTTATCTTTGGGCGGTGTCCGAGATCTTTCACGCCTGTGAGGTGTATCGTATCTTCCGGCTTTTTCAGCTGGGTTTCTCGGAGGTGGCATTATTTTGCCGTCGTTCCGGTGTTTGTCTTCCCGATCGTGTGGTTTATACCCATCTTTCGGGAGATGAGGTCCGGTTCTAGACGCTGCGTCCCGATTGTCGGGGTTTTTCTTGTCTTTTCTCGGATCCTCTTTTTTATCCGAATCTCCGGGTTCTTCCGGTCCAGGTGCTCCAGCAGCGCAAGTAACAGTTTTGCAGAGGGCGGAATTATCATGCAGCCTCCCAGATCGCTCTTGTCCTCGCTGTTGCTGCTGTAATGCTTTTCCTAGGAAGGCATACACCCCTTGGAGTTTTTCCCCGTTGGAGTACAGATCATTGTTCAAGATGGCGAACGCTGCTTCCGCATTTTCAGCTGCGGTTTTGTATATTGGTTCGCCCTTAGCATCTTTGCCGTTTAACTGCTTTTGCCAAGATGGGTTATAGAACCTTTCTTTCGGCGGCAGTTCTTCCGGTTTTGTAATTCCAGGTAACCTTGTAGGTTTTAAGACAGATCTGTGCTTTCTCTCGTACTCCTCAATTTCTTCCTTCATAATTTTGATGTCATTATGGGTTTGTTGGAGGTGTTGCCGAGATCTAAGAAGTTGTTGCTGTTGCCGTTGGAAAGCTTGTCTCCTGGCTTCCAGCATCTCAGGGGGTTCATTGGGTCCCACTGGAGTTTGTAATAGTTCTTGCTCTTCCAGTTCTGTCATTGGCGGAGCAGTGATTTCCTTAGATTTCTTTTCCGTAGGCTTTGTGCCACTAATATCTCCAACTTCCAGGTTTTCATCAGCGAGATCAGCTGACTTTTTCTTCCGGAGTTTGTACTGGAGTTTTTTAGAAGCACGGTGCTTTTTCTTGGAAGATGGAGGTTTTTTGACAGGTTCATCCTCTGTCATCTCCTTGACATTAGGAAATATCGGAGAAGTTTCTCCGTCTTCCCTCTCCTCAGCTGGCGGAGGGGTTTTAGGGCTTTCCTGGCTATCGGCACCCTTTGTATCGGCTGGTTTTGCCATTAGCACTTCATGGAATCCCTCTTGAAAGGATTTAACTTTTCGTACGAAGGCATCGTCATCTTCGTCTTCGGAGAAGTTATCCGATCCGGTTTCCGACTCCAATCTCGCCTCAATGGCGGCGAGCACGGACTCTGTTTCCGAGTTCATCGTCTGGTTGACAGATGTCGGATCTTCCGTCTCTGTGACGGGTATTGGTTCTTCCGTCTCTGGGACGGGTGTATTGTTGTCTGCCTCTTGCACGGGATTTCCGTCATCCGTGTTTTCGGCGATCTCGGATTGCACCATGCCGATAAAGTGGGTATCCATGTTTTGTCGGCGATCTGAGCAAAATCCGGCGTCATAGTCGTCTTCGACTGGGTATAGGGCGGGTGGGAGATAATTGCTTTCACCGCAAAACCCCATTGCTTCCGCGGTTAATCCGATAAAGATATTTGCAGATCCAATCGGTAAAACGCAGGCACTTACCAGATGGTTTTGCGCCGGGATGTAGGATCCGTTGTCGAGGAAGCGCCCGACGTCGTTGTCGAATTCCAAGCTTCCGACAGTGATCGATCTTCCGATTCCGCCTAATATCCCAGATCGGAACTTCACGCCTGACGTCGTCTGCCCCACGGTGGGCGCCAACTGTCGAGACATCGTAGTAGTTTTCATAGACTGGGGTGCCATGAGACTACGGTAGAGACGTGGGGTAACGGGATAGCGTAGTAAACACAGAACACGGGATTTACCCAGGTTCGGTACGTCGCGACAGTACGGCGTACCTACTCCTGCACTTCTCACTATGAGGGACTAAAGCCCGTATAATAAGGTTACAATGTAAGGGAATAGATCTAGCTACTCGACGAGGATGAACTTCCCGGCGAGTTGCGCAAGGCTTAAGCTAGAACCTAGAACCTTGGACTAAAGGAACTTATTCAACTTATGAAATCTATCTCCCGTCCGGCTTTATATAATAGCCGGATTAGGGCTTACAGAACCAGAAACCTAGAAGACTACGTTTAACTTGTAACTTGGAAAGTAAGGAATCCGTCTTCTCCTCCAAGCCAGATCACGCGGGCCGTGATCCGGGTTCTTCTAGAATCCGGCTTCTACGCGTTGGACTACTGGGCCGCCCAATGGACCTAAGCCCATTACCTTGCAGGCCACCCTGGTAGTCCAGCTCTTTTGTCTACCATCTTCTATACCCCTATTCGGTATATATCCGACAGTAATTATGGTCAGCAATTAATTATCACCTTGGTATGTGATCTTGCATAACAATTCAACAGGAGTGTAATGAGCAGCACATGCCTTTCATTTTATAGGATGATCATTGCATCTTGATATCCAGATTATGTCTAGAGACCCACATTAAAATGACTTCATCAGCTCTAAAATATTAGTCTCAAGCCCTAGTGTGGGTACTGATATGATCATATCTTATACCTTGTTCCTGTAGTCATCATTGTTGCACTCATAAAGCAAGAAAAAAACATTGGCCATATGTGATGGTGCACTTCTGTATTTGCTGACCTGATATTTGAGTAATTTCCTAGTTGGTTGTTGTTGTTTGTGCATAATATACCACCTACTGCCCAAGCTGGTTCATAAGCTATATATGTTGTCTGTTGCTACCTTTTGTTAGCTATCTATCTTGTTTCGTGTCTCAAGTCGGGTACTATATCATCTTGCTTTTATTTGCTTGGACAGGCTGCGAATTAGCTGGAAATGAAGGGGATTTGTAGCTTATGTACATGGGATGTATGACTTTTAATGTGAGTTTATGTAGTGAGATCTCTGGCTTGTAGTGGCACTCCTATATATGTTGTATTTACCTTATAAGCCATATATATATATGTCCCCTGTGATTGTTTTGAAGTTCATGTGCAGTTCTGTCATTCTATATTTTTACATGGGTTGATCACACTGATCATTATAATGCTGCAATTTAAACTTTGTTCGCCTATCTAAGATGGTTTGATCACCTGATTCTGATCACCTAATGCTGATATAGACATCAATGCAAGCAACCGAACCTAGTTAGTTCTGTTTGGCATGCACACGATGTCTTCTTTGTTCCTGGAGCTAATGTCTTCTTTTCTTATGATCTTCCAGTAGGTATGTATTATTCGAAAAACTAGTATCATTTTGAGAAAATAAGTAATTCTTACTGTTAACTGGAAGGTTTTTCATTTTTTTTCTTTCTATGTGCCTTGACAAAATCATGTTTCCATGTATGTAAAGTTGTATTTCTGATGCATTTGAACACATGCACACAATCACGATTACTGATTCTTTTTCAGCATTTGGCTCTTGTGATATGCATGAGATTCCGTTGGGCATTGAATGATGTAATGCATTCTTGTTAATATTAAACCAGTGTTGTTACTAGACATTCATATATTCACATGTTTTACGAGGTATTAACATGTGTTGGGCACGCAGGGTCGGAGTTAAATACTGATGGAAAATCAGGACCATATCTCCGTGAAGAAATTCAAGCTTTGGATGGACTGTCACTTCTCCCAGAACCTTCTGTTCAGTCTGATGTTTCTAAGGCAAATTCTGATTCAGCTCATCATTCTTGTTTGATGGATGATAATGATTTGGTATGTGATGATACTACCAACCCCCTATATCATCTGTACTTCTGCTATGCACATCAATGAAATGATAAGAGTCTAGATTTGTAATAATGATTATATCGCTTGCTGTCCAAACTTTGGAGTACATATATATTAACTGCTGGGATGAATGTATATTTGATCCATCCAAGTAATAGATTAGTCCAAACTTGGTTTATGGTACTTGAGACTACTTGGATGCATGTGTTGTTCTTATTTGGTCTGTCATTTTCTTGATGTTCGTGCTTCTACCTATGGGTTGGACATACCTAAATTATCTAGCTAGTTTATTTTGTATCTCAAGAAAGAAACCTTACCATCTTGCTTTTATTTACTTGGGCTGCCTACTTTCCAGAACTTGCTTGAATTTACTATGCTTGTTCGGTGAGATGAAACTTGCTTGAATTTATCATGTCTGTTCAATGATATGCCTGTCCATGCCATGTTTTTTAGTTCTCATTTCAGCTTTGACAAGAGATTTAATAGACTGTAATGTTTGTATTGTTTACTAGTTTTAGGAGGCTGACAGGACTGAGAGATTGCCAGATGAAGCTTTTGCTGAAGAGTCATTTCTGCTGCACCACACTCCCTGGTAGGAGTTGTCTTTTTAATAGAGAAGATGGTGAACTTGGTGATTTTGATGGAAGGCTGGAAGTTGGTGTTCCTTCCTATTTATGTAATGTTGAATGTAATGCCGAAAGTTGGTAGATTGTAAAATTCAAGTTTCTCTGTAGTTTGTTGCTATTGAAATTTCTGTATATTTTCCTCTGGCTTGTGTTCCTCGGAAGTTTTCTGTTTATATGAAATGGTGAAATTCAAGTTTTCTGTAATTTGATGGCTATTCAAAATTCTGTCTAGTTTCCTGGAACATAAAGCTAGAATGCCCATCTATTGGACCGTACCAAAAATTGTATGGGCTCTGAAAAGCCCATGACCCAAATAATATTTACAGAACTACGAAAGAAGTAAATAAAACAATTATGAAAAGGCCAAGGCCCAAATTGCAAAAAGGATGTAGAATGGCTTAGGCCCAAATGTAAAAACTGATCAGAAAAGGCTGAGATGCAGAAAAAGGCCAATATTATTGGGCTAGGCCCTTGAAGATCATCGAAATGGACCGGGTCGATTTTGATCCACGACGTTTTCAAATCGTCCTGATGTTGCCAGGTAGGACTAGCCACGTCGGAGATGATGTGTCCTGCTCAGACTGCTCACGACGATTTCCGATCGTCATAGATTCATGACGTTCCTAAATCATCGTGGATATCCATGACGTTCTCAAAAAAACGTCGTTGTGGTTAATTACTGACGCTCGGTTTTCAACGATTTGGTTTTCGTCATAAGATCGTCATGGATGAAATATGATGACGATTTGGTGACGAAAATAGAGTGTCAAGTATCAGCATATTTCTTGTAGTGGGGGGTCACCGCACTGTACCAACTATCTCTAAAAATGTCTAGAAATGACATGGCCGAGTAGTGCAGACAGCACCCGTCTACACTATTGTACATGCCCTAAAAACAGAGGGAACCAGATCCTCTTACTTTGCCCACCTTATGTTCTCTGACTTTCTCCCATGACACGTAGGTCCGGTGTGTGATGGGCTCCATTTCTCAGTGACCTAAAGTCAGGGGATCGCGTTCCCGCACAGAGAAGCGCTCGTCTCAGCGTCTGAAGGCCGTTGCCGCCGTAGTTTGCATGCATGGACTCGATCTGCACCGTTCCTTACGGTCAAACGATCGAAAATGAAGCGGTGCATGGACTGGGTGTTTTGTCTCAATTTAACTGCATGCAACAACGTACACTGTCTAGTGGGGCCCCGTTCACCAGCCCGGTGCATGCACGCCTCGTTTTTTCAGAGTAAACAATGTGGCAGAAGAAGAAAAGACTAAAGGTCGCGTCGCATTTGCAGCGACGCAGCCCTCCACGCCTGGTTTTCAGAAGATACGCATCAATGCATATGCAACGAGGCAGGATTTGGCGTAAGACTTTGGATTTCTTCTCTTCACCTCTTTAATACACGCATGCAACGTCGAATCACTGGCTGTCCTACGCCTACGCCTGTTCTACACCGCTTTGACCATGCATCTCGACTGTTCTACACCGCATCCTACGTTTTCACACAGTTTGCTTCATCTATCCCAATTAATTCACGTCTCATCGTGTCTTTAAATAGCCCGTTTCACTCGTCCTCCATCTTCTCATCCCTCTCCAGCCCCTTTGCCTTCTCTCCCTTCAAGCCACGAACACCATGTCTTCCTACTCTCTCCCTTCAAGCCCCGAGTCTGTCTCCGACGAGGACAACCACCCCAAGGCTCGGCCTTGGTACGAGCCCGACTGGACGCCGGAGGAGATGGGCCTTGTGCCCGTCGAATCTCCCGAACGGGAGCGATCGCCGTCGTCCGACCACGACAGCGTCGAGCGCGCCGAGAACCTCTCCCCCAAGACGAAGAACCGCCTCCTCAAGAAAGAGGAGCGGCTGGAGAAGAAGGAGCTCGAGAAGGAGGAGAAGAAGGAGAAGGAGAAGGAGGAGAAGGCTCTCCGGGCCCGCATCAAGAGGGCCCGTGAGAACGACGAGGAGAGAATGCGGGAGGAGAACCGCCGCGCTCGGATCAAGGATGAGACCGAGACAAGGGCGGCGGAGTGGAAGAAGTAGGCCAACCGCCGGCGATTGGCCGGACGGCGGGAAGGCCGCCCAGATGCATTCCGCGGGCGGTTAGGGTTTAGGGCTAGGGCCCTTTTTTTTTGTTTAATAGATGTAATATCCGACGGGCCCCACTAAATATATGTAAAGTGGGGCCAATGATTATCCATATATATAATTCCACTGTTTAATTATGTTTGCCAATGAATATATGTTTAAATCTGTTTGCCCAAATGAACTCAATGTTTAAATTATATTTGTCCGAATGTTAGTCCGAATGTTTAAATTATATTTGTACGAATGTTTAAATTATATTTGTCCAAATGTTTAAATTATATGTCCAAAATTTTAAATTTATTTTGTCCAAATGTTTAAATTATATTTGTCCAATGTTTAAATTATTTTTGTCCACTGTTTGTCCGTGCTAGTATACGTTGGGCCTCATTTAACATTGGGCCTGTCTTGGTTTTAGATGGGCCTGCCCTTTTATCTTGAACTGAACCTGAACTGAACTGAACACTGAACTTGAACTGAACTGAACACTGAACCTGTACATACGAACACTGAAAACTAAACATACGAACTGAAACAAACCAAATCAGGGCTGGACTCCTGACGCATTTATTCCAAGTCTTAGCCATACACAAATTGACCATGTCAAGCTAACTACAACACTAACAACATTATTTTTGACTAATGATCTGCAAATACACAATTCCAAGAACAATTGCACATAGATAAAAAATTGCAGCCAGCATATTGCTCTGCTTCTTTAGATCGACAAGCGTCTCCAGCTGTTTGGCCATCTTCTTCAACTCGTCCTTCTGCACCCCATTGTGCACCGTAGCAGATCCCAATTGCTCCACCGCCGGTAGCAAATTGGGCACCTTTTTTTTTCCTTATTTTGAATCCTCTTTATGTAATCCTCAAGCCACTCGAAATGGTCACATGGAGGAAGATCCTGCAAATACGAAAACCCAAATCGGATGAAAACCCAAATCGGCTGAAAATTGAGGAAAAAAGACGAAATTGACAGGGGGAACACAGATCTCACCTCCCCAAGCTGTTCTTTGCTCTCGCATTTCACATACTCGCGCCCGCGGTTGCCGCGCTTGTCGCTCCCGGTGACCCGCCGCTGCAGGGGCGCCGTCCGTGGGCAGTCAGGGCATCTTCCCATCGGAACTGGCCCGAAGCGCGGCCATTTAGAGTGGGATTCGGAAGCAGAGGTCGATGATATGCCGCCGGAGAAGAAGGGGACGCGCTGCCGAAGAAGAAGCGGAGCTGGGCTGATTTTTCTGCTCACCGCCGCGAGCTCCGTCGCTTTTAAACCGCCGGCCACAAGCAACGGTCAACAGATGGGGCCCACAAACCGCTCCAACGGTCAACAGCTGAGCCCACAAGCCGCGTCAACGCCCAACAGCTGGGGCCCACAGGACGCGCCAACGGTTCTATGATGGGTCCCACAGGTCAGCATCCTAACCGGGGCAGAAAATAACGGTGCGAGCAGCGAAAGGAGTCCTTGCGCACAACTAGGGGCAAAACTGAGGTCGATTAGGCGCTAGGGGTAAAACTGAGATCGTGGTGCCAACTGAGGGTATTCCTGGACGCTCTCATCGAGCTTTCGGGCTCGGCCCGAGCTTTGTGGGCTCGCCCCGAGCTAGGCTTGGCCCGCAGATTTTCCGAACCGAGCCGATCCTGTTTTGTCGGACCGAAAAGAGCACGGGCCGAGCTTGGCTCGGCTCGGTCCAGCTCGAAAGCTCGCTGCTTTCTCTGGGCCCACGCGTATAGCTAAGCCAAGCTAGCCCATTAGATGTTTTCTCACACGCACAGGCAACGAACAAAGAAACTGGAGATGAAAAAAAGGAGACCACGGGGTGCTCCCCTGTCGGCCGCCGCCACCGTAGGCCGTCCGCTCGTCTCCTCCGGCCGGCGACGCAGGCGGCAGTTCGCCCCCCTCCGGCCCCACTCCGCCTCGCCCTCCCTATGGCCCTGCTCCTACTCGCCCACCTCCGGCCCGGCTCTGCCTTGCCCTTGTTGTGCGCGCTCGTGGCTGGTCCGCCGTCGTCGCCGGCTCGCCGTTGCTCCGTGGTGCTTGACTCTGCTCTGCCTTGCCCCCTGCTGTGCCGAACCCGTGGCCTTGTGGCTCCTCCATGTGGCTTGTGCTTGTGCGGCGAGCGACCCAGGTGCGAATCCCCTCCCCGCACGCAGTTTTTTCTGGAATTTTTCGTCTGACTCGCGAGCCAGCTCGTCTGGCCCGAAACTCGGCCTGGCTCGGTCCGAGCTCACTGAAGAGGCTCGTGCTAGGTCTCGAGCCAGCTCGAGCCTCGCCATTTCTGGCTCGAGCCTTTACCAGGCTCGGCCCGAGTTGGCCCGAGCCGGCTCGCGTCCAGCAAGAACTGAGGGCACCCTGTTAAATAACCCATATTGTATTGCCGTCCGGCGTGGTGTGTGTCATCTTGATCTTTTCTTCTATGAAAAACGGGAGTTTTATGGTACCCTCAAATGAATAATAGCCCTTTATTTTTGTCCATCCGAAGGCTTAAAAACTTCATACTAGTACAAAATAATAGCCCTTTATTTTTGTTCCGCCAGTCAACCTCGCATCTCCGGCGCCCCCGCCGGGCGCCGGTTGCCTCAGCCCTCCTCCTGCAGGCCGGCCTGAAAATCATTGGTGCCGTGGTGGCGCTGGTCTTCGTCGGCCAGCTGGCCCTCCTCAAGATCCGCATCTAGATTCCCTTCGCACTTTCCCTCTTCGTCGTCGGCTTCACAGAGATTTCGGTCGCTGGGTACGCTGTGGCGGCGCTCACCGTGGGGACGTGGGCGTACCGGTGAGGTCCTCACGGGACCACACCTCCTGGGCGCCGACCAGGTGGACCGCGCCCGCAGTCTGCTCGGAGATACGGCTCATCAAGTACTACGCGTGCGAGCACCGCCGACGGGTACCTCAAAGGACTAGGTAAGGCCGGCGCCTAGACACGCCGCCGTGCGCCGAGCGTGTTCTGGTGGTCCAAGGCGTCGATGGCGCGTCGCCTTAACCGCGTCTCCAGCGTTGGTCCTTCCCCGTATTCCTGGTTGCCATCCATACCGTGGTCGACCGCGAGCTGGACAGGCTCCCATTCCAGTGCGGTTGCATTTGCGTGCGCGAGGAGGAGTGCGGCGTCCACTACTGACGCCCAGCCGGTCAGCATCACCTGACTGAAACATAGTCTTGTACCTGGCTGAATTTTGGTACTAACCTCTCTCCTCTGCCCCCTTCTCCGTTATTGTCCAATTGGATGATCAATAGATCGGTGCTTCCGGCATGGTTTTATCTGACAGCTGCACAAGCTTTGGTTGTTCTTGGTCATATTTGGTTAATTACTTTTTCAGCTAGTTTTTGGGTGGATGTTCCGGTAGGAATTGTGTAGAATTTCACACCTGATCATGCTGCATGCTACCGGTCTAGGCTAAGTGTTGTCCTGTTTGGGCACAGTTCTTCCTTTTGTGCACCCAATTATGATGTCTGCTACCATTTTGACTCCGTCAAAATAAGGACACCGAGGAAAAATTAAATGAAAAAATGCAAAGATGATCAAGCTTACAGAAAATATTTGAATTCCGTTTGAGATGATACTCAGTATTCAGACATTGTTTCTACATAGTTCAAAATATATGTTGTCATCAACTAATATCTGTAGAAAAAAATCCTATGAAGGTTCATTGATGTTATAATTGCAAATGGCTGTGAGTCCTTTTCTTAAGTGAGCTTCGTCGACAACTATGCTATTTATATCCATAGTTTTCAACCCTAATCTATCTAAGTTGTTTTGGGAACGAATATATAAGATGTTCTGTTTGTATAAACAATTCCAAAGTGCATTAGTCTTTTGGCAGTGTGAACCTGAATACTGGAAAACCTGATTATGGGGAGTGCCACGAGTTCTTTTCTTTCGTACATAAGTTTTCGATTACAACGACACCACAGCCCCCATAATTTTTGTTGGGGTGGCGATTTTATATTGTTGGCACCTATTTGAAAAGGTGTTTTCAGTAGATTTCTGGGTAGGGTTTTTTTTTGGATCATAATCATTTAATTGCTGATGATAAAAAACACACGTCTCTGAATTTACAATTTTACGAGAAGTATTGACTCTGAAGTTATAACTGATGTAGGTACTGAAGTTAAATTTCACAGCGCATTGACATGGCCGGCGAGAGGCACTTCCTTGGGGATATCCCGATTTGTCCAATACCTAGGGTATGAGTGCACTACTGGCAACGGTGGACGGCGCGCATCCTCCGGTGTCTCCTGCCTCACTATTGATACAATGGCATAGTTTGAAGATTCAGTTTCGCCGTTGTTAGTTCTATAAGTTTTGTTAGTGTTGAATGAATTTAATTTCTATCAGTGTAATCTGCATCCACCTATGTATCCACCTATGTCAGTGGACACCGATTTGAATAATTGGCAAGTTAAATATTCATGATTTTGACTGCAATTCAGTTATGTCATGCACCAGACTAGAATAAGTGTCAAGTTAACTATTCATGATTTCGGCTACAAGTTTAACATTATAAACTGGATAAAGCATGACATGAGGCGGCGGGTCCGAGTCAGCAGACATGGCTGTCGCGGCAACAAAATCACAATGTGCTTTTAGAAATGGATACGAGATCCTAATTGGCCTTTCTCCTTCGGTTCAACATACCGAAGAAGTTAATGATGCACACTTGTAAGTAGCAATACCAGGTTCTTTTATTTTCATACATACAACAGAGATCATAGGCACATTTTTTTTTTTTTTTGAAATTGAGATCATAGGCACATTTACTTGTTACATAGTCTTAGTTAACATACTACTGAATGCACTGAATCTAAACGTTGTTAACTTGCTGCCTTAACCGAGACATGAACGTCAAGACAACCAAGATAAACTCCACGTTACAAGATACACTTGAGGTTCATTCAAAATGACTATACTGAAACAAACCATAGCCAAAAGCACCCTACTTGCAAGCCAACTTAGTTAGTAGTGATCTTTTTTTTTTTTGACATCTGTAAACCTCTTCCCGACCTTCAGCACTCGCATTAGCATTGTTCTAGCTATGATGATTCTGCACCTGAGCTTGCAGCGCAGCTTTGTTCTAGCATCTCCTCAGCCCTGTTTTGGACATATGTGCAATATTTCAAAGTCGACTGTATTCAGATTGCAGATATACGACAGTTCGTCAGAAAAGTGGAACAAAAGCTACGACATATATCAGAAAACACTTGGTACATAGGTTAGAAGAAAAGCACAGGGGAAAAAAATCTGATACGATACATGGTCTATGTCATTAGTTAGATTTAGTTTTGTCAAGAAAAATTGCTTACAAAGTTGGCTTGTGTTCTCATAGTTCAGTACCCAGCAGGCTAATGAGTAAAGACAGAGAATTGGTAACTACCCTGGGCCATTTTCTGTTCTCATACTTCAGAACGAAACGAAAGTTGGCTTTTGTTTTCATAGTTCAGTACCAACTGAATTTTTGTTCTCTTAGTTCAGTACCATGCAGGTTTGAGTAGAACACAGAAATGAATTTCTGTTTTAAAAACAAAAAGAATCAGTTGGACGAAATAAATCTAAAGGGTCAGATGTTACATGTGCTTCAAACAAAAACAGGTAAAATCTTGGCAGATTATGCGATACAAATGCTAACTGACAGAAGCTGGAACTTTTATGCTACCTGTTCAAGGATGGTCGTCCACTTCCAACTCAGGCGTGCCGTGTGGCATCGGCGCCGTCCACCTCCATCGTTTCGTTTGACGTCCCCTCCGTCAACATGCAGGATGGAGCGGAGAGTCGACAGGTAGTTCGAGGACGTCGCCGATCCCTACGCGTGCGGGCTTGAGGCCGCGGGGCAGAACCGGAGACGGCTAGTGCGGAGGCGGCGGGTCGGGTGGCGGAGCGCGTGTGGGATGTAGACTGCGGCGTCAGGTGTAGTTTGCTTTGTCAACCAGGCGGCGGCATCGGGTGTTTAGTTCGTCAACTACAGCTCTTCCTAATCTTCATTGAAATATAATCTCTGGGCCTCTTGGGCCTAATCTGAGAAGTTCAATCTGAGCCGTTAATTGAAAGCGTACTAGTCCCCTTTTAGGACCAGTAAAAGGTACTGTAGATGACGCCATGAAAAATGATAGTCTTCAAAGGCATATTCTAGAAAAAAAAAACTACAAAAGATCACGTGATGGCATGCAGTGTGGTTGCCGTTGTATTTTAAGGAAAACGCTCACATTCCCCCGGGGGATACCACGCCTCACGTCCTCCGGACGGAGAGCGCGCCACGCGTCCCTGCGGGACCCACCACACAGATGAAAACGCCTCCTTATCTCTTCCCCATCCACCTCCTGTCTCTTCTTCCTCCACGCAACCTCTTCTTCTTTTATCCCCAAATAATGGAAGATACAGAGACCTCGTGTCCTCCTCCTCATGCTGTACAAGTGCCTCCATTTTTTGCCCTCGCCTCCACGCCATCGCCGTCCAAGACACCCGCCGCCATAGCTCTTCTTCTCCCTCCCCTTTCTCTTCCCATTTTTGGGGGCGGGGCGGCTTTAAATCGACGCCGCCGTTGCGCTGCTGCCGGCGGGACGCCGCGTCCGACCACTGCTGTGGTGGGACGGGGTGCTGCGGGCGTGTGACGGGGGCGCTCCGCTAGATTCGGCCGCCATGCGAGATCTCCAAATCTTCCGCACCGCCATCCTCCAGAGGCCTTCCACCGGAGGGCTCTGTCGCCGAGCGCCTCCGAATCATCCGCCATGGTCGACGGCGCTACGGCGAGCGCGGTGGCGCTTCCGCGGTGGTGCTGCGAGCGACAGATGGTGATGCTCCCGACAGCACGAGCGGATGCTCCTGAAGGCGGGAGGCCGTGCTCCCACCGGCGGGAGGAGATGCTCGAGAGGGAGGACATCGGTGCTCACATGGCACGGCGGGGGTGCTCCAATAGGCGATTGGCGATGCTCCCTTGGGAGGACGGTGATGCTCCTTTGGGAGGACGGCGGTGCTCACATGGCACGGCGGCGATGCTCCAATAGGCGATTATCGATGCTCCTTTGGGAGAACGGTGATGCTCCTTTGGGAGGATGGCGGTGCTCACATGGCACGGCGGTGATGCTCCAATAGGCGATTATCGATGCTCCTTTGAGAGGACGGTGATGCTCCTTTGGGAGGATGGCGGTGCTCACATGGCACGGCGGCGGTGCTCCAATAGGCGTTTGGCGATGCTACAAAGCTTTGTCGCCGGTGCTACTCGCCGGAATCGTGGATGCTATTGTCGGAGATCGTCGGTGCTACCCGCCGGCGGTCATGGGTGCTGCTCGCCGGAGTCCTGATGCTACTCGCCGGTGGTGGTGGTCTGCCCGCTGAATCCACAGTGGATGGTGGTGGTAGAGGCCATGGTGCCGACAACGGCGGCGATGCCAGGAGCGGAGAAGCGTCGACGACTTGGAGGTTGTTGTTTGGAGGAGAGACGTGCGGGGATTTCCTGTTTCTTTTCTGTGCGTGCCTTTTCCTGTGTGCGGCTGTGCGATAAAAAGTGGTACCAATAATAGTGTACTTAGGGACACGTGTCGTTCTCTGGACCCGGGGGATCGGAGGGTTTGATCCCCCGGGGGACGCTCAGCACGACCCGTATTTTAATGGTATGATTTTTAGGGTCTCAGAGAAAAGTGCATGCGGAAGTGACACGGTGAAAAAGAAGTGTACATGAGAAGCAGCCGAGCTCCGACATGAGTAAGGGCGCGGTGGGAGGAAAGTTGTGCTAACACGATACAAGGATGTGTGCCAGATCGGTGGACTTAAATACACGCAGCTAGGTTGCACGTATGACGTACACCTCGAGATCCAACAATTTGAACATATGTCTCTCGTTGACCTTATGGATCAACTTCCGCAAGCGCAAGAGGTATCTGAATGTTGGTCCATGTTGTTTCTGAGCCCTCACATTCTTACATTTTCCAACTCTTTGGTTCTTCTCTTGCACATATTTCCGATTGTTTATGTGATCGCTCGTGATTTACTAAGCCGTGCTACCAACAGTTGCAGAAAGTTGGTGTGTGCGTGTGTGTGTGTGTGGGTGGGGGGGGGGGGGGGGGGGGGGTAGTATTTATTCTCATGTGATCGACCATGAATCAGGATATGTATGTTGCCAATGAATATAAGTTGCACGTATCAGATCGCCTTGAAAGCTAAAGTTAAGGCGAAAAACTTGGCAATCTGAGGAGTTTCTACCTCACTCTACAGTATAAATAGACCAAAGAATTGAGATGGATCTACCTAAGTGATGTGGCACACAACAACTACCAATTAGAATCTATCTATAGCTCCGACAAGCAAAACAATTACCTTGGTGGGGAGATGAAGCTATGTTTTTTCCCTACCGTTATCATTGCTATCACAAATAGCTACTCGATGGAGATTTCAATCAAATATATCGGGCATGAGATAAATATAAGAGCAATCCCAACCGTAGTCATGAAATTCATTTGCAGAATTTCTACTCCACTTAGAGAAATGAAAGGATCAACTCCATTCTTAGCAAAGTTGACGGTGTTTTTTGCAATTCAGAACGGATTTTCACATAAATAATCACATACTCTACGCCCCATATTCCTCGCTCTCGGACCATTTCCCGTGACCCCTCGCCAATTTTGGATCCCAAGAATCTTCGCAGTTTCAAGGTCGTTGATAACCAAGGAAACCTGAATTAAGTTCAGTATATCCTACATTTGTCAAACCACCATACTAGGAACTAACTCCTCCATATAAACATCATATTTAGTAGGTAAGCATAAGTACTATATGTCCTTTAACAAATTATGCTACGAACATAAATAAAAATGTTACCAAGGAAGAATGCATTATATAGTGGCTAAACATTTTTCCTCAACAAATTTGTAGTTTTCAAGGCAACTGAAGAAAAGTTAGGAGTAGTACAATCTTCAAGGAAAAAAATCAACACGAACTTACAAGATGAGTTGGATTCCATCAACCTACAAAAAATTCTTTACCAAAAGATTAAGCACTTGGAGAAACGAAGAAACTAAAATCGGGCAAACTTGAACCTTGTCAAGTGACAATGACACAGACCTCAAAGAGTGTTCTATGGCTAATCCAAAGCAAATGAAATATGAACAATAGAGAAGGGCTCATCCTCCCCAGGCTGAAGACAAATAATTTCAAAATAAAATTATCAAAAACCAGGTGGCAACTCGTCCTAGGAACAAATTAGAAGAGGAGGCAGCACAAGCACCTGCTGTTCCTTGTGGCAAAAGGAGCTGATACTCACTTGGAGAGGGACACTATGACACCACTATCGAATACTCATATCAACAAATCTCTCGGGTGATCCGGTAGGGTTTCGAGAAGAGGAAACGATTAGACGCTGGCGGACTCGACGGCTAATAAGGGGGCACAATTTATCTCTTCAATTCTTTAGTATCCGAACTCAAGAAGCGAATGCACCGACATCCTTTCGTCATCTCTAGGAGATAATAGAATAAAACTACCCGTTTTTTGACAAATTTTTGAAAAACGGGTAGTTTATGACGCAATCTTATGTTGTGACCAAATTTTATCTTGCGGTTCCAAAACAAACACTAATGTGGCTCTGATCATGAATTGGTCGCGAATGGACACCGAATCTGAGCCATGGGATCCATTAGTCGGGACGAGGAGGCAGAAATATGAGACGTGGACCGGGACCCACTAGTCAGGCTAATTAAAAAATCCCCTTTATCCCCAATCTGTTTACCTGTTGTCCGTTGTACCAAATAAATTATTGGTAGGCTAATTAAATAAATTATACTACTATAGCAAAATCGAATACCAATTCTAGCAAATAAATTATTCTATTGTAACAGCATTTGTTGCGGTGTCAATTCGGTAGCACAAAAAGATCGTAGCTATGGGCCATGTATGCTAAGAGCTTATGGGACTACGAGCGAGAGGCCTGCTAAGGGCAAGCGGGCCTGCCAGCGAGGAGCCCTGCGAGCCGGCCTGCTAGCAGTAGCCATAGCCAGGCTTTTCCACATCATTATTATAATTTTTTTCTCAAAATAAAAATAACTTTATTATAATTGAACCTGCAGTGTTATCGGAGTAGAGGCGTGTATACACCGTGGTGGACTTTAGGGTGTGTTTGGTTAGGCTGTGGATTTCAGAAAACCAATGTTTCTCTGCCACTAATCAGCCACTAATCAGTAAAATTAATAAAGTAGTACCCTGATCAAATCGTACATGGTCTCCATCCGACACCTTGACGTATCTCTTATGTATGCTACTGTCATATACTCTCTCTCACTCGAAGTAGCATGTACCGGCAGTGACGAAGATCCACGGCTCCAGCCTCCAAGCAGAGAGCACGTGCGCCATGCCATCCACTACAGGCAGCTCGTGTTCTCAGTATGAAGAGCAGCTCGCGCTCCAGCCGAACCTTGAGGAATCATTTTCCTGATGCGCAGACAACAGAGGCTCGCGGCCTCGGAGTGGCAGACGATGGGCTCCTGCCCGAGACGACGGCCACCGGCTGGCATGAAGTGGCAGATGCAATGAGTTTTTTGGCGCTGTAACCGGAGGCTATGGCGGCCACAACCCTGTTTCTCCTCCCGGCACCGACCCGGTTCGAGAAAGAGGCGGCTCTACGCTGGTGCGCCTCCCCGCGAAGACTGGCTCCCAGAAATCTCGCATGGCGGCAGCGGAGTCCTTCGCGGCTGATGCTGACTCCGAGCGACTGTAGCCCAGGGAGGCGCCGAGAGGCTGCTCCAAGCAGCGCGACCGCGTACTCAAATGCTACCCCGGCCAGAGGCGAGGCGCCGAGGCCTCGCATCCAAGTGTTTGGTGGACCGGTGGCGCTCCCCATAAGAGAAGCGAGCGTGGCGTCGGCGCTCGTTCCCGCGGTCTCCTCGCAGCTTCCTCCAGCCCCGCGGGGCCTCGTTCTCTAGAACGTCGGCGGCGGAGATTTTTCTCCTCCCTTGTTTTCTCTCGAGGTAGAGTCGTGCGGCGACTAGGCCAGCACACGCATAAATAAAAGGAAAATGCTTATTCTAGGCCGACCTACGCGGTGAAACTATAGGTCCCTCCAGAAGCAGTGAGTCTAACCAGCCTAAATCAGCCTATCCCACATTTTGGGCCGGCCTGTGAGGCTATGTAGACCCATTAGCATCGTTTTAGTTTCTTTTTTGCCCAGTTTTCGTGTGAGAATATTTTACAGCAGCCCAACATATGATTTACGCGCAACCATTTATACCCTAAGTGTTTTCGTCATGTTTTTGTCAAAGTTGTGTACGTGTCTAATATTTGTAACAATTTCGCACGTGATTTGTTGAGAAAACCCAAACTGATTGTTGAAATATTTTTTGGATTAGTTTTCAACAAAATACATGCGTTTATTTGTAAAATTCATTTGGAATGACATGTTTATGCGCTCCATCACATGTTGTAAACATGTGATTTTATTGTTGCTAACGATTTACTTTTTTTGTTGCAATAGGTGATGATTTTTGTTGGAAATGAAACGGTGACAAATTATTTTGTTACTTACCAACTTATTAATTGATGCAAATAATTTTTAATGTTTCAATAGGTTATATTTTTGTTGAATTGTTTTAACTTTTTTTGTTGCAACGCAATAAATATATTTTTGGAACAATTTGTTGTAATACTTTTTTTTTCACACGGGGGCGATAAATTTTGTTGCGATACCTGCGAATTTGTTGCAGTGACAGTACTGTTGTAATTATCGAAATGACCGAGAGCAACACAATATACCCCTTCGTTTAAGTGGGTCTACTGTGGAGTGCGGGTTCTATATTCAAAAAACAGTTGGGCTAAAATGCAAAATTGTGGTGTGCTGATTTCTGGCCATTAGATGGAGATCGGACGGCCCACGAGGAGACCTATGTTTGGAAAACATAGGGCGACCTACGCCTAGCATTGTCCTAAATAAAAGAAGTAAAAAATTGAACCCGTATGCCACTTGCCGGTAGCATGGTGGGTTATTTCTGCCAACTTTGTTGTACGCAACGCGATCGAAGCAGGAGGTACATTTGGATAGGAGTACTTTAGCCCACCTCCGATGCAAACACGTACATATCGTGAGGTGGGGTCTCAAAGAGAAAATTTTGTGAGGCGGTAGCCTCCCTCTATACGCGTTGGCAGGCGCACCACCCTCACCGTCTCCACCGGATCAATCTGCAGCACTACGTACGTGCCAATGGGGAGATGCAAAGGCGCCGCCGCCAGGCGTAAGAGGGCCGCCAATGTCAGGAAAGCCAACGCTCCCAAGGTCAACGCCAAGCCCCCGAAGCCATGCCCCAGCCTCAGTCCTGACCTGCTGGCGAACATCCACGACCGCCTGGGCTTCTTCGAACGCGTCGCCTTCGCCGCCGTCTTCGCCTCATCCTGTGGCGATGACTTGTTCAAGCCTTACGTGCCCTGGCTCGTTCTCTCTTGCGAAAAAACGGGGACCGTCCAGCTTTTCTCTATCGCAAATCGGCGCGGCGCCACCGTGGCCACTCCGGAACCCACGCTGCGCGACCACTTGGTCGTCGGCTCCTCCCGCGGATGGATCGCCATAGCTGACGCCCGGGGCCAAATCTACCTCATCAACCCGTCGACCGGCGAGCAGCACGAGCTCCCGCACATGTCCACAATGGGTGTCTACGGGTCCAGCACTGAAGATAGGTGGTTCCCCCTTGACATAGAAAACTTCCTGACTATCCGGTACGGGCACGGGTCGCCGTTCAACAATCGTTACTAGGGCCCGGCGGGGTACGACACGTTTACGCGTCCCGCCGATGAGATGCGCAAGTGGTTCTACCGCAAGGTGGTCCTCTCGTCGTCCTCGCCGCGCGCGGGTACCTACGCTGTCATGCTCATCACGGAGTGGCAGACCGGCTCCCCGGCCTTCGCCTCGGCGGAGGACCCCGTGTGGAGGCTTGTCGCCTCCAAGGACGGGGTCGAGGACGCCATCCACCACGACGGAAAGTTCTACTCCGTCTCCTACTCGGGCGTCGTCGAGGCATGGGAGCGCGACGTGGAATCCGGGGCCTACACTAGCACGGCCGTTGCGCCAAGGCTGGCCGTTGAAGAAGACAAAGGAAAAGGCACAGAACCATCGTGCTGCAAGTACCACTACAAGAAATATGCTGATACACGACGCTCAATTTTCGTCACTAAATCGTCACCAAATTTCATCCATGACGATCTTATGACGAAAACCAAATCGTTGAAAACCGAGCGTCAGTAATGGTTCACCACGACGAATTTGTAGGAATCGTCATGGATATCCACGACGATACAAGATCGTCATTAATCTATGACGATCCATAATCGTCGTGAGCAATCCGGCCAGGACAGCTCAGCGCCGACGTGGCATGTCCTACGTGGCAGAATAGTGACGATATGAAATCGTCGTGGACCTAATTCAGCCCGGTCCATTTTGTTGGTCTGCGTGGGCCTAGCCCAATAACTTCGGGCTTTGCTGGTACTTTTCTTGGTTGGGCCTGGGCTTGTTTCGTCCGTTTTCTGACCCACATTATTTTTTTATTTTTTTTTCACTTTTTTTTCCAGAGAGTTTTAGTCAAGGAATTTGGGCCGTGGCCATTTTGGAGCCCATCGATTTTTTGTAATTATCATCCATTCAGTAGCATTGTTGGGCCATGGTCCATATATTTCTGGGCTTGTGGAATGTTGGGCCATGGTCCATATAATTGATTGCATACAGGAAACCATATTCATCAGCTCAAACCAGGAAGTTCAACAAGCACATTACAAAATAGAGAACGTTCACAGCACATTTTATAAGTTCAACAAGCTCAACTTCACAGCACATTACAAAATAGACAAGTTCACAGCACACTATACTTGTACCAACTTGTATACCAACTTCACAGCACTGCTACTTCCCAGCAACATCACAAAAAACGACAAGTTCCAACTTCATCTCAAAATGCGACAAGACTGATCCTACTTCCTACTTCCCAGCAACACTTGTACCAAGTTTCAACTTGCCACAACATCTCAAAATGCGAACAGACTAGTTCCTAGCCACATTACCTTGAAGCAATGCCATCATGTGGCTGTACCTAGCATCATTTTCTTCTGTCCTCTTGAGCAACAACTGGTAAGACTTGTCACGTTCAGCTTGTGCCGCTTCAGCTTCTTCCGCTTTCTTTTTCATGGCAGCCATCTCTTCACGCATCTCTTTTGCTTCCTGTTGCGATTTCTCCAGCTTCCCTTCCAGATCAATCACATGAGCTGAAACAGCAGCCGTGGACTTGCTGCACTTGTTAGTAGAGTATGGCTGCAGGCCCACATTCTTCAGAAACTTTGATTTCTCACTCAGAACTTCCGCAACAACCGCAACATCAGACTTGGGCGCTTCACCATCAGGTACAGGTGCAGTCATCATTTCCTCCATTTTAGCCTGAAGTAGTCATATATACATCAGATCAACAATAAGCTAATTCCAGTGCATCATCGGAGAAGAAATAAAACAAATCTTCTACACATAATTAAAACATACAGTAAAGTAACCATGTCCAAAATCACATTATTCTAAGGCAGCAATGGCCACTGTCCAAAATAATCAGAGCACATTGAACTATTAGCTAACTTGAGATTCTAAAATGGTGAAATTTACATTTTCTTGTATTGAATGGTAAAAAACCTGACCTATAGTGAACATCACTGTGACATGAATATTGGCATTCTGTACCAGCAGTTGTTGATTTAGTTATTGCAGCTTCAGATTGTGCACCGTGCAGTGTAACATAATTTAAATATAGGCCTCAGCAACCATTCATGCGAGATAAATGGACACGTACATTCAACTATAGCACCGTGCAGATCATAAGGCCTGTTAAAGCCGATAAATGGACACGTACATTCAACTATAGGCCTCAGCAACCATTCATGCGATGGGTGGATACAGTATCACTGAAAAAACTTGCGCAAGAAGAGGATTATATCACTAACAGTGAGCATTATAAAAAGGAAGTTGTTCTCCACATCATTGTTTGTTGGCTGTCAGAGTGGTGTTATCCTTTAGGGATTTCATTGGCGTTTGAACAAACCTATTAACCTAGTGAAGTAGTGATGCGATTTTGCACTTTCTAGTCCTCCATAACCAGCAAAAAAAGACTATAAAAGCCAACACAACCTAGATTCCGTTAAAATTAAGAAATAACACCCAAGAGGTAGAACTATAATGGATTCACTTGGCAACTTGGCGTTTGTCTCAAGCATTTTCCCAGGAACAGTCATATTACTATGCAAATAATAATCCTTGTTGGCAACTTAGCGATTCAGTCTAGCAAAGAGATACATACGATTAATTCTAAACCACAATTAGTTTTCTCTGAAATTATCACCAAGCGCAGCTAGTAGAAAAGGTGCAGAGACTTATTCCGTCTGATGCTGCTCGCTAACGCAACCCGGCTCCTTCTACACATAATTAAAACATACAGTAAAGTAACCATGTCCAAAATCACAGTATTCTAAGGCAGCAATGGCCACTGTCCAAAATAATCAGAGCACATGGACATATTGTGAAAAGGTAACAGTAGCCCTTTACAACACTTACTATAGCATCTTTAACAGGCTCGGAGAAGCCATCTTTCTTGCTGTGGTGGGTGGCCTTGAACATGTCGATTGCTGACACGACTTCACCCTTGCGTTCCTCTTTCTGAAATGTTTGTGCACAAGAATCAAACATAAGATTTTGTGACAAGCAAGTTATGTCTACAGGAAAGCAAGAATAAAAATATATCTTACAACTGCATGCATATGGGCCACATAGCAGCGGGAACCAGTTCTCTGACCAAGCTTGACAGCTTCCCGGTTAGTCTTGTTCTTCTGACATGTCTCCTACAAATTCACACGTTTTATTATCTTTCCCGTGAAGTAAAGAGAATCACACAGGTTTCATTGGGAAAAGAGAGCAATTGTACATGCTTACCCTGTGTTTAGGACTTGACCACAGCTTCACCAGACTTTGCCATTGATCATCTGTTAGGTAACGAACAGGAGACTTGATGTTGATCTCACTTGCTGCCACCGGATCGAAATACTTCTTCTTGATGAGATGGCGTCTGTTCTTCAACACATTCTTGAGAATATCAGTGCACGCGCCTCGAATGTCATCTGACTCAGTGTCCATCTCAAAATTTGCCTAGCAATCAAAGCAATCACAAGATTAGTAAGTATATAAGGATTTTGACAGAGAAGATATAACAGAATCATCCAATGGACAAATTAGCTTACAGCAACTTTGCCGATGTAATCCTTCACAAGGGTCTTGTCCTTCTTTTATTCTTTGAAATGTGGAAGAATCGGCATATGAGTTCTTGCGATGAGGCCACCCTCCGATGCCAGCTTTGCAGCCTGAACGGGCATCTCCGGACGCTTTATTCCTGGAGCAATCTCAATTCTCACCTTAGCTCCCAATGTTTTTGTTAGCTTATCTAACCCAGAACCAGTTATGTAATTCTTCACCACAACAGCACCACCTAAAATAGGTACACAGAACCATCAATTTAAGCAAACATGCATTGCATCATGAAAATGAACTAATAGCAGAACAAAGGTACTAGCTACACTTGCCTTTATCACCCATTGACTTCTGGTATTCTTCAGAAATGGCAGGGGAGTTTACGCCGAGGTCCGTGTGAACAAAGGTTTCCTCCATTTGCAGCGAGCTCTCCCGATCCATGTGCGGTGAGCTCTCCGGATCCCTGTGCAGCGCGCTTTCCTGATGGATGAGAGCTTGCTGCTGGTTGTGCTTGTGTCTTGTTACTCTAGCAGCAGGTTCATCTGTTTGGAGCATTCTCTTTCTTGCTTCCGGGTCTAAGCCCACCACTCTGCCTGGAGCCATTGGGGGAGTATGTTCAAAGTCTTTCTTCCGATTGCTTGTCTTCTTAACAGCTGCCTTCTTCCTCCTAGACTGAAGGAAAACATCAAGCAAAAAACATTAGATGACCAAGTAAGAAAATTGTGTGAGGACAGACTACAACAATAAGAAATCAGACAGCAAACAAAGAGCCCACCCCTCCAAACAAGAACAAGATTTGCACCTTTATTACAGTCTTCTGCACTAAAGTCTCATCAACTTCGTCTCCATCATTAACTTCGTCCTCGCTAGGATTGTAGTCTGAGCTTTCTCCTTGTGGGATGGCAGATGCTGACTCGTAATTTCCAACACTACTACCTTCTTGAACACCATTACTTTTCCTAATCATCCCTACTATTGCGGCAATGCCAAGAGACTGTAACATCTGGTTGTTCTGCATCATAGTTCTAGCCCTAACCTTCTCATACTCAGCGGGAGGTGCTTCTTTACAAGAATAAAAAGACATGTCCATTAGATGATTGGTTGAAATGCATGGACAAGCAAGCCAACACAAACAGCTAAGGCATTTAATCATCTTTATTTACTTTTAGTCCTAGTTGACTAACATCATGTCATGTGATAGCACTTCACATTAAACCGAACATACAAGCAAAGAAAACAAAGGTATGCTATCATGTTTGTATTTTCATTAAATCCTAGCTAGTAGAGAAACAACACAATCAAAATACAACAGGAATATTCAGACCATCAAAGCACAATCAAAATACAACCGAACATACAATCAAAATACAACAGGAATACAACAGGCACATTTCGAGTGTTAGCACGAAGACACACAGCACTATACAAATTAGCAGCATAAGCACAAGAGAAGGTTCAATACCAGCCAACTTAGTCTTTCTTGTCTTCTTTGTCATGGCTAATCTCAAGGGGTTGGATCTTTCCACCTAGCATGCATGAAGTCAACGATGAAAAGTTAGACATAGTTAAGATAAGCTAGTCAACTTAGTGCTAGGAATAACAGAGCAGCAAAGCAGCTTTCAACTTAGTCTAGACTTTCTAAGATAGTTTAAACAAAATTATTTCCTAGTCAGAGAGGTGTATGTACTAGTGATTACCCAAATCAGATATAATCAGGAGACATGAGTAGCTCAATCAGATGCAAGCAGTGCAATCATAGAACTTAATTTACTACTATTGATCAGGAACTGCCTGCTTATCATGAAGGAAATCAAAATCCATGACCAATTTAGTTAAAGAATGTGACCGCAGATTCAAGTAAAAATAGTTAAGAATGCAGAAAATGATAAACACCTACTACATGCATGGACTGACACGGCAGATTCAATCATGGACTGACACGGCAGCATGTTAAACAGGTTATAATTACGCAGTGAGATAAATATGGAGCTGTATTAAATACCCCAAATGAGCACATCTCCAACTCACTTCTAGGGGAAAATGTTAAATCCAAGACCCAAAAACTGGAGCTTTTCAGTAATAGCTGTATCAGTATCAAACTGAACAAAGTAACAAATCTATGCAACCAACACCTATCAGTATCAAACTGCTTATAGAGAGCAAAGCATCGTCTTGCAGTCCAGGAGAAGGTTGTGTGGCTTGAGGTCACCGTGCAGATCCGTGAAGGCACGGCTAAGCCCAAGGTCTTCAAGCTTTGAGCTTCTTCAAATTGCTTCAGCTAGAACTCCTGAAACATAAACAACAAGAGATTTAAAAGTAACAACCAACACCTATTTGTTGATGTAACATAAACAACAAGAGATTTAAAAGTTGGGCATCATGCATGAATTTAGGAAATGAGGAAAGGAGAACATACATCACAGCAAGAGACCAGGTACACAAAGAAGATATGGTGAAACAAACACAAGACAATATTTAACTCTAGCAATAAGCATATCAATTATGTGGCCAGACGTAAGATTTTTCGGACAAGGGATGGGTATCCCTTCCACTGAAACAACATAGAACATGGAAGTAAACAGAACTACATAGAACATGGAAGCTCACCGGAAGGAGGGCCAGCTTGCAGATTTGATCTTTAAATCTACTTTGGAATAACAGAGCTAACAAGTGCGCAGATTTGATTGCAAAAAGGGGGCACGTTTAATTCAAACATCATAAACACAACAAGTTATAGCTCCTCACAGCCCAAGATGCAAACAACTCCACAGGACACCATAATACTACCAAGAATTGATGGAACGCAGCACACATCGTTATTTGCTCATCAAAGTGACTTGAGATCCCTCTGGATGGATGGATGTAGCAAACCGAAAACAATCTCTCCGCAGATTTAAAATAGGAACCCTAACCCTAGAAACCCTAACCGAAAACAATCTCTCCTATTGTATTACTAACAAGCATTGCATAACTAACAAGTTTTGCATAACTAACACACATCTCAAAGGTTCTCTACTTGCACATGCACATATCAGTGACCATTAACACATCAGAATCAGCCTAGGTATATCATGGCCAGACCTAAACCATGGAAATGCAGACATGTAGTCACCGTGGGCATGGTTCTATGATGCAGCTGAAACTGTCTTGTTGAAACCCTAACCCTAGAACCCTAGCTGAAACTATCTTGCTGAACCCCTAACACTAGAACCCTAGCTCAAACTGTCACCGTGGGCATGGTTCCATTTTGGTATCCCAGAAAACAGGCAACAAGCAAAGAACTGCCATGCTCTCCGATTCACAAAGCCCAGCGAGCCAACAAACGAGCCCTAACCCTAACCCTAGATCAGCGAGCCAACAAACAAACCATGGAAATGCCAATCACGGGCCATCAAAGTGAACGAACGCACGGACATGGCTAGAAGGACATGGATGAAGCAGATAAACGGAATCCTAACCCTAGAACATGGCATCGGAGGGTCCAGAGGAAATCGAGGACAGGAAGAGCTAAGGAGAAGGACGCGGGAACTCACCGTCGACGTGTTGTGGAACGATGTTGTTGCCGTAGTAGATCTTGAGATGTCGATGTCGTCGATCTAGCTTCCTGTCGCCGTCGTCGCTACCCTTCAGTCGCCGTCGTTGCTATCCGCCTGTCAACGTCGTCGTCGTCTCCTTCTTCTTCGTCGGGGTGGATTGCGGCAGGGAGTGTGAGGAGGATTGGAGATTTTGGTGGGGGATTGCGACGCGGAGAGAGGGGATTTGGGGATTGCGGCGTGGAGAGAGAGGAAATGAGACGGGGAGAGAGGGGATTTCTCCCGCGTGGGTCCAGATGCGTGGTAAACTAGGCGCCGCGTGTGCGGGAATTTTCGCTGCGGGGGAATTTGTGCGGGAATTTTTTGGGGTGGCCAAATTTTACTGCGGGAATTTTGGGGTGGGAAAATTAGGAGGGAAACATTACTATTTTGTCATCAAATAAATAGGTAGACATTGTTTAAAACAATATTCGTTGTCAAAAAAAAATTAATACAAAAATAGCATTATTTAAAATAGGAGGGAAATCAGATTGTGTTGTAAAATAATAATTAATACAAAAGATATGGCGGTGACGGTGGCGGTGGCGGTGACGGTGACGGTGGCGGCAGTCTAGGTTCGGGAAAAGAAGTGGAGGGATTTTTAGGCGGATCTCGTGTGCGGTGGCGGTGGCGGCACCATGGAAGCAGAGGAGAGGATGCAGGAGACGGCGTTGTGGATTTTGTGAAGCCCCATAAAAGAAGTGGAGGGAAATTCTTGGGATTCGGGCGAGATGACGGATATTATGGCCACCACCAGGACATAGTTTGTTGAAATGTTCTCATATTCTACACAAGCATGCATAATGGAACAACTAACAATGTTCACGAAGAACCTTTTATTTTTCATTGAATAAAAACATCATTTTCCATCTTCGGAGTGCTTAAAATGGGATGTTTTGTGAAGCACCTACCAAAAATATGTTGCAAAATTGTACAAAGTAAAATTCTAAATATATTATGTCATATTACATGTTCAAATAACAAAATTCCTACCTCTCAATAGCTCAAAACACACCTCTTTTGAAAAAGACAAATTTCTGCCGATTCGGTTGGAACCAGGCAGAATTTGAACTATAGGCCCCTCGTAGTTTCGTCATGATTTTTTGGAAAAATCATTTTTAGATGCACAAGTACATATTTCAACATAGATACACCAAGAGTTCATCAAGATTCATCCCTTAGGTACGAACGGTCATGTCCCCCGTTTTGACCGTTTTCCGAAACCGGCTTAGAAAATTCCAGAAAATTCAAAACAAATCGAAACGATGCAAGGCCTTCGCGTGGTGTCATTATATATGTCCTAGTATCCACCAAAAATAATAAACTTGCAATACGGAAACTGTCGCGAAAAAGTGTTCACAGAAATGAGCTATCTCCTCCGAAGATTCTTGGGATTCGGGCGAGATGACGGATGTTATGGCCACCACCAGGACATAGTTTGTTGAAATGTTCTCATATTCTACACAAGCATGCATAATGGAACAACTAACAATGTTCACGAAGAAACTTTTATTTTTCATTGAATAAAAACATCATTTTCCATCTTCGGAGTGCTTAAAATGGGATTTTTTGTGAAGCACCTACCAAAAATATGTTGCAAAATTGTACAAAGTAAAATTCTAAATATATTATGTCATATTACATGTTCAAATAACAAAATTCTACCTCTCAATAGCTCAAAACACACCTCTTTTGAAAAAGACAAATTTCTGCCGATTCCGTTGGAACCGGGTAGAATTTGAACTATAGGCCCCTCGTAGTTTCGTCATGATTTTTTGGAAAAATCATTTTTAGATGCACAAGTACATATTTCAACATAGATACACCAAGAGTTCATCAAGATTCATCCCCTAGGTACGAACGGTCATGTCCTCCGTTTTGACCGTTTTCCGAAACCGGCTTAGAAAATTCCAGAAAATTCAAAAAACATCGAAACGATGCAAGGCCTTCGCGTGGTGTCATTATATATGTCCTAGTATCCACCAAAAATAATAAACTTGCAATACGGAAACTGTCGCGAAAAAGTGTTCACATAAATGAGCTATCTCCTCCGAAGATTCTTGGGATTCGGGCGAGATGACGGATGTTATGGCCACCACCAGGACATAGTTTGTTGAAATGTTCTCATATTCTACACAAGCATGGATAATGGAACAACTAACAATGTTCACGAAGAAACTTTTATTTTTCATTGAATAAAAACATCATTTTCCATCTTCGGAGTGCTTAAAATGGGATTTTTTGTGAAGCACCTACCAAAAATATGTTGCAAAATTGTACAAAGTAAAATTCTAAATATATTATGTCATATTACATGTTCAAATAACAAAATTCCTACCTCTCAATAGCTCAAAACACACCTCTTTTGAAAAAGACAAATTTCTGCCGATTCCGCTGGAACCGGGCAGAATTTGAACTATAGGCCCCTAGTAGTTTCGTCATGATTTTTTGGAAAAATCATTTTTAGATGCACAAGTACATATTTCAACATAGATACACCAAGAGTTCATCAAGATTCATTCCCTAGGTACGAACGGTCATGTCCCCCGTTTTGACCGTTTTCCGAAACCGGCTTAGAAAATTCCAGAAAATTCAAAACAAATCGAAACGATGCAAGGCCTTCGCGTGGTGTCATTATATATGTCCTAGTATCCACCAAAAATAATAAACTTGCAATAAGGAAACTGTCGCGAAAAAGTGTTCACAGAAATGAGCTATCTCCTCCGAAGATTCTTGGGATTCGGGCGAGAACATGGATGTTATGGCCACCACCAGGACATAGTTTGTTGAAATGTTCTCATATTCTACACAAGCATGCATAATGGAACAACTAAAAATGTTCACGAAGAACCTTTTATTTTTCATTGAATAAAAACATCATTTTCCATCTTCGGAGTGCTTAAAATGGGATGTTTTGTGAAGCACCTACCAAAAATATGTTGCAAAATTGTACAAAGTAAAATTCTAAATATATTATGTCATATTACATGTTCAAATAACAAAATTCCTACCTCTCAATAGCTCAAAACACACCTCTTTTGAAAAAGACAAATTTCTGCCGATTCGGTTGGAACCGGGCAGAATTTGAACTATAGGCCCCTCGTAGTTTCGTCATGATTTTTTGGAAAAATCATTTTTAGATGCACAAGTACATATTTCAACATAGATACACCAAGAGTTCATCAAGATTCATCCCCTAGGTACGAACGGTCATGTCCCCCGTTTTGACCGTTTTCCGAAACCGGCTTAGAAAATTCCAGAAAATTCAAAACAAATCGAAACGATGCAAGGCCTTCGCGTGGTGTCATTATATATGTCCTAGTATCCACCAAAAATAATAAACTTGCAATTCGGAAACTGTCGCGAAAAAGTGTTCACAGAAATGAGCTATCTCCTCCGAAGATTCTTGGGATTCGGGCGAGATGACGGATGTTATGGCCACCACCAGGACATAGTTTGTTGAAATGTTCTCATATTCTACACAAGCATGCATAATGGAACAACTAACAATGTTCACGAAGAAACTTTTATTTTTCATTGAATAAAAACATCATTTTCCATCTTCGGAGTGCTTAAAATGGGATTTTTTGTGAAGCACCTACCAAAAATATGTTGCAAAATTGTACAAAGTAAAATTCTAAATATATTATGTCATATTACATGTTCAAATAACAAAATTCTACCTCTCAATAGCTCAAAACACACCTCTTTTGAAAAAGACAAATTTCTGCCGATTCCGTTGGAACCGGGCAGAATTTGAACTATAGGCCCCTCGTAGTTTCGTCATGATTTTTTGGAAAAATCATTTTTAGATGCACAAGTACATATTTCAACATAGATACACCAAGAGTTCATCAAGATTCATCCCCTAGGTACGAACGGTCATGTCCCCCGTTTTGACCGTTTTCCGAAACCGGCTTAGAAAATTCCAGAAAATTCAAAAAACATCGAAACGATGCAAGGCCTTCGCGTGGTGTCATTATATATGTCCTAGTATCCACCAAAAATAATAAACTTGCAATACGGAAACTGTCGCGAAAAAGTGTTCACATAAATGAGCTATCTCCTCCGAAGATTCTTGGGATTCGGGCGAGATGACGGATGTTATGGCCACCACCAGGACATAGTTTGTTGAAATGTTCTCATATTCTACACAAGCATGCATAATGGAACAACTAACAATGTTCACGAAGAAACTTTTATTTTTCATTGAATAAAAACATCATTTTCCATCTTCGGAGTGCTTAAAATGGGATTTTTTGTGAAGCACCTACCAAAAATATGTTGCAAAATTGTACAAAGTAAAATTCTAAATATATTATGTCATATTACATGTTCAAATAACAAAATTCCTACCTCTAAATAGCTCAAAACACACCTCTTTTGAAAAAGACAAATTTCTGCCGATTCCGCTGGAACCGGGCAGAATTTGAACTATAGGCCCCTCGTAGTTTCGTCATGATTTTTTGGAAAAATAATTTTTAGATGCACAAGTACATATTTCAACATAGATACACCAAGAGTTCATCAAGGTTCATTCCCTAGGTACGAACGGTCATGTCCCCCGTTTTGACCGTTTTCCGAAACCGGCTTAGAAAATTCCAGAAAATTCAAAACAAATCGAAACGATGCAAGGCCTTCGCGTGGTGTCATTATATATGTCCTAGTATCCACCAAAAATAATAAACTTGCAATAAGGAAACTGTCGCGAAAAAGTGTTCACAGAAATGAGCTATCTCCTCCGAAGATTCTTGGGATTCGGGCGAGAACATGGATGTTATGGCCACCACCAGGACATAGTTTGTTGAAATGTTCTCATATTCTACACAAGCATGCATAATGGAACAACTAACAATGTTCACGAAGAAACTTTTATTTTTCATTGAATAAAAACATCATTTTCCATCTTCGGAGTGCTTAAAATGGGATTTTTTGTGAAGCACCTACCAAAAATATGTTGCAAAATTGTACAAAGTAAAATTCTAAATATATTATGTCATCTTACATGTTCAAATAACAAAATTCCTACCTCTCAATAGCTCAAAACACACCTCTTTTGAAAAAGACAAATTTCTGCCGATTCCGTTGGAACCGGGCAGAATTTGAACTATAGGCCCCTCGTAGTTTCGTCATGATTTTTTGGAAAAATCATTTTTAGATGCACAAGTACATATTTCAACATAGATACACCAAGAGTTCATCAAGATTCATCCCCTAGGTACGAACGGTCATGTCCCCCGTTTTGACCGTTTTCCGAAACCGGCTTAGAAAATTCCAGAAAATTCAAAAAACATCGAAACGATGCAAGGCCTTCGCGTGGTGTCATTATATATGTCCTAGTATCCACCAAAAATAATAAACTTGCAATACGGAAACTGTCGCGAAAAAGTGTTCACATAAATGAGCTATCTCCTCCGAAGATTCTTGGGATTCGGGCGAGATGACGGATGTTATGGCCACCACCAGGACATAGTTTGTTGAAATGTTCTCATATTCTACACAAGCATGCATAATGGAACAACTAACAATGTTCACGAAGAAACTTTTATTTTTCATTGAATAAAAACATCATTTTCCATCTTCGGAGTGCTTAAAATGGGATTTTTTGTGAAGCACCTACCAAAAATATGTTGCAAAATTGTACAAAGTAAAATTCTAAATATATTATGTCATATTACATGTTCAAATAACAAAATTCCTACCTCTCAATAGCTCAAAACACACCTCTTTTGAAAAAGACAAATTTCTGCCGATTCCGCTGGAACCGGGCAGAATTTGAACTATAGGCCCCTCGTAGTTTCGTCATGATTTTTTGGAAAAATCATTTTTAGATGCACAAGTACATATTTCAACATAGATACACCAAGAGTTCATCAAGATTCATTCCCTAGGTACGAACGGTCATGTCCCCCGTTTTGACCGTTTTCCGAAACCGGCTTAGAAAATTCCAGAAAATTCAAAAAAAATCGAAACGATGCAAGGCCTTCGCGTGGTGTCATTATATATGTCCTAGTATCCACCAAAAATAATAAACTTGCAATAAGGAAACTGTCGCGAAAAAGTGTTCACAGAAATGAGCTATCTCCTCCGAAGATTCTTGGGATTCGGGCGAGAACATGGATGTTATGGCCACCACCAGGACATAGTTTGTTGAAATGTTCTCATATTCTACACAAGCATGCATAATGGAACAACTAACAATGTTCACGAAGAAACTTTTATTTTTCATTGAATAAAAACATCATTTTCCATCTTCGGAGTGCTTAAAATGGGATTTTTTGTGAAGCACCTACCAAAAATATGTTGCAAAATTGTACAAAGTAAAATTCTAAATATATTATGTAATATTACATGTTCAAATAACAAAATTCCTACCTCTCAATAGCTCAAAACACACCTCTTTTGAAAAAGACAAATTTCTGCCGATTCCGGTGGAACCGGGCAGAATTTGAACTATAGGCCCCTCGTAGTTTCGTCATGATTTTTTGGAAAAATCATTTTTAGATGCACAAGTACATATTTCAACATAGTTACACCAAGAGTTCATCAAGATTCATCCCCTAGGTACGAACGGTCATGTCCCCCGTTTTGACCGTTTTCCGAAACAGGCTTAGAAAATTCCAGAAAATTCAAAACAAATCGAAACGATGCAAGGCCTTCGCGTATTGTCATTATATATGTCCTAGTATCCACCAAAAATAATAAACTTGCAATACGGAAACTGTCGCGAAAAAGTGTTCACAGAAATGAGCTATCTCCTCCGAAGATTCTTGGGATTCGGGCGAGATGACGGATGTTATGGCCACCACCAGGACATAGTTTGTTGAAATGTTCTCATATTCTACACAAGCATGCATAATGGAACAACTAACAATGTTCACGAAGAAACTTTTATTTTTCATTGAATAAAAACATCATTTTCCATCTTCGGAGTGCTTAAAATGGGATTTTTTGTGAAGCACCTACCAAAAATATGTTGCAAAATTGTACAAAGTAAAATTCTAAATATATTATGTCATATTACATGTTCAAATAAAAAAATTCCTACCTCTCAATAGCTCAAAACACACCTCTTTTGAAAAAGACAAATTTCTGCCGATTCCGCTGGAACCGGGCAGAATTTGAACTATAGGCCCCTCGTAGTTTCGTCATGATTTTTTGGAAAAATCATTTTTAGATGCACAAGTACATATTTCAACATAGATACACCAAGAGTTCATCAAGATTCATCCCCTAGGTACGAACGGTCATGTCCCCCGTTTTGACCGTTTTCCGAAACCGGCTTAGAAAATTCCAGAAAATTCAAAACAAATCGAAACGATGCAAGGCCTTCGCGTGGTGTCATTATATATGTCCTAGTATCCACCAAAAATAATAAACTTGCAATAAGGAAACTGTCGCGAAAAAGTGTTCACAGAAATGAGCTATCTCCTCCGAAGATTCTTGGGATTCGGGCGAGAACATGGATGTTATGGCCACCACCAGGACATAGTTTGTTGAAATGTTCTCATATTCTACACAAGCATGCATAATGGAACAACTAACAATGTTCACGAAGAAACTTTTATTTTTCATTGAATAAAAACATCATTTTCCATCTTCGGAGTGCTTAAAATGGGATTTTTTGTGAAGCACCTACCAAAAATATGTTGCAAAATTGTACAAAGTAAAATTCTAAATATATTATGTCATCTTACATGTTCAAATAACAAAATTCCTACCTCTCAATAGCTCAAAACACACCTCTTTTGAAAAAGACAAATTTCTGCCGATTCCGTTGGAACCGGGCAGAATTTGAACTATAGGCCCCTCGTAGTTTCGTCATGATTTTTTGGAAAAATCATTTTTAGATGCACAAGTACATATTTCAACATAGATACACCAAGATTTCATCAAGATTCATCCCCTAGGTACGAACGGTCATGTCCCCCGTTTTGACCGTTTTCCGAAACCGGCTTAGAAAATTCCAGAAAATTCAAAAAACATCGAAACGATGCAAGGCCTTCGCGTGGTGTCATTATATATGTCCTAGTATCCACCAAAAATAATAAACTTGCAATACGGAAACTGTCGCGAAAAAGTGTTCACATAAATGAGCTATCTCCTCCGAAGATTCTTGGGATTCGGGCGAGATGACGGATGTTATGGCCACCACCAGGACATAGTTTGGTGAAATGTTCTCATATTCTACACAAGCATGCATAATGGAACAACTAACAATGTTCACGAAGAAACTTTTATTTTTCATTGAATAAAAACATCATTTTCCATCTTCGGAGTGCTTAAAATGGGATTTTTTGTGAAGCACCTACCAAAAATATGTTGCAAAATTGTACAAAGTAAAATTCTAAATATATTATGTCATATTACATGTTCAAATAACAAAATTCCTACCTCTCAATAGCTCAAAACACACCTCTTTTGAAAAAGACAAATTTCTGCCGATTCCGCTGGAACCGGGCAGAATTTGAACTATAGGCCCCTCGTAGTTTCGTCATGATTTTTTGGAAAAATCATTTTTAGATGCACAAGTACATATTTCAACATAGATACACCAAGAGTTCATCAAGATTCATTCCCTAGGTACGAACGGTCATGTCCCCCGTTTTGACCGTTTTCCGAAACCGGCTTAGAAAATTCCAGAAAATTCAAAAAAAATCGAAACGATGCAAGGCCTTCGCGTGGTGTCATTATATATGTCCTAGTATCCACCAAAAATAATAAACTTGCAATAAGGAAACTGTCGCGAAAAAGTGTTCACAGAAATGAGCTATCTCCTCCGAAGATTCTTGGGATTCGGGCGAGAACATGGATGTTATGGCCACCACCAGGACATAGTTTGTTGAAATGTTCTCATATTCTACACAAGCATGCATAATGGAACAACTAACAATGTTCACGAAGAAACTTTTATTTTTCATTGAATAAAAACATCATTTTCCATCTTCGGAGTGCTTAAAATGGGATTTTTTGTGAAGCACCTACCAAAAATATGTTGCAAAATTGTACAAAGTAAAATTCTAAATATATTATGTAATCTTACATGTTCAAATAACAAAATTCCTACCTCTCAATAGCTCAAAACACACCTCTTTTGAAAAAGACAAATTTCTGCCGATTCCGTTGGAACCGGGCAGAATTTGAACTATAGGCCCCTCGTAGTTTCGTCATGATTTTTTGGAAAAATCATTTTTAGATGCACAAGTACATATTTCAACATAGATACACCAAGAGTTCATCAAGATTCATCCCCTAGGTACGAACGGTCATGTCCCCCGTCTTGACCGTTTTCCGAAACCGGCTTAGAAAATTCCAGAAAATTCAAAACAAATCGAAACGATGCAAGGCCTTCGCGTGGTGTCATTATATATGTCCTAGTATCCACCAAAAATAATAAACTTAAAATACGGAAACTGTCGCGAAAAAGTGTTCACAGAAATGAGCTATCTCCTCCGAAGATTCTTGGGATTCGGGCGAGATGACGGATGTTATGGCCACCACCAGGACATAGTTTGTTGAAATGTTCTCATATTCTACACAAGCATGCATAATGGAACAACTAACAATGTTCACGAAGAAACTTTTATTTTTCATTGAATAAAAACATCAGTTTCCATCTTCGGAGTGCTTAAAATGGGATTTTTTGTGAAGCACCTACCAAAAATATGTTGCAAAATTGTACAAAGTAAAATTCTAAATATATTATGTCATATTACATGTTCAAATAACAAAATTCCTACCTCTCAATAGCTCAAAACACACCTCTTTTGAAAAATACAAATTTCTGCCGATTCCGGTGGAACCGGGCAGAATTTGAACTATAGGCCCCTCGTAGTTTCGTCATGATTTTTTGGAAAAATCATTTTTAGATGCACAAGTACATATTTCAACATAGATACACCAAGAGTTCATCAAGATTCATCCCCTAGGTACGAACGGTCATGCCGATCGAGTGCTTCCTCCCTTTCCCCCCTCGTGCTCTGTGTGCTCGCCGTCGTGCGTCGCCGTCTGTGTGCTCGCCGTCGATGTCTGTTTCGATCTTGCACGCACATCCGTGCAAGAAACTCCGGCTCGTTTGTGGCAGAAACTGGTCTGCGAGGCGGAGAGAAGGTCGTGGAGACGGAGTACTACAAGGAGCCGGGTTGCGTTAGACGGAATAAGGCCGTGTTCGATTAGATCGATTCTTTTGTTAGTTCTCAACAGCTTAAGTGTCGTCTTGTTTGATCAGCTTTTTTTTTCTTCTGAAGGGCGAACAGCTTGCTCTGTTTGAGTTTCTATTTTCTGAATATGAACCAAAATCATGCTTGCAATTTCCTCCAGGAGATTGGATTAGTTACTTGGTCGACCATCCTGCATGAATGAAGGAATGAACTCTTTTATTGCAACTGTTGGTTGCATTGGTGCTACTGCAGGCGAGCAACATGAACTGAATTCAGAACACAAATTGTGGCACACAAAACTTGCTTGAATGGAGATGCTTTGTTTCTTACCGTTTCTCTGAATTGTTACCAAATCATGCTTTATGCAATGCATTTAGCAGCTTTGATCGATCATCAAATGAACAAATTTCTAGCTGGTTGTGCCTTCTTACCATGTACAGTCTCTTGATCCCAACTGTTAGTAACATTGTACTGCAGGCAGATGTAGCTGTGTGCACTGAATTCAGCAACAACATGCTTCTCTGTTTCTGCATATTTTCTGAATTCGTTAACAAATTAATTGTGGTAGTGTTCAATTAGCTTCTTTTCTGAATTGTGAACATCTTGGTTTTTTTGGTTAGTGCATTGCTTGCTTGCTTAATCAGGCCGTCGTTTGGAATTGGCGTGGCAGTACGCAGCTGCATATTAAGATGTTACAGAGTTTAACTGGTTTTCTCTATTACTCCTAGTACATTGCCTTTAGATTGCAGGATACATTTCGATTGGTGAAATTTCCTGCTACCTAGTTACTGCCTCTGTGAGCTTGTTTTCTGTGTTTGGATTACTGAATCTGAAGATGGCATAATGAGGAATGACCTGCTGGAATACATAATTCCTCCCTGTTAGATATGTTGTATCCTGATTTTCACTGATGCGTCTGATCTGAAGATATACGTATAGAGTTCAGAGTGTCCTTGGTCCACAGCAATCAGAAAGCTAGAGTTGAAAAAACAAAATCTGGTGCCTTGATCAGCTTTCAGAGTGTTTGGAATGCTCAGTTGCCATCCATACTGCTAACACAGCTAGTTAGTCAAAATAATGATGCAAATATGAGTGTAGTTAACATGGTGCCGACGATACATATGAAGTATCTGTAAGCATGTGTTAAGCATTGGCACATAATAAAACATGTATAGTGATATAATCCTCTTCTTGCGCAAGTTTTTTCAGTGATACTGTATCCACCCATCGCATGAATGATACTGTATTATTTGTCCTTCGTGAGGTTAGTACGAATAGATCATAAGTTGAGGAGAGATAATCTCTTCCATTTACTTATGAATAGCATCACCTGTAATGGCAGCCACCTTTTATTTAGTGGTCTAGTTAGCAACTTTATACCAGCAACAGTAAAACTTATTTATGATTGCACTGCTTGCATCTGATTGAGCTACTCATGTCTCCTGATTATATCTGATTGACCATCTCTTCTTCAGTGACGATGAAGGCTGAGCCAATTGAGGCAATTGACATCAGTGACGATGAAGGATGCCCACGGAGCAAGACCATCCTGGGTATGACTCGTGTTGCTGCTCTCTTGAAGTGCATATATTTACATATGTTGGCCTTTGCATGCTCTCTTGAGTTCTTCATGTATTTACATATGTTGGCCCTTGCTTGTAGGGCCGAATAAGAAGGGCCACGGCGCGTATGCAGCACGCTGTGAGTTTGGCAACACCGTGGCGCTGGACCATAAGCAGGCGGCTTTTCTGAAGGCTTATTATGCTGAGAAGAATCCAACCAAGCCTTTCTACGTATGCACTTTGCAGGAATCACATGTCATAGAAAAGAAAGGAAAAATGGTATAGATCCGTAGCATATTTTCTTGATCTTTATCGCTATCTATTTCCACAGTGACTAATTGGTTCCATTTTACTTGCAGTACTTCACGAAGAGCTATACGAAGACTCACCTAAGGAGGCACCTGCAGAAGGACCTTGTAGTTAAGGTCACTCATCACAACAGAGAGATATCTGATGTCAAGATGAAGCTTATGAGCAGGAAGGGTGACAGAAGGGCCATGATGACAACGGAGTGGATGCCCATTGTGAAGCAATGGGGCGGCAAGTTCAAGAAGGGTGATATCATCCTGTTCTGGTTTCGCCAATCCGACGACGATGCAGGTCTTAGGGTGATTATTAAGAAGCTCAATCCATGTGTAGGGGGTTGTTAGGTGTTGGTTGAACAAATGGGGCTTGTTAGGTGCTGGTAGAACTTGCTGTTGAACCAATGGAGGTTGTTAGTTGATGTTGAACCTGGAGCTTTTGGTTCTGAACTTCTAGTTGAACTTGCTGTAATGCTGATGAACCTGGAGCTTTTGGCTGGAGCTTTTGGCTGTGAACTTGCTGTAATGCAATGGTTTTATGAAATGCGTTTAAGTAATCTGTTGAATGCAATCTGTTGAATGCTTTTGGCTGTGATGAATGCAGTCTGTTGATCAATGCAAAAGTTTCTATAATTTGCTGATGAATGCAATCTGTTGAACAATGCAAAAAGTTTCTGTAATTTTTTTTTAAATACACAAATGGTTATAAACAAAAGGACTTGCGTATCACTATCAACAAGATACTTGAGATAGCCTAGTGGTTTCATGTTCGATAGCTCATTCTGAAGGTCCTGTGTTCAAGGCCCAGGCCACACACATTTTTTTGGTTATTTCTGAAAAACGGACATCAGCAGCTGAGACAGAGAAAGGCTCCATTATTTCAACACAACATCAGGTTTACAAATTTTAACACAACAACAGGTTTACAAATTTCAACATTGCAGTTTACAAGTTACACAACATTGCAGTTTACAAGTTTCAACAACAGAGACAAATGCTCCATCAGCATCCTTTGCAAAATACATGATCCATAAACAAATAATTTACAAAGCTCCATCAGGATCCTTCCCGCATCAAGTAACAAGTTGAATTAATCTTCAATCTGCATACAAATATGACAAGCACATCAGTTCCATGTTGATCCAACAACCAAGTTCCATTTGACATATATTTTCAAATATGATAAACCACGTGACACATATTTACATGAACAATAAGGTACAAGCATGAATGCTCAATATATTTACCTTCATCGTCCTCGATGCCGAGACCATGACCTCTATGGCTAGTCATGTTTTCCTCATCCTCGCTGCAGTATTGGAACGCCGTATCATCCTCATCCTCACTTTCATGTCCATCCCAACCACCTTTCTTTTTTTCCTAATTCCTTCTACAACTGCAGCATCCACAATCACAAGTTCTTGCTGGCCCCTTCGCAATCTGGTTTGGACATTGGCTTCACGTGGCTGCACCGGAACTTCCGTATAGTCATCATCCTGGTATGTTAGGCCACCACCACCGGGACCATTTTCCATTTCAGTTTCCTTAACACTCCACAAGTGTCTATGCTGGAACTTTTGCACAACTCACCAATTTCCCTTCAAATCAGTGTCTGGCAGATAGAATACCTTTGTTGCTTGTGTTGTCAGAATAAAAGGATCAGCCTTATACCAGAACCTTGCAGTGTTGATGCTTTTGAAGTGTCCATCATCTCTCAGTCCAGGGTTCTTCCTGCCACCAAGATCGAACCAGTCACACCGAAATAAGACAACCGAACGATCGATGCCTCCGCTTGAGTTATACTGCAACTTAATGATACTTCTCAGCTGACCATAGAAGTCAATCTCCTCACCATCATGATCTCCCTCGGTGACGATTCCACTGTTCTGTGTCTTTCGGTTCTTCTCGCGATCAAGAGTGTGGTACCGGACGCCATCGACGATACATGCTGAATACACTCTGATTCTCCGATTTGGTTCGCATGCCAAAGCAAAGAGATCGTCACTCACCTTCTTCTCCTCATGCAAATTTCCAATCTGGTACAAATGCACAAATAAGACAGGATGAGTAACACACACACAAACAAAAAGAATCATGTGGCAATGGATTCCATGGTTAAAAGATCTCACATGGTTCTTAAACCATTTGGCAAATCCCTTGGCAAGCCTTTTATCAAGATGAATGCGGCTTTCTTCCTTACTCAACTCTTCCTTGCAGACCCTGCAACCCAAGGAGAAAATACAGAGTTAAAACATCATGCTGGTGCTAAAAGATAGGTTACTTCCAACTCGAAGATAAAATATAACAAGTGCACAAAATAGGACATACTCTATATATGGCTGGACCTCGGGGCAACTGTTGAGCACAAACCACACCATCTTGTCATATTCATCACCAGCGTCCAAGTAGTCAGACCCTCCGATAAAGTTGACACCATGCTTGAAGACCAAGACATCGCCATTGTGCGAATCATCCCTCACACTATTTCTGCTCGGACGATTCCATCTCGTTTCCATATCGTCAAAGTATTTTGAACAAAATGTCAAGCACTCATCGACGACATACGCTTCAGCAATCGAACCTTCGGGTCTCGCCGTGTTTCGCACATAACGCTTACAAGTAAGCAGCCTTCTTTCAACTGGGAACATCCAACCGTATTGCACAGGGCCTCTAAGCATCGCTTCTTTTAGTAAATGCACGGTCAAATGGACCATCACCGTGAAGAAGGCGGGAGGGAAGATCTTCTCAAGCTTGCAAAGAATTATTGGGATTTCCTTTTCAAGTCTTTTCAGCACAGATAACTTGAGTGTTTTGCTGCACAATTCTCTAAAGAAATTTCCCAGCTCAGCAATCGCTTCATATATATCCTTATGCATGATTCCTCGGAGGCCAACCGGCAAAATCCTTTGGAGGAGTATGTGACAATCATGAGTTTTCAACCCATGCAGCTTGCATCCATCAGGGGAAACACACTTTGCAAGGTTAGCGGCGTAACCATCTGGAAATCTCACCGCTATGATGAAGTCACAGAATGCACGCTTTTCTTCTTTACTCATTGTATACCATGCTGGCGGCATTTCAAATTTATCTTTACCTTTAGGCTTTAGATGCAACTCTTCCCTTATGCCCATGTCTTCAAGATCAAGCCTAGAGTTCACGGTGTCCTTTGTCTTCCCTTCAATGTTTAGGAATGTTCCGAGCAGATTATCACATATGTTCTTCTCAATGTGCATTACGTCGAGATTATTCCTCAATTTGAGATGAGGGTAGTATGGCAGGTCCCACAGAACAGACCTTCGGTCCCAACATTGACCTTCTTCACGCTTCCTTTTCCTTACAAGCTTTCCCGGCCTCACATCTCTGACCTTTTCAAGTTGCTGCTCCAGCTCTTCCGTAGTGAATTCTGCCGGCTGGTCGCGGGTTTCAGTGTCACCATTAAATTCCGTGCTTCTTCGCCAGTGATGGTTTCGAGGAAGAAATCGATGATGCCCAATAAAGCAGATCTTGTTCCTTATCCTCAATGAGCAAGGATTTTTTTCACAGCGCACGCAGGCCTGATAACCCGCTGTGATCCTCCCCGACAAAGTGTGTAGTGCTGGAAAATCATGTATGCACCATATGACTGCAGCACGCAAAGTAAAACACTTGTTGGGAGTCAAGGCATCGTAGGTATTAGGTACACCATTCCACAGCTCGAGCAGTTCTTCTACGAGGGGCTCCATAAAGACATCGAAATCCTTTCCTGGTGACTCTGGACCCGGGATAAGCAATGCCATCATAAAGTTGGATTGATCCATGCATGCCCATGGGGGCAGGTTGTACGGCACCACAAAAACCGGCCACATGCTATATGACGTGGCCATGTTCCCAAACGGATTAAAGCCATCCGTGGCAAGGCCAAGTCTTATGTTCCTTGGGTCTTCGGCAAAATTTTCATATTTCCTGTCAAAGTCTTTCCATGCCTCTCCGTCCGCTGGATGGCTCAGCTCATCTTCCACAGGCTGCCGCTTGAGCTTGTGCCACTGAACCTCCTCTGACGATTTCTTCGAGAGAAACATCCGCTTCAGCCTTGGCTTCAAAGGAAAATGCCTCAAAACCTTCTGCGGTATCGACCTTTTCCCATCAGCATCTTTCCACCTTGAGGCATTGCATTTTGGGCAGTTGTCATACTTCTCATAGTCATTCCGAAACAAGATGCAGTTATTTGGGCAGACATGTATTGAAACATAACCTAGCCCCAACTTCCTGATTATGCGCAAAGCTTCATCATAACACTTGGGAACACCGCTATGAGGGAATTGCAAGGTCAAAAGATTGAGTATCGCGTTAAATGCAGCATTGCTAATCCGGTAGAAAGACTTGACATGGAGTAATTTCACGGTGAAGGTAAACCTTGAAAATTTGCCCCCTTCAACAGCTGAACGCTTCGCCTCCTCAAACACCTCGGCAAACATTGATTTCTGTCCATCAACACGGTCTTCAGAATTGTACAGATCCTTCAATAGGTCAGGAATTCTATCATCTTCATATCCATCCTCTTCCTCCAAACCTGCATTCTCTTGCAAAACTTGTTCCATAAAATCAATGTCATCATCACGACCATGTTGTGGCTGGGCATCAACTTCAGCATGTTGAGATTCTACATGCAAAACTTCTCCATGATGGATCCACCTATCATATGTGCTGGCCATCCCATAAATAAGCAAATGATCTTCAACTATTCCTTGGGGTTGTTCTTTGCGGTTCAGGCATTGGCGGCACGGGCAAAAAATGACAGCATCCGGAGAAAATCTTGAGCGAACAAACTGCATAAATTCTTCCACTCCCTTGACATGTTCCCTCGAAAACCTTGTAGCTCCTTTTGTAATCCAGCTTCTATCCATCTGCCAAAATAGCATAAAATTTTGCAACTTAGCAATCAAGATGATTCATCATTCCTTAAAAAAAACAAATAAAACTTGCGGTTAAACTAGCACAAGGATACTATACAACAGCTGTAATTCCTCACACAAAACAAAAAAACATGTACTAAAAGGCACAAATTAATTTGATATCATTTCTATTTGAAGAAAGTTACTACAAAATATCAAGCACAAAAAGACACCATAACAGTAAGGCATTAATACTACAAAATGCAAACATAAATCAGAATTCTTTCCTCAATAGTTGCTATTCTACATATAACTAAACTGTTATTGAAAGGGACAATCTTTTTTTAGTTAGATCAACATGGGTTATTTGGTTAATTAGCACTGGTGCTCTTCCAGTACACAAGCTAGAACAACCTCTGAATATACAGAGGAGGCATCGATGCTCTTCCAGTACACGCAGCAGCTAGTGCTGGAACAACCTCAATAAATAGAATTTTGAATCCACCTCTGAAGCTAGAACAACCTCTGAAGCTAGTGCCCTGGTGAGTTGCTCCAGCAATGCTTTGTCTGATGACCATCTAGCTACATGAACATTTTGCTTGTGTTGCCATTCTTGCAAGTGCAGGCCAAGCAGAGAGCCTTGGAGCCGAGCTGCTTGAGACACTGCTGAAGATGGCTCCAACCAGAGAGGAAGAGCTCAAGCTGCGAGAATTCAGGGAGGATGCTCTGTCGAAGCTTGGCCCTCTGAATCCACCCGGAAAGAAAATCTAGAGAGGAGCTACTCGGAGAAGAAGGGAAGATAAGGAGAGAGATTAGAGGGCATACCGTGGAGGTCCCGCCGATGTCCAGCCCAGCCCCCTCCTCCATTCACCGGGGAGCCGGAAACCCCATCACCGGTCACCGTCGCCACCTAGCTCCCGCTGGTGAACGCCCTGGCCGAGGTTGGAGATAGCTCCGTCGGACACCAGTTAGAGATAGCTCGCCCTGGCCGAGGTGCTCTCCGCCGCCCCAATCCCCTCTGTGCTCGCCGCCGCGCCCAATCCCCTCCGGGCTCGCCGCTGCCCCCAATCCCCTCCGTGCTCTGCGATTTCTCTGAACCGGTGCGTGTCCGAACTGAGATGCGTGTCTGAATCTTTACCTAAACAGAGGCAGAGCAAATACAATAGATAGGTTAGCTTCCTGAACCTAAACAAGTTCAGTTCGATAGCGAAGCGGTAAGGAGCAGAGCGTGGAAGCGCATGGTCGTGGGTTCGAGTCCCTGTCCGCGCATTTTTGCCACTTATTTCTCCTGCCCGCGCAAGCGCAACAAGACACGTGGGAAATTTGTGGGTCCTGGGTGCCAGTGAGTGCATCTATGGCATGTCATCAAGACACGTAGGCCAGGTGGAGGACGTGGCACCACTAGATCGACGGGTAGGAATTAAGACAATCAGAATTCGTCAAGAACGGCCAAAAATAAGCCCCCAGTACACATGGTCCAATCAAGGACGATTTCATTTTTATGTCTACGACGTTTTTGAACCAAATCGTCGTTAGTTTTCACAGGTTTTATCCCCTTAAATGGCCTGCGACGATCTTGTTCTAAATCGTCATAAATCTATGACGATTTCATTTTGCGTCATTGTGAGAACGTCATGTATCAACACATTTCTTGTAGTGTACCTCGCGGCGGAGCCGGGTGGGCGGCTCATGGTGGTGATAAAGTACCCCGAGTCGGTGCAGGACCGTTACCGCGACATCAATTGGTCGTGCTCCTTCAAGGTACATGTCCTTTGCGACAACGGGCAGTGGAAGGAGACGACAGATGTGGGCGACCTCGCACTGTTCGTCGGAATGAACAACTCACTGTGCCTGCCCACCATAGGGCGCCCGCAGATCAAGGCCGGTTGTGTCTACTATACGGACGACCTGCTTGGAGCTGCGGAGAAGCGCAAGAACAGCAGCCGCGACCGCGATAACTCCGACTTGGAGGCCGTGGGGGTGTACAGTCTCATGGATGGAACCGTGGAGAGGATAGAAGCGCTTGGGAAGGAGCAGCGAAGCTTCTACCCACCGCTGGTGTGGATTACGCCTTCCATCCCGTGATCCTTGATCCCTGCTATGAACTAGCAAGCTAGGTTGGAGTTTCTCTCTTAAGATCGCGCGCTAGCTAGAAGGATCAAGTTCGATAATTTGTACTTTATCAATTGCTAAAATGTAGGACACATGTGCCTAGCGTAATAAAATAAAAACTCCAATCAAGATCTTTGTGGACGTCTTCGTCTATAAATGTAGGACACAATTGGCATCCGAAAGTTTGCCCATGTTGTTCCCGATGCCTCACATTCCCACATTTTTCCAACTCTTTGGTTCTTGTTTTGCACATCTTCCCGATTGTTTATGTGATTGCCTCTTATTTACTGAGTCTAGTGCTACCAATAGTTAAAAAAAGGTGAAACGATGTAACGTGATGTTTGAACCGGTGAAGTTGAGGTGCTATATATAAAGTGAGAACACATAAAAAAGATAAAGTATCATTCACACAAGTGAAAGTTGTCGAGACATGTATTTATTTCCATGTGATCGATGCCCATGAATCGGGATATGTACGTTGTTATGAATATAAGTTGTACGTATCAGTTTACCTTGAAAGCTCAAAACTTAGCAAGGCTGAGGAGTTCTTTCTTTTTGAAGTTATTAGCAATTTATCATATGATTTAATCCGAAAGATCATCAATTAATTACGACAGTAGAAAATAAAGTAAGGATGCAAATATCAATATATAGTACAGATCCAATCTACGACAAGAATTAGACATAGGAATTGCAGTAAGATCTCGTATAGATGAGACAGAGATACGTACGGTGCAGGAGGCTTCCCGAGATCCGAGAAGTAGTCGTCGTTGGGAAAGTAATCGCCGTCAGCAGTCACGCGGTTGCACTCACCAAGAATCTGATCGCAAGTAAGACCGTAGTTGTTGGGGAAGTCATATTGCAACTGAACATTTTTTAGGTTGCAAGTCAGACCGCAAGTGAGATTCGTTTAGTTGTAAGTCAGGTTGCAACTAAGATTTTATTTCCAGCTATAAGTTGAGTTGCAACTAAATTTTTTCTCTAGTTGCAACTCAGATTGCAAATGATAAATTTTCAATTGTTAGTCAAATTACGATTAAAAACTGTGTCTGTATCAATCTTTTTGTTGAGTGGCTTCTTTAGGAAAAAAAATCAATGAATTATTAAAATAATAAAACTAGCTATAAGCCTAAGTAACCAGTACGTTATCTCTAAGAGATCTAAGCGTAGGGCTGTTCGAGGCCCCTCATCGCTCCTTTTTTTTTTGGGTCTGGTGGACTCTGTCGCAAGTCGGTTCGTTTTCTTGACTTTTACTCGGGCTTCGCTGGTCATGGCTTTGTCTGTTTCTTCCCCTTTTTGTTGGCGGCGGTTGATCGGTTGCTTCATCTCTCCAGCGCGTGTGTTTCTGAACCGGAGATGCTTGCTCTCGCTGGATTCGTGGCCTTAGTCTCCGCCGGTTTCATCTAGGGCCGCGGGCGGGCGAGCCGTGGTGGGCTGCAGTTTGGTTCGTTACCCTTCTTCCTATTTCTCGGTACCGCTTTCTGCGTTATTCTTGTGTGTCCTGTTCGTGCATAGTCAGGTCGTAGATACAAGTGTTTTGTTTTTTTAGCATAGGGATTAGAGCATCTGTACTAGTCGGCTGGTTTGCTGCAGTGGTTTGGGACTGGATGTGAATGCCTATTCTCCTACTATGGGGATTACATGTTTAGTGCTACGCAGAGGATTTGCTTGGGTCGATTTAGTGCCAGATTTATTGCTTCGTTTCCTTGGTATTAAGTTTTCTCTTCGTGTTAATGTTTTGGTCGATTTTGCATGCGTGCGTCTTGTTCTTATGGATTTGTGGTGGATTTTGTGTGGTTGATTTGGGATCGGTTCGTTTGTTCTTTTCTTTTATATCAGTTTCAAGATTTGTCTGCACTTCGCGAAATCTCTGAATTTAACTGAATGTGTCCTTTTTGACTTTATTCTTGCTATGATAAAAAAAAACATGAGACCTTGTTCTGCGGTTTCCTCGGTGTGTTTATTGGTCTGATTATATTCCTATGGATTGGTACATACTTCCATGGTCATGTTTACAAACGAGGATGACATCACCACTGTATGCAGATGTTCTTCTTCTAGATTTAGTTCACTGATCGTGGGTGTTGTAATGTATGTTGATTGGAAACCTGATAGAACCACAATAGAATATAACAGATAAATTTGCAATGTTTTCAGAATACCAACAAAAATTAGTGAAAAGAAACTACGGTGCTGGAGTGGCTGGTTAGATGTTTTCTTTGTTTGTTTAAATGTTATAGATTTCTACACTCTAAACATTGGTGTAAGCAAAATATAAAGCGTATGCAATTGTCGTCTGTACTTATACACCTGAACCTCCTTCAGATTGTTCAAACGTACGTTTTGCATCAAATTTTGCTTACTCTATTATGATGTCTATTTTATTTCGTTCATCTTTGCTTCACTATGTAGCATATACTCTTATTTACTGATTTTCGTAAGAATCTTCAGTCCTTGATTCGCAACTATAGAGAATGAAGGTTGGATTATGCTTATTGCATTCTACATACCTGGGGCATCTAAGAATATCAGAAAATCAAGTTGTTGTACCAGTAGGTTCAGTTTCAGTTCCTTCTATTTTTTTCTTTTCAATATTCAATACTATTGCAGATCCTTTGTTTGTACTTTTCTCCCCTTCCGTCAGAAAACGGATGTATCTATTAGTATCTCACTGTTTTATAGGGAAATGATTACACCCTGTTCAAGAAACAAAATTCATATATGTTGAGTTTTTCATGATCCTTATGCTCCTTTCTGATTATTAAAGAACATTTGTATGTGTTTCCATTGATTTCTCATCTTATCCGACCGAAAAAATGGCTCAAATCCTATGTCGTTTCTTTGCATCAAATGCAGCACGTGTTTTCAGTTTTACTCATTTCATGGACAATGTTTTTGTTTATACATTGTAAACAGTTTCAAAGTGCAATTCTCATCTGTAATCAATTCTCAGTTAGGGAGTCCAAAACTAGATATTTCAGTTAATTATATATTCACAATGTTTATTTTGCACAAAAGAGAAGTAGTAATTAAGTTTATGAATTTGGGGAGCCGTAGGGGTTCTACAGACGAGCATGTGTGCTTAACTTTCTTTTATATGGGAAGGAGTATGAGACTATCAGGACGTATTTCCTGGTCAAGAAAAGTATTGGGTGCTAGAAGAGCACTAGAAGGATAAAAAAATTAGTATCCACAAAATAAGTATAAAAAGGAAGGAGCAACGGCAATATTTTTCAGCTCCCGAGCTTATGATCTCCCATTGGGTAGTGATAAATATTATGGAATTCTCATGCCATCTGCACTTTGCTGAAGAACTATCCATTCTTTTTCAAATGAATAAAGTTTTAGTTGCAGGATAGAATGGTCGTATTGAGAATTGCAATCAGATTGAACACCTTTGCCTCTCGAGAAAGAAGATCAATGGAAGACCCAAATCAAACCCGTATACACACATTAGGGAAAATATACGCAAGAGCAAAAATGGCGTGGCGAAGCGCGCGAGGTCCTTCTAGTAGAAGCTAGACCGAAACATAAAGAAGCCATGTGAGGGAGGCAGTTAGGTGAGAAAGAAACTTAACGACTTAAATTAGTACTACCTCCGATCCGGAATTATTATCGTAGGCTGTTTAGGAATCGTATGTGATTAGTACTGCTCCCTCCGACACTTTTTCCGGATCGGAGGGAGTAATAAAACCATACAGTCAATCAGCTGAGAAAATAGACAGACCCATTAATATACCATTCGTTTTTCCACGTCGCATTCAATCTCCCATCTGTCTAACGAAACAGAACAGAAGCCGTCAAGAATATGGCCGGACTGGCCTTACATGTCCTCATGGTGGCCTGGCCGCCGCAGAAAATACATCATGTGAAGAAACCCTATTAACCACACATGTGTTGGAATTTTATATGGGCCAATTATATGGCCTCACATGTCTAGCCCACTAAGCCCACTAAAATCCTGAAAGTGTCATGGCCCATTCATGAATAATGAGTGGAGTGAGTGGGACTAAAGTTTAGTCCCACATTGCTAGTTTGGAGAGAGTGGAACCACCTTATAAGGTGAGCCATTCTAGCTCATGTATGGGTAGGCAAGGCAAGAGGAGAGGTGTGCCACACGCGCGCTCCTCCGCCGCCCGCCTCGCCTCGTCACGACGCGACGCGACGCGACGCGACGCGGGTTGCGGGAATGAGCTGAGCCGAGAGCGTTTATTTTGTCGGTCGGGAAAAACTTAATGAGTCATTAATTTGGTATTTAACGGACGCGTTAATTCCAAAACCGTTTCCGTTTCCTTTCTGGATCGTGGAGCCGAACCAACTCAGACGTGGGGTTACGCCCACGTCTCTCCCAGCCCGCATATAAATACGCGCATACGGTAAACCCTAGCCGCCACTTCGTCGTATGGTTTCGCACCACCGTTCTAGAACACTGCGCCGCCAATCAAGTCTTCTCCATCCCTCCTTTCGGCGTGCACCGCGAGAAGGGACAGCAGGCCTCCGGAACCCCGCCTCTTGTGATCCTGTACGGGAGAGTGGCGATCAGGTTTTTGGGGAGCGCACTCGCGCGACTGCTGACGGCGACTACTTCCCCAACGACGACTTGTTCCCCGACCTCGGCAGCCTCTTCATCAACGACATGGCCGACACCGGGGACAACAACAATGGCGGTGCCGCTACCGCTCCATCGTACGTATCTCTCTCTCATCTGTATGAGATGTTACTGGAATTCGTATGTCTAGTTCTTGCAATAGATTGTATCAATCTGTCTACTGTACTAGATCTAGATATTTGCATGATTATTGTACTTGCTGCTGTCGCAATTTATCTGATGTTATTTCGAATTAAATCATGTGCTAAATTGCTAATATATTGAACAATCCAAAAACCTGATTATAGGCAATTTCTTGCACCTGCGCCGTCTGTCATTGCGGCGACAAGGCCAATCCCTTTCAAGGGTGTGGACTATAAGAGGTGGCGCACGAGAGCAGTGCTATGGTTTCAAACCTTGCGCTGCTATGCGGCCACCAAGGGCAAGCCTGAGGGCGATCTCAATCCAGCACAGCTGGAGGCCTTTGAGAATATGGACACTATGTTTAAAAGTGCCCTCCTCGGTATAATTGATGATTCCATTGTGGATCCATACATGTCGTTTGTTAACGACAAGGATATGTGGGCTGCACTCGAGGCCAAATTTGGGGCCTCGGATGCTGGCAGCGAGCTGTATGTCATGGAGCAATTCTATGACTACAGGATGACTGATGAGCGCTCTGTTGTTCAACAAGCTCATGAGATACAGTCACTCGCTAAAGAACTTGAGCACTTTAAGTGTATGTTACCGGACAAGTTTGTGGCCGGAGGCATTATTGCCAAGCTCCCATCTTCATGGAGCACCTTTGCTATTTCTCTGAAACACAAGAGACGGGAGTTTTCCGTTACGGACCTCATCGGATCTCTTGATGTGGAAGAGAAGGCGAGAGCAAAGGATACACGTGCTCGGGTTGCTGAGGTAGGCTCTTCTGCTCATGTGGTACAGAAGAAACACTACCCGCCCAACAAGCCTAAATATAACAAGAAGAAACCCGAGGGTAAAGGCAAACCCGATGGCAGGTTTAAGCCATCGCACTCTACCAACTTCAAGAAGAGGAAGGGGTCATGTCACATTTGCGGTGAACTGGCCCATTGGGCTCCAAAATGCCCTAAGCGATATGAGTTGCAGCAGCAAGAGAACAGCGGCAAGACCGCTAACATTGTCATTGGTGACATTGAGATGAAGGATACTGGGTACGGTACAGTTCCTACTTTTCTTTCAGTTTGTCATTCACCTGAATGGTTAATTGACACAGGTGCCAATGTACATGTTTGTGCTGATGCTTCCATGTTCTCTTCTTATCAGATCACAGGGACTTCCCCCGCGCTGATGGGGAACGGGTCACATGCTACTGTTCGTGGCGTTGGTACGGTCGATCTGAAGTTTACTTCAGGAAAGGTCGTGCGACTGAAGAACGTTCATCATGTTCCCTCCATCAATAAAAATCTCGTCAGCGGCTCACGTTTATGTCGAGATGGTTTTAAGTTGGTTTTCGAGTCCAATAAAGTTGTAATTTCCAAGTATGGACAATTTGTTGGTAAAGGCTATGAGTGCGGAGGCTTGTTCCGCTTATCCTTGTCAGATATTTGCACCAAAGTTATTAATAATGTTTGCCACGATAATGATTGTGATGTTTGGCATTCACGACTTTGTCATATTAATTTTGGTTGCATGACGCGGTTAGCAAATATGAGTTTAATTCCGAAATTCAGTACTATTAAAGGTTCCAAATGTCAAGTGTGTGTTCAAGCTAAGCAACCTCGCAAATCTCATAAGACTGCGGAGGCGAGAGACTTGGCACCACTAGAACTTATACATTCTGATCTTTGTGAGATGAATGGCGTATTGACAAAAGGTGGAAAGAAATATTTCATGACACTTATTGATGACTCCACTAGATATTGTTATGTGTATCTTCTGAAATCTAAAGATGAAGTTTTAACTTATTTCAAGAACTATAAGGCCGAAGCAGAGAACCAACTTGACCGTAAAATTAAACGGCTTAGGTCTGATCGTGGTAGAGAGTATTTTTCCAACGAGTTTAATTCTTTTTGTGCTGAACACGGTATTATTCATGAGAGGACGCCTCCCTACTCACCTCAGTCAAATGGGGTGGCTGAAAGAAAGAACCGAACGCTGTCTGATTTGGTTAACGCCATGTTAGATACTTCGGGTCTCTCCAAGGCATGGTGGGGGGAGGCGCTAATGACTGCATGTCATGTCCTAAACCGAGTTCCCACAAAGAATAAAACCATTACTCCATTTGAGGAATGGGAAAGGAAAAGGTTGAAACTCTCCTACCTACGTACCTGGGGTTGTTTGGAGAAAGTCAATATACCAATTCCCAAGAAGCGCAAGCTTGGACCTAAAACCGTAGATTGTGTTCTTCTGGGCTATGCTTTTAATAGCATTGGTTATAGATTCTTGATAGTAAAATCTGAGGTATTCGACATGCATGTTGGTACGATTATGGAGTCGAATGATGCGACTTTCTTTGAGAACATATTTCCTATGAAGGATATGTCTAGCTCATCAAATCAGGAGAAACCTGTTTCATCTAGTCAGGAATTAGCTGAGATTCCTGAATCCACCATTCCGATAGAACACGTTGAGAATCCCGAGGAGGATGACAATGAAGTTCCTGTAAGGAGCAAGAGACAGAGGACTGCAAAGTCCTTTGGTAATGATTTCATTGTGTACCTCGTGGATGACACACCCAAGACTATTTCAGAAGGCTATGCGTCTCTTGATGCTGACTACTGGAAGGAGGCTGTTCGTTGCGAGATTGGATTCCATCTTGGCTAACCGGAACCTGGGAATCACTGATCGTCCTTATGGGAGTAAACCTGTAGGATGTAAGTGGTGTTCAAGAAAAAGCTTCGGCCAGTGGTACAATTGAAAAGTACAAGGCAAGGTTTGTGGCCAAGGGTTATACTAGAAAGAAGGTGAAGACTTTTTTGATACTTACCTCACCTGTGGCTAGACTGACCACCATTCGTGTGCTACTCTCACTGGCTGCCTCGCACGGTCTTCTCGTTTATCAAATGGACGTTAAGACGGCTTTCCTTAATGGAGAGTTGGACGAGGAAATTTACATGGAGCAGCCAGATGGTTTCGTAGTACCCGGTCAAGAAGGCAAGGTGTGTAAGTTATTGAAGTCATTATACGGCCTCAAGCAAGCACCTAAGCAATGGCAACGAGAAGTTTGAAAGGACTTTGACTGCTGAAGGCTTTGTTGTAAACGAAGCTGATAAAATGTGTGTACTATCGCCATGGTGGGGGCGAGGGGAGTTTATTCTATGTCTATACGTTGATGACATATTGATCTTTGGGACCAATCTTGATTTAATCAAGGAAGTTAAGGATTTCTTATCTTGCTGTTTTGAGATGAAGGATCTAGGAGTAGCTGATGTTATCTTGAACATCAAGCTGTTGAGAGATGATAATGGTGGGATCACACTGCTTCAATCTCACTATGTGGAAAAGGTCTTGAGTCGCTTCGGGTATAGTGAATGCAAGTCTTCTTCAACTCCATATGATGCTAGTTTGTTGCTTCGAAAGAATCAACGGATTACTAGAGATCAACTGAGATATTCTCAGATTATAGGCTCGCTTATGTATTTGGCGAGTGCCACGAGGCCTGACATCTCTTTTACTGTGAGCAATTGAGCCGGTTTGTTTCCAATCCGGGAGATGATCATTGGCGTGCGCTTGAGAGAGTTATGCGCTATTTAAAAGGCACTGCGAGCTATGGAATTCACTATACCGGAAACCCGAGGGTTCTGGAAGAATATAGTGATTCTAATTGGATATCTGATGCTGATGAGCTTAAGGCCACTAGTGGTTATGTTTTTACACTTGGTGGTGGCGCTGTTTCTTGGAAGTCTTGCAAGCAGACCATCTTAACGAGGTCAACTATGGAAGCAGAACTCGCAGCATTAGACACAGCCACTGTTGAAGCAGAGTGGCTTCGTGAGCTCTTGATGGACTTGCCTATGGTTGAAAAACCAATACCCGCAATCCTAATGAACTGTGATAATCAAACTGTGATCATCAAAGTGAACAGTTCTAAGGATAATGCAAAGTCATCAAGACATGTGAAGAGGAGATTAAAATATGTCAGGAAATTGAAGAACTCCGGAGTTATTGCATTGGATTATATCCAAACATCTATGAACTTGGCAGATCCCTTCACAAAGGGTTTATCACGGAATGTGATAGATAATGCATCGAGGGAGATGGGTTTGAGACCCACGTTATGAGTTGCCCACAGTGGTAACCCACTCTATGTGATCGGAGATCCCGTGAATTAGAAGTGGGAGACAAGCTGTTGGTCGGCTGAGAGTAGAGTATCCTTATATTTTATTCCACTCCATAAAAGATGCAATACTCTCCTGATCTGTATGGTAGGTTGACATTTGTCTTAATGTGTTCCAAGTGGGTTATTTATATAAGCAGAGATGTGTCCTACAGAACATCTCGTGAGGAACTCACCTATATGAGTCTGACTGTTAAACGTCGCAGTCTATGAGAATCGGGTGCTCTCTAATAAACTCATGTCGCACCCTGATTTCTAGGGGATACTCACCGTACGAACTAGATAGCAGGTGCTTGGATTATGGGGCATAACTGCTCCCACGTCCCAGCTTCCTGGTAGGCCTGCGCTTATGCGCGACAACACAAGCCCTGCTATTCCATCGTCGATGTAAACTATCCACTAGAGATCAAAGGAACTTCCGTCGACGTACTTCAAACCATACACACATGGTACGTCAACGGCGTTGAACAACTGATATCACAACAGATCTCTACGACACAAAAGATTGAAATAAGGTGCAAATAGCTCTCATTAGAGCAGAGATAGCAAATACAATCATTCAGAGGACACATGTCCCAACAATACATCAGTACATCACAGCGGAAGCATTCAACATGTCTGAGTACAGACAAGAACCAAATAGGCCTAAGAGGCCGGAAACGAACAGACGGAGCCCATCCACGAAGTCTCGGATCCTGCCTGGGTCCGCTATCTACTCGTCAGCAGCCTCGTCATACTCCACGTAGTAGCCACCATGTAGATCCTCGGAAACGTCGTCTGCGTAAACCACAGCCCCAAAGGGGTCAGTACACCAACGTACTGGCAAGCAAGACTCACAGTTCACCAGAGTGTAACCCGTCAACACCAAGCACAGATGCCTTGGGTTCAACGGAAGAGAGGGGATATAAAAGGTGCTGCAACTGGCTGCTCTAAACAACTATAGAAACATACTACAACTGCCGGCTATCAGAAAGGAGATAAGATCGAGGATTGTAACCAACTGAAAGATAACTTCAAACAAACCCATCCTGGATCTCGCCCCTTATCCAAAGAAGCAATCCGAGGATAACTCACACAGTTGGATTAAAGGTGAATCAAATTATTGTGTCATCAACCTGTTACTAGTCAAGTTATTAATCATGGGGTGTAACATGTTTGATCATTATGTTTAAGTTGTCCTGAGTACTTGTTAGCCAGTACTTTCACCAAGTAATCCATAACCGCGGAAAACACGGCTTCTCGAGAAGATTATCCCTGCAGGGTTGCACCAATTTGGCCGTACACGCAAGAATAACCCGCCAGATGGGATGCCTCCCACCAAGCGGGGTACTCTACACAACCAACCTTTCTTCGCATCAAGCCCAAAGCACCTTGGGCGCACGGCTAATCGAGCCCAGAAGAAAATGGACCCTCATAGCACTCTAAGAACGTGTCCCCCTATATGCCGACTACGAAAGTTCCACCCTGGCCTGGGCTCGCAAAAACATGCATGCGGCAAATAGAACACACGAACTAAATGAGGCGATTTGGACGAGATGCGAATCAGGTCAAGTTGAGGGGGGCGCCCATACTCGCTTCCCACATGCGGTTAGTGCGCTCATCATGGATCAGTAGACAAGACCCTTTTCCTATTAGGGTCGACACTAGCAGGCTTCAAAACCTCTCATGGGCCTCCTGCCGGTGCCTTATCATCAAATTTATTATTAATAGTAACATTAGCATGATTGATTGATTAAACATCGAGCCCCCGCAACGTAATAGAAGTAGTAACAGTAAGTAACGAGTAACAGACTCGAGCAAAAGCAACCTAAGCATGCTAGTAAGACACTGGCTCAAACAATGGGTTGTAGGAAGGGAGATGAGGCAATATCAGGGTTAAGGGATTCATGTGATAGGTTCGTAACAGAATAACTACTACTAAGGCTAGCAGAAAAGAACAACGGAAAGTATCGGTAACCAATGTTGAAAGGAACACAGTGGTTCATGTGAGTGATAACTTGCCTGCAAAACCCAGTAGCCTGGTACTGAGCTAACTCCTTAGAAGGGGTGTCGTAAGGATCGTCGGTCTCAACGTCGTCGTGTATCCGAGAAGAAGCAAACAGACAATGCAGAAAGATAAACAATCATTATCATGGCATAGGTGCACAAACATGGGATGATGCATGTCATGTTAATAGATGCATCAGAATAAACTACTTGACAAGATAACACAATTTAATTGGACCCATATGCAATGTGAATTGCATATGGATGCAAATTGTTTAGGTTGAAGCAATGATCTACATTTGAATAACAAGTGTAAGTGGTTAAACATGATGCATGCATGATGGTAACAACAAAATAACAACAAATAACAATGATAGATGCAAGTGAAAAAGGATTGGAACAAGTTTTGGAAATCATTGATTAAGTTTGGAAAGTTTGGTTACTTAAACATGTCACACAAGTATTTGTTGTTTTCATCAAGTTAAAGTGTTCAAAACAATTGACAAAGTTGATATTTGAAAAGAACATCAAATTTCAGTTGGATTACATGTTTCAAATATTGAAATTGGAATTAGGATAATTTAATTATGAATTAAACAATATTAAACAGGTTTTAATTGAATTTAATTCAAGTTTGCATATTATTTGAATTTTATTTGTTCAAAACATAAATTCAAACTCACATTTGAAAAGTTCACAATTTGAAACATATTTTGCATGTCCAAAAATATTTTATTTTGAGCAAGTTAAGATTTTAGCAATTTTAATTGAATTAAACAAGATTTAAATTGTTTAGGCAATTTAAATTATTCAAACAATGAAACAAATTTTATATTTGAATAGGTCATTCAAAATGGTATGAAAAACATATTTTATTGGCATTATTTGGAATTAGTATGAATTATTTATTGAATTTAGCAATTTGCATTTGAATTGTTCAAATTTGAATTTTAAATACATTTGGAATTTTCAAAACAGAACACAAATAGGTTATTTGGAAAGATTATTAAATTTTGAACAGAAAACATATACAACTTTTATTTATTGGGTTTATAGATTAAAAGATATACAAGTTTTTGTTTTTGTGTGTTATTCTGTCATTTAAAAGAAAAACAGAAATAAAACAGATACGTGGTAATTCTTCTGTTACCGCACTGGGGTTAACCCCCAGTCACTGCCCAGTGGGCCACGGGGCTCACTGTGCCCACGTGGCTTCCAGGGAGGCTTACAGGTGGGGTCACGTGCGCGGAAGAAAACCCAAAAAATGGGGTGCGCCGCGCGGGGATCGAACCCGGGTGCTAGCGCTTCCGCGCAGTGGGCGGTAGCCAGTGCGCTGTCACTGAAGTTTTGATTCAGATACAGCAGTGGGGGGGTATGAGGTTCAGAAAGGCCGCGAAGTTAACTGAATAAAATTCAGTCAGTTGAGCCATCGACAGATAGGATGGCTGCAACCGGCCGATGGCGGCTGGGCTCGCCGGGGCTGCCCGCGCGGGCCGTGCGCGTGCGGTGTGCGGGCTGTGTGCCGATCGTGCGCGTGCAGCGTGGAGACGTAAGGAGGGAAAAGGAGAGAGGTGGCCTGCTCACCTCGCTGCTGTTGGTCGTTGACGATGGCCTGACGGGCAGGTAGCGGAGGGCAACTCTCCGGCGACGGCGCGGCCGCCGTGGTCCATCCCAGCGTGAGGCGAGGGCACGAGGGGCCTCAGGGGAGCGCCCCGGTTCCATTCCCGGCGGCGGCTCCTCCTCGAGGTGGACGGTGGTGGCGGGGGGGTGACGGGGAACAGAGGGGTTCTCGGTGGTTGCAGGTTCAGAACAGAGGCTGATCGGGGAGGGAGGAAGGAGAACTTGGCGGCGCAGAGGGATGGAATTAGGGTTGAGGGGCAGAGGGGGGAGGTGAGCTATATGGGGGGAGATGCTCCTGTACGGCATGGCATCGGGAGGGGCATGGAGCGATCGAGTGGCTCCGATGGGTTCGTACAGGAGGTGACGCCAGCGAGAGGTGGAAGAAAAGGACAGGAGGGGGGTACTGGGCTGGAAAATGGGCAGCTGGGCTGGGCTGGGAGGTAGATAGCTGCTGCCTCCTTCTCTTTTTTTTTTGTATTTTCTGTTCCTTTTATTTTTTTTTTGCTGAAAACCAATTGGAAGAAAAAGGATGCTTGGTGGGTTAGTAAAATTTTTAGAAAAATTAAATTAAGCTTATTAGGTGAGTAGCAAACAAATGCTAACTCTGGTTTTTACAAAGTTTTCAAAATTATTGCTGTTTGGAATTAAACCAAAATTAGATTATTTTGAAGATTTGAAATGATTAATGAAATCAACCTTTTAATAAAGTGACCCAAAAGAATTAATTGGAAAACAAGGGATGAGAGAAAGTTTTGGTTATTATTTTTATAATTTCAAATTGGTTTTGTTTGAAAATATTTGATTTGAATTGGAATATTTTGTTAATAGATATAGAGACAACAATTTAATAGGGTGAACCCTATTATTAGTTGGATTAGAATTATTGGAATGGTTTGATATTTTATAATTTCCAAATGAGGTGTTGATGATGATTTTGCTTTGAATTTGAAAACCAATTTGGAAAGGCCTAGTGGAATTTATAACACCATTTTATTAAGGGATTCACATGGAATAAAGTGAAACAAATTGGTTGTTTTTATTTGTTATTTTTATTCCAAAATTTGTAACAGAACAAGTATGAAAACATTGTTTGAGTAAGGTTTGAATTTGAGTTGTGAAAACAGTGGAAAACAAATGCAACAATATGATGACATGATGCAATACTTTAATTAAACAGGAAATCAAACATTCTATGGGGTAGTTTTCATACTTGGGATGTTACAAAACGCCCCCCCTTGAAGGAATCGCGCCCCGAGATTCCTACTGAGAAAAGAAAAGGTCCGGAAACTTCTTGGGCAGATCCTCTTGAGCTGTGACACGTGAAACACATCGTGCACATTGGATAGACGTCAGGGAATTTGGAAACCACCAGAACAATATTAGTAGAGGTATAGGTTTTGTATGGAGGGTGTATCGTTGGATAGAATTTGATTCCTTCGGAGAATAGACTATCTGTAATAAGGGTGGAACAGAGTTATTGACATTAATGGAACACCAAGGATGACATCAATGTCAGAATCAGCAACATGAGAGAAACGAGGAATATGTGGCCTCCCATTAGGATTTGATTTCTGTGACTGAACTTGGAAGTCAACATTTGAGATTCCGAGGGGTGAACGGTGATTTGATTGCTTAGTGGAACCAGAATTAGGTTGTATGTTGTGGAAATGATTTTTGACACAAAGGAATGTGATGCTCCGGTATGAAACAACACTTTAGCTGAAACAGAGTTTACGAGGAAGTTTTGATTAGACGCCGGTAGAAGATTTGAAGTGGAAAACAACAACAAGATTTCAACGGACGAAATGTTATTTAGAAGAACAGGATATGAACATCGGGAAAACACGAGATCAAAACTCCTGAGGTACTACGGAAAACCCATCCGGGCTTCTAAAGGATCAATATCTACTGCTTAAGGAATAGAGGATCTGTTTCCGGGGCTTACACGCCTCCGTTCTCAATCATGAGTAGGCAACATGATAAATCATGTCACAACCACCTCCATTCCTATGGACTAGTAGATATAACTATCCCAGAGAAACCAGGATTCGTGAAATCCTAACTTGAAAATTTAGACGAGAAGGGAAAAACTAACGTTGCACTTCCTTACCAGAAAAGGGAGGGAGGGTGGGGAAAAGAAGAAAAAGAACAGAATTCCTACTCTCACGTTTCATTTTTCCTATATAGCTACAAAATAGTTTCTAGACTCAACTGCGACCAGTAAAAAGGGATCCTACAGGCAGACAGGCTCTGATACCATTTGTCGCACCCTGATTTCTAGGGGATACTCACCGTACGAACTGGATAGCAGGTGTTTGGATTATGGGGCATAACTGCTCCCACGTCCCAGCTTCCTGGTAGGCCTGCGCTTATGCGCGACAACACAAGCCCTGCTATTCCATCGTCGATGTAAACTATCCACTAGAGATCAAAGGCACTTCCGTCGACGTACTTCAAACCATACACACATGGTACGTCAACGGCGTTGAACAACTGATATCACAACAGATCTCTACGACACAAAAGATTGAAATAAGGTGCAAATAGCTCTCATTAGAGCAGAGATAGCAAATACAATCATTCAGAGGACACATGTCCCAACAATACATCAGTACATCACAGCGGAAGCATTCAACATGTCTGAGTACAGACAAGAACCAAATAGGCCTAAGAGGCCGGAAAAGAACAGACGGAGCCCATCCACGAAGTCTCGGATCCTGCCCGGGTCCGCTATCTACTCGTCAGCAGCCTCGTCATACTCCACGTAGTAGCCACCATGTAGATCCTCGGAAACGTCGTCTGCGTAAACCACAGCCCCAAAGGGGTCAGTACACCAACGTACTGGCAAGCAAGACTCACAGTTCACCAGAGTGTAACCCGTCAACACCAAGCACAGATGCCTTGGGTTCAACGGAAGAGAGGGGATATAAAAGGTGCTGCAACTGGCTGCTCTAAACAACTATAGAAACATACTACAACTGCCGGCTATCAGAAAGGAGATAAGATCGAGGATTGTAACCAACTGAAAGATAACTTCAAACAAACCCATCCTGGATCTCGCCCCTTATCCAAAGAAGCAATCCGAGGATAACTCACACAGTTGGATTAAAGGTGAATCAAATTATTGTGTCATCAACCTGTTACTAGTCAAGTTATTAATCATGGGGTGTAACATGTTTGATCATTATGTTTAAGTTGTCCTGAGTACTTGTTAGCCAGTACTTTCACCAAGTAATCCATAACCGCGGAAAACACGGCTTCTCGAGAAGATTATCCCTGCAGGGTTGCACCAATTTGGCCGTACACGCAAGAATAACCCGCCAGATGGGATGCCTCCCACCAAGCGGGGTACTCTACACAACCAACCTTTCTTCGCATCAAGCCCAAAGCACCTTGGGCGCACGGCTAATCGAGCCCAGAAGAAAATGGACCCTCATAGCACTCTAAGAACGTGTCCCCCTATATGCCGACTACGAAAGTTCCACCCTGGCCTGGGCTCGCAAAAACATGCATGCGGCAAATAGAACACACGAACTAAATGAGGCGATTTGGACGAGATGCGAATCAGGTCAAGTTGAGGGGGGCGCCCATACTCGCTTCCCACATGCGGTTAGTGCGCTCATCATGGATCAGTAGACAAGACCCTTTTCCTATTAGGGTCGACACTAGCAGGCTTCAAAACCTCTCATGGGCCTCCTGCCGGTGCCTTATCATCAAATTTATTATTAATAGTAACATTAGCATGATTGATTGATTAAACATCGAGCCCCCGCAACGTAATAGAAGTAGTAACAGTAAGTAACGAGTAACAGACTCGAGCAAAAGCAACCTAAGCATGCTAGTAAGACACTGGCTCAAACAATGGGTTGTAGGAAGGGAGATGAGGCAATATCAGGGTTAAGGGATTCATGTGATAGGTTCGTAACAGAATAACTACTACTAAGGCTAGCAGAAAAGAACAACGGAAAGTATCGGTAACCAATGTTGAAAGGAACACAGTGGTTCATGTGAGTGATAACTTGCCTGCAAAACCCAGTAGCCTGGTACTGAGCTAACTCCTTAGAAGGGGTGTCGTAAGGATCGTCGGTCTCAACGTCGTCGTGTATCCGAGAAGAAGCAAACAGACAATGCAGAAAGATAAACAATCATTATCATGGCATAGGTGCACAAACATGGGATGATGCATGTCATGTTAATAGATGCATCATAATAAACTACTTGACAAGATAACACAATTTAATTGGACCCATATGCAATGTGAATTGCATATGGATGCAAATTGTTTAGGTTGAAGCAATGATCTACATTTGAATAACAAGTGTAAGTGATTAAACATGATGCATGCATGATGGTAACAACAAAATAACAACAAATAACAATGATAGATGCAAGTGAAAAAGGATTGGAACAAGTTTTGGAAATCATTGATTAAGTTTGGAAAGTTTGGTTACTTAAACATGTCACACAAGTATTTGTTGTTTTCATCAAGTTAAAGTGTTCAAAACAATTGACAAAGTTGATATTTGAAAAGAACATCAAATTTCAGTTGGATTACATGTTTCAAATATTGAAATTGGAATTAGGATAATTTAATTATGAATTAAACAATATTAAACAGGTTTTAATTGAATTTAATTCAAGTTTGCATATTATTTGAATTTTATTTGTTCAAAACATAAATTCAAACTCACATTTGAAAAGTTCACAATTTGATGGTTTGAAAACATATTTTGCATGTCCAAAAATATTTTATTTTGAGCAAGTTAAGATTTTAGCAATTTTAATTGAATTAAACAAGATTTAAATTGTTTAGGCAATTTAAATTATTCAAACAATGAAACAAATTTTATATTTGAATAGGTCATTCAAAATGGTATGAAAAACATATTTTATTGGCATTATTTGGAATTAGTATGAATTATTTATTGAATTTAGCAATTTGCATTTGAATTGTTCAAATTTGAATTTTAAATACATTTGGAATTTTCAAAACAGAACACAAATAGGTTATTTGGAAAGATTATTAAATTTTGAACAGAAAACATATACAACTTTTATTTATTGGGTTTATAGATTAAAAGATATACAAGTTTTTGTTTTTGTGTGTTATTCTGTCATTTAAAAGAAAAACAGAAATAAAACAGATACGTGGTAATTCTTCTGTTACCGCACTGGGGTTAACCCCCAGTCACTGCCCAGTGGGCCACGGGGCTCACTGTGCCCACGTGGCTTCCAGGGAGGCTTACAGGTGGGGTCACGTGCGCGGAAGAAAACCCAAAAAATGGGGTGCGCCACGCGGGGATCGAACCCGGGTGCTAGCGCTTCCGCGCAGTGGGCGGTAGCCAGTGCGCTGTCGCTGAAGTTTTGATTCAGATACAGCAGTGGGGGGGTATGAGGTTCAGAAAGGCCGTGAAGTTAACTGAATAAAATTCAGTCAGTTGAGCCATCGACAGATAGGATGGCTGCAACCGGCCGATGGCGGCTGGGCTCGCCGGGGCTGCCCGCGCGGGCCGTGCGCGTGCGGTGTGCGGGCTGTGTGCCGATCGTGCGCGTGCAGCGTGGAGACGTAAGGAGGGAAAAGGAGAGAGGTGGCCTGCTCACCTCGCTGCTGTTGGTCGTTGACGATGGCCTGACGGGCAGGTAGCGGAGGGCAACTCTCCGGCGACGGCGCGGCCGCCGTGGTCCATCCCAGCGTGAGGCGAGGGCACGAGGGGCCTCAGGGGAGCGCCCCGGTTCCATTCCCGGCGGCGGCTCCTCCTCGAGGTGGACGGTGGTGGCGGGGGGTGACGGGGAACAGAGGGGTTCTCGGTGGTTGCAGGTTCAGAACAGAGGCTGATCGGGGAGGGAGGAAGGAGAACTTGGCGGCGCAGAGGGATGGAATTAGGGTTGAGGGGCAGAGGGGGGAGGTGAGCTATATGGGGGGAGATGCTCCTGTACGGCATGGCATCGGGAGGGGCATGGAGCGATCGAGTGGCTCCGATGGGTTCGTACAGGAGGTGACGCCAGCGAGAGGTGGAAGAAAAGGACAGGAGGGGGGTACTGGGCTGGAAAATGGGCAGCTGGGCTGGGCTGGGAGGTAGATAGCTGCTGCCTCCTTCTCTTTTTTTTTTTGTATTTTCTGTTCCTTTTATTTTTTTTTTGCTGAAAACCAATTGGAAGAAAAAGGATGCTTGGTGGGTTAGTAAAATTTTTAGAAAAATTAAATTAAGCTTATTAGGTGAGTAGCAAACAAATGCTAACTCTGGTTTTTACAAAGTTTTCAAAATTATTGCTGTTTGGAATTAAACCAAAATTAGATTATTTTGAAGATTTGAAATGATTAATGAAATCAACCTTTTAATAAAGTGACCCAAAAGAATTAATTGGAAAACAAGGGATGAGAGAAAGTTTTGGTTATTATTTTTATAATTTCAAATTGGTTTTGTTTGAAAATATTTGATTTGAATTGGAATATTTTGTTAATTGATATAGAGACAACAATTTAATAGGGTGAACCCTATTATTAGTTGGATTAGAATTATTGGAATGGTTTGATATTTTATAATTTCCAAATGAGGTGTTGATGATGATTTTGCTTTGAATTTGAAAACCAATTTGGAAAGGCCTAGTGGAATTTATAACACCATTTTATTAAGGGATTCACATGGAATAAAGTGAAACAAATTGGTTGTTTTTATTTGTTATTTTTATTCCAAAATTTGTAACAGAACAAGTATGAAAACATTGTTTGAGTAAGGTTTGAATTTGAGTTGTGAAAACAGTGGAAAACAAATGCAACAATATGATGACATGATGCAATACTTTAATTAAACAGGAAATCAAACATTCTATGGGGTAGTTTTCATACTTGGGATGTTACAACTCATGAAAGGCCTTCGGAGTATGACGCATACGCTCCAAACCGCGGTGAAGCCTTGCGGCAGCCTAGTATCGGTTCAGATGTTGTGTGAAACTGGTATCACAGCAAACTTGTAGTTCAAGGCGTAGTCCACTATTCAAGTTGTGAACTAGTGTAGCATGATGTTCTAAGTGGAAGTTCAACTTAACAGTCTCCACTAACACCGGTATATAAATAATGTTTTGGAACAGAGTTTATGAAATGTGCTAATGACACTTTGTGGGGGATTGTTGGAATTTTATATGGGCCAATTATATGGGCTCACATGTCTAGCCCACTAAGCCCACTAAAATCCTGAAAGTGTCATGGCCCATTCATGAATAATGAGTGGAGTGAGTGGGACTAAAGTTTAGTCCCACATTGCTAGTTTGGAGAGAGTGGAACCACCTTATAAGGTGAGCCATTCTATCTCATGTATGAGTAGGCAAGGCAAGAGGAGAGGTGTGCCACACGCGCGCTCCTCCTCCGCCGCCCGCCTCGCCACGCCTCGCCTCGCCTCGTCACGACACGTCACGACGCGCCACGGGTTGCGGAAATGAGCCGAGCCGAGAGCGTTTATTTTGTCGGTCGGAAAAAACTTAATGAATCATTAATTTGGTATTTAACGGACGCGTTAATTCCAAAACCGTTTCCGTTTCCTTTCTGGATCGTGGAGCCGAACCGACTCAGACGTGGGGTTACGCCCACGTCTCTCCCATCCCGCATATAAATACGCGCATACGGTAAACCCTAGCCGCCACTTCGTCGTATGGTTTCGCACCACCGTTCCAGAACACCGCGCCGCCAATCAAGTCTTCTCCATCCCTCCTTTCGGCGTGCACCGCGAGAAGGGACAGCAGGCCTCCGGAACCCCGCCTCTTGTGATCCTGTACGGGAGAGAGGCGATCAGGTTTTTGGGGAGCGCACTCGCGCGACTGCTGACGGCGACTACTTCCCCAACGACGACTTCTTCCCCGACCTCGGCAGCCTCTTCATCAACGACATGGCCGACACCGGGGACAATAACAATGGCGGTGCCGCTACCGCTCCATCGTACGTATCTCTCTCTCATCTGTATGAGATGTTACTGGAATTCGTATGTCTAGTTCTTGCAATAGATTGTATCAATCTGTCTACTGTACTAGATCTAGATATTTACATGATTATTGTACTTGCTGCTGTCGCAATTTATCTGATGTTATTTCGAATTAAATCATGTGCTAAATTGCTAATATATTCAACAACATGTGCCGCAGCGCAGCCAGCATGCCACTACGATGCTGCTCCGGCAACATGAAGGTAGAAGACACCGGCCGACGGCCTCCCGATGGCTGGCACATCATCATAGGCTGAATCAGTGGACAACGGCAACTTACAGCGCTCGCATGTGCTTGATTGGTTTCTGAAACCAATCAGGTTGCACTGTAAGTATACCCGCTCCTTAAACCTTCCGTGCGTAATGCTTTTATTTTACCTTGACGACAGCGGGAATGAAGAATTCCATCCTCTGGAGCCTTGAGATCACGTTGGCATCGTCGGCTGGCCAGTACTGAGTCTGTAATTATTGGAGGTACTGAGTTTGTAAAATGCATCGTGACGTTGCTATACTCAAGTACTTCCGTGCTTGAAACTAGAGTTCCTCTTGTGGATGCACAACACATATCACTACATAACAATGTACTTTTCTAGACTTTGACAAACCGTTTTCACGGAATTTCACTGCTAGAAACTGTCTCTTCGCCGGGTGGTAAAAATACCCGGCGAAGGCACCAATCAACCTCGGCGAACCACTTCGCCGAGTAAGGAACTCAGCGGCACACACTCGGCAAAAAAGGGGCCGGCGAAGCAATTTCGCCGAGTGCCTTTTATCGTGTACTCGGCAACGGACTTTCACCGAGCTGTTTTTCACCGGGCTCGGCGCAAAAAAGTGCGCACTCGTGTCAGCCTTGTGTCGGAATTTCGCCAAGTGGTCCTAGCTTCGCCGAGCTCCCCCGCTCCTCCGCGGCATTCGCCGTATGCATGTTGTTGTATTTCATTCTATATTATCCCTGCATGCAGGTCTTCAGCTGCTCGTGTATTCCGGAATAAATCTTCCCCGCGACTAATTAACAGATTGCTTGCATTCTACTGCGGAAAAAGTCCAAAACAAACCCTGAAATCGTAGGCCTTAGCTAAATCGAACCCTAAACTTTCAATCCCGGAAGTTAGCACTCTGAACTTATCGATCCCGGTCTATCCCAGACCCTATACCTGTTTGGCACACTAGGAAAGTTAAGTTCCCGGCCGCAATAACATGTTACTCTCACAGACCACATGGACCCACTTGTCATGTTCATGTCCTTTCTCAAACCGATCCCCTTTTCTATTTTTCTTTCCCCCCCCCCAAGCGGCATCGTCGTGCTCTGTCTGCTATTCAGCGCCATACATTTCCTACTCCGCCTTGTTCGCCCAACCCTGCTGCCGTCACGCTGCGCACAAACTCGCTGCTCTCCCGCCTGGCCGCATCGTGCGTCGGCCGCCGCCCTGCAACCTACCTGTTCTTGTTCTTCTGTGCTGCTGCGACTGGAGCCGCTTTTGGTCGTGATCTATCCGCGTTGTTTTGCGCGTCGCCGTCTCTCTGCTGATGCGTGTGAATTTGAAGTACTATGGCGTCGTGTTCTTCGTGAAGTGCATGTCAACCAAGATGAGATGTGCGTGAATTTGAAGTTATATGGCGTCGTGGGTTAGCTAGCTAGCTCGGACACGGTGCAAAATATTGAAGTAGTTTTTTCTCTTCACTTTTCTGCCAAGGACCAATCGAGCGGTTCTGGGCTATGCTACCGTGACTTGACCAGGGCGTCGCAGTGCGTATAACTGCAGCGCCAGTCTTTGAGCGGTTGGCCGCTGAGGCGTGCGGCCAATGTTGAACAACATCCTAGTAGCTAGGCACGACGGTACTAATGGCACGCTCGGGCGGAACAGTGAGCATCTTCACGGGTCATGTCGACGACGAGCTATGAGCGGGGCGCCGAGTAGTCGCGGCTGATGCAGTGAGCAGGTGCCCAAGGTCACGTCGGCGGGGCATGAGGCGAACAGCTCTCGGCTGTGCATGGAACATGCGCGAGGAGTCCGTTGCGGAGCTGCCTAGCCTGGCGTGGAGGAGACGGCGATTTTGACCACTGCCACGTCAGCGAAATCAGGCTTAATCATCGTAAGGTTTAAATTAGACCGGGATTGATAAGTTTAGAGTGCTGACTTCCGGGATTGAAAGTTTAGGGTTCGATTTAGCTAAGGCCTACGAGTTCAGGGTTTGTTTTCGACTTTTTCCTTCTACTGCTAGCTGGTCACTGCCAATGCTTATGAACGCAATCTACATAGTCATGACCAGCTTTTTCAAGAGCAAGCTAGTGCTAGTATGCATATAACTAACTAACCCAGGCAGAATGTTGATTGCATCGAAGCGTATTAGGCCATGATGAAGTAGCCCATGGCCGTGCCTCGTTCCGGCAGCGTCGGCGTGGTGCCTTTGCTGCTCGTCTTCTGCTTAGCGTATGTGCTGGGCTTGATGTCCAGCCGCTCGTCCACAATCTCGTGTCAACATGGCTGCCTGTCGCGTCACCTTCCAGAATCTCTACGTCCACAATCTCGTGTCAACATGTCTGCCTGCCGCGTCTTGGTAGCAAGCGTCACCGCCGCCGCCGGAAACAGCACCCTGCATCCTGCCACCATCGCCTCCGGCCGAGCCGACGCCGCCACCGCCTGCACCATCGAACAGAGTTTGATGACTCCACATATACTTGCAGATCGACTGATTCCAACAGACACGTTCTTATTTTTCAGTTTTGCATCATGCATGGATGTAGGCCCTATAGCAAGGAGCTAGGTACTGATGGATCGAAGAGTAGCATTGGATGCAATCTCTTTAGACTAGCCACAACGGGGGGAGGGGGGGGGGGGGGGGGGGGGGGTATTCTAGGTAGTATCATGCATGCCATGTTGGTAAAAAACTGATGTGACAGTGTAATTAATGAGGAGAGAGGTTATAGTGGTATCATAGGTAGATATATCGTAACATAACGCATTACGAGATAAGATGAGTCTATATCACGATAATACAACACTATATGATACCACAAACATGTTATTATCTATTGTGTGAGTAGTAACATAGACTAGTATCAACATGATACTCCCCATTGTGACTAGTCTTATAGCAGACCACACGGAAGTTATTTATCAGAAACGGTTTTTAGTTTTCTCGGATATAAGTACACGGATGATTGTTCCAAGATTTCCACAAAGTAGACATGCTTACTTAATCAGCTAGTAAGAACTTATTTAATTTCAGCAAAAAGCCGAGAAGATGTTCTTTCTGAAATATCTGTCTACATATATCCCTTTTTGATTGCTAATCTGATATTTTTTCGCGAGGTAAAAGAGCAATAGGTGGAATCACTCTAGAAAATAGATCAATACAAGAAGTTCCTTAAAAAGTAAATAATACAAAGGAGTTAAAGTTCAGAACACATGCTACCTTCTCTACTAAAAATGTTACCAAATTGAGAATTACTAGAGCTCCTCAGTTTTCATGATGAATACACATGCATGAGGTGCTATGTTTTCTCTCTATACTTATGTTTTATACATTCATATGTATGGGAAAATGTTTTATCTACATGTATTTGTTTGACATGCCAGTATTTGATGTTTGTACATAGTTGATGTCCTAAATAATAGTATGCAATTGAGATTCTCTAACTTAATTGGCTTTTGATACAATTTGTCGATTATATTGTAATTTTCATCAAAAATATTTTCACGAAAACCTAACTTATATATATTTTAATATATAGTTTGTTGACTAATTTATGATTTATAAAGAATCTCAAAGTTTCAAGAGATGTTAAAGTTTTGTGAAAGAGATATTCTAGGCTTATTTTCATTTGATTCCTTTTAAATTAATTACATAATTGTCCATGAAATTTTTGTTGTCATGATGGTGACGTGACTTACATGTTGGTGACACATTGGTCCGAACGACTTAAGTATTGTATAAAATTATCTGGGAGAATAAAGTACACAATATTAATTTAGGAAGGGAAAAAGTATTTGGATTAAGAAAGAGAAATCTAATTCTAGCTAAGGTTTAGAGATGAAATTTTGATATTTACTATAATCATCCATGTGCAGACATAGCTATGTATATTTTCCATTGCAACATTTTTTTTTCTTCGAAAATGGGTTAGCCCCACCCTCTATATCGATTGACTGCAGCTTTTATGTAATTTAGTCTCATATTTATTTCTCACTAATTTCACACACAAAATAGACCATTTGAATAGCATAGTCTCTGATTGTATTATTTGGACCAAATGATAAGTACAAATTATGCCAATTTAGTACTCACAACACAGACACCAAAAATAATAAAATGTAATGGATATACACGCAATTGTGCCTGTACGAAAAGTAGTCCATAAAGTTTCCTCCAAGCATGTTTCGATCTATAGGAAATTAAGCAGAAGAAATTGCTAACAAGTGATACATTAATAAACATAGCTGATTACATACTAGGAACCAACATGTGGATTGATTGCCATTGATTTCATTTCATTCTCATTAATATTTTTTTATAAATTTAGAATAATTATGTATCAACTAATTTACGTAGAACCTTGCACAAAATGATTAATAGGTCGAGATCGAACATGTGTCAATTAAGTTAGCTTGAATGAGTTGAAATGATGTTCTCCCAACTCCAAGTCTAGCTATATAAATAGGTTACGTAGAAATATGAGTATCGTTAGATTTCACGAAAAAGAAAGTTCACAAGATTTTATATCAGCAATATAACCATATATAGAAGCACAGTTTCAAATTCTCCTTCGAGAATGTATCCATGTCTAAACTGTGTGAAATTTAGAAGAAATGGAATTCATATGACAAAGACATACCCATAATTTTTTTTATTATTTGTAACTCCAGACACAATAGAAGATGATGCCCTCGCAATTGCGAGGGCCACCATGCTAGTTATATCATAAATACAAAATTTACGTCCCTAACACTATATACTTCGGCGGTGTCATGGTGTTGTGATATGCTTGAAGACGTCACCAAGGCTACCTCGAGTGAGCCCAATGGGATTGGAGATGCGGCGGGGGGTGAGGTGCTGCTGGTGTTGATCCTCCAGGGCGCAACGTACGTCATGGTGGGTGATTCTTTGACGTCTTCCTCTAGTTCGGTTAAATCCTGTCAACTTCTTGCCAACCCGTTCTGAGCACATGGAGAGTGGTACGTTTGTCTAGACAGCCTTGGAATTGTGATCGTGCTATGGTGGTGTCTCGTTTTGGTCGTGACACGGTCAGATTGCTTAGTGTCCCATCTCCTCACCTTTGGTAAGAGCTTGGGCAAGGAGAGTCTTCATCATCGGGTTGTAGAGGGTATATTGTAGGTCGTCTGGCGTGGTGTGTCTGAGTGCGCCTTCAACAGTGTTATACCCGTCGTCTTGATCTTTTCTTCTATAAAAATGATACGTCTTTCAAGGAATATTCTAGAAAATACTATGAAATCTCGGTGTGATGGCACATTGTGCGTTTGTCGTTGTATGCTAATGGTAACGATTTTAGGACCTCGGAGCAAAGGGCATGCGAAAGTGGCACAATGAAATAAAAAGTGTACACGAGAGTGGCCCAACTCTAGCACACGAGGAACGAAGCGGTGGGAGGGCATTTGCGTTAACACGATACATGGATGTATGTCGGATAGACGGGCTTCAGTACAAGCAGCTAGGTCGCACGTACCTACATCGAGATCTAACAATTTCCACATATGTATCTCTTTGACCTTATGGATCAATTTCGTCAAGCACAACTGGTATCTGATAGTCTGCTCATATTGTTCCCGATGCCTCACATTCCCACATTTTTCCAACAATTTGATTTTTTTTTTCTTGCACATTGATTTACTGAGCCTAGTGCTACCAACAGTTAACAAGGTGCAACGATGTAACATGCTGTCTGAACCGGTGAAGTTGAGGTGCTATATATAAAGTGAAAACAAATAAAAAAGATAAAGTGTCATTCACACAAGTGGAAGTTGTCGAGGCATGTATTTATTTCCATTGGATGGATGGCCATGAATGAGGATATGTATGTTGTTATGAGTATAAGTTTGTACGTATCAGTTTAACTTGAAAGCTCAAGATAAGGCTGGAAACTTGGCAAGGCTGAGGAATTTCTACCTCACTCTATAGTATAAATAAACCCAAGAGTTGAAATGGATCTACCTCAGTGATGTGGCACACAAAACTTACCGATTACAATATATCTATTGCACGGATAACAAAAAACAGAGAAAACGTAAGATTTCCAAGTTTGATAATTTGTAGTTTATCAATTTCTAAAATGTGCATGTGCCTGGTGTAATAGAAAACCATAGTTTTAAATAGTCCGATATAGCCATGCTATAGCTCCGATATAGATGAGCCGCTAAATGATGTCATGTACAATTTGCCACTATAACCCTCGTATAACACTCTATATATCCGTTGTTAATGTTTTTAAGGTTGCCACTATATGCGATATCCCACTATTTAAAACATTATAAAAAACCCAAATCAAGTTAAGGCAAAAATGTAATGTCCCTTCTCAAGTCGACCTGCAAAAATTATCAGCTCTATCTCTTTAGGGGATGGGGTCTTGTATCAGGAGAATTAATCTATCATTGCGCTTCAACCATGAAATAACAAATGCGAAATTTCACGTCCCTAACACTATATACTTCGGTGGGGCCATGGTGTCGTGATATGCTTGAAGACGTCGCCAAGGCTACCTGGAGTGAGCCCGATGGGATTGGAGATACAGCAGGGGGTGAGGTGATGCCGGTGTTGATCGTTGCTCAGAATGTGAGCCTCTAGGGTGCAATGTACGTCATGGTGGTGCTTCTTTGTCGACGTCTTCCTTAAGTCTGGTTAGATCCTGTCAATTTATTTCCCGTTCTAGACACATGAGGAGTGGTACGTTGGTCTAGGCAGCCTTGGAGTCGCAGTCGTGCTATGGTGGTGTCTCTCTTTGTTCCCTAGGCCTTATGGATAAATTTCGCCAAGTGACCCTTGTTATTCCCTAGGCCTCACACTCCCACATTTTCCAACTATTTGTTTCTTCTCTTGCAGATCTTTCCGATTGTTTATGTGTTTACCCGTGATTTACTAAGCCAAGTGCTACTAACAGTTAAAACAAGTGAAGCGATGTAAGTTGATGTCTGATCCACTGGAGTTGAGGTGCTATATATAAAGTGATAACAAATAAGAAAAGATAAAGTATCATTCACACAAGTGAATGTTGGTGGGGGCATGTATTTATTCCCTTGCGATCGATGGCCATGAATTAGGATATATATGTTGTTAATGAATATATGGTGTATAAGTTTACCTTGAAATCCCAATCTAAGATGAAAAAATTGGCAATGCTAAGGAGTTTCTACCTCAGTCTATAGTACAAATAGACCCAAGAATTGAGACGGATATTCCTTGGTGATGTGGCACACAAAAATTACCAATTATAATCTACCTATAGCTCTAAAAACCAAAACAATTACCTTGGTGGGGAGATGAAGCTATGTCTTTCCTACTCTTACCATTGCCACTACAGATAGCCAATCACTGGAGATTTCAATCAAATATACCGGGTGCGACATAAATATAAGAGCAATGCAATGCATTCGAAAATTTGGAGAAATATTGAAAGAGTGCGAGCTTCAAGATACTGATTTTATCGTTTGGGGCGTGGCCTTGGGGCCGGCGTGGATGTCGGAGCGGCGCCTCCGGGTTTCTCCTTGCATTGAGGTTTTCCTCCACCGTGTTTAGTGGCGATTATGGTTGCTAGGGCGACATGGTCGTTGACTCGTTTTGGGGCGTGGCCTTCGGGCTGGCGTGGATTTCTGAGCGACGGCTCCGGGTTTCTTCTTGCGTTGAGGCCGCATCCGCCGTGTTAGTATAGGTTATGGTTGCTAGGGCAACATGGTCATCGACTCGAGTTGTATTTTTTCTTTTTAGGCCTCGTCCTTCTGTTTTCTCCTACTTTATCAATATAAAAGGCAAAACTTTTGCCTTGTTTAAATAAAACAGCTACTCCACTTGGAGCAATGAAAGTTCAACTCTATTCTTAGCAAAATTGATGGTGTTTTTTGCAATTTGGAATGAGTAACCTTCAATAATCAAATACTATACGTCGTATGCTCCTCTCTCCGGGACTATTTCCCGTTGCTCCTTGCCAAATCAGGATCCCAAGAAGCCTTGCAGTTTCAAATTCGGGATTTTTTGGCTCAAGATGTTGGGGTTCAAGAAAGTTGTTGATGATACTTGCGCTGAAAATGTGCCTCACCAGGAACCTTGTTAGATCCCGTTTCACAAGCCTAGAAAAGTGGGTTCCAAGTTCAAAAAGCGAAGTCACTTTTTCTGTTCCGAGGTAAAGCTGCAATTTCACTGGGCTCAACAAGTTATCCTTAGGCTTGATGAGGCACATGATTCCCGCTAGCTATCCTCATACGAGGGCGACTTACAAAAAAATGCTCAAATGGTGAGTCATTAGCCTTGCGGTTCTTGAGAGATCATGAAAGAAGCAGTGTGCCATATTGCAAATCTCAAAGAGTGTGATTCTAATACAAAATACTTCCACATGAGAATCAATAGAAGAAGGCAAAAAAAAATTATCCACAAAATCAAGAAGGGTCAAGGAGGGGTCACCAGGACAAAAAGCTTTTGATTCATAAGTATTTTTCCACCTCTGTGAAAATTACCTTATGGAATGGGATATTTATCATCATGGCGGGTAGGAAAACGCTTGTAAAATACGTCATCACCTCATTCCCTCGGTGTTGCCCCGCGGTTCCATGGCATCAATGCGAAAATTTCAATGAGATTTCTTTGCGGTGGTACCGAAAAGATTTCGGGAGGGAAATATAACGTCAGGTGGGATCTTCTGTGCCCGCCTATTGCGTTAGGGATGGGTATTTTGGACATGGAAAAATTCTCTAGACCCCTCCGTCTTTGGTGTCCTTGGTTGCAATGGAAGGACCGAACTAGGGTGTGGATCGGTCTTGGGCACCCATGCGACAACTTGGATATGTACCTCTTCTGCTCACTCCCCACGATTACCAATGGCAATGGTCTCACTGCTACTTTTTGGCACACCACCTGGATAGTTGGGTGCAAGACAAAGGATATTGCACCCAACAATATCTTCATGGCATAAAATAATTTCAATGTCAACGAAGGGCTTCATCATGATTTTTTGATCAACAACATAGTTTTGTCTCCGGTTGAGGTGCAACATTTACATGAATTCTATGAGCTCTTGACTTTGTTAAAGTAGGTGCATTTGGACATGGCGGTTCATGCTAACATTGTTTGGAATTTATCGGCTTTAGGAGAATATTCTACATCTTCGGCTTACCTTAAGAAATTTGAATGGATGGTCTCCACTGCCATGAAGAAGGCTATTTGGAGCAATTAGGTCCCTCCCAAGTGCAAGTTTTTCTTGGCTCATCTTGCAAAATAGGGTGTGGACGGCTGATAATCTTGCACCATAACTCCAATTTCTCGAGTACAACCTTGGTACCTGTTAATTCATGTATTTGATTGTACTTCCCTAAATGACTAATAAGAGCACATTATATTATTCTCAGTGTGCATCACCTGCCTTTGAACACCATAAATCTAGTCTGGTTAAAGTGGATCATGAATGGTAAATTACTGACGGTTGGGCACAACAACTCGGATTCATAGAAGGGGTCCAATACCTTATTAGGACCATTAGCTACCTCATGTGCAACTGAGTTCACCTCGGCCAGGGGTGCTTGCATACCTCTCGGCTCCTCTCGGCCTTTGGTCCAGACGGCGGGGAGGTTCAAGCACGAGGTTGGGCAGATGGCATGAAGGAGAGCTGCACGGCATCTCCCGCACAATTTCTCTCCGTGCTCAAGATAACATTTTTCCACAACCGTGAAGAAATATTTAGTGTATCATCAACAACACATGCTACCCACTCACTATCAAATGGATTGCATTATACAGACAGAAATACACACAAATCATTCATCATTCAGACTAGAAATCGCAGAGTCATCTTACTCTGAAACCCGCAGCTGCAATGAGCCCTGCTGCTCCAGTCTCGACAAGACCCATCGGCAGCAACATCGTCGTGGTGGGCTATGAAGGCAAGCTCCGGAACGACGTGAATGCCTCCTGCACCACATGTGTCTTCCCCTTGACTATAAACGGAGGACTTGGTCACCAGCAGAAGGGAAGGGCAGTCTGATCGTTAGGCTAGAGAAGGGATACACCTAAGGGAGAAAGGAGAGATATGATCATCCCTCGGGAAGGATCGCTATGCTTCTTCCTCCTCTCGCCGTGGAACGATAGCACTCGGGAACAACCTTGTAGCCAAACTTTATCCCCATGAACACTATGCGTGCACGATGTAAGGCTGTTAACATCGGGACAGCTTGAATCTGGATAAAAAACCTTTGTGTCGCCTAAGTTTCTTAAGACACGCGAGAGAACCAAGAGATCCCTCCTAGCGCCTCTTTGCCGATAAAGAGGTGCCTCACACTCTTGGTATCCATGATCCACGACACGACATAGACGATTTTGCATCCGCTTGAGCATCACGACAAGATGAGGTTGGCAATTGTTGAGTACCATCTCGTCATCCTCGATCGTAGTCTTGACACCCACCTGAGCGAACTCTCCAAGAGAGATATTATGTTTCTACGTGATGGGATATGTAGTACACCTCCGTGAGCACCTTGTGCTCGCCTTTCTTGCACTCGAACATTACATATCCGTGGCCATGTATCTCCACCATTAATCCATCACCAAAGATAACTGTATCTTTGATGCATGCCTCGATGGTGATGAAGAATCCATGTATCCTGGCCATGTGATTGTTGGCTCCAGTCTCAAGGAAACCCCATCACTTCTCTACATACTGACATTCATAGTAAGAGAACTTGCAAGTAGCAAAGCATATATACGTTGGAATGAATATAAGTTTTAGGATGGTTGGTATTTTTATAAACCGTCCGTTTAGTCCGATCTAATGGTTGTAAAATAGACGGAGCCAAACTAACGGTACCTGACGGAACCAGAAGCGCTGGGCGGTACCAAATTTTTGCGGGGACGGTACAAAAAGCGTACAGACGGTACCAAAAGCTTAGGGACGGTACTAAAATTTGCAGGATCGGTACAGAAATTAAGTGGGGCTAGAAACAAAATAGTGTGGCACAAACTTTTATCAGTAATCTGTTACGGGCTGATGCGCATCGATCTGCAGCTTTGTCCACAGCAAAGTAGGGACGGAACCAAAGTCTAGGGACGGAACCAAAGTGGGGTCGTGTAATCCATTTTTTTCGTAGGGACGGAACTAAAATCAGTAATCTGTTATCTTTTTTTTTTGAAATTTACCAAGCATATATTAGGTCAGCAAGCCGCCTCATTAAAAACCTCCTAGTCCCCGTAGGTACCCTAGTGAGGAAAAGAGTGCGTCTGAAACTTGCCGCCTCCGAAAAAACAATTAGTCGGGATTACAATCCTTCCTGATACATGCATCTAGGAAGGTAGGGGTGTAATTCACCCAAAGACAATTTCTCCTATCCGACGAGCTGTACTTGGCACATAAGTGAGCTGCCACATTATTTTCTCTAGGGGTGTAATCTAGACTAAACGAAGACATATTGGCAGACAACTCACTAACCTCTAAAAGAATTGGAGCTACAATGGATCTCTCAAACATTCCTTTCTTCCACATCTGAACAATCTCCAAAGAATCAGATTCCACTATCACATTGGAGAAGCCCCTATCCATCGCCATTTTAATTCCATCCCGGATGGCATAGGCCTCCATAATCAACGCAGAAGCTTGATCCCCATACCATAATGATTGTGCCACTTGAAGTATACCATCTGAATTTCGAATCACCACACCCGTTGACCCTTGCGATCCCTCGTGAAGGAAGGATGGATCAACATTTATCTTGACTGTTGGATCGACAGGTGGTTTCCACCCCTTAGCCCGGACAGTAACACTCGAAAGATTAGGGCCACTGCTAGATAGATCAGAAGCCGTGTCACAAGCCCACTTAACGGATTGAGTAACTGATCTCGTAGATTCTCCGTGCTTCCGAGCATTTCTTTCCGACCAAATAGCCCATGCTCCACATAAGATAACAGAACAATTTTTCGTTGGAACCAAAGAGTCTTCAATCATATCTGTTGGCCAACTGTCCGGGTGGAGTAAAGGGATCTTAATGTTTGTGAGCTTCTTAACCTCCAACCAAAAGAGTTTAGCCCAGGTACACTTAAATAAAGCATGAAAAATAGTCTCTGTTTGTCCACAGAAATCGCAATTACTAACCTTCTCAATATGGTGATCATATAGAGTTTTTTTGGCGGGTATGAATCCTTTAATCACCCGCCACCAAAAAATCCTCACCTTCGGAGGGATCGGCAATCTCCACAGTTTCTTCCAAGTTATATTTCCACCGTACGAGGAAGAACCCACCTCATCACGCAACTCACCTTGCAAACTCACCCTATATGCAGACCGGACAGAGAAATACCCCAACCTCTCGGGTGCCCAAGACCAGGAGTCCTCCATGAATAGACCCACTGGAATTTTCAAAATAGCCTCAACTTCCGTATGCATAAAATTGGTACGTACCTTGTCCTCAATCCACTTGTTAGTACTAGGGTCCAGCAGCTCACTAACCAAAGAGATGTCACTAGTCTCTTCTCTCCGAATTGGCTTAAAACCATGATTATCAGGAATCCACGGGTCGTCCCACGCCCTAATAGAAGAACCATCGCCAACTCTCTTTATGATACCACGTTTCAGAGTATCGCGACCAAACAAAATCGCTCTCCATGTATGAGATGAATTCTTCTTCCTCGTCGCCGACATGAAATCAGAGGAGCGATAATATTTACCTTTAAGTACTCTAGCACAAAGGGATGAGGGGTTTGTCAACAGCCGCCATCCTTGCTTAGCGAGCATCGCTTGGTTGAAAAGTTGAAGATCTCTAAAACCCATACCACCCTCTCTTTTCGGAACTGCCAACTGTTTCCATTTGCACCAATGCATCTTGCGATTCTTATCATCACCTCCCCACCAAAACCTTGCAATTATGCTTGTAATCTTTTTTAACAATTTCTTTGATAGCTTGAAGCAGCTCATAGAATACGTAGGGATGGCTAGACAGACAGCTTTGATTAATATTTCTCTCCCAGCACTATTCAAATATTGCGGTACCCAACCGTTCACTAGTCTCTTAATTTTGGTTAATATTCCCTCAAATTGGTGATCCGATGATCGTCCCAGAGCAGTAGGAAGTCCCAGGTATTTCTCGACTAGAGCCTCTCTCTCAATACTTATAACAGTATGCACCTCTTGCTTCTTATCAGTAGAACAATTACCACTAAAGAAAATCGCCGATTTGTCCTTATTAACAAGCTGACCCGAACCAGCATGATATCTTGCCAGAATCTCATTAATACGATTGGCGCCCTCTTCATTAGCTTGAGTAAAAATTAGGCAGTCATCAGCAAATAATAAGTGAGAAATCCAGGGGGCGTGAACTCCCACTCTAATACCCTTTGAGAGGTGACCTGCGCCAAAATATTTGAGTAAGCAAGTTAAACCTTCAGAAACAATTAAAAATAGGTAAGGGCTGATTGGGTCCCCCTGTCGAATCCCGCGAGATGGCCAGAAAATATCCGAGAAAGAACCATTCACCCTAACCGAAAATGATGTTGTTTCAACACATGCCATGATCCTCTTTATCCAAGCATCCGAGAAGCCAAGTTTCTTCATCATCTCCCTCAAAAACTCCCATTCGACCCTATCATAAGCTTTAGCCATGTCTAGCTTTATAGCACAAGCACCAATCTTTCCTTTCTTCCGTTTTAAGTAGTGAATACACTCATAAGCTGTTAATACATTGTCCGTAATTAACCTGCCAGGGACAAATGCACTTTGTTCTTCAGATATGATCTCCTCCAGAATTGGTCTAAGTCTCATAGCCATCAACTTGGATGCTATTTTATATAATACATTACACAGTGAAATAGGCCGAAATTGAGTCAGACTTCGAGGATCTTTCATTTTCGGAATTAGCACCAAAACCGTGCTGTTTACCTCGGGTGGCAGAACCCCAGAATAAAAGAACTTCTTTATGGCATCACATACTGGTTGTTTCAATATATTCCAATGCTTTACAAAAAACCCCGCAGTGAAACCATCATGGCCCGGGGATTTGTTCGGGTGCATCATAAACAGCGCCTGCTCAATTTCCGAATCCGTAACCAATTTATCCAGTTGCTCATTCATTAAATCCGTCACTTTCCTTGGAACTAGATCAGTAACCAGCCCTGGCATGACAACCTCCTCCTTAGTAAACAGGGTCTGGTAGAAATTAGAAGCCGCAGTCTCCAATTCACCTTGAGTTGACACCGTCGAGCCATCCTCCAAGGTAAGTGATTTAATTCTATTTTGTCTCGCGTGATCCTTAGTTTTCGCATGAAAAAATGTGGTATTCCTGTCCCCCTCCTTCAACCATTGTATCCGAGATCGTTGTCTAGCAATAATCTCTTCACGTGACAGTAGTTCGGAGATCCGATTCATCAGTGCAATTTCAGATTTAGAAGGCCCCGATCGGATGGACCTAGCCCTCAAACATTCCAATCGGCTCCTCATATTTTTCAATTGACGCCGCACATCACCAAACTCATTGCGGCTCCAGCTTTGTAATCGCCTTCTGACACCACTAAGAGCATCCGATACAGCAGCCATGTCTCCATTAGTCGGGATCCACGCTGACTCGACCGTATTAATATAGTTGTCGTGCCTTACCCACGCATTCTCAAAACGGAAGGGTTTAGCACCTCCTTTCTCAATATTACCGGATGCTTCCACATTTATCAGGAGCGCACAAGGGTCAGATTTTGTTGTCTGAATATGGTTAACTCGTGTATTTCCGAAAACCTCAAAAAATTGATCATCACCGAAACCCCTGTCCAATCTCACCTTTATATTTTTGTTTCCTTCTTGCCGATTGTCCCAGGTATAAGGAAGACCAATGTAACCAAGATCAATAAAACGACACATATCTACTGTGTCGCGGAAATCCTCCATCATCCATTCTTCTCGTTGTTTACCACAAAACTGTTCATTAGCATTTAGGACCTCATTAAAATCTCCAGAGCAAAGCCATGGTATGTCATATTCACCTCGTAGGAATTGTAATAACTCCCAACTCCTTTTCCTCCTCGATCTCATAGGATTTCCATAGAACCCCGTGAATCTCCATTCCACCGTACCAAGATTATGATTTTGGATCATAACATCAATATGAGAATTACTAAATGATTTCAAACTTACCACTGAATCATTGTTCCAGAACAATGCCAGACCACCACTTTGGCCTTCAGACTTTACCGCAAAGGCATTCTGAAAACCAAGCCGAAACCTCAAATCCTTCGCTCTCGTTTCAGACAGCTTTGTTTCCGAGAGAAAAACTAAGCTGGGGCGATGCAACTGTACGAAGTTGCTAATTTCTTGAACTGTCTCGGAACACCCACACCTGCGACAGTTCAGACTCAACAGATTCATTGCTCCCGGCGGTCACCCTCGAGGGGAGCCGCCGATATCGAGTCATTTGATGCCGAATTGTTTCCCAAACTAGCTGTTTTGGGTTTCTTTGCTTGCCTAACCAGTGAGTTGCTCTGTGGTAATGGTGGAACTATTTCCTTGCTTGTGGTCGTTGGATTAGGGACCAGCTCCTCAGCCTTTTCTGTCATCAGATCATCGAAGTTCAGTTTTGTGGCCGCTGAACGTGAACTCCCTTTTTTATCCGCCACAAGGGCCACTGTCCCAAGATCAGTGCCTTGCTTAAGAGGGCTAGACGCCGTGTCGCTGAAAGCATCGTCCTCATTATCCATCTCAGCAGAATTACGCTTTCGAGCAAAATAATCTTGGTCTCTCCCCCTTCCACGACCTCCACTTCTGCCCGAAAAACCCCCTCTAAAACCAAATTGTCCAGATTGTATTCTTCTTTTTGCAATTAGCCATTTACCATATTGAAGTGACTGTTGATCATGAATTCCATCTCCGCACTCCTCGAGGTCATGTCCCATAATTCCACAGACATCACAAAAATACCCAATCTTCTCGTATTTAACGTGCAAAAGCTCACGTTTTCCCCCAACATTGAGTGGAACGAAACGAATCAGGGGTGAATTTACCTCAATGCTAGCTCTGATCCGAACATAGTCGCCCTCAAAATACCTTGTTGGTTTCATCTCCACACTCATAACTTTCCCAATTCTCCTAGCAAGCTCATCCACAATTTTATTAACACGGTACAGCTCAGGTATTGCATGAATCTGTGCCCAAATAAGTGTACGATCAAGCTTGATCTCCTTGGGGTTGCATAATCCATCATATTCAGCCATAACCACAACTAATTTCTTATATAGCCAGGGGCCTTGCGTCATGACCTTATTCCAATCCCCAAGACAAAAGAATTTGAAGGTGAATAAATTGTCATCTACCTCTCTCATCTCAGCTTCATGTGCTAAGCCCCACACTCCCCTCAAGGTATCAAAAATAGCCGCAGCGGAGACGGGTTTTGCAGTATGGACCCGAGCCACAGCGAGCCACCTCGATTGTTTCTTCAATTCCTTCAGATCTTCCACTCCGATGAAAACGTCATCGAGTTCACCTTCTCGTAGCTCCAAATTTTGGAGAGCCCGAGCCAACGCGTCATCCTCTTGTCCTCTCCTCGACTCCCCCCTGTTTCCTTCAGTAGCCGAACTCATGGTTGCCGATTGAAGCCCTGAACCCTAGATCGCTCCGAGGTCTGCACTGCGAGCGCGAGACGTGAAACTTCTCCTCTCACGGATCGGTGCCGAGTCGAATCCAATCCACGCGGAAGTCGCCAATCTCACTTCGGGACGGAATCACCGAAGGAGCCAGAATCCCTAGTCGCCTAGGTCCAGAGCATGTCTGCCCTTTTCCGCCTCCGTAATCTGTTATCTTATGCATCACCAGTTTTGTCCTTTGTTGTATCCGTGCATATATATGAATCGTATCGACCGAACGATCGTGTGGCTGCTAATCTTAAAAACTTTTTCATTGAAACACCCATATCTGGCCAATTTATTCTACAAATTAGCCCCTAAACATCAAAACGGCTCCAATTGAATCACTCGGAACCTCTCGTCTTGTCACTAAATACTAACGCGGACGCTGCTTCTAAAAGGGACAACGGCGAGCTCGGCTCCAACTCTGCGACATGCGTCCACGCTCGCCGTCGGCAGCAATGAGACGCAATACCGCGGCCTCAACGCGATGTGTCGTGCCCTTGCCAGGTGCCCCTGCCGGGTTTGTGGCCGACTCCGCGCACAATCTCTTCTCGCCAGTCCTGACGCCGAGGAGGCTAGCGTTTGTCAGCCTCCGCATTGTCGGTTGTTGTTTGACAAATGCCACAACCATAAAGGAGCTACACTTACCTGGGCTGGCTCGTTTGAGGCGTGCAACCAGCTAGTGTGGCGCTGGCCCCAAGTCACCGGAGCTCCCGGTCGGAGACGTCGCGAGAGACGGACGGAGCATTCAACTCCGCCGGCATCAACGGTTTCCTCGACATCAACCTCTGTCTCTATGGTCACGACGACCTGCGCTGCAGCAAGAGACCGCGAGCCGCCTGCCGCGATGTCGACGACATGCACGGCATGGGTGCATGGCCATGAGTGGCGACCTTGAGTGCGAACACGGCAAGGCGGCAGCGGCACTGCTGCAATGCGCCTCGGCGGACGGGGAGCAGAGGCGGAGCATGGTGTCCGAGGTGGCAGCCTCCGAGCAGACCGGGATGTGCAGTGTGCAACACACGACCTCGCGCACAAACCAAAAGCCTCGGCACGTCCGGCACGCTATGTCGTGTACGTCGCATTCTGCCGACAGGAACGGAGGTGAGGTGACACCCGCTGACTTATACGTCGCTAGCTGCGGGCGCTGTCATACACGGCAACAATTGACGGTGCAGGGTTCAGGCGCCTGTGCAGCCGACATGGCAGGGTGCTTATGCAAATACGCAGGCCTCAGTTATTTTATATATTGATGCATACGTGCATCCCAGGTGCCTGTGTTGTGTACCCTGCTTCCCATCCACCGTTAGCTTATTTTTTTTAGATCTCTGCCGCTAGCTTGGTGTGGCCTAAACAAGACCCACCCCCCCCACCCCCCCCCCCCCCCCCCCCCCCCCCCCCCCCCCCCCCCCCCAAAAAAGCAAAGAGTGTAACCGAGATTGGTACTCCCTCCGATCCATATTAATAGGTGCTAAAGTGGATGTATCTAGCAATAAAACATGTCTAGATACATCCATTTCAGCACCTATTAATATAGATCGGAGGGAGTACCAATATGTGGACTTCCTCTCTGTAAAAAAGAGACTTCATCTAAATTTAATCAATGGTTAGAAAATATCATGCTATAATCAACGGTCTGGAAAAAAAAAACATCCTCAACGGAACCGGACGGTACCTATGGTTCCGTCCCAATCACCGTAAAAGAGCTCTGGAATAAAATGAAAGGGGGTGGAGCGGATGAATTAGCTAACAAATCACCTAGGAGGAAGTGGGTGGTATTGCTCTGGAATTGAAATCAGCAAATAATTATTTTGAATCTCGAATTGACATAATATTAGGAGTGAACTAGCTTGCTCAATAGTCAAGAAAGCTTAAATCCCGGTATGGATTGTTTGCTAACTTCACAGATCCGATGTCTAATGTTACAAGAGACAGTATCACGGAAGACGTGATTGCTAGAAAGAACTACATGTTAGAGGTGCAGCGGGCGGTCGATCCCAAGTGTCGTCACGACGACACGCTCCACATTGAGCAATATCGAATTATTTTCAACTTTTATAAAGCAGTACCAAAAGCAATTTTCAAGTTACATCTAGTTCTTATGAGTTGGAGAGAATCAGGCGACCGAAGGAGTAACTTAAATCTTGAGTTTTAAATAATCGACAAAGTATCTAGATGTAATTTTAGGTGAAGAAACTCGTGTAATATTGTAGTAATATTCAAGGCCTGGGACCGATAGCAAGTGGTGAGGGGCAGGGAGGTTTTGGATACACAGCTTGAACTAGTCGGTGTGTTTGCCCTGTGGGCTGTGGCCATGTCGGAAAGTGATCTCCCTATATCAAGGCTGACCACGATGTAGCCGCGTCCAAAATAAATTTACTAGTTCTTGCGTAATATACTACAAAATAAATGTAGGGGTGTATACTGTGAAATTAAGATCCTGTTATATAGGATGGTCGACTAGACATCATTACATCAAGAAGGCAGTATACAAACCCCTAGAGTAATTGGGCAAGAGGTAGGAGCGGCTAACTGAGTGCGGCGAGACCTCTAGCTCGCCTTTCTTATCACACTTAGGAAAGAACATGGTGACACTTGCTTCTCCTCCCAAACTGATCTCCACAAGACAAAACCTTCCACGCCCAGTAAGGACAAGCGTGGGGCTCCTGGCGCGTGCAGGCGCCTCGACGAATGTGAGCTCCTCCTTGCACATCTTCCACGCCGGTTCTAGAAGCTTCCGACCACGCAGGCTCCGGGAATTTGCAAGGGTCGTCGGAACGTCGCAGACACACAGGTAGGGGTACCCTTTAATGCACCCGTCTTCGGTGCCGTCGGCCACTCGGATCCCGATCCACGCATCCAGATCACCGTCGTAGTACGCCCGGCCGTGGAACGGCAGGCACCAGCCGCCGCGCCGCACCGACTTTTCGCTCTCCATGTCGAGGGAGAAGGTGAAGGAGGACGATGCAAATATGGTGCGGCCGTCCGGATGCACTGCGTGCGACTTGACGCGGTTGTTGTCGCCGGTTGCGTCACGTGGGAGAGGCGACCGGGCCTGCTCTCATACCCACTCGTCCAGATAGAAGTTGACCTCTACAGGCTCCTCGCACTAGTGGAAACAACCCCTCTCGTCCAGGTGGCCAGGGGGCATCTGTCCCGGCTGCAACCAAATCCGGGACAAATGCCATGCATTGGTCCCGGTTCGTGCGCCCGGTACAGCAGAAACCGCCTGGGGGCATTGGTCCCGGTTCGTGGGGGAGATATCGGTCCCGGCTCGTGCCACTGACCGGGACCAATGCCTAGCCATATGCCACGTGGCACGCGCATGAGAATTTGTCCCGGTCCAGGCCACGAACCGGGACCAATATCCCCCTTCCCCTATATATACTGCCCCAGCCCCCCACTCTTCCATCTTTTTTTTTGCTTGGAGGTGTGAGTGAGGTGGGTGTTAGTGTGTTTTATTTTACTATGCACACGAGGTGTTCGACGAAATTCCCGAGCCACATATAAGCTCACTAAAAATGGTATCTTCGAACGAGGTTAACAAACTTATCTTTTTCATTTGTAACTGATACATAAAAAATGTATTTGTCGATGTACTGTGGTCATCTCTGTATTAATATGTTATTGTAATGTATTTTTGATAAACTTTATTAATTATACGATGCAGATGGATGCACGACAGCAATGGATGTACGGTGACCGACGCACTTCCGAGTATATGGCAGGCCTGAATGCATTTCTTGCTGTAGCTCAGGCAAACAAAGATAATGGCTTCATGTGTTGCCCATGTGTTGATTGTCGGAACGTCAGAGAGCACTCTTCCGAAAGAATCATTCACGGCCATCTACTTCGGAGAGGTTTCATGCCCAGCTATAATTGCTGGACGAAGCATGGAGAAAGAGGGGTTGTGATGGAAGACGATGAAGAAGAAGAAGATCCTTTGTTCCCTGAATACGACGATACTGCAATGGAAGAGAATGGAGAAGAAGGAGGTGATCAAGAACAGGCATCAGAAGAGCCCGATGATGATCTTGGCCGAGTTATTGCTGATGCAAGGGAAGACTGTGAAAATAAATTGGAGAGGTTGAAGCTGGACAACATGTTACAGAATCACAAAAAATTGTTGTACCCAAATTGCGAAGATGGTAGCACAAAGCTCGGTACCACACTGGAGTTGCTGAAATGGAAGGCACAGAACGGTGTGACTGACAAGGCACTTGAGAGTTTACTTCAACTAATGAAGCCAAAACTTCCAGAGGATAACGAATTGCCTGAGAGTACATACGAAGCAAAGAAAGCTCTCTGTCCTCTAGGATTAGATGTGAAGAAGATACATGCATGCATTAATGACTGCATCCTCTTCAGCGGTGAGAAGTACGAGAATTTGGATGAATGTCCGATATGCACTGCGCTGCGGTATAAGATCAGAGCAGATGACCCTGGTGATGTTGACGGCGAGCCCCCCCGTAAGAGGGTTCCTGCTAAGGTGATGTGGTATGCTCCTATAATACCACGGCTGAAACGTCTGTTTAGAAACAAAGAGCATGCTAGGTTGTTGCGATGGCTCAAAGAAGACCGTAAGAAAGACGGATAGTTGAGGCACCCCGCCGATGGATCGCAGTGGAGAAAGATCGAGAGAGACTTCCCAGACTTTGTAGGAGAGGCGAGAAACTTATGGTTTGGTCTAAGTACAGATGGCTTTAATCCTTTTGGGGAGCAGAGCTCTAGTCATAGCACTTGGCCTGTAACTCTATGTATGTACAACCTTCCTCCTTGGTTGTGCATGAAGCGCAAGTTCATTATGATGCCACGTGATTATGACGCAGTTGCTTCCGATTGCATTGAGGGGGCTTCTACTGAAAAATGTTCGAATACCCATTGTGAAGCTATGTGCATTCATGAACGCAATATCTCAGAAGGTAATCAATCCAGAAATTCTGACAAGATTACAGAGGGATGTGGTCCAGTGTCTTGTTAGTTTTGAGTTGGTGTTCCCACCATCCTTCTTCAACATTATGACTCATCTCCTGGTTCACCTATGTGAAGAGATTCATATTCTTGGTCCGGTATTTCTACACAATATGTTCCCCTTTGAGAGGTTCATGGGAGTCTTGAAGAAATATGTTCATAACCTTGATAGGCCAGAAGGAAGCATCTCGAAGGGCTATGGAACAGAGGAGGTCATTGGGTTCTGTGTTGACTTTATTCCTGACCTTAAGACAATTGGTGTTCCTGAATCGCGGCATGAGGGGAGACTGAGGGGAAAAGGAACGCTGGGAAAGAAAACAATGATACCTAGGGACGGGCATTCTTTGACCAAAGCACACTACACAGTTCTACAAAATTCTATGTTCATGGCTACATATCTCGAGGAACACAAGAATATTGTACGGTCTGCAAACCCGGGGAAGGATGACTCATGGATTAAACGCGAACACATGGAGACTTTCGGAAGTTGGTTGCAAACACATCTTATAAATGACACCACTGTTGAAGATTAGCTGTACATGTTGGCAGGGTCACCATCTTCGACCATTGGGAGTTTTCAAGTGTACGAGATAAATGGGAATACATTTTACACGAGCTCCCAAGATAAGAAGAGCACCAACCAAAACAGTGGTGTCCGCTTTGATACAACAAACGAGAATGGAAAAATGACACATACTATGGTTACATAGAGGAGATATGGGAACTTGACTATGGACCTTCTTTTAAGGTCCCTTTGTTCAAGTGCAAATGGGTCAACCTGAATGGAGAAGGGGTAAAGGTAGACCCGCTTTATGGAATGACAACAGTGGATCTCAACAATATTGGTTACAATGACGAACCATTCGTCCTAGCCAATGATGTGGCTCAGGTCTTCTATGTGAAGGACATGTCTTCCAGACCGAAGAAAAGAAAAAATAAGGAAACAAATTCATCATACGATGAGCCGAAGCATCACATAGTTCTCTCAGGGAAAAGAAACATCGTGGGAATCGAGGACACGACAGACATGTCAGAAGATTATAATAAGTTTGTTGAAATTTCACCCTTCACAGTGAAAGCTGACCCCACCATCCCGTTAAATAATGAAGATGCTCCATGGTTACGGCCGAAGCGATCATAAGCAAGGGACAGGAAGAAAATTCAGAAGACTAGATAGGGATGTTGTTGGTGATGTGTAATAATAAACGTGGAATAGATGATCATAGTTCTTATAATGTAGTATGAACGAGATTTTGTTAGACAAAATGATATTTATACATATTCTGTAATTATGAATGGAGTAGGTGCAAGTTTGACCAATAATTTGTATTGATCGGTCAAAAGCTGGCAAGCATTGAGTGCTTGACAACTATGACCAGTCTGACTTCATTATTATTCCAACCAGCAGCACACCCACCCACTTTTCTGTTTCTCTCTCCTCCGTCTGTTGGTGATGTGTAATAATAAGCGTGGAATACATGATCATATAGTTCTGTTTGATCAGTATTTTGTATTGACCGGTAAAAAGCTGACAACTATGACCAGCCTGATTTCATTATTATTCCAACCAGCGGCACACCCACCCGAGTATGAGTTAACTGTAGGCAGATATTGCAGGCACACTTCGAAGTGATAGTACGGATACCATCCTGACAGATATCCTTAAAATAGAAATAGATCTTCGGTACTACCTTGGAGTTCAAATGACGCAAAGGGTTGCACCTCTGCGGTTACTTTGGCAAGCTGCTAATGCATACACTCCTGCACTATTTGAGATTTTCAGATTAGAATTTGAACTGATCTTGGATTGCGTGGTCTATAACTGTGGCGAAATTGGACCCATATCCGAGTATGAGATAACTGTCAAAAACAGGCGTCGGGGTCATTTTGTTAGATTCGACTCATCAGAATACATTTGTAGCTACAAGAAGTTTGAAAATGTAGGTCTTCCGTGTTGCCAGGTACTGAAGGTTCTTGAGATCAGAAATATCAAAGAAATTCCACCACACTATGTTTTGAAAAGATGGCGAAAGAATACTCAGAGTAAACCTTCGAAGGAAAACTATGGGTTTTCTGTTGTAGACGAAGATCTCAAATTCACCGTGTCAATAAGGTACAACTCGCTTTGTCGAACTTTATATAAATCACCTGGGATGCCTTGTATGCTCTGGACTAACTCGGAAGATCACGAGAGAAAAAAAAATTGTAAGATATTTATATTCAAATTATATACAAATGCTAAAATAATTAATAGTTTCAATAGTTAGAATAATTATTTAGTTAAACGAAAAATGGATTTGAATTAGTTATGCAAATTCTAGCATTTTTCAAGTTGAAATTTTTGTCAAATTCGAAAGTATATAGAAGTTGTTAATGTGCAAATTTAAACAATTTTCAAATTTTGGCGCTAAAAAATTTTGGGCGCGCAGGGTGCCACCAAAATTCGAAATAAGTTTTTTTGGTCCCGGCCCGTGGTACCAACCGGGACCAAAGGGGCTCTAGTCCCGGTTGGTGGCACGTGCCGGGACTAGAGGCCCAGTTGTATAAATATCTCGGCCCTCTCTCCAGGCCGAGCGACCACCCAGGACAGCGGACATGGCTTGGCGAAGCCCTGCCGGCGGCGGGAACGAGTAGGAAGATCCCGCCGGCGCTGGTTCCGCCGGCGGGGTTGGACTAGGGACATGTTGGACTAGGGACACAAATATATATTAAAAAATGCCCGGGGGCCTTGCTTACATAGGGGGGGGCGGCGCGGCCACAGGCGGCCGGCCGTGCTTACATATAGGGGGCGGCGGCGCGGCCACAGGCGGCCGGCCGTTTCTTGGGGGGGTGGGTAGCTTAGTCTAGGGGGGGCGCACCGGCGCCGGCCTACTCCTCCTCGTCGGAGGAGATGCAGTGGTAGGGGGTGCCTGCCACAGGTGGGCAGGCAGCTGGGGCGGGTCCGCCGGTGGCTGCGTAGGCATCGGGGGCGCGTGCGGCGGTGGCGGGGGCAGCTCCTCCTGCTGCGGCGGCGGTGGCGGCAGCTCCTCCGGCGACCATACGCCGCCGGTCCAGGCCCAGGTCATCCCGTACTCCAGGCCGGGGGGCAGCGGCTGTGGCGGCGGCTGGTCCTCGGACGCCTCCAGCTCTGTGTTCATTGTCTGCCACCAAGGGGCAGGCGCCGAAGGGGGCGGCATGGCTTCGCCGTCGGCGGCAGCGGCGGCCAGGACCTGGTGCCACCGCTTGACCTCGTCCTCGACGAGGGAGCGGCGGGAGGCCTCGTAGGCCTCCTCCAAGCCGGCCTGGAGCTCGGGGTCGTCGTCCTCGGCGACGTTCTCGGCGATGTCGTCTTCCAGGAGCCACAGCTCCGGCTCCCTGCCCGGCGGTGGCGCGGGGTAGTCTTCGGTGCTCACCTCCTCGGCTGTGGGGATGTAGGAGCGACGGCGCTGCTCGTGCTCCTGCTGGAACCAGGTGGCCCAGTAGGGGGAGCTCCGCGCGTACGCGCGGTCCCTGAGGAGATGGGTCGGCAGGAGCGCGCGCCGGCGGTCGATCTCCTCGCGCAGGGCCTCATTGCTGGACGGGGCCGGCGGCACGGGGATGCGCTGCGGGTTCAGGTGCCAGCCGTCCGGAAGGTGGACGTCCGGCCAGAACTCCGGCTTGGCGCGGTCCCAGTGCCACTCAGCCTACATCTTCCAGACGTACCGGCGGAAGCGCTTGCCCTTGGGCGCTGCGCGGGGCGGCGCGCGTGATGCCGGAGGTGGAGCGGGCACGCGCGGCTGCCCGCCAATGCGGACACCTCCCGGGCCGAAGCCAAAGGCCTCCGCCGGCGCGCGGGGGACGCCGGCGCCTCTCTGGCCGGCGCCGCTCGAGGACCCGGCCTCGTGCTCGTTCCTGGGGCGCTTGAACCAGCGCGACATGGTGGCTAGAGTTCCGTGGGCTGCGACGCGGCCGGGGTGAATGGGATGTACGGGCGGCGGGGGCCCTTTAAAAAGGACCCGTGGGGAGCTGGCATGCCAACCGGCGGCCGGAACGTAGCGGCGGTTGCAGGCGGCCATGAATGCGGGGGGGGGAGCCGAGGCGTGCCGTTCGTGGCCACGCGCGCGTGGGAAGTGGAGGCGCGGGAAGACGAGGCGGCAGTGGGACCTTTGACCGCGCGTCCCTGCGGTCTTACTTTAAGGGACCGGGCGAGCCAGTCACTAGGCCGCTGGCCAGTGGCCCCTTTGACCGAATGTAGCCAGTGGGTTTATAATAAAATACGCGGGCCAGTCGGCCCTTTGACCAAAATGTTGCTAGTGGGCTTAATTAAAGACGTGGGCCAGTGGACGCGGTTGGGGAAAGAGAGTCCGGTTGGGGATTGCGAGACAGGAGCCCAAAAAAAAAAGTAAAAATAACCTGCCACGACAGGAAAAGTGGGCCGAATATTTGTTTTTTTAGAAAAAGTATCCATCCCGGTTCCTAAAACGAACCGGGACGAACTCCCTGGCCATGTTCGCCACGTGGGTCATCCCTACCCATCCCGGGTCCTGGTACAACCGGGACCAATGGGGGAGGACCATTTGTCCCGGCCGGCCCATCCCGGTTGCACAACCGGGACAAATGGGCCTTACCGGGACTAATGCCTCTGTTTCCAATAGTGTCGTAGAGGTACAAGGGCTTATTTCCTCGAGCCTCTAACACGCACAGCCTGTCGCCGACGGCGGCGGCGGCGTGGTAGCCAGGCTTGATCCACGTCTCCTTCGGGTCTGGCAGAGCCCTCCCACCGTCCAACGTGCCCGTCTTGGTGTCGTAGAGCAGGTGATGAACTGGGTGCAGTCAGAACTCTCGGAGATGGTGTCCGCATCAGCGGTGACGACGATCTTGCTGCCGAGGGCTTCGAAGTGCGGGCTTTTACTGACCAGCGTGGAACCAATGTGGAGGGCTGCTGGAGGGAGGCGGCGCGGGTCCTTGTCATCGGCGCCGGTGACATCGGGCATGTGGGGAAGTTTGTAGATACTGAATCTGCTCACCGCGTTCTCCTCTAGCACCAGGTACAGATGCCGCTGGGCCGCTGCCTCCTCATCTGATCCCTTGCACAGTGCTACGGGTGCTGACGACGGGAGGATGGCACCACCGCCCGCAGCTGCGGCTCTCCGCTGGAGATGGGACAGAAGGGGCTGGGATCGGGCGATGAACGAACGCAACATTGCAAGGTTTATCTCAGACTAAGGGCGATCGAGGATTAAATCGATGGAACTGGACTAACGTGCCCTAGGCTATTTTAGCGTACGGAGGCGATCGACTCTTACGAACCATGAGCTGCAAGCTACCGCTCGTGGCCTCTCATAAGCCCCTAAATCTGCAAGTTTATGGGCCGGCTCGGCTATTTTTCTCAGCCCATAAATCTTCCTGTTTTTTTTTGGCAAGCGCTAGGCGTAGGTCGCCCTACGCCAAATCTAGATCCCCTTCCGTGCTGTTAGATCTCCATCCGAAGACTATAAATCAACGCATCACAATTTTTCGTTTTAGTCCTTGCCTTTTTCAGAAACTGAACCCGCACTCCACAATGGAGTCAGTTAAACGAAGAGGTATATGACGTTGCCCCGGTCATATTTATAATTACAACAAAAATGCCGTTGCAATAAATCCACATGTATCGTAACAAAAATTATTGTTCCGCGTAAAAAAAGGGTATTGCAACAAATTGTTTCAAAACAAATAAAAAAATAAGTAATACTACAAAGAATACTTAAACAATGTGTTTATCGCGTTGCAACAAAAAAGTTCAGACAATAATTTGTCACCTTTCCAGTTGCAACAAAAACTATCTTATATTTCAATAAAAGAATAAATGGATAGCAACAGTAAACTCACATGTTTACAACATGTGAAAAAAACGCATAGAATATATCATTCCAAATGAATTCTAAACACATATGCGCATTTCCTACAAATCATCCAGAAAACTATGAAACATCTCACTTGTGCTTTCTCAACAAAATACGTGTGAAAATGTTACAAATTTTAAAGACGTACGCAACGTTGATCGAAAAATGGCGAAGAACACTTAGATACATAGGCTGCATGTAGTTGGTATGTTGGGCTGGTAAAAAACCAGGAGACACGAAAACTGGGCCAGAAAAGCTAAAGTTGTGCTAAATAGGCCTTGATACGTACGCATGGCCCAAAAACTCGTTTCGCTCGCTACACGGCTGCACTCGTTGCCCTCGCTATTAGACCGACCTACGGTTTGACCGCGTAGGTCGGCCTAAAACAAGCATTTTCCTTTTTTTTGTACATTACAAAACGGGATGATAGTAGGTCCGCTTGTTGACAAAAGGATCGCACTAAGCATCCCGAGTGGAGAGGGCGACATGTGTCCCTTCTACTAGTCAACAAGAAACTAATCGCGCATATCTTCTGTTATTTAGCAAAAACCCCCCTCCCTCATGCCGCGCATAACCTATCATGTCCTTGTTGTTCCACCGTATTCTGCAATCACTGCCTTAAAGGACACCACTGGAGAAAAGAAGTCGCCAGAGAAATACGCCGCATTGTCTTCGCTGTCCCCTTACAGAACCGCCACGCCACGTCGCCCATCCATTCATCACATTAGCCTCCCCGTGCCAACCCCCCTCCCCACAGAGCCACCTCTACGCCCCTCCTTCGTAGCCGACTAGGAGTGATTTCCCATAGACGTGCACCCTCGAGGTGTTCTCGGTCATCGACTCCACACTGGAGGAGGCGACGCTCAGGTCTCATGTCGCGGTTGCCTGGCTCAACCGTCACAGCCGTGCCTCGACGGTGGACATCGCCGCACTCCTCTTTAAGATCCTGGGTGTGCTACCACACTAGTGGAAACAACCCCTTTCGTCCAGGGGCCAGGGGGCACCTGTCTCAGTTGCAACAAAATCCGGGACAAATGCTATGCATTGGTCCCGATTTGTGCGCCCGAGGCAACCGAAATCGCCTGGGGGCATTGGTCCCGGATCGTGGGGAGGCATTGGTCCCGGTTTGTGGCATGAACTGCGACCAATGCCTAACCACAGGCCACGTGGCACGCGCATGGGCATTGGTCCCGGTTCATTCCACAAACCGGGACCAATGCCCCCCTTCCCCTATACTGCCCCACAGGCCCCCCTTCCATCTTTTTTTTTGCTTAGAGGTGTGAGAGAGGTGGGTGTTAGTGTGTATTATTTTACTATGCACACGAGGTGTTCGACGAAATTCCCGAGCCACACATAAGCTCACTCAAAATGGTATCTTCGGCCGAGGTTAACAAACTTATCTTTTGCATCTGTAATTGATACATAAAAAAGTAATATTTATCGATGTACTGTGGTCATTTCTCTATTGAATATGTTATTGTAATGTATTTTGATAAACTTAATTATACGATGCAGATGGATGCACGACAGCGATGGATGTACGGTGACCGACGCACTTCCGAGTATCTGGCAGGCCTAAATGCATTTCTCGTTGTAGCTCAGGCGAACAAAGATAATGGCTTTATGTGTTGCCCATGTGTTGATTGTCGGAATGTCAGGGAGCACTCTTCCGAAAGAATCCTTCACGGCCACCTACTTCGGAGAGGTTTCATGCCCAGCTATAATTGCTGGACCAAGCATGGAGAAAGAGGGGTTGTGATGGAAGACGATGAAGAAGAAGAACAAGATCCTTTGTTCCCTGAATACGGTGATACTACAATGGAAGACAATGCAGAAGAAGGAGGTGATCAAGAACAGGCATCAGAACAGCCCGATGATGATCTTGGCCGAGTTATTGCTGATGCAAGGGAAGACTGTGAAAGTAAATTGGAGAGGTTGAAGCTGGACAACATGTTACAGGATCACAAATAGTTGTTATACCCAGATTGCGAAGATGGTAGCACAAAACTCGGTACCACACTGGAGTTGCGCAAATGGAAGGCACAGAACGGTGTGACTGACAAGGCATTTGAGAGTTTACTTCAACTAATGAAGCCAAAGCTTCCAAAGGATAACGAATTGCCTGAGAGTACGTACGAAGCAAAGAAAGCTCTCTGCCATCTAGGATTAGATGTGAAGAAGATACATGCATGCATTAATGACTGCATCCTCTACCGTGGTGAGAAGTACGAGAATTTGGATGAATGCCCGGTATGCACTATACTGCGGTATAAGATCAGAGCAGATGACCCTGGTGATGTTGACGGCGAGCCCCCCCCCCCGTAAGAGGGTTCCTACTAAGGTCATGTGATATGCTCCTATAATACCACGGTTGAAACGTCTGTTTAGAAACAAAGAGCATGCTAGGTTGTTGCGATGGCACAAAGAAGACCGTAAGAAAGACGGAAAGTTGAGACACCCCGCCGATGGATCGCAGTCGAGAAAGATCGAGAGAGACTTCCCGGACTTTACAGGAGAGGCGAGAAACTTATGGTTTGGTGTAACACCCAGGGGATTTCCCTCAAATAGAATTGCTTGTTTTCTTTTTTTGCATGCATTGCATCATGCATCATATGCATTGCACCTCTGTTTCCTGTTGTTTTCAAACCAATAAGAATTTAAACCAATTTTAAAATTCAAACAATGCATCTTGTTTTCAAATCAAATTGATTCAATAAAAATTGAATTGGAATTAACAATTGGCTTGGTTAATAAAATTTCTTTTCAAACCCCAATTTGAATTTCAAATTCAAATTCAAACAACAAACAAATAATTCAAATTTTGAAAAAACACCAAAAGTTGTGCACTTGGGCATTTAAAATGTTTAGTGCAATAAAACTATTTTCATAATGTTATAAACCCTAAAACCCCTCCTATTTATCTCTTATTCTATTTCTACAAAAAAAAATCGAAAAAAAGGAAAAAAAAACGCACACACACACAACCAGCCCGTGGGGAGGCAGGCCAACGGCCCACCTACAACCCACGGGAGGGCCGGCACCCAGCCCACCAGGGCCTCCTCTCCCCTCCATACCACGAGCACACGCAGGAGGCGTGCACCTCCCTGTCCCTGTCGCTTTCCAGCGAGGAAGAAAAGCATCCCACCTGCCCCCGCTGCCTCCTCCTGATCTTCCCCTCCTCCACGCAATCTCCCTCTTCCCCCACCAAACCCTACCCACTCCCTTCCTCCTTCCTTCCCCGCTCCTGGATCTCGAATTCTTCTCTGTCTTTTCCCCCCTTTCTGAATTTCTGAACCCCAGGAAGCAGTCACCATGGACGGAAGTTGGAGGTGGTGGAGTCGGTGCGGTGGTCGTCTTCAGGCCCCGTTTCCCGCGGGAATGGAAACGAGGCATCTCCCTCTTCATCTGCGTCTCCTTGGTCGGCACGGGGAGACAGCAGGAGCCCGGCGCCATCGACTTCTTCGTCCCCGCTTGCAGCTGTCGACGCCCGCTTTTCCGTCAGGTCGACCCTCCCCGAGCCATCCTCCTCTTCCATGTACTGCGACGAGGCGAACCCCGGTGAGCTCTCCGCCCTCGGGCTACCCTCTCTCCTTCCCCTCCTTGCTCTGCGTCGATGCCATCGTGCGTCACGGCGGCCCCGACGGGCTCCCGTCGTCTCCTTTTCCCTCCGTCTGTCACCGGCGGCTGCAGATGCTCCGTCAGAAATCTTCCGCGCGGGGTCAACCCAAAACCATCTCCAGCCCATCTCAATCACAACCCGCAGCAGCAGCCAAGTGGCTGCGAACTTCGTCCGCGTCACAGGAGATCCCGAGTTCGATTCCGCTCGGAGGCATAAAGCCTCCCATTTTTGCCTCTCTTCCGTGCCCGCGGCTGGCCCCAGCGGTCAGCGACCGTGGTGGCCAGCGTGGTCTCACCCGCGCCTCGTCAGCGCCCTGCTGGACACGGGGCCCGCCAGTCATAGACTGTGGCTAGCGCTGCCGTGGGTGAAACTCGCCCAGATCCAGATCTTGATCTGGCGGTTTGCATCCAGGCCCCTGTCTTTTTCTTTTTGCACCAGCGCCCCTCAATCTTTTGGTTCCATCACAGTCCAGTCCCTGCACTTTGCAAAATGCACCCCAAACTTCAAATGATCATAACTTTCAAACCACAAATCCAAATGACACAAATTTTATATGTTTTCCAACCAGAAAAATGCAAGGAATATGAATATGCCATCCATGCTCATATTTGCATCTTGCATTGTGCATTTTAGCCTGTGTTATGCCTGTCAACTAAATAACAACATATGGAATGTGCTGGGGTATTTAATCCAATTGTTGCCCTATTCCATTTAAACTTGATTAGCTCACCTATTTATTGTACTCCATGCTAAACAACATTTAAATTGATGGTTAGACAAACAACTTGAACCAGTCCCTATTTCTCCGGACTCCGGTTCCGATTAAATTGTCTAAATTGCATTTTTGTGTTGCATCTCGCATGTCATGCATATAAAATTAGGATCATGCTGGATCTTTTGCCGTAGTAGTAATTGTTGCATCCGGTGTTTGTTCTAGTTCGTTGCTTCTTCGCGGATAGGACGCTGAGATGATGTGAGCAACGACAAGTTCGGATGTACCTCTACTTGCTGGATTCTCAGGCAAGTATACTCACTTGCTACCTATGTTGCCTTTCCTCACTTGTTACCGAATATTTCCGTTGTCTTTATGCTAGCCTAGTATTTTCGATGCTTGTGTCTCGATCCTATCATATGTTACCTTGCAGCCATGATATAGCCTTCCTTCCACTTCCTATTAACTGTTGCTTGTTTACCTTGTTGGCCCTCGTGTCGTAGTTGCATGCTTAGTGTTGTTTGCGCTCAAGTCTTGTTGTCCGTCTTATCACCTGTTTAGTTTGATAGTTGGGTTTCAATTTAATCAACAACATGTTAATGTTTGGGGTAATAATAATTTGATGATAAGGCACCGGCAGGAGGCCCGGCGTGGTTTTGGAGCCTGCTATTGTCGAAACTAGGAAAAGAGTCTTATCCATTGATCCATGATGAGGGCGCTAACCGCATCCGGGAGGTAGTATGGGACCCCCCTCGACTTAGATCTGATTTGCAGCTTGTCCGAAGAGCCACACTTAGTTCGGGTGTTCCATTTGCTCATATGCATGAATGGGTGGTCCCCCCATGGTTACTGTTGATGATGATGATGATGCATATAGGGAGAGGCCTGTGGTGCCGGGGGGGGTGTGGTTTTCACCCTTGCGCTTAGGTTAGGTCGGACTGGCTGGAACCTTATAGCTTCGTGGCTCCTAGGATGGGTTGTAGAGACGGTTTGGGTCGTGTCGAGCCAACCTGAGTTTTAGTTGGTGGCTTGAGTGTGTACGGGTACTGTAGCGCACCCTACAGGGATGAATCTTCTCGAGAAGCCGTGTTGTCCGCGGTTATGTGACGACTTGGTGAAAGTGCTGGCTAACAAGTACTCAGACAACTTACACCTAATGATAATAACTTGACTAGTAATATAGTATTACCTTCACCACAAAAATGAATGTCACCTTAATCAACAGTGTGAGTTTCCTTGGGTTGCTTCCTTAGTAGGGGGTAACACTGGATGGGTATTGTTTGGTGAGTAGTTGTAGTTGGTTCTGATACGCTTTCTTATCCCTTTCTATTAGCCGGAAGTTGTAGCGTGTCTCTTTAGTTGTTAGTGCTGCCCGCTGCCGCTTCTTTGCAATAATCCCTTCTTTCCGTTGTACCCAAAGTATTTGTATCTTGTGATGATTGGTTACGCTGGTATCTTGTGAGTATGGTTTATCCACTTGCCAGTACTTATTAGTACTGACCCACGAATCCCTTTCGTGGCTGCATATTCCACATTGCAGTCAACAGGTTTGAAGTCTGACGATGTTAGCTTGGGAATCCCTCCGGCTTGGCCTGGGCAGGGATTGGACGCCATCGGTTATCTTCAAGACACTTAGTCCAATTTGTATCTTGTCGTAGTCGGACACTATGTTGTTTCTTCCGCTGTTATTTGGATCTTTGTATTGTATCAGTTGTATGCTTGACTCGTTTGAGTCGTCTTGTATATACCTCCTCTGTTGTTGTTGTGGATTATTCGTGAACTGTTGTAATGTTATCACAAGTGGCAACCTGAAATCGGTTATTATGCGGATTTGGGTGGAAATGCCGAAATTTGCATAGTGCCCGATCCCGGGGCGTCACATTTGGTCTAAGTACAGATGGCTTTAATCCTTTTGGGGAGCAGAGCTCCAGTCATAGCACCTGGCCCGTAACTCTATGTATGTACAACCTTCCTCCTTGGTTGTGCATGAAGCGCAATTTCATTATGATGCCAGTTCTCATCCAAGGCCCGAGGCAACCCGGCAATGACATTGATGTGTATCTAAGGCCATTAGTGGAAGAACTCTTACAATTGTGGGGTAAACCAGGTGTACGTGTGTGGAATGAGAACGAACAAAAGCCATTTGACCTACGGGCGTTGCTTTTCGTAACCATCAATGATTGGCCTGCTCTTAGTAACATTTCCGGACATACAAACAAGGGATACAATGCATGCACACACTGTTTAGATAAGACTGATAGTGTTTATTTGGATAAATGTAAAAATGTTGTATACCTGGGGCATCGTAGATTTCTTCTGATCAAGCATCCCGTAAGAAAGAAAGGAGGGAAGCATTTCATAGGTGAGGCAGATAACCCGAAGAAGTCTGACCTCCGTAGTGGTAATGATTTATTCGATATGGTCAAGGATCTAAAAGTAATCTTTGGGAAGGGTGATGGCAGCCAACCAGTTCCGAATGGCCCTGATAAGCGCGCACCCATGTGGAAGAAGAAATCTATATTTTGGGAGCTACCCTATTGGAAAGTTTTAGAGATCCGGTCTTCAATCGACGTGATGCACGTGACAAAGAATCTCTGCGTCAACCTGCTATGCTTCCTGGGCATGTATGGGAAGTCAAAAGATACGCTAGAAGCACAGGAGGACCAAAAACGTATGAAAGACCCAAGCAACAAGCGCACGGATACAGGGCGCCATTACTTATGCAGCTACGCTCTTACTAAAGCAGAGAAGGAAATATTTTTTGAAATCCTTTACAGTATCAAGGTTCCGTCTGGCTTCTCGTCGAATATAAAGGGGATAATAAACATGGCAGAGAAAAAATTCTAAAACCTGAAGGTCATGACCGCCACGTGATTATGACGCAGTTGCTTCCGATTGCATTGAGGGGGCTTCTACCGGAAAATGTTCGAGTACCCATTGTGAAGCTATGTGCATTCCTCAACGCAATATCTTAGAAGGTAATCGATCCAGAAATTCTGGCAACATTACAGAGGAATGTGGTCCAGTATCTTGTTAGTTTTGAGTTGGTTTTCCCACCATCCTTCTTCAACATTATGACTCATCTCCTGGTTCACCTATGTGAAGAGATTCATATTCTCGGTCCAGTATTTCTACACAATATGTTCCCCTTTCAGAGGTTCATGGGATTCTTGAAGAAATATGTTCATAACCGTGCTAGGCCAGAAGGAAGCATCTCGAAGGGCTATGGAACAGAGGAGGTCATTGGGTTCTGTGTTGACATTATTCCTGACCTTAAGACGATTGGTGTTCCTGAATCGCGGCATGAGGGGAGACTGAGGGGAAAAGGAACGCTGGAAAAGAAAACAATGATACCCAGGGACGGGCATTCTTTCACCAAACCACACTTACACAGTTCTACAAAATTCTATGTTCGTGGCTCCGTATCTCGAGGAACACAAGAATATTGTACGCTCCACAAACCCGGGGAAGGATGACTCATGGATTAAACGCAAACACATGCAGACTTTCGGAAATTGGTTGCAAACACATCTTATAAATGACACCACTGTTGAAGATCAGCTGTACATGTTGGCCGGGTCACCATCTTCGACTATTGGGAGTTTTCAAGGGTACAAGATAAATGGGAATACATTTTACACGATCTCCCAAGATAACGAAACAGAACGTAAGCCGTCAAGAATACGGCCAGACTGTCCTTACATGTAATGAATCATGTGAAGAAACCCTATTAACCACATGTGCCGCAGCGCCGCCAGCATGCCACTACGAGGCTGCCTCGGCAACATGCAAGGTAGAAGACACCAGCCGACGGCATCCCGATGGCCGGCACATCATCGTAGGCAGAATGATTGGACAGCGGAAACGTAGGGTGTGTTTGGTAGCTCGTGACTACTCAGATATTCTACCCTCACCCAACCTTTAGCTGTTTGGTAGCCTGTGTCGGTCATATTGAGCTAAGCTCACCCCATAGGAAAACAGGCTCTCAGGCATGCCCGGTTGCGAAGCTGAAATCGAGCTTCACGACCCGGCCAGGCCGATTACATCCCGAAACAATTCCCACGGTGTGCAATTTTCGCTAGCTCATTTCCCCCCGCGAGAGTTTTCTCTCCATAGCTCTTGCTTGTACCGGAAGAAGCTCTCCATGCCCGCCCCTTCACCGACCTCCTCACCGGCAACCGAGCAAGCGCAACCGCGTAGGACACCGCCCTTTTCGACCTCCCGACAACAACGAATGGAGGAGGATGAGCTCGGCCTCCGGCAGGGGTCATGGAGGTGGAGGAGCAAGGGCTCGGCCTCGCCTCGTACGCAGCAGGACGCTGGACGGAGCAGGATGCCTTCCACGGCGGCTCGTCTAAAGTAAACCAAGCAGGCTCGCCGGCCAGAATCCGTGCCATTCTCCTCCCCCCCCCCCGTCTCCTTCTCTCCTTATCTCCCAGCGAGCTCGTCGCCGCCTCCCACCGAGCCAGTCGCCGTCAGTCTCCTTCCCCGCGCCGCCGAGCTCCACCCCGACACCACCGCTCACGCGCCGGAGCACGAAGACGTCTACCTCCGCCTCCTCGCGCCACCACGCAGAGCCCAAGCTCAAGCGACGACCTTCCCGCATGCCATGGAGTCCTCAGAAATCTAAGGACCTGATTGCTTTTCAAAATTCTTTTCAGGGTTCTTTGGGTAATAATTAACTTGAACCTGAATGTAATTCCATTTCCTGAACTTTGAGGACCTATGAGTAAAAAGTGTTATACAATACTTTTAATTCTGAAAGTTTCTCTGGATTACAAATTAAACTAGTCCAACCACATAATACAAACATTATTGAAATGATATTACACACTTTTGAAATGGTGAAATGACTCGGCCTAGCTCATCGCATACAACCCACCAAACAACATCCCGTCTCGGCCTAGCTCAACGTATACAAGCCACCAAACACCCGATAAAATCTCGGCCCAGCCTATATATTATGAGCCTATCTCACTTGAGAAACCCAATCTGAGGCGATACAGGCTACCAAACACACCCTTACAGCGCTTGTGTGTGCTTGATTGGTTTCTGAAACAAATCATGTTGGACCGTAAGTATACCTGCTCCTTAATCCTTCCGTGCATATAATGCCTTTATTTTAGCTTGACGATGTTGAGATCACGTTGGCGTCGTCGGCTGGCTACCTTTGATGACTCCACCTATACTTGCTGATCGACTGATTCCAACAGACAAGGTCTTAGTTTCCAGTTTTGCATCATGCATGGATGTAGGCCCTATAGCAAGGAGCTAGGTACAGATCGATCGAAGAGTAGCATTGCATGCAATCCCTTTATAGCAGACCACACCAGCGTTATTTATCAGAAACGGTTTTTAGTAGTCTGGGATATAAGTACACGGATGATTGTACAAAGATTTCTACTCCCTCCGTCCTAAAATACAAGGCGCGTTATTTTTATGCTGGTCTTTGATGGTCAACTTTGACCAACAATATATAATAAATTATATGGAATTAGAACGTACAAATGATATTGTTTTCATTCGTCTTATAAAACTATTTCATTTCATATATCTCACTACCAACTTTATGAATATGTTATAAGAAAAAATCATCGTCAAAGTTGAACACCGTTGACCAGCGAAATTAAGGGTGCCTTATAATTTGAGACGAAGGGAGTACAAAGTAGACACGTTTACTTAGTCAGCTATTAAGAACTTATTTAATTTCAGCAAAAAGCCGAGAAGATGTTCTTTCCGAATTATCTGTTTACGTATATCCTTTTTAAATCTGATATATTTTTTTGCAAGGTAAAAGAGCAATAGGTGGAATCACTCTAGAAAATAGGACAATACAAGGAGTTCCTTAAAAAGCAAATAATACAAAGAAGTTAAAGTTTAGAACACATGCTACCTTCTCTACTGAAAATGTTACCAAGTTGAGAATTACTAGAGCTCACTACTAGGAAAATGGCTATAGGAGTGATGATACCCGTGACGCACTGGAAGTTTGGCACGTCACGCCTATTACCCGTGGCGCACCACCGTTTGGTGCGTCGCGCCTAAAGACATACCCGCGGCGCACCAAACATAAGGCGCGTCGCGCCTATGTGTGGGGCCGGGGTGGCGAGCCTCCGAGGCATACCCGCGACGCACCTGGGCAGTGGCGCGTCACGGCTATGTTGGATACCCGCGGCGCACCTTCCATTGGTGCGTCACGGCTATCCTTTCGCCTATACTAGGACTGGCCCGTCCCCTCCTTCTTCCTCTTCGATCCACATCCACGCGCGCGATCTCGATCTGATCGAACCACACCGTCGCCCACCACCACCCCAAGCCCTAGCCTCTGCCCTCCCCTCCCTCTCGCCGCCGCCCACCACCACCCCAAGCCCTAGCCTAGCCTCTGCCCTCCCTCTAGTCGCCGCCACCACCTCGCCTCTGCATCGACCTAGGAGGAGGAGGAGCAGGCGCAGGACCAGGTCCAGGGAGCCGTCGACCACTGCGCCGTCGTCGTCTCCATCGACCTCTGTAGTCTACATCGACTGCGCCGTCGTCGTCCCGTCTCCATCGACCTCGAAGCCCGACGAACAAAGGTGCGCCGCCCCCCTAGTCCTCTCCCTCCCCTTCTCCTCGATCCCGCCCCTAGATGGCTTGCTAGGAAGACGCAGCAGCCGCTCGACGGTGCCGCGTGATCGGTCCATGGATGGGTGCGGCGTCTGCCGGAAATTTGAGCTGGGCAGGCAAAGCCGTCAGAGGCGCTCATGAATTCGTTCTCTGAAGAAATGGTTCCATTCGACCTAAGAACACAGGGATTAGTGCAATAGTGCTGAAAATAAACTAGAAATTGCAAGAATTGAGGTGTGTCCTTCAGGTTGTGCTTATCTAGCCATGGAGATAGAAAAATTTGCAATCTCCGCATAAAAAATGATGATTGTAGTGGAATCATATAAGGTGTGGCTTAAGCCTAATGATGAACAGGGTTCAGTCTGTGATCTAGTATTCTGCTACAATCACTTTATTAGAACCATGTTGTAAAAATTTGTTGTTCGTAGAAGTTGATGGCGCCAAGTGAGTGTGCATGTCTGGTGGTGGTGTTGTGTGTGTGCTCGAGTGTCCGTCTATGTTATACTCGATGCATCTAAAAAAAGTTGGGGTTAGATAAGTCTAACCACCCTAACGCTAGGTCATGTTCCGTTAAAGTACCAACTGTGATAATATAGGCACCGCCGGATAGCATCGTCGCATTTTCACATCCTCCAAGGCATTTTAGGCATCGAGAGGTGCATGAGTGGAGACCTCATATACACTGGCATATAGTTTATTTTCATCAAAGTGCTCGTGGTATGTATAAGTTAATATGTTCTAGTAATGTATGTGCCCTTCGACCTGACGAGGGGCTACTGATGTATCATTAGTTCAATAGGGGATTAGTCTGTTCCTGATACATGCATGTTTCATTTACTGTTGAGTCTATACGTATAGAAGTTTGCGCTTACAAGTTGGATTAGTGCAGTGCAATAGTGCTAGTGGCCATGCCCCATTGGTGAGTAGAGGTTCTTGGAACTTGATGCAATGTATAACAGCACAAGTGGCAAGCATTGTGTGCTCATGTGGGAATAGTAGATATGGGTGGCAAACTGCCAAGAACTGAAGTTGTAGAGCACATGGCCGGGCATGTATAGTTGCAGTGTTTTCATCCTCCGTTTTCTTGTAAAGTTTATCAAATAGCCAAATGTATTGCACCAAGGAACTGAGACTGAATTTTACTACCATCCATGGTCAGGCTCGCACACAGGCACCTAATTTAATAGCAATGTTTAGGCATCAGAAACATAGAAAAGTTATCTGAATAGAACCAGCAAGATACGATCAATTGTAAACCAGCAAACAAAAATAAAGGGTGGAGCGTCTGACCGGGAAATTAAAATTACAAAATATAAGAACTATTGAGAAAGTATTAACATAAGAAACAAAAGTAGATATGTGCCTAAGTAGTGAGATTTACACAGGGAAACAATACCAGCTGGACTTCGTTTTCTGCAATAAACCTTCTAGGTGTAAATGAATGTATGTCTACAAAAGTAACATCTCCAATGGACATGTCATGGTATGTTTCTTAACACTTTCTTATTCGTATAGTTGCTTATGTTCTTAACACTTTCTTATCCGGTATTTGACATTGTGCTTTTATTCTTTCTTGGAATTGTGTGTTGTAGAAAATACCGATGGCGGTAGCGGATAGTGCTGGCATGGAGCAAGGTACCATTGGAGTACGCCGTGGAGAATCAGGACCTGTCACCGCAGTTCCGATCACCAGGGATAACGCTGATGGTCGCGTCATCCTCAACTCTCAAGCATGGAGGCAGTTCCATTCCGCAAGAGGTGGTATGGAGGTTGGCCGAGCTATTCTGATCACCATGAGGAATAGTGACATCGCCAACTTGGACATGATGATGGTCATCGACTACATCCGCGCCCGCTAGATAGATGAACTATGTGGTGATGATCGAGACTATGTAATATGGTTGTTTTCGAGACTAACTCCTGGATTTATTAGTAGTATATATGGTTGTTTTCGAGACTATGTAATATTTCTGCTATGAAAATTTATTCTGTCAATTGCATACCTGTATTTGAGCTACTGATATTCTTCTGTATTTTGTCTACTGACATTCTTCTGTATTTGAGCTGTATATACCTGTATAAATATGGTACTGCCATTTTTAAAAAAATACAGCATAGTATAGCCGTGACGCACCAAAACGAGTACCCGTGACGCACCTGGGAGATTAGGCGTGACGCACCTAGAACTAGCCGCGGCGCACCAGCCCAGTGCGTCACGGGTACAAATAGGCGCGGCGCACCATCTTGGTGCGTCACGGATAAATCCATAGGCGCGGCGTGTTAGCCGTGACGCGCCCAGGTGCGTCACGGATAAGAAACTTGGTGCGTCACGGGTAAACTTTTACCTAGTAGTGGCTCCTCAGTCTTCATGATGAATACACACATGCATGACGTACTATGTTTTCTCTTTGTACTTATGTTTTATTCATTCATATGTATGGGAAAATGTTTTATCTACATGTTTTGGTTTGACATGCCAGTATTCGATGTTTGTACATAGTTGATGTCCTAGATAATAGTATGCAATCAAGATTCTCTGACTTAATTGGCGTTTGATACAATTTGTTGATTATATTGTATTTTTCATCAAAAAAACTTCACGAAAACCAAACTTTATCTGTTTTAATATATAGTTTGTTGACTAATTTATGATTTTTAATGAATCCCAAAGTTTCAAGAGATGTTAAAATTTTGTGAAAGATATAATATAGCCTTATTTTCATTTGATTCCTTTTAAATTAATTACATAATTTTCCATGAAATTTTTGTTGTCATGATGGTGACGTGACTTACATGTTGGCAAAACATTGGTCAGAACGACTTAATTATTGTATAAAATTATCTGGGAGAATAAAGTACACAATATTAATTCTGAAGGGAAGAAGTATTTGGATTAAGAAAGAAATCTAATTCCAGATGAGGTTTAGAGATGAAAATTTGATATTTACTATAATCATTCATGTGCAGACATAGCTATGTATATTTTCCATTGCAACATTTATTTTTCGAAATGGGTTAGCCCCACCCAATATATCGGTTGACGCATGCAACTTTTATGTAACTTAGTCTCATATTTATTTCTCACTAATTACACACACAAACTAGACCATTTTAATAGCATAGTCTTTGATTGTATTATTTGGGCCAAATGATAAGTACAAATTATGCTAATTTAGTACTAACCACACAAACACCAAAAATAATAAAATGTAATGGCTATATACGCAATTGTGCCTGGAGAAAAAGTAGTCCATAAAGTTTCCTCTAAGCATGTTTCGATCTATAGAAAATTAAGCAGACGAAATTGCTAACAAGTGACACATCAATAAACATAGCTGATTACAGACTAGGAACCAACATGTGGATTGATTGTCATTGATTTGATTTAATTCTCATTAATATGTTTTATAAATTTAAAAACTAATTATGTATCACCTAATTTAGGTAGAACCTTGCACAAAATGATTAATAGGCCGAGCTCGAATATGTGTCAATTAAGTTATCTTGAATGAGTTGAAATGATGTTCTCCCAAGTCCCAACTCCAAGTCTAGCTATATAAATAGGTTACGTAGAAATACGAGTATCGTTAGATTTCACGGAAAAGAAAGTTCACAAGACTTCATATCAGCAATATAACCGTATATAGAAGCACACTTTCAAATTATCCTTCGAGAATGTATCCATGTCTAAACTGTGTGAAATTTAAAAGAAATGGAATTAATATGAAGAAGACATATCCATAAAAAAAATTATTATTTGTAACTCCAGACACAATAGAAGATGGTGCCGTCGCATTTGAGAGGGCCACCATGCTAGTTACATCACAAATACAAAATTTATGTCCCTAACACTATACACTTCCGTGGTGTCACGGTGTTGTGATATGCTTGAAGACGTCGCCAAGATTACTTGGAGCGAGTCCAATGGGATTGGAGATGTGGCAGGGAGTGAGGTGCTACCAGTGTTGATCCTCCATGGTGCAATGTACGTCATGGTGGGTGATTATTTGTTTATGTCTTTCTCTAGTTCGGTAAAATCCTGTCAACTTCTTACCAACCCTTCCTGAACACATGAGGAGTGGTAAGTTTGTCTAGGCAGCCTTGGAATCGCAATCGTGCTATGGTGGTGTCTCGTTTTGTTCGTGACACAGTCACATTGCTTAGTGTTGCATGTCCTCACCTTTGGTAAGAGCTTGGGCAAGGCGAGTCTTCATCATCGGATTGTTGTAGAGGGTATATTGTAGGCCGTCTGGCGTGGTGTGTGTGAGTGCGCCTTCAACAGCGTTATACCCGTCGTCTTGATCTTTTCTTCTATAAAAATGATACGTCTTTCAAGAAATATTCTAGAAAATACTATGAAAGCTCAGCGTGATGGCACATTGTGCGGTTGTCGATGTATATTAATGGTATGATTTTAGGACCTCGGAGCAAAGGGCATGCAAAAGTGGCACAATGAAATAAGAAGTGTACACCAGAGTAGCCGAGCTATAGCACACGAGGAACGATGGGATGGGAGGGAATTTGTGCTAACACGATAAATGGATGTGTGTCGGATCGACGGGCTTCAGTACAAGCAGCTAGGTTGCACGTACCTACATCGAGATTCAACAATTTCGACACATGTATCATTTTGACCTTGTGCATAAATTTCGTCAAGCACAACTGTCATTTGATAGACTGCTCATATTGTTCCCGATGCCTCACATTCCCACATATTTTTTCAACTCTTTGGTTCTTTTCTTGCACATCGATTTATTGAGCCTAGTGCTACCAACCGTTAGAAAAGGTGAAACGATGTAGCGTGATGTCTGAACCGGTGAAGTTTATATATAGTGAAAACAAATAAAAAAATTAAAGTATCATTCACACAAGTGAAAGTTGTCGAGGCATGTATTTATTTCCATGTGATCTATGCCCATGAATGAGGATATGTATGTTGTTTTGAATATAAGCTGCACGTATAAGTTTACCTTGAAAGCTCAAGATAAAGCCGAAAATTTGGTAAGGCTGAGGAATTTCTACCTCACTCTACAGTATAAATAGACCCACGAGTTGAGATGGATCTACCTCAGTGATGAGGCACACAAAAATTACCGATAACAATATATATCTATTGCACCAATAAGAAAAAAACGGAGAAAACGTAGGATATTCAAGTTTACAAATTTGCAATTTATCAATTGCTAAAATGTACATCTGCCTGGTCTAATAGAAAATCATAGTTTTAAATAGTCCGCTATAGCCATGCTATAGCTCCGATATAGATGAGCCGCTAAATGATGTCATGTACAATTTGACACTATAACCCTCGTATAACACTCTATATATCTGTTGTTAATGTTTTAAGGTTGCCGCTACATGCGATAACCTGCTATTAAACATTATTGAAAACCCAAATCAAGTGAAGGAAAATATAATAATGTCCCTTCTCAAGTCGACCTGCAAAAATTATCAGCTCTGTCTCTTTCGGGGTTGTGGTCTTGTATCTGGAGAATTAATGTATCATTGCGCTTAAACCATGAAATAACAAATGTGGAATTTCACGTCCCTAACACTATACACTTCGGTGGGGCCATGGTGCCATGATATGCTTGAAGACGTCGACAAGGCTACCTGGAGTGAGCATGATGGGATTGGAGATACATCAGGGGTGAGGTGCTGCCGGTGTTGATCGTCGCTCAGGATGTGAACCTCCAGGGTGCATTCTACGTTATGGTGGTGCTTCTTTGTCGACGTGTTCCTTAAGTCCGGTTAGATCCTGTCAATTTCTCGCCCGTTCTAGACACATGAGGAGTGGTACGTTGGTCTAGGAAGCCTTGGAGTCGCGGTCGTGCTATGGTGGTGTCTCGCTTAGTTCGGGATGCCGCGAGGTTGCTTAGTGTCCCATCTCCACACCTTTGGTAAGAGCTTGGGAAAGGCAAGTCTTCATCATCGGGTCGTTTAAGATGGTATATTGTATGCCGTGTGGCTTGGTGTGTGTGCCTCCCGTCATGTTGACCTTTTCTTCTATGAAAAAAAATACGTCTTCGAAGGAATATTGTAGGAAAAAACTACAAAATCTGGTGTGATACCACGCAGCACCGTTGCGTTGTATGTTAATGGTATGATTTTTAGGATCTCGGACCAAGCATATGCCGAAGTGACACGGTGAAATAAAAAGTGTACATAAGAAACAGCAGAGCTCTGACACACGAGGAAGGGCTAGATGGGAGGAATGTTGTGCTAGCTAACACGATACAAGGATGCGTGTCGGATCGGCGGGCTTCTGTACATTCAGCTAGGTCGCACGTATCTACATCGAGATCTAACAATTTCAACATCAGTCTCTCTTTGATCTTATGGATAAATTTTGCCAAGCGGCAGATGTATCTGAAAGTCTGCCATTGTTATTCCCAAGGCCTCACATTCCCACATTTTTCCCAACTATTTGTTTCTTTTCTTGCAGATCTTTCCGATTGTTTATGTGATTGCCCGTGATTTATTGAGCCAAGTGCTACTAAGGTTAAGAAAAGTGGAGCGATGTAAGTTGATGTCTGATCCACTGGAGTTGAGGTGCTATATATGAAGTGAAAACAATTATGAAAGATAAAGTATCATACACACAAGTGAATGTTGGTGGGGGCATGTATTTATTCCCTTGCGATCGATGGCCATGAATTAGGATATATATGTTGTTAATGAATATATGGTGTATAAGTTTACCTTGAAATCCCAATTTAAGATGAAAAATTTGGCAATTCCAAGGAGTTTCTACCTCACTCTATAGTACAAATAGACCCAAAAATTGAGACGGATATTCCTTGGTGATGTGGCACACAAAAATTACCAATTATAATCTACCTATAGCTCCAAAAACCAAAACAATTACCTTGGTGGGGAGATGAAGCTATGTCTTTCCTACTCTTACCATCGCTACTACAGATAGCCAATCAATGGAGATTTCAATCAAATATACCGGGTGCGACATAAATATAAGAGCAATGCAATGCATTCGACAATTTGGAGAAATGTTGAAAGAGTGCGAGCTTCAAGGTACTGATTTTATCGTTTGGGGCGTGGCCTTGGGGCCGGCGTGGATGTCGGAGCGGCGCCTCCGGGTTTCTCCTTGCATTGAGGTTTTCCTCCACCGTGTTTAGTGGCGATTATGGTTGCTCGAGCGACATGGTCATTGGCTCGTTTTGGGGCGTGGCCTTCGGGCTGGCGTGGATGTCTGAGCAGCGGCTCCGGGTTTCTTCTTTCGTTGAGGCCGCCTTCGCCGTGTTAGTATCGGCTATGGTTGCTAGGGCAACATGGTCATCCACTCGAGTTGTATTTTTTCTTTTTAGGCCTCGTCCTTCTGTTTTATCCTACTTTATCAATATAAAAGGCCAAATTTTTGCCTCGTTTAAAGAAAACAGCTACTCCACTTGGAGCAATGAAAGTTCAACTCCATTCTTAGCAAAATTGATGGTGTTTTTTTGCAATTTGGAATGAGTAACCTTCAATAATCAAATACTATACGTCGTATGCTCCTCTCTCCGGGACTATTTCCCGTTGCTCCTTGCCAAATCCCAAGAAGCCTTGCAGTTTCAAGTTCGGTATTTTTTGGCTCAAGATGTGGGGGTTCAAGAAAGTTGTTGATGATACTTGCGCTCAAAATGTGCCTCACCAGGAACCTTGTTAGATCCCGTTTCACAAGCCTAGATAAGTGGGTTTCAATTTGAAAAAGCGAAGTCGCTTTTTCTGTTCCGAGGCAAAGCTGCAATTTCACTGGGCTCAACAGGTTATCCTTAGGCTTGATGAGGCACATGATTCCCGCTAACTATCCTCATACGAGGGCGACTTACAAAAAATGCTCAAATGGCGAGTCATTAGCCTTGCGGTTCTTGAGAGATCGTGAAAAAAGTAGTGTGCCTATATTGCAAATCTCGAAGAGTGTGATTCTAATACAAAATACTTCCACATGAGAATCAATAGAAGAAGGCAAAAAAAAAAATATCCACAAAATCAAGAAGGGTCAAGGATGGGTCACCATGACAAAAAGCTTTTGATTCATCAATATTTTTCCACCTCTGTGAAAATTACCTTATTGAATGGAATATTTATCATCATGGCGGGTAGGAAAACGCTTGTAAAATACGTCATCACCTCATTCCCTCAGTGTTGCCCCGCGGTTCCATTTCATAAATGGGAAAATTTCAATGAGATTTTCTTTGCGGTGGTACCGAAAAGATTTCGGGAGGGAAATATAACGTCAAGTGGGATCTTCTGTGCCCGCCTATTGCGTTAGGGATGGATATTTTGGACATGGAAAAATTCTCTAGACCCCTCCGACTTTGGTGTCCTTGGTTGCAATGGAAGGACCGAACTAGGGTGTGGATCGGTCTTGGGCACCCATGTGACAACTTGGATATGTACCTCTTCTACTCACTCCCCACGATTACCAATGACAATGGTCTCACTGCTAATTTTTGGCACACCACCTGGATAGTTGGGTGCAAGTATTGCACCCAACAATATCTTCATGGCGTAAAATAATTTCAATGTCAACGAAGGGCTTCATCATGATTTTTTGATCAACAACATAGTTTTGTCTCTGGTTGAGGTGCAACATTTACATGAATTCTATGAGCTCTTGACTTTGTTAAAGTAGGTGCATTTGGACATGGCGATTCATGCTAACATTGTTTGGAATTTATCGGCTTTAGGGGAATATTCTACATCTTCGGCTTACCTTAAGAAATTTGAATGGATGGTCTCCACGGCCATGAAGAAGGCTATTTGGAGCAATTATGTCCCTCCCAAGTGCAAGTTTTTCTTGGCTCATCTTGCAAAATAGGGTGTGGACGGCTGATAATCTTGCACCATAACTCCAATTTCTCGAGTACAACCTTGGTACCTATTAATTCATGTATTTGATTGTACTTCCCTAAATGACTAATAAGAGAACATTATATTATTCTCAGTGTGCATCACCTGCCTTTGAACACCATAAATATAGTCTGGTCAAAGCGGATCGTGAATGGTAAATTACTGACGGTTGGGCACAACAACACGGATTCATGGAAGGGGTCCAATACCTTCTTAGGACCATTAGCTACCTCATGTGCAACTGAGTTCACCTCGGCCAGGGGTGCTTGCATACCTCTCGGCCTTTGGTCCAGACGGCGGGGAGGTTCGAGCACGAGGTTGGGCAGATGGCAGGCCTGAATGCATTTCTTGCTGTAGCTCAGGCAAACAAAGATAATGGCTTCATGTGTTGCCCATGTGTTGATTGTCGGAACGTCAGAGAGCACTCTTCCGAAAGAATCATTCACGGCCATCTACTTCGGAGAGGTTTCATGCCCAGCTATAATTGCTGGACGAAGCATGGAGAAAGAGGGGTTGTGATGGAAGACGATGAAGAAGAAGAAGATCCTTTGTTCCCTGAATACGACGATACTGCAATGGAAGAGAATGGAGAAGAAGGAGGTGATCAAGAACAGGCATCAGAAGAGCCCGATGATGATCTTGGCCGAGTTATTGCTGATGCAAGGGAAGACTGTGAAAATAAATTGGAGAGGTTGAAGCTGGACAACATGTTACAGAATCACAAAAAATTGTTGTACCCAAATTGCGAAGATGGTAGCACAAAGCTCGGTACCACACTGGAGTTGCTGAAATGGAAGGCACAGAACGGTGTGACTGACAAGGCACTTGAGAGTTTACTTCAACTAATGAAGCCAAAACTTCCAGAGGATAACGAATTGCCTGAGAGTACATACGAAGCAAAGAAAGCTGTCTGTCCTCTAGGATTAGATGTGAAGAAGATACATGCATGCATTAATGACTGCATCCTCTTCAGCGGTGAGAAGTACGAGAATTTGGATGAATGTCCGATATGCACTGCGCTGCGGTATAAGATCAGAGCAGATGACCCTGGTGATGTTGACGGCGAGCCCCCCCGTAAGAGGGTTCCTGCTAAGGTGATGTGGTATGCTCCTATAATACCACGGCTGAAACGTCTGTTTAGAAACAAAGAGCATGCTAGGTTGTTGCGATGGCTCAAAGAAGACCGTAAGAAAGACGGATAGTTGAGGCACCCCGCCGATGGATCGCAGTGGAGAAAGATCGAGAGAGACTTCCCAGACTTTGTAGGAGAGGCGAGAAACTTATGGTTTGGTCTAAGTACAGATGGCTTTAATCCTTTTGGGGAGCAGAGCTCTAGTCATAGCACTTGGCCTGTAACTCTATGTATGTACAACCTTCCTCCTTGGTTGTGCATGAAGCGCAAGTTCATTATGATGCCACGTGATTATGACGCAGTTGCTTCCGATTGCATTGAGGGGGCTTCTACTGAAAAATGTTCGAATACCCATTGTGAAGCTATGTGCATTCATGAACGCAATATCTCAGAAGGTAATCAATCCAGAAATTCTGACAAGATTACAGAGGGATGTGGTCCAGTGTCTTGTTAGTTTTGAGTTGGTGTTCCCACCATCCTTCTTCAACATTATGACTCATCTCCTGGTTCACCTATGTGAAGAGATTCATATTCTTGGTCCGGTATTTCTACACAATATGTTCCCCTTTGAGAGGTTCATGGGAGTCTTGAAGAAATATGTTCATAACCTTGATAGGCCAGAAGGAAGCATCTCGAAGGGCTATGGAACAGAGGAGGTCATTGGGTTCTGTGTTGACTTTATTCCTGACCTTAAGACAATTGGTGTTCCTGAATCGCGGCATGAGGGGAGACTGAGGGGAAAAGGAACGCTGGGAAAGAAAACAATGATACCTAGGGACGGGCATTCTTTGACCAAAGCACACTACACAGTTCTACAAAATTCTATGTTCATGGCTACATATCTCGAGGAACACAAGAATATTGTACGGTCTGCAAACCCGGGGAAGGATGACTCATGGATTAAACGCGAACACATGGAGACTTTCGGAAGTTGGTTGCAAACACATCTTATAAATGACACCACTGTTGAAGATTAGCTGTACATGTTGGCAGGGTCACCATCTTCGACCATTGGGAGTTTTCAAGTGTACGAGATAAATGGGAATACATTTTACACGAGCTCCCAAGATAAGAAGAGCACCAACCAAAACAGTGGTGTCCGCTTTGATACAACAAACGAGAATGGAAAAATGACACATACTATGGTTACATAGAGGAGATATGGGAACTTGACTATGGACCTTCTTTTAAGGTCCCTTTGTTCAAGTGCAAATGGGTCAACCTGAATGGAGAAGGGGTAAAGGTAGACCCGCTTTATGGAATGACAACAGTGGATCTCAACAATATTGGTTACAATGACGAACCATTCGTCCTAGCCAATGATGTGGCTCAGGTCTTCTATGTGAAGGACATGTCTTCCAGACCGAAGAAAAGAAAAAATAAGGAAACAAATTCATCATACGATGAGCCGAAGCATCACATAGTTCTCTCAGGGAAAAGAAACATCGTGGGAATCGAGGACACGACAGACATGTCAGAAGATTATAATAAGTTTGTTGAAATTTCACCCTTCACAGTGAAAGCTGACCCCACCATCCCGTTAAATAATGAAGATGCTCCATGGTTACGGCCGAAGCGATCATAAGCAAGGGACAGGAAGAAAATTCAGAAGACTAGATAGGGATGTTGTTGGTGATGTGTAATAATAAACGTGGAATAGATGATCATAGTTCTTATAATGTAGTATGAACGAGATTTTGTTAGACAAAATGATATTTATACATATTCTGTAATTATGAATGGAGTAGGTGCAAGTTTGACCAATAATTTGTATTGATCGGTCAAAAGCTGGCAAGCATTGAGTGCTTGACAACTATGACCAGTCTGACTTCATTATTATTCCAACCAGCGGCACACCCACCCACTTTTCTGTTTCTCTCTCCTCCGTCTGTTGGTGATGTGTAATAATAAGCGTGGAATACATGATCATATAGTTCTGTTTGATCAGTATTTTGTATTGACCGGTAAAAAGCTGACAACTATGACCAGCCTGATTTCATTATTATTCCAACCAGCGGCACACCCACCCGAGTATGAGTTAACTGTAGGCAGATATTGCAGGCACACTTCGAAGTGATAGTACGGATACCATCCTGACAGATATCCTTAAAATAGAAATAGATCTTCGGTACTACCTTGGAGTTCAAATGACGCAAAGGGTTGCACCTCTGCGGTTACTTTGGCAAGCTGCTAATGCATACACTCCTGCACTATTTGAGATTTTCAGATTAGAATTTGAACTGATCTTGGATTGCGTGGTCTATAACTGTGGCGAAATTGGACCCATATCCGAGTATGAGATAACTGTCAAAAACAGGCGTCGGGGTCATTTTGTTAGATTCGACTCATCAGAATACATTTGTAGCTACAAGAAGTTTGAAAATGTAGGTCTTCCGTGTTGCCAGGTACTGAAGGTTCTTGAGATCAGAAATATCAAAGAAATTCCACCACACTATGTTTTGAAAAGATGGCGAAAGAATACTCAGAGTAAACCTTCGAAGGAAAACTATGGGTTTTCTGTTGTAGACGAAGATCTCAAATTCACCGTGTCAATAAGGTACAACTCGCTTTGTCGAACTTTATATAAATCACCTGGGATGCCTTGTATGCTCTGGACTAACTCGGAAGATCACGAGAGAAAAAAAAATTGTAAGATATTTATATTCAAATTATATACAAATGCTAAAATAATTAATAGTTTCAATAGTTAGAATAATTATTTAGTTAAACGAAAAATGGATTTAAATTAGTTATGCAAATTCTAGCATTTTTCATGTTGAAATTTTTGTCAAATTCGAAAGTATATAGAAGTTGTTAATGTGCAAATTTAAACAATTTTCAAATTTTGGCGCTAAAAAATTTTGGGCGCGCAGGGTGCCACCAAAATTCGAAATAAGTTTTTTTGGTCCCGGCCCGTGGTACCAACCGGGACCAAAGGGGCTCTAGTCCCGGTTGGTGGCACGGGCCGGGACTAGAGGCCCAGTTGTATAAATATCTCGGCCCTCTCTCCAGGCCGAGCGACCACCCAGGACAGCGGACATGGCTTGGCGAAGCCCTGCCGGCGGCGGGAACGAGTAGGAAGATCCCGCCGCGCTGGTTCCGCCGGCGGGTTGGACTTAGGGACATGTTGGACTAGGGGACACAAAAATATATTAAAAAATGCCCGGGGGCCTTGCTTACATAGGGGGGGGGCGGCGCGGCCACAGGCGGCCGCCGTTCTTTTCTAGGGGGGGTGGTTAGCTTAGTCTAGGGGGGGCGCACCGGCTCCGGCCTACTCCTCCCTCGTCGGAGGAGATGCAGTGGTAGGGGGTGCCTGCCACAGGTGGGCAGGCAGCTGGGGCGGGCCGCCGGGTGGCTGCGTAGGCATCGGGGCGCGGTGCCGGCGGTGGCGGGGGCAGCTCCTCCTGCTGCGGGGCGGCGGGTGGCGGCAGCTCCTCCGGCGACCATACGCCGCCGGTCCAGGCCCAGGTCATCCCCGTACTCCAGGCCGGGGGGCAGCGGCTGTGGCGGCGGCTGGTCTCGGACGCCTCCAGCTCTGTGTTCATTGTCCTGCCACCAAGGGGCAGGCGCGAAGGGGGCGGCATGGCTTTCGCCGTCGGGCGGCATGCGGCGGCCAGGGACCCTGGGCCGGGGGCCACCGCTTGACCTCGGCCTCGACGTGGGAGCGGCGGGAGGCCTCGTAGGCCCTCCTCCAAGCCGGCCTGGAGCTCGGGGTCGTCGTCCTCGGGCGACGTGCTCTCGGCGATGTCGTCTTCCAGGAGCCACGAGCTCCGGCTCCCTGCCCGGCGGTGGGCGCGGGGAGTCCTTCGGTGCTCACGCTCCTCGGCTGTGGGATGTTGAGAGCGTTGCGGCGCTGCTCGTGCTCCTGCTTGGAACCAGGTGGCCCAGTAGGGGGAGCACCGCGCGTACGCGCGGGTCCCTGGAGGGAGTATGGGTCGGCAGGAGCGCGCGCCGGCGGTCGATCTCCTCGCGCAGGGCCTCATTGCTGGACGGGGCCGGCGGCAACGGGGATGCGCTGCGGGTTCAGGTGCCAGCCGTCCGGAAGGGAGACGTCCGGCCAGAACTCCGGCTTGGCGCGGTCCCAGTGCCACTCAGCCTACTTTCTTCCAGACGTACCGGCGGAAGCGCTTGCCCTTGGGCGCTGCGGCGGGGCGGCGCGCGTGATGCCGGAGGGGGAGCGGGCCGCGCGGACTGCCCGCCAATGCGGACACCTCCCGGCCGAAGCCAAAGGCCTCCGCCGGCGCGCGGGGGACGCCGGCGCCTCTCTGGCCGGCGCCGCTCGAGGACCCGGCCTCGTGCTCGTTCCTGGGCGCTTGAACCAGCGCGACATGGTGGGCTAGAGTTCCGTGGGCTGCGACGGCGGCCCGGGGGTGAATGGGATGTACGGGCGGCGGGGGCCCTTTAAAAAGGACCCGTGGGGAGCTGGCATGCCAACCGGGCGGCCGGAACGTAGCGGCGTTGCAGGCGGCCATGAATGCGGGGGGGGGGGGGGAGCCGAGGCGTGCCGTTCGGGCCACGCGCGCAGTGGGAAGTGGAGGCGCGGGAAGACGAGGCGGCAGTGGGACCTTTGACCGCGCGTCCCCCTGCGGTCTTACTTTAAGGGACCGGGCGAGCCAGTCACTAGGCCGCTGGCCAGTGGCCCCTTTGATGACACCGAATGTAGGCCAGTGGGTTTATAATAAAAAACGCGGGCCAGTCGGCCCTTTGACCAAAATGTTGCTAGTGGGGCTTAATTAAGACGTGGGCCAGTGGGCGCGGTTGGGGAAAAGAGGCCGGTTTGGGATTGCGAGACAGGAGCCCAAAAAAAAAAAGTAAAAATAACCTGCCACGACAGGAAAAGTGGGGGCCGAATATTTGTTTTTTTAGAAAAAGTATCCATCCCGGTTCCTAAAACGAACCGGGACGAACTCCCTGGCCATGTTTCGCCACGTGGGTCATCCCTACCCATCCGGGTCCTGGTACAACCGGGACCAATGGGGGAGGACCATTTGTCCCCGGCCGCCCATCCGGTTGCAGCAACCGGGACAAATGGGCCTTACCCGGGGACTAATGCCGTCTGTTTCCAATAGTGTCGTAGAGGTACAGAGGCTTATTTCTCGAGCCTCTAACACGCACAGCCTGTCGCCGACGGCGGCGGCGGCGTGGTAGCCAGGCTTGATCCACGTCTCCTTCGGGTCTGGCAGAGCCCTCCCACCGTCCAACGTGCCCGTCTTGGTGTCGTAGAGCAGGTGATGAACTGGGTGCAGTCAGAACTCTCGGAGATGGTGTCCGCATCAGCGGTGACGACGATCTTGCTGCCGAGGGCTTCGAAGTGCGGGCTTTTACTGACCAGCGTGGAACCAATGTGGAGGGCTGCTGGAGGGAGGCGGCGCGGGTCCTTGTCATCGGCGCCGGTGACATCGGGCATGTGGGGAAGTTTGTAGATACTGAATCTGCTCACCGCGTTCTCCTCTAGCACCAGGTACAGATGCCGCTGGGCCGCTGCCTCCTCATCTGATCCCTTGCACAGTGCTACGGGTGCTGACGACGGGAGGATGGCACCACCGCCCGCAGCTGCGGCTCTCCGCTGGAGATGGGACAGAAGGGGCTGGGATCGGGCGATGAACGAACGCAACATTGCAAGGTTTATCTAGACTAAGGGCGATCGAGGATTAAATCGATGAACTGACTAACGTGCCCTAGGCTATTTTAGCGTACGGAGGCGATCGACTCTTACGAACCATGAGCTGCAAGCTACCGCTCGTGGCCTCTCATAAGCCCCTAAATCTGCAATGTTATGGGGCCGGACGGCTCGGCTATTTTTCTCTCAGCCGCATAAATCTTCCTGCTTTTTTTTTTTGGCAAGCGCTAGGCGTTGAGGTCGCCCTATCGCCAAATCTAGATCCCCTTGCCGTGCCGGTTAGATCGTCCATCCGAAGACTATAAATCAACGCATCACAATTTTTCGTTTAGTCCTTTGCCTTTTTTCAGAAACTGAAGCCCCGCCACTCCACAATGGGAGTCAGTTTAAACGAAGAGGTATATTGACGTGCCCAGGTCATATGTATAACTTACAACAAAAATGATGCCGTTGCAGATAAATCCCACATGTATCGTACAAAAAATTATTGTGTCCGCGTAAAAAAAGGGTGCGGGGAGGAGGCAACAATTGTTTCAAAACAAATAAAAAAATAAGTAATACTACAAAGAATACTTAAACAATGTGTTTATCGCGTTGCAACAAAAAAGTTCAGACAATAATTTGTCACCTTTCCAGTTGCAACAAAAACTATCTTATATTTCAATAAAAGAATAAATGGATAGCAACAGTAAACTCACATGTTTACAACATGTGAAAAAAACGCATAGAATATATCATTCCAAATGAATTCTAAACACATATGCGCATTTCCTACAAATCATCCAGAAAACTATGAAACATCTCACTTGTGCTTTCTCAACAAAATACGTGTGAAAATGTTACAAATTTTAAAGACGTACGCAACGTTGATCGAAAAATGGCGAAGAACACTTAGATACATAGGCTGCATGTAGTTGGTATGTTGGGCTGGTAAAAAACCGGGGAGACACGAAAACTGGGCCAGAAAAGCTAAAGTTGTGCTAAATAGGCCTTGATACGTACGCATGGCCCAAAAACTCGTTTCGCTCGCTACACGGCTGCACTCGTTGCCCTCGCTATTAGACCGACCTACGGTTTGACCGCGTAGGTCGGCCTAAAACAAGCATTTTCCTTTTTTTTGTACATTACAAAACGGGATGATAGTAGGTCCGCTTGTTGACAAAAGGATCGCACTAAGCATCCCGAGTGGAGAGGGCGACATGTGTCCCTTCTACTAGTCAACAAGAAACTAATCGCGCATATCTTCTGTTATTTAGCAAAAACCCCCCTCGCTCATGCCGCGCATAACCTATCATGTCCTTGTTGTTCCACCGTATTCTGCAATCACTGCCTTAAAGGACACCACTGGAGAAAAGAAGTCGCCAGAGAAATACGCCGCATTGTCTTCGCTGTCCCCTTACAGAACCGCCACGCCACGTCGCCCATCCATTCATCACATTAGCCTCCCCGTGCCAACCCCCCTCCCCACAGAGCCACCTCTACGCCCCTCCTTCGTAGCCGACTAGGAGTGATTTCCCATAGACGTGCACCCTCGAGGTGTTCTCGGTCATCGACTCCACACTGGAGGAGGCGACGCTCAGGTCTCATGTCGCGGTTGCCTGGCTCAACCGTCACAGCCGTGCCTCGACGGTGGACATCGCCGCACTCCTCTTTAAGATCCTGGGTGTGCTACCACACTAGTGGAAACAACCCCTTTCGTCCAGGGGCCAGGGGGCACCTGTCTCAGTTGCAACAAAATCCGGGACAAATGCTATGCATTGGTCCCGATTTGTGCGCCCGAGGCAACCGAAATCGCCTGGGGGCATTGGTCCCGGATCGTGGGGAGGCATTGGTCCCGGTTTGTGGCATGAACTGCGACCAATGCCTAACCACAGGCCACGTGGCACGCGCATGGGCATTGGTCCCGGTTCATTCCACAAACCGGGACCAATGCCCCCCCTTCCCCTATACTGCCCCACAGGCCCCCCTTCCATCTTTTTTTTTGCTTAGAGGTGTGAGAGAGGTGGGTGTTAGTGTGTATTATTTTACTATGCACACGAGGTGTTCGACGAAATTCCCGAGCCACACATAAGCTCACTCAAAATGGTATCTTCGGCCGAGGTTAACAAACTTATCTTTTGCATCTGTAATTGATACATAAAAAAGTAATATTTATCGATGTACTGTGGTCATTTCTCTATTGAATATGTTATTGTAATGTATTTTGATAAACTTAATTATACGATGCAGATGGATGCACGACAGCGATGGATGTACGGTGACCGACGCACTTCCGAGTATCTGGCAGGCCTAAATGCATTTCTCGTTGTAGCTCAGGCGAACAAAGATAATGGCTTTATGTGTTGCCCATGTGTTGATTGTCGGAATGTCAGGGAGCACTCTTCCGAAAGAATCCTTCACGGCCACCTACTTCGGAGAGGTTTCATGCCCAGCTATAATTGCTGGACCAAGCATGGAGAAAGAGGGGTTGTGATGGAAGACGATGAAGAAGAAGAACAAGATCCTTTGTTCCCTGAATACGGTGATACTACAATGGAAGACAATGCAGAAGAAGGAGGTGATCAAGAACAGGCATCAGAACAGCCCGATGATGATCTTGGCCGAGTTATTGCTGATGCAAGGGAAGACTGTGAAAGTAAATTGGAGAGGTTGAAGCTGGACAACATGTTACAGGATCACAAATAGTTGTTATACCCAGATTGCGAAGATGGTAGCACAAAACTCGGTACCACACTGGAGTTGCGCAAATGGAAGGCACAGAACGGTGTGACTGACAAGGCATTTGAGAGTTTACTTCAACTAATGAAGCCAAAGCTTCCAAAGGATAACGAATTGCCTGAGAGTACGTACGAAGCAAAGAAAGCTCTCTGCCATCTAGGATTAGATGTGAAGAAGATACATGCATGCATTAATGACTGCATCCTCTACCGTGGTGAGAAGTACGAGAATTTGGATGAATGCCCGGTATGCACTATACTGCGGTATAAGATCAGAGCAGATGACCCTGGTGATGTTGACGGCGAGCCCCCCCCCCCCCCCCCCGTAAGAGGGTTCCTACTAAGGTCATGTGATATGCTCCTATAATACCACGGTTGAAACGTCTGTTTAGAAACAAAGAGCATGCTAGGTTGTTGCGATGGCACAAAGAAGACCGTAAGAAAGACGGAAAGTTGAGACACCCCGCCGATGGATCGCAGTCGAGAAAGATCGAGAGAGACTTCCCGGACTTTACAGGAGAGGCGAGAAACTTATGGTTTGGTGTAACACCCAGGGGATTTCCCTCAAATAGAATTGCTTGTTTTCTTTTTTTGCATGCATTGCATCATGCATCATATGCATTGCACCTCTGTTTCCTGTTGTTTTCAAACCAATAAGAATTTAAACCAATTTTAAAATTCAAACAATGCATCTTGTTTTCAAATCAAATTGTTTCAATAAAAATTGAATTGGAATTAACAATTGGCTTGGTTAATAAAATTTCTTTTCAAACCCCAATTTGAATTTCAAATTCAAATTCAAACAACAAACAAATAATTCAAATTTTGAAAAAACACCAAAAGTTGTGCACTTGGGCATTTAAAATGTTTAGTGCAATAAAACTATTTTCATAATGTTATAAACCCTAAAACCCCTCCTATTTATCTCTTATTCTATTTCTACAAAAAAAAATCGAAAAAAAGGAAAAAAAAAACGCACACACACACAACCAGCCCGTGGGGAGGCAGGCCAACGGCCCACCTACAACCCACGGGAGGGCCGGCACCCAGCCCACCAGGGCCTCCTCTCCCCTCCATACCACGAGCACACGCAGGAGGCGTGCACCTCCCTGTCCCTGTCGCTTTCCAGCGAGGAAGAAAAGCATCCCACCTGCCCCCGCTGCCTCCTCCTGATCTTCCCCTCCTCCACGCAATCTCCCTCTTCCCCCACCAAACCCTACCCACTCCCTTCCTCCTTCCTTCCCCGCTCCTGGATCTCGAATTCTTCTCTGTCTTTTCCCCCCTTTCTGAATTTCTGAACCCCAGGAAGCAGTCACCATGGACGGAAGTTGGAGGTGGTGGAGTCGGTGCGGTGGTCGTCTTCAGGCCCCGTTTCCCGCGGGAATGGAAACGAGGCATCTCCCTCTTCATCTGCGTCTCCTTGGTCGGCACGGGGAGACAGCAGGAGCCCGGCGCCATCGACTTCTTCGTCCCCGCTTGCAGCTGTCGACGCCCGCTTTTCCGTCAGGTCGACCCTCCCCGAGCCATCCTCCTCTTCCATGTACTGCGACGAGGCGAACCCCGGTGAGCTCTCCGCCCTCGGGCTACCCTCTCTTCTTCCCCTCCTTGCTCTGCGTCGATGCCATCGTGCGTCACGGCGGCCCCGACGGGCTCCCGTCGTCTCCTTTTCCCTCCGTCTGTCACCGGCGGCTGCAGATGCTCCGTCAGAAATCTTCCGCGCGGGGTCAACCCAAAACCATCTCCAGCCCATCTCAATCACAACCCGCAGCAGCAGCCAAGTGGCTGCGAACTTCGTCCGCGTCACAGGAGATCCCGAGTTCGATTCCGCTCGGAGGCATAAAGCCTCCCATTTTTGCCTCTCTTCCGTGCCCGCGGCTGGCCCCAGCGGTCAGCGACCGTGGTGGCCAGCGTGGTCTCACCCGCGCCTCGTCAGCGCCCTGCTGGACACGGGGCCCGCCAGTCATAGACTGTGGCTAGCGCTGCCGTGGGTGAAACTCGCCCAGATCCAGATCTTGATCTGGCGGTTTGCATCCAGGCCCCTGTCTTTTTCTTTTTGCACCAGCGCCCCTCAATCTTTTGGTTCCATCACAGTCCAGTCCCTGCACTTTGCAAAATGCACCCCAAACTTCAAATGATCATAACTTTCAAACCACAAATCCAAATGACACAAATTTTATATGTTTTCCAACCAGAAAAATGCAAGGAATATGAATATGCCATCCATGCTCATATTTGCATCTTGCATTGTGCATTTTAGCCTGTGTTATGCCTGTCAACTAAATAACAACATATGGAATGTGCTGGGGTATTTAATCCAATTGTTGCCCTATTCCATTTAAACTTGATTAGCTCACCTATTTATTGTACTCCATGCTAAACAACATTTAAATTGATGGTTAGACAAACAACTTGAACCAGTCCCTATTTCTCCGGACTCCGGTTCCGATTAAATTGTCTAAATTGCATTTTTGTGTTGCATCTCGCATGTCATGCATATAAAATTAGGATCATGCTGGATCTTTTGCCGTAGTAGTAATTGTTGCATCCGGTGTTTGTTCTAGTTCGTTGCTTCTTCGCGGATAGGACGCTGAGATGATGTGAGCAACGACAAGTTCGGATGTACCTCTACTTGCTGGATTCTCAGGCAAGTATACTCACTTGCTACCTATGTTGCCTTTCCTCACTTGTTACCGAATATTTCCGTTGTCTTTATGCTAGCCTAGTATTTTCGATGCTTGTGTCTCGATCCTATCATATGTTACCTTGCAGCCATGATATAGCCTTCCTTCCACTTCCTATTAACTGTTGCTTGTTTACCTTGTTGGCCCTCGTGTCGTAGTTGCATGCTTAGTGTTGTTTGCGCTCAAGTCTTGTTGTCCGTCTTATCACCTGTTTAGTTTGATAGTTGGGTTTCAATTTAATCAACAACATGTTAATGTTTGGGGTAATAATAATTTGATGATAAGGCACCGGCAGGAGGCCCGGCGTGGTTTTGGAGCCTGCTATTGTCGAAACTAGGAAAAGAGTCTTATCCATTGATCCATGATGAGGGCGCTAACCGCATCCGGGAGGTAGTATGGGACCCCCCTCGACTTAGATCTGATTTGCAGCTTGTCCGAAGAGCCACACTTAGTTCGGGTGTTCCATTTGCTCATATGCATGAATGGGTGGTCCCCCCATGGTTACTGTTGATGATGATGATGATGCATATAGGGAGAGGCCTGTGGTGCCGGGGGGGGGGGTGTGGTTTTCACCCTTGCGCTTAGGTTAGGTCGGACTGGCTGGAACCTTATAGCTTCGTGGCTCCTAGGATGGGTTGTAGAGACGGTTTGGGTCGTGTCGAGCCAACCTGAGTTTTAGTTGGTGGCTTGAGTGTGTACGGGTACTGTAGCGCACCCTACAGGGATGAATCTTCTCGAGAAGCCGTGTTGTCCGCGGTTATGTGACGACTTGGTGAAAGTGCTGGCTAACAAGTACTCAGACAACTTACACCTAATGATAATAACTTGACTGTAATATAGTATTACCTTCACCACAAAAATGAATGTCACCTTAATCAACAGTGTGAGTTTCCTTGGGTTGCTTCCTTAGTAGGGGGTAACACTGGATGGGTATTGTTTGGTGAGTAGTTGTAGTTGGTTCTGATACGCTTTCTTATCCCTTTCTATTAGCCGGAAGTTGTAGCGTGTCTCTTTAGTTGTTAGTGCTGCCCGCTGCCGCTTCTTTGCAATAATCCCTTCTTTCCGTTGTACCCAAAGTATTTGTATCTTGTGATGATTGGTTACGCTGGTATCTTGTGAGTATGGTTTATCCACTTGCCAGTACTTATTAGTACTGACCCACGAATCCCTTTCGTGGCTGCATATTCCACATTGCAGTCAACAGGTTTGAAGTCTGACGATGTTAGCTTGGGAATCCCTCCGGCTTGGCCTGGGCAGGGATTGGACGCCATCGGTTATCTTCAAGACACTTAGTCCAATTTGTATCTTGTCGTAGTCGGACACTATGTTGTTTCTTCCGCTGTTATTTGGATCTTTGTATTGTATCAGTTGTATGCTTGACTCGTTTGAGTCGTCTTGTATATACCTCCTCTGTTGTTGTTGTGGATTATTCGTGAACTGTTGTAATGTTATCACAAGTGGCAACCTGAAATCGGTTATTATGCGGATTTGGGTGGAAATGCCGAAATTTGCATAGTGCCCGATCCCGGGGCGTCACATTTGGTCTAAGTACAGATGGCTTTAATCCTTTGGGGAGCAGAGCTCCAGTCATAGCACCTGGCCCGTAACTCTATGTATGTACAACCTTCCTCCTTGGTTGTGCATGAAGCGCAATTTCATTATGATGCCAGTTCTCATCCAAGGCCCGAGGCAACCCGGCAATGACATTGATGTGTATCTAAGGCCATTAGTGGAAGAACTCTTACAATTGTGGGGTAAACCAGGTGTACGTGTGTGGAATGAGAACGAACAAAAGCCATTTGACCTACGGGCGTTGCTTTTCGTAACCATCAATGATTGGCCTGCTCTTAGTAACATTTCCGGACATACAAACAAGGGATACAATGCATGCACACACTGTTTAGATAAGACTGATAGTGTTTATTTGGATAAATGTAAAAATGTTGTATACCTGGGGCATCGTAGATTTCTTCTGATCAAGCATCCCGTAAGAAAGAAAGGAGGGAAGCATTTCATAGGTGAGGCAGATAACCCGAAGAAGTCTGACCTCCGTAGTGGTAATGATTTATTCGATATGGTCAAGGATCTAAAAGTAATCTTTGGGAAGGGTGATGGCAGCCAACCAGTTCCGAATGGCCCTGATAAGCGCGCACCCATGTGGAAGAAGAAATCTATATTTTGGGAGCTACCCTATTGGAAAGTTTTAGAGATCCGGTCTTCAATCGACGTGATGCACGTGACAAAGAATCTCTGCGTCAACCTGCTATGCTTCCTGGGCATGTATGGGAAGTCAAAAGATACGCTAGAAGCACAGGAGGACCAAAAACGTATGAAAGACCCAAGCAACAAGCGCACGGATACAGGGCGCCATTACTTATGCAGCTACGCTCTTACTAAAGCAGAGAATCAAATATTTTTTGAATCCTTTACAGTATCAAGGTTCCGTCTGGCTTCTCGTCGAATATAAAGGGGATAATAAACATGGCAGAGAAAAAATTCTAAAACCTGAGGTCATGACCGCCACGTGATTATGACGCAGTTGCTTCCGATTGCATTGAGGGGGCTTCTACCGGAAAATGTTCGAGTACCCATTGTGAAGCTATGTGCATTCCTCAACGCAATATCTTAGAAGGTAATCGATCCAGAAATTCTGGCAACATTACAGAGGAATGTGGTCCAGTATCTTGTTAGTTTTGAGTTGGTTTTCCCACCATCCTTCTTCAACATTATGACTCTCTCCTGGTTCACCTATGTGAAGAGATTCATATTCTCGGTCCAGTATTTCTACACAATATGTTCCCCTTTCAGAGGTTCATGGGATTCTTGAAGAAATATGTTCATAACCGTGCTAGGCCAGAAGGAAGCATCTCGAAGGGCTATGGAACAGAGGAGGTCATTGGGTTCTGTGTTGACATTATTCCTGACCTTAAGACGATTGGTGTTCCTGAATCGCGGCATGAGGGGAGACTGAGGGGAAAAGGAACGCTGGAAAAGAAAACAATGATACCCAGGGACGGGCATTCTTTCACCAAACCACACTACACAGTTCTACAAAATTCTATGTTCGTGGCTCCGTATCTCGAGGACACAAGAATATTGTACGCTCCACAAACCCGGGGAAGGATGACTCATGGATTAAACGCAAACACATGCAGACTTTCGGAAATTGGTTGCCAACACATCTTATAATGACACCACTGTTGAAGATCAGCTGTACATGTTGGCCGGGTCACCATCTTCGACTATTGGGAGTTTTCAAGGGTACAAGATAAATGGGAATACATTTTACACGATCTCCCAAGATAACGAAACAGAACGTAAGCCGTCAAGAATACGGCCAGACTGTCCTTACATGTAATGAATCATGTGAAGAAACCCTATTAACCACATGTGCCGCAGCGCCGCCAGCATGCCACTACGAGGCTGCCTCGGCAACATGCAAGGTAGAAGACACCAGCCGACGGCATCCCGATGGCCGGCATCATCGTAGGCAGAATGATTGGACAGCGGAAACGTAGGGTGTGTTTGGTAGCTCGTGACTCAGATATTCTACCCTCACCCAACCTTTAGCTGTTTGGTAGCCTGTGTCGGTCATATTGAGCTAAGCTCACCCCATAGGAAAACAGGCTCTCAGGCATGCCCGGTTGCGAAGCTGAAATCGAGCTTCACGACCCGGCCAGGCCGATTACATCCCGAAACAATTCCCACGGTGTGCAATTTTCGCCTAGCTCATTTCCCCCCGCGAGAGTTTTCTCTTCCATAGCTCTTGCTTGTACCGGAAGGAAGCTCTCCATGCCCGCCCCTTCACGACCTCCTCACCCGGCAACCGAGCAACGCGCAACCGCGTAGGACACCGCCCTTTTCGACCCTCCCGACAACAACGAATGGAGGAGGATGAGCTCGGCCTCCGGCAGGGGTCATGGAGGTGGAGGAGCAAGGGCTCGGCCTCGCCTCGTACGCAGCAGGACGCTGGACGGAGCAGGATGCCTTCCACGGCGGCTCGTCTAAAGTTAACCAAGCAGGCTCGCCCGGCCAGAATCCGTGCCATCTCTCCTCCCCCCCCCCCGTCTCCTTCTCTCCTTATCTCCCAGCGAGCTCGTCGCCGCCTCCCACCGAGCCAGTCCCGCGTCAGTCTCCTTCCCCGCGCCGCCGAGCTCCACCCCGACTCCACCGCTCACTGCGCCGGAGCACCGAAGACGTCTACCTCCGCCTCCTCGCGCCACCACGCAGAGCCCAAGCTCAAGCGACGACCTTCCCGCATGCCATGGAGTCCTCAGAAATCTAAGGACCTGATTGCTTTTCAAAATTCTTTTCAGGGTTCTTTGGGTAATATTAACTGAACCTGAATGTAATTCCAATTCCTGAACTTTGAGGACCTATGAGTAAAAAGTGTTATACATACTTTTAATTCTGAAAGTTTCTCTGGATTACAAATTAAACTAGTCCAACCACATAATACAAACATTATTGAAATTGATATTACACACTTTTGAAATGGTGAAATGACTCGGCTAGCTCATCGCATACAACCCACCAAACAACATCCCGTCTCGGCCTAGCTCAACGTATACAAGCCACCAAACACCGATAAAATCTCGCCCAGCCTATATATATGAGCCTATCTCACTTGAGAAACCCAATCTGAGGCGATACAGGCTACCAAACACACCCTTACAGCGCTTGTGTGTGCTTGATTGGTTTCTGAAACAAATCATGTTGGACCGTAAGTAATACCTGCTCCTTAATCCTTCCGCATATAATGCCTTTATTTTAGCTTGACGATGTTGAGATCACGTTGGCGTCGTCGGCTGGCTACCTTTGATGACTCCACCTATACTTGCTGATCGACTGATTCCAACAGACAAGGTCTTAGTTTCCAGTTTTGCATCATGCATGGATGTAGGCCCTATAGCAAGGAGCTAGGTACAGATCGATCGAAGAGTAGCATTGCATGCAATCCTTTTAGCAGACCACACCAGCGTTATTTATCAGAAACGGTTTTTTAGTAGTCTGGGATATAAGTACACGGATGATTGTACAAAGATTTCTACTCCCTCCGTCCTAAAATACAAGGCGCGTTATTTTTATGCTGGTCTTTGATGGTCAACTTTGACCAACATATATAATAAATTATATGGAATTAGAACGTACAAATGATATTGTTTTCATTCGTCTTATAAAACTATTTCATTTCATATATCTCACTACCAACTTTATGAATATGTTATAAGAAAAAATCATCGTCAAAGTTGAACACCGTTGACCAGCGAAATTAAGGGTGCCTTATAATTTGAGACGAAGGGAGTACAAAGTAGACACGTTTTACTTAGTCAGCTATTAAGAACTTATTTAATTTCAGCAAAAAGCCGAGAAGATGTTCTTTCCGAATTATCTGTTTACGTATATCCTTTTTAAATCTGATATATTTTTTTGCAAGGTAAAAGAGCAATAGGTGGAATCACTCTAGAAAATAGGACAATACAAGGAGTTCCTTAAAAAGCAAATAATACAAAGAAGTTAAAGTTTAGAACACATGCTACCTTCTCTACTGAAAATGTTACCAAGTTGAGAATTACTAGAGCACTACTAGGAAAATGGCTATAGGAGTGATGATACCCGTGACGCACTGGAAGTTTGGCACGTCACGCCTATTACCCGTGGCGCACCACCGTTTGGTGCGTCGCGCCTAAAGACATACCCGCGGCGCACCAAACATAAGGCGCGTCGCGCCTATGTGTGGGGCCGGGGTGGCGAGCCTCGAGGCATACCCGCGACGCACCTGGGCAGTGGCGCGTCACGGCTATGTTGGATACCCGCGGCGCACCTTCCATTGGTGCGTCACGGCTATCCTTTCGCCAATACTAGGACTGGCCCGTCCCCTCCTCTCTTCCTCTTCGATCCACATCCCCACGCTGCGCGATCTCGATCTGATCGAACCACTCCGTCGCCCACACCACCCCAAGCCCTAGCCTCTGCCCTCCCCCCTCCCTCTCGCCGCCGCCCACCACCACCCCACAGCCCTAGCCTAGCCTCTGCCTCCCCTCTAGTCGCCGCCACCCACCTCGGCCTCTGCATCGACCTAGGAGGAGGAGGAGCAGGCGCAGGACCAGGTCCAGGGAGCCGTCGACCACTGCGCCGTCGTCGTCTCCATCGACCTCTGTAGTCTACATCGACTGCGCCGTCGTCGTCCCGTCTCCATCGACCTCGAAGCCCGACGAACAAAGGTGCGCCCGCCCCCCTAGTCCTCTCCCTCCCCTTCTCCTCGATCCCGCCCCCTTGATGGCCTTGCTAGGAAGACGCAGCAGCCCGCTCGACGGTGCGCGTGATCGGTCCATGGATGGGTGCGGCGTCTGCCGGAAATTTGAGCTGGGCAGGCAAAGCCGTCAGAGGCGCTCATGAATTCGTTCTCTGAAGAAATGGTTCCATTCAGACCTTAAGAACACAGGGATTAGTGCAATAGTGCTGAAAATAAACTAGAAATGCAAGAATTGAGGTGTGTCCTTCAGGTTGTGCTTATCTAGCCAGGGAGATAGAAAAAATTTGCAATCTCCGCATAAAAAATGATGATTGTAGTGGAATCATATAAGGTGTGGCTTAAGCCTAATGATGAACAGGGTTCAGTTGCTGATCTAGTATTCTGCTACAATCACTTTATTAGAACCCATGTTGTAAAAATTTGTTGTTCGTAGAAGTTGATGGCGCCAAGTGAGTGTGCATGTCTGTGGTGGTGTTGTGTTGTGTGCTCGAGTGTCCGTCTATGTTATACTCGATGCATCTAAAAAAAGTTGGGGTTAGATAAGTCTAACACCCTAACGCTAGGTCATGTTCCGTTAAAAGTACCAACTGTGATAATATAGGCACCGCCGGATAGCATCGTCGCAATTTTCACATCCTCCCAAGGCATTTTAGGCATCGAGAGGTGCATGAGTGAGACCTCATATACACTGGCATATAGTTTATTTTCTCAAAGTGCTCGTGGTATGTATAAGTTAATATGTTCTAGTATGTATGTGCCCTTCGACCTGACGATGGGGCTACTGATGTATCATTAGTTCAATAGGGGATTAGTCTGTTCATGATACATGCATGTTTCATTTACTGTGAGTCTATACGTATAGAAGTTTGCGCTTACAAGTTGGATTAGTGCAGTGCAATAGTGCTAGTGGCCATGCCCCATTGGTGAGTAGAGGTTCTTGGAACTTGATGCAATGTATAACAGCACAAGTGGCAAGCATTTGTGTGCTCATGTGGGAATAGTAGATATGGGTGGCAAACTGCCAAGAACTGAAGTTGTAGAGCACATGGCCGGGCATGTATAGTGCAGTGTTTTCATCCTCCGTTTTCTTGTAAAGTTTTATCAAATAGCCAAATGTATTGCACCAAGGAACTGAGACTGAATTTTACTACCATCCATGGTCAGCCTCGCACACAGGCACCTAATTTAATAGCAATGTTTAGGCATCAGAAACATAGAAAAGTTATCTGAAAGAACCAGCAAGATACGATCATTGTAAACCAGCAAACAAAAATAAAGGGTGGAGCGTCTGACCGGGAAATTAAAATTACAAATATAAGAACTATTGAGAAAGTATTAACATAAGAAACAAAAGTAGATTATGTGCCTAAGTAGTGAGATTTACACAGGGAAACAATACCAGCTGGACTTCGTTTTCTGCATTAAACCTTCTAGGTGTAAATGAATGTATGTCTACAAAAGTAAACATCTCCAATGGACATGTCATGGTATGTTTCTTATACACTTTCTTATTCGTATAGTTGCTTATGTTCTTAATCAATTTCTTATCCGGTATTTGACATTGTGCTTTTATTCTTTCTTGGAATTGTGTGTTGTAGAAAATACCGTTGGCGGTTGCGGATAGTGCTGGCATGGAGCAAGGTACCATTGGAGAACGCCGTGGGAATCAGGACCTGTCACCGCAGTTCCGATCACCAGGGATAACGCTGATGGTCGCGTCATCCTCAACTCTCAAGCATGGAGGCAGTTCCATTCCGCTAGAGGTGGTATGGAGGTTGGCGAGCTATTCAGATCACCATGAGGAATAGTGACAATCGCCAACTTGGACATGATGATGGTCATCGACTACATCCGCGCCCGCTAGATAGATGAACTATGTGGTGATGATCGAGACTATGTAATATGGTTGTTTTCGAGACTAACTCCTGGATTTATTAGTTGTATATATGGTTGTTTTCGAGACTATGTAATATTTTGCTATGAAAATTTATTCTGTCAATTGCATACCTGTATTTGAGCTACTGATATTCTTCTGTATTTTGTCTACTGACATTCTTCTGAATTTGAGCTGTATATTACCTGTATAAATATGGTTACTGCCATTTTTAAAAAAATACAGCATTGTATAGCCGGACGCACCAAAACGAGTACCCGTGACGCACCTGGGTGGATTAGGCGTGACGCACCTAGAACTATCCGCGGCGCACCAGCCCAGTGCGTCACGGGTACAATAGGCGCGGCGCACCATCTTGGTGCGTCACGGATAAATCCATAGGCGCGGCGTGTTAGCCGTGACGCGCCCAGGTGCGTCACGGATAAGAAACTTGGTGCGTCACGGGTAAACTTTTACCTAGTAGTGGCTCCTCAGTCTTCATGATGAATACACACATGCATGACGTACTATGTTTTCTCTTTGTACTTATGTTTTATTCATTTATGTATGGGAAAATGTTTTATCTACATGTTTTGGTTTGACATGCCAGTATTCGATGTTTGTACATAGTTGATGTCCTAGATAATAGTATGCAATCAAGATTCTCTGACTTAATTGGCGTTTGATACAATTTGTTGATTATATTGTATTTTTTCAAAAAAACTTCACGAAAACCAAACTTTATCTGTTTTAATATATAGTTTGTTGACTAATTTATGATTTTTAATGAATCCCAAAGTTTCAAGAGATGTTAAAATTTTGTGAAAGATATATAGCCTTATTTTCATTTGATTCCTTTTAAATTAATTACTAATTTTCCATGAAATTTTTGTTGTCATGATGGTGACGTGACTTACATGTTGGCAAAACATTGGTCAGAACGACTTAATTATTGTATAAAATTATCTGGGAGAATAAAGTACACAATATTAATTCTGAAGGGAAGAAGTATTTGGATTAAGAAAGAAATCTAATTCCAGATGAGGTTTAGAGATGAAAATTTGATATTTACTATAATCATTCATGTGCAGACATAGCTATGTATATTTTCCATTGCAACATTTATTTTTCGAAATGGGTTAGCCCCACCCAATATATCGGTTGACGCATGCAACTTTTATGTAACTTAGTCTCATATTTATTTCTCACTAATTACACACACAAACTAGACCATTTTAATAGCATAGTCTTTGATTGTATTATTTGGGCAAATGATAAGTACAAATTATGCTAATTTAGTACTAACCACACAAACACCAAAAATAATAAAATGTAATGGCTATATACGCAATTGTGCCTGGAGAAAAAGTAGTCCATAAAGTTTCCTCTAAGCATGTTTCGATCTATAGAAAATTAAGCAGACGAAATTGCTAACAAGTGACACATCAATAACATAGCTGATTACAGACTAGGAACCAACATGTGGATTGATTGTCATTGATTTGATTTAATTTCTATGTTTTATAAATTTAAAAACTAATTATGTATCACCTAATTTAGGTAGAACCTTGCACAAAATGATTAATAGGCCGAGCTCGAATATGTGTCAATTAAGTTATCTTGAATGAGTTGAAATGATGTTCTCCAAGTCCCAACTCCAAGTCTAGCTATATAAATAGGTTACGTAGAAATACGAGTATCGTTAGATTCACGGAAAAGAAAGTTCACAAGACTTCATATCAGCAATATAACCGTATATAGAAGCACACTTTCAAATTATCCTTCGAGAATGTATCCATGTCTAAACTGTGTGAAATTTAAAAGAAATGGAATTAATATGAAGAAGACATATCCATAAAAAAATTATTATTTGTAACTCCAGACACAATAGAAGATGGTGCCGTCGCATTTGAGAGGGCCACCATGCTAGTTACATCACAAATACAAAATTTATGTCCCTAACACTACACTTCCGTGGTGTCACGGTGTTGTGATATGCTTGAAGACGTCGCCAAGATTACTTGGAGCGAGTCCAATGGGATTGGAGATGTGGCAGGGAGTGAGGTGCTACCAGTGTTGATCCTCCATGGTGCAATGTACGTCATGGTGGGTGATTATTTGTTTATGTCTTTCTCTAGTTCGGTAAAATCCTGTCAACTTCTTACCAACCCTTCCTGAACACATGAGGAGTGGTAAGTTTGTCTAGGCAGCCTTGGAATCGCAATCGTGCTATGGTGGTCTCGTTTTGTTCGTGACACAGTCACATTGCTTAGTGTTGCATGTCCTCACCTTTGGTAAGAGCTTGGGCAAGGCGAGTCTTCATCATCGGATTGTTGTAGAGGGTATATTGTAGGCCGTCTGGCGTGGTGTGTGTGAGTGCGCCTTCAACAGCGTTATACCCGTCGTCTTGATCTTTTCTTCTATAAAAATGATACGTCTTTCAAGAAATATTCTAGAAAATACTATGAAAGCTCAGCGTGATGGCACATTGTGCGGTTGTCGATGTATATTAATATGATTTTAGGACCTCGGAGCAAAGGGCATGCAAAAGTGGCACAATGAAATAAGAAGTGTACACCAGAGTAGCCGAGCTATAGCACACGAGGAACGATGGGATGGGAGGGAATTGTGCTAACACGATAAATGGATGTGTGTCGGATCGACGGGCTTCAGTACAAGCAGCTAGGTTGCACGTACCTACATCGAGATTCAACAATTTCGACACATGTATCATTTTGACCTTGTGCATAATTTCGTCAAGCACAACTGTCATTTGATAGACTGCTCATATTGTTCCCGATGCCTCACATTCCCACATATTTTTTAACTCTTTGGTTCTTTTCTTGCACATCGATTTATTGAGCCTAGTGCTACCAACCGTTAGAAAAGGTGAAACGATGTAGCGTGATGTCTGAACCGGTGAAGTTTTATATAGTGAAAACAAATAAAAAAATTAAAGTATCATTCACACAAGTGAAAGTTGTCGAGGCATGTATTTATTTCCATGTGATCTATGCCCATGAATGAGGATATGTATGTTGTTTTGAATATAAGCTGCACGTATAAGTTTACCTTGAAAGCTCAAGATAAAGCCGAAAATTTGGTAAGGCTGAGGAATTTCTACACTCTACAGTATAAATAGACCCACGAGTTGAGATGGATCTACCTCAGTGATGAGGCACACAAAAATTACCGATAACAATATATATCTATTGCACCAATAAGAAAAAAACGGAGAAAACGTAGGATATTCAAGTTTACAAATTTGCAATTTATCAATTGCTAAAATGTACATCTGCCTGGTCTAATAGAAAATCATAGTTTTAATAGTCCGCTATAGCCATGCTATAGCTCCGATATAGATGAGCCGCTAAATGATGTCATGTACAATTTGACACTATAACCCTCGTATAACACTCTATATATCTGTTGTTAATGTTTTAAGGTTGCCGCTACATGCGATAACCTGCTATTAAACATTATTGAAAACCCAAATCAAGTGAAGGAAAATATAATAATGTCCCTTCTCAAGTCGACCTGCAAATTATCAGCTCTGTCTCTTTCGGGGTTGTGGTCTTGTATCTGGAGAATTAATGTATCATTGCGCTTAAACCATGAAATAACAAATGTGGAATTTCACGTCCCTAACACTATACACTTCGGTGGGGCCATGGTGCCATGATATGCTTGAAGACGTCGACAAGGCTACCTGGAGTGAGCATGATGGGATTGGAGATACATCAGGGGTGAGGTGCTGCCGGTGTTGATCGTCGCTCAGGATGTGAACCTCCAGGGTGCATTCTACGTTATGGTGGTGCTTCTTTGTCGACGTGTTCCTTAAGTCCGGTTAGATCCTGTCAATTTCTCGCCCGTTCTAGACACATGAGGAGTGGTACGTTGGTCTAGGAAGCCTTGGAGTCGCGGTCGTGCTATGGTGGTGTCTCGCTTAGTTCGGGATGCCGCGAGGTTGCTTAGTGTCCCATCTCCACACCTTTGGTAAGAGCTTGGGAAAGGCAAGTCTTCATCATCGGGTCGTTTAAGATGGTATATTGTATGCCGTGTGGCTTGGTGTGTGCCTCCGTCATGTTGACCTTTTCTTCTATGAAAAAAAATACGTCTTCGAAGGAATATTGTAGGAAAAAAACTACAAATCTGGTGTGATAACACGCAGCACCGTTGCGTTGTATGTTAATGGTATGATTTTAGGATCTCGGACCAAGCATATGCCGAAGTTGACACGGTGATATAAAAGTGTACATAAGAAACAGCAGAGCTCTGACACACGAGGAAGGGCTAGATGGGAGGAATGTTGTGCTAGCTAACACGATACAAGGATGCGTGTCGGATCGGCGGGCTTCTGTACATTCAGCTAGGGTCGCACGTATCTACATCGAGATCTAACAATTTCAACATCAGTCCTCTCTTTGATCTTATGGATAAATTTTGCCAAGCGGCAGATGTATCTGAAAGTCTGCCATTGTAATTCCAAGGCCTCACATTCCCACATTTTTTCCCAACTATTTGTTTCTTTTCTTGCAGATCTTTCGATTGTTTATGTGATTTGCCCGTGATTTATTGAGCCAAGTGCTACTACGGTTAAGAAATGTGGAGCGAATGTAAGTTGTTGTCTGATCCACTGGAGTTGAGGTGCTATAATGAAGTGAAAACAATTATGAAAGATAAAGTAATCATACCACACAAGTGAATGTTGGTGGGGGCATGTATTTATTTCCCTTGCGATCGATGGCCATGAATTAGGATATATATGTTGTTAATGAATATATGGTGTATATGTTTACCTTGTAAATCCCAATTTAAGATGAAAATTTGGCAATTCCAAGGAGTTTCTACCTCACTCTATAGTACAAATAGACCCAAAAATTGAGACGGATATCTTGGTGATGTGGCACACAAAAATTACCAATTATATCTACCTATAGCTCCTAAAACCTAAACAATTACCTTGGTGGGGAGATGAAGCTATGTCTTTCCTACTCTCTTACCATCGCTACTACAGATAGCCAATCAATGGAGATTTCAATCAAATATACCCGGGTTGCGACTATAAATATAAGAGCAAATGCAATGCATTCGACAATTTGGAGAGAATGGTTGAAAGAGTGCGAGCTTCAAGGTACTGATTTTATCGTTTGGGGCGTGGCCTTGGGGCCGGCGTGGATGTCGGAGCGGCGCCTCCGGGATTCTCCTTGCATTGAGGTATTTCCTCCACCGTGTTTAGTGGCGATTATGGTTTGCTCGAGCGACATGGTCATTGGCTCGTTTTGGGGCGTGGCCTTCGGGCTGGCGTGGATTGTCTGAGCAGCGGCTCCGGGTTTCTTCTTTCGTTGAGGACCGCCTTCGCCGTGTTAGTATCGGCTATGGTTGCTAGGGCAACATGGTCATCCACTCGAGTTTGTATTTTTTCTTTTTAGGGCCTCGTCCTTCTGTTTTTATCCTACTTTATCATATAAAAAGGCAAAATTTTGCCTCGTTTAAAGAAAACAGCTACTCCACTTGGAGCAATGAAGTTCAACTCCATCTTAGCAAAATTGATTGGTGGGTTTTTTGCAATTTGGAATGAGTAACCTTCAATAATCAAAATACTATACGTCGTATGCTCCTCTCTCCGGGACTATTTCCCGTTGCTCCTTGCCAAATCCAAGAAGCCTTGCAGTTTCAAGTTCGGTATTTTTTGGCTCAAGATGTGGGGGGTTCAAGAAAGTTGTTGATGATACTTGCGCTCAAAATGTGCCTCACCAGGAACCTTGTTAGATCCCGTTTCACATGCCTAGATAAGTGGGTTTCAATTTGAAAAAGCGAAGTCGCCTTTTTCTGTTCCGAGGCAAAGCTGCAATTTCACTGGGCTCAACAGGTTATCCTTAGGCTTGATGAGGCACATGATTCCCGCTAACTATCCTCATACGAGGGCGACTTACAAAAAATGCTCAAATGGCGAGTCATTAGCCTTGCGGTTCTTGAGAGATCGTGAAAAAATGTAGTGTGCCTATATTGCAAATCTCGAAGAGTGTGATTCTAATACAAAATACTTCCACATGAGAATCAATAGAAGAAGGCAAAAAAAAAAATATCCACAAAATCAAGAAGGGTCAATGGATGGGTCACCATGACAAAAAGCTTTTGATTCATCAATATTTTTCACACTCTGTGAAAATTACCTTATTGAATGGAATATTTATCATCATGGCGGGTAGGAAAACGCTTGTAAAATACGTCATCACCTCATTCCTCAGTGTTGCCACGCGGTTCCATTTCTTAAATGGGGAAAAATTTCAATGAGATTTTCTTTGCGGTGGTACCGAAAAGATTTCGGGATGGGAAATTAAACGTCAAGTGGGATCTTCTGTGCCCGCCTATTGCGTTAGGGATGATATTTTGGACATGGAAAAATTCTCTGACCCCTCCGACTTTGGTGTCCTTGGTTGCAATGGAAGGACCGAACTAGGGTGTGGATCGGTCTTGGGCACCATGTGACAACTTGGATATGTACCTCTTCTACTCACTCCCCACGATTACCAATGACAATGGTCTCACTGCTAATTTTTGGCACACCACCTGGATAGTTGGGTGCAAGTATTGCACCCAACAATATCTCATGGCGTAAAATAATTTCAATGTCAACGAAGGGCTTCATCATGATTTTTTGATCAACAACATAGTTTTGTCATCTGGTTGAGGTGCAACATTTACATGAATTCTATGAGCTCTTGACTTTGTTAAAGTAGGGTGCATTTGGACATGGCGATTCATGCTAACATTGTTTGGAATTTATCGGCTTTAGGGGAATATTCTACATCTTCGGCTTACCTTAAGAAATTTGAATTGGATGGTCTCCACGGCCATGAAGCAGGCTATTTGGAGCAATTATGTCCCTCCCAAGTGCAAGTTTTTCTTGGCTCATCTTGCAAAAATAGGGTGGGGACGGCTGATAATCTTGCACCATAACTCCAATTTCTCGAGTACAACCTTGGTACCTATTAATTCATGTATTTGATTGTACTTCCCTAAATGACTAATAAGAGAACATTATATTATTCTCAGTGTGCATACACCTGCCTTTGAACACCATAAATATAGTCTGGTCAAAGCGGATCGTGAATGGTAAATTACTGACGGTTGGCACAACAACACGGATTCATGGAAGGGGTCCAATACCTTCTTAGGACCATTAGCTACCTCATGTGCAACTGAGTTCACCTCGGCCAGGGGTGCTTGCATACCTCTCGGCCTTTGGTCCAGACGGCGGGGAGGTTCGAGCACGAGGTTGGGCAGATGGCAGGCCTGAATGCATTTCTTGCTGTAGCTCAGGCAAACAAAGATAATGGCTTCATGTGTTGCCCATGTGTTTGATTGTCGGAACGTCAGAGAGCACTCTTCCGAAAGAATCATTCACGGCCATCTACTTCGGAGAGGTTTCATGCCAGCTATAATTGCTGGACGAAGCATGGAGAAAGAGGGGTTGTGATGGAAGACGATGAAGAAGAAGAAGATCCTTTGTTCCCTGAATACGACGATACTGCAATGGAAGAGAATGGAGAAGAAGGAGGTGATCAAGAACAGGCATCAGAAGAGCCCGATGATGATCTTGGCCGAGTTATTGCTGATGCAAGGGAAGACTGTGAAAATAAATTGGAGAGGTTGAAGCTGGACAACATGTTACAGAATCACAAAAAATTGTTGTACCCAAATTGCGAAGATGGTAGCACAAAGCTCGGTACCACACTGGAGTTGCCTGAAATGGAAGGCACAGAAGGTGTGACTGACAAGGCACTTGAGAGTTTACTTCAACTAATGAAGCCAAAACTTCCAGAGGATAACGAATTGCCTGAGAGTACATACGAAGCAAAGAAAGCTGTCTGTCCTCTAGGATTAGATGTGAAGAAGATACATGCATGCATTAATGACTGCATCTCTTCAGCGGTGAGAAGTACGAGAATTTGGATGAATGTCCGATATGCACTGCGCTGCGGTATAAGATCAGAGCAGATGACCCTGGTGATTGTTGACGGCGAGCCCCCCCCGTAAGAGGGTTCCTGCTAAGGTGATGTGGTATGCTCCTATAATACCACGGCTGAAACGTCTGTTTAGAACAAAGAGCATGCTAGGTTGTTGCGATGGCTCAAAGAAGACCGTAAGAAAGACGGATAGTTGAGGCACCCCGCCGATGGATCGCAGTGGAGAAAGATCGAGAGAGACTTCCCAGACTTTGTAGGAGAGGCGAGAAACTTATGGTTTGGTCTAAGTACAGATGGCTTTAATCCTTTTGGGGAGCAGAGCTCTAGTCATAGCACTTGGCCTGTAACTCTATGTATGTACAACCTTCCTCCTTGGTTGTGCATGAAGCGCAAGTTCATTATGATGCCACGTGATTATGACGCAGTTGCTTCCGATTGCATTGAGGGGGCTTCTACTGAAAAATGTTCGAATACCCATTGTGAAGCTATGTGCATTCATGAACGCAATATCTCAGAAGGTAATCAATCCAGAAATTCTGACAAGATTACAGAGGGATGTGGTCCAGTGTCTTGTTAGTTTTGAGTTGGTGTTCCCACCATCCTTCTTCAACATTATGACTCATCTCCTGGTTCACCTATGTGAAGAGATTCATATTCTTGGTCCGGTATTTCTACACAATATGTTCCCCTTTGAGAGGTTCATGGAGTCTTGAAGAAATATGTTCATAACCTTGATAGGCCAGAAGGAAGCATCTCGAAGGGCTATGGAACAGAGGAGGTCATTGGGTTCTGTGTTGACTTTATTCCTGACCTTAAGACAATTGGTGTTCCTGAATCGCGGCATGAGGGGAGACTGAGGGGAAAAGGAACGCTGGGAAAAGAAAACAATGATACCTAGGGAACGGGCATTCTTTGACCAAAGCACACTACACAGTTCTACAAAAATTCTATGTTCATGGCTACATATCTCGAGAACACCAGAATATTGTACGGTCTGCAAACCCGGGAAGGATGACTCATGGATTAAACGCGAACACATGGAGACTTTCGGAAGTTGGTTGCAAACACATCTTATAAATGACACCACTGTTGAAGATTAGCTGTACATGTTGGCAGGGTCACCATCTTCGACCATTGGGAGTTTTCAAGTGTACGAGATAAATGGGAATACATTTTACACGAGCTCCCAAGATAAGAAGAGCACCAACCAAAACAGTGGTGTCCGCTTTGATACAACAAACGAGAATGGAAAAATGACACATACTATGGTTACATAGAGGAGATATGGGAACTTGACTATGGACCTTCTTTTAAAGGTCCCTTTGTTCAAGTGCAAATGGGTCAACCTGAATGAGAAGGGGTAAAGGTAGACCCGCTTTATGGATTGACAACAGTGGATCTCAACAATATTGGTTACAATGACGAACCATTCGTCCTAGCCAATGATGTGGCTCAGGTCTTCTATGTGAAGGACATGTCTTCCAGACCGAAGAAAAGAAAAAATAAGGAGAACAAATTCATCATACGATGAGCCGAAGCATCACATAGTTCTCTCAGGGAAAAGAAACATCGTGGGAATCGAGGACACGACAGACATGTCAGAAGATTATAATAAGTTTGTTGAAATTTCACCCTTCACAGTGAAAGCTGACCCCACCATCCCGATAAATATGAAGATGCTCATGGTACGGCGATGCGATCATAGCAAGGGACAGGAAGAAAATACAGAAGACTAGATAGGGATGTTGTTGGTGATGTGTAATAAAAAACGTGGAATAGATGATCATAGTTCTATAATGTAGTATGAACGAGATTTGTTAGACAAAATGATATTTATACATATTCTGTAATTATGAATGGAGTAGGTGCAAGTTTGACCAATAATTTGTATTGATCGGTCAAAAGCTGGCAAGCATTGAGTGCTTGACAACTATGACCAGTCTGACTTCATTATTATTCCAACCAGCGGCACACCCACCCACTTTTCTGTTTCTCTCTCCTCCGTCTGTTGGTGATGTGTAATAATAAGCGTGGAATACATGATCATATAGTTCTGTTTGATCAGTATTTTGTATTGACCGGTAAAAAGCTGACAACTATGACCAGCCTGATTTCATTATTATTCCAACCAGCGGCACACCCACCCGAGTATGAGTTAACTGTAGGCAGATATTGCAGGCACAACTTCGAAGTGATAGTACGGATACCATCCTGACAGATATCCTTAAAATAGAAATAGATCTTCGGTACTACCTTGGAGTTCAAATGACGCAAAGGGTTGCACCTCTGCGGTTACTTGTGGCAAGCTGCTATTGCATACACTCCTGCACAATTGAGATTTTCAGATTAGAATTTGAACTGATCTTGGATTGCGTGGTCTATAACTGTGGCGAAATTGACCCATATCCGAGTATGAGATAACTGTCAAAAACAGGCGTCGGGGTCATTTTGTTAGATTTCGACTCATCAGAATACATTTGTAGCTACAAGAAGTTTGAAAATGTAGGTCTTCCGTGTTGCCAGGTACTGAAGGTTCTTGAGATCAGAAATATCAAAGAAATTCACCACACTATGTTTTGAAAAGATGGCGAAAGAATACTCAGAGTAAACCTTCGAAGGAAAACTATGGGTTTTCTGTTGTAGACGAAGATCTCAAATTCACCGTGTCAATAAGGTACAACTCGCTTTGTCGAACTTTATATAAATCACCTGGATGCCTTGTATGCTCTGGACTAACTCGGAAGATCACGAGAGAAAAAAAAAATTGTAAGATATTTATATTCAAATTATATACAAATGCTAAAATAATTAATAGTTTCAATAGTTAGAATAATTATTTGTTAAACGAAAAATGGATTTAAATTAGTTATGCAAATTCTAGCATTTTTCATGTTGAAATTTTGTCAAATTCGAAAGTATATAGAAGTTGTTAATGTGCAAATTTAAACAATTTTCAAATTTTGGCGCTAAAAAATTTTGGGCGCGCAGGGTGCCACCAAAATTCGAAATAAGTTTTTTTGGTCCCGGCCCGTGGTACCAACCGGGACCAAAAGGGGCTCTTGTCCCGGTTTGGTGGCACGGGCCGGGACTAGAGGCCCAGTTGTATAAATATCTCGGCCCTCTCTCCAGGCCGAGCGACCACCCAGGACAGCGGACATGGCTTGGCGAAGCCCTGCCGGCGGCGGGAACGAGTAGGAAGATCCCGCCGGCGCTGGTTCCGCCGGCGGGGTTGGACTAGGGACATGTTGGACTAGGGACACAAATATATATTAAAAAATGCCCGGGGGCCTTGCTTACATAGGGGTGGGGGCGGCGCGGCCACAGGCGGCCTGCGTTTCTCTGGGGGGGTGGGTAGCTTAGTCTAGGGGGGGCGCACCGGCGCCGGCCTACTCCTCCTCGTCGGAGGAGATGCAGTGGTAGGGGGTGCCTGCCACAGGTGGGTCATGGCAGCTGGGGCGGGTCCGCCGGTGGCTGCGTAGGCATCGGGGGGGCGCGTGCGGCGGTGGCGGGGGCAGCTCCTCCTGCTGCGGCGGCGGGTGGCGGCAGCTCCATCCGCGACCATACGCCGCCGGTCCAGGCCCAGGTCATCCCGTACTCCAGGCCGGGGGGGCAGCGGCTGTGGCGGCGGCTGGTCCTCGGACGCCTCCAGCTCTGTGTTCATTGTCTGCCACCAAGGGGCAGGCGCCGAAGGAGGGCGGCATGGCTTCGCCGTCGGCGGCAGCGGCGGCCAGGACCTGGTGCCAACCGCTTGACCTCGTCCTCGACGAGGAAGCGGCGGGAGGCCTCGTAGGCCTCCTCCAAGCCGGCCTGGAGCTCGGGGTCGTCGTCCTCGGCGACGTTCTCGGCGATGTCGTCTTCCAGGAGCCACAGCTCCGGCTCCCTGCCCGGCGGTGGCGCGGGGTAGTCTTCGGTGCTCACCTCCTCGGCTGTGGGGATGTAGGAGCGACGCGCTGCTCGTGCTCCTGCTGAACCAGGTGGCCCAGTTAGGGGGAGCTCCGCGCGTACGCGCGGTCCCTGAGGAGATGGGTCGGCAGGAGCGCGCGCCGGCGGTCGATCTCCTCGCGCAGGGCCTCATTGCTGGACGGGGCCGCGGCACGGGGATGCGCTGCGGGTTCAGGTGCCAGCCGTCCGGAAGGTGGACGTCCGGCCAGAACTCCTGCGTTGGCGCTGGTCCCAGTGCCACTCAGCCTACTTCTTCCAGACGTTACCGGCGGAAGCGCTTGCCCTTGGGCGCTGCGCGGGGCGGCGCGCGTGATGCCGGAGGGGGGAGCGGGCACGCGCGGCTGCCCGCCAATGCGGACACCTCCCGGGCCGAAGCCAAAGGCCTCCGCCGGCGCGCGGGGGACGCCGGCGCCTCTCTGGCCGGCGCCGCTCGAGGACCCGGCCTCGTGCTCGTTCCTGGGGCGCCTTGAACCAGCGCGACATGGTGGCTAGAGTTCCGTGGGCTGCGACGCGGCCGGGGTGAATGGGATGTACGGGCGGCGGGGCCCTTTAAAAAGGACCCGTGGGGAGCTGGCATGCCAACCGGCGGCCGGAACGTAGCGGCGGTTGCAGGCGGCCATGAATGCGGGGGGGGGGGGGGGGAGCCGAGGCGTGCCGTTCGTGGCCACGCGCGCGTGGGAAGTGGAGGCGCGGGAAGACGAGGCGGCAGTGGGACCTTTGACCGCGCGTCCCTGCGGTCTTACTTTAAGGGACCGGGCGAGCCAGTCACTAGGCCGCTGGCCAGTGGCCCCTTTGACCGAATGTAGCCAGTGGGTTTATAATAAAATACGCGGGCCAGTCGGCCTTTGACCAAAATGTTGCTAGTGGGCTTAATTAAAGACGTGGGCCAGTGGGCGCGGTTGGGGAAAGAGAGTCCGGTTGGGGATTGCGAGACAGGAGCCAAAAAAAAAAGTAAAAATAACCTGCCACGACAGGAAAAGTGGGCCGAATATTTGTTTTTTTAGAAAAAGTATCCATCCCGGTTCCTAAAACGAACCGGGACGAACTCCCTGGCCATGTTCGCCACGTGGGTCATCCCTACCCATCCCGGGTCCTGGTACAACCGGGACCAATGGGGGAGGACCATTTGTCCCGGCCGGCCCATCCCGGTTGCACAACCGGGACAAATGGGCCTTACCGGGACTAATGCCTCTGTTTCCAATAGTGTCGTAGAGGTACAAGGGCTTATTCCTCGAGCCTCTAACACGCACAGCCTGTCGCCGACGGCGGCGGCGGCGTGGTAGCCAGGCTTGATCCACGTCTCCTTCGGGTCTGGCAGAGCCCTCCCACCGTCCAACGTGCCCGTCTTGGTGTCGTAGAGCAGGTGATGAACTGGGTGCAGTCAGAACTCTCGGAGATGGTGTCCGCATCAGCGGTGACGACGATCTTGCTGCCGAGGGCTTCGAAGTGCGGGCTTTTACTGACCAGCGTGGAACCAATGTGGAGGGCTGCTGGAGGGAGGCGGCGCGGGTCCTTGTCATCGGCGCCGGTGACATCGGGCATGTGGGGAAGTTTGTAGATACTGAATCTGCTCACCGCGTTCTCCTCTAGCACCAGGTACAGATGCCGCTGGGCCGCTGCCTCCTCATCTGATCCCTTGCACAGTGCTACGGGTGCTGACGACGGGAGGATGGCACCACCGCCCGCAGCTGCGGCTCTCCGCTGGAGATGGGACAGAAGGGGCTGGGATCGGGCGATGAACGAACGCAACATTGCAAGGTTTATCTCAGACTAAGGGCGATCGAGGATTAAATCGATGGAACTGGACTAACGTGCCCTAGGCTATTTTAGCGTACGGAGGCGATCGACTCTTACGAACCATGAGCTGCAAGCTACCGCTCGTGGCCTCTCATAAGCCCCTAAATCTGCAAGTTTATGGGCCGGCTCGGCTATTTTTCTCAGCCCATAAATCTTCCTGTTTTTTTTTGGCAAGCGCTAGGCGTAGGTCGCCCTACGCCAAATCTAGATCCCCTTCCGTGCCGTTAGATCTCCATCCGAAGACTATAAATCAACGCATCACAATTTTTCGTTTTAGTCCTTGCCTTTTTCAGAAACTGAACCCGCACTCCACAATGGAGTCAGTTAAACGAAGAGGTATATGACGTTGCCCCGGTCATATTTATAATTACAACAAAAATGCCGTTGCAATAAATCCACATGTATCGTAACAAAAATTATTGTTCCGCGTAAAAAAAGGGTATTGCAACAAATTGTTTCAAAACAAATAAAAAAATAAGTAATACTACAAAGAATACTTAAACAATGTGTTTATCGCGTTGCAACAAAAAAGTTCAGACAATAATTTGTCACCTTTCCAGTTGCAACAAAAACTATCTTATATTTCAATAAAAGAATAAATGGATAGCAACAGTAAACTCACATGTTTACAACATGTGAAAAAAACGCATAGAATATATCATTCCAAATGAATTCTAAACACATATGCGCATTTCCTACAAATCATCCAGAAAACTATGAAACATCTCACTTGTGCTTTCTCAACAAAATACGTGTGAAAATGTTACAAATTTTAAAGACGTACGCAACGTTGATCGAAAAATGGCGAAGAACACTTAGATACATAGGCTGCATGTAGTTGGTATGTTGGGCTGGTAAAAAACCGGGAGACACGAAAACTGGGCCAGAAAAGCTAAAGTTGTGCTAAATAGGCCTTGATACGTACGCATGGCCCAAAAACTCGTTTCGCTCGCTACACGGCTGCACTCGTTGCCCTCGCTATTAGACCGACCTACGGTTTGACCGCGTAGGTCGGCCTAAAACAAGCATTTTCCTTTTTTTTGTACATTACAAAACGGGATGATAGTAGGTCCGCTTGTTGACAAAAGGATCGCACTAAGCATCCCGAGTGGAGAGGGCGACATGTGTCCCTTCTACTAGTCAACAAGAAACTAATCGCGCATATCTTCTGTTATTTAGCAAAAACCCCCCTCGCTCATGCCGCGCATAACCTATCATGTCCTTGTTGTTCCACCGTATTCTGCAATCACTGCCTTAAAGGACACCACTGGAGAAAAGAAGTCGCCAGAGAAATACGCCGCATTGTCTTCGCTGTCCCCTTACAGAACCGCCACGCCACGTCGCCCATCCATTCATCACATTAGCCTCCCCGTGCCAACCCCCCTCCCCACAGAGCCACCTCTACGCCCCTCCTTCGTAGCCGACTAGGAGTGATTTCCCATAGACGTGCACCCTCGAGGTGTTCTCGGTCATCGACTCCACACTGGAGGAGGCGACGCTCAGGTCTCATGTCGCGGTTGCCTGGCTCAACCGTCACAGCCGTGCCTCGACGGTGGACATCGCCGCACTCCTCTTTAAGATCCTGGGTGTGCTACCACACTAGTGGAAACAACCCCTTTCGTCCAGGGGCCAGGGGGCACCTGTCTCAGTTGCAACAAAATCCGGGACAAATGCTATGCATTGGTCCCGATTTGTGCGCCCGAGGCAACCGAAATCGCCTGGGGGCATTGGTCCCGGATCGTGGGGAGGCATTGGTCCCGGTTTGTGGCATGAACTGCGACCAATGCCTAACCACAGGCCACGTGGCACGCGCATGGGCATTGGTCCCGGTTCATTCCACAAACCGGGACCAATGCCCCCCTTCCCCTATACTGCCCCACAGGCCCCCCTTCCATCTTTTTTTTTGCTTAGAGGTGTGAGAGAGGTGGGTGTTAGTGTGTATTATTTTACTATGCACACGAGGTGTTCGACGAAATTCCCGAGCCACACATAAGCTCACTCAAAATGGTATCTTCGGCCGAGGTTAACAAACTTATCTTTTGCATCTGTAATTGATACATAAAAAAGTAATATTTATCGATGTACTGTGGTCATTTCTCTATTGAATATGTTATTGTAATGTATTTTGATAAACTTAATTATACGATGCAGATGGATGCACGACAGCGATGGATGTACGGTGACCGACGCACTTCCGAGTATCTGGCAGGCCTAAATGCATTTCTCGTTGTAGCTCAGGCGAACAAAGATAATGGCTTTATGTGTTGCCCATGTGTTGATTGTCGGAATGTCAGGGAGCACTCTTCCGAAAGAATCCTTCACGGCCACCTACTTCGGAGAGGTTTCATGCCCAGCTATAATTGCTGGACCAAGCATGGAGAAAGAGGGGTTGTGATGGAAGACGATGAAGAAGAAGAACAAGATCCTTTGTTCCCTGAATACGGTGATACTACAATGGAAGACAATGCAGAAGAAGGAGGTGATCAAGAACAGGCATCAGAACAGCCCGATGATGATCTTGGCCGAGTTATTGCTGATGCAAGGGAAGACTGTGAAAGTAAATTGGAGAGGTTGAAGCTGGACAACATGTTACAGGATCACAAATAGTTGTTATACCCAGATTGCGAAGATGGTAGCACAAAACTCGGTACCACACTGGAGTTGCGCAAATGGAAGGCACAGAACGGTGTGACTGACAAGGCATTTGAGAGTTTACTTCAACTAATGAAGCCAAAGCTTCCAAAGGATAACGAATTGCCTGAGAGTACGTACGAAGCAAAGAAAGCTCTCTGCCATCTAGGATTAGATGTGAAGAAGATACATGCATGCATTAATGACTGCATCCTCTACCGTGGTGAGAAGTACGAGAATTTGGATGAATGCCCGGTATGCACTATACTGCGGTATAAGATCAGAGCAGATGACCCTGGTGATGTTGACGGCGAGCCCCCCCCCCCCCCCCGTAAGAGGGTTCCTACTAAGGTCATGTGATATGCTCCTATAATACCACGGTTGAAACGTCTGTTTAGAAACAAAGAGCATGCTAGGTTGTTGCGATGGCACAAAGAAGACCGTAAGAAAGACGGAAAGTTGAGACACCCCGCCGATGGATCGCAGTCGAGAAAGATCGAGAGAGACTTCCCGGACTTTACAGGAGAGGCGAGAAACTTATGGTTTGGTGTAACACCCAGGGGATTTCCCTCAAATAGAATTGCTTGTTTTCTTTTTTTGCATGCATTGCATCATGCATCATATGCATTGCACCTCTGTTTCCTGTTGTTTTCAAACCAATAAGAATTTAAACCAATTTTAAAATTCAAACAATGCATCTTGTTTTCAAATCAAATTGTTTCAATAAAAATTGAATTGGAATTAACAATTGGCTTGGTTAATAAAATTTCTTTTCAAACCCCAATTTGAATTTCAAATTCAAATTCAAACAACAAACAAATAATTCAAATTTTGAAAAAACACCAAAAGTTGTGCACTTGGGCATTTAAAATGTTTAGTGCAATAAAACTATTTTCATAATGTTATAAACCCTAAAACCCCTCCTATTTATCTCTTATTCTATTTCTACAAAAAAAAAATCGAAAAAAAGGAAAAAAAAACGCACACACACACAACCAGCCCGTGGGGAGGCAGGCCAACGGCCCACCTACAACCCACGGGAGGGCCGGCACCCAGCCCACCAGGGCCTCCTCTCCCCTCCATACCACGAGCACACGCAGGAGGCGTGCACCTCCCTGTCCCTGTCGCTTTCCAGCGAGGAAGAAAAGCATCCCACCTGCCCCCGCTGCCTCCTCCTGATCTTCCCCTCCTCCACGCAATCTCCCTCTTCCCCCACCAAACCCTACCCACTCCCTTCCTCCTTCCTTCCCCGCTCCTGGATCTCGAATTCTTCTCTGTCTTTTCCCCCTTTCTGAATTTCTGAACCCCAGGAAGCAGTCACCATGGACGGAAGTTGGAGGTGGTGGAGTCGGTGCGGTGGTCGTCTTCAGGCCCCGTTTCCCGCGGGAATGGAAACGAGGCATCTCCCTCTTCATCTGCGTCTCCTTGGTCGGCACGGGGAGACAGCAGGAGCCCGGCGCCATCGACTTCTTCGTCCCCGCTTGCAGCTGTCGACGCCCGCTTTTCCGTCAGGTCGACCCTCCCCGAGCCATCCTCCTCTTCCATGTACTGCGACGAGGCGAACCCCGGTGAGCTCTCCGCCCTCGGGCTACCCTCTCTTCTTCCCCTCCTTGCTCTGCGTCGATGCCATCGTGCGTCACGGCGGCCCCGACGGGCTCCCGTCGTCTCCTTTTCCCTCCGTCTGTCACCGGCGGCTGCAGATGCTCCGTCAGAAATCTTCCGCGCGGGGTCAACCCAAAACCATCTCCAGCCCATCTCAATCACAACCCGCAGCAGCAGCCAAGTGGCTGCGAACTTCGTCCGCGTCACAGGAGATCCCGAGTTCGATTCCGCTCGGAGGCATAAAGCCTCCCATTTTTGCCTCTCTTCCGTGCCCGCGGCTGGCCCCAGCGGTCAGCGACCGTGGTGGCCAGCGTGGTCTCACCCGCGCCTCGTCAGCGCCCTGCTGGACACGGGGCCCGCCAGTCATAGACTGTGGCTAGCGCTGCCGTGGGTGAAACTCGCCCAGATCCAGATCTTGATCTGGCGGTTTGCATCCAGGCCCCTGTCTTTTTCTTTTTGCACCAGCGCCCCTCAATCTTTTGGTTCCATCACAGTCCAGTCCCTGCACTTTGCAAAATGCACCCCAAACTTCAAATGATCATAACTTTCAAACCACAAATCCAAATGACACAAATTTTATATGTTTTCCAACCAGAAAAATGCAAGGAATATGAATATGCCATCCATGCTCATATTTGCATCTTGCATTGTGCATTTTAGCCTGTGTTATGCCTGTCAACTAAATAACAACATATGGAATGTGCTGGGGTATTTAATCCAATTGTTGCCCTATTCCATTTAAACTTGATTAGCTCACCTATTTATTGTACTCCATGCTAAACAACATTTAAATTGATGGTTAGACAAACAACTTGAACCAGTCCCTATTTCTCCGGACTCCGGTTCCGATTAAATTGTCTAAATTGCATTTTTGTGTTGCATCTCGCATGTCATGCATATAAAATTAGGATCATGCTGGATCTTTTGCCGTAGTAGTAATTGTTGCATCCGGTGTTTGTTCTAGTTCGTTGCTTCTTCGCGGATAGGACGCTGAGATGATGTGAGCAACGACAAGTTCGGATGTACCTCTACTTGCTGGATTCTCAGGCAAGTATACTCACTTGCTACCTATGTTGCCTTTCCTCACTTGTTACCGAATATTTCCGTTGTCTTTATGCTAGCCTAGTATTTTCGATGCTTGTGTCTCGATCCTATCATATGTTACCTTGCAGCCATGATATAGCCTTCCTTCCACTTCCTATTAACTGTTGCTTGTTTACCTTGTTGGCCCTCGTGTCGTAGTTGCATGCTTAGTGTTGTTTGCGCTCAAGTCTTGTTGTCCGTCTTATCACCTGTTTAGTTTGATAGTTGGGTTTCAATTTAATCAACAACATGTTAATGTTTGGGGTAATAATAATTTGATGATAAGGCACCGGCAGGAGGCCCGGCGTGGTTTTGGAGCCTGCTATTGTCGAAACTAGGAAAAGAGTCTTATCCATTGATCCATGATGAGGGCGCTAACCGCATCCGGGAGGTAGTATGGGACCCCCCTCGACTTAGATCTGATTTGCAGCTTGTCCGAAGAGCCACACTTAGTTCGGGTGTTCCATTTGCTCATATGCATGAATGGGTGGTCCCCCCATGGTTACTGTTGATGATGATGATGATGCATATAGGGAGAGGCCTGTGGTGCCGGGGGGGGGGGTGTGGTTTTCACCCTTGCGCTTAGGTTAGGTCGGACTGGCTGGAACCTTATAGCTTCGTGGCTCCTAGGATGGGTTGTAGAGACGGTTTGGGTCGTGTCGAGCCAACCTGAGTTTTAGTTGGTGGCTTGAGTGTGTACGGGTACTGTAGCGCACCCTACAGGGATGAATCTTCTCGAGAAGCCGTGTTGTCCGCGGTTATGTGACGACTTGGTGAAAGTGCTGGCTAACAAGTACTCAGACAACTTACACCTAATGATAATAACTTGACTAGTAATATAGTATTACCTTCACCACAAAAATGAATGTCACCTTAATCAACAGTGTGAGTTTCCTTGGGTTGCTTCCTTAGTAGGGGGTAACACTGGATGGGTATTGTTTGGTGAGTAGTTGTAGTTGGTTCTGATACGCTTTCTTATCCCTTTCTATTAGCCGGAAGTTGTAGCGTGTCTCTTTAGTTGTTAGTGCTGCCCGCTGCCGCTTCTTTGCAATAATCCCTTCTTTCCGTTGTACCCAAAGTATTTGTATCTTGTGATGATTGGTTACGCTGGTATCTTGTGAGTATGGTTTATCCACTTGCCAGTACTTATTAGTACTGACCCACGAATCCCTTTCGTGGCTGCATATTCCACATTGCAGTCAACAGGTTTGAAGTCTGACGATGTTAGCTTGGGAATCCCTCCGGCTTGGCCTGGGCAGGGATTGGACGCCATCGGTTATCTTCAAGACACTTAGTCCAATTTGTATCTTGTCGTAGTCGGACACTATGTTGTTTCTTCCGCTGTTATTTGGATCTTTGTATTGTATCAGTTGTATGCTTGACTCGTTTGAGTCGTCTTGTATATACCTCCTCTGTTGTTGTTGTGGATTATTCGTGAACTGTTGTAATGTTATCACAAGTGGCAACCTGAAATCGGTTATTATGCGGATTTGGGTGGAAATGCCGAAATTTGCATAGTGCCCGATCCCGGGGCGTCACATTTGGTCTAAGTACAGATGGCTTTAATCCTTTTGGGGAGCAGAGCTCCAGTCATAGCACCTGGCCCGTAACTCTATGTATGTACAACCTTCCTCCTTGGTTGTGCATGAAGCGCAATTTCATTATGATGCCAGTTCTCATCCAAGGCCCGAGGCAACCCGGCAATGACATTGATGTGTATCTAAGGCCATTAGTGGAAGAACTCTTACAATTGTGGGGTAAACCAGGTGTACGTGTGTGGAATGAGAACGAACAAAAGCCATTTGACCTACGGGCGTTGCTTTTCGTAACCATCAATGATTGGCCTGCTCTTAGTAACATTTCCGGACATACAAACAAGGGATACAATGCATGCACACACTGTTTAGATAAGACTGATAGTGTTTATTTGGATAAATGTAAAAATGTTGTATACCTGGGGCATCGTAGATTTCTTCTGATCAAGCATCCCGTAAGAAAGAAAGGAGGGAAGCATTTCATAGGTGAGGCAGATAACCCGAAGAAGTCTGACCTCCGTAGTGGTAATGATTTATTCGATATGGTCAAGGATCTAAAAGTAATCTTTGGGAAGGGTGATGGCAGCCAACCAGTTCCGAATGGCCCTGATAAGCGCGCACCCATGTGGAAGAAGAAATCTATATTTTGGGAGCTACCCTATTGGAAAGTTTTAGAGATCCGGTCTTCAATCGACGTGATGCACGTGACAAAGAATCTCTGCGTCAACCTGCTATGCTTCCTGGGCATGTATGGGAAGTCAAAAGATACGCTAGAAGCACAGGAGGACCAAAAACGTATGAAAGACCCAAGCAACAAGCGCACGGATACAGGGCGCCATTACTTATGCAGCTACGCTCTTACTAAAGCAGAGAATCAAATATTTTTTGAAATCCTTTACAGTATCAAGGTTCCGTCTGGCTTCTCGTCGAATATAAAGGGGATAATAAACATGGCAGAGAAAAAATTCTAAAACCTGAAGGTCATGACCGCCACGTGATTATGACGCAGTTGCTTCCGATTGCATTGAGGGGGCTTCTACCGGAAAATGTTCGAGTACCCATTGTGAAGCTATGTGCATTCCTCAACGCAATATCTTAGAAGGTAATCGATCCAGAAATTCTGGCAACATTACAGAGGAATGTGGTCCAGTATCTTGTTAGTTTTGAGTTGGTTTTCCCACCATCCTTCTTCAACATTATGACTCATCTCCTGGTTCACCTATGTGAAGAGATTCATATTCTCGGTCCAGTATTTCTACACAATATGTTCCCCTTTCAGAGGTTCATGGGATTCTTGAAGAAATATGTTCATAACCGTGCTAGGCCAGAAGGAAGCATCTCGAAGGGCTATGGAACAGAGGAGGTCATTGGGTTCTGTGTTGACATTATTCCTGACCTTAAGACGATTGGTGTTCCTGAATCGCGGCATGAGGGGAGACTGAGGGGAAAAGGAACGCTGGAAAAGAAAACAATGATACCCAGGGACGGGCATTCTTTCACCAAACCACACTACACAGTTCTACAAAATTCTATGTTCGTGGCTCCGTATCTCGAGGAACACAAGAATATTGTACGCTCCACAAACCCGGGGAAGGATGACTCATGGATTAAACGCAAACACATGCAGACTTTCGGAAATTGGTTGCAAACACATCTTATAAATGACACCACTGTTGAAGATCAGCTGTACATGTTGGCCGGGTCACCATCTTCGACTATTGGGAGTTTTCAAGGGTACAAGATAAATGGGAATACATTTTACACGATCTCCCAAGATAACGAAACAGAACGTAAGCCGTCAAGAATACGGCCAGACTGTCCTTACATGTAATGAATCATGTGAAGAAACCCTATTAACCACATGTGCCGCAGCGCCGCCAGCATGCCACTACGAGGCTGCCTCGGCAACATGCAAGGTAGAAGACACCGGCCGACGGCATCCCGATGGCCGGCACATCATCGTAGGCAGAATGATTGGACAGCGGAAACGTAGGGTGTGTTTGGTAGCTCGTGACTACTCAGATATTCTACCCTCACCCAACCTTTAGCTGTTTGGTAGCCTGTGTCGGTCATATTGAGCTAAGCTCACCCCATAGGAAAACAGGCTCTCAGGCATGCCCGGTTGCGAAGCTGAAATCGAGCTTCACGACCCGGCCAGGCCGATTACATCCCGAAACAATTCCCACGGTGTGCAATTTTCGCTAGCTCATTTCCCCCCGCGAGAGTTTTCTCTCCATAGCTCTTGCTTGTACCGGAAGAAGCTCTCCATGCCCGCCCCTTCACCGACCTCCTCACCGGCAACCGAGCAAGCGCAACCGCGTAGGACACCGCCCTTTTCGACCTCCCGACAACAACGAATGGAGGAGGATGAGCTCGGCCTCCGGCAGGGGTCATGGAGGTGGAGGAGCAAGGGCTCGGCCTCGCCTCGTACGCAGCAGGACACTGGACGGAGCAGGATGCCTTCCACGGCGGCTCGTCTAAAGTAAACCAAGCAGGCTCGCCGGCCAGAATCCGTGCCATTCTCCTCCCCCCCCCCGTCTCCTTCTCTCCTTATCTCCCAGCGAGCTCGTCGCCGCCTCCCACCGAGCCAGTCGCCGTCAGTCTCCTTCCCCGCGCCGCCGAGCTCCACCCCGACACCACCGCTCACGCGCCGGAGCACGAAGACGTCTACCTCCGCCTCCTCGCGCCACCACGCAGAGCCCAAGCTCAAGCGACGACCTTCCCGCATGCCATGGAGTCCTCAGAAATCTAAGGACCTGATTGCTTTTCAAAATTCTTTTCAGGGTTCTTTGGGTAATAATTAACTTGAACCTGAATGTAATTCCATTTCCTGAACTTTGAGGACCTATGAGTAAAAAGTGTTATACAATACTTTTAATTCTGAAAGTTTCTCTGGATTACAAATTAAACTAGTCCAACCACATAATACAAACATTATTGAAATGATATTACACACTTTTGAAATGGTGAAATGACTCGGCCTAGCTCATCGCATACAACCCACCAAACAACATCCCGTCTCGGCCTAGCTCAACGTATACAAGCCACCAAACACCCGATAAAATCTCGGCCCAGCCTATATATTATGAGCCTATCTCACTTGAGAAACCCAATCTGAGGCGATACAGGCTACCAAACACACCCTTACAGCGCTTGTGTGTGCTTGATTGGTTTCTGAAACAAATCATGTTGGACCGTAAGTATACCTGCTCCTTAATCCTTCCGTGCATATAATGCCTTTATTTTAGCTTGACGATGTTGAGATCACGTTGGCGTCGTCGGCTGGCTACCTTTGATGACTCCACCTATACTTGCAGATCGACTGATTCCAACAGACAAGGTCTTAGTTTCCAGTTTTGCATCATGCATGGATGTAGGCCCTATAGCAAGGAGCTAGGTACAGATCGATCGAAGAGTAGCATTGCATGCAATCCCTTTATAGCAGACCACACCAGCGTTATTTATCAGAAACGGTTTTTAGTAGTCTGGGATATAAGTACACGGATGATTGTACAAAGATTTCTACTCCCTCCGTCCTAAAATACAAGGCGCGTTATTTTTATGCTGGTCTTTGATGGTCAACTTTGACCAACAATATATAATAAATTATATGGAATTAGAACGTACAAATGATATTGTTTTCATTCGTCTTATAAAACTATTTCATTTCATATATCTCACTACCAACTTTATGAATATGTTATAAGAAAAAATCATGGTCAAAGTTGAACACCGTTGACCAGCGAAATTAAGGGTGCCTTATAATTTGAGACGAAGGGAGTACAAAGTAGACACGTTTACTTAGTCAGCTATTAAGAACTTATTTAATTTCAGCAAAAAGCCGAGAAGATGTTCTTTCCGAATTATCTGTTTACGTATATCCTTTTTTAATCTGATATATTTTTTTGCAAGGTAAAAGAGCAATAGGTGGAATCACTCTAGAAAATAGGACAATACAAGGAGTTCCTTAAAAAGCAAATAATACAAAGAAGTTAAAGTTTAGAACACATGCTACCTTCTCTACTGAAAATGTTACCAAGTTGAGAATTACTAGAGCTCACTACTAGGAAAATGGCTATAGGAGTGATGATACCCGTGACGCACTGGAAGTTTGGCACGTCACGCCTATTACCCGTGGCGCACCACCGTTTGGTGCGTCGCGCCTAAAGACATACCCGCGGCGCACCAAACATAAGGCGCGTCGCGCCTATGTGTGGGGCCGGGGTGGCGAGCCTCCGAGGCATACCCGCGACGCACCTGGGCAGTGGCGCGTCACGGCTATGTTGGATACCCGCGGCGCACCTTCCATTGGTGCGTCACGGCTATCCTTTCGCCTATACTAGGACTGGCCCGTCCCCTCCTTCTTCCTCTTCGATCCACATCCACGCGCGCGATCTCGATCTGATCGAACCACACCGTCGCCCACCACCACCCCAAGCCCTAGCCTCTGCCCTCCCCTCCCTCTCGCCGCCGCCCACCACCACCCCAAGCCCTAGCCTAGCCTCTGCCCTCCCTCTAGTCGCCGCCACCACCTCGCCTCTGCATCGACCTAGGAGGAGGAGGAGCAGGCGCAGGACCAGGTCCAGGGAGCCGTCGACCACTGCGCCGTCGTCGTCTCCATCGACCTCTGTAGTCTACATCGACTGCGCCGTCGTCGTCCCGTCTCCATCGACCTCGAAGCCCGACGAACAAAGGTGCGCCGCCCCCCTAGTCCTCTCCCTCCCCTTCTCCTCGATCCCGCCCCTAGATGGCTTGCTAGGAAGACGCAGCAGCCGCTCGACGGTGCCGCGTGATCGGTCCATGGATGGGTGCGGCGTCTGCCGGAAATTTGAGCTGGGCAGGCAAAGCCGTCAGAGGCGCTCATGAATTCGTTCTCTGAAGAAATGGTTCCATTCGACCTAAGAACACAGGGATTAGTGCAATAGTGCTGAAAATAAACTAGAAATTGCAAGAATTGAGGTGTGTCCTTCAGGTTGTGCTTATCTAGCCATGGAGATAGAAAAATTTGCAATCTCCGCATAAAAAATGATGATTGTAGTGGAATCATATAAGGTGTGGCTTAAGCCTAATGATGAACAGGGTTCAGTCTGTGATCTAGTATTCTGCTACAATCACTTTATTAGAACCATGTTGTAAAAATTTGTTGTTCGTAGAAGTTGATGGCGCCAAGTGAGTGTGCATGTCTGGTGGTGGTGTTGTGTGTGTGCTCGAGTGTCCGTCTATGTTATACTCGATGCATCTAAAAAAAGTTGGGGTTAGATAAGTCTAACCACCCTAACGCTAGGTCATGTTCCGTTAAAGTACCAACTGTGATAATATAGGCACCGCCGGATAGCATCGTCGCATTTTCACATCCTCCAAGGCATTTTAGGCATCGAGAGGTGCATGAGTGGAGACCTCATATACACTGGCATATAGTTTATTTTCATCAAAGTGCTCGTGGTATGTATAAGTTAATATGTTCTAGTAATGTATGTGCCCTTCGACCTGACGAGGGGCTACTGATGTATCATTAGTTCAATAGGGGATTAGTCTGTTCCTGATACATGCATGTTTCATTTACTGTTGAGTCTATACGTATAGAAGTTTGCGCTTACAAGTTGGATTAGTGCAGTGCAATAGTGCTAGTGGCCATGCCCCATTGGTGAGTAGAGGTTCTTGGAACTTGATGCAATGTATAACAGCACAAGTGGCAAGCATTGTGTGCTCATGTGGGAATAGTAGATATGGGTGGCAAACTGCCAAGAACTGAAGTTGTAGAGCACATGGCCGGGCATGTATAGTTGCAGTGTTTTCATCCTCCGTTTTCTTGTAAAGTTTATCAAATAGCCAAATGTATTGCACCAAGGAACTGAGACTGAATTTTACTACCATCCATGGTCAGGCTCGCACACAGGCACCTAATTTAATAGCAATGTTTAGGCATCAGAAACATAGAAAAGTTATCTGAATAGAACCAGCAAGATACGATCAATTGTAAACCAGCAAACAAAAATAAAGGGTGGAGCGTCTGACCGGGAAATTAAAATTACAAAATATAAGAACTATTGAGAAAGTATTAACATAAGAAACAAAAGTAGATATGTGCCTAAGTAGTGAGATTTACACAGGGAAACAATACCAGCTGGACTTCGTTTTCTGCAATAAACCTTCTAGGTGTAAATGAATGTATGTCTACAAAAGTAACATCTCCAATGGACATGTCATGGTATGTTTCTTAACACTTTCTTATTCGTATAGTTGCTTATGTTCTTAACACTTTCTTATCCGGTATTTGACATTGTGCTTTTATTCTTTCTTGGAATTGTGTGTTGTAGAAAATACCGATGGCGGTAGCGGATAGTGCTGGCATGGAGCAAGGTACCATTGGAGTACGCCGTGGAGAATCAGGATCTGTCACCGCAGTTCCGATCACCAGGGATAACGCTGATGGTCGCGTCATCCTCAACTCTCAAGCATGGAGGCAGTTCCATTCCGCAAGAGGTGGTATGGAGGTTGGCCGAGCTATTCTGATCACCATGAGGAATAGTGACATCGCCAACTTGGACATGATGATGGTCATCGACTACATCCGCGCCCGCTAGATAGATGAACTATGTGGTGATGATCGAGACTATGTAATATGGTTGTTTTCGAGACTAACTCCTGGATTTATTAGTAGTATATATGGTTGTTTTCGAGACTATGTAATATTTCTGCTATGAAAATTTATTCTGTCAATTGCATACCTGTATTTGAGCTACTGATATTCTTCTGTATTTTGTCTACTGACATTCTTCTGTATTTGAGCTGTATATACCTGTATAAATATGGTACTGCCATTTTTAAAAAAATACAGCATAGTATAGCCGTGACGCACCAAAACGAGTACCCGTGACGCACCTGGGAGATTAGGCGTGACGCACCTAGAACTAGCCGCGGCGCACCAGCCCAGTGCGTCACGGGTACAAATAGGCGCGGCGCACCATCTTGGTGCGTCACGGATAAATCCATAGGCGCGGCGTGTTAGCCGTGACGCGCCCAGGTGCGTCACGGATAAGAAACTTGGTGCGTCACGGGTAAACTTTTACCTAGTAGTGGCTCCTCAGTCTTCATGATGAATACACACATGCATGACGTACTATGTTTTCTCTTTGTACTTATGTTTTATTCATTCATATGTATGGGAAAATGTTTTATCTACATGTTTTGGTTTGACATGCCAGTATTCGATGTTTGTACATAGTTGATGTCCTAGATAATAGTATGCAATCAAGATTCTCTGACTTAATTGGCGTTTGATACAATTTGTTGATTATATTGTATTTTTCATCAAAAAAACTTCACGAAAACCAAACTTTATCTGTTTTAATATATAGTTTGTTGACTAATTTATGATTTTTAATGAATCCCAAAGTTTCAAGAGATGTTAAAATTTTGTGAAAGATATAATATAGCCTTATTTTCATTTGATTCCTTTTAAATTAATTACATAATTTTCCATGAAATTTTTGTTGTCATGATGGTGACGTGACTTACATGTTGGCAAAACATTGGTCAGAACGACTTAATTATTGTATAAAATTATCTGGGAGAATAAAGTACACAATATTAATTCTGAAGGGAAGAAGTATTTGGATTAAGAAAGAAATCTAATTCCAGATGAGGTTTAGAGATGAAAATTTGATATTTACTATAATCATTCATGTGCAGACATAGCTATGTATATTTTCCATTGCAACATTTATTTTTCGAAATGGGTTAGCCCCACCCAATATATCGGTTGACGCATGCAACTTTTATGTAACTTAGTCTCATATTTATTTCTCACTAATTACACACACAAACTAGACCATTTTAATAGCATAGTCTTTGATTGTATTATTTGGGCCAAATGATAAGTACAAATTATGCTAATTTAGTACTAACCACACAAACACCAAAAATAATAAAATGTAATGGCTATATACGCAATTGTGCCTGGAGAAAAAGTAGTCCATAAAGTTTCCTCTAAGCATGTTTCGATCTATAGAAAATTAAGCAGACGAAATTGCTAACAAGTGACACATCAATAAACATAGCTGATTACAGACTAGGAACCAACATGTGGATTGATTGTCATTGATTTGATTTAATTCTCATTAATATGTTTTATAAATTTAAAAACTAATTATGTATCACCTAATTTAGGTAGAACCTTGCACAAAATGATTAATAGGCCGAGCTCGAATATGTGTCAATTAAGTTATCTTGAATGAGTTGAAATGATGTTCTCCCAAGTCCCAACTCCAAGTCTAGCTATATAAATAGGTTACGTAGAAATACGAGTATCGTTAGATTTCACGGAAAAGAAAGTTCACAAGACTTCATATCAGCAATATAACCGTATATAGAAGCACACTTTCAAATTATCCTTCGAGAATGTATCCATGTCTAAACTGTGTGAAATTTAAAAGAAATGGAATTAATATGAAGAAGACATATCCATAAAAAAAATTATTATTTGTAACTCCAGACACAATAGAAGATGGTGCCGTCGCATTTGAGAGGGCCACCATGCTAGTTACATCACAAATACAAAATTTATGTCCCTAACACTATACACTTCCGTGGTGTCACGGTGTTGTGATATGCTTGAAGACGTCGCCAAGATTACTTGGAGCGAGTCCAATGGGATTGGAGATGTGGCAGGGAGTGAGGTGCTACCAGTGTTGATCCTCCATGGTGCAATGTACGTCATGGTGGGTGATTATTTGTTGATGTCTTTCTCTAGTTCGGTAAAATCCTGTCAACTTCTTACCAACCCTTCCTGAACACATGAGGAGTGGTAAGTTTGTCTAGGCAGCCTTGGAATCGCAATCGTGCTATGGTGGTGTCTCGTTTTGGTCGTGACACAGTCACATTGCTTAGTGTTGCATGTCCTCACCTTTGGTAAGAGCTTGGGCAAGGCGAGTCTTCATCATCGGATTGTTGTAGAGGGTATATTGTAGGCCGTCTGGCGTGGTGTGTGTGAGTGCGCCTTCAACAGCGTTATACCCGTCGTCTTGATCTTTTCTTCTATAAAAATGATACGTCTTTCAAAAAATATTCTAGAAAATACTATGAAAGCTCAGCGTGATGGCACATTGTGCGGTTGTCGATGTATATTAATGGTATGATTTTAGGACCTCGGAGCAAAGGGCATGCAAAAGTGGCACAATGAAATAAGAAGTGTACACCAGAGTAGCCGAGCTATAGCACACGAGGAACGATGGGATGGGAGGGAATTTGTGCTAACACGATAAATGGATGTGTGTCGGATCGACGGGCTTCAGTACAAGCAGCTAGGTTGCACGTACCTACATCGAGATTCAACAATTTCGACACATGTATCATTTTGACCTTGTGCATAAATTTCGTCAAGCACAACTGTCATTTGATAGACTGCTCATATTGTTCCCGATGCCTCACATTCCCACATATTTTTTCAACTCTTTGGTTCTTTTCTTGCACATCGATTTATTGAGCCTAGTGCTACCAACCGTTAGAAAAGGTGAAACGATGTAGCGTGATGTCTGAACCGGTGAAGTTTATATATAGTGAAAACAAATAAAAAAATTAAAGTATCATTCACACAAGTGAAAGTTGTCGAGGCATGTATTTATTTCCATGTGATCTATGCCCATGAATGAGGATATGTATGTTGTTTTGAATATAAGCTGCACGTATAAGTTTACCTTGAAAGCTCAAGATAAAGCCGAAAACTTGGTAAGGCTGAGGAATTTCTACCTCACTCTACAGTATAAATAGACCCACGAGTTGAGATGGATCTACCTCAGTGATGAGGCACACAAAAATTACCGATAACAATATATATCTATTGCACCAATAAGAAAAAAACGGAGAAAACGTAGGATATTCAAGTTTACAAATTTGCAATTTATCAATTGCTAAAATGTACATCTGCCTGGTCTAATAGAAAATCATAGTTTTAAATAGTCCGCTATAGCCATGCTATAGCTCCGATATAGATGAGCCGCTAAATGATGTCATGTACAATTTGACACTATAACCCTCGTATAACACTCTATATATCTGTTGTTAATGTTTTAAGGTTGCCGCTACATGCGATAACCTGCTATTAAACATTATTGAAAACCCAAATCAAGTGAAGGAAAATATAATAATGTCCCTTCTCAAGTCGACCTGCAAAAATTATCAGCTCTGTCTCTTTCGGGGTTGTGGTCTTGTATCTGGAGAATTAATGTATCATTGCGCTTAAACCATGAAATAACAAATGTGGAATTTCACGTCCCTAACACTATACACTTCGGTGGGGCCATGGTGCCATGATATGCTTGAAGACGTCGACAAGGCTACCTGGAGTGAGCATGATGGGATTGGAGATACATCAGGGGTGAGGTGCTGCCGGTGTTGATCGTCGCTCAGGATGTGAACCTCCAGGGTGCATTCTACGTTATGGTGGTGCTTCTTTGTCGACGTGTTCCTTAAGTCCGGTTAGATCCTGTCAATTTCTCGCCCGTTCTAGACACATGAGGAGTGGTACGTTGGTCTAGGAAGCCTTGGAGTCGCGGTCGTGCTATGGTGGTGTCTCGCTTAGTTCGGGATGCCGCGAGGTTGCTTAGTGTCCCATCTCCACACCTTTGGTAAGAGCTTGGGAAAGGCAAGTCTTCATCATCGGGTCGTTTAAGATGGTATATTGTATGCCGTGTGGCTTGGTGTGTGTGCCTCCCGTCATGTTGACCTTTTCTTCTATGAAAAAAAATACGTCTTCGAAGGAATATTGTAGGAAAAAACTACAAAATCTGGTGTGATACCACGCAGCACCGTTGCGTTGTATGTTAATGGTATGATTTTTAGGATCTCGGACCAAGCATATGCCGAAGTGACACGGTGAAATAAAAAGTGTACATAAGAAACAGCAGAGCTCTGACACACGAGGAAGGGCTAGATGGGAGGAATGTTGTGCTAGCTAACACGATACAAGGATGCGTGTCGGATCGGCGGGCTTCTGTACATTCAGCTAGGTCGCACGTATCTACATCGAGATCTAACAATTTCAACATCAGTCTCTCTTTGATCTTATGGATAAATTTTGCCAAGCGGCAGATGTATCTGAAAGTCTGCCATTGTTATTCCCAAGGCCTCACATTCCCACATTTTTCCCAACTATTTGTTTCTTTTCTTGCAGATCTTTCCGATTGTTTATGTGATTGCCCGTGATTTATTGAGCCAAGTGCTACTAAGGTTAAGAAAAGTGGAGCGATGTAAGTTGATGTCTGATCCACTGGAGTTGAGGTGCTATATATGAAGTGAAAACAATTATGAAAGATAAAGTATCATACACACAAGTGAATGTTGGTGGGGGCATGTATTTATTCCCTTGCGATCGATGGCCATGAATTAGGATATATATGTTGTTAATGAATATATGGTGTATAAGTTTACCTTGAAATCCCAATTTAAGATGAAAAATTTGGCAATTCCAAGGAGTTTCTACCTCACTCTATAGTACAAATAGACCCAAAAATTGAGACGGATATTCCTTGGTGATGTGGCACACAAAAATTACCAATTATAATCTACCTATAGCTCCAAAAACCAAAACAATTACCTTGGTGGGGAGATGAAGCTATGTCTTTCCTACTCTTACCATCGCTACTACAGATAGCCAATCAATGGAGATTTCAATCAAATATACCGGGTGCGACATAAATATAAGAGCAATGCAATGCATTCGACAATTTGGAGAAATGTTGAAAGAGTGCGAGCTTCAAGGTACTGATTTTATCGTTTGGGGCGTGGCCTTGGGGCCGGCGTGGATGTCGGAGCGGCGCCTCCGGGTTTCTCCTTGCATTGAGGTTTTCCTCCACCGTGTTTAGTGGCGATTATGGTTGCTCGAGCGACATGGTCATTGGCTCGTTTTGGGGCGTGGCCTTCGGGCTGGCGTGGATGTCTGAGCAGCGGCTCCGGGTTTCTTCTTTCGTTGAGGCCGCCTTCGCCGTGTTAGTATCGGCTATGGTTGCTAGGGCAACATGGTCATCCACTCGAGTTGTATTTTTTCTTTTTAGGCCTCGTCCTTCTGTTTTATCCTACTTTATCAATATAAAAGGCCAAATTTTTGCCTCGTTTAAAGAAAACAGCTACTCCACTTGGAGCAATGAAAGTTCAACTCCATTCTTAGCAAAATTGATGGTGTTTTCTTGCAATTTGGAATGAGTAACCTTCAATAATCAAATACTATACGTCGTATGCTCCTCTCTCCGGGACTATTTCCCGTTGCTCCTTGCCAAATCCCAAGAAGCCTTGCAGTTTCAAGTTCGGTATTTTTTGGCTCAAGATGTGGGGGTTCAAGAAAGTTGTTGATGATACTTGCGCTCAAAATGTGCCTCACCAGGAACCTTGTTAGATCCCGTTTCACAAGCCTAGATAAGTGGGTTTCAATTTGAAAAAGCGAAGTCGCTTTTTCTGTTCCGAGGCAAAGCTGCAATTTCACTGGGCTCAACAGGTTATCCTTAGGCTTGATGAGGCACATGATTCCCGCTAACTATCCTCATACGAGGGCGACTTACAAAAAAATGCTCAAATGGCGAGTCATTAGCCTTGCGGTTCTTGAGAGATCGTGAAAAAAGTAGTGTGCCTATATTGCAAATCTCGAAGAGTGTGATTCTAATACAAAATACTTCCACATGAGAATCAATAGAAGAAGGCAAAAAAAAAATATCCACAAAATCAAGAAGGGTCAAGGATGGGTCACCATGACAAAAAGCTTTTGATTCATCAATATTTTTCCACCTCTGTGAAAATTACCTTATTGAATGGAATATTTATCATCATGGCGGGTAGGAAAACGCTTGTAAAATACGTCATCGCCTCATTCCCTCAGTGTTGCCCCGCGGTTCCATTTCATAAATGGGAAAATTTCAATGAGATTTTCTTTGCGGTGGTACCGAAAAGATTTCGGGAGGGAAATATAACGTCAAGTGGGATCTTCTGTGCCCGCCTATTGCGTTAGGGATGGATATTTTGGACATGGAAAAATTCTCTAGACCCCTCCGACTTTGGTGTCCTTGGTTGCAATGGAAGGACCGAACTAGGGTGTGGATCGGTCTTGGGCACCCATGTGACAACTTGGATATGTACCTCTTCTACTCACTCCCCACGATTACCAATGACAATGGTCTCACTGCTAATTTTTGGCACACCACCTGGATAGTTGGGTGCAAGTATTGCACCCAACAATATCTTCATGGCGTAAAATAATTTCAATGTCAATGAAGGGCTTCATCATGATTTTTTGATCAACAACATAGTTTTGTCTCTGGTTGAGGTGCAACATTTACATGAATTCTATGAGCTCTTGACTCATGTGCAACTGAGTTCACCTCGGCCAGGGGTGCTTGCATACCTCTCGGCTCCTCTCGGCCTTTGGTCCAGACGGCGGGGAGGTTCAAGCACGAGGTTGGGCAGATGGCATGAAGGAGAGCTGCACGGCATCTCCCGCACAATATCTCTCCGTGCTCAAGATAACATTTTTCCACAACCGTGAAGAAATATTTAGTGTATCATCAACAACACAAGCTACCCACTCACTATCAAATGGATTGCATTATACAGACAGAAATACACACAAATCATTCATCATTCAGACTAGAAATCGCAGAGTCATCTTACTCTGAAACCCGCAGCTGCAGTGAGCCCTGCTGCTCCAGTCTCGACAAGACCCATCGGCAGCGACATCGTCGTGGTGGGCTATGAAGGCAAGCTCCGGAACGACGTGAATGCCTCCTGCACCACATGTGTCTTCCCATTGACTATAAACGGAGGACTTGGTCACCAGCAGAAGGGAAGGGTAGTCTGATCATTAGGCTAGAGAAGGGATACACCTAAGGGAGAAAGGAGAGATATGATCATCCCTCGGGAAGGATCGCTATGCTTCTTCCTCCTCTCTCCGTGGAACGATAGCACTCGGGAACAACCTTGTAGCCAAACTTTATCCCCATGAACACCATACGTGCATGATGTAAGGCTGTTAACATCGGGGCAGCTTGAATCTGGGTAAAAAAACCTTTGTGTCACCTAAGTTTCTTAAGACACGCGGGAGAACCGAGAGATCCCTCCTAGCGCATCTTTGCCGATAAAGAGGTGACTCACACTCTTGGTGGCCGTGATCCACGACACGACATAGACGATTTTGCATCCGCTTGAGCATCACGACAAGATGAGGTTGGCGATTGTAGAGCACCATCTCGTCATCCTCGATCGTAGTCTTGACACCCACCTGAGCGATCTATCCAAGATATATTATGTTTCTCCGTGATGGGATATGTAGTACACCTCCGTGAGCACATTGTGCTCGCCTTTCTTGCACTCAAACATTACATATCCGTGGCCATGTATCTCCACCATTAATCCATCACCAAAGATAACTGTATCTTTGATGTATGCCTCGATGGTGATGAAGAATCCATGTGTCCTGGCCATGTGATTGTTGGCTCCAGTCTCAAGGAAACCCCATCACTTCTCTACATACTGACATTCATAGTAAGAGAACTTGCAGGTAGCAAAGCATATATACGTTGGAATGAAATGAAAGGGGGTGGAGCGAAGTAATTAGCTAACAAATCAGCTAGGAGGAAGTGGGTGGTATTGCTCTGGAATTGAAATCAGCAAATAATTATTTTGAATCTCGAACTGACATCATATAGGAGTGAACTAGCTTGCTCAATAGTCAAGAAAGCTTAAATCCCAGTATGGATTGTTTGCTAACTTCACAGATCCGATGTCTAATGTTACAAGAGATAGTATCCCGGAAGACGTGATTGCTAGAAAGAACTACATGTTAGAGGTGCAGCGGTCGATTCCAAGTGTCGTCACGACGACACGCTCCACATTGAGCAATATCCAATTATTTTCAACTTTTATAAAGCAGTACCAAAAGAAATTTTCAAGTTACATCTAGTTCTTATGAGTTGGAGAGAATCAGGCGACCGAAGGAGTAACTTAAATCTTGAGTTTTAAATAATCAACAAAGTATCTAGATGTAATTTTAGGTGAAGAAAATCGTGTAATATTGTAGTACTATTCAAGGCCTGGGACCGATAGCAAGTGGTGAGGGGCAGGGAGGTTTTGGATACACAGCTTGAACTAGTCGGTGTGTTTGCCCTGTGGGCTGTGGCCATGTCGGAAAGTGATCTACCTATATCAAGGCTGACCATATGATGTAGCCGCGTCGAAAATAAATTTACTAGTTCTTGTGTAATACTACAACTAAATGTAGGGGTGTATACTGTGAAATTAAGATCCCACGATGGTCGACAAGACATCATTACATCCAGAATGCAGTATAAAAACCACTAGAGTAATTGGGCAAAAGGTAGGAGCGGCTAACCGAGTGTGGTGAGACCTCTAGCTCGCCATTCTTGTCACACTTAGGAAAGAACATGGTGACACTTGCTTCTCCTCCCAAACTGATCTCCACGAGGCAAAACCTTCCGCGCCCAGTGTGGACAAGCGTAGGGCTTCTGGCGCGTGCAGGTGCCTCGACAAATGTGAGCTCCTCCTTGCACATCTTCCACGCCGGTTCTAGAAGCTTCCGACCACGCAGGCTCCGGGAATTTGCTCGGGTCGCCGGAACGTCGCAGACACACAGGTAGGGGTACCCTTTAATGCACCCGTCTTCGGTGCCGTCGGCCACTCGGATCCCGACCCACGCATCCAGATCACCGTCGTAGTACGCCCGGCCGTGGAACGGGAGGCACCAGCTGCCGCGCCGCACCGACTTTCCGCTCTCCGTGTCGAGGGAGAAGGTGAAGGAGGACGATGCAAATATGGTGCGGCGGTCCGGATGCACTGCGTGCGACTCGACGGAGTTGTTGTTGCCGGTTGCGTCACGTGGGAGAGGCGACCGGGCCTGCTCCCATACCCACTCGTCCAGATAGAAATTGACCTCTACAGGCTCCTCGTAGAGGTACAAGGGCTTATTTCCTCGAGCCTCTAACACGCACAGCCTGTCGCCGACGGCGGCGGCGGCGTGGTAGCCAGGCCTGATCCACGTCTCCTTCGGGTCTGGCAGAGCCCCCCCACCGTCCAACGTGCCTGTCTTGGTGTCGTAGAGCAGGGTGATGAACTGGGTGCAGTCAGATTTCTCGGAGATGGTGTCAGCATCAGCGGTGACGACGATCTTGCTGCCGAGGGCTTCGAAGTGCGGGCTTTTACTGACCAGCGTGGAGCCAATGTGGAGGGCTGCTTGAGGGAGGCGGCGCGGGTCCTTGTCATCGGCGCCGGTGACACTAGTAGAAAAAAGGCCTTCGGTACGCCAGCATCAGTCCCCAAACGTCGCGCACCGTGACTAATGAGTCTTTAGTCCCGGGTCGGGAGGAGACCCGCGACAGAAGGTCATACGTCGCGGGTTGGGAAGCGCGTTGCGGCGCGTGGAGGGAATTAATTCCGGTTGACCTGGCCGCCCGGGACTATTGGTCCTTTATTCCCCGTTCCCGTGGCCAACCGGGACTAAAGATCAAACTTCTCGCCTTCCCCGCGGCGGTTTTTATTTCGCGAGCGAGGCAGAAGGGCGCCATTCCACTCGCTCTCTGTTTCTTCCTCTCGCTCTCTGTACTGTACACTCTTCTTCCTCCTCATCTCTTCTCGATCCACCAAGCACACACACGCAATGGCTGAAGTTTGGCAGCAATACGAAGGTCCCACACCATGCGGCAAGGTTCTGGACGTGCTCTACACCAACAGTTCCGAGAGGCTGCCCTTGGCTCTTGGTTATTTGACCGAGCTCTATCTTGCATCTCCCGATGAACACCGGTTCTTTGGGCTTGATCTGGAGTACACGGCGAATCAGAGGGATGTTGTCGTCATCCAGTTTGCGTTCAAGCAGTCCGTGTTGATCTTCCAATGGTCAAGGTAAAGCACACGTACAATCTTGCATAATTCGTTTTTTTGTTGCATGTGAAGAATACATGTGTTGCAACATATCTAACACATATCCTATTTTTGTTGTTGCAGTAGTTCAAAGCATTGTCCGGCCCTTGTTGATTTTCTTGTCAACATGGGGTTTGACTTTTGCAGCGTTGACATCACGCAAGACCGTGTGAAGTTGATGCGCATTGGTATTATGATACCTGAAGATCACTACATTGATCTTCAGAATCTTATCCAGTTGAACGGGCCAAAGACCGGGATGGCTGTCATGGCAACTACCTTCATCCACCAGGGCTACGACAGGATGAAGACTGATTTCCCCTCGAAGAATCACCGTTATTGGGAGAAGACCCCACTGGACTTGACGAACGTCAAGTATGCCGCCATAGATGCATATGTCTCGTACGAGTTGTTCCGCATCTACTCGGCGGAGTCATAGATGTACGTTCGATATATATGCGCGCATGTAATGGGTATCTTAGTATATATATGTAATGGATATCTTTTGTGAGAGTTATGTTTGTGTTATATGATCGACTCTATGTTATGAATGTGATCGACTCTATGTTTGTGTTATGTGTGATCGACTCTATGTTTGTGTTATGTGTGATCGACTCTATGCATGTAATGAATATTATTTGTATTATTGTTCTTCATTTTTGATATATTTTTTCATTTTAAGATTTTAAAATGAATTAGTATTATTTTTCTTCATTTTTTGATATATTATTTGTATTTTTAAGATTTTAAAATGAATTAGTATTATTTTTCTTCATTTTTGATATATTCTTTTCATTTTAAGATTTTAAAATGAATTAGTATTATTGTTCTTCATTTTTTGATATATTATTTTCATTTTTAAGATTTTAAAATGAATTAGTATTATTGTTATTATTTGTATTTTTAAGATTTTAAAATGAATTAGTATTATTGTTCTTCATTTTTGATATATTATTTGTATTTTAAGATTTTAAAATGAATTAGTATTATTGTTCTTCATTTTTGATATATTATTTGTATTTTTAAGATTTTAAAATGAATTAGTTCTATTTTCTTAATTTTTGATATATTATTTGTATTTATTCAAAATTATTAATTACATCGTTACTTTTGTTTATTAAAAGATTTATTTGAAATTCAAACAATAAAGAAATGTGACATCGACCAACATGTTAATAAGATTGATATGATACTACTATCACATACATGCGTGAGAAACACTTGGATTCGGGACGGGATGGAACTCAGAAGTTAAGCGTGCTAGTGCTAGAGTAGTGGGAGGATGGGTGACCGAGCGGGAAGTTTGACCATGAGTAAGTAATTTGACTAGAGATAATCTTAGTTAGACGTACACTAAGCAAATAATACAAATTCTGAAAAAAAAGGGAGTGAAAAAAAGGGAGTGAAAAAAGGTGAGAAAAATAGGACTAAATGTCCTCCGCCTCCCGGCTTCGCCACCCGCCCACGTGGACGGGCCTTTAGTCCCAGTCCGTAAGTGGCGGGACTATAGGCGGGGGCCTTTAGTCGCGCGTAGCTAGTCCCGGTTGCCCGGACGGGATTAATGGGCCTGGCGAACCGGGACTGTAGGCCTTTTTTCTACTAGTGTGACATCGGGCATGTGGGGAAGCTTGTAGATACTGAATCGGCTCATCGCGTTCTCCTCGAGCACCAGGTACAGATGCCGCTGGGCGGCTGCGTCATCTGATCCGCACGGTGCTACGGGTGCTGACGAGCTAGCGTGGGCACGTGATGGAAGGATGGCCCCGCCCCGAGGGGCGGCTCTCCGCTGGAGATGGGAGAGAAGGGGCTGGGATCGGGCGATGAACGAACGCAACATTGCAAGGTTTATCTCAGACTAAGGCGATCGAGGATTAAATTGATGGAACTGGACTAACGTGCCCTAGGCTGTTTTAGCGTACGGAGGCGATCGACTCTCACGAACCATGAGCTGCAAGCTACCGCTCGTGGCCTCTCATAAGCCCCTAAATCTGCAAGTTTATGGGCCGGCTCGGCTATTTTTCTCAGCCCATAAATCTTCCTGTTTCTTTTTTGGCAAACGCTAGGCGTAGCTCACCCTACGCCAGGGAAATCTAGATCCCCTTCCGTGCCATTAGATCTCCATCCGAAGGCTACAAATCAACGCATCACAATGGAGTGAGTTAAACGAAGAGGTATATGACGTTGCCCCGATCATATTGATAATTACAACAAAAATGACATTGCGACAAATTCACATGTATTGCAACAAAAATTATTCTTCCGCGTAAAAAAAAGGTATTGCAACAAATTGTTTCAAAAAAAAATAAAAAATAAGTAATACTACAAAGAATATTTAAACAATGTGTTTATCGGGTTGCAACAAAAAAGTTCAGACAATTCAACAAAAATCACAAACTGTTGCAACAACAAAAAATTATTTGCATCAACTAAAAAGTTGGTAAGCAAAAAAATAATTTGCCATCGTTCCAGTTGCAACAAAAATTATCTCCTATTTCAACAAAAGAATAAATAGATAGCAACAGTAAAATCACATGTTTACAACATGTGAAGAAAGCGCATAAAATATATCATTCCAAATGAATACTAAACACATATGCGCATTTTCTACAAATCATTCACAAAAACATTGCAACATCTCACTTGTGCTTTCTCAACAAAATACGTGCGAAAATGTTACAAATTTTAAAGACGTACGCGACGTTGATCGAAAAATGGCGAAAAACACTTAGTATACATAGGCTGCACGTAGTTGGTATGTTGGGCTGGTAAAAAACAGGGAGACACGAAACTGGGCCAGAAAAGCTAAAGTTGTGCTAAATGAGCCTTCATACGTATGCGTGGCCCAAAAACTCGTTTCGCTCGTATAGGGAGTAATATTGTGGTACGGCTAGGGCCAACAATTATTGTATCGCGTCTAGCGATTGACTAAAATCATTATCTCTTACTAATAGTTTTGAGTATATGATTTTCCCATGTATAGAGTTTGTGGTTACATTGTCCATAAAGATAATTTTCTCTTCCATCGAATTGAGTGTCGTAAAATTCTATATATTGAGGTGTAGAATTTTCAGTAAAGAAAAAACTTCCATTGGATATATAGAATATATACAACTTTATTGATAGCAAAGTGCCGATACAATATATATTGTTCTTTACAACATATGGTAATGACAACAATAATACTAATATGTTTTCATTATAACAATATGATGGATGTAAATATATTATCTAATGGAGTTGATCGACTAGTGAAAGTCCACGAAAACGCCGTCTGATGCGTATTCGATCATCATATTCTCCATGTCCTTGGAATCCTGTGGTAGATGGAATTTCTCGGTGTTGCTTGGTTCTCCTTGAACATCTTTCGAACATCGAACTTCCATGCTATTATCAGGTTGGAGATTGAAGTGATCTTCATATCTTGCTCCTTGGGCTGGTCTGTTACATCCCATGGATTGCAGGTAGAGGTTTACCGGATGTTTTGGGGTGCGGCATTTTTTAGTGATATGTTTGTATCATCCACATTTCTGGCAAAGATTAGTTTTGTCAAACTTGTTCTTTGCTATGCCTTTCCCCTTGTCTGAATTGTGTGGCTTGTTTTTCTTATTTCGATTTCGGTCACCATTGAAGTTCTTGGTTTGGCCATTAAAATGACCATTAAACATATTGTTTTTCTGAAAATTTGCATGTACTTCACGCAGAGGGGCAGCCCCAACCGGGCGATGATGAATATTCTTTAAAAGAAGCTCATCATGTTTCTCTGCTTGGAGGAGAATATGTATAAGTTCGAAATAAAGTTGGTAATCCCTTGCACGATATTGTTGCTGTAGGATTCTATTAGCCAGAGCATAGTTGATAAAGTCTTTTCTACCTTCTCCACTTCTGAAGATTCCTTCTCGCAAAAGCGCAACTTTGAACAAATCTTATGAACTGCATGATTGTAATCTCCGATAGATTTGAAATCTTGGAGTCTTAAATTGGTCCACTCATGACTGGCTTCAGGTAGTATAACTGCTTTTTGTTGTTCATATCGAGTTTTGAGTGCTTGCCACATATTGCTTGGAGATTCCTCCATTAAATATTAAGATTTTAGATCTGGGTGAATATGGTTCCTTATAATATATAAATCTATATTTTTGTTGCTCAGTTAATTGTGCAACTCCCTGTGGAAGAGGACCCCCAGGTGGTATGAGTGCAGCTGCAATTCCACGGGATGAAAGACTAACTTTAACATCCATATCCCATGTAGGGTAGTTATGTCTGTCGAGCGCAAGCTCTTCAAATTCTTTGACGGTCATTTTGTCCTACATGAATGAGAACCAGATATTGTAAATTTACTTGGATGTAAATTAAAATCTCATCATGGTTTTGCTGTAATAAAATTTGTAAAATTGTGAATTTAAGTGAAGACTTGAAATTTGTTTGGTGTAGACCTCAAACATTTGTCACTACACTTTCGTGATATGGACCATCTCAGCTTGAGATAACAACATTTGGAGTCCGTCTCGTTTCAAGATATCAACAAATGAGGTCTATTTCGTTTAGAGATATCAATATTTGAAGTCCGTCTCGTTTCGAGATATCAACAAATAAGGTCCGTCTCGTTTAGAGATATCAACATTTGAAGTCTGTCTCGTTTAGAGATATCAACAAATGAGATCCGTCTCGTTTAGAGATATAAACATTTGAAGTCCGTCTCGTTTTGAGAAATAACAAATGGGGTCCATCTCGTTTCGAATGTAGTCACTTCACAATTTATTTGCTTATCAATTCAATTCAAATAAAGTCATTTTGTGCTTTTTGGCATTTTTAGACATAACTGATGGCGAGTTGATACTTAACTTTTGCAAGAAAAAATAATTCTCCATTGCAAAAATAATATCTATAAGCCATTTATTTATATATGTCGTAGGGATTGCGAAAAAATGCAAACACATTGGACATATAATCATTTTGTAGACACTGTATGGTCTACACATCAATATACCCATAATCTAAAATATACCCATAATCTAAAATATGGCACGAGCTACCACTACGGGAGAGCCAATAGACGCCGACGGCCGGCCAATACGCCGACGGCCAACTATCGGCCCCCTCGGCGTAGGGTGGCCGGTAGGATCGGCCCTCCGCCTGCCCGTCGGCGTCTCCTCCCCCTCGGCGTCTGGAGGCTACCCCGAGGGGGCACCGTCGGCGTATCTATCCCCCTCGGCGTAGGGATGCCCCGTTACGCCCTTCGAACGCGCCGTTATGTGATAGGCTACGCCGACGGCACCCCCTCGGCGTAGGTAAATGATTTTTTTTCCCGCGTTAGACCGTACCGTGTGAGCGCGTGTGAGGTTTAAAAGAAAAAAAAAACTAACCCTACGCCGAGGGGGTGCCGTCGGCGTAGGTGGAGGAATTTTTTTTTTCTTCCCGTTCGATCGTAACGAACCCTACGCCGAGGGGGTGCCGTCGGCGTAGGTATTGTTTTTTTTTTCCTTTGCTCGATCGCGATGCGCAGGCCGTTTGCGTGTGTGTTTAAAGAAAAATCTTTATTTTGCCAAACTCTTGGTATATCTATGTTGAAATAGGTACTTGTGTACCTAAAAATGATTTTTGCCAAAAATCATGAGCAAACTATGAGGTACCTATAGTTCAAATTTGACCAGTTTCCAGCGGAATCGGCAGAAACTTCTGTTCTTCAAAAGAGGTGGATGGAAACCTTTTCATATGAAACAAATTGGTTATTTGTGCATATAATATGGTCTAGAATTTTCAAAAATTATAGCTCTCAAGTTTTGCAACATATTTGCGGTAGGTCCTTCACAAAAAAACCCATTTTTTACACTCCGGACATGGAAAATGGTTTTTTTTCTTCGATGAAAAGGAAAACTTCCTCCGTCAACATTGTTCGTGCTTCCAAGATACATGTTTGTGTGTAATATGGAAACATTTGAAAAAACTATGCCATGGATATGACCATAACACTCGTCATTTGGCCCGAAACCCAGGAATGTTCGTAGGAGATAGCTAATTTTTGTGAACACATTTTCAACACAACTGTCGTATTCCAAGTTTATTATTTTTGGTGTATACTAGTACCTATATAATGACACCACGCGAAGGTCTCGCATCATTTTGATTTTTTTTGAATTTTTTGGAATTTTCTAACCCCGTTTGAGGAAAAAGTCAAAGCGGCGGGCATGACCGTTCGTAGCTAGGGGTTGAATATTGAGAAACTCTTGGTATATCTATGTTGAAATAGGTACTTGTGTACCTAAAAATGATTTTTGCCAAAAATCATGAGCAAACTATGAGGTACCTATAGTTCAAATTTGACCAGTTTCCAGCGGAATCGGCAGAAACTTCTATTCTTCAAAAGAGGTGGATGGAAACCTTTTCATATGAAAAAAATTGGTTATTTGTGCATATAACATGGTCTAGAATTTTCAAAAATTATAGCTCTCAAGTTTTGCAACATATTTGCGGTAGGTCCTTCACAAAAAAACCCATTTTTTACACTCCGGACATGGAAAATGGTTTTTTTCTTCGATGAAAAGGAAAACTTCCTCCGTCAACATTGTTCGTGCTTCCAAGATACATGTTTGTGTGTAATATGGAAACATTTGAAAAAACTATGCCATGGATATGACCATAACACTCGTCATTTGGCCCGAAACCCAGGAATGTTCGTAGGAGATAGCTAATTTTTGTGAACACATTTTCAACACAACTGTCGTATTCCAAGTTTATTATTTTTGGTGTATACTAGTACCTATATAATGACACCACGCGAAGGTCTCGCATCATTTTGATTTTTTTTGAATTTTTTGGAATTTTCTAACCCCGTTTGAGGAAAAAGTCAAAGCGGCGGGCATGACCGTTCGTAGCTAGGGGTTGAATATTGAGAAACTCTTGGTATATCTATGTTGAAATAGGTACTTGTGTACCTAAAAATGATTTTTGCCAAAAATCATGAGCAAACTATGAGGTACCTATAGTTCAAATTTGACCAGTTTCCAGCGGAATCGGCAGAAACTTCTGTTCTTCAAAAGAGGTGGATGGAAACCTTTTCATATGAAACAAATTGGTTATTTGTGCATATAACATGGTCTAGAATTTTCAAAAATTATAGCTCTCAAGTTTTGCAACATATTTGCGGTAGGTCCTTCACAAAAAAACCCATTTTTTACACTCCGGACATGGAAAATGGTTTTTTTCTTCGATGAAAAGGAAAACTTCCTCCGTCAACATTGTTCGTGCTTCCAAGATACATGTTTGTGTGTAATATGGGAACATTTGAAAAAACTATGCCATGGATATGACCATAACACTCGTCATTTGGCCCGAAACCCGGGAATGTTCGTAGGAGATAGCTAATTTTTGTGAACACATTTTCAACACAACTGTCGTATTCCAAATTTATTATTTTTGGTGTATACTAGTACCTATATAATGACACCACGCGAAGGTCTCGCATCATTTTGATTTTTTTTGAATTTTTTGGAATTTTCTAACCCCGTTTGAGGAAAAAGTCAAAGCGGCGGGCATGACCGTTCGTAGCTAGGGGTTGAATATTGAGAAACTCTTGGTATATCTATGTTGAAATAGGTACTTGTGTACCTAAAAATGATTTTTGCCAAAAATCATGAGCAAACTATGAGGTACCTATAGTTCAAATTTGACCAGTTTCCAGCGGAATCGGCAGAAACTTCTGTTCTTCAAAAGAGGTGGATGGAAACCTTTTCATATGAAACAAATTGGTTATTTGTGCATATAACATGGTCTAGAATTTTCAAAAATTATAGCTCTCAAGTTTTGCAACATATTTGCGGTAGGTCCTTCACAAAAAAAACCCATTTTTTACACTCCGGACATGGAAAATGGTTTTTTTCTTCGATGAAAAGGAAAACTTCCTCCGTCAACATTGTTCGTGCTTCCAAGATACATGTTTGTGTGTAATATGGGAACATTTGAAAAAACTATGCCATGGATATGACCATAACACTCGTCATTTGGCCCGAAACCCGGGAATGTTCGTAGGAGATAGCTAATTTTTGTGAACACATTTTCAACACAACTGTCGTATTCCAAATTTATTATTTTTGGTGTATACTAGTACCTATATAATGACACCACGCGAAGGTCTCGCATCATTTTGATTTTTTTTGAATTTTTTGGAATTTTCTAACCCCGTTTGAGGAAAAAGTCAAAGCGGCGGGCATGACCGTTCGTAGCTAGGGGTTGAATATTGAGAAACTCTTGGTATATCTATGTTGAAATAGGTACTTGTGTACCTAAAAATGATTTTTGCCAAAAATCATGAGCAAACTATGAGGTACCTATAGTTCAAATTTGACCAGTTTCCAGCGGAATCGGCAGAAACTTCTGTTCTTCAAAAGAGGTGGATGGAAACCTTTTCATATGAAACAAATTGGTTATTTGTGCATATAACATGGTCTAGAATTTTAAAAAATTATAGCTCTCAAGTTTTGCAACATATTTGCGGTAGGTCCTTCACAAAAAAACCCATTTTTTACACTCCGGACATGGAAAATGGTTTTTTTCTTCGATGAAAAGGAAAACTTCCTCCGTCAACATTGTTCGTGCTTCCAAGATACATGTTTGTGTGTAATATGGGAACATTTGAAAAAACTATGCCATGGATATGACCATAACACTCGTCATTTGGCCCGAAACCCGGGAATGTTCGTAGGAGATAGCTAATTTTTGTGAACACATTTTCAACACAACTGTCGTATTCCAAATTTATTATTTTTGGTGTATACTAGTACCTATATAATGACACCACGCGAAGGTCTCGCATCATTTTGATTTTTTTTGAATTTTTTGGAATTCTCTAACCCCGTTTGAGGAAAAAGTCAAAGCGGCGGGCATGACCGTTCGTAGCTAGGGGTTGAATATTGAGAAACTCTTGGTATATCTATGTTGAAATAGGTACTTGTGTACCTAAAAATGATTTTTGCCAAAAATCATGAGCAAACTATGAGGTACCTATAGTTCAAATTTGACCAGTTTCCAGCGGAATCGGCAGAAACTTCTGTTCTTCAAAAGAGGTGGATGGAAACCTTTTCATATGAAACAAATTGGTTATTTGTGCATATAACATGGTCTAGAATTTTCAAAAATTATAGCTCTCAAGTTTTGCAACATATTTGCGGTAGGTCCTTCACAAAAAAACCCATTTTTTACACTCCGGACATGGAAAATGGTTTTTTTCTTCAATGAAAAGGAAAACTTCCTCCGTCAACATTGTTCGTGCTTCCAAGATACATGTTTGTGTGTAATATGGGAACATTTGAAAAAACTATGCCATGGATATGACCATAACACTCGTCATTTGGCCCGAAACCCGGGAATGTTCGTAGGAGATAGCTAATTTTTGTGAACACATTTTCAACACAACTGTCGTATTCCAAATTTATTATTTTTGGTGTATACTAGTACCTATATAATGACACCACGCGAAGGTCTCGCATCATTTTGATTTTTTTTGAATTTTTTGGAATTCTCTAACCCCGTTTGAGGAAAAAGTCAAAGCGGCGGGCATGACCGTTCGTAGCTAGGGGTTGAATATTGAGAAACTCTTGGTATATCTATGTTGAAATAGGTACTTGTGTACCTAAAAATGATTTTTTCCAAAAATCATGAGCAAACGATGAGGTACCTATAGTTCAAATTTGACCAGTTTCCAGCGGAATTGGCAGAAACTTCTATTCTTCAAAAGAGGTGGATGGAAACCTTTTCATATGAAACAAATTGGTTATTTATGCATATAAAATGGTCTAGTATTTTCAAAATTTATAGCTCTCAAGTTTTGCAACATATTTGTGGTAGGTCCTTCACAAAAAAACCTATTTTTTACACTCCGGACATGGAAAATGGTTTTTTTCTTCACTGAAAAGGAAAAAAAATATTATATATGATGGAAAATATTATATGGACGTCATATTTGAATTTCTCTCATTTTTCTAATCGATATAGACATATTATTTGTCAAATTTCGATTTACGGATTTATAGATATGAATTTTTCAATATTAAATAGAAAAGACAAAAATGTTAATTATTATTTAAATTAAAGATTATTTGAATTCAAATTTATTATAGTTATTATTTTTTACTTAAATAATTGTTTGAATTCACAAAATAAAATAGTGTGACATTGATGGTCCAAGTGTTAAGGTTAACAGGATAGATTGGATAATATTGACAACAACACATCCGTTGTTTCTAGGTATCTCACAAGGAAGGAACTACGAAGTTAAGCGTGCTGGGGCTGGAGCAATCTCAGGATGGGTGACCGATCGGGAAGTGTTAGAAGAAACGAGTAATTTAGATTAAAAATAAAAATAGTTAAAGATAAATATAAATGTGACTATAGTGTGATTAAGTGGTTAAATAAGTGAAATAAAAAAAACTCAGAAAAAATCCAAAAAAAAAAATTCAAAAAAAAAAAATAAAAAATTGAAATATTGTACACCTACGCCGAGGGGGGGCCGTCGGCGTATGCACCCCTACGCCGAGGGGATGCCGTCGGCGTAGCCCTTGGGCCAGGCCCGCAGGGACCTCCACGTGGCCTCCAATACGCCGAGGGGGGTCTAGTTTGGCCGTCGGCGTATGTACTCCGTTGAACGGACTCCGTTCTGACAGCTGGTGGGTCCCACGACACGTATACGCCGACGGGATCCTCTACGCCGACGGGCAAGACACGTACGCCGACGGACGTGTACGCCGACGGGGCTACGTCGAGGGGGGCCGTCGGCGTACCCCTACGCCGAGGGGGATAGGGCCTACCCCGAGGGCCGCCGGCCGTCGGCGTAGCGCCTGATTCCCGTAGTGTACAAAACAAATAATGTAAATTACGGTGGCCACCAACGAAACAAATCCTCCGATACCCAATCCTCACGATGCAGAACCACACAGAGAACACAAGGTGCCAGGCCGGCCGCATCACTGGCGGCAAGAAATCTCGCCGTTGCGCTCGTCCTCAGAGGAAAGAACTGTCGGGCGACGTGCCGTCCACAACACCGTTGTTTAGCCCGAGGGCGGCCGGACTCCAAATCCGCGTGCGTGGCGCGACCGCTCGACAGAGGGCTGGCGAGCGGGGCGCCTAGGGCCAATGGGCGGCGGCGAATTTCCGCCCGTGGCAGGCGGCTACCGGCGGCAACTTGTGGAGCTGCGCGCCGCCTTCGGCGTCAACAACCGCTGGGGTCGGATGCTGCTGGTTCCAACCTCCACGCTAGAAACGGCGAAGGTCGTGCCCTTGGCGCTGGAAGCGGCGGAGTCTGCCAACACCATGGCGACGGTGCCGACCGACCAAGCACCGGTGACGGGCGTTAGCTGCTGCCGCCGAGGTCGATATCCGGGCTGCGTGCCGCCGTCGGAAGTCGCCCCGCTGGGTCGCGTGCTCGTCTGTATCGACCTGGGATGGAGTCTGTGTCCGCCGCGCTGGAGCGACGGTGGTGGGCTCACCTTACCGTGAAGAGGAGCCTTCAGTGGTGCTGCGCCAACGGTATGTGGCAGAGTTGCCGCCATACGCTGTCTGCTCACCTTCTTTATCTTCTTTCCAATTGCTCAGCCTGAGCGTGCTGATAACGTATTAGAAATCAGACGAATGAACTGAAAACTTGTTTCTAATGATCTGGGCAAAGCCCTGTTTATACAAAGATTTGGGACGTCTCATAGAGGCGTCTTTTTACGAGGAGACGTGTGTTCGACAACGATAAGGCGTCCGTACGGACGTCGATGCTTTGGACACTAACGACGCGTCTCTAGATTAAGACGTCGGTTGTTTCTCAATAGGACCCACCCCTGACTGGACCGGGCATGTAGAAACATGCACCAGCTCAACAAAGCCCATCGTGTCCTATACACCAATGACACCTGACCGCTAGCTGTACACCATCACCGGGTAGCTATCCTATGCATCCTCTCTTTCCACACAAAAAGGTCGTTGACCACTAGATAAACTAATTTCTACGGGCCAATAGCTCCTGTGCGACGTGTTTCAGCTGAATTGGAAGGAATGCGACGTTTTTCGATGAAATAGCCTACGTGCGACGGATTGGAGGGAGTAAATAGCTCACGGCCGAACATGCATTAAAACCTTAGTCAATTAGTTCCATTTGCGTTAAGACATGTCCTAACTAATTTGCCCCCAAATTAATTAGCACCGCATCCCCTCAAACTGCCCGCGCTCGAACTGAACTGTCCTGCCCACGCTCATTTCTTCAGCTCTGGCGGCGGCGACGGCGGAGCCCTCTTCTCGGCGGCAGCGGATCCGCTCCCCTTTCGGCGGCGGCGGCCATGGTGGTGAGTGAATAGTATAGGCAAACATCTAGTCCCAATTTCCTGTGCCTGTATGTAGATCTGAGCTCTGTTTTGCTTGTTCAAACCGATAGAAGGTGAGAGGTGGCGGCGCGGTGAGAGGAGCCCGTGGTCAGGTCGAGAAGGAGCTGCCAGATTCAGCTTCGAACAGGTAATGCGGCCCCTCCCGCCCTTTTGTTCATGCGATCCTTGCTCTGTCTGACACTGCCGCCTATAATAGAGGGGATGCTGCTGAAACCTTCGAATTTGTAATCAATTTCTTTCCATCGACGGCAAAATTAGTTGATGGTAGCATTCAGAGTATCGAGAGAGACACAAGTGTGAAATGGGAGGTTGATTGTGCAGAGATTGATCCCAATGAGCTACGGTCGATGGAAGAGAAGGCAGTTAGGAATTTAGTGGAAAAAATTGGGGAAACAGTGCTTTGGGGTCCAGATCAAGAGGTTTCAGTATTGCGGTACGATGCTTTCAAAGAAGAGTATGTCAGAATTGAAGATGGTGAAGTGATGAAATCGATAGGCAAGAGGGCTGGGCAAACCTCAGGGCTGAATTTTTTGCTGAGCTCGTTGATCTGAATGTTGACTCGAAGGTGGGTTATGTGCCGTCATAGTTGGCTATGCAGGATGCAGATGCTGATTGGGCTTCACAGAGGCATATCGTTCCCATTTTTACTGATCTGACAGTAATAAACGATGGGGCTAATGTAGATGCAGAAGAGGGAAATGTTGCTGTTGTTGATTGGAATGCAGTTGAGTTGGAGGAGCCTACTGATTTGGTCATTGCACCAATTGCTGACACTGAGATGGCCAAACTATTTGGCATTCCAGTCGATGACAGAGATGAGGAGGAGAGGGATGAAGCTAATACAAGTGATAATGATGACAGAGAGTTGAGTGATGTAGATGAACAGTTGATGGAAGATGTTGCAGATGATGTAGATGATGCAAATGATGAAGAGCTGGTGCATGTGTATGACAAGGAGAACCCTGTCATTCAAGTGGGGAAGTTGTGGCCAAACATGGAAGAGTTCAGGTTGTCTTTCAAGACTTATGCAGTCAGACATCAGTTTGATGCCAAGACATTTTGGACTGATCGAAAGAAGTTTTATGCTAAGTGCAGAGGTTTTGATGGTAGTGGTAAGAAGGCTTGCAAGTGGTACATATCTGCTAGACTGCAGCCTGATGGAAGTACTGTTAGAGTTAACCAAATCCCTTATAAGCATACTTGTCTGACAAGTTCACAGAAAAAATCAAGCATGACATCACAGATTTGGGTTGCAGAAAAGATAACTCCAATTTTGGCCAGAACACCCAACACTACTGCCAAAAGACTCCAAGTAGACTTGGAAAAGTTATACCCCATTAAACTGGCTTATACCACAGTGTGGAAGGCTAAACAAAGAGCAATGAAGCATTTGTATGGTGATTGGGCAAACACATTTAGGCTGCTTTACAATTTCAAAGCAGAGGTGGAGAAAAGGTCACCTGGCAGTGTTGTCGAGATAGATACCGAGGTATCAGAGGATGGCAAGGTTTATTTCTCCAAATTCTTTATGGCTTTAAAGCCTTGTATCGATGGCTTCAAAGCAGGATGTCGTCCATATTTGAGCATGGACTCATCATTTTTGACAGGCAAGTGGAATGGTCAGTTAGCAGCATGTAATGCTCTAGATGGACATAACTGGATGTTTCCAGTTGCTGTTGGCTTGTTTCAGTCAGAGACAGAAGCTTCATGGACATGGTTCATGATGCAGTTGAAAAGATGCTTAGGGCCAGTGTCACCTTTGGCAGTACACACAGATGCATGCAAAGGTTTGGAAAATGCAGTTAAAAATGTGTTCCCACATGCTGAGCAAAGGGAGTGCTTCGGCCATTTGTGGATGAATTTGATTAAAAAATTTAGAGGAGATGAATTTGGGAGGATGTGGCCAGCAGCAAGATCTTACACTAAACAGACACATTCATATCATCTTAATAGGGTAATGGCAACATGTGAGGAGTTTGGTACATGGTTGAACACCTACCATTCTTTATTATGGTACAGGTCTGGATTCAACACTGCCATCAAGTGTGATCATATCAACAACAATTTGGCAGAAAGTTTCAACAACAAGGTGAAGCAACTAAAAGATTTGCCTGTGCATGACATGGTTGATCAAATCAGGATCATGCTCATGCGGCTGTGGGAATTGAGAAAAAAGATTGGTGATTGTTTGCATGGTGATAAACTTCCAGCAGTGGTGCAACAGGTGGTCAACAGAAGCAGAGGTCTTACACATTTGTCTGTTGAAAAATCATCGCTGTGGGGTGCTGAAGTTAGAGATAACAAGACTGGAAGAAGGCATGTTGTTAACACAGAATTGGATGATTGCAGTTTCCTAGAGTGGCAGGCCACTGGTAAACCATGTGATCATGCAATTCTTTTCTTAGCTGGCCAGCAGAAGATAAATATGCATCCATATCTGCATGACTATTATTCAGTAGCAAAATTCAAAGCTGCATATGCAACTCCAATTCCACCTCTTACAGATCAGAAGCAGTGGCCAGAAGTGCCTCTTGAATTTTCCATGTGTCCTCCTCTAGTAAAAAGAAAGGCAGGCATACCTAAACAGAGTAGATTCAAAGCATGGTTCGAAAAAGGTGGGAGTAGTAAGAAGGGCAAAAAGGACAAGAAAGATGAAAAGCCAAAAAGGGCTCAAAAGGGTAACAAAAACAGATGCAAGAGGTGCCAAACACTGGGGCACAGAGAGGGATCTAGGCTATGCATTTTCTCTCCTCCTAAACCCAGAAAGTATGTGCTTGTTTATTTGTGTTTGTTCATATTTTAGTTTTTTTTTCAATTATAAAAATGTGGCATTCTTTCTTGTTTTCAGAAGGAAGTTTCCAAGTCAGCCTATTGTTGTTGAACAGTGTTGGCCAACAAAAAGAGCAAGAGTCAGTGGCAGCAGAAGGAAATCAAGTCAGTGGCTAGAACAGTTTGGTGCTCAAACTGAATTTGAAACTGCTGGTGTCACTGGAACTGAAGAAATTGCAGTCGAGACTGTCGAAACTGCTGTTTCTGAAACTGTTATCACTGTCGAAACTGAACCTGTAGCTGCTGTCGAAACTGAACCACAAACGGAAGCTGAAGCTGCTGTTGTCACTGTCGAAACTGAAGTTGTGCACAGTGTCGAAACTGAATCTGCTATCCCCGAGTTTCATGAGGTGGTATCATCGTGGTCCCCGAGTCCAGTGAAAAAAACCAAGATGATGAGTGAACTTGTGTGCGTAGTAGAACCAAAAAATCGAAATGGTAAGGCGAAGAAGGGTACACGTCGTGGTCGGAAGAGATAGAACTGTTGATCATTTGAAATTTATGGCATGTAATAACATTTGTTGGGCACATGTTTCCATCAAAACTTATTTGGTTATTGTTTGGCATGTACCGGGAACTTATTTGGCATGTAATAATATTTGATGACAAATTCAAATTTAGGTTCAAATTCAAATTTCGACTCAAGTTGAACTTATTTGGCATGTAATAATATTTTGATGTTTCAATGCTACCTCAACTCAAATGTTATTTTTATCTGATCATTCTAAGCTCTTTTGTTAAGTTAGACTCATAGTCATGAAAAATGTGTTTCAAACGGCCTCATAAGGTAGGGTAGACGCCCCCCTTTCTAAGAGGGTTGTTTTTTGCATCTTCTCTAAATCATCCAAATAAAATTCCCACACCTCTCTCGTACCTATATAGTGTAAATATGAAGTCTCATTATTTTTTGAATTAATTTTGTATTTTATTCTTTTATTTTTTCTGAAATCATTATTTAATTAAAAAACACATATTTTGAATCTTATTTATATTTATTTTTGGTTCCTACACGACATAATAATACTATGTGCTCAAGTTTTCTTAAAATCCATAATAAAACATATACATATTTACTTATGATCTAAAACACACAACATTTGCTCTTTGAAATCCATAGTACATGTACAAGAATCTCATATTCTCAAAGGCATTTTCATGTAATTGTACATAAACCATGTTTATAATTTTTTTTGGTTTCTATACAACATCATACGACTATGGGCGAAAGCATTTATTTTTTTATTTTTTTGAATTAGTTATGATCTAGAACACACCAACTTCGATCTTCGAAATCCATACTACTCTATACAAGTTTCCCATATTCTTGAAGACATTTTCATGCAATTCTATATAAACCATGGTTATATTTTTTTTTTTTGGTTTGTATGGAACATAATAAGACTATGGGCCAAAAGCATTTCTTTTTTTGATTTTTTTAAATTATTTGTGCTCATTTTAAAAAAAGTCAACGTTTTCACAAAAACGTTGACCGACTCAAAATCAAAGTTTTTAATTTTTTTTTATTTGTATGCAACATAATAAGACTAAGGGCCAAAAGCATTTCTTTTTTTGAATTTTTTTGAATTACTTATGTTCAACCCTAGCTCATTTTGTCAATATCGTCAACGTGTGATTTTTGGTTTTAACATTTGGATGTAAAAATTTCGCCATTTTTTATAGCAACTTAGTTGCATAAGTAGACCATGTGCGCTGGCTGTACATAGTTTTGATTTTTTTTGAATTAGTTATGCTCAACCCTAGCTCATTCCATCAATAGCATAAATTGTATGAATATTTTTCATTGCATCGTGGATCTAACAAGAATACAATTTTTTATAGCAACATAGTTACATAAATAGACAGTGAGCGAAAGCCGTTTATTTTTTTGATTTTTTTTTAATTAGTTATGTCAAACCCTAGCTCACTGAAACCCTAAACCCCGGAAACCCCATAACCCCGGAAACCCCAAAACCCCGGAAACCCCAGCTAAACCCTAGCTCACTGACGCCACCGTGTGCACGTGACGCACGCCCTCGATCCGCATGTGCGCTCGTTCTAGATGCTGATTGGCTCGTTGTGCATGGATGGATTCGTGTGTGCTGAGTGGCTGGGGAGCTGGGGTTTGGATCGGCTCGTCTATTCGATCTAGACCGTTCAACAATATCCGGCGCCTGACGTTGGTTCGGTGCATGGAACTGGCGTACGAATGTGTTCCCTAGTATGTTTCTACGTTCCGTGTGTGATCGGGGCCGCCCGCCCGTTGCATGCATGCATACGCGTCGCATCTAAGCCATTAACAGACTGAACGCGGTGATCCACGCAGTCTGACTAGCGTGCTCCAGTGATCGACGAGACACCTCTTGACCCAGTAGGGAAACGCGGGCACGCGAACGAAGGGACGCAGCCATTAATGTCTTACCTTCTATTTAATCCCTCCTCTAACCTTCATCTTCCTCACGCCATTCTCCACTCGCATCACATCCAAGCAAGCCACCGAGCAAAGCACGCACCACATTCAAGCAAAAGCAAGCATGCAGTTCACCGGCCAGACCTTTCTCGCGCCAAGGACCGTGCCGGAGAGGCAGTACCCCGTAGGGGTCGTCGTCGAGGACCAGCTCCGCGTCTGGGCCATGTCTCGCTGGCGCGGTGCATCGGAGCTGGTGGAGGTCTTCCTTCGCGCCCTCTATCGCCACATGCCTCCGGGCACTCCGCGCATGTTCACCATCGACCATGCCCGCCCGGGAGGAACGGGCATCCTTGTCCGCTTCCGCAACCCCTACGATGCGTACCACCTCCTTGGTCGGGTCTGGTACGGGGGGTGCGAGTTCATCTGCTTCACGGCGTACAACTTCTTCACCGACCTCGACAGCATCTGGCCCAGCCGCACCGCGATGGATACCCTCCCCTACAACTTGGGGCCGCCCGCCGACGACGAGGAGTGAAGACGGTGCTCTCCCCTCCATCTCGATGGTGCTCTCATGGCGGTGATCTAGGCGTGATCGTGTCGTTCGAGTTTCTACCGTTTTTTTTTTCTTTTTTTTCTTTTAATCTATGTTTAGTTGGGCCCGTGCCCGTGTCGTTCGAGTTTAATCTATGTAACCGTGCTACTACTAGTATATGTCGTTTGCTACCAATTGTCTCCCTCGTTTTACTTGTGTGATTAGAGTGTGTTACTTCGAGCGTCCGTTAATTCATAAAACGAATGCATGCAACTCGTAACAAAAATATTCGGTGAACAATGCATGCAACTCGTAACAAAATATTTATGAAGTAAATAATACAAAAATGAAAACGAATCCAATTTTTTGGGCCTACAAAAATGAAAACGAACCCAAGACACATGCAAAACAAGTAAAACAATTGTTTTTACAAAATATTTCGGTGAACAATGCATGCAACTCGTAACAAAATATTTTTGAAGTAAATAATACAAAAATGAAAACGAATCCAATTATTTGGGCCTACAAAAATGAAAACGAACCCAAGACATGCAAAACAAGTAAAACAATTGTTTTTACAAAATATTTCGGTGAACAATGCATGCAACTCTTAACAAAATATTTATGAAGTAAATAATACAAAAATGAAAACGAATCCAATTATTTGGGCCTACAAAAATGAAAACGAACCCAAGACATGCAAAACAAGTAAAACAATTGTTTTTACAAATTAAAATAAGTCAAATCTAGGCAGGTGGGTTTGTTTTCTCTTTGGGCCTAATTGTTGGGCCAACTACACTCTTTCGGCCTTTCTTCAACTACTCTTACGGCATGAGAACGAATAAGTTTTTTTCTACTGAAACTGAACTTTGGTGACTGCACTGAAACTGAACTTCAACTGAACATCGAAGGGCATATTCAAATTTAACATCAGACACTTCACTGAAACTAGCACGGCGCACAGATTGCTACCTCTACATAGCAAACTCTAAAATCTAGATTAATCTAGTCCATTCTAACGACGGATGAACAAGAGGTAAACAAAAAACAGAGCAATGATACAAGAATAGAATGCTCCTGACATGTGATCCTCGCCGCCGGCCCTCCTCTGCCCGAGCTGACATCGGGAGCAAACCCACCTAGATTTGGATCTTCAATGTGGCCCTCAAATTCAAGCCTAGCAACGTACTGATCGATCCACTCAAAGTGCGAACATTTCTTCAGCATCTGTAACAGTAGACATGAATCTAGATCCCAAAACTGAGGAGAAAAAAACGCGAATTGGAATGCCAAATACTCCTATCATCTCTCTCCTCCTCATCTCAGTTTTAAGATCTTACCTTGCCATCCCGTCCCATCATGGGAATGCTCAAACAGGACACAAAATGGCGCCCGAGATTTCCATTCTCGTCAGTTTTACTGACCCTCCGCTTCAGAGCCTCTGGCCGTGGGCAGTCCGGGAACCTTGTCATCGGAACTGCACCGTACTCTCGCCATCTTGACTGCGTGGCGGAGGAGCTGGACATCCCGTGCGCCGTCGCCGGAGACGAGGAAGAATGGGGAAAGGGGAAGAAATGGCACAGACACCAGCTCGGGCACGGGCGCAGCCCTGTTTTAGATTCACTGTGGTGGGTCCCGCGCTGCTGAGGTGGATAAGTTGTGGGGCACAGGCGCATCTCTGTTTTTGAATCCGTGAGGTGGGTCCCACGCTGCTGAGGTGGATAAGTTGTGGGTCCAAGCGTCGCATAACCCTAACAGCTAACCGATCAGCTCCGCTTAAGAACCATGTTGGCCGTGAGCTATTTTCTTCCTCCAATCCGTCGCACGTAGGCTATTTCATCGAAAAACGTCGCATTCCTTCCAATTCAACTGAAACATGTCGCACAGGAGCTATTGGCCCAATTTCTACCCCTTCGTTCCTAAATATAATCTTTACCACATTTACACATGTCTACATGTATCTAGACAATTTTTAGTGTATATATATTCACTCATATATTAGTCCGTATCTAGATAACATAAGTAATAGGTAGAACATTTTATATTTAGGAACGGAGGGAGTATTATAGGTTGGCATTGCCACGTGATAGTTAAATTTTGAAACGCCGCCTAATAAGGGCATCTCCAGTCGTCCCCCCCCCCCAGCGCCCCGCAGGACGCAAAATAGCGCCGTTTTGCTCGAAAAGCGCCGTTTTTTTACCAGTCGCCCCCCCCGACCCGAAAAAGCGCCGTTTCGGCGGAATTTAGCGCCGTCGCACCCAGGCGGAACCCATCCCGTTGGGTTCGGCCTGGGGGGCGGCGGAAGGAAAAGCGCGCGTGGGCCAGCGCTGTCGGCGAGGGAGCGCTATTTGACCCACTTTCCCCACCCCGGCTCGTCTTTTCCTCTCGCTCGCCTCGCCGTCGCCACCCCACCGATCACACCCCACGTGGCCGCCGCCGGCCGCCATCACGCACCAGCGGCGAGGCAAAACCAGCGCAGGCCTCTCCGCCACATTATCTCCGCCGCGTAGGGGGTTGTGCCCGGTGAACCGCGTCCACCACCCGCAAGGTGTTCGACGTTCTGCCCGAGGCATGGACTCCGACGCCGAGGAGATGCTCGCCGAGCTCTTCAACGAGGAAGACCAGGCCGCCATCGACGATGAGGAACACCTGCTCGTCCTGAGCTGCCTGGCCGGATTGCTGGCCCAGGACGCCGCGCCGCGCCGCACTGGATCGAAACCCGCTCGCCGCAAGAGCAGGCCGAGGCAGCGGTACGAGGGCTACTGCATCCTCTACTCCGACTACTTCGCCGAGGATCCCACCAACGACGAGAAGGTGTTCCGGCGTCGTTTCAGGATGAAACGCACGCTCTTCCTCAAGATCATGCATGCCATCCGGGAGTTCGACACCTACTTCAAGTTGAAGAAGGACTGCACCGGCACGGTAGGCTTTACCTCTATCCAGAAGTGCACGGTGGCCATGAGGTTGCTTGCATACGGTGCTCCCGTAGATGCACAAGATGACTACCTGCGCATGATCGAGTCCACGGCTCTCGAGTGCTTGAACAAGTTCTGCCGGGCAGTGGTTGCAGTTTTTGGCCCAATATACCTGCGATCACCCAATGCGCAAGACACTGCTCGTCTCCTCGTAGAGAATGAAGCAAGAGGGTTTCCTGGGATGCTTGGCAGCATCGACTGTATGCATTGGACATGGAAGAACTGCCCATTTGACTGGCAGGGGATGTACAAGGGAAAGGAAGGAGAGTACTCGGTGGTTCTCGAGGCCGTGGCTTCGTACGATCTATGGATTTGGCATTCATTCTTTGGTATGCCTGGAAGTCACAACGACATCAATGTCTTGTAGTGCTCGAATGTCTTTGTCGAGCTTGTCGAAGGCCATGCCCCCCTGTGAACTATGAGATCAATGGACACCAGTATACAAAGGGGTACTATCTTGTGTAACACCCGGGCGATTTTCTTTCCCTAATAGAATTTGTTGCTTGTTTTTCCTTTTTGCATCACATGGCATAACTCATAATCATGCATGTAAAACTTGCAAACTATTTTAAATTCATCAAATACTTTTTTCTTTTTTTCTAGAAATTGTTTGATGTATAAAACTATTTTTTTCACATTGTCTAAACAATTTCTGAAAATAATAACAAAAAAAAATGTTTTGAGTGGCCAGACCAGGCCAACAAGGCCCAGTCCAGCCAGCCCACCACCTAACCCTAAGCCCACCCCATCCCCACACACGCACGCAACACCGAACCCACCCACGCACACACAGGAGGAAAGTGGATCGATCGATCCCCATCCCGTTCCCCTGCATCGCTACGTTCTCCTCCTTCCCTGCCTCGACCCCGAACGCCTCCTCCTGGACCCGAGCTCCTTCCTCTCTATCCCCTCTTCTCCGGCCGCCTCCTGCCCCCTTGACCTCCGGCCGACGGCGCGCTCCACGGCGACCTCCGCCTCCACCCGCACCCGCCGGCGACCAGCCGGACGCCATGGATCCCGACGACCACCTCCTTCACCTTGTCGTGCCTCCGGTCGCCATGGAGGCCACCTCGAGCTCTATCGCACGCGTCACCGCCCTCCCCGACCACCTCCACCTCTGCGCCTCCCCGCCGTCCTTGAGCTGCTGCGGTGCGACGCAGCTGTTGCGGTCACCCGCCGTCGGTCCGGCCGCTGTTCCCCGGCGCCCGCGGCCTCCCCGCCGCCGTGAGGCCCGACATCGCCTCCTTGGTGTGCAGCTCTGCGCCGACCACGACCCCTAGCTTGAGCCTCTTCACGACCAGCGCCTCCACGGCCCCTCCTCGCTCTGTCCTTGGCGCCTGCAGGGTGTTTGTTAAAATTCCTGCAAGAGGCATGTTGCCTTGCGGGTACCTGTTCATGCCCATGCTTCGTTTGGTGTGGCCGAGCCCTTCTCGCCCGTGTCGTGGATGACCGTGAAGCTGCCAAGATCTTCCTCGACCCGTACCCATCGCCAAGGACTTCACCAACAAGTACATCGATCGTGCCAAGTTCGACTACGATGACATGGACGACTACCGTGTAACCACGATCTGCACCCTCGCTCCCTCGAGTTGAACAACGACCACCACCGACATGATCTCCTCCTTGTGCCCGTCACGCCATGTATGCTTTGTGTTGGTCGTCTTCGTGCGCGTCCATGAATTCCTCATCGTCCGGAGATGCGGCACGATCACCTCCGACCCCGAAGACGATGCGGTAGCGGCTCGCCCACGACTACTACGACTACATCGACTTCGGACGTTGAACGACTACTTCGACGACGATGACCGCGTGATTCGAGAACGACTACTTCCTCTACGGCGTGAACGACTACCTCCACGACGATGACCCTGGAACGACTACGTCCTCGATGTCGACTACTTCCCCTGCTACGACTACTTCCACTCCTTCCTCTATGTCGACTACGTCCTCTAGTTCCTCCTCTTCGTCTACTTCCTCCACGCACCAACGACACCGGCGATATCCGAATATCCTCTTTCCAACGTGCGAACCCAAACCCTACCCTTATAATCCATGTGCCCTATTTTTCTATAACATGCCATCTATTTTATAAATATCATATCATCATGTTGCCTCGCATTTTGTGGGTTCGTGTAATAATAATGTCACCTAATAATTAAGTACGGAATGAGTTGGGATAATTAAATATTGTCCCGGTTCCATTTAAATTGTGTAGCTCATCTATATTCTTGCCTCTCCATGTTAAACAAAATTTAATCTTGATGGGTAGATAAATAATGTGAACCTCCTAAATTAAATGTTGGGCTTCCGGCTCAATTTAAATTGATTTAATTGCATAAATCATAACTAATTCATTTTAACTCCAAATTTGAAAAGTAAAATATGTTTTCCAATCAAAATTCTCTAAACTTTGCAAATATCAACTTTGTTTTCTGTTTTGAATAATTTAAATTGCTGAAAACAACTATTTCTTAATTAATGCATTTAAAATTGTCAATTTAATAACTTGCTCATCTAAAATCCAAATTCAACAAATGAAATATGTTTTCCATCTAAAATTTTGTGTTCTTTCCAAATATAAATTTTGTTATCTGTTTTGAACAATTAAAATGGGTGAAAACAACAAATGCTTGTGTAAAATCATTTAAGAAGCCAAATTTCATAACTTAATAAATAAAATTCCAAACTTGGTAAACTTCATTTCAAATTGAATCCCTTGTTGTTTTCTCATTGTTTTACTCATCCATGCATCATTCTAATCAACTTTCACATGATGGTTATTCGTAGATCATTTAATTCAACATTAATTCATGGGCTTTTCCATATGCAATCCAAATTGCATATGGGCCCATTTAAATATGTTTACCATGTCAACTAGTTTATATTTGATGCATCCTTAAACTTGTCATGCATCCATATCCTGATCATGCTGGATCTTTTGCCGTAGTAGTAATTGTTGCATCCGGTGTTTGTTCGAGGTTCGTTGCTTCTTCCCGGATAGGACGTTGAGATGATGTGAGCAACGAAAAGTTCTGCGGATGTACCTCTACTTGCTGGATCTCAGGCAAGTATACTCACTTGCTGCCAAATGGCTGCCTTTCATCACTTGTTACCGATTCTTTCCGTTGTTCTTATGGTAGCTTGATGATTCGATGCTTGTGTCTCGATCCTATCACATGTTACCTTGCAGCCATGATATAGCCTTCCTTCCACTTCATATTAACTGTTGTTTGTTTACCCTGTTGGCCCTCGTGTCGTAGTTGCATGCTTAGTGTTGTTTGCGCTCAAGTCTTGTTGTCCGTCTTATCACCTGTTTAGTTTGATAGTTGGGTTTCAATTCAATCAGCAACATGTCAATGTTTTGGGTAATAATAATTTGATGATAAGGCACTGGCAGGAGGCCCGGCGTGGTTTTGAGGCCTGCTAGTGTCGAACTTAATTAGGACAAGGGTCTTGTCTACTGATCCATGATGAGCGCACTAACCGCATGTGGGAAGCGAGTATGGGCGCCCCCCTCAACTTGATTCGATTCGCATCTCGTCCAAATCGCCACACTTAGTTCGGGCTTTCCATTTGATGCATGCATGTGCAGGTGCGAACCCTTGGCGCCAGGGTGGAACTTTTGTAGTCGGCATTTAGGGCGGCGTGGTCTTAGAGTGCTATGAGGGTCCCCCTTTTCTTCGTGGGGGGCTCGATTAGCCGCGCACGCACAGCATGTGGTTCTTTGGGCTTGATGCGAAGAAGAGTTGGGTTGTGTTGAGTACCTCGCTTGGTGGGTTTGATCCCCGTCTGGCGGGTTATTCTTACGTGTACGGCCAAATTGGTGCATCTCTGCAGGGTTAAATCTTCTCGAGAAGCCGTGTTTTCCGCGGTTATGGATGACTTGGTGAAAGTACTGGCTAACAAGTACTCAGAACAACTTACACCTAACTAATGATAACTTGACTAGTAATAGTCTTATTGACACAATAACTTGAACCATCATTAATCCAACTGTGTGAGTTATCCTCGGATTGCTTCTTTGGATAAGGGGCGAGATCCCGGATGGGTTTGTTTGATGTTAGTTGTAGTTGGTTACGATACGCTATCTTATCCCCCTCTTTTAGCCGGATGTTGTATCGAGTATCTGTAGTTAGTTGGTGCAGCCCGCTGCCGCTTCTTTGCAATAATCCTTTCCTTTCCGTTGAACCCAAAGTATTTGTATCTTGTGATGACTGGTTACGCCGGTATCTTGTGAGTATGGTTTATCCACTTGCCAGTACTTAACCGTACTGACCCACAAATCCTTTTTCGTGGCTGCATATTCCACATTACAGTCAACAGGTTTGAAGTCTGACGACGTTAGCTTGGGAATCCCTCCGGCTTGGCCTAGGCAGGGATTGGACGCTCTCGGTTATCTTCAGGACTCTTAGTCCAATTTGTATCTTGTCCGTAGTCGGACACTATGTTGTCTCTTCCGCTGTTATTTGGATCTTTGTATTGTATCAGTTGTATCCTTGACTCGTTTGAGTCTTCTTGTATATATCTTTTATGTTGTTGTTGCGGAATATTCGTGAACTGTTGTAATGTTATCACAAGTGGCAACCTGGAATCGGTTATTATGTGGATTTTGGCGGGAATGCTGAAATCTGCATAGTGCCCGATCCCGGGGCGTCACAAATGGTATCAGAGCATGGTTTCCGATTCCCAATGTTGTTTCGATACGAATGGTTATCGAAGCAACGGGTCCGCAAAACCTGTAGGATAACCTCGCTAACGGTCGTTGTTTCTAGAGTGTCAAAAACTATTTCTGCTAAACTATTTTGGAAACATCTCAATAGGATTCTTGTTTTCTCCTTATCTCTATTCTATTTCCCCTCTCATCTTATTTGTTTTGGAGTCTCTTCCCTTAGCTATCTTTCAAAGTTCTAGGATTCTACGTGGGTGGACGTTTTCTGAGCCTTTAACCTAATAGGTTCGATCATCGGAAGATTCCTGGTGGGAGAACATCATCGTCACTCCGAGCAAGAATCTCTTGTTAGTGGTGTCGAGGAGATCAACAATGTGGCTGAAGACTCGATAGATCTGACTTCCTCCCTCTCCCGTGGTTGTGAGCGGATTGCGAGGGCGCAATCCGTTGTTAGTGGTGTCGTCTGTAACACCCGGGCGATTTTCTTTCCCTAATAGAATTTGTTGCTTGTTTTTCCTTTTTGCATCACATGGCATAACTCATAATCATGCATGTAAAACTTGCAAACTATTTTAAATTCATCAAATACTTTTTTCTTTTTTTCTAGAAATTGTTTGATGTATAAAACTGTTTTTTTCACATTGTCTAAACAATTTCTGAAAATAATAACAAAAAAAAAAATGTTTTGAGTGGCCAGACCAGGCCAACAAGGCCCAGTCCAGCCAGCCCACCACCTAACCCTAAGCCCACCCCATCCCCACACACGCACGCAACACCGAACCCACCCACGCACACACAGGAGGAAAGTGGATCGATCGATCCCCATCCCGTTCCCCTGCATCGCTACGTTCTCCTCCTTCCCTGCCTCGACCCCGAACGCCTCCTCCTGGACCCGAGCTCCTTCCTCTCTATCCCCTCTTCTCCGGCCGCCTCCTGCCCCCTTGACCTCCGGCCGACGGCGCGCTCCACGGCGACCTCCGCCTCCACCCGCACCCGCCGGCGACCAGCCGGCCGCCATGGATCCCGACGACCACCTCCTTCACCTTGTCGTGCCTCCGGTCGCCATGGAGGCCCCCTCGAGCTCTACCGCACGCGTCACCGCCCTCCCCGACCACCTCCACCTCTGCGCCTCCCCGCCGTCATTGAGCTGCTGCGGTGCAACGCAGCTGTTGCGGTCACCCGCCGTCGGTCCGGCCGCTGTTCCCCGGCGCCCGCGGCCTCCCCGCCGCCGTGAGGCCCGACATCGCCTCCTTGGTGTGCAGTTCTGCGCCGACCACGACCCCTAGCTTGAGCCTCTTCAGGACCAGCGCCTCCACGGCCCCTCCTCGCTCTGTCCTTGGCGCCTGCAGGGTGTTTGTTAAAATTCCTGCAAGAGGCATGTTGCCTTGCGGGCACCTGTTCATGCCCATGCTTCGTTTGGTGTGGCCGAGCCCTTCGCGCCCGTGTCGTGGATGACCGTGAAGCTGCCAAGATCTTCCTCGACCCGTACCCATCGCCAAGGACTTCACCAACAAGTACATCGATCGTGCCAAGTTCGACTACGATGACATGGACGACTAGCGTGTAACCACGATCTGCACCCTCGCTCCCTCGAGTTGAACAACGACCACCACCGGCATGATCTACGCCTTGTGCCCGTCACGCCGTGTATGCTTTGTGTTGGTCGTCTTCGTGCGCGTCCATGAATTCCTCATCGTCCGGAGATGCGGCACGATCACCTCCGACCTCGAAGACGATGCGGTAGCGGCTCGCCCACGACTACTACGACTACATCGACTTCGGACGTTGAACGACTACTTCGACGACGATGACCGCGTGATTCGAGAACGACTACTTCCTCTACGGCGTGAACGACTACCTCCACGACGATGACCCTGGAACGACTACCTCTTCGATGTCGACTACTTCCCCTGCTACGACTACTTCCACTCCTTCCTCTATGTCGACTACGTCCTCTACTTCCTCCTCTTCGTCTACTTCCTCCACGCACCAACGACACCGGCGATATCCGAATATCCTCTTTCCAACGTGCGAACCCAAACCCTACCCTTATAATCCATGTGCCCTATTTTTCTATAACATGCCATCTATTTTATAAATATCATATCATCATGTTGCATCGCATTTTGTGGGTTCGTGTAATAATAATGTCACCTAATAATTAAGTATGGAATGAGTTGGGATAATTAAATATTGTCCCGGTTCCATTTAAATTTTGTAGCTCATCTATATTCTTGCCTCTCCATGTTAAACAAAATTTAATCTTGATGGGTAGATAAATAACGTGAACCTCCTAAATTAAATGTTGGGCTTCCGGCTCAATTTAAATTGATTTAATTGCATAAATCATAACTAATTCATTTTAACTCCAAATTTAAAAAGTAAAATATGTTTTCCAATCAGAATTCTCTAAACTTTGCAAATATCAACTTTGTTTTCTGTTTTGAATAATTTAAATTGCTGAAAACAACTATTTCTTAATTGATGCATTTAAAATTGTCAATTTAATAACTTGCTCATCTAAAATCCAAATTCAACAAATGAAATATGTTTTCCATCTAAAATTTTGTGTTCTTTCCAAATATAAATTTTGTTATCTGTTTTGAACAATTAAAATGGGTGAAAACAACAAATGCTTGTGTAAAATCATTTAAGAAGCCAAATTTCATAACTTAATAAATAAAATTCCAAACTTGGTAAACTTCATTTCAAATTGAATCCCTTGTTGTTTTCTCATTGTTTTCCTCATCCATGCATCATTCTAATCAACTTTCACATGATGGTTATTCGTAGATCATTTAATTCAACATTAATTCATGGGCTTTTCCATATGCAATCCAAATTGCATATGGGCCCATTTAAATATGTTTACCATGTCAACTAGTTTATATTTGATGCATCCTTAAACTTGTCATGCATCCATATCCTGATCATGTTGGATATTTTGTCGTAGTAGTAATTGTTGCATCCGGTGTTTGTTCGAGGTTCGTTGCTTCTTCCCGGATAGGACGTTGAGATGATATGAGCAACGACAAGTTCTGCGGATGTACCTCTACTTGCTGGATCTCAGGCAAGTATACTCACTTGCTGCCAAATGGCTGCCTTTCATCACTTGTTACCGATTCTTTCCGTTGTTCTTATGGTAGCTTTATGATTCGATGCTTGTGTCTCGATCCTATCACATGTTACCTTGCAGCCATGATATAGCCTTCCTTCCACTTCCTATTAACTCTTGTTTGTTTACCCTGTTGGCCCTCGTGTCGTAGTTGCATGCTTAGTGTTGTTTGCTCTCAAGTCTTGTTGTCTGTCTTATCACCTGTTTAGTTTGATAGTTGGGTTTCAATTCAATCAGCAACATGTCAATGTTTTGGGTAATAATAATTTGATGATAAGGCACCGGCAGGAGGCCCGGCATGGTTTTGAGGCCTGCTAGTGTCGAACTTAATTAGGACAAGGGTCTTGTCTACTGATCCATGATGAGCGCACTAACCGCATGTGGGAAGCGAGTATGGGCGCCCCCCTCAACTTGATTCGATTCGCATCTCGTCCAAATCGCCACACTTAGTTCGGGCTTTCCATTTGATGCATGCATGTGCAGGTGCAAACCCTTGGCGCCAGGGTGGAACTTTTGTAGTCGGCATTTAGGGCGGCGTGGTCTTAGAGTGCTATGAGGGTCCCCCTTTTCTTCGTGGGGGGCTCGATTAGCCACGCACGCACAGCATGTGGTTCTTTGGGCTTGATGCGAAGAAGAGTTGGGTTGTGTTGAGTACCTCGCTTGGTGGGTTTGATCCCCGTCTGGCGGGTTATTCTTACGTGTACGGCCAAATTGGTGCATCCCTGCAGGGTTAAATCTTCTCGAGAAGCCGTGTTTTCCGCGGTTATGGATGACTTGGTGAAAGTACTGGCTAACAAGTACTCAGAACAACTTACACCTAACTAATGATAACTTGACTAGTAATAGTCTTATTGACACAATAACTTGAACCATCATTAATCCAACTGTGTGAGTTACCCTCGGATTGCTTCTTTGGATAAGGGGCGAGATCCCGGATGGGTTTGTTTGATGTTAGTTGTAGTTGGTTACGATACGCTATCTTATCCCCCTCTTTTAGCCGGATGTTGTATCGAGTATCTGTAGTTAGTTGGTGCAGCCCGCTGCCGCTTCTTTGCAATAATCCTTTCCTTTCCGTTGAACCCGAAGTATTTTTATCTTGTGATGACTGGTTATGCCGGTATCTTGTGAGTATGGTTTATCCACTTGCCAGTACTTAACCGTACTGACCCACGAATCGTTTTTCGTGGCTGCATATTCCACATTGCAGTCAACAGGTTTGAAGTGTGACGACGTTAGCTTGGGAATCCCTCCGGCTTGGCCTGGGCAGGGATTGGACGCTCTCGGTTATCTTCAGGACTCTTAGTCCAATTTGTATCTTGTCCGTAGTCGGACACTATGTTGTCTCTTCCGCTGTTATTTAGATCTTTGTATTGTATCAGTTGTATCCTTGACTCGTTTGAGTCTTCTTGTATATATCTTTTCTGTTGTTGTTGCGGAATATTCGTGAACTGTTGTAATGTTATCACAAGTGGCAACCTGGAATCGGTTATTATGTGGATTTTGGCGGGAATGCTGAAATCTGCATAGTGCCCGATCCCGGGGCGTCACATCTTGCAGATGGCATCTACCCAAAGTGGGCAACATTTGTAAAGAGCATCTCCAACCCTATCCCAGGAAGCGCAAAAGCTTGGTTTTCCAAGTGCCAGGAGGCTTGCAGGAAGGATGTTGAGCGGGCATTTGGTGCGCTGCAATCTCGATTCGCTGTTGTCCGGTACCCAGCTATGACTTGGTCGAAGTCCATCATGTGGGAGGTGATGCAGTGTTGTGTGATCTTGCACAACATGATCATTGAGAGTGAGCGGGATGACCCGGTGCCTGACAGTGAGGCAAGCACACCATACTACCGGCAGGGCTCTCTTGCAGATGTTGATCACCAGGTGCCGGCATCATGGACAGACTTCCTCACCAAGCGACAGGAGATTCGACACGCTGCAACACACCATGCTCTGCAGGATGACCTGGTGCAGCATTTGTGGACGCGAAAGGGGAATGGCAATGTTGAGGACGATGCCTAGTGTAATTTATTTATTTTGTTTAAATTGTTGAACTATTTTATTTGTGTGGCAAAACTCTATTTATTTGGTGGCAAAAGTTCAATTATTTGTGTGTCAAATGTCTACCTGTCCAAATTGGGCCGAATCGCCGGCTGGGGGGCGGCCTGGGTTCACGCCTGGGAAACGCGCCCCCCCAGTTTCCAGAATAGCGCCGTTTCGCGCCGCGGCGCGAAAAAGGGCCGGGTTTTTGCGTCCTGGGGGGCGTAACGACTGGAGATGCCCTAATCCTCTGCTAATTTGGTCGAATATGTTTGGGTTACTGAGATGGATGAGTGATGGGGCACATGTTATATAGTCCACAACCTACCCCAACTTAATTACGACTATACATTTAGTGCAAATACGAATGCTCTGTCACTATAGCATATGTGAAAGATGGTTATTTGCCTTTATATATATCTCCCCCATGTCGCATCCACGTACATAAGATGATATGTTATCCCTATTCACATTTAGGAATGGATGTGTGCATGTAGGTGTCGTTTATATAAAAAAAAGGAAAATATGACAGAAGTGAAGAAATATAATAATTAACACAAGGGAACGTGAGTCATTGGGAGTAATTTCACTGCCACATCACTGTTGGATGCGTCTTTCCTGGACAAACATGGCATGACATCCTCAGCAGATGTGCGTTTGAAAGTTCTATGTCGTACATGGATTATGCATTGGTCGATTGGTGGCCGACCCAGCGTCTGCATGCCATTACAGAAATGGTTTTGACTCCTTGATGCAGCTCATAGTATGCATGCTCTGAAAGGAATAAATCACTCGGGAGTTTGGGCGCAAACATGCCATTGTACGTCGCCACGATCTGCTAGCGAATCAATGATGAGACGAGCCAAGGAAGCTTTCTGGTGTTAAACGGGTTGGGTCACATGTGATGATTGTCCGTAATATTTGTGTTTTTGGGGTGTTTTATTCGGAGGTGTAACCACGCCAATTTCCGGTGCCGGACTCGTTGTATCCCAGACATGCTTTATTTTTAGGCGCGTGCTCTGCGTAGGTCGCTCTAGATTTGGTAAACAACAAAATAATTTGTCACCGTTCCAGTTGCAACAAAAATTATCCCCATTTTAACAAAAAATCAAAACGATAGCAACAATAAAATCACGTGTTTACAACATGTGAAGAGCGGCTAAAAACATAACATTCCAAATGAATTCTGAACACATATACGCATTTCTTACAAAATCATCTAGAAAAACATTGCATCATATCGCTTGTGATTTCTCAACACAATACGTGGAAATTTGTTACAAAATTTAAAGACGTACGCAACATCCATAAAAAATGACGAAGACACTTAGCGTATAAAACTACGTGTAGTGGGCTGTTGAAAATATATTTTAACACGAAAATTGGGCTAAAAAATCAAATTGCTGCTAAATGGGCTTAGGGCGTGTTCGGTAGTTCACCGGCTCTCAACTTCCCAATTTTTGCGCAAGAAGCTGCCCCGAACACCCCAAATCCAAGAATCTAACTCCACATATTTGGTCCAAAACCACGTACAAAATGTAGAGCTAGCATTTCGGTCCGTTGCCGATTTGGAGAAGCTGGCGTTCCAATCATTTACAGGAGCATGCCACCGCCAAGTGATTAACTGGCCAATCGTTTTTTCTATTTCTTCACCGGACATTTCTGCGAGACGCCGGACCTGAACCCTAGGGCGGAACGCCGCCGCCACCTAAGTCGGCCTTGCTTCGCTGACATCCGCCGGAGCTCAGCCTGAGCCGCTGCTTTCCTTCCTCAATCCCCGCCTGGACCCTGCTTTCTTGACCCTTCGGTGGTTGTTGTGTTCCTAGCGTCGGCCCGGATCTGTGTCGTCCAGGCACCTGCTTATTCGATCTCCGCCGACCCCCATGTCCCCGCATCGGTCAGGATCTGTGTCGTCCAGGCACCTGCTTCCTCGATCTCCGCCGGCCGCCATGTCCCCGCATCAAACCTGAGCCTGACCAGCCCGTCGCTCCCTTGCTCGTTGGGAGCAGCTGATACAGCCCAGCGTGTTGTGTGATTTCTTTATATGGACCTGGGCTAAATCTTTTGTTTGTTGTGCTTTCAGCCCAGTTAGGAAACAGAAGCTGCAACGAACGTTTCCAGCTCCTCATAGCGATTTGAGAATCCTGGAGATGGAGTTGGGAGTGAGGATTTAAGGATTTTGAGAAGCTGGGATGTTACCGAACACGCCCTTAGTCAGGCCGGCCCAAGTGGGCTGTCCACGCACAAAAGAACCCAGGGAAGAAAGGGACCTACGTTTGGGAACGTTAGGTCCCCCTAGAATAAGCATTTTCTTTATTTCTATCTAAGTCGACACACATCTTTTGCGTGTTGTCAAACTTAGTTTCACTGCTTCACGAGCTTGGGGAAGACATGAACTGCTTGATCTTAGGAGGAGTAAGATGATGCATCTTCTCTACAACAAGTTTACAGTACTTACTATGAGAGTTGCATATTCCACAAGCTCAACCTCCTGCTTTTTATGCCTAAATGAAACACATCGAAGTTGGCTATTATTTTGTGAGGGAATATGTTGAACAAAAACTCCTTTAGATCAAGTTCATCTCATCAAAGGATCAACTTACCAACATCTTCACCAAGCTAATGTCCTTGTCTTTGTTTCAAGGTTGTAGGTGCAATTTTAGCCGGTTAGATGTTAGATGACACGATTAAGATTGATGGAGGTTGTTAGACTGTATATGCACATAGCTTGTGTATTGTAATCACCTTGTATTTGCAATTTTGTACAGATGTACCCTATAAATATAAACCAAAGGCCACACCAATCGTTTTCAAGTTGTTCCCGTATTCAGTAGTTTTACAACAAGTAATAAAGAAAGAGATATTAAGAAAAATATAAGGTATCTAAGGTATCATAGGATCGAACTTAAAACAAATCGTCATCCATGCGGGGAGATGTGCATTCGCGAATTGTGGACTATCGGCAACATGAGGAAATGGGCGAAGACGCTCTGCTTAGTGTTTGGTGCCAAAAGATATGGTAGACAGAGTGTTGGTAGACTCTTGGCGGTTCTGGTGGATGAAAACCAGTGAAAGTGGTTAGGATTGCTGATGTGGAGGTGGGATGAAATTTTTATTTTTATTGTCCATTGTTTGATGCACCAGCTACAAATGACCACCAAAAATCTAGTCCAGCAAATGGTTAGGATGAGATATAAGTCTTCCAAATAAAAGAATATGTTTCCATGCAAAACCTCTCATGAACATTTGAATTTACATACGGTATTTAAGTTTTTAACCTCACCTAAAAGTTTTAAAAAGGCATAAGGAGATGAAGATATTTTTTCCATGCATATAAAATAAGAATAGTTAAAGAGATGGAATTTTAAAACATTGGCATTCCTGACCTCCGATGGTTACAAAAAAATACTAAATAAAAAATATGCCTTAAAGCATGCAATGTACTAAAAATTAGTCTATAAATATGCCAAAAAGCATGCACCGGATTGACTCAACATCGACTACCAGATTAATTAGTCAAAATTGATAGATAGATCAGATTAATTTCATAATCACCAGATTAACCTAACATCGACTACCAGTTTAATTAGTCAAAATGGTTAGATTGATCAGATTAATTAGTGGCAAATTAATGGATGATCTCAACATAAGCTACCAGATTAATTATTCTCCATTAATCAAATTAAGTAGTCAAAGTTGTCATGATTTTTAGATTATCTTAACGTAGCTACCGAGTAATTAGTCACACTAATCATATTAAGTAGTCATACTTAGCGTATTATTTCACTAGGCTACCCTTAATATCACTACGGTTAATATATACCCTCCAGGTTCATGCTCCAGGTTCATGAAGGATAACAAAATTGTTTTGGTAGTTCGTCCTATTATGTACTCCCTCTGTCCTGAATTAGTTGTCGTGGATTTGTCGAAATATGGATTCAGCTATGTACTTAAAAAAATGTCTAGATACATCCATATTTGGACAAATCCACGACGACTAATTTCGGAGAGACGGTGTAATATAATTGTTAGATAGAAACAAAACTGATAGGTATTTAACAAAAGTATGTCATTTTAATGGGTTTCATATTTTCCCCAAATATCACAAACTGAGTGGAATCATATTCGTTGCAGAGATAGGTAGGTACTCCCTCCGTATCAAAATGTAACATGTTTTAGCATTTCCTAAACAAAATGAACCTAGACATGTTCTAGTGTAAGATGCATATAAAACTATACACTAAAACATGTCTAGATACGTTTTGTCTAAAAAATGCTAAAACATCTTATATTTTAATACGGAGCGAGTATATCGGTAGCAAATTATTGTAGCAACATGCATGAAGATTCCCTTTCCCTATGGCTGATTTATCTCTGCTACTAGTAGGACTGTATCCTGTAGGTATGGTCGTATGAAAATGCGTAGTGGACTATATTTTTTTGAGCAAAATGCGTAGTGGACTATAGGGATGCATGCCCGCGCCCGAGAGTCACAGGCCGCCGAAAGAACTACCCAATGGACGCGCAGCACTGAAAACTCAGGATGCAGGCGGACACGGACGTCCGCCTGTCCGTTCAATCCGCGCCGCTTCGAAGGCCTAAATGGCTAAGTGGACGGGCCACCAGAATTATGCGGGCCCTGGCGTAAAACGTCCGCGTAGCCGCTACCATCCGTGTCTGCCCCGCAGAAGAATTTCGAGGCAATCGAGAGCAGAGATCTGCTAGCGCATGGCCGCCGCCCTGCTCGACGGTCGTCGCCGCCAAGCCACCTCGTGCTCGGCGCCCTCACCTCGCCCAGCCACAGAGACTGATACCAGGCGCATTAGAGGCAGCGGCGATGGACGGGGAAAAAGAAAACTGCCGGGGGAAGAAAAGAAAATCTGTCGGACGAGGACAAGAAGGCAGGCGAGGGCGAACGAATCCGCAGCAACCTAAAAGGCAAGGAGCAGGTCTGATTCTTCTTCCATTAGGATGCTTTTTTAAAGAATAAGTTATGGAATGATGCATCGGTTTCAAGAAAGAAGGCCAGAAGGCCAATTAAAACGCGACTGGCACATACGCACAGTACGCCACCCGCACAGCACTACACGGGATTACTCGCTACATCTTCACTTCTCAACCTGCCGAAGACTACCCCTGAAGAGGCCGGCGATACACCACAGGGCTGCTTCGGCCTCGATCATCCAGAGCACTCTCTCTACGGAAGGCTGGTGTCCATTAGCATCCTGATTTGGTCTGTTGATTACAGAAGTGGGTGATTAGATTTGTTTCTACTTGAACTTCAGTTTTTTTGTTTTGTGTTACTCTGAATCTTGTAGAAATTCGATAGTAGATTATCTTTAGATTATAGCTGCATATATTGCAAAACCAAATGTGCAACTATTTTGCTTTGTTTGGACCAATACTCTGAGCAAGTAGGGAATTTGTCAACTCCAAAGCATAGTAGAATCTGTGAAACCATCTAGTTAAATATGTTAAAATAAGGTGGCCGATTAAGAACAAGAGTAATCATCATATTTGCAAACTTGCTAGTTTAACTAAGAACAAGACTAACCATCTTATTTGCAAACTTGCTTGTTTAACTGAGAACAAGACCAAGTTTCTAATGTGCATATAAGGTGCACTAAAGTTGAATATGTGAAAATAAGATGTCCAACTGAGCTGAGGATTAAGGTTTTCATCAATACTTATGCCTGGTAAATAAATGATTGACTTACATGGAACCAACGGATCCATGAAAGTATCCTGCAGTGAAGCAATTTTGCCACCTTCCAAGCATCAAGATTCTAGTAATTCTTAATCAGTACCAAGATTCTTGGTTGAATTTGCAATCTGATTCTAGCAATTCTTAATCGTAGCAGTAAGACATACCTAGATATATCATTGCCCATTTGCGGGCTGATAAACTGCGTTAAAGCCTATGTATATGATGTTTTCTAGTACGTAATTGGTTTTGAATTCGCGTTGTTCTCATGCCGTCATCTCTAAGCATAGCTGTTATCTATATAAGCTGATGTTCTCAACTTGTGTTTTCCGTCACACCATTAATAGGTTCTGCACATAAATTATTTAAATGTGTGTATTTGTGTTTGCTTATCTGAACTTGCAAGTAGAGATTCCCGAGAAGTTTCCAGCAGACATAATTAGTGTATAGATATACAGAACTTTGACTCTCGAAATAGGCTTTCGCCCCGCTTTATAAATAAAGCAACCGCCAACAAGTCATACAAGGTATCTGATACAACAACTCAGAACACACACGATACAACGGCTGGGGCAACAGCACAATAAAGCCCTGAAGAACGGGGAAGCAAGAAGGTGGCGGGAGGGGGGTGGTGTGGGTAGAAAAGACCAGAGATGCTAGGGGGGGGAGCGCCTCACGGTGGCACCGAGGCGGCGATGCGTCGTGCCGCAGCTAGCAGACTGTCGATGTAGCCGTCGAGCCGCGACCTTCCCGCTGTCTACATAGCGGGTACCACTGCTGCAAAAAAGCCAGGCATTTGAACAAGGAGTCAGTAGCCCGCCGCAAGAAAATCTTCTCAATCACCATCTTATTACGAGTCGTCCAAAGAGACCAAATAAGTGCCGCAAAGACCAGCCAGAATATGCGTGAGCCCCCTCCGGCCCGATGCACCTGGGTTTCCAGGAATTCGCCGAGGTCCGAGGCCTGCCATGACGGCCCCAGCGCCTCGTAAACGAAATTCCACAGAAGTCGGGCAGCAGGACATACAAAGAAGATGTGGGTACTGGTCTCCGGGCATCTACAAAGGGGACAAAGGCCGTCCCCCGGGCCCTGGCGCTTGGCCACCTCAGTCCCTGATGGCAGTCTATCACGTAATAGCTGCCAAATGAAAATCTTTATCTTCAGCGGTACCGGGGCCTTCCACATCGGGGTAGCCCAGGAACTAATAGGCTGTGAGAATTGGGACCTATAGGCCGATTTAACCGAAAAAGAGCCTGAGGGGGCCAATGACCAGGTGACCTGATCCTGGCCCCCAGGGAGGGAGTCCGGCAACTCTCCCCGGAGAGTCTCCCACTCAGCAGCCTCGGCCGGCCCAAAGGAGCGGCGGAACACAATGTTCCACGTCCCATTCTGGACCGCCGACGCTACCAGTTGGGAGGGCTCCGAGCAAATGGCAAACAACCTCGGGAACTCCAGCTGGAGTGGTCGTTCCTTGAGCCAAGGATCAAGCCACAACATGGTCCCTCGACCGTCCCCAATGTTGAACCTAGCCCCCTTCCTAATGCCCTGCTTAATCAGCTGGATAGACCTCCAAAATAGGGATCCCTCCTGTCGATCGCATGCCAGGACAGGTCGGCCCTGTAAGTACTTAGCTTGGAGGAGCTGGAGCCAGAGGCCCCCCTCCCCCCGCAAGATACGCCAGACCCACTTCAGCATGAGAGCGACATTCATCTTCCGGGGCGAGGTAATACCTATGCCCCCAAGATCTTTGGGGGCGCACACATCCGCCCACTTGACAATGTGGTACTTGTGGTTCCCCTTGGCATCTTGCCAAAAGAAGCGAGATAGTTACTTGTCAAAGGCCTCGTGGACTCCTTCCGGGAGAGAGTAAATACCCATCACGTATGAAGGGATACTAGATAGGCAGGCCCCAATCAGGACCGATTTGCTTCCCTTGGAGGCAAACCGACCACGCCAAGGCTCAGCTTTATATCGGACCCTCCCGACCAAAGGCTCAAGGTCCCTAATGAGGATCCTGGAGTCGCTCAGGGGCACCCCCAGATATGTAACAGGGAATGTGGACAACTTACAATTAAGGTTGTCCGCGATCCGCTGTTGCTCCTCCGGGGAGTACCCAAGAACCACCACCTCACTCTTGTCGAAGTTAATTTTGAGACCCGACTTGGCCTCAAAACATAACAACATGAACTTGAGGTTGATGATATCCAATTCCGAACCCTCAACCGTGATCATGGTGTCATCTGCATATTGCAGGTGGGTAACACCACCCCCGGGAATGAGATGCCCCACCACACCAGTGATGTGGCCGGCTACCCTGGCTTTATCCAAGATAGCCGCGAGGGCATCCACCGCGAGGTCAAATAAGATGGGGGCAATAGGACCCCCCTGCAGAACCCCACACGAGGGCCTAAAATAGGGACCAATGTCCCCATTTATGTTAATCGCAGTATTGCCACTCATGACGAGCTGCATAATCCACGTAATGAACCTATCATCTACGCCGCGGCGTTCGAGCACCTGGCGGAGAAACGACCCGTCCAACCGGTCGTAGGCTTTCTGGAAGTCCAGTTTCAGGAAGACCCCTTTGTGGTGTCGGACCCTGACCTCATGGACAATCTCATGTAGCGCCAGGATCCCATCATGGATATAACGCCCCTTGAGGAATGCAAACTGAAAGGGATGAGTTATGCGCTCAGCTACTGGGGCCAGGCGCATTGCACACACCTTAGAGAAGATCCTCTGGATGACGTTAATCACCGTGATCGGTCTAAACTGGCGGATGTCGGTGGCCCCGACAACTTTCGGGATCAACGTCACTACACCGTAGTTTAGGCGCGACATCACGAGAGTCCCAGTATAAAATTCCTGGAACATCGGCATGATCACCTCTTGCAAAGTCTCCCCGAAGGACTGAAAAAAGGACACCGTCAGCCCGTCCGGCCCTGGTGCCGAGTTTGCTTTCATCTCCATCACCGCCCGCCTGACCTCCTCCGGGGAGAACGGGAGGAGGAGTCTCTCGTTCTCCTCAGGCGAGGCTCAGGCCGTCAGGGCCCAAGAGTCCTCGGCCAACGCCACCCCGGAGCGGGGTACGGCGGTAAACAACTCCTTACAGAAGGAGTATATATGGGAGGACAGGGCAGCCTCCGTATTCAGCAACTCCCCGTCCGCCCAAAGTAGTGGGATGGAACACCTCCGGCGCCTACCATTGGCAATAGCATGGAAGTAAGCCGTGTTGGAGTCTCCCTTAAGAATCCAGTTCTGGCGGCTACGCTGGCGCTAGAAGAGCTCCTCTCCCTTGTAGATCTCCATAAGGGAGGCCTCAAGGGCATATCGCCGGGTCCATTCATCCGCGGATAGACCCCCGGCATCCGCTGCGACATCCAATGACTGGATCTGGTCAAGGAGGTGGGCCTTATTCCTACGGATCTCCGCACCCCGATTGGCGCCCCATCCCCGCATGAATTGGCGGACGCTCTTGGCAGAGTAGTGCCATACGTCCACCGCGTTGAATCTACGCGGGGGGGTGGAGGCCGCCGCCAACCACTGAACAGAGACCGCACTCACAAAGCCTGGCTGGCCAAGCCAGAACTCCTCAAAGTGAAAGCGGTTCTGCCTAGGGGGGGCTACCCCTCCCGTGGAGAAAATCAGGGGGGAGTGGTCGGAGCCCACTCGCGTAATGGCCCGTAGCGAGCATAGTGGGAATTTCGCCTCCCACTCTGTCGAGACCAGCACCCGATCCAATACACTGCGGATTGGGTCCACTTGGTTATTTGACCAAGTGTAGCGAGCCCCCACCCGCTCTATATCAATGAGGGTTAGGTCAGCGATGAAGTCGTTAAACATCCGCATCCGAGGGACATCAACGTTATTTGAGCTCTTCTCCTCGGGGGACCGGATTAGGTTAAAGTCACCGGCCACCACGACCGGGATAGTGCACCGGTCAACCTTCCCTCGCAGTTCCTCGAGGAACTCCTGTGACCTACTGTGGTCAGCAGGACCATAAACAATAATCACCTCCCATTGGAGTTGGGACTGTCTGTGGCACAGGGACATACTCAGGAAGAATTCCCCGCGGTCCATGTCCTCTACCTCGAAGGTATCCTCCTTGGCGCCAAGGAGGATCCCGCCCGAGCGGCCTGTAGCCGGGAGCCACTGCCAAGCAAACTTATGTCAGCTCAGGCCTTCTAGCTCCGGGATCAAGAAATCCTGCCAGATCGTCTCCTGAATTTCTACTATGTCTGGATCTTCATCGCGGATATATTCCACCAACTGGCGTCTCCGCCCATCCTGCCCAAAGCCCCGCATGTTCCAAATGAAGTGAGAGACATTCAAAGTTTGACTTGAAATACGGAATGCAAACTTGCTAGATTCAGTTGAGGATTTTTTAGGATTTTGCTTTATATGGCTCAAAGTTTAACTGAGAGCCGATGTATTTACACTTTTGGTCACATTAAGTGACATTTTGTACACATTAATTCCTTCATGATGGTTGTACTTCCGGTGTTGTTTCTCTTGATTTTTACACCATCTCCTGGTCCCTCGGCCTTCGGACGGTTCCCCGGCCATCCCCGGCGCGGCAAGTCCCATCGACGCACACGTCTTGCAGCATCCGGTAGCGCCAGTTTGGGTCCGACGCCCTTCCTGTCATCCAGCTGCAGAGATGTCGGTCTGTATTCTGACATTGAGATAAGATTTGGGAAAATGCAAAAGTGGCTTGTACTTTAACGTTGGGAGTAACCTGTTCATAGTTTCTATTTTATCAGTGTCTTTTTTCATCTTACAATGTTAGTTTGCAAGAGTTTGCATGTACGCATTTGCACTTGCAACTGAATAATTGCTGAACATGCAACCAGTATCAGGAAGATGCATATGTGTGCATATTGACTGGGTCCTAGTTCCTTTATGAAAATATCCTTTAGAAATAACTAGGCTAGCCAGTTATCAGTAACTTAACACCGAGGTTGGCACTTTGCGTTGCATAGAAATATCCTCGATATTGTTGGAGAGTTGATCACTACGGGAAACGGTTGATACGCCGACGGCCTCAGGCCCTCGGGGAAGCTCCGATTCCCCTCGGCGTATACCTACGCCGACGGCCGCCCTCGGCGTAGGGCCCTCGGCGTACACGTCCGTCGGCGAATCCCTTCTGGCCGTCGGCGTATAATACGCCCTCGGCGTACAGGTTGGTGGGGCCCACAAACGTGCCAGGACGGGTTCCGTTACGCCCCACGTACGCCGACGGCCACACCCCTCGGCGTATCGGTCCACGTGGCGGACAGCTGACGCTCAGCAGCGGCGTACGCCGACGGCCTGCCCCCTCGGCGTCTGGGCTACGCCGACGGCATCCCCTCGGCGTAGGGGTACATACGCCGAGGGGGCCGTAGGGGTACAATATTTCAATTTTTTTTGAATTTTTTTTTTGAATTTTTTTTTGAATTTTTTTTTAATTTTTTCTGAGTTTTTTATTTCACTTATTTAACCACTTAATCACACTATAGTCATATTTATATTTATCTTTAACCATTTTTATTTTCAATCTAAATTACTCGTTTCTACTAACACTTCCCGATCGGTCACCCATCATGAGATTGCTCTAGCCCCAGCACGTTTAACTTCGTAGTTCCTTCCTTGTGAGATACCTAGAAACAACGGATGTGTTGTTGTCAATATTATCCAATCTATCCTGTTAACCTTAACCCTTGGACCATCAATGTCACACTATTTTATTTTGTGAATTCAAACAATTATTTAAGTAAAAAATAATAACTAGTAATAAATTTGAATTCAAATAATCTTGCCGTCGGCGTAGGTATTGAAATATTTTATTTTTAAACACGCAACGCGTGTATACACAACACGCAATGCGCGGAGAGGAAAAAAAAACTTTATCCTACGCCGACGGCACCCCCTCGGGGTAGCCCATCACGTAACGGGCCGCACTCCGACGGCGTAACGGGGCGTCACCTACGCCGAGGGGGTATCTACGCCAGCGGTGGCCCTCGGGGAAGGTTCCATACGCCGACGGGCGAATAGACGCCGACGGGCACGTCGCTGCCGATCCTGTCGACCACCCTACGCCGAGGGGGACGACCTTTGGCCGTCGGCGTTGTATGGGGCCGTCGGCGTACGCGCTGTTTCCCGTAGTGGATTGACAATTGCACAACAAACTGATTGCATTTTTTCATCTTGATTTAACTTAAAACTGAGGTTATATTTATTGCATTTGCGGGAGCTGGTGGAGTAAAACATAGGGCAGGCACCAGTGTGCGCAGTACCCTGTACAACGTCACGTTCTCGTGGCCCAGTGCCCGGCTCGGGTGCCCGTCCGGCCGGAGAACCATCGCCACGGTTGTGTCCATCAGCATCGAAGTGCGCAGTCCACGACATTGTTCGCACCATCGACGTCCCGTTGAAACCCGGGTGACTCGTGAGTCGTGACCGCGCGCAGCGAGTGTTGCCTCGTGGGGTCCGGCACGCCCGGGACGGGGCAGTAGTGGCAGGGCACGAGACTGCCGGACTCGTAGAACAGGACGGCTGGGTGATCCGGTTAGCCTCCGAGATGATGATGTTGTCGGAGCCGGACACGAAGGACAAACACGCCTTGTCCGACTCGTCGAGGTGTAGGTTCCACAGCTGGCCTCTGCCATAGTCAGAGTCGGAGAGGTTCGCCTTGACGAGGAACGGTGACCAGAAGCTTTGCTTAGGCACTGAAGCTATTGTATTGATTTTCCTTGCATTGACTGAAAATGGTTTCATTGATGAATCGCCTCAAGTATTCTGTATGGCTAGTACACGTGTATTTTGATTGTTTCGAGTAGTGGAGAAGGACGTGCTTACAAGCCAGCTAACCCGTATTGATCGTTTCCATATGTAGTGCAAAAGCTGGTCTAGGGTTTAGTGTTTAGGTCCGCTCTGTCTGGACGCGAGCTCAACAAAACTGGCGGACGTGGGCATCCGCCAAACCAGGATTAGCATTTGCGGAATTAGTTGGACGGACGCGGATGTCCAGCGGCATGTCCGTCTGCATCCTGACTGAAAACGTGTGGCCCGCTCGCTCTCTCTATGTACGTCATGTGCCGCACGCTCGCACCATGGACACGAGCGAGGCGTTTGCGCGAATCTCGGCGCGCCGCACGGAAAGGGCGCGCGTACGGCACTGAAAAGTAGATTTTCACCTTATTTAATTATTCAACGCAAACATGTATTCAACTATTCAAGTCATAAGTTTTATCCAATTAAATTGAATAGAAATATCAGAAAACAGGATATGAAAAGAAAAAGAGAAGAAGGAAAATCATAAGAAAAGAACTTTAGCGGCTCAATAGGGCTAGAGAGAATTCCTTCTATGACACTGGTTGAAAGTTGGATTCCTTATTTGGCCCTCGAAAATTTTATCTTCCTTATATGACACTTTGTGAACTTTTTTGCCCTATATGACACTCTAGTTCATTTTGAGCGGTAACGATGTCAAATGAAACACCCTTTTGCCCCTGGCCCATTATGTTACAATTGTTTTGTACAAACAAAGGCTGGCATATTTTGGTTTGGAGATTATGCTGGAAATAGTTTGCTTGCATGTCATTTAAAGATAAATAATAACCATGGCTTGTAAATTAAGCCTTCAAATAGCAGAAACAACGTGACACAACACAGTAGTTAGCCAAGTACCTACATGAAAACCTAAAAGCCATAGAAATTCAACAACCTGATCAAGAAATCATAAGTACGGGGTAAATCTTATAGGTAGCTTTCTTACAGGCCGATACACATGCATGTACAACATAAACAACTAGAAAAAAATCTTCGTTGACCAACGAGACAAGCTTCACTAAACAGGAGTTGAACGAGAATGCTACAGAACATTGCCCGTCTTTGTTTGTACAAAACTATTGCAACATAATGGACCAGGGGAAAAGGGCCCTTTTCTATTTCATTTGACACCGTTACCGCTCAAAATGAACTAGAGTGTTATATAGGCATTTTTTTTACAAAGTTTCATGTAGGGAAGAGAATATTTTCCAGGGACAAATAAGAAATCAAATTTCAACCAGTGTCATAGAAGTAATTCTTCATAGGGCTATGGCCGGCTATTAACAGTTTTTTCATTTAGCCTACAAATGACATAGGCTTAGTCGGAGGTCTCCCAAAAGGCTATAGCCCTGACTACAGACGGATATTTAAAACATTGGTTGGAAGGGGCCTGGTTCTTGACGACTTCACCATGGCGAATTCCCGTGGTTGTAGACGAACCCGCTAGAACAAGATTTCCCATGCAACTAGTGTCGGTGCTGCATGTACTAGTATTAAAGCATGAACATGATTTTCCTCTGCACTGCACCCCTCTTTCTGTTGCTGCCCCAAATCTATACCAATGACCCACCACTAGTGGAAAACGTGGCATTTGCCCTGGTTGGTAAGGGCGTAAAGCCCCGGCCTCCCAACCGGGTTCCTCAAACCCGGGCTAAAGGCCCCCCTTATGCCCCGGTTGGGTTACCAACCGGTGTAAAAGGCGTGCCCCACGTGAGCTCTGCGTAGCGTGCAGGAACCCACCTTTTACCCCGGTTGGTAACACCAACCGGAGCAAAAGGTGTCCTGCCGCGGCAGAGTTTTTGGGTGTTTCTCTGTCGCGATAGAGCTTTGGCATGTTTCTTTTGGGGCTGTTTTTCTGTGCTATTTTTTTTCGGTGAGACTGTTAATAACATATTTTTTGCACATCGATAGTAATCATCATAAAAATCATTGCATGCATTGATATCATCAAAATATAATTATACTGATCTCAAGTAGATCATTACATCCGAATAGAGTTATACACATTGAGAGATCATTACATGCAAATCATTGTTTATACTTTACAATGCAATCTTCCATCCTGAGATATGACCTCCTTCAGCATAAAACCCGCTCATTCCTCTTGAATTGATTGTAAGCAGTCTGTCGGTAGGAGCTGCCTCTGGAGATCGTGGAGCCTTATATTTATTTTTCTTCCTAAACGCTCATTCACGATTATCTGTATGTTCTCCATGACATAGAAGCCACCACTGGTAGAAAATATGCCTTTAGTCCCGGTTCGCAAAGGCCATTATTCCCGGTCGCGCAACCGGGACTAAGTATGCGCGACTAAAGGCCCCCCCTTTAGTCGCGCCTCTTACGGACCGGGACTAAAGGCCCGTCCACGTGGGCGCCAAGAGTCAAATAATGATCAAGGAATTAAATGTGTTCCCTGTGGCTGCTGAGGGCACTTTACGAGAAATATAACTGAGTCAAATAATAATCAAGGAATTAAAGAGAGATGCGTGAATGTAGCAAGTAGTACTTACGATGAGTTTGTCAAATCTCATTTTTTTTAGAGAGTACGCCTATGGCGTACCTTACTTTTATAGAAGGGGGAAATAATTACAATAGGCATCACAATGCCCAGAGACTCCACAACGTAGCACCACTCCTAATGCCTACCCTCTCATCTCTCTCCGCAAGCTAACAAGTTAACTCCTCGTACTGGCTACTCTCCCTCCTCCCTGTGTCCCTATTCTCAACAACTCGAGCTCCTCAATCAATTGAACCGTAAGCGCAACCGTCGATTTTTGCTGGGCTGGCTTATTAAACACCCAGGCATTGCGGTTTTTCCACAAGCTCCATGAGGTGAGAATCACAATTGTATCAAAGCTCCTTCTACCTGCTTCCGTCTGAACACTACTCCTGCATCCTTCCCACCACAGCTGCAACGTTTGAGTATGTTGAGGTATCGGCAGCGATGTGCAACCCATCGCCCGAAATACCCTATGCCAAACCTCTCTCGCAAACACACATTGACAAAGGATATGATCCACGTTGTCCTCCTCCTGGAGACAAACGAATCACGTATCGGGGGTACCCTGCAATCCATGCCTGTATCTTCTGTCAGATGTCCACAGTCTGTATTGTAGGGCTAGCCAAGCAAAAAATCTTGCACTTAGGGGGTGCACGGGCCATCCAGATCCACTCGGCTCCCTGGAACCTCTCGCGCCCCTCGCAGAGTAGGCTATACGTAATTTTGGCTGAGTAATGCCCATCCCGTGCAGCAGCCCATCTGAACTCATCCTCCAGCTCGTCATTCCTTGGCATGCGCCTAATCTGCAACCAAAGTCTGGTTAACTGACCGCAGGCGTGCTCGTCAGGCATGTTCGCGAGATCCCCAATCCAGGCGTTTTCCTGCAGACCTTGTTCCACCGTCCGACAGTTCCTCTTCCTGGTTCCGACTAGCTTGTGCACGTCCGGTGCGAACTCCTCAACTGTCCTACCCTGAAGCCATCGATCCTTCCAAAAGAGCGTGCGCTTGCCGTTTCCCACCTTGACCCGCGCAAGACTATTGAAGATCTCCTCCGTGGCTCTCTCCTTGAGACGTGGGAGCCCTTGCCAGGGTCTTTCCATGTCCGTGCGGGCTAACCACTCCCAACAAGCGCGCAATGCCAGGCCCTGGAGCTTCAGGTTCTTGACTCCGAGCCCCCCAAGGCCAAACGGCTGGCAGATCCTGTCCCATGCTACCAGGCACTCCCCCCCCCCCCCCGTTGATTTTGTCCTTCCCTTACCAAAAAAACGCTCGCATCCAGCCGTTCAGCTCCTCTAGTAACCAGGCCGGCGCCTCCGCAATCAATAGGTGATGCACAGGTCTTGCTGAGACTACTGCCTTAACCAGGACCAACCGGCCAGCCCTAGCTATCAATCCTCGCTGCCATGACGGCAGGAAGTCGATGGCTTTGTCCAGCATGGGTTGCCACTCCCTCCTTGTGAGCGGACGTAATGCCAGTTGCAGACCAAGGTACATAATCGGAAAGCGGGCAATCCTACAGTTCAGAGTGCTGCGTATTCGATTCTCATCATCCTCAGCACCGCGAATTATAGTTGCCGTGGTCTTGTCCATGTTGATCCTGAACCCGGAGGTACCTCCAAACATCCTCAAGATCTCAAGTGTGGCCGTCAGATCCTCCCTGGATGGCTTACAGAACAGAACCACGTCATCCGCGAACGCAGACATGCGTTGCAGAGGTGTTACCCCTCTCAAGGGCTCCACGATGTTGCAAGTAGTTGCCTTCGCAACAAGCACTGTCAAAACCTCCATGGCAATCACGAAAAAAGCAGGCGGCTTGGGTCCCCCTGCCGTAAGCCGCAAGCGTGCTTAAAAGATTGGCCTGCTCTTCCATTCACAACCACCCTAGTGGAGGCTGTATACATTAACACTGCTAGCCTCCGTAGCCAATTTTCGCTGAATCCCGTGTGTTGTAGCACCTCGAATAGGAAACTCCATGACAGCGAGTCGAACGCCCGAGAGATATCTAATTTGAGGAGGGCTGCCGGTTTCTTTCTCCCATTAAGTTTCCTCGCCACTTGTCTAACCAAGAGAAAGTTATCATGTAGGCTTCGATTTTTGATGAACGCCAATTGGTTCGCGCTGACGATCTTGCCCATGACCGGCCGTAGGCGGTTAGCAAGGATGTTCAAACATAGCTTAGAAAAGCTATGAGTCAAGCTGATCGGGCGGTAATGCCCCACCTCGATTGCCTCTTGCTTCTTGGGCACCAGGGTTATTAAAGCCGTGTTTAGCCGGCCAAAACCCCTACCATCCCCAGCGAACCATTTGCGCACTGCTGCCATGACATCTCCCTTGATCACCAGCCACGCCCTCTGATAAAAACACCCCATGAAGCCGTCAGGCCCCGGCGCGCGATCAGATGGCATGTCCTTAACAACCTCCCAGACTTCCTCCTCTGTTAGCGCACGATCCAATTCCGAGAGGTCCAACATTGGCATCCCCAGCTCATGAAGATCCAGCGTATACTCCCGTGCATGGATGCGGCCCAACAACTCTTTGTATGCCACAAAAAAGGCCTTCTCCTTACCGTCCTGACTGGTGAAGATCTCCTTGCCCAATCTCACCGCAGTGACGAAGTTTCTCGTCCTCCTCCCATTCGCAACTGCATGGAACAGTTTGGTGTTCGCATCCCCCTCGCGCAGCCATCGCACCCGGGACCTTTGCCTTGCGATTGTTCGTTCCAAGGATGCAAGGCCCAGGACTCGATGTTTCAGGGCTCTATGCAACCAACGCTCCCCGTCCGACAGATCACGCCGCTCTTGGGCCACATCAAACCGTAGGATTACAATGTGGGCCATTGCCAATTGAAGTTTGACATTACCAATCTTCCTCTGCCCCCATGCGTGCAGGTGCGCCGCTGATGCCCTAAATAGCTCATTGAGTCGCATGAAAGGGTCAACTATCGTTCGATCACAATGCCAGGCTTCACGCACCGCATCATCAAAGCCATCTAGCTTGGTCCAGAACGTCTCAAAGCGGAATCTGCGCTTAGGTCTCAGCGCCGCGGAAAGAGACAAGTGCAACGGTGCATGATCCGAGGTCGAGGACGAAAGCGCCTGAAGTATGCAGTCCGAGAACAACAAGTCCCAGTCTACAGAGGCCAGCGCCCTATCGATCCTAGTCATCGTTGGATTCTCTCTTCCATTACTCCACGTGTACGCCCTGCCGTGCAAATACAGGTCCTTGAGCTCTTGATCCCCAAGGAATCTTCTGAACTTTGCCATCATTGTCCTATCAATCGGTCCAGCATTCTTGTCCGCCGCAGCAAGAATCATGTTGAAGTCGCCAACTACAAGCCAGGGTCCTGGGCAAAGCGCGCGTCGCTCCGCAAGCTCGTGCAAGAACGCTGCCTTCTCCTCGGCGCTCTGTGGACCGTAAACGCACGTGATCCACCAAGCCGTACCGTCCAACGTGTGGACCTCGCCCGTGAGGGCGTAAGTATCGAGCACTATATTGGTGACGCTCACCACCGTGGAGTCCCAGGCCAGAAGGACCCCTCCTCTAGTGCCGATCGCCGGAAGGAAGGCGAACTCGTCAAATGCAGGTCCAAGGCACTGCGCCACCGTGTAACGATCAACGGCTTGCATTTTAGTTTCCTATAGACACACTAGGTTTACATGCACCGTATCCCAGAACTCCCTCACTGCATCTCTCTTAGCCGGGTCATTTAGACCCCTCACGTTCCAACTCACTAGTTCTATCGTGCTATCCATGGGATAACCACAACTCTCCTCCAAGCTCCTCGAGCATCCGCACCTACACCATGATGCCCTCTGGCGCAAAATCCGCAGTCGTGGCTTCAGAGAGCGGCAAGCTCTTGCCAAAAACAGCCGCAAGTACACGTAGCTGCTGTTCGCGGAGCGGGGATGCATCGAACAACTCCCTGAACTCGCGCATCTGCTCCTCACTCACCGGCATGCAAGGCTTGGAGATTCCTAGCGCCTTCTGTTGCATCAGCCGCGGAGACCTTGCGTGGCCTCTTGCCAGCCGTGGCTACAGTTGAGACCGAACGCCTAGTCACCCGAGGAGTGCAAGGCTCCTGCGACGCCACGAGGTTTGCCTCTTCCATTTCCTTAAGCATTCAACTCCGCTAAACCGGGTTGTTCCTTCTTAAACTGGTTCTAAGCCCTGTCCGGAAAAAAAAATTATGGGTCATCGTACGATAATGATTGAACAAAAGGGAACGGTGTAGTGCGACAACGATTGAACTTACTTTGTGAGTATTGACACAATGGCCTGGTACTCCTCTTTCTCTTTATGCATAGATTCCATGAGATCAACTATTCCGGTGTCAACGTGAATCTCGAAAAGAATCCGGTGAAAGCTACATAGGCGATTAACTCATCAATTACAGTTAATTAATTAACACTGATTTAGCGAAAAATAAATGTGAAGGAATATGCATAAGACAATAAATACTCACTTTTGTCTGTAAGGAAATAATATTTCACTACAGTGATATTGCTTCCTCAAAAACATAACTAGGTTATCCTCCGTATCTTTAGCGTGTAACTTTAAGACATTGACGACATATGGGTCAATGAACCCGACGCCACTGTTTCCATTACATTCCAGAATCTTCTTCCTGCATAATATAAATCGTGTAGTGAGGATATAATATATATATATATATATATATATATATATATATATATATATTAAGTAACATTAAAATGGAACTACCTACGCCTATCTACAGCCATTTAGAGCTCTGGACCGTTGGATCGTCCGTAGGGACGCATCAGATCATTGCTTCATCTCAGATCTTCAACTAGGCCTCGTGTGCTACATCACTTCTCTGGAGCAGGTTCGGCCAATGCAAAAAGGGCCGCTACTCCGCAGGTCACTTTCAATGCCTTCTCGTGAGCTGGGCCACAGTGGCCCGCAAGGGCACATAAGAGTTACGACTTGTTTCATCCATGGAGTCTGGAACTATCGGCCTGCTGATGTTGTTCTGCAAGGAAAGGAGCAGCGACGGGTTCGATCCATTTGGGAAGGCTGAGCGGCAGCATGGGGAAGTACACGATGACGCTGCTACCATTTCTTCCTGCTTAATGCAGCAGTATGAGTAATGGATGGTGGTTTCCAGCCTGTCCCCCTTCTCTTCTTTACTCAATTAGGCTATTTATGTTGTTCTCTATTGCTTCCTGTCCATGGCCGCCGAGAGAGACCTTTCCATACTCTAGGCGTGCGAGTGATGAAGACTGCTCAAGGTATGGTGGCGATCTGGCCAAAGGGTGGATTCTGTAGTGTGGTGTACGAGCGACGTACGCTAAGACCAGCAAGCAGGTAAATTAACTATGTTCTTCCCTTCCTTAATGTTTAACAGTTTAAGCCATGAGCCCCTGCCGATCTTTGTAATTCGCTTCTCTCCGATTCGTCTTTTTGGGTGCTCGGGGAGTGGCAGAGCTCTGCATGGTCCTGATTATTCCCAGGGATCGTACATGATTGCATAAGAAACATACATCATTGAGGTGCCTGATTTTTTGTGTCAGTGTTTTTTTTTACATGTCTACCTAAGATCAGTATTGCTTAAATAATAAGGAGTTCCTAACTAAACGCCAGTAGAGAGCTGTCTAAAATCCAACCTAGGAAATGAGACTTGGATATGTTCGGCACGAAGTTTAAAATGAGAATTTGCATTCTACTTCTGCTGATAGTACTTGTTATTTTTTCAGGAAGAACGGGAAGCTGAAAAAGCTAGACTGCTGTGGGGAAGAAACATACACACTCGTTGCATGGTGTCAGTTTTTTTTTTACATGTGTACCTAAGATGAGTATAGCTTAAATAATAATGAGTTCCTAACTAAACGCCAGTAGAGAGCTGTCTAAAATCCAACCTAGGAAATGAGACTTGGATATGTTGGGCACGAAGTTTAAAATGAGAATTTTCATCCTACTTCTGCTGATAGTACTTGTTTTTTTTTCAGGAAGAACGGGAAGCTGAAAAAGCTAGAGTGTTGTGGGGAAGAAACATACACAGAAGCAATGATCGAACTAGATGAGGTAGATACTTACAGAGAATAGGTGTTGATGATCGATTTGTTGAGGGCATCTAGATTATATAAGAAAAAAAGATCTTCAAAATCAATATACATCTTGTCATCGCGGAAGTAATCCTGTTGTCTAATTTTCACCTCAACTTGCTCTATCCCATCTCTTGCGCTTTGGATATACCACGTATGCAGTTGGCGCTTCAATGTTGTCATATAGCCCAGCTGCTCAGGTTTGACGAGAGACTTCCCCCACTTATATTGCCATGCCAATTCAGCTTTTTGGAAGTCGTCGGATTGGCCTAGGAGTTTCTCAATTGTTATACCAGCGTCTCCGGCAAACCTCTCAGCTTCTTCCATATCAGCTTGAGCCTTTGCAGTGTCTGACACCTTGAACGGGGGAACCGATTGTTTTGACTGGTTCCCGAGCTGGGGAATTGTTCTCCCCGCCTTTTGGCTATGTTATAACTCATCGTTACTTCGCAGTCATGGTCAGTTGGAAGACTCATCTTAAGTTGGGACGGCATCTCCAGCATATTCTTGAAGTTCTTCTTTACAGCCGGATCTATTGGTCTCTTTGGCGGCTCCGGGGTTCTCTTTCCCTATGAAGCCATCTGACGTTTCGTGTCCGTAGTCACCCAGTCGTGGGTGTCCTCGTCATTCATATGGTAAGGAAACTTTTCTGGCAGCTTCTTGGCTTTCTTCTTCGTAGGACGTTTCTTCTTCGGGGAAGACTTAGAGGCAGCAGCCTTCCGCTTAGAGGACTTAGTGGGCGGCGGAGTCGGCTCAGGCATCGGAGATCGAGCCGGACTCAGGCTGCTGACGTCCATGGCCTCAACGTGTGCTGGCGATGATCGAGCTGGGCTGTGTCTCAGAGAAGTAGGTGGTGGTGATGGCGGAGGTGGACTGCGTCTCAGTGAAATTGGCGGTGGTGGCAGCGGTGGACTGCGTCTCGGAGAAGTAGCTGCTTGTGTTGGCAGTGGACTGCGTCTAGGAGAAGGTGGCGGTGGTGGCGACGGTGGACTGCGTGGGGGGAAACACTATGCCACTCTTTTCCCATTGAATGATGGAATTGATGGCCTCTCCAAGTGTCTCTACCCCGTCACCTCTGGGGATGTCAAGCCGCAATATCCTCCAATATGGTTGAACATCATCAACACCGACACGAGCATAGCCAGGTCGGACCGGAAGGCCATGCGAGGTCACTCCCTCTACACAAGGTAAAGCGTAGCCGTCGGCTACCTTGATGGATATGTTTGAGATCGACACGTATAGCGCACAACTTTTCTTCTCCTTGATTGCATCCACGGCCTCCGTCTGTGGAGGGACATCAACAAGCAGAAGTGCGGCGGAAGCCGGTACCTCCGTTGAAGCCACACTGCTCCAGCGTTGAGATGGTGATGTTTCCTCGAATGTACTAGTGTCTTGCGTCTGGGAGGGCCGGCTAGTAAGCTCATTAATCCGTAGTTGCTGCTGCATCACTGCAGCTTCCAAGGCACCAACCCGTGCTACGACCGATGCATCCTTCTTTGTCTGTCCTCTCGCTCGGCTTCTATATGGAAAGAGACAATCTTCCGGCTTGAAGCCAAAGCACCATGGATATCGTCCTTTGCCTCGTGTCCAGCCGCCATGTTCTGCATTCCCGAGGGACTTTGTAAGCTCATCATTCTCTCGATCTGGCTTGAACTCTCCCTCTCTAACCTCCTTGAACACCGCCTCAAGTGCCGCAAAGGGGACCTTTATTTTTTCGGTCATAATAAGGTGCCCTTGTTCGTCAAACGTCGCCCCATGCCCAAGCAACCAGTTCCTTGACCTCCGGGTAAAATTCTCAGTACCTGGAATGATCCCTTTCTCTCGCAGCTCTTTCTCGAGTGCGTCAAACTTAGGCACTACAACTCTGTAGCCACCTGAACCCATCTTATGGTGATATACCTTCTTCCTGGCATTTTCCGCATTCTTGGCTGACCTCAGCTTCCCCTTTTCTGATTCCTTGTACGCCAGAAATGCTGGCCAGTGTATCTTATGCTTCTCAAGCGGCCCCTCGAATTTTGGGACTTCTTTTTTCTTCTTATATTCTTTACATAATCTTTTCTTGTAAGCATTGAAAGCCTCGACCATCTTATTCAGAGCCCAGTGCTTCACTGCGTCTCGCATTTCCTCCTGTGCCGCCTCGGCCTCCTCTTCATCTTCATATTCACATCGTGGAAGCTAGAAATGGCTCATCAGCTTGTCGAACAAGAGTTTTTTTGCACCGGTCTGTGACGAAAGAAACTGCCATTCGTCCAGGATCGTCTTCGTCCTTTGCTGGATCATTCCATTCTTCAATACTTATAGGGACCATGTCCCTAACAATAACCCCACATTGGCTTGTAAACTTTGTTGCTGTCTTGGCGGGCCAAGAAGGTTGGCTGGTTCGATAGACTTGATCGATTATAAGTTTCTCTTTCGAGCTCATCTCTTGGGCCGGGCCTCGTTTCGACCTCTTGCTAGACAATGTCGATGCAGCCTTCACTAAGGCTTGTTCATCGTTTGTTTTCTCCGGTTCCACATGATCTGTTCCTTGCAATTGCTCGTCTTCCTCCTCTATTCCCTGACTTGATTCATTCAGATACTGTGAGCCGTCATCTTGATCACCTCCCCCGTCGTCATTAGGTCCACCGGGGAGTGTACCTTCTTCTATGATCGCGAACACCTGTTCTTCACCCTATCTGCCGTCCATAGCTCAACTAATACAAATGGAAGATAAAATACTTTAGTAATTTATAAATTTTCTTGAAAAATAATATTCCAGTAAACAATCATCACAACAGTACACTTTAGTAAGGAGTATGACTAGCATATCAGATCGAGTCTTGCCGAGTATAGTTCCGACTCGAACGGGACATAACAGATGTAACAATCCAGATTATCCAGTCATGTGTGAAAATATTGCAGATCGTGATCTGCAATATTTTCACACATGACTGGATAATCTGGAACACTGTTATGCACCCGTTCGAGTCACAAGTATACTAGGAAAGAGTGGATCTGTTCTGCTAGTTATACTCCTGCCTATGCATGGAGTACTCTAATGCGTAGTGTTCCCCTCGGTATACCTCTAAAAATCCCTAAGTATACTAAAAATTCCTAAGTATACTAAAATTTCTTAAGTATACTAAAAAAATCCTAAAAATTCTTAAGTATACTAGAAATTCCTAAGTTTCTAAGTACTAATTCACTAAGTAATTAATATTCCTAAGTACAAATTCACTAAGTAATATTCCTAAGTACAAATTCACTAATACTAATATTCCTAACTACAAATTCACTAATTAATACTAATATTCCTAAGTACTAATATTCCTAAGTACTAATATTCCTAACTATTAACAACTAAATAACAACTAACAGTAAAATCCTAACACTAAAAAGACTAACAGTAAAAAAGATTAACACTAAAAAAACATTAATAAACAAAAAAATCCGGCGAGGTGAGCACTAATCGGCGGTGAGCACTAATCCGGCGAGGTGAGCACTAATCGTCGGCGAGCAGTACCTCGAGGGTAGCGAAGAGGACGGCGACGAGGCGCGGGATCGGGGGCGCGGGCCGGGGGCGGGCTCGGGGGCGCGGGGGAAAGGCGTGGTGGCGAGCTAGGCGGAGAGCTTCGAACGGCGCGGCGCGGTGGAGCTCTCTCCGGCGGCGGTGAATTTTGGCAGCCTGACGGCGTCGGAGAGGATTTCGGCGCCAGGGACTTAGCAGTTTCTGAGGGTTTGCCCCGGGCGGCTGCTCCGCCCGGGGTTATATACTGGGAGGCCTTTTGCCCCGGTTGGTAACACCAACCGGGGCAAAAGGGGGTCTTTTGCCCCGGTTCGTGTTACCAACCGGGACTGTCGGATATATACCAAATAGGGGTATATCTGATGGTAGTCTAAAGTGCCGGATTGCCCGGGTGGCCCGAATGGTAGTGGGCTACCGTCCATTGGGCGGCCCAGTAAGCTGACGCACAGAAGCCGGATTCTAGAAGAACCCGGATCACGGCCCACGTGATCTGGCTTGGAGTAGAAGACGGATTCCTTACTTTCCAAGTTATTAGTTACCGTAGTCTTCTAGGTTTCCTACTCTGTATGCCCTAACCGGCTATTATATAAAGCCGAACGGGAGATATGATAGATAGAGGAGAAGATATGGGCTAACTCGCCGAGAAGTTGATCCTCTACGAATAGCTAAACAGAACCTCACGTTGTACTTGTATACACAGGCTTTAGTCCTGATTAGTGGCATTGCAGGAGTAGGAACGCCGCATTGTTGCGACGTGCTGAACCTGGGTAAACCCTGTGTTTTTGTTCTTCGCCCAACCTCGTCTCCCCACGTCTCTACCTGTAGTCTCATGGCACCCCCGTCTATGAAAACTACTATGATGTCTCGACTGTTGGCGCCCACCGTGGGGCCGACGGCGTCAGGCGTTAAATTCCGATTTGGGATACTTGGCGGAATCGGCAGTTCCATAACCGTCGGAAGCCTGGAGTTCGACGGCAATGTGGGACACTTCCTTGACAATGGATCTTACATACCGGCGCAAAATCACCTGGTAAGTGCCTGCGTGTTACCGATTGGATGTACAAGTATCTTTATCGTACTAACTGTAGAGGCCATGGGGTTTTGTGGTGGAAGCAAATTTTTCCCACCCGCCCTATACCCAGTCGAAAACGATTATGACACCGGGTTTTGCTCAGATCGCCGACAAAAAAGTGATTCACACTTTATCGGTATGGTGCAATCCGAGGTCGCCGAAAACACGGATGAAAGTAATCCCGTGCAAGAGGCAGAAAACAGCAAACCCACCACAGAGGTGGAAGATCCGACATCCGCCAATCCAGCGATGAACTCGGAAGCTGACTCTGTGCTAGCCGCCATTGAGGCGAGATTAGAGTCAGAAACCGGATCAGATGACTTTGATTCCGAAGACAAAGATGTGGACGCCTTTAAAAGAAAAGTTAAATCTTTTCAGGAGGGATTCCACGAAGTACTAATGGCGAAACCGGCTGTAACATCCCAGTGTTTGGGAAGTTATAAGGATCTAAATTTAATATGTGCATTTGCAAAGCATGCATCTAAAAGTACGGGAAATTTTGGCGCGAAAGTTTAAACAAACCAAAGTGACCAATGTTTCACTTGACATGATGAAATAAGTCTAGTTCATCTAGTCAAGAGTACATTTGGAATGATCTTTATAATAAGTATCTTAGGAAACCAAATCATTTGGTTACACAAACCATAAATTGGTTTTGACTAAAACAAATACTCAACAACCTTAACCACAAGTCTTTAAGTGACTTGGGATAATTCACTAGGGATCTAGAACCCAAAGAGGGGTGAGTATCTGAATCTCATAACTAATGATCATACTTCCACAAGTTAGTAGTGCTTGATGGAATAATCTCATCAACAGATATCTTAGACTCTCCAAAACATGAACTACTTAAGTTATCAATCAATATACATAACATCTTTATAAATCATCTCATAACCATTAAGTAAACCATTACAAGTAAATACAAAGGTCCAATAGAACACAAGTGATACAAACAAGTCATAACTCAGAACCCACAAGTGGGACATGACATAATAATTGTATTAACATATTTATCGAATATGTACATATCTCCTCAACCCTAAAAGAAGTACCTAAGAGAAGATATAAATCTTATTCAACTGCTGTTAAACCTTGATCATTACATATGATCTTTCCAAATCTCTATATCTGCATTATACAGGACAAAGATTACAAGGTAAAAATATATAGTAAAACCAAGACACCTGGGAAAACAATTAATAACTATGACATAAGTCATTCAACTCAATAACCTTCACATGATCATGGTTTCAATCATATTATACAAGTGAGTATCTGAAATCTCAACACATCAATGAACCAATTGATCAACTCATTATTAAGTCATCATTCCTTAAGCATTCCACATTTGTATCCAAATTATCATTCAACAATTTAAGTATATCTGGAAACAACTAGGGAATAACAACAAGTCATAACCTCAATGCGAAGAAGAAAATTGGAAGCTAAGCAAACCAATAATGTATGATATAAGAGCATAACTTATGGGAAGCAAAACAAGAAATGTATGGAAGGGTAATAAAAGCATGAATTAACCCTTAACCTAGATCTTGTGATTTTGGATAGACCAAAGTATCTTGTTTCCAATCTTCCCAAAGTTATTCTGCAAGAGAGGCACCCACAAGAGAAGAGGAACTACCACAGGAAGATATCCAAAAAGATTATTTAGAGTGTTATCGAAGTGCTACTCTAATCTTCTATAAGAGTACTTGGAAACTCTTATACCTTGATATGATCTTATTAACTCTCTTGAAAGAGTGTGATACCCCAATGTTAGAGTTATATAGAAGTAGTTTGATAACAAGACTAGCTACCTTGTTAACAGATCACTTTTGTATACTCAAACAATTGAGTGTCATACACAAACAAATAGAAGGTTGAATAACCTAGTACATCTCAGTCTCTTGTATATGAAAAGTAATTTGGGGGCAAGCCTTGCAAACTTGTCAACAAATTCTTCTTATATGCATAAGGCTAACTGATGTCATAAACTACACCTACATTCCTTTCATCATCAACCAACAGAAAGAATAACACTAAGGAAACAAGAAACCATAACATAATCATCTAAGTAAAATATTTGCTTGGAATAACTGCTTGCTCTCACCACAAGGGTGAGATAGTTGAAGATTGAATCCAAGAGATGATATTACTTGCAATTGACACAAGGTGAAAACAGAAGGCTAGTGGAAACTAGAGAGAAGAACAACAAGCAACAGAAGAGCACATGAAGCAACAATGCCTCAGTAAGGAAGCATAAGAAATTATCCAGTGAATCATTAGGATTTATTCGAGAACCAATAATCTCTGTCAAGCTCCTCAGAGATGAGGAACTCATAATAACATCTTTAATGGAAATAATTACCAAGTATGAAATGATAACCAACCATTGCATCCACATGTCTTGTGATATGTGGAGGTTAATGGAAACAAGCTTAACACCTTGTTTTCCAGATCAATCTCCTCCAAAAGACCAATGTATAATAATAAGAATTCATCTATACATAAGCATACAAATGATTACATGTTATAAAATCAACAAAGGATAATATCCATAGTGGAACCTATGTGGAAAACAGACAAATGAGATTCCAAAGCCACAGATGTTTCATTTAAGCTAGTACTAAAAACAACAACATGGCTTACAAATGATATGAGGAACTGTCCACCAGGCTTGATAAGAAACCTAAATATGAAAATAACAAAGCCTCATATGAGAAAACAAGTTCATTACCTAATAAAAATAATTTAGTATGTCATGGGATACAATTTTCTAATAAGTGAATTTCATTTCCATACACAGAAACAATACCAAGTAATGTTATCAAAAATTATTTTCTAATAGAATTTGTATCTAAATGTTCCAATGGGAACACACCACTTGGTGAACCCCATGGGTTTGGTGTGAAGATAATATTCATGCCTAAAATAGATTTTAAGACATTTAATAAATTAAATAAAGAGAAAACAATAAAATCACTTAATCTAGCACCCTAAGTATAAAATTTAAATATAGCTCAAAATTGAAAAAGGACAACATGGTGAGATTGTAAATTTGATAAAGTTTCCAAATATGATTTTTATTAATTTTTATGTTTGCCAATAGGCCCTTAAAACGGGGGTTTCTTTTCAGTTTTCATTAACAGAAGGACATTTCTGTGAATAACCAAAACTTGAGGGGGTTATCGAAATTATCCTTTTATTTCTCTTTCTTCTTCCTCTGCCAGAAGGCAGAGGAGAAGACCACGACGTCGCTGCACCTCGGCCACCTCCTGTTGCCGCCGATTCGAGAGGATAAGAACCCTATGGAGCCGTCTGCGTCGCTCACTCTCTCTTCTCCTCTCTCTCTCGCTCATTCTCTCTCTCATATTCTCTCTGTACTGCCCGAACCATAACCCTAATCTCACAGCCGCCGGTCACCGCCGTCGCATCCGGCCACGGGGGAACGATCCAAGACCATCGTTGTGTTCGCCGTCGTCCTCTTCACATCCTCGAACGCGCACAGGGGTGGAGATGCCCCAGGTGTCGAGGATTTCACCGCCGTTCTGAGTTCGGCCGCCGCTAGTTTCTCCTCGCCGCCGGCGATTCCGGCAGCGCCTATCCTTCCCGAGCACATCACCGTGCTCCTGGTGAGCTGCTGCACCTCTGGGTGTATTTGATTTCGAGTTTGGTTCACGCATTCCTGCAGTCGACGCGTACCGCCGTTCTCCGCCGTGTCGGAGGTCGCCGGAGCCACTCTGGTGACCATTTGGTCACTCCACAGCCACCCAAGTACTCGCCCGAAACTCCTCTACCTAATGGAATAAACCTCACACCTCAATTTGCACTAAAACGCCCGAATCGAACCCTTCTGTGAGAGATCTAGATCATGTGATGTCATCATGACATCACAATGATGTCATTAGTCCCTTTTCTTTTATTTTTTTATTTAAAATCATATATGACAGGTGGGACCCACCTGTTTTTTAAAAAGTAACAGAAAATGATTTAACCTTATTAATTCAGTAACTTTAATTCTGTTTATCAGAAACATATGAAATAAATATAGAAATGATTAGAAAAATATAATCTAAATGATTATCAACTTTTCAAAAATATTTGATAAAGTTTAAAATTTAATATTTTCTTTAATTAAATTAAATCATTAAAAATTGAGAAAAATAATAAATAATTCATAAAATCAGAAAAATACAAGTTATATACCAAAATGCTCCAAATGACTAATACAACTCATCTATGATGTTTACAAAGTCATTTTACCAAGTTTTTATGTGTGCAATGTTTTGTCAGTCATTTAATTCATTTAAAATTTAATAAATTCATAACTTATTCAAATATTTTCATACAACATAAAATGTTATATCAAACTAAAGAGAAAAGCATTTCCAATTCAAATATATCAAACATAAAATATATTTTTTGAACTTATAAACTTGTTCCTAATGGGATAATAGAATTCTAAAATATTCCATTATAACCATAAATAACTACCACCTCATAAATTTCCTTACTAATAAACCTCATATCTTCACATCTACTAAAACCTATTATCACAAGTCATTAGAAAGTATTGTGATGATAGAGTTAGCTGTTTTAGTCTCTCATTTTCAATTAAACTCTTTATCATTAACCATACACTTTTGAACATAAAATCACACATCTTTATTATCTTTTTAATAGTTGTTTTCCATATGATATTGTTTTCTCGTTTAATCATTTGATAACAATTTCTAACTAAAAAAAATGATAACAATTGTTTTCTAAGTAAAAGAGAAACACATGTAAGTCTAAAAGCAGTAATAACCACATCACCCAAGTAATGAAACATTTCACCTAAAATCTATGTGATTAAGATATCGTATCAAACGTAGCTTACATTTGTAAGCTGGGGTATTTTCCAGGGTATTTCACGTTGCATCTCATTACTATGCATGTATCATCCTTGCCAGTGTTTTCTGTAGTCCTTACCGGGACTACTTTGCTATCTTTCAGATGTTTGGATTTCTCTACGCAACTCTCGAACCCCGAAGACCTGGATTATTATGGTTATTTCAATCTCAGGCAAGTTCATCACTTGCTCATATCCTTCGCAGTACTTCATAACAAACTATTTGCAAAAACCCTATTGTATTATCACCTACTCTCAAAAGAATGCATGATCCTATTTTTATAATAATATGACTACCTGAATGACTACCCGAGTGGTAGTGTTCTATGTGGTGGGCGGATGGAACCATGGTAAGATGAATAGGTCAAAGGAAGGTTCCATCTGCACGGGAACGTATTACCTAGGAATTAACAACAACTGCCGTCAGGATTCTTGCGCCGTAAATTCGCGTTGACCATGGATCTTTTGTGGGGGGAGTAAGTCAGCCGTGATACTTTTCTCGTTCGCATGTCAACGGACTGCCAGAGACGTACGCTGTAGGTCTTGCGAGACTACATGCACATGGGTGGGAGCCCTTACGTCCCACGGGCTCTGGGGTCTATGAGTGTCTGCCAGGGGCGCGTAGATCTCCATCGTGAGGGGTGGAATCAGGCGTTCAACCTGCTGGCAGAAATGGGTGGGCATGCGTTGTGCGGAGAAGCACGGTTTGGCTTGGACCAACTACCGGGCCCCACACCTAAGTGGGAGTGGACAGGATCTCGAGCCTGGTTGTGCAACATGGTCTTGGTCGTCCATGGGTAAAGTAACGCACCTCTGCAGAGTGTAAAAGGATGTGGCATGTTACCCCTTGTTCCGGGAAGGAGCTGCGAACGCCGCAGGAAAGGCAACTCCATGAAAGTTCTAATCCTGTGAAGAATGGCGGGCATAGTTTTCAGAATTAAAAGCAACCTCTTGAAGAAAGTTTTACAAAACCTTGCATTACTTTATGACTCTTTCGAGTCTAAAGCTGTAGTTAGTGCATCAACCACCCACTATATATCATGAACTTGCTGAGTAACGCTCGTTACTCATTCTATCCCGTTTGACCCCTTGCTTAGAGTTGAAGCCTATGGAAGTCGTTATCATGAAGCCATCTTTACCTCATGAAGCTAGGTGGAGTCTTATACTACTTAGTCGGTAAAGGATCGTCATCAACAACGCTGGTGGAGGAGAAGCTATCAAGGTGTAGGTAGAGGCCATTCTTGGACTTAGCATTTACTAGCCATAGATTAGGGCTGACATCAGCCGTAGTGGATTAGTTCTGAGCTAGAGTTCTTCTCCGGCTTGGAGCTTCGAATTGCTTCTTCTGATGTTTCATTTGCAGGACATCTTCTTGATTCATCAGGGAGATTCTCAAGATTTTGTAATGAAGTTTGTATCCTATAGATTTGCCTGGTCCCGCTATGTTTCTGTTGTACCACTCTGAGAGATGTAATATTCACGGATAAGTCCTTCTGTGAGTATTATGTCATCTACTTGCGCACTACACATGCAGTGGTGTGCTGGGTCACCACACCGGCTGAAAACACGGACGCCGGCAGTCAGGAAAGCCCTAGAACCCCTCCGCCAGAGGAAGAGAGAGAAGATGGAGAAACTTCTCCAATATTCCCCAATGTCAAAGAATTGACAGAGGATGAACCTGCTAAAAAGCCTCCCTCTTCCAAGAAAAAGCACAAGGCCTCTAAAAAACTCCAATACAAACTTCGGAAGAAGAAATTGGCTGATCCAGCTGATGAAAGCCCGGAAGTAGGAGATGCAAGCGGAACAAAACTTGCGGAGAAGAAAACAAAAGAAATCCTTGTTCCACCAATGACAGAGCAAGAAGAACAAGAATTGTTACAAACACCAGTGGGATTGCAAGAACCCCCTGAAGTGCTAGAAGCGAGGAGACAAGCTCTCCAACGGCAACATCAACATCTATTCAGAACTCGTGAACACCTCCAAAAAACCCAGGATGACATCAAACTCATGAAGGAAGAAATCAAGGAGTACGAGAAAAAGAATAGATCTGCCATTAAACCTACAAGGTTACTCGGAATCGTAAGACCGGAAGTACTGCTGCCAAAAGAAAGGTTTCACAACCCATCTTTGCAAAAGGAGGTAAACGGCAAAGATGCCAGAGGCGAACCAATATACAAAACCGCAGCAGAAAACGCGGAAGCAGCGTTCGCCATCCTCAACAACGATATGTACTCAAACGGTGAAAAACTTCAAGGGGTGTATGCTTTCCTCGGAAAGGCATTGCAGCAACAGCACCGGGGGCAAGAGCGATCAGGGAGGCTGCATGACGACTCCGCCCTATGCAAAATAGCTACTTGCGCCGCTGGAGCACCCGGACCGGAGGAACCAAATGAGAAGAAAACGGATCCGAGAAAAGACAAGAAAAATCCCGATAACAGGGATGAAGCGTCTAGAACCGGATCCCATCTCCCAAAAGGTGGACTTAACACCCACGATTGGGAAGAAAAATACCGGAATGACGGCAAAGCAATGCCACCTCCGAGAAACCCAGCTGAAAAGGCTGGAAGACAGGGTATACCTCACAGGCGTGAGAGATCTCGGACACCCCCCAAGGACAAGGAAAGATACAGGAGTAGAACTCCACCTCATCCAAAGGGACGTGATATCGGAAGAAATAGAGACGATCCCGGAAAAGCGCGTCCGCGCAACAACAGAAAAGAAAGGAGTAGATCCCCTTCTGTCCATTCAGCCGGCAGGTACTCCGCACACATGGATAGGGCGGAAAGAGACGACTTATACTTTGGACCTAAATGCTTCACAGATAGGATCCGAAGGATAACCCTGCATTCTGGCTTTGCCAAAGTTGGTCCAACGTACCAAAAATATACCGGTAGTACAAACCCGGATACCTGGCTCTCAGACTACTATACAGCCGTCCAGATTAACAATGGGACAGACCTGGAAGCTGTAATGTTTCTTCCCCTAATGTTACTGGATGGAGCCAGAGATTGGATTAACGGATTACCTTCCAGAACTGTCGACAGCTGGGATGATATGGCTCGGGTATTCTCTCAGCATTTCCGGGGAACCTACAAACGCCCGAATAGCATCAACCAGCTAAACTGTTGCACCCAATTTGAAGACGAACCATACGTGGATTTTATCTCAAGATGGACTGCAATGAAGAATAGCTGCTCTGGAGTAACTGACGTTCAAGCAATGCATGCTTTCGTCAATGGCCTAAAACCCGGACATGTACCGTTCATGGTCGGTTCCAAACAGCACAAAGATCTCGGATCTATGCTTACAACCGCTAATGAACATGCTGGAGCCAAAGACGACATCAGAGCTAGAGGAGGCAGTATCGACACACTGATACAGGCCAAAAAGAATCATCGCCCTGAGAAAAAAGGAACTCCAGATGCAACACAAAAGCCCAAAGAAGTTAACATAGACTTTGGAAGTGAAAAAGGGAATAGGTGGAAAGGACGCAGTTCGGAACCAATCAATTACACCAAAGAAGAATGGGAAAAGATTAAGTCGGAACCCTGCATGCACCATTCGCAATTTGGGAAACCCACCCATATAAACGCACAATGCCGGTTGAACAAGCATATGAAAGGCAGTGCAGGATCTCGAAACAAGGGGAAGAATCCCAAAAGGAAATTTTCCAAGCAAAAGCCAGAAGCTGAGAAAGAAGATAGTGAATCGGACACTGACGAAAAAATCCAGGAACAGCAGCGAAAAGGCAAACCCAAGTTTCCGAGAGTTGATGGAGAGTGTGCCCTAACTTTCCTGGCAACTCCGTCAGCAAAGGTGGCAAAAAGAACGCTTCGAGAAATAAACGCGGTTGTTCCGGCAACCTCGAAATTCTTGAAGTATTCAAATACACCAATTACCTGGGATCAGTCTGATCATCCCGGGAATATCCCTTAACCCGGCACGCAAGCCCTTGTCGTAAGCCCTATTGTCCAGAACACTAGGCTAAGAAGAGTGCTGATGGATGGAGGATCTAGCATTAATATAATATACCTGGATACGCTGAGGCATCTGAAAATCTCCGATACCCAGCTCAACCATAGCAACATACGTTTTCACGGCATTGTTCCTGGCAGGCAAGCAAGATTGTGACGACCCGAGATCGGGCACTATGCAGATTTCAGCATTCCCGCCAAAATCCACATAATAACCGATTCCAGGTTGCCATTTATGATAACATTACAATAGTTCACGAATAGTCCACAATTACAACAGAAACAGATAGATACAAGATGACTCAGACGAGCCAGGGATACAACTGATACATTACAAAGATCCAAAATAACAGCGGAAGAAACAACACATCGTCCGTCTACGGACAAGATCCAAATTGGACTAAGAGTCCTGAAGATAACCGAGGGCGTCCAATCCCTGCCCAGGCCAAGCCGGAGGGATTCCCAAGCTAACGTCGTCAGACTTCAAACCTGTTGACTGCAATTTGGAATTTGCAGCCACGAAAGAGATTCGTGGGTCAGTACGGTTAAGTACTGGCAAGGGGGATAGAACCCATACTCACAAGAATACCGGCGTAGCCAGTCATCACAAGATACAAATACTTTGGAATCAACGGAAAGGAAGGGGTTATTGCAAATAAGCGACAGCGGGCTGCACTAACCAACTACAGAGATTCTATTACTTCCAACTATCAGAAAGGGGATAAGATCGAGTATTGTAACCAACTGAAAGATAACTTCAAACAAACCCATCCTGGATCTCGCCCCTTATCCAAAGAAGCAATCCGAGGATAACTCACACAGTTGGATTAATGATGGTTCAGATTATTGTGTCAATAAGCCTATTACTAGTCAAGTTGTTAACCATGGGGTGAAAGATTGTTAATCATTAGGTTTAAGTTGTCCTGAGTAATTGTTAGCCAGTACTTTCACCAAGTAATCCATAACCGCGGAAAACACGGCTTCTCGAGAAGATTATCCCTGCAGGGTTGCACCAATTTGGCCGTACACGCAAGAATATCCCGCCAGATGGAAATGCACTTCCACCAAGCGGGGTACTCTACACAACCAACCCTTCTTCGCATCAAGCCCAAAGCACCGCGTGCTGTGCGTGCGCGGCTAATCGAGCCCCCCGAAGAAAAGGAGGACCCTCATAGCACTGGAAGACCACGCCGCCCTAAATGCCGACTACGAAAGTTCCACCCTGGCGCCAAGGGTTCGTACCTGCATATGATGCAGCAAATGGAACACCCGAACTAGTACGGCGATTTGGACGACATGCGAATCGAGTCAGTTGAGGGGGGCGCCCATACTCGCTTCCCACATGCGGTTAGTGCGCTCATCATGGATCAGTAGACAAGACCCTTTTCCTATTAGGGTCGACACTAGCAGGCCTCAAAACCACAAAGGGCCTCCTGCCGGTGCCTTATCATCAAATTTATTATTAAACAATAACAGTAGCATGATTGATGGATTGATTAAACATTGAGCCCCCAGAACATAATAGAGTAGCAACAGAAAGTAACGGGTAACAGACTCGAGCAAAACAACCCTAAGCAGGATAGTAAGACACGGGCAACAAGCAATGGTTATAGGTATGGAGGTGAGGCAATATCAGGGTTCAGGGTATCATGTGATGGGTTCGTAACAGAAACAACTACTACTAAGGATAGCAGGAAAGAATCAACGGAGGCATCGGTAACAAGTGATGAAAGGCAGCCATATGGCAGCAAGTGAGTATACTTGCCTGAGATCCCGCAAGGTAGCAGAACTTGTCGTTGCCAACATCATCTCAACGTCCTATCCGGGAAGAAGCAATGAACCTCGAACAAACACCGGATGCAACAATTACTACTACGGCAAAAGATCCAGCATGAACAAGATATGGATGCATGACAGGTTTAAAGATGCATAGAAATAACTAGTTGACAAGATAAACAGATTTAAATGGACCCATATGCAATTTGAGTTGCATATGAAAAGCCCAGGGATTTTGGTTAGGTTATTTGTTTTCCAACTAATCAACAGGTGCTGGTGGTTTAGTATGATGCATGCAAAAGGGAAACAGCAAAATAACAACATTAGAATCAAATTAAAATAGGGTGTAGCAATTTAGAATTTTATTATTAACTTAGGGAATTTTGGGTGCCTTAAAGGTGACACACAAGTATTTGTTGTTTTCAACCATTTAAATTGTTCAAAACAAATAACAAAGTTTATATTTGAAAAGAACATCAAATTTTAGTTGGATTACATGTTTCAAATATTGAAATTGGAGTTAGGGTAATTTAATTATGAATTAAACAATATTAAACAATTTTTAATTGAATTAAACAAGATTTAAATTGTTTAGGCAATTTTTAATTATTCAAAACAGAAAACAAAAATTATATTTGAATAGGTTATTTAAAATGGTATGGAAAACATATTTTATTTGCATTATTTGGAATTAGTATGAATTTGTTAGTGATTTTAGCAAATTGTAATTGATTTATTTGAATTCAAAATTAGATTGCATTTTGGAATTTCAAAACAGAAAACAAATGATGTAGTTAGATAGAGTATTAAATTTGGGCCAGAAAACATATTTTATTTTCTTTATTTGGGGTTATAGAATAAAAGTTATTAACAAATTAAGGTGGAGGACCAATCTGTAATTTGTGAGGGCCTAGAGGTGAAGAAAACAGGGGGCAGGGGCCTCGCGGTGGAAAAAAGAGAAGGCCAGGGGCCTAGGTGCAAACCGCCAGATCCAGATCTGGATCTGGGGTCGTTCTCACCGGGGATGACCCCAGCCAGTGCAGCTGGCAGGCGGGCCCCTGCCACGCGGCGTACACGCGGCGCGTGTGGAGCCACGCAGGCCACCGCGGTCGCTGACCAGCGGGACCCGCCCGTGCACGCGCGGGTAAAAAGGAAGGAAAATGGCCGCGGTCGTGGGGAATCGAACACGCGATCGATTGCTTCCGCGCGGCGCTCACTACCGCTGCGCTGAGCTGCTGTTTCTGAAGATTACCGTGTTTGACAGAAGATAATGTTGACAACGGACGTTTAACTGAATTTTCGACAGTTCCTTCTGAACCTGACGAAGCGGAGCAGTGGAACGGCGATCGCCGGCCGGCGGCAGGACGGCTGCGGTGCGGGGTTGCGCGGGGGTGTGCGGGACGGCGTGGTGGTGCGTGCAGCGTGGAGATGGAAAGGAGGGAAGGGAGAAGAAGATCGGGGGATCACCGGGTTCTGTTTGTCGAGGAGGTGCTGCCGAAGCGCAGCCACGGCCGGGACTTGCCGGCGACGGCGCGGCTTCCACGGTGCCTCCCGGCAAGCGACGCGGACACGGGGAGATGCAGGAGACATCCACGTTTCCATTCCCAGCTGTGGTTCCTCCTCGAGGTGCCCGGAGATGGGAAAGGGGCGGTGGTCTGACGGCGGACGTGTGGTGTCGAGGTGCGGTTTCAGACATTCAGAGGGAGAGGGTCTAGCAGAGAGGGAGGATGGCATCGCGGCGCTAGGGTTAGGGAGAGGGGGTAGGCTCTAGGGTTAGGGGAGGGGGAAGGTGAGCTATAAAGGAGAAGGGCCATGGGTACGGCTGGCCAACCAGGGGGGGTGGAGGAGGATCGAGCGGCTCTGCTGCAGGTCGTACAGGTGACAGCGACAGGAGGAAGAAAAGGGACGACAGGGAAAAGGAGGTGGGCCAGAAAGGAAAATGGGCTTGGGGGGAGAGAATAGGAAAAAGGGGTTGGGCTGGGAAGAAAAAGGGAAAGGGAGTGGGCTGGTTCTTCTCCTTGGGATTTTCCTTTTTATTATATTTTTTGTAAAAAGAAATAAAAGGGAGAGAGGGAAAGGATTTGGGGGGTTTTGGGGTGGTTTATTTTAGGCAATATTTTTATTAATTTTCAAAACAGAAAATAAAAGCAATGCTAGCATAAATTTCAAATTTTTTTGAACTATTAGTTTGATTTTTAAATTGGTATTTGAATTTCAAATAGAGTTTGGGGTTCTATTTTACATGAAATGTTTTATTAATTTGCAAACAACAAATCAATGCAATTGTGAACATTAAGTCCCAAGATTTGAAATCCTTATTTGAGTTTTAAAGCTGTTATTTGAATTTTCCATAGCATTTCACAAAGATTGAATTTTAAACAATTTTATTCCACTAACTCAAACAATGATGAAAGCTTATTTACTTAATTTGTTTGCAAGATTTTAATTGCCAAACCACAATTGGATCATGTCAAATATGATTGAAATTGATTTGAATTTAATTTGCCATTAGGGTTTTGATAACAGGGAATATTTTATTACCAAGCAATTTGATTAGAACAAATTCAACCAGTGGAAAAACAATTGAGTGGTTTAGTTTGAAATTTGAAATTGGAAATTTTGAGCAGGGGGTGAAAGTTTAAATTGTTTTGAAATTTTCAGTTGTGATGCAAACATGGTGCAATGCAATGTGATGCATATGATGCAAGCAGAAGTAACAAACAATTTCCTATTAGGGTAACACCCCAGGTGTTACAGTCGACACCACTAACAAGGGATTGCGCCCTCGCAATCCACCTGCTAACTCGGGAGGGGAAAGAAGTTCGACTATCGATTCTTCGTGCTTCCATTTGATCTCCTCGACACTACTAACAAGGGTTTCTCGACACCACTAACAAGAGATTCTTGCTCGGAGTGACGACGATGTTCTTCCACCAGGAATCTTCCGATGATCGAACCTATTAGGTTAAGGGCTCAGAAAACGTCCACCCACGTAGGATCCTAGAACTTTGAAGGATTGAGTACGAGAGTAGACTCCAAAACAAACAAGATGGGAGGGGAAATAGAATATGGATAAGGAGAAAACAAGAATCCTATTGAGATGTTTTTCCAAAATAGTTTAGCAGAAATAGTTTTTGACACTCTAGAAACAACGACCGTTAGCGAGGTTATCCTACAGGCTTTGCGGACCCGTTGCTTCGATAACCATTCGTATCGAAACAATTTCGGGAATCGGAACCTGGCTCTGATACCATTTGTGACGCCCCGAGATCGGGCACTATGCAGATTTCAGCATTCCCGCCAAAATCCACATAATAACCGATTCCAGGTTGCCATTTATGATAACATTACAATAGTTCACGAATAGTCCACAATTACAACAGAAACAGATAGATACAAGATGACTCAGACGAGCCAGGGATACAACTGATACATTACAAAGATCCAAAATAACAGCGGAAGAAACAACACATCGTCCGTCTACGGACAAGATCCAAATTGGACTAAGAGTCCTGAAGATAACCGAGGGCGTCCAATCCCTGCCCAGGCCAAGCCGGAGGGATTCCCAAGCTAACGTCGTCAGACTTCAAACCTGTTGACTGCAATTTGGAATTTGCAGCCACGAAAGAGATTCGTGGGTCAGTACGGTTAAGTACTGGCAAGGGGGATAGAACCCATACTCACAAGAATACCGGCGTAGCCAGTCATCACAAGATACAAATACTTTGGAATCAACGGAAAGGAAGGGGTTATTGCAAATAAGCGACAGCGGGCTGCACTAACCAACTACAGAGATTCTATTACTTCCAACTATCAGAAAGGGGATAAGATCGAGTATTGTAACCAACTGAAAGATAACTTCAAACAAACCCATCCTGGATCTCGCCCCTTATCCAAAGAAGCAATCCGAGGATAACTCACACAGTTGGATTAATGATGGTTCAGATTATTGTGTCAATAAGCCTATTACTAGTCAAGTTGTTAACCATGGGGTGAAAGATTGTTAATCATTAGGTTTAAGTTGTCCTGAGTACTTGTTAGCCAGTACTTTCACCAAGTAATCCATAACCGCGGAAAACACGGCTTCTCGAGAAGATTATCCCTGCAGGGTTGCACCAGTTTGGCCGTACACGCAAGAATATCCCGCCAGATGGAAATGCACTTCCACCAAGCGGGGTACTCTACACAACCAACCCTTCTTCGCATCAAGCCCAAAGCACCGCGTGCTGTGCGTGCGCGGCTAATCGAGCCCCCCGAAGAAAAGGAGGACCCTCATAGCACTAGAAGACCACGCCGCCCTAAATGCCGACTACGAAAGTTCCACCCTGGCGCCAAGGGTTCGTACCTGCATATGATGCAGCAAATGGAACACCCGAACTAGTACGGCGATTTGGACGAGATGCGAATCGAGTCAGTTGAGGGGGGCGCCCATACTCGCTTCCCACATGTGGTTAGTGCGCTCATCATGGATCAGTAGACAAGACCCTTTTCCTATTAGGGTCGACACTAGCAGGCCTCAAAACCACAAAGGGCCTCCTGCCGGTGCCTTATCATCAAATTTATTATTAAACAATAACAGTAGCATGATTGATGGATTGATTAAACATTGAGCCCCCAGAACATAATAGAGTAGCAACAGAAAGTAACGGGTAACAGACTCGAGCAAAACAACCCTAAGCAGGATAGTAAGACACGGGCAACAAGCAATGGTTATAGGTATGGAGGTGAGGCAATATCAGGGTTCAGGGTATCATGTGATGGGTTCGTAACAGAAACAACTACTACTAAGGATAGCAGGAAAGAATCAACGGAGGCATCGGTAACAAGTGATGAAAGGCAGCCATATGGCAGCAAGTGAGTATACTTGCCTGAGATCCCGCAAGGTAGCAGAACTTGTCGTTGCTCACATCATCTCAACGTCCTATCCGGGAAGAAGCAATGAACCTCGAACAAACACCGGATGCAACAATTACTACTACGGCAAAAGATCCAGCATGAACAAGATATGGATGCATGACAGGTTTAAAGATGCATAGAAATAACTAGTTGACAAGATAAACAGATTTAAATGGACCCATATGCAATTTGAGTTGCATATGAAAAGCCCAGGGATTTTGGTTAGGTTATTTGTTTTCCAACTAATCAACAGGTGCTGGTGGTTTAGTATGATGCATGCAAAAGGGAAACAGCAAAATAACAACATTAGAATCAAATTAAAATAGGGTGTAGCAATTTAGAATTTTATTATTAACTTAGGGAATTTTGGGTGCCTTAAAGGTGACACACAAGTATTTGTTGTTTTCAACCATTTAAATTGTTCAAAACAAATAACAAAGTTTATATTTGAAAAGAACATCAAATTTTAGTTGGATTACATGTTTCAAATATTGAAATTGGAGTTAGGGTAATTTAATTATGAATTAAACAATATTAAACAATTTTTAATTGAATTAAACAAGATTTAAATTGTTTAGGAAATTTTTAATTATTCAAAACAGAAAACAAAAATTATATTTGAATAGGTTATTTAAAATGGTATGGAAAACATATTTTATTTGCATTATTTGGAATTAGTATGAATTTGTTAGTGATTTTAGCAAATTGTAATTGATTTATTTGAATTCAAAATTAGATTGCATTTTGGAATTTCAAAACAGAAAACAAATGATGTAGTTAGATAGAGTATTAAATTTGGGCCAGAAAACATATTTTATTTTCTTTATTTGGGGTTATAGAATAAAAGTTATTAACAAATTAAGGTGGAGGACCAATCTGTAATTTGTGAGGGCCTAGAGGTGAAGAAAACAGGGGGCAGGGGCCTCGCGGTGGAAAAAAGAGAAGGCCAGGGGCCTAGGTGCAAACCGCCAGATCCAGATCTGGATCTGGGGTCGTTCTCACCGGGGATGACCCCAGCCAGTGCAGCTGGCAGGCGGGCCCCTGCCACGCGGCGCACACGCGGCGCGTGTGGAGCCACGCAGGCCACCGCGGTCGCTGACCAGCGGGACCCGCCCGTGCACGCGCGGGTAAAAAGGAAGGAAAATGGCCGCGGTCGTGGGGAATCGAACACGCGATCGATTGCTTCCGCGCGACGCTCACTACCGCTGCGCTGAGCTGCTGTTTCTGAAGATTACCGTGTTTGATAGAAGATAATGTTGACAACGGACGTTTAACTGAATTTTCGACAGTTCCTTCTGAACCTGACGAAGCGGAGCAGTGGAACGGCGATCGCCGGCCGGCGGCAGGACGGCTGCGGTGCGGGGTTGCGCGGGGGTGTGCGGGAGGGCGTGGTGGTGCGTGCAGCGTGGAGATGGAAAGGAGGGAAGGGAGAAGAAGATCGGGGGCTCACCGGGTTCTGTTTGTCGAGGAGGTGCTGCCGAAGCGCAGCCACGGCCGGGACTTGCCGGCGACGGCGCGGCTTCCACGGTGCCTCCCGGCAAGCGACGCGGACACGGGGAGATGCAGGAGACATCCACGTTTCCATTCCCAGCTGCGGTTCCTCCTCGAGGTGCCCGGAGATGGGAAAGGGGCGGTGGTCTGACGGCGGACGTGTGGTGTCGAGGTGCGGTTTCAGACATTCAGAGGGAGAGGGTCTAGCAGAGAGGGAGGATGGCATCGCGGCGCTAGGGTTAGGGAGAGGGGGTAGGCTCTAGGGTTAGGGGAGGGGGAAGGTGAGCTATAAAGGAGAAGGGCCATGGGTACGGCAGGCCATCCAGGGGGGTGGAGGAGGATCGAGCGGCTCTGCTGCAGGTCGTACAGGTGACAGCGACAGGAGGAAGAAAAGGGACGACATGGAAAAGGAGGTGGGCCAGAAAGGAAAATGGGCTTGGGGGGAGAGAATAGGAAAAAGGGGTTGGGCTGGGAAGAAAAAGGGAAAGGGAGTGGGCTGGTTCTTCTCCTTGGGATTTTCCTTTTTATTATATTTTTTGTAAAAAGAAATAAAAGGGAGAGAGGGAAAGGATTTGGGGGGTTTTGGGGTGGTTTATTTTAGGCAATATTTTTATTAATTTTCAAAACAGAAAATAAAAGCAATGCTAGCATAAATTTCAATTTTTTTTGAACTATTAGTTTGATTTTTAAATTGGTATTTGAATTTCAAATAGAGTTTGGGGTTCTATTTTACATGAAATGTTTTATTAATTTGCAAACAACAAATCAATGCAATTGTGAACATTAAGTCCCAAGATTTGAAATCCTTATTTGAGTTTTAAAGCTGTTATTTGAATTTTCCATAGCATTTCACAAAGATTGAATTTTAAACAATTTTATTCCACTAACTCAAACAATGATGAAAGCTTATTTACTTAATTTGTTTGCAAGATTTTAATTGCCAAACCACAATTGGATCATGTCAAATATGATTGAAATTGATTTGAATTTAATTTGCCATTAGGGTTTTGATAACAGGGAAAATTTTATTACCAAGCAATTTGATTAGAACAAATTCAACCAGTGGAAAAACAATTGAGTGGTTTAGTTTGAAATTTGAAATTGGAAATTTTGAGCAGGGGGTGAAAGTTTAAATTGTTTTGAAATTTTCAGTTGTGATGCAAACATGGTGCAATGCAATGTGATGCATATGATGCAAGCAAAAGTAACAAACAATTTCCTATTAGGGTAACACCCCAGGTGTTACAAAGATCCCTAGGAGAAATTTCCCTAGATGTCACTTTCGGAGAAAAAGATCACTTTTGTGAGGAAAAAGTATCCTTCGAAGTGGTGCCGTTCGAAAGCGTGTATCACGCGATACTCGGACGTCCAGCTTTCGCCAAATTTATGGAAAGATCATGTTATATCTATAACAAGCTGAAGATGCCAGGGCCAAAAGGAGGAGTAATCACCATATCAGGAGACTTCAAGTTGGCAAACAAGCTGGAAAAAGAAAACGCCCTTTGCGCCAAAAAAATCATCGCAAAGGAAGAATTGAAGGAGCTGGCCAAAGAGGTATCGCCGACAGAAATGTCGGCAGGAAAAGAAACCCGAAAGCCAGCGGATAGCTTCAAGTCCTCCGAGAACACAAGACAGGTAATCCTAGATCCCAAAGATCCGACAAAATTTGTCGTAGTGGGAACTGGGATGACCGACAAATAGGAAAGCGAGCTCATCAAGTTCCTCCATGAGAACTGGGATATTTTTGCGTGGTGTCCAGCTGACATGCCAGGCGTACCCAGGGAACTTGCTGAGCATCAGCTTAAGGTGATTCCAGGCTCCAAACCCGTCAAACAAGGTCTCCGTCGATTTGACGGAAGGCTATCGGCAAGGAAATTATCCGGCTTTTAGCAGCAGACTTTATCAAGGAAGTTATACACACCGATTGGTCCGCAAATCCGGTGTTAGTACCGAAGAAAGATACCACTGCCCTTAGAATGTGTATAGATTACACCGGTTTAAACAAACTGTGTCCAAGAGATAGGTTTGCGTTACTGCGAATCGATCAAATAATAGATGCCACTGCAGGCTCTGAGCTCTTATGCTTTTTGGATGCATATTCTGGGTACCATCAAATATGCATGAAAAAGGAAGATCAAATTAAGACTTCTTTTATAACCCCCTATGGGACGTACTATTACATAACCATGCCATTTGGCCTGAAGAACGCAGGTGCCACCTACCAGCGTTGCATGCAACGTTGTTTGCATAGTCAGATTGGCAAAAATGTCCATGTTTACGTGGACAACATTGCTGTCGTAACCAAGGAAAGAAATACACTCCTTGAGGATTTACGAGAAACCTTCGAAAACTTGCGCACTTACAAGATGAAGTTAAACCCATTAAAGTGCGTATTCGGGGTTCCCTCAAGAAAACTTCTGGGTTTCATCGTTTCTCATAGAGGAATAGAAGTTAACCCAGAAAAAATCAAAGCAATCTTAAACATCTCTAAGCCTACGTGTGTAAAAGATGCCCAAAGATTGATGGGTTCCGCCGCAGCCGTCAGCAGATTTATTAGTCGGCTGGGGGACAAAGCTTTACCACTCTACAAGTTGCTGAAAAAATCTGACAAATTCGAGTGGACAGAAGAGGCAAATGCGGCGTTAACCCAGTTAAAGGAAACTTTGATGAAAGCTCCGATTTTGGCATCGCAAAAAGACGAAGAACCTATGTTATTGTACCTTACGGCTACAAACCGGGTTATCAGTGCAGTAATTGTTGTTGAGCGGAAGAAAGACGAACAGAGCATACCAGACCAGCATCCGGTATATTATATAAGCGAAATTTTCTCCGAGTCCAAACAAAGGTATCCACATTATCAAAAACTGGCATATGGCGTATTTTTCGCATCCAGAAAACTTCGCCATTACTTCTAAGGACATTCCATAACGGTGGTATGTAAAGCACCTCTAGGGGATATAATAAACAATGCGGAGGCGACTGGCCGAGTAGCCAAATGGGGCATCGAGTTAGCAGCCTTCGACATTAAGTATCAGCCCAGGACGGCAAAAAAATCCCAGGTTTTGGCAGATTTTGTCGCCGACTGGACGGAAGCAATGGAGAAAACACCAATGCCTGAGTCCGAGTACTAGATCAAGCATTTTGATGGATCCAAGATGAAGGAGGGCGCTGGAGCTGGTATAGTTTTAAAATCCCCTAAAGGAGACACAATGGAGTATGTATTACAAATACACTTCAACGCCAGCAACAACGTGGCAGAATACGAAGCTTTGCTTCATGGCTTGCATATTGCAAAAGATATAGGGGTCAAGCGCATTTTATGCTATGGCGACTCAGATTTGGTACAGCATCAGCTCAACCAAACTTGGGACGCAAAAAGCCCCATAATGGCCGAATATCGGAGAACGGTGGACGAGTTCGCCATTTGTTTCTTTGGATTCGAAGTACTCCATGTTAAACGGTAGGAGAATTGGAACGCGGATGCGTTAGCCCGGATGGGATCAGAAAGGGTAAAAATCCTACCACCAGGTGTTTTCGTCCAACATTTGTACGAACCATCGATAAAAGGCGGAGATGTTGACTATCCTCTAGCTTTCGAGTCAATTGAAGTCATGCTCGTTAACCCGGATTGGACAATCCCATATATAAACTTCTTAGTTAATCAGAAGTACCCGAAAGGAGCAGATGAAGTCTTGCAAATACAAATCCAGCGTCGATGCAAAGGATACACGGTAATTAAAAATTGCCTGTATAAACGCAGTACTTCCGGAATTTTTCTGCAATGTATTTCACCAGAAGAAGGACGAGAAATCCTGCAAGAAATCCATGCCGGAGATTGCGGACATCATGCTCAATCAAAAAGCATAGTTAAAAAAGCATTCCGCGTCGGGTTTTTGTGGCTAACAGCCAAGACAGATGCTGAGTACATAGTAAACACATGTGAAGGATGTCAGTATTACGCCAAGCAGACTAATATGCCAGCCCAAGCACTCAAAACTATCCCCATTACATGGCCCTTTGCGGTCTGGGGGCTAGATGTGATGGGACCATTCAAAACTGCACGAGGCGGACTTACACATCTACTTGTAGCCGTGGACAAATATACCAAGTTGGTGGAGGCTAAACCCATCAAAAAACTTGACGGTGTAACTGCCAGAAATTTCATCATTGACATAGTCATGAGATACAGCGTTCCACACAGCATAATAACCGACAATGGGACAAACTTTTACATTGGAGAGTTGGCAAAATATTGCCGACAAACGGGAATTCGCCTAGATCTCGCATCTGTGGCACACCCGCAATCCAACGGACAGGTTGAAAGAATGAATAGCTCAATCCTGCAAGGAATACGTCCAAGACTCGAATCTCCTCTTTATAGAGCAGCTGGAGCATGGGTAGAAGAGTTACCTTCCGTGCTTTGGAGTATTCGAACAACACCGAACAGGTCAACAGGGCAAACCCCGTTTTTCCTAGTTTATGGTGCGGAGGCAATCCTTCCAACGGACATGATCCATGACAGCCCAAGAGTGCAAGATTTTGATGACTTGGATGCCGAAAAAGCACGACAGGATGCCGTCGATCTCTTAGAAGAGGAACGAGAACTTGTGCTCCAAAGATCCGCCATCTATCAGCAAGGTTTACGACGTTATCATAGTCGGAAAATCAGGCATCGTTCTTTTAAAGAAGGTGACCTAGTGCTAAGGTTGATCCCGAAAGCCATGAATAATGGCTCATATTATCTTGTTGACATTCGCGATACGGAAGATGATCCCGAAAAGCCGAATCGCAAAAGAAAGAGAAAGATAGATGATGAACTAGGAGAGACAAAGAGGCCCTGGATTATCCAGCAGTTACGTCCCTTCTATACTTAGTTCAATTCTATGTAAACATCTTTGAGATCATGAAATAAAGTTGTCGGAATTCTTATATCCATGTTTTTTACAAGTTTATTATAGTTCAAAACATGATTCCACCTTATCTATTTCCCAATGATCTTACAAAATACTCAATGTTAACCCGAATTGTGCCTGCGTGCTCGGCGTTTAAAAACTGAATGATTTTCAGCCTACCAAAGGTTAAAGGAAACTCGGATTGTGCCTGCGTGCCCAAGTTTCATTCAAAAAATTCCTTACCGTTCTCTAAGCATTATTTGATTGTTTGTGTGTTGGGTCACTGAAGCTAGTTAGTAAAAATGCCATTAGTATGATCCATGTTTCCGAGTTTGAACTGATTGGTTTTACCCAGTAACTTGGCATGACGATTCATAATACTATTGAGCCATTTCAAACACTAAGGACAGTTAAAACACATAAGCCAGAGAACTTAGAAGATAAAGGAATATAAAAACCTGGAAAACTTGCAAAGGATTTCATAATTAAACTGCAAAAGGCGGAGTACTTGTTTATACAAAAGGATAGAAGCATTACAATATAAGTTTACATTGTAAAGTGCAGTAATGCTCCTATTTTTTACTTCCACCATCCAGGTTAAGGACAGCCCTTCAAGCATCCGAGTCTTCTTCGCTGCTGTCATTCTCGGGGGCTTCGGGGATCTCCTCTTCTGGATAGGTGATGGAGATGTTCACCATGGAGGCGATCTTGGTGGCGTGACCTTTGATTTCATCAAAGATGGTGGTTCGCTGGGTTTCCGTGTATCCTTGAGGGATACCGGATGCCACACGCCAAGATTTGGCACCAGGGTAATGCATACGCATAAGGCCGAGATCCATGCGTGCACCACCCCGTGCTGCGGAGCGCAAGGTGGACTCCTTGGACTCTGCCACCTCCAGGATAGCTCCCGGAAGTTTCTCAACTTCCGAGAATTCCCCAGTCCTGGTGGGAAGGAACTTGTTGACCAGTTGCATCCCAGCAGCTTTGATCGCAGTCCACACCTTCCCAAAGGCTCGGATTCTCTCAATCCTTGTAAGATCTGGGTTATCTCCTGTTTTTTCAGACAAACAACCAAAAGGTTAAGCGAAAAAGCAGAGAAAGAAAGCAAGACATGGAAAAACCGGTAAATGAAAATAGACTTACCGAGAATCTTGTCGATTTCGGAGCCTTCCTCCAGGCGAAGGCGTTTTCCAAGTCTTGGATAGTAGCCTTGTCCTTGTCCGCCTGCTGGGAGGCCTTGGATTGAGCAATCCCAAGGGCCATGTTGCTGGCCTCCAGATCCTTTTGAGCCTTCATAAGATTCTTATGAAGGTCCAAATTCTCCTTTCGGAGATACTCGGCATTGCCGGCATCTTCAGCTATTTCCTTGGCCTTAGCCAAAGCAGCTGGAAAGCAAGGAAAAAATTCCGAGTTTAGAAAAACTCGAGAAAGTACTTAGACAAAAAATTGGATAAAGATACTTCAGAGAATAAAGCATACCTGTTGTCTCCGAAAGCTGCAGCTGAGATGATACCAGCTCTATTTCTTTCACTTCAAGAATAGAAAGAAGGTTTCTAACCTCCTTATTCTTGACGGAAAGTTTATTGAAAACTTCCATGTTAATGGTTTCAGCGGTTTGCTGGAACACGGAAATGATAAAATCATGATATTGAAAAACATCAAGCGAAAATTAGACATTTTACTTAATGCTTGGGGGCTGAGGACAATACCTGGCTCATCCGCTGTAACCCTGTTAAGTTTTCAGTGAACTGTTTTGCGTACTCCGCAAAAAGAGTCTCGGCCGCGCTAAGGCCATCGCTGATATTCTTGAAATCCTTGTCAAAGGTGGGGATCTCCTCCTCAGTTATCCGAGAAGGACCTCCCACCTCGGGAGCCGCCCTTTCCCTCGTGTCCATTTCCGGCACAATAGGCTAGATGGGCTCCAAAGACTCGGTGGTGGGGGCTGCAGCATGCTCTTCTGTCATCGTGGACGGTGTGTCCGGCGCGGTGGCAGGAGAAGGGTGATGGCCTATGCTGGACACAACCTTGTGCCTCTTCAGCTTTTTTGGCTTTAGAGTGGAAGGAGGCAGGCTAAAAGCAAAAAGTCGGAAAAGTTAAAACTCCGAAAGCAAAAGAAAAACTCCGACAAAGGAAAGTAACCCAGATGTTCAAACCTGGAGGTGGCGACGGGAACCCCGTCAAGATCGATGATTTTCTGGGAAGAGGGGATCTTCTTGCGCTTTCGCCCAGCGGCAAAGGTGGCACGCAGCGTTTCCAGCTCAGCGTCAGAAGCAAGATCCGACTCGGGAAGATCAGCGATCTGTTAAGAAGAAAAAGCTAAGCCAAAGATACAAAACCCGAGTAAACGAGAAAGAATTCAAATCCCAAAAGGCGAAGAATTTTACCTTGGGAGCCGGATTTTCGGCCGTGTACATTGGCCGGCTTTCTTCATATTGGTCGTGCGATGCAACCAATTGATTCACGCGCCGCCGCAAATCTTTTGCGGACCAGTCCTTGTCGGATGTCCGCATTTCGCCATTGGCTCCCTTGTACTCGTAGAGAAGGCGAGCGCCGTGGTTGGCCAAGGGCTGGATCCGCCTATTTAACCAGCAAAGGATTGTGTCCATGCCGGCAGATCGGAAGTGACGAGTTTGGCGATGCGCCGCTTGATCCTTAGAAGATCCGGCGGCAGGGTTGGAACTGCCTTAGTTCCCCAATTCTCTTGGGGAACAGCGGCGGTGTTCGAGAAAGATGGATAAAAGGAAATGTCGGGATGATAAAAGAAGGAACCCGTCCAAAACTTGACGGATTCTGATGTTTTAATCTTGGGGAACCAATCTTCTCGGAATCTCCGAAGAGTGAAAGAGATCGTTCCGCAAGTTGGGAGTGCGCCCTCCGAAGAGTTCCGCTTAACCCCGAAACAGTATAGCCAGAAATCCAGCCTAGGCGCTATACCTAGATAACCCTCGAAAAGGGCCTGGAATCCGGCTAAGTACAGGATGGAATTAGGTGGGAGGTTGTGTGGCTGGATGTTGTAGTGGGATAGGATCTGGAGGAAGAAGGCAGAAGGTGGAATACCCATACCTCTAAGAAGGTGGGAGGAGAGAAGAACCCGTTCACCGTCATTCGGCGTGGGTTCAGTCTCATCCTCCGGAAGCCGCCACTTCCCCTTTAGTACTAATCCCTCCTTCTCCATTGTCGGGAGGAGGGATGACGGGATACTGCAGGCACTCCAATTGCCGGCAGTTTCCATTTTTTCTGCGGCTCCAAAGGCGGCGGATGCCGCGGCCTCCGCGGCCGCGAGCTCGTCGCAGACGAGTTCGATCTTCTCCTCCACCGTCTCTGGAGCAAACGGCGGAGTGGGCGCGGAGCTGGAATCCGCAAGATCCACGGTGGCGGAAAGAGTTCCTCCGTCTGCCGCGGTGCCCGTGGTCTTCGCCGGCTCGTCGCTGGCGGCGTGCACTGGGGAGTCTAGTTGGGGATCCATCGTGTTGATGATGTCCTCGATTTCTTGGGCGACGGTGCGGGCTGGCGAGGACGACGGAGAAGCCATCACGGAGCGGCGCGTGGGCGTCTCCGGTGAGGACTTGGATGCGGTGACGTTCGGGAGCTTTTCTCTGCTGTGAGCTTAGGCGCTAGAGTGGCGTGCGAAGTGAGAGCGGAAGTTTTTCGTTGAGGACGCAGACGGCTATTTATAGCCGAAATCTCGTCGCGATACGTGGTAACGGCTCTTTTGACCGTTGGATGTTCAAGGCGTGTCAGTCGCCGAAAAATCCGGGAATTGAAACGACGGGTGATTATGGTTATCTCCTCGTTTCCCGCGAGAATCTGTCAGAAAGATGTTTCTGGGTTTTCTCGCCTGTAACCCAAATGTCCCTTGCGTCAGCAAGTTTTAAGCGCTGACGTAGGAAGTTCCTTCTCTGCGAAGGATCGTGTGAGAAAAGCCGGATTTTCTGGATTCCGAGTTTTACGTTACCATCTCCTTTAAAGGAAGAAAAGAAGAATCAAGACTGCAGGCCAGTATTTCTCGGAAGGATGCATTTGACGAAAGACGGCGAAAACGGAGTCTCGATCCTTCTTGGGGGCTACTGTCGGATATATACCAAATAGGGGTATATCTGATGGTAGTCTAAAGTGCCGGATTGCCCGGGTGGCCCGAATGGTAGTGGGCTACGGTCCATTGGGCGGCCCAGTAAGCTGACGCACAGAAACCGGATTCTAGAAGAACCCGGATCACGGCCCACGTGATCTGGCTTGGAGTAGAAGTCGGATTCCTTACTTTCCAAGTTATTAGTTACCGTAGTCTTCTAGGTTTCCTACCCTGTATGCCCTAACCCGGCTATTTTATAAAGCCGAACGGGAGATATGATAGATAGAGGAGAAGATATAGGCTAACTCGACGAGAAGTTGATCCTCTGCGAATAGCTAAACATAACCTCACGTTGTACTTGTATACACAGGCTTTAGTCTTGATTAGTGAGATTGCAGGAGTAGGAACACCGCATTGTTGCGACGTGCCGAACCTGGGTAAACCCTGTGTTTTTGTTCTTCGCCCAACCTTGTCTCCCCATGTCTCTACCCGTAGTCTCATGGCACCCCCGTCTATGAAAACTACTACAATGTCTCGACAGGGGAAAAAGGGTGGGAGGTGGGGCCCTCGCTTGCCGCTCACCTCCTCCCTTTTGCCCCTGTTGGTAGCACGAACTGGGGCAAAAGCCCCCAAAATTTAGATTTTTGGCTTCCTGCCGCCATTTTTTTCCTGCCCCGTTTAAATACGTTTTCAAAATGTTTTTTCAATACATTTCAAATGATTTCGAATTAGGAGAAAGTTTCAATATGAAATGTGTTTAAAATCGGACAAATATTTCAAAGACATTTTTTGTTTAAAAAATGTTAAACGCGCATATCCGCTGCGGGGACGACCGCATCGCCCTCGGCTCCTTTGCGACGGCGGGGGAGGCCGCCCGCGCCTGGGACGCGGCGGCCTGGCGCCTCAACCGCTCGCGGTCGCTGATGAACTTCAAGGACTGCCACACACACTGGGAAGCGGAGGCCATGGCGCCGACACCGTAGATCGTCACTGCCGCCGACCACCGCCACCTCAGGCACCGCGCGTTTCAGGGCCTAGTCGACGCTAGGGACGACCGCCTGGTCCGATAGTATTACCGGAACAATCCGGGGGAGGAGAGCACCGACGAGGAGCTTTGGCAGACCCGCGCGACAGAGTGGGCGGAGCGACGCCTCGAACGCCACCTCGCGGTTGATTCCGCTCGGGAGGCGAGGACGAACGCGCTGCAAGAGCTCCGTCGGGCCGACTACGCCGGCGAAGCCTGGTCCTCCAACGATCCGAGGTGGGGGCCTATCTCGGACATACCATCATGCACTTCCGACGACGACGAGGAGGTCACCGACGAGTTCGCCATAAGCGACTGCAAGGAACATGAAGATAGAAAAATCAGAAAGGAGAAATTTGAGCCTATACTTGATTGTAAACATTCGAGTATAGCCTCGGGGGCTACTCCCATCGGGAGCACTGCTGTGCACCCGATAAAATGAAGAAGAAGAAATAAAAAGACTATCTCTAAGCCTATAGCCGATCACATGCGATCGACTACTGCCTCGGGGGCTACTCCCATCGGGAGCACTGACGTGCGCCCGATAACAAATCCAAAGATGATAAGTATTAAAGAAGCAGGCAGCAAAGTTTACCTGGCCTTGAGCGAAGGAGAGGGGATCCGCCGAGCTACCCGACACCTCCTTTGGAGCCGAAGCCCCAGCAGCGACACTATGAATTCTGTATTCCGTAGTCGCCGCGTTAGGGGCTACACTCGGAGAGTTTTGGACGGTGTCGACGGTAGGAGTCTCACCCGCAGCTCCCACTTTATTCCTCTTTTCGGGAGGAAGGGAGGAGGTGTACCTGCGAGGGCTGATAGCTTGCAGACTACAATAAGACAATATGTCAAAAAAGATGCGAAAGGAAATGTTTGACTAAGAACAAGAAGGAAAAACTTACTCGTCATCATCCTCTTCGTCCAACATATCCACATTCCAAGCGGTTTGGATTGTTGGAAACGAAGGAGGAGGGGCGCGCGTACGCAGCGGAGTGACGGTGATGGGCTCCTTCCCGGGCGATTCCTCCAAAGAATTATCTTTGGAAGTGGCCTCATCATCCCCCACTCGACGGCGTTTGCGGAGGAGGCGATCGTTACCCGAATCCCCCGCGTCATCCGAGGAGTCACTCTCGGAGCTCGAGGAGGCATCAACAACGCTGGTGTCGGCTGGGACGTCCAGGTTACTCGCCAATAGATCCGAGGCATCCTCTCGGGACGTGGGACTGTAGCAGGTGGCCACGGTTAAGCTCTATCAAAAAAGACAAAGGAAAAGCAAGGGAAAATTCAGTCGACTAAAATTCAGAAAGAAATGAAGAGAGAAGGAAGGACGAACTCACTTCGAGGGGCCGAGGCCTTGACGCCTCGAAGGTTGCGACTGTGCAGTCGGGGAATTTTTCTCCCACCTTCAAGCTGGTGATGGCCGCGATCTTTTTCTCGAACTCGACGTTCGAGAGCTCTTCACGACTCACGCGACTGGGGTCCTCAGTGCCCTGGTACTCCCACATCATGGAAGGCCTGTGCTGCAGGGGTTGAATCCTACGCTTGAGGAAGATGCTCGCCAGGTGCAGCCCGTTTAGCACGACTCCAGCGGCTTGATCTCGGAGGGCGGCCACCTTGGCGAGTAGCGGCATAACGACCTGAGTCTCTTCAGCCGACAGTCTGTGCGCCCAGGGCTTCCGCCTCTTCAAGACAGCGAACGGGTGGAATTCCTGGATCCCACCCGAGCTGTTGTCGGTGACGTAAAACCACTTTTTCCTCCATCCTTGGGCGGAGTCGATAAAGTACATACCAAAGTAGCTGTTCTCCGACTTCGCTTGAATCCCGAAGCCGCCCGTGTGCAGTGGCTCGCCAGGCTCAGATTCTAACCGCGATCTCTCGCGGAAGATTCGGACCTTGAAGAGGGCCTTCCAGAGGCCCCAATGTGGGCGAATGCCCAAAATGCACTCGCAGAATACAATGAAGCACGATATGTGCTGCACCGGAGGAAGATCGTGGAGCTGTATGCCATAGACATACAGCAATGCCACGAGGAATGGGTGAAGGGGAAGAGAAAGTCCGCGTGACACGTGGTCCGCAAAAACCACGCGTTCGTTCGCGTGTGGAATGGGTACCTCCTCCTTCTTGCCAAGGCGCACCCGATTCTCGGCTTCCGCGGGCAGCAACCCCTCCCGCTGCATCTCCTTGACACTCTTGGCCGTGATGTTGGGTGAGCGCCAATCGCCCGAGCGCGGTGCAGGTTGCGCTGGAACCTCTCCTGACGCCCTTGACGACGAGGCAGCAGCGCCGCGTTTCTTGCCTCCCGCCATTGCTGCTAGCACGAGCTCGAAGAGAGAGGAGATGGTGTGCGAGAAAGACGATGAGCGAGGAAGGCGAAGGCTGGGAAATTTTCACCGCCCACCACGGCCTGAGTTTATACACATAGCCAGTCGATCCTGGCCGCTCGCTGAGCCGCGTGGCATCCATCGCGGCCGCCGCGTGTGAAGGCGAAACGAAGGGGCGGCGGATGTTGTTTCGTGCCACGATCCTAACAGTGGATCGTGTGCATTTACTGCGCGCAGTTCGCGTAAAAACCGGGAACGACGTCTCGTTTCCGGTCAAAAAGCTGACAAGGTGGGCCAGCACTTCTGCTCTTACTCCGTCACGTCCCATCAGGAGGATAAAAGTGCGCCATGACGTCATAGCATGCATCATCAAGCTGAAGAATATTACGAATGGAAAGTTCAAACGCGAAACTAACTTCGCATGGATAAAAATCCTTCAAATAAAAGTCCAAACATGGACATAACTTCGTATGGACAGATTATGACGTGAAATTTCTTTCACAGGAAATAATACCCCAAAACACGAAAATTCTTTCGTATTGGCATAAAACTCCGAACACGAAAATTCTTTCCTATGGACAAGGGACCGCAAACTCAAAACTACACGAATAGGCAGATCCTGCCATTCATTCATACAATGTCTGCACATCACAAACCTGGATTGTTCGACCGACTAGGTACATCCAGATGCCATATTCTTTCAAATATGAAGGTAACACCCGAAAGATCTCTATTGAAGGCCTGGAATCGCACTCAAGCTGCGTCCTCCGGTATGATTCCGTGTCAACAACACGAAGAAAAATCCTAGCGGACGCGCCGGGTACCCCTTAGGTTAAGTTCGACTCGGTAAGACCACTACGGCCCAGTCACAACAATCACCTCATCGGGTTCGAGTCGGAGGTCTCGAATCTGTGTAGGCCAGAACTGTTTTTGCCCTAGTTGCAATTAATTAGCCCCGATCTTTTGGGAGAGCCAAGCTACTGTGCCATATCCTTCTGCTATAATAGCCATAAAAATAGGCACTTTCATTACTCGATACTCGGGTGCAAAAGCTCGTCACACAGGGTACACACCCTCTAAACAGGAAACGACCATACTGGTTATCCGAAGGAAAGATGAAAAATCTGACCGTCTACTCGACTGGAAAAATCCCAATCGAGCAAACGCTCGGGGGCTACTGATGAAGGGATGGATCTTAGACCCTGCGGGTAAGGACACCCCGTCTCAGGCCCAACGTTAAGGTCCAAGAAGGGGAGCCCTTGGAGTAGTCTGGAAGGCCCACATGAAGTCCACCCGCAATGCCTTGCGGGCTAAGTTAGGAAACTTGTAACCGACGTAGGGTTGGAGTTCGAGTTCTCCCCGGGTAAGGGTTTGAGACCTGACCACCTATATAAGGCCAGGAGAACCGCCGGAGGAGGACCAAGCAATACCGCACCACAAAGCCTTGAGCTCGAGATTGTACTCTCGACTTGAGCAATCATCTTTGTAACCGATCTATTCGATAATACAGATCGACAGAGGCAGGAGTAAGGGTTTTACCTCTACGAGGGCCCCGAATCTGGGTAAATTGTGGCCCCGTGTGATTCTTCCTGATTGGTGGGATTCAGACGCCAGAAAGAAACACACCCCTCATCCAACGACTCATGTTAGGGAGGGGGGACATTTCGATAGATAAACAAGGCACAATACACATAATGGCAAGATTGGATCTAAACCTAAACGGAGAGCATAGATCTAAATAAACAAGACAGTACATAATGGCAAGAGTGCATCGATCTACTAGTCATACTGCTGCCTAGGACTATAATACTCCGACTCGAAGTCCTCGTAGTCGCCGCCGTCGTTGTCACTATCATCGGACGGTGCTCTGGACTCCCTCGGAGGATCACGACCCCAGGACTGCACGTGAGGGTAGCGCAGGCGGGGGTTATCGCCGACCCTAATGTAGTTCATTACGCTCTGAAGAGTCCGTCAGCCACCCCACCACAGCTGCCGACCGGCCTCGTTGAAATTCGAAGGAGGCGGGCCGTTCTCCTCGTACATGGCGAGCGCACTCTCACGCCGATTAATGAAGAAGGCATCCCAAGTAGGGCGGTAGTCGGGATTCCAACTGGGATTCCTCCGCTGCTCCGGCATGAGCTCGTGGTAGTAGTGGTTCGTGATGGCCGTCCGACGCGCCACACCTTGACGAATAGGAGGGACCGGGGCGTTCAGCATCCATCCGGCGGGGACGCTGTAGCCGGGCGGGCAGGGGTAGTTCGAGGCGGAAAGTGCCTCCGCCTGCAGGAAGGTTAGAGTGGGTACGGTAGAAGCCATGGGAGAGTGGGTAGTTTATATGTGTTTATGCCAATGGTGGCAATGCATGCACACATATATATATATATAGTGAGAAGAAACATACCCCTTTAGTCCCGGACCGTTTTACCAACCGGGGCTAAAGGGTTACGGTTTTGTTGGGACCAATCACAAAGAATCACACGGATCATGTGCTTCTTTCAAGCGCTTGTGAGTCGTTGGATCAGAGGTGTGTTTATTTCGAGCGGTTGTGAGCCGTTGGATCAGGGGTGTTTCTTAACCGTTGGATCAAAACCCTAGCACAACACTTTGTGAGCCAGATGACCCTATATATACCCCACCTTGATACACTAGTCAGTTCATCGACCAAATACAAATCATCCGGATACTACAGCATACGTCCTGCCGTGCATTTGGTATGCATATATGCACTCAGTAGCCATGACAGGGCTGAATGCTGGCGATACCGATTGTTTTGTTCTACATCCCCCTTTAAGGTCTGATACATCATGCATTCAGTTCATCGACCAAATACAAATAATCCGGATTCGCCATCATACCTCCTGTCGTGCATTTGATACCCATATATGCACTCAGTAGCCACGGTGGGGCTGTATGACGGCGATACCAATAGTTTTGTTCTACATCCCGCTTAAAGGTTTGATACATCATTCAGTTCATCGACCAAATACAAATCATCCAGATTCGTCATCATACGTCATGTCGTGAATTTGGTATGCATATATGCACTCAGTAGCCACGGTAGGGCTGTATGATGGCGATACCGATTGTTTTGTTCTACATCCCCCCTTTAAGGTTTGATACATCATTCAGTTCATCGACCAAATACAAATCATCCGGTTTCGCCATCATACGTCCTGACGTGCATTTTGTATGCATATATGCACTCAGTAGCCACGGCAGGGCTGTATGATGGCGACACCGATTGTTTTGTTCTACATTCCCCATTAAGGTTTCATACATCACTAGTAGGGAAAAGGCTACCGCAGGCGAACCAATTTAGCCTACCGCAGGCGAATGTTTGTTCGCCTGGGACCACATCGCCAGCGGTAATGACTTACCGCAGGCGAACAACCAAATGCGCCTGGGGTATCTTGACATACCCCAGGCGAACAAGCGTTGTGCGCCTGGGATAAGCCTCTTACCTGAGGCGAACAAGCGCTGTGCGCCTGGGGTACATGTTCGCCTGGGGTATGATTCCTTATTCGCCTGGGGTATGGTTTTGCTGTGTCAAAAAATAAAAGAAACGAAAATAACAGAATTACAGCAAATTGACAGTCACTGGTAGAAAAATGGCCTTCGGTATGCCAGCATCAGTCCCCAAGCGTCGCGCCCCGTGACTAATGAGTCTTTATTCCCGGGTCGCCAGGAGACCCGCGACAGACCAATCAGACGTCGCGGTTTGGGAAACGCGTTGCCGCGCGTGGAGGGAATTAATTCCGGTTGACCTCGCCGCCCGGGACTATTGGTCCTTTATTCCCCGTTCCCGTGGCCAACCGGGACCATTGGCTCTTTATTCCCCGTGCCCGTGGCCAACCGGGACTAAACATCGGCTTCTCGCCTTCCCGCGGCGGTTTTTATTTCGCGAAGAGGCAGAGGGCGCCATTTCCACTGCTCGCTCTCTTCTTCCTCTGTTCTTCCTCGTTCTTCCTCTGTTCTTCCTCTCTCGCCATTTCAAGCACACGCACGCAAAATGGCTGAATGGACGGAATACGATGGGAAGACACCATGCGGCAAGGATTTGGACGTGCTCTTCAGCAACAGTTGCGCGCGGCTGCCTGAAGCTCTAGGTCGTTTGGCCGATCTGTATTGGGCAGCTCCCGAAGAACACCGGTTCTTTGGGCTCGATCTGGAGTACACGGCGAATCAGCAGGATGTTGCCGTCATCCAGATTTCGTTCAAGGAGACGGTGTTGGTCTTCCAATGGTCAAGGTACGTAGAAGCTAGCACACGTCCACGTACAAATCTTGCATGCATGCATTTCGGGTTTTTTGGTTGCATGTGAAGATCATATGTGCTGCAACTAATCTAACACATAGCCTATTTTTGTTGTTACAGTAGCTCAAGGCATTGCCCGGACCTTGTTGATTTTCTTGTCTACAATGGGTTCGACTTTTGCAGCGTTGACATCACGCAAGACCGCGTGAAGTTGGCGCGCATCGGTGTTGTGATACCTGAAGATCACTATATTGATCTTCAGAATCTTATCCAGTTCACCGGGCCAAAGACCGGGATGGCTGTCATGGCAAGCTACTTAATCGACCCCTGCTATCACCGGATGAAGACTGATTTCCCCCGGCAGAATCACAACTATTGGGAGGAGACCCCATTGCGCATGACGAACCTCAAGTATGCGGCCGTAGATGCATATGTTGCGTACGAGTTGTTCCGCATCTACTCGGCGGGGCCATAGATGATGTATGCGTTCGATATTGCGCATGTAATGGTTATCTATAATTAGTAGTATATATATATGTAATGGATAACTTTTGTGATCGACTCTATATATATATGTTAATTATGAAATGTGATCGACTCTATGTTTGTGTTATGTGTGATCGACTCTATGCATGTAATTAATATTGTTTGTATTATTGTTCTTTATTTTTTATATATTTTTTCATTTTAAGATTTTAAAATGAATTAGTATTATTTTTCTTCATTTTTTGATATATTATTTGTATTTTTAAGATTTTAAAATGAATTTGTATTATTGTTCTTAATTTTTGATATACTATTTGTATTTTAAGATTTTAAAATTAATTAGTATTATTGTTCTTCATTTTTGATATATTATTTGTAATTTTAAGATTTTAAAATGAATTAGTTCTATTTTTCTCAATTTTTGGATATATTATTTGTATTTTTAGAAATAATACAAATTAAAAGTTAATGTTTATTTATTTATTCAAAATTATTAATTACATCATTACTTTTGTTTATTAAAAGATTTATTTGCAATTCAAACAATTAAGAAATGTGGCTTCGACTAACATGTTAATAAGATTGATATGATACTACTATCACATACATGCGTGAGAAACACTTGGATTCGGGACGGGATGGAACTCGGAAGTTAAGCGTGCTAGTGCTAGAGTAGTGGGAGGATGGGTGACCGAGCGGGAAGTATGACCATGAGTAAGTAATTTGACTAGGGATAATCTTAGTTAGACACTAAGCAAAGCAAATAATACAAATTGTGAAAAAAAGAAGGGAGTGAAAAAAAAGGGAGAGGGAGTGAAAAAAGGTGAGAAAAATAATTAGAAACCAAATGAATTAAAAAAATTACGAAATAAATCTAGTCCCGGTTCATGTGGCCAACCGGGACTAAATGTCCTCCGACCCCAGGCTCCGCCACCCGCCCACGTGGACGGGCCTTTAGTTCCGGTCCGTAAGTAGCGGGACTATAGGGGGGGGCCTTTAGTCGCGCGTAGCTAGTCCCGGTTGCCTGGACGGGATTAATGGGCCTGGCGAACCGGGACTGTAGGCCTTTTTTCTACCGGTGAGTAATAAATATGAAAATGACAGCAAAATAACAGAAATATTTCGATCATCACCAAATAGTCTCGATCATCACCAAATAGTCTCGAAACGAATAGTTTAGTTACAAGCATAGTTCAAACACTAGGAGTAGTCCAAACAAATCGATAGTTTAGTTATCTAGACAAGCAAAACAACAAGTAGCATCAACACTAGGAGTACAAGGAGTATAAGCACGGCGATGGCGAATGTGGTCATCCGGGCCCTCGTCTTCTCCGTCTTCTCTCTCGCTAGGTAAGTGGCGTATCGAGCTTCCGCCTCCACCATGGTCTTGTACCCCTTGTAGCTGTTGCCGCTGAAACCGTGCACCTGTCTTCGGCATTGGTCCCAGTCGTCGTAGACTCCGGGAACCCTACCGACATACACAACATACCATGTCATCTGTGCATAGGACAAAAATACGAGTTTAGCATCGAAAGTGATAATAGACCGCAAATAACTATCAAAAAATAGAAGCATCAAGGTTTACGAATAAAACACGACAAATAAAGGTCTAAAAGTTATATGATGCAAGTGTATACTAACATTTTGTCAATCCTATATTCTCGGAGGGAACAGACGAACGCCTTCTAGCGTGTTGAATGTCCGGGTGTCACGTTGCTCTCGTAGGTGTGCTTCTATGTCACGGTTGCTCGGTGGTGCGTGGCCGTGGAAGAACAAGCCACCCCGAGTGATGACATCCGACAAGAGTATCGTGCAGATCCTCCGCTGGATGCGACGGAACTCAGCCCGCACATATTCATCGGGGGTGTTGGCCATTTTTGTGGTCAGGTCTCGGAGATCACTTGGTAGATGGGCCTGTTGGGCATCCTTTAAGTACTCCCTCATCTGAAAGATGACATACCAAGCTTCCAACTCAGATTCTTGCTCCGATTGCTTGAGGCAGGGGAAGTTTGTTACGTGGGTGCACACGTAGGCGCCTCGGACTATTTTCTCCTTTTTTAGGGGCTTGCCTAAATCGGCGGCGAAGCCGTTGAGGGCACTATTAAGAACAGCTCTTATGTCGGTGTAGTCCTTCTGCACCGCCCTACCCGCATCAAGATAAGTGCATTGTGACCAATGCGGTTCCATGACGATGAGTACGCATCCTCCGTTTCTGCGCAGAACATTTCGAACAAGAGCCATCAATATCATCAATCGGAATACTAAGGAGATTCTAGAAAGAATGTAACGACGTGAAGCGGAGAGGACTACTTACTTGGGAAAGTATGGCATGAGAATGGCGTTCTTATCCTTGTTATCTATCAAAAACCCCGTTATGTAAGTCGTGATAAGAACTCGGTCCGCATGTGACCGCAAGTAGTCCTCATTCATGTAGTACGGGTCCATAATCGCCATGTGCGGGGTATTCTCCATGACCATATCATGCGCCATGCTTAGCGATACCAGGCGGACAATGCTTCGGTCGAGCTTACCCAAGTGGAAGACCCTGAATATGTCTTCGTATCTGATGAAGAACACCTCTGCGGGATTTGAATCCACAAAGCCCAAGGATCGGGGCACCTTGACCACGTATAGCGGGTAGGAGGGATGTTTCTCACGTAGAAGTTCATTCTCTTTGAACAAAATCCCGTCGTGGATGGTCCTCATGTCACCACCCATGACAGCGACAACCTCTGCCGGCAGCATCGGCTGACCCATCTCATGCACCTTCGTCCACGGGACGGCGGGCGGCAGACGGTCCAGGACTCGGGAGACCGCTGGCTGGCTACTAGAGGAGGCACCACCTTTCTTCTTGTTGCCCGGCCTCTTCCGATTCTTCTTCGGCCTCAAGCAGATGGGAGTGCCGCTTTGTTTTACCGCCTCCGCGGCCGTAGCACGTAGTGTATTCGGGGTAACCCAGCGTAGGCTGTGGAGCCGTAAAGGCCGTCTGCTCCTCGGGAGTTTCTTGGGAATAGGTTAGCTTCTTCTGGATATCCGGTTTTCTGGTGGGTAACTCAGAAGAACCGCCCTCTCCGCATCTACCTTCTTCTGGATATCAAGAGTTCTGGCGGGTAACTCCGGAGGAGGAACCGGCTTCTCGCCATCCAACTGATTTATGAAATCGTCAATGGGAGCAAGTTCAATATCCATGTAGTGGTCATGGGTCTCATGCTCATGATGTTGCTCGTCATTGGACGTCTCGTGCTCGGGAGGAGGAGGATCCACCGGAGGTGGAGAGAGGACATTGCCATGTTGGACCTTGTCTTGTTGGCTTGCCGCGGGCGCAACCGGTGTAGTGGTGACGGTGATGGCTTGGCTTGGCGCCGACCCTGGCGCCGTGTTCAGCCGAATAAGGGCTTTCGGCCATAGCAAGATTTGATTGTCCAGTTGGCCGAGATTCAGCTCGATGTCGGCATCGGCGGGTTGATTAGGAGGATACAAGTTCTCGAATCCCGGTAGCACCAGATCGACGCGAACCCGAAGCTCGTTGGCCGGTATATCTCTGTAGTGGTACTTGCGGGATAGTGGCTGCAAGATGCTCCCCTTTGCAACATCCTTCAACTCGCTGCTCACTTTTAGCAGGAAGGTGCATCCCGTCGCGTCAGCCTGCGATAACATGCATGGATAGGTCAGAGAGTAGGGTTATATTGAACTGGCTACAGCTTGAGACGGTCAATAATCTACCGTGAGGGCATTGAGCTCGGCTAACGTCGACGGACCACAGGTGATGGTGGTCTCGTCGAGCAACAGGGTGGTGGCCGCGCCGGACACGGCCGACGGTCCATCGGGGGCAGGCGCGTCGGGCACGGCCGACGGTCCATCAGGGGCAGGCGTGTCGGGCACGGCCGACGGTCCATCGGAGGCAGGCGCGTCGGGCACGGCGGGGGCGACAGGCACGGTCAACATCGACGGTATGTTGAACGTCGGTAAGGGCCCCTGTGAGCCCCCGGTGATGTAGCCACATATTTTTTCAAATACGGCGGGGATGAGCGCATTCATCTTTTCCCCCACCGTTTTCTCAATCTTCTTCTCCATGTTTGTTTCCAAGTCATGGACCTTCTTCTTCAGCTCCTCCGTCTCCTCGCTCTTCTTCGCCGCCCGCGACTCCTTAGTGCTGGGCTCAGCCAAGCCATAGTTGGCGTGCTTCTTATTAAGTCCGCCGCCGGTGATACGGCCTAAGTGCGGCCTTTTCAGATGGTCCTGGCTCTTTGCCTTGTTGTACCCCCTGATGAAAGGCTTATCCCACGCGACTTTGGCCGTCGACGTCTGCGACGAGGAAGATTCAAGTTGTTGTTCTTCTAGCTGCAGAAGCAACATATAAACGGTTTAGAATTGGTTTCGTACTAGAATGAAATCATGGACTTGATGATGATGAGTTGCATGAAATGGTAAATTTCTTAACACTAGCTTCTCAACATTCTTCACGCTATCGTCCGTGACCAAAATAACACCCTCCACCATCTTCGGGTCCGAGACAAGTTCCCCGGTCGGAGTTACTTTTCTGTACCTTGACCTCATGAATTTCTGGAATTGCGGGTCATGGGCATACTTGGCGTAAGGGTTCTCAATCCCTTTTTCAATGTAGGCCTGGTCCTCTTTCGCCCAAACTGGCTCCTTCCCGTCGTAGCCACGACAGCCGAGATTGTGGTGACCGATGTTCATCGACGCTAGATCCTTCCCCCATCCCGTTTGCTTCTTAGTGACATCAAGCGACTCGTTATCTAGGAAAGTCTTGAAGTCATCGGGCGTAATCCGCGGGAAGTGGCGATGGATCTCTTCGAATGGTGTCGATTCCTTAATCATCGCCCTCACCATAGTCTTGTAATTGCTCAGGGCTTTGGTGAATCTAGTGAGGGCGAGTTTGTTCACGAGGTTGCCCTTCAGATTCTCGTTGTTGTAGGGGGGAGGGAACTCGTACCGCGCGTGCAGCCTCGAGATGAGTTGGGCGCGCAGAGTTAGTTTCTTCTTGAGAGTCGGCTCGTTGACATTGACGACGTCTCGAAGTATCGCGCCAAGTTGGAGGAAGTACCCCTTCACAAGTTCCAATGGCATTAGAGGCATGCCACTGGAAGGGTCCACCTCCGTGAATTTCTCTCGAACGGTGCCGACCTTGTTCGGAGCTCGCTTCCGACGCTTGTTTCCCGTCGTGCTGCTCCCTGAGGGACCCCCGGCGCCACTATCAGTGGTTTCCTCCTCGCCACCGGTGAGCCCGTCATCATTGTGGGGCTCGACATCATGGTCAGTTTCTGTCCGATCTTCCTCTTGCGACTCTCGGGCCATAAGGATGTAGTGGTCCAATAAAGCCGGATCCGTAGTAGAAGAAGACATGCCCTAGCTAGCAGTAGACAAAACGTATACTGTTAGTCACCGGAAAAATTCGGCGTGACCTCGGCTATATATAAATGGTCATGCCGGAGTGCCAGAAATTCGCCGGAACGGAAATGAATCAACGTTCCGACAAAACATTGGCACTCAATGTACCTGCAACAGAAATTGAATGCACACATGCATGGCCACAAAAACAGTTCCTTGCATTGCTGTCATCACATGGCACAAAAACTCCAAGGAAATTCATATATCATGCCAAAAAAACCTTCATATATATTGATCAAAGTAAAATACTGCACTTAATTAATAACAAATCACGGAGAATTCTAGCAGTGTCCAAAGCTTCAGTGTTCTATTCACATGTAATTAGTAGGTGATTCAGCTAGTGTAAGAAATATAGCATTTTATACTATGAGCTGAACTACCCGAATCCAGAAATAATGGTACATGATCAGATCCAGTTCTAGCTAAAGCATGTAGCAGTAGTAGTATGAGGGCGTTGGAAGAGGGGGGGGCTGACCTGGGTTCGTCGTGGGCGTGGGCGACGGCGGAGTGGGTGACGACGGCCGGCGTGGACGACGACGATGAGAGGGACGGCGCGCGCGCGCGGCGTGCTCCCGCTCCTCCTCCCCTGCTGCTCGATCCCGCTCCTCCTCCGCGGCGTGCTCCTGCTCCTCCTCCTGCTGCTGCTCCCGCTCCTCCTCCTCCTCCTGCTCGACAACGACGACGGCGGCGTGCGATGAGAGAGGTGACGGCGTCGTGCGATGAGAGAGGCGACGGCGGCGTGCGGTTTGGGATCGATATGAAACAGAGTGATTATGCGGGTTGTGAGTTAGCAGAGCGAGGACTTACAGGCGCACAACGAGTGAAATGCGCCTGCGCTATCCCTTACCCCAGGCGAACAAACAGTGGTGCGCCTGCGCTAATGTTCTTAGCGATTCGTTGTGCGCGGGCCCACAGAGGTATACCCCAGGTGCACAGAGGTATACCCCAGGCGCACAGATTGAAAAAAGGCGCACAGGATTTTGGTTTGCGCGGTCGCACATGGTATTACCCCAGGCGCATGTCCTGTAAAAAGCGCCTGTGATATATATTACCCCAGGCGCTTTTTCCTGATGATGCGCCTGTGCTAAGATTTTCTAAATTACACAGCCCCACCCCGGCCTGGGACACATCGAGCAATACGAATGCTATAATATGTGGCTCCCCCATGTTGGTTTTCACTTAAAAATACATACATATGAAAGTTAACATGTGCAAAAATATTTCATGTCGCATCGAGCGTAAATAGATTGGTTTAGCGAGACCGCAAGTGTTTCTCTCTAAAAACACATTGTATGCATAGTAGCTATTAGCATGTTATATCGCGAGTATTTCCCTCTCTCAACCTTTCGTCACAATATTAGTCTTGCCTTTCTTGGTCGATGTTGAATACGTGACGGCCATATTGTGCCTTCTTCTTGTGAATGGAAGACCTGCCCTAGGTAGTGTGGTCCTGCTTCTTCTTTTGGTGTATCGTCTTCACTGGGTTCTTCCATCATCGGGTCTCCGACTAAGCCGTCGAAGTCCTTCTCATCGGCGACTCCATCCATTCCGACGAGGGCCCTTTTTCCTCTCCTTACGACAACACGACTAGGCTTTGCCGGGTCGGTTATGAAGAAGCATGGCTCCACGTGCTTAGCCAATACCCAGGGCTCATTTTGCGCGGTGGGGTTCTTGGACTTGGGTTTGTTGGCTTCAGACATCGACATAGTGGTGAAATATTCGTCTTCTTTCGTGACGTTTGTAGCCCATCTGACATGGAACATCGGCACCTTTACCCCAACGTAGTCAAGCTCCCAGATTTTCTCGATCTTTCTGTAGTATCTTCTAACCTCTTCGCCCGTGTAAGATTCCATCGTTATAGACGAGTTTTGATAGTCGCTACTTTTGTCTCTTTCCTCCGTGTAGAATGTGTACCCATTGATGTCGTATGGATAGGGGCCATATGACAAGGCCAATACAATTTTATCTTTCTCACATGTCATTGGCGGGGGATCGGCATCAATCTGCTTCATGAACCATGTCGCGAAATAGGAGCTTCAGACACAGCCACGGGGGGAGGTTGTACATCCATACAAACACGGGCCAGGTGCTATGTTTGCTGCTCTGATTTCCAAACGGATTGAGACCGTCGGTGCTCGCACCAAGCCTGATGTTCCTTGGGTCGTTCCCGAATTCCTCATCGAATGCGTCTAATGCTTTCCACTGACGTGCATCCGAAGGGTGTGTACTTAGCACTGGTTTTTCAACACGTTCTGGATCGCTCAGCACCGCCTTCTTTCTGTCCTCGTGCCAGCGCATGAGCTTTGCTTCCTTGGGGTCCACGAAGTACCGCTGCAGACGGCCGGGATCAATGAGTGGAAAGTACCACACAACTTTCGTAGGAGCTTTCTTCGTCCCCCTCTTGTAACGATCAGACCGCACACCGGACATTTGATCTGGTCCGCGTGCTCGTTACGGTAAATTATGCAGTGGGGTGGATAGGGGTGGTGGTGGGTGGCTGGCCGCACTTATACTGGGGACAAATAATATTACCAGGCGAATATGTTCTGGGAATTAAGCGCCTGCGCTAAGTGGTGCTACCCCAGGCTATTCTTTGTCCCAGGCGAACAACGTACCTGTGCGCCTGCGCTAAAGGGAGCTACCCCAGTCCACTTTTTACCCCAGGCGCTTCTGCACTTACTCGCCTGTGGTATCTGTTATCCGGTTTCTGTTCGCCTGGGGTAACTGGCCTACCCCAGGCGCACCAACTTGCGCTTCGCCTGCGCTAATTAACCCAGGCGCACAGTTTTCCTTGTTCGCCTGTGGTAGGATATGCTGCTATAAGCAAATCTCTAGTAGTGCATCATTCAGTTCATCGACCAAATACAAATCATCCGGATTCCCCATCATACGGCCGACCATTCTTTTGATATGCATATATGCACTCAATAGGCACGGTCGGGTTGTATGATGGCGATACCGATTGTTTTGTTCTATCTCCCCCCTTGAAGGTTCATCGACCGAATACAAATCACTCGGATGCCAAAAATAACTAAGCACACCGTACCAAAAAGGTGAGTGGCATTAGGAGTGGAGAACGCTGGCATGTAGTGTTTATACAAAAAGGAAAAAGTTTGGATTTGAAGAAAAAATCCTATTAAACGGCAATATAGAAATAAAGAAACCACATTGGTGGTTTCTTTATTTCTATTTTGCCGTTTAATAGAATTTTTTATTTCTTCAAATGGGGCTCATTTGACCCGGTTGGAGCCACCAACCGGGGCAGAAGACCAACCAACGACGCGGCCGCCATTGCCCTGCTTGTCGAGGGCCTTTTGCCCCGGTTCTAGCCACCAACCGGGGCAAATAACCCCAACACCACGCGCCCTACTCGCCCCGGCACCACCTCTGCAGTCTTTTGCACCGGGTGGTGGCCGATCCGGGGCGAAAGGGGTGGTCGCGGGTGGGTAAAAGCCCCGTTTTCCACTAGTGCACTAAGGGTGATCTGACGGTTCCTTTGGCGCTGCAAAATTGGGCGTTGATGCGGTATCTGAAGCATGATTTGCTTTTTTTTTTTGAAACGGAAAACCCAGCCTCTGCATCTAGTAGATTCACACGGCTTTTATATTAATATAAAGTATCAAAGTCATAAATTTGAAGTACACATCAACGGTGCCCAATCGTGGCTACAAAAATGATCCATCGGAAAATCAAAGATAGGAACCAGCTATGCATCCTGAATCCTTCTATCATGCAACCAACCACCCAGGTTGAAGATAGCCCGTACTACCGTCATCAACCTGGTGCAGCCAGAATCCAAACGTCCTCGTTGTCCCTCTGGTAGCAGAAGAGACCACATGTGTATCCAATGCACAGCGCGATGAACGACCTGCAAAAAATGACCAGCTCTGAAGTTGTTAAAAATCACATCATTCCGACAATTCCAAATTGCCCATAAGAAAGCACATACACCAACGCGTATACTAGCTTTAGTTTCATTATCCACCCCCCTTAGCCAATTCCCAAACATATTAGGTACAGATAAAGGTTGTGAAATACTAAAAGTAAAGTGAATCAACCTCCAAATTTTCTTAGCGAAATTACATTTAACAAATAAATGTTCTACTGTCTCCTCATCCCCACAGAACACACACTTAGAACAGCCTGTCCAACGTCTCTTCTTAAGATTATCCTTAGTTAGTAATTCATGACGATACATAAACCACATGAAAATCTTGATCTTTAAAGGAACCTTCAGTTTCCATAAGTACTTGCGTAAAAACCTCACATTATCATTCATTAGGTTTTCATACAAGGACTTTACTGTAAACACACCTGATTGTGTTAGGTTCCAAGTAAAGGAATCATTAGTATCTGATAGATCAATAGCCATCAATCTTTCAACAAGATTTAACCAGGCTTCCCATATATCACCTAAGAGTGCTCTCCGAAAAGAAATATTTGGATGATCAGTACCGAGAACGTCCGCTACTAGGACATTCTTATGTCTCACAATATTATAAAGTGAAGGATACTGAACCGCTAGCGAGGTCTGTCCTAACCAAGTGTCCTCCCAAAACCTAACACTCTGCCCATCACCAACCTTACAAGTGATATGCGCAAAGAAATCCTGCTTGACCTTCATTATACCTTTCCAGAAAGGTGAATCAGTCGGTTTGACGTCTAATTGAGATAATGGTTTACCCTTCATGTATTTATTATGTAGCAACTCTTGCCACACACCTTGTTCTGTTAACAGTTTATAAATCCAATTGCTCAATAGACATCTGTTTTTAATTTGGAGAACTTCAATCCCAAGACCACCTTGGTCTTTGGGACGACAGACGATGTTCCACTTGGTTAAACGATATTTCTTCTTAAATTTATCACATTGCCAAAAGAAACGAGATCTAAAGAAGTCTAACCTCTTTCTTACCCCGATAGGTATCTCAAAAAAGGATAGGAAAAACATTGGCAAGCTTGATAAAACCGAGTTAATAAGGACTAAGCGATCACCATAAGATAACATCTTACCTATCCAGGAGCTTAGTTTTAAATCAAACCGATCTTCAATCGGTTTCCATTCCTTATTAAGAAGTTTTCGGTAGTGAATTGGAATACCCAAATACCTAAAAGGGAGACTACCAACATTACATCCGAAAATGTGTCTATACTCTTGCTGGTGATCTACTGCTTTTCCGAAGCAGAAAATTTCACTTTTATCGAAATTAATCTTAAGACCAGAGAGTTGTTCAAACAAAGCTAACAATAGCTTCATATTAACAGCTTTCGTCAAATCATGTTCCAGGAAAAGTATAGTGTCATCCGCATATTGTAGAATAGACACTCCCCCTTCAACAAGATGTGGAACCAGACCACCTACCTGACCCTCGTCTTTGGCCCTAGCAATCAAGACCGCTAGCATATCGGCTACCAGATTAAAAAGAATGGGAGATAATGGATCGCCCTGACGCAATCCCTTCAAGGTCTGAAAGTAATGACCTATGTCATCATTGACCTTAATCCCCACACTTCCTCCCTGAACAAATCTAGCAACCCACTCACACCACTGTTGTGTGAAACCTTTCATCCGAAGGGTTTGTTGAAGAAAGGCCCAATTAACCTTGTCGTATGCTTTTTCAAAGTCAAGTTTTAGTAAAATTCCATCCATTTTTTTCCTTTTTAGTTCATGAATCGTTTCATGCAACACAACTACTCCTTCCAGAATATTCCTACCAGGTAGAAATGCCGATTGAGTAGGTCTGATAACCCTCTGGGCAATGGATGTCACTCTATTTGTCCCAACTTTCGTAAAAATTTTAAAACTGACATTAAGTAAACATATTGGTCTATATTGTTCTATACGACTAGCATCTTCTTTCTTCGGAAGCAACGTAATAACACCAAAATTCAATTTGAACAAATCCAAATTACCAGCATGCAGCTGAGAAAATAGTGCCATTAGATCTCCCTTAACCACACCCCAAAACTTCTGATAAAACTCTGCCGGAAACCCGTCTGGTCCCGGTGCTTTATTTAGTTCCATTTGAGAAATAGCATCAAAAACTTCCTCTTCAGAAAAAGGTAGTTTCAAGATATTATTCTCAAACTCCGAAACTTGAGTGATATCATGAATTCTCGATTCGTTCAGAGAGACTGTATTGGGATCCGGCGCCCCAAACAATCTTTTGTAATACTCCGATATAAATACTTTTAAATTTTCTTTCCCCATGATCGTCCCTTCATCCTGCTCTAGCTGGAAAATCATTTTCTTGCGGCGTTTACCATTTGCAACAAGATGAAAATACCTCGTGTTATTTCTTGTTGAATGTGTCTAACTTTGGCCCGTTGAGCCCACTTGGACTCCTCATCACGTCTAAGATTAGACAAATAAGACTCCGCCTCCCTTTTAGCCCTCGTCTCATCATCAGAAAGAGGACCTCTCTCCGCCCTCAGATCCAACTCATCAATAAGGAGTAACAATTTCTCCTTCAACTTTTTGTATTCACCACTTAAATTTCTGGCCCAACCCCTCAAGAAACTACGAAGATGTCTAATTTTATGTTGCCATCTTTCAACAGGAGTCTCCCCCGTCATAACGGAGTTCCATTGCTCCTTGACCATCTCAAAAAAGCCTTGTTGACGCATCCATGACAACTCAAAAGAAAATATCGAATTATTTCCCGTATGAGCTGAGGATCCAGAGTCAATAAGGAGAGGGACATGATCCGATTCAGTTCGCACCATTGCATGAACCGTAACCAGAGGGAATTTCTGTTCCCACGACACACTAGCCAGAACCCTATCCAACTTTTCATGAGTCGGAATATCCCGTCTACTAGTCCACGTGTACTGTCTCCCCGACATCTCTAATTCTTTCAAATCTAAACTTTGAATAATGGCATTGAAAATAAACGGCCATCGGGGGTTAAAATTATTATTACTCTTCTCTTCTTGCCTCCTAATAATATTAAAATCGCCACCCGCAATCATCGGCAAGGTTTCATCCTCACATATCCTTACTAGTTCGGAAAGAAATTCTGGTTTTTTATCGTCTTGAGCTGCCCCATAGACAACTACCATAGCCCAAAGAAACCCATCATCCTTTGAGCGTAGATGAAACTTTACTGAAAAATCTCCAGCTATAACTGACCGTACAGTTATCATTGTGGAGTTAAAACCCACCAGAATTCCCCCCGACCTCCCATGGGGTGGTAGACAATACCATCGAAAGTCTAACCCCCCAGCCAAATGATTAAGTAAACTCGTATGAAAACAAGACCTCCCTGTTTCCATAATCGCAACAAAATCAAGTTTGCATTCCCTCACTGCCTCATTAATTGATCTATGTTTAGCCGGATCTCCGAACCCATCACTATTCCAAAACATGCCTCTCATAATTCTATATTTTTTTAATCGATTTTAAACGTGCACTTCTTCTCTTTAAATTAGAATCAATAATTTTCTTGCCTCGACGAGGAAGTGTGGCCACCACACCCTGGTTAGAAGATTCCAATAAATCTACCAGACCCTCTTCTTTATCAACTTCATCATCATAGTCCTCACACAAATTAGAAGCCCTACGAATTACTAAGCTAGTAGATTCTGTACCTACCTCATTGCTTAGATTGTTGCCAACAAAATTGAGTTGACGTGCACATTCCAATTTTTTAATCTTATCAACTGCACCTTCTATCTTGGATGGTGAAGAACCCAAAGAAATCCCTAAGCTAGTTGCCCTCTCAACTATAACTTTATTAGAAAGTGCAGCAAAAGAAAGATGAGCATGCGACGAATTACCTGCAAGCTGCTCGTCCCGCCGAGCGGCAAGTCTCTCTGCCTTCTCCAGAATAGGGACATCCGCGTCCGGGTTTGCACGCAGACGCGCACTAGAGCGCTGTCCCGTAGACCCTGGCTCCGCGATGCCGCCAAAGGCGACCACGTCAGCCCTTGACGCACGTGGAGTAAATGGAGCAGCCCGGCCGTCGAGCCCCCTCGCTGGTCCACCTGACCGCCGAGCGAGACTGGCCAGCGCCGTGTCCCCCGGGGACGCCGCAGTTGTCACCACCCCCTCCCGCTTGAACTCCCCCGGTCCTCCCGACCTGGGTGTGAGTAGAGGGGTGGCAACAAGCCCATCCGCTTCCCTTGGGCCGAGAGACGCAGCAATCAGCTTGCCCGCCTCGGCGCCTGTCTGCCTGCTAGCGCGGCCGACGCTCCCCGGTCCTCCTGACCGTGGAGAATGGCGACCCGGCGACATGTCCCCCATAGACACCACACCTCGCTCCACCCCCTCCCGCTCGAACGCCCCCGGTCCTCCTGACCTGGGTGTGAGTAGAGGGGTGGTAGCCAGCTCGTCCACGTCCCTTGGCTTGAGGGCATCAGCAGCCCCAACTATAGCCACAGCTCCTCTCTGCTTGGTAACAAGACCGCCATCCTATCTCTCTGACACCTTACCTGACAATTTCTGAACCTTAGGCGCTGACAGTACATCATCCAGTTCATAGGCGGCCAAAGACTTGACGCCCATCTGTCCACCAGTTGGAACCGCGCATCCAGATTTCGTGCCCCTCGGGATAGAGCTCAAAAACTGTACATCCTTCTCGATCACTGCAGCCGAACCTGGAGAGCTTACAGGGGCGTCCCAACCAAATTGTCTCCGTAGCATTGGTGAAAAAATTACCCCTCTAGTAGGTAACAAATCATCAACTGGTCCGCTGTTTGAACCTCCGCCAATATCAGTCATGGGTACATCTTCAGGTGCCGAGTTTCCACCAGTTGGAGCCACGTCATTATCATCCAACGATGTCTTGGCCAGTGCATCACGAAAATCGTCCCCCAGGTCATCATTATCTGAATCATCATCAGACTGGTCCATGTCCACAGCCGTATCATCATTTGCTTTGCCTTTTTCTTCCCCCTCCACATAAAATGACAACTCATAAAATGCATCCTTAATAAACATAGGAAAGGACAGTGGAATTTTTGTGTAGTCCAAGCAACCCACAAGAATGCGCAACACACCATGTTTGCGAGTATATTCCATATCCACTTTTCTAGTCACTCCAAGCAAATAACCGACAGACCATAAAGCCAAAAAATCTCCCTTATAATCTTCAGGTATACCAGAGATCCTGATCCAAAAATTCGGGAGGGTGTCAAGTGGCTCAATTCTTTGCCCCCAGCTGTCCACGACTATCTCACAGTCTTTATTTGGAATTTGACAAACTCCAAAAACCTTCAATCTATCCAACTCAATCTTTGATGGGAACATCACCTTGAACACGTTCTGTCCAACTTGGGTAACATCCCACACAAATCCTTCTGTGGGCACTAGCCTTTGCAATTGAGTGATCAACTGAGGGATAGTAAGCACTCCTCTAGCAACCGTGATTGAGGCCAATCTTGCATTTTCCACTTTCGGTCTATAATTCTTGGAGATAGGTAAGCCAAAGATCATGAGCTCATCATGTATGTATCCATACATGATTGGATGCGGTTTAACAGCCGCCTGCAGGGGGCATGAACCATTCACATGCTCCGATCCACCACAGTACACACAGATCGGTTGAGGACAATCAGCCAAAAAGTGTCCAGCAACACCGCATCGAAAACACTTTAGCTTATCGAATTTTTTGGCTTTCTTCTGTACCGCGCCCGCAACAGCAAGCGCAAGCTGATCCGCGGAGACTCGCTTCTCCCCTTGTGAACGTGGCGCAGCTGCCCCAATATTGATGCCCATCTGAGAAGTCTGAACCACTTGTGCAGGTACCATCTGCTGCTTGGGGTACTGGCACCCGCGGTTGCTGCATCGGAACAGCAGCCTGTTGCTGCTGCACAGCACCCGCCACTCCGGCCGTGCCAACCGGTGCATACCTCACATTGCCTCCGGTGGCGCGATAGTATCGATTAGCACCGTGTGCCAACCCGCCTCTGCGGCCTCCAGCTCCTCGCCCCGCATTATCATACCTCTGCCTTCCTCTCATACCAGACCTATTCTGGTATCCACCCCGATGCCCAGCACCACCTGCACCGGCGTTGAAAGCAAACTGTCCACCATTGTTGTGATTTGCAGCACCCACAGCCTGCGCTGTCCCAGCAGTCCCGCTCGGACCTGATTCAGCCTGGTTGGCCGGGAACGTGTTGAAACGTCCGACGCCATTAGCCAAACCCTGGTAAGCGCCACGCCCGACGCCCTGGTTCGCCTGCACACCGCGACCGGCAGCGGCACCTGGTGGATCTCCATCGCGCCCTGGCGGCGCACCACCGTGTCCACCCCGATAGGCCATCTCTCGCTTCTTCGAAGGACTGTTCGTGGCGGCTGCACGCAGACGCCAAGAATACCCTAGAATTCTTCTCGGGCCACACCCTATAGGCACCCTCGCCCTAGGTACGCAGATTCGGCCCTTGATCGGACGGACAGCGATGGATGACGCGCAAGCCAGCCCCACCTCCTGACGAACCTTCCTTACGCAATCGGTCCGATGATTTGAATTCCGTAAATTTCGCGATCCAAGGAATGCGGATCCCTGAGTATCAGCCTGTGTTCCTCTGCGCTTTCTCTGGACCAGCGTCCATGATTCCTCATCGACCTCGGACTCCAAGAACACCGACGGTTCCATGTCCGGAATTTTTAATCTCGATCGATTTTGAGTCACCATCGGATTCCTCAAGTTCGATCCATCGAACGCAATTGGGATGAGAATCGTAGACGCGTACCTTTGAGCCAATCGCTTCTTCAGCCTCTTTTCTTGCCTCCCTCGTGACGAGCTCAGAGATCGGTCGTCAACCGATGGTGGAGTAGCGCACACCGTCTCAAAGCTCCGGGATCTTGAAGCGCCCGCCGACGAACTCACCGTAGCCTCCTCCTCCGAGTCAGATGACTCTGTTGGAATTTTACATGGGCTCCATCATATGGGCTCACTTGGCTAGCCCATTAAGCCCACTAAAAATCCTGAAATTGTCATGGCCCATTCATGAATAATAAGTGGAGTGAGTGGGACTAAAGTTTAGTCCCACATTGCTATTTTGAAGAGAGTGGAAGCACCTTATAAGGTGAGCCATTCTAGCTCATGTATGAGTAGGCAAGGCAAGAGGAGAGGTGTGCCACACGCGCGCTCCTCCTCCTCCGCCGCCCGCCTCGCCACGCCTCGCCTCGTCACGACACGTCACGACGCGCCGCGGGTTGCGGGAATGAGCCGAGCCGAGAGCGTTTATTTTGTCGATTGGGAAAACTTAATGAGTCATTTAATTTGGTAATTGACGGACGCGTTAATTCCAAAACCGTTTCCGTTTCCTTTCTGGATCGTGGATCCGAACCGACTCAGACGTGGAGTTACGCCCACGTCTCTCCCAGCCCGCATATAAATACGCGCATACGGTGAACCCTAGCCGCCACTTCGATATACCGTTCCAAAACACTGCGCCGCCAATTCAAGTCTTCTCCATCCCTCCTTCCGGCGTGCACCGCGAGAAGGGACAGCAGGCCTCCGGAACCCCGCCTCTTGTGATCCTGTACGGGAGAGGGGCGATCAGGTTTTTGGGGAGCGCATGAGCGCGACTGCTGACGGCGACCACTTCCCCAACGACGATTTCTTCCCCGACATCGGCAACCTCTTCATCAACGACATGGCCGACACCGGGGACAACAGCAACGGCGGTGCCGCTACCGCTCCATCGTACGTATCTCTCTTTCATCTGTATGAGATGTTACTGGAATTCGTATGTCTAGTACTTGCAATAGATTGTATCAATCTGTCTATTGTGCTAGATCTAGACGTTTGCATGATTACTGTATTTGCTACTGTCGCAATTTACCTGTTGCTATTTCGAATTAAATCATGTGCTAAATTGCTAATATATTCAACAATCCAAAAACCTGATTATAGGCAATTTCTTGCACCTGCGCCGTCTGTCATTGCGGCGACAAGGCCAATCCCTTTCAAGGGTGTGGACTATAAGAGGTGGCGCACGAGAGCAGTGCTATGGTTTCAAACCTTGCGCTGCTATGCGGCCACCAAGGGCAAGCCTGAGGGCGATCTCAATCCAGCACAGCTGGAGGCCTTTGAGAATATGGACACTATGTTTAAAAGTGCCCTCCTCGGTATTATCGATGATTCCATCGTCGATCCGTATATGTCGTTTGATAACGGCAAGGATATGTGGGCTGCACTCGAGGCCAAATTTGGGGTCTCGGATGCTGGCAGCGAGCTGTATGTCATGGAGCAATTCTATGACTACAGGATGACTGATGAGCGCTCTGTTGTTCAACAGGCTCATGAGATACAGTCACTCGCTAAAGAACTTGAGCACTTCAAGTGTATGTTACCGGACAAGTTTGTGGCCGGAGGCATTATTGCCAAGCTTCCATCTTCATGGAGCACCTTTGCTACTTCTCTAAAACACAAGAGACAGGAGTTTTCCGTAATGGACCTCATTGGATCTCTTGATGTGGAAGAGAAGGCGAGAGCAAAGGATACACGTGCTCGGGTTGCTGAGGTAGGTTCTTCTGCTCATGTGGTACAGAAGAAACATTACCCGCCCAACAAGCCTAAATATAACAAGAAGAAATCCGAGGGTAAAGGCAAGCCCGATGGCAAGTTTAAGCCGTCGCACTCTACCAACTTCAAGAAGAGAAAGGGGTCATGTCACGTCTGCGGTGAACTGACCCATTGGGCTCCAAAGTGCCCTAAGCGTTATGAGCTGCAGCAGCAGGAGAACAGCGGCAAGACCGCTAATGTTGTCATGGCTGACACTGAGATGAAGGATTCTGGGTACGGTATAGTTCCCACTATTCTTTCAGTTTGTCATTCACCTGAATGGTTAGTTGACACAGGTGCCAATGTACATGTTTGTGCTGATGCTTCCATGTTCTCTTCTTATCAGGTCACAGGGACTTCCCCCGTGCTGATGGGGAACGGGTCACATGCTACTGTTCGTGGTGTTGGTACGGTCGATCTGAAGTTTACTTCGGGGAAGATCGTGCGGCTGAAGAACGTTCATCATGTGCCCTCCATCAATAAAAATCTCGTCAGCGGCTCACGTTTATGTCGAGATGGTTTTAAGTTGGTTTTCGAGTCTAATAAAGTTGTAATTTCCAAGTATGGACAATTTATTGGTAAAGGCTATGAGTGCGGAGGCTTGTTCCGCTTATCCTTGTCAGATATTTGCACCAAAGTTATTAATAATGTTTGCCACGATAATGATTGTGATGTTTGGCATTCACGACTATGTCATATTAATTTTGGTTGCATGACGCGGTTAGCAAATATGAGTTTAATTCCGAAATTCAGTACTGTTAAAGGTTCCAAATGTCAAGTGTGTGTTCAAGCTAAGCAACCTCGCAAATCTCATAAGACTGCGGAGGCGAGAGACTTGGCACCACTAGAACTTATACATTTTGATCTTTGTGAGATGAATGGCGTATTGACAAAAGGTGGAAAGAAATATTTTATGACACTTATTGATGACTCCACTAGATATTGTTATGTGTATCTTCTGAAATCTAAAGATGAAGCTTTAACTTATTTCAAGAACTATAAGGCCGAAGCTGAGAACCAACTTGATCGTAAAATTAAACGGCTTAGGTCTGATCGTGGTGGAGAGTATTTTTCCAACGAGTTTAATTCTTTTTGTGCTGAACACGGTATTATTCATGAGAGGACGCCTCCCTACTCACCCCAGTCAAATGGGGTGGCTGAAAGAAAGAACCGAACGTTGTCTGATTTGGTTAACGCCATGTTAGACACTTCGGGTCTCTCCAAGGCATGGTGGGGGGAGGCACTAATGACTGCATGTCATGTCCTAAACCGAGTTCCCACAAAGAATAAAACCATTACTCCATTTGAGGAATGGGAAAGAAAAAGATTGAAACTCTCCTACCTACGTACTTGGGGTTGTTTGGCGAAAGTCAATATACCAATTCCCAAGAAGCGCAAGCTTGGACCTAAAACCGTAGATTGTGTTCTTCTGGGCTATGCTTTTAATAGCATTGGTTATAGATTCTTGGTAGTAAAATCTGAGGTATCCGACATGCTTGTTGGTACGATTATGGAGTCGAATGATGCGACTTTCTTTGAGAACATATTTCCTATGAAGGATATGTCTAGCTCATCAAATCAGAAGAAACCTGTTTCATCTAGTCAGGAATTTAGCTGAGATTCCTGAATCCACCATTTCGATAGAACACGTTGAGAATCCCGAGGAGGATGACAATGAGGTTCCTTTAAGGAGCAAGAGACAGAGGACTGCAAAGTCCTTTGGTAATGATTTCATTGTGTACCTCGTGGATGACACACCCAAGACTATTTCAGAAGCCTATGCGTCTCTTGATGCTGACTACTGGAAGGAGGCTGTCCGTTGCGAGATGGATTCCATCTTGGCTAACGGAACATGGGAAATCACTGATCGTCCTTATGGGTGTAAACCTGTAGGATGTAAGTGGGTGTTCAAGAAAAAGCTTAGGCCTGATGGTACAATTGAAAAGTACAAGGCAAGGCTTGTGGCCAAGGGTTATACCCAGAAAGAAGGTGAAGACTTCTTTGATACTTACTCACCTGTTGCTAGACTGACCACTATTCGTGTGCTACTATCACTGGCTGCCTCACACGGTCTTCTCGTTCATCAAATGGACGTTAAGACGGCTTTCCTTAATGGAGAGTTGGACGAGGAAATTTACATGGATCAGCCAGATGGTTTCGTAGTACCCGGTCAGGAAGGCAAGGTGTGCAAGTTATTGAAGTCATTATACGGCCTCAAGCAAGCACCTAAGCAATGGCATGAAAAGTTCGAAAGGACTTTGACTGCTGAAGGCTTTGTTGTAAACGAAGCTGATAAGTGTGTGTACTATCGCCATGGTGGGGGCGAGGGAGTTATTCTATGTCTATACGTTGATGACATATTGATCTTTGGGACCAATCTTGATTTAATCAAGGAAGTTAAGGATTTCTTATCTCGCTGCTTTGAGATGAAGGATCTAGGAGTAGCTGATGTTATCTTGAACATCAAGCTGTTGAGAGATGATAATGGTGGGATCACACTGCTTCAATCTCACTATGTGGAAAAGGTCTTGAGTCGCTTTGGGTATAGTGACTGCAAGCCTTCTTCAACTCCATATGATGCTAGTTTGTTGCTTCGAAAGAATCAACGGATTACTAGAGATCAACTGAGATATTCTCAGATTATAGGCTCGCTTATGTATTTGGCGAGTGCCACGAGGCCTGACATCTCTTTTGCTGTGAGCAAATTGAGCCGGTTTGTTTCCAATCCGGGAGATGATCATTGGCGTGCGCTTGAGAGAGTTATGCGCTATTTAAAAGGCACTGCGAGCTATGGAATTCACTATACCGGAAACCCGAGGGTTCTGGAAGGATATAGTGATTCTAATTGGATATCTGATGCTGATGAGCTTAAGGCCACTAGTGGTTATGTTTTTACACTTGGTGGTGGCGCTGTTTCCTGGAAGTCTTGCAAGCAGACCATCTTAACGAGGTCAACTATGGAAGCAGAACTCGCAGCATTAGACACAGCCACTGTTGAGGCAGAGTGGCTTCGTGAGCTCTTGATGGACTTGCCTATGGTTGAAAAACCAATACCCGCAATCCTAATGAACTGTGATAATCAAACTGTGATTGTCAAAGTGAACAGTTCTAAGGATAATGCAAAGTCATCAAGACATGTGAAGAGGAGATTAAAATCTGTCAGGAAAATTGAAGAACTCCGGAGTTATTGCGTTGGATTATATCCAAACGTCCATGAACTTGGCAGATCCCTTCACAAAGGGTTTATCACGGAATGTGATAGATAATGCATCAAGGGAGATGGGTTTGAGACCCACGTTATGAGTTGCCCACAGTGGTAACCCACTCTATGTGATCGGAGATCCCGTGAATTAGAAGTGGGAGACAAGCTGTTGGTCAGCTGAGAGGAGAGTATCCTTATATTTTATTCCACTCCATAAAAGATGCAATACTCTCCTGATCTGTACGGTAGGTTGACATTTGTCTTAATGTGTTCCAAGTGGCTTATTTATATAAGCAGAGATGTGTCCTACAGAACATCTCCTGAGGAACCCACCTATATGAGTCTGACTGTTAAACGTCGCAGTCTATGAGAATCGGGTGCTCTCTAATAAACTCATGAAAGGCCTTCGGAGTATGACGCATACGCTCCAAACCGCGGGGAAGCCTTGCGGCAGCCTAGTATCGGTTCAGACGTTGTGTGAAACGGGTATCACAGCAAACTTGTAGTTCAAGGCGTAGTCCACTATTCAAGTTGTGAACTAGTGTAGCATGATGTTCTAAGTGGAAGTTCAACTTAACAGTCTCCACTAACACCGGTATATAAACAATGTTTTGGAACAGAGTTTATGAAATGTGCTAATGACACTTTGTGGGGGATTGTTGGAATTTTACATGGGCTCCATCATATGGGCTCACTTGGCTAGCCCATTAAGCCCACTAAAAATCCTGAAATTGTCATGGCCCATTCATGAATAATAAGTGGAGTGAGTGGGACTAAAGTTTAGTCCCACATTGCTATTTTGAAGAGAGTGGAAGCACCTTATAAGGTGAGCCATTCTAGCTCATGTATGAGTAGGCAAGGCAAGAGGAGAGGTGTGCCACACGCGCGCTCATCCTCCTCCGCCGCCCGCCTCGCCACGCCTCGCCTCGTCACGACACGTCACGACGCGCCGCGGGTTGCGGGAATGAGCCGAGCCGAGAGCGTTTATTTTGTCGATTGGGAAAACTTAATGAGTCATTTAATTTGGTAATTGACGGACGCGTTAATTCCAAAACCGTTTCCGTTTCCTTTCTGGATCGTGGATCCGAACCGACTCAGACGTGGAGTTACGCCCACGTCTCTCCCAGCCCGCATATAAATACGCGCATACGGTGAACCCTAGCCGCCACTTCGATATACCGTTCCAAAACACTGCGCCGCCAATTCAAGTCTTCTCCATCCCTCCTTCCGGCGTGCACCGCGAGAAGGGACAGCAGGCCTCCGGAACCCCGCCTCTTGTGATCCTGTACGGGAGAGGGGCGATCAGGTTTTTGGGGAGCGCATGAGCGCGACTGCTGACGGCGACCACTTCCCCAACGACGATTTCTTCCCCGACATCGGCAACCTCTTCATCAACGACATGGCCGACACCGGGGACAACAGCAACGGCGGTGCCGCTACCGCTCCATCGTACGTATCTCTCTTTCATCTGTATGAGATGTTACTGGAATTCGTATGTCTAGTACTTGCAATAGATTGTATCAATCTGTCTATTGTGCTAGATCTAGACGTTTGCATGATTACTGTATTTGCTACTGTCGCAATTTACCTGTTGCTATTTCGAATTAAATCATGTGCTAAATTGCTAATATATTCAACAGACTCCTCGTCGCTTCCGGACAGAACCCAAAAACGGCCTCCAACCGAAGGCGCAGCCACTACGTCGTCGGTCACCTCCTTGAACGCACCTCCAATGCTTTCCGGCGTGGTGGTCGCCGTCGGTCTTCCTTCAGCCGCACCTGCCGAGTCGCCCCCAGTGTCGCCATCAGTGTCCCCTAACGGCTCCATGTCCATCCCCTTGGGTTTGGTCTTAAAATGTTATCTCCAAAATGCATGGAATCTTTAGAATCTTGAGAATGTTTGGCGCTTTCAGCCGGACATGACCCGCCCTGATCTAGTTGACCATGCGCTGGAATTACAACAGGAAGTTCATTGTGAAATATCCCTTCAACGTGCAGGTCTCGAGCGATTTCTCCGGCTTTAAACCTGACTGCTCTGCCTGCCAGTTGTGCTTCAACTGCCTGAAACTGCCACCGACCTTCTTGCTTCATGCCCCTTTCTGACATGGTGCCTACTGCAAGTATGTCCTTACTCTCAGAATAGCAGGTTTGTCGCTCGATCATCCATGAACCCGCCTATGGGCCCATACAATGATGCAAGGGCGCTAACGGGCGCAGCGGATATGGCTGACAAACCGCAGTAGCCCTGAAGTTGCCTAGTCCTAGTCCTAGGCACCGCCTAGATCCCGCAGTCGCGCATGCAAGAAGGGAACAAGAAGGAAAGGTAAGTGTTGAAAAGAGTCAGACAAACTCTGATACACAAGGAAGGACGCGGTGGGGAAAAAGCTTCCCTAGGACCATGCAAGGATCTATGTTGGATCGGTGGGCTTCTCTACATATGTCTCCTTTTGAGATGAAATCACACCTTATGGCTTGAATTCATCGGGAGCAAGGTTTTTCTGCAAATCCGACCAAGTTATTCCTGAGGCCTCACGTTCCCGCAATTTTTTCCAACTATTTGGTTCTTCTCTTGCATATGTTCCCCATTGTCTATGTGATTGGCCCTATATATGATGTACTAAGCCAAGTGCTGCCAACAGTTAAAACAAATTAAAAGGATATAATCCGGTGGAGTTGAGGTGCTATATATAAAGGTAGAAAATATTATTCACACAAGTGAAAGCTAGCGGGGCTTCTATTTATTCCCATGCGATCGCGATATGTATGTCTTTAATGCATATTAGTTGTACGCACTAGTCAGTTTACCCTTCAATGCTCAAGCTAAGGAGATAAACTTAGAAACTATGAGAGGTTTCTACTTAACTTCACAATATAAATAGTTCAAAGAGTCGTGATTTATCGAGCTCGGTGATCTCGGACAAAAGAATTGCCTAGTACGATTTAACTATACATTGAGAGGGGAAACAAAAAAATGTAGGCTAGCCATAAATCGTGTATGGTCTTAGAAAGAGCACGCGTACACCTTGGTGGACAGATGAAGCTATGTTTTTTTTACTCTTACCATAGCTATCACAAATAGCTAGGCTAGTATGATCTCCTCCATATTAATAATTTCAGATAAAGTATAAAGTTAGACAAAATCGATACATTGTTGTCAAGTGAAGCACACATATTTATCTTAATCACAATCGCGATTTCACCTATGTACTTGTTGTTGATTACATCCAGTATACCCAGTTTTAAAGACCTAATTAGCAAGCACAAGTATGTGAACTGCATGGATGCATTCAGCCGAAGAAATCATAGACATCCCTACTTAAAATGACACGATCCCCAACATCTTACTCTCATCAAGATTAAGTGCCTCCGGGCCTTCACATTACCTCTAGTTTGCTCTGCTCATTAGTATGCTCCTACTCGATGACGTCTCACTAATAAAGGTCAAATTTTCTAATTAAAGCATAGACGTAGGATGTTACACTATCGTGTGAGCCTGTTGCTGCACATGGCTCTTATCATGCAAATGACTCGGCCACCTAATAGCAGTTGTGGCCTCGAACATGTAGAAGCCCCGCGGGTGTGGGGAGAAGATAGCGCCGGAATGGGCTCTCCTATGAAAAAGGTGTTAAGTGTGGGCGTCGCTACGGATGATGTTCAGTAAAGATAATATATTGATATTAGGAGGATACTAATTATATCCAGAATTTGCACCAACATAATATCAAGACCTAACCAAAATATCGATAATACACATAGTCAAATTATTAAATAAAAGAAAATCAACATACGCCGACCTCCAAGCCACCGTGCAACGAGATTCCTACCACACTCATCAATGTTGCTACTTCCCGGTAGTGGTATAAATGTGAACCATAGTAGCTCTTTACCTGCAAGGGTTTAATCCCTCGTTGCCAATGTGAGTCTAGAACTTGCATCCCGATCTAAGCCTCGGCACCAAAACTAGTTTTAGGATCCATTGAAGGGGGTGTGTCGGGACTTGTAGGCTTTAGTAGGAGAGCTTTTCGTCAAGCTCCATCAACTTGAACCTATCATTCCTACAGCGATAAAGACCGTGATTTTATCTCACATTGTTCAAGCGCCAGACAATCTCCTAGCTCTGCACATGTTCCTAATGTCTCCCATTCCCACATGTTTATACAACTCTTCAATTTTCCCTCTCATGTCTTCCCGCTGTTCAATTATGAATGATTATCCCTATACATTGTGTACTTAGCTATAGGCTATCTAAAAGGTTAAACGAAGTGAAAACGTGATGTATAATCTGTGAAGTTGTAGTGCTGTATATAAGGTGGAAAATTTATTGTTCACACAATAGAAATATTGTGCAACATAGACGTGAGAGTCACACATGTATGTCATTAATCAATATAAGTTGTATTCCCTATCCAGTATGCATTGAAGCTAGATTTAGCATGCACACAAGGTTCTATCTTTGGAGTTGGCTGGTGAATTGACAATGCATGTTACTGGGGATAAGCTCTTGCTGATTCCTCTATCATTCGTGTTAGTCGTGGTACTTTTTCTCTTTTTGATAGCTTCAGTTTGTATATCGTTGTTTGTGTTAGGAATTTAGTCAATTTACAGATTAAATTAATCCAAGTATACATCATGAGCATGACGTAAACATACTGATAATTCACCATATTCTTGCATACTAGATTGATAGTAGATATATCTACGCAAACTACTAGTATTGCATACATAGAAATAATAAGAACAGGGATAAACATGTTATACCCAGCGGTCGGCCAGTTGGCAGTAGCCGTAGCAGAGGCGGCAGTCGCGGGGGCGGCGGCAGCAGCGGTGGCGGCCTCGGTGGCAGCAGTGGCGGCATCAGCAGCTCATTCAGCTTCGGTGGCCATGTTGACGATGAGGACGATGCGGTAGTAGTTGAAGTAGATGTACGGCAGCGAGCAGTGGCGTAGGAGACGCTCCAAAAAAACCTAATCGCCCCTCTTTCGTACAGGATCTGGAGAGGCAGGTTTTCGGAGGCCTGCTCTCCCGTCGGCCGTGTACGCGGTAGACGGGATGAGATCACCGGCGGCAGCAACAGAGAGAGAAGCGACAATGGGCGCAGAGCGTATGAGTTGTGTGTTCTGTGTCCGCCTTAGCCTCCAATTTATAGGCACGGCCGAGTACGAGAACGTTCAATTCAATTGGCGTTTACTACAGCCGTTACCACGTGATAAAGGCGGCGTTTTACTGCGCGCGGTTATCACACGCGATTAATACGGCTGTTACCAAAATAAATATGACGCAATTAGACAAAAATCAATATGACGTCTCACATTATGTCTGTTGACTCCCCGTTTTCGACTGCCAAAATAAAGGCATCGGCTCGGCTCATTCCCGCAACCCGTGGCGCGTCGTGACGTGTCGTGACGAGGCGAGGCGGGCGGCGGAGGAGGAGGAGCGCACGTGTGGAACACCTCCACAACTTCTCTCTCTCTCTTCATACCAACTCATACTAGTGGGGAGACAGCTCACCTTATAAACTGGTGCAAAACTCTCACAACTAGCAATATGGGACTAAACTCCCACCACTTGCTATGGCTGCATGTGCCATATGGATTTAAATAGAAATTGCCTAATGGGATAAAAGCCCATCCCAATTTTCAGCAATCCCCCACCAGATCCCGAAGACCCATGGTGGTGTCCTCTGTTCCATTCACTGTATTTATATACTGGCATTTTCAGTGGAGACGCGTTAAGGTTGAACATCCACCTGGAACAAGTAGCTACACTACATCACAACTGAACAATGGACTATGCCTTGAATTGTCACTTTGGTGTAAAATAGTTTCACTAAATTGTCTTGCCAGTACTAGGCTGCTGAAAGCTGACCCCTCGGGTGGAGCATACTGCTGCCGAAAGCTGACCCATCGGGTGGACCATATCAGTCATACTACCGCGCTTCTCTGTGCGGGAACGGGATCCTCTTACTTTAGGTCACTGAGAAATGGAGCCCATCACACACCGTACCCACGTGTCATGGGGAGAAACTCAGAGAACGTAAGGTGGGCAAAGTAACAGGATCTGGTTACCTCGGTTTTTAGGGCACGTACAATAGTGTAGACGGGTGATGTCTGCACTACTCGTCCATGTCATTTCTACACAAATTTAGAGATAGTTGGTACAGTGCGGTGTCCCCCTAGCTTGTGTTGGTATCAAGAAGCTCCGGAGCCCCCTCTATGGTGAAACCCTAGACCCGCTGGAGAAATACCGAACTCATACGGATACACGTGGTAACGACGTCGAAAGGGGGTAACAATGTGGAACTACTTTCTTGGTTGTGTTAGGGTAGGCCATAGCAACCCAAAACACATTTGTAGAACACGACTCTTCGGAAGATTCCCGATGTTTCGTCCGGTACGGGAGTTTCACCCTATAAGCGCGTGTAAACTCCATAGAGAGAAGTGGATGCCGGTGAAGCGGCACACACCCCGGAGTGCAATCTTTGACATAAAAATCACACAACACACCTATAATAACATGGTATGGAACCCCCTAGCTTGTGTTGGGATCCAGACGCTTAGTAGCCCCCCTCCGGTGAAACCCTAGACCCGCTGGAGAAATACCGGACTTATACGGAAACAGGCGGTAACGACACCGAAAGGGGGTAACAATAAGGAACTAGTTCCTTGGTTATGTTATTATAGCCCATAGGAGAACAAAACAAAAAGGTATAACCCACCTATTCGGAAGATTCCCGATGTTTCGTCCGATACAGGAGTTTCACCCTATAAGCGCATGTAAACTCCCGAGAGAGAAAGTGGATGCCGGTGAAGCTGGTCACACCACGGAGTGCAATATTTGACATCCAAAGCATACAACACACCTATACTAACATGGTATGGCACCCCCTAGCTTGTATTGGGATCCAGACGCTCCGTAGCCAACCTCCCGGTGAAACCCTAGACCCGCTGGAAAAATACCAGACTTATACGGAAACACGCGGTAACGACGTCGAAGGGGGGTAGCAATGTGGAACTATTTTCTTGGTTGTGTTAGGATAGCTCATAGGAGCACAAAAAAAGGTAGAACCCGCCTCTTCGAAATATTCCCCATGTTTCCTCTGATACGGGAGTTTCACCCTATAAGCGCATGTAAACTCACAAGAGAGAAGTGAATGCCGGTGAAGTGGGTCACACCCCGGAGTGCAATCTTTGACATCGAAAGTACACAACACACCTATACTAACATGTTATGGCACACCCTAGATTGTTTCGGATCCAGACGCTCCATAGCCACCCTCCCGGTGAAACCCTAGACCCGGTGGAGAAATACCGGACTTATACGGAAACACGCAGTAACGACGTCGAAAGGGGGTAGCAATGTGGAACTATTTGCTTGGTTGTGTTAGGATACCCCATAGGAACACAAAACAAAAAGGTAAAACCCACCTCTTTGGAATATTCCCCATGTTTCGTCCGATACAAGAGTTTCACCTTATAAGCGCATGTAAACTCACAAGAGAGAAGTTGATGCCGATGAAGCGGGTCACACCCCGGAGTGCAATCATGACATCCAAAGCACACAACACACCTATACTAACATGGCATGGAACCTCCTAGCTTGTGTTGGGATCCAGACGCTCCGTAGCCCCCCTCCCGATGAAACCCTAGACCCGCTGGAGATATACCGGACTTATACGGAAACACGCGGTAACGGCGTCGAAAGGGGGTACGAATGTGGAACTATTTGCTTCGTTGTGTTAGTATAGCCCATACGATCACAAAACAAAAAGGTAGAACCCACCTCTTCTGAAGATTCACAATGTTTCCTCCGATACAGGAGTTTCACCCTATAAGCGCATGTAAACTCACCAAGACTATAAGCGCATGTAAACTCGTCAAAATGAAAAAATAACTTTGGATCTTTCTTAGTCACTCCAAAATGAAGATTTTGTGAGGTTTTGACACTTTACATTTCAAAATTATAGCACCCACCTCATATTCTTTCAAATCTATACTACTCTATTCGAGGAATCACATTTTAGTGAAGGCTTTCGTTCTAATGTTTATAAATCCTAGTTATATTTTTCCTAGACTTATATTCGACCTATATAATGTAATTCCGAAGCCTCACTATTTATTGGATGAATATTCATATTATTTATTTTCTTTTAATAATAATGGTTTTAATCGAAAATCGTAAATAAAACAAGTTTAAAACATCAAAATGAAAAAATAACTTTGGATCTTTCTTAGTCACTCCAAAATGAAATTTTGGTGAGATTTGGACTTATTCATTTTCAAAGTTTTAAAACCCACCTCATCTCCCTTGAAATCTCTACTACTCTGTTCGAGGTATCACATATTAGTGAAGGCTTTTTCGTTCCATTCTTTTAAAGACAGGTTTGTATTTTTTTTTCCTCGTTACTATATGACATAACAATACTATGTGTGTCGGTTTTATATTTTTTCGATTTTTTTTTAATTATGTATGCTCATTTCAAACTTGGTCAACCCTCACAAAACCATGTTAACCCAGCCGAAAAGCTTCTAAAAGGACACCTAGAGACTCGACCTGGGCTGTTTCATCGACGCCTTCGAGAAGGAATCTTGCATCGGACGGATCCGCTCGCAGCCAAAATGATTCGCGAGACACTCGGATTTGGTTGGTCCGTTGGCCACAGCGATGGTTTTTATCTGTTTTACTAAGTATTTCGGATTTGTTTTATTAAGTATTTCGGATCAGTTTTATTAAGTATTAAACCATGTTATTTAAATAAAAAAATAAAAAAATACAAGAATTATTCAAAACATAATGAAACTTCAGATTTACTAGAGCGATGATTTTTATCTGTTTTACATATGATTTTTCTATTAAACCATGTCATTTAAATGAATAAATAAATAGAAGAATTATTCAAAACATAATGAAACTTCAGATTTAACTATACTAGTTGAATGCCCGTGCGTTGCTACGGTCCCCCCTTAAACTTTATTCTTCCCCAACAGTACACAATGATGCTCACAGTTAACTTGTTGACCGCAGTGAATACTTACCTTCCCTCAGGACTGGTGACGAGACATCCAGATCAATATTAAGCTGGAAATGGCGGAAGCTTCTTTACAGCGGGAACCATGCGCAATCAATCATGAAAGATAGGATCCATCTAAATCTTCCAACATGAAAACCATCAATACAATCTTTCATGAGGAAAATCCTCTATACAAGAAATAAGATTACATTGCAGAGAAACATGCAGTGCAAAACTTCCAAGGTTCTGTAACAAAGCTTAGCGCCCCCAAACATGACCACCTATGTGCCAAGGCCCCATGGGATTCACTGCATGCAGATGAAACATTATTAAGGAATGCCACAGGTTATAATACGTAAATTAAAAAAAAGGAAGACACATATATCAAACTTGCAGTAGGGTTCTTCAGCATTTCTAATTCTTTCCTTGTGAGTGCACCAAATCGGCACACTGGTCCCCTTAGTAAACTACACGAATAATCTCAAAGTTGACGCTTACACTGGTTTTGGCAAATTTTCACGAACTTCAACCCATGGCAAGATTGATCATTCATATAATCTCTTTGTTTGACTCAAATCAAATTGAAAATAAATTTGGAGACTGGTTTGATTCTTTAGTGCACTTCAATAACAAATTCATTACAAGGAATGGAGCGGTACATTATGAAAACTTTCCTTTTCAGTAATATTCATAGAGATGAAAAATCATACGTAAATGTAGAGAAAACTAATCCAGACACACTTGCAGTGAGATCAGATCTATCACTGAACAAAACTTGCCTAGGAGACCATATGTCAATCAAGTCGTTCTGGTTTGAACAAGAGAAGGGTGCACCTTGTAGAGAGTTAGAGAGCATTTACCTTGCCAGAAAGATAATTGCTACCTCCCTTGTCCTTATAAGATTGCACAACCTTGATGTATATATGACACCGACAATAGTATAGATACATATGCAAAGGGTTAAGCAATAAAAGGGGAAGACTAAACAGTATATACATATGCATTCCATGCTTATATATTTCTAGCATAATCAATCCGTGCAGTGCTACGGGTAAATCGGAGATGTCAATTGCTACCCCACAAAAGAGGAACATGGAATTACTTATAGTAAAACCTAACAATTATCAAAGTTCAATATTTCTGCAGTTGTATCAAGATCTGAACTATGACATATAGTATTAGAAAGAAATAATTGGAAAAAAATACTAACCATAAGTGAAGATTAAACTTTGAGACACGAATTACTTTCACCATTGCTCAGGCGTAGACTACAATAGAGGCTACATGAAAAGAATGATCACAAGATGACTGGTACAACATTACCTCTGTAACACGTCAAATAAGGCCTCCTTATGGTGCTAGTTTATTAGTCTATCAATGTAACCAGGTAGAGTTAATCAATTGTTTCCAGTAAATCAAAGATGAAATAGATGAGAACGATAACCTCATCAGGACATGCGAAGAGAAATACTAAATGAACACCACCGTACCTAGACCACCACACACAAAGACAAATCTACCCTTCAACGTAAATTTCAGATCCACTAAACAAAGTAACTACCATCGATCCATGAAAAATATGCACATGTAAACAAGCTAGCTTTAGTTCGACAGTAAAGAGTTTGAAGGTCAAAATTATTGTTTTCTTACCTAACTTGGATAAAGCTATAGCAGCTCATACAAACAGCAGGAACATAAAAGAGAACCTACACCTATGAGGTATATCCATCGGCGTAAGTAAATCACACAACACAGTAGAGCAGGTGATAAATTGCAAACCACGGCATAGCTCAAGCATCTAGATAAGTGATGCATCAGGTGCTCTGGGGTCATCACCATGAACCCATGGAAGTTCTCCAATGCGAGCCAATGAAGATGACCAAGAGACAGAGAGGTTTCGAATGGCATCTACATCACAAGGAAAAACATGTTAGTGACTAACTGGTTGTGCGCCGAGGCATATCATACTAAAAAATCAACAGAATTGTTCCTCAATTTCCGAGCCGACACCGTGTACTCAGTTCGAATTAAAGCATGTTGAAGATCAATAGTCTGAACAACAGCAAGTGCAAACCAAAATATGGTGCTCCATGTGCATGGACCACTAAGCTTCATATATCACACGACTGCACAAACCTTAAGCTTACATGGATTCTTCTCCCCGATTTCTCGTTTACACAGAAAATTTGTAAGTAAAAAATATATTAACAATATTGAGGAGCCATCGAATATACTTTTTCCCTTACGGCAAACGGCCCCATATATTAAATTGGTGAATTTCTAAACAAAACAACATTATCCCAAATTAGAAAGCCAATGTCATATGAACTCCCAAGATTAGAGGCAAGGCGGTCATGAGTAGATGGAGCCATTCTACTTGCCGATATTATTAATCTACATAGGCGCAGCCTAGTCCACTCTATCACCACCTGAACTTATAGCCAGCTGCACAAAAACACACTGTGGACGCTTCTGTGTGCATCTGTGTTGCATCAACTCTCATAGCGTCAAAGAGCCAAACAACCTGAGTCTGAGAGCCTTCTTCAGCTACATCTGTTGTTATTTTATCTTTGCAATTCCCAACTTGTTGGTATTAACAGCCAAACAACAAAAATATTTCAAAAGACATTAAATTGGTAATTTCTAGAGACCTACAGGGTAAGAAATGTTTAATACATAATACTTGAGTATCTATATTGGGCATAAATAAGATATATACAATCTTCTCTGTTTTATTGCAACTCAAGTACCAGAATCTAGTTGGTTTTACTAAAAACGAAAAAATCACACGGCTAGAAAGATTACTATCTTGTTTACTAATGTACTACTATCTAACATTATGTTATGAACATATCTCTATTACTATCTATCAAAAATTGACATGACTTTGTATGGGATATGAGATCCCGATCCAACTTAAGAAGTGGCAGTAATGGCAGAGAAAGAATTTGAGATCCAAATCGAAGTAAATCACAACAAAATTCGGGAAGGGAACCTACCTGGGAGAGGGAGAGGGATAGGAGGATGGAGGCGATGTGGGAGCAGAGCGCAATTGCGTTTGCGCTCTCCCGCTCGAGCACGACCGCGGCGTGGCGAGCCCCTTCGCTGCGTCGGTGAGGAAGCGGTCGAGCGTCTCTGAAAGCCCTCCTTGTCAATCTCCATAGGCCAAGCACGCACATCCCCTTCGCTTGGTGGGTGGTTTCTTTGGGGCTTCCCGTCGGCGGCCCCTGCATCTCCGCCCTATCTTCCGATATGGGAGGGGAGCCAAGTGATGGAGGCACGGTCTTGGTGGCAGCGGCACGCCGTCCTTGAGAGGGCGGTGCAGTCCTGGATTAGAGACGAGCGGGGACGGCGTTGGATAATAGTGGCGGCGGCCCTTCTAGGCTCTTAAGAGAACAACAGAGAAGACAGAGCGTGGGCGCGGGCAGAGGAATGCCTTGTGTGTTTGGGCAGTATTCTTGCTGGGCCGGGCCAAGGAATCGCGGGGGACGATGGAGCCAGGCGCTGGTGAGCGAGCGAGGGAGCCATCGTCCGTTTTGACCTACCAACGTACCAACTCGAATATAATAGTAAAGATATGTAGAATAGATGTCAAGGAAATTAATTTCGCTGATTTAGACAAGATGCCAAAAAATGTTGAAGCACAAATGGGAGTATTTACCCTAGCTTCTGACCTCATTTGAAGCACATTTCTCATGAGAATAGAGCGATGGTTTCAAATGATCATAAATAATTCAAAAAAAATCAAAATGACATGACAACGCACAATGTTGTTATATGTGATATAGTTGCTCCTCAAATTTATTTGGATAATTTAGACAAGGTCGAGTTTTTCATGAAATTACAAACGGGGGTGTTTACCCTACTTCAGACCTCATTTGAAGCACAATTGGCTAAAATTTTGGAATGACTTGGTTCAACATCATCCAACATTATTCAAACATCATCCAAACTATGTTCTAACATAGATACATCACGAGTCAACATAAATACAACATTATTCAACAGAAATACAACACAACTTAGTCTAAATAGCGTCAGGGCTTCCTTGTGATCCTTGGATGTTTTGGTGGCCATTTGCTCCTTGTGCTCATCTTGCTCACAGCTTCTTGTCTTCTCCTCTTGGTAGTCGGTACCTTAACCTTCTTCTTCGAAACTACACCATATGTGTACAAAACATAAAGGATCATGATAAATGATCAATGAAAAATGAAACTGGTGAGATCATGGCAGGATCATCGACTTGAGCATCCAGCGGATCATCGACTGGAGCATCCAGCGGATCATCGACTAGAGCATCATGGACTTGATCATCATTTGAATAATCATTTGGATCATGGACTGGATCATCATTTTCAAATGATGCATCATCTGAATCACTTGACTGCTGACCATCATTTTCAAATGCTGCATCCGGCTGCTGACCATCATTTTCAAATGCTGCATCCGGCTGATGACCATCATTTTCATCAGGAATATTCTCTCCAAACCCTGGATCTACTATGTTATCACAATGTTTTCCGAAATGACCAGTCCCACCACACCTTGTGCACTTACGCACCCTCGCTCCAAGTCCACCTCCTTCACTGCAACGTCGGTGTCGACTCTTCCTCGGTCTACCTGCAGCTCTTTTCAGAACTGGAGCACAAAGTTTGAATCTAGGGTCCACTCTATCCCATTCCTATTTTCCCTCCAAAGAAGGCAAGGCATGTGCATATGTGGCTCTGAACATTGCAACAGAGTATTAATCATGCACATACTGTTGTATATTCCCTGCTGGACCTGAGATAGAAGTGATGAAAAACAAGGCATGAATGCATGGAAACCCAGTTATCTGTCATTGCCTACAACTACAAGTTTTATCTTCTAAATCCACTGGATATCTCCATTCTTTGTTAGCTTTATGAAAGACTGATACCTATGATTTGGTAACCGAGATAAATCTCATGTTCATTATCAAGCCTTCTGTTTTTTGCTTCAACACCTTCATCACAGCCGGGATAATAACGTGGCCCATGAATTTTGCATTAGCTATTCCGAGACGCAAATGAAATTTATCGGCGTATTCTATCCTTATCATGTCAAGCAAATCCGCCAAATAAAGATCCTTTAGTTTCCGGATCGTTCAGTTGAAAGATTCTGCAAGATTATGGTGCACATAGTCAACTTTGCTCAGTTCACTAAATTGGCTTCTGGCCCATAACTTCGAGTGGTGTGTTTCCAAGTATTCCTTCACTTTCCCATTTGTGTATAACTGGCTCATGTGGTAGTTGTGCTTCCTCACACTGCAAGTCAAAGATGCTCGCCATAAATTGTCGGTAAAAAGCTTTCCTTTGAAATTCTTCACAAAATTTGCAGCAAGGTGACGCATGCATTCCCTATGCTCTACTCCTGGGATCACATTGTCGACGGCCACTTCTAAACCCTTGCATGCATCTGTATGAATTACCAACCCATTGGGATGTTAAATAGCCCGGCGCAGATTCTGCAAAAACCATGTCCAGCTCTCCTCAGACTCTGTCTCCAGCACACAGTAGGCAACTGGAAAAAAATGTGTGCATCAAAGGGTTGATTCTTCGCATGTGTGGGGAAAAGAGTTCACTTTTACCTGAATATTGGTGCTACCACGCATTTTACATGGGTGCATCCTCCATTGACAATCCTCAGACATACAGTGCATGGTGTAGTGCCTTTAACGCTCTTGTCAACTGTAAACGCACGTTTTTCCTTTAATGCAGTACGTCACAAGTGCATTTCTACACTCAGCCATGGAAGCAAAAAATGCAACCTTCTGCCATAAGAGGGTTCTCAGGGTCCCATTCAACAGGTGTCCGGTCTTCCTCCTCTTCAAGGTCACTGTCAGACTCATATTGGATTTCAACCCGAGATGTCCGTCTTAAATTCTGAATAACCTCAGAATATAGCAACTCTTCATCATCCGCAGAAATGTAGGCATCAGAATCCACTTCAACAGGAACCCTTCTCCCAGTTCCCACACTTGTCGAGCCACCACGTCGAGTTGGTTTTGAACTGTTCTGGCTAGAGTTGGCAGTACGACGTGATGGTCCTGCCACAGAAGGTGAACCCGCCACCATCTATCCAACTACCGGCACAACCACATCATTTTGCAGCTAAAACATGAAAATTATCTGCCTCCTTATGCTTAGCAAACATGGTAGCGAGCTCTTCATCATTACTAATTTGGATCCAATCTTTCCCCCCATCAAAGTATATAAATTCCACATCGTCATGCAAACCCCAAGGATATGGGCTGCAAATTATCTCCCCAAATTGTCTGAAACTCCAATTACAATCCATAACTGAAAGCTCCTTGGAATTTCTTCTTATTGTCTGCATCGACGATGTAGCGGTCCCTTCTAATGTTCACCAAGAAAGCAAACCGCAACTCCATCCTAACCCACGACAGAGACGCAATCAGCTGCAAATCAATGGCATCACATGTCGAATCGTCAATTCAAAGCTCAGTACTTACCTAATAAGAACCCAATCGTGGACGTGGCGTGTCTCCGCACCGAGGTCGCCGCCGCTCTCCATTTCATTTCTATCCATTTCGTCGAGCAGGTGGCGGGCAGAGTGGTGGAACGAGCGCCCCACCAGCGGCGTCGCAGGACGGTGGCGGTGAAGCAGGTGGCCACGCGGAACGGCCGCGGTGGTGCAGGTGGTGCTCGCGGCACAAATAGGTGATGCTGGCTGCGACACAGGTGGTTGTGGGAGGTGGTGATGGCTGAGAATCAGGTGGCGGTGGAGCAGGTGCTCGTGGCGCAACAGGGGGTGGTGCGGCGGTGGAGGCGGCGATAGCAGCAGCGCACGATGGCGAGTCATCTAACTGGGCGGCAGCGCACGACGGTGGTGGCGGGAGGCTCAGGTGTGGACTATTCAACATAGTCAACTAACTGGGCGGTCCCACCTGTAAGCTCCGGGCGACTTCAACTCACTTGGAGGTCCCACCTGGAAGCTCCGGACCCACTTCGCTAACGCCACCAGACAGAATCGACTCCAAACTAACCGTTCCGACCTCTCTATAGTAGCTGCGCACGGGGTAAGGGAAAAACTGAGCACCATTCTGCACTAGGGGTAAAACTGAATAGTAGTGGTCCGCTGTGGGCAATTCGATAAATCACTCATATATATATACCTGCACCACTCCTGTGTATGGTAAATAGGTGCAGCGGAGGAGTGACATGCATCCCTTGCACTTCTCCAACTTCATGCCCACGATGTTAGATAAATACTAAACAAGCACCTCCATAATATATGATATGACATCAAACCAGATTCTAACTAACCTTAGACGAGATGTCAATCATGTAGGACATAAATACACAAAAACAACTGGCGTCTTCCCCTTATATATTCCAAACTTCATATACAGTTACAAAATAAGAAGTAACTTCAGATAACCGGTATCATCAAGTGAAGCATTTCTACTGATAATTCATAAGCATAATCACTACTAGATATTCCCTTGTAGTCGAGGTTCTACTTACTGCCGGTTATTTTAGTTTACCATTAGATACTGTTATTACTGACAGTTGCCCATCGGAAATCTCTCATCGGTTATGCTTGGTTGGCCATTACCCAACAGCCGACAGTATGGTCGGATAATGTGTTCTCCGACAGTAAAAACCGATGACGAGCCGTAGGGCATGATTTGGCCACCCACTACCTAGCAGTATCTCGATGCTGCTTATAGCCGAAGGTTCCCCTCGGGTATTTATTTTCCAACAACTCATGTCCCATCGGCTTTCACAGTACTCGACAACAAATATGAACGGTCGGGCAATAGGACAACCAAACCGTCAATTATTATGATTACCGAGTGTGTTGTACACCCCTCATCTATTATATTGTTGAGAGGTTGAATACACCTAGTAACTTTGCCACAACATCATTCAACCCAATTTGGTTTTCTTTCACAATGGGATGTTGCAAAACAAGAGGATGTAATTCAAGACGACATTTGAGAATATTGATATATTTAAAAAACTTATCATAATTACAAGGAACCACACATGACCAAAGAACATATATTATATTTAGCATCACATCATAGTATACGATCCATCCGAGAAGTATACAGAAAATAATATAGTAACAAAGTTATAATGGTCCAAAAAATTGCATAAGCTAAATTGTCAAAACTACATTTAAGTCATTAGACTAATCACCAGATCTTGCCACCTTAGACCATAGATATCATCATGCCCATCACCATATGGATCATAACACTCAGAGCCACAACAATCATCATCACCCTTGCCATGTCGCCATAGGTGGCATCTCGTCATGATTACTTCCTCCGTTATTGCTTCTCATTTTCTAAGAAATGATAAAACTAGTAAGAGAGATGAAAGATATTGCAATGTAGTCAAAACATAATTAATAAAACTAGTAAGAGAGATGAATCAATTCATTTCTTATGCAGCATATTGCTAATTGCAGCCGGCCAGTACTCTTTGGAAGCCCTAATTGATTAAAAAGTATAGTATGTGGACCGGACTATTTATAATCTACATGCATAGTTAATTCTTGTTTTTATAGCAACTAGCACAGTGTCCCTCGCAAATGCGAGGGAATCTCCTATAGTGGGTTGAATAATTCCTAAAAAAATAAAGGTATAGTTTGGATATCACATTATTTCCCATTAGCAAAAGAAATTTTATGAATGCTAACTATTATAGTCTGAGATTCACTGTCTTGCGAATTCAAAATTTTGCAAATATGCAATTCACTATCATGCACTTGCGCTCATTAGATTTTTAATGTAAATTTGGAAACTCCATATAACATGGTATAGAACATCTGGTGGTTTAGCCATGATGGCCTTCCACAAATTAAACGATATTATACTATCTCTATAGAGTAACTATCAAGATAAATACAAAGAAGGATAATTTTCAAACACATAAACACTGGTTATGAATAAGTAGATTCCATGATAGACAAACACTATTGCAGAATAGTCTACCAGTGACAGGCCCAAACGGCCCACTAGTGACAGGCATTGTGCCTGTCACTGATAGCTAGTCACTGGTAATAAGGTACTAGTGACAGGCAAGTGCCTGTCACTAGTAATTAGTTTACTAGTGACAGTCGTTTATTAATGTCTGTCACTAGTTAGTTTTCGCAGCTAGCGTATTTACCTCATAGATGATCTTAGCAGCGACAGGTTCTTTTCCAACTTGATAGTTAGCCTGTCACTAGTATATACTTTAGAAATAAAAAAAATATTTTCAGATAATAAATAATATTGCATTTGTACATCAATAACACAATATAATAATACTCATAGGGAACAAAAATATGATCATAAATACTACAATATTGAATTAACATCAATATCCAAAACAATTTGTTGTCATTTGTAAACAAGCAACACCTAAAACATAAATGTCCAACTCTTCCACCATGTGCTTCCTAGTACTCATCAGCTGCACCCTCTCACAATCGTAACCTGAAAAATCAAAGAAACTTGAGGAAAGCATGTCATATGATTTAAATGTTAAATAAAAATATTCAGAGATGCAGAGTTGCGGTCATTTATATTATGATTCTTTTTGAAGTAGACAAAGTATAGCTAGCTTAGACTGAAACGATAATATAGTTGATACTGAAGAAGGTTTTGTAGAAGATGGCATTCTACATAGCAACTAATTATAAATCCTACTGGTCACACATACAACAGCTGATACTGAAGAAGGGTGTTGAACTCGCAGCGGGGCAAAGGAATCAACAAATCCATTGTGACATCTTTAGTAGAAGAAATAAAGCAGCTATTTTCAGGTAGCGGAGAGCTTTCTGTATTACATGTTTTACGTGACTAATTTTGTGACCTGTTCGCTCGCGTTGCTCCCAGGGGAGCGGCACGGGCGAAACCCTAGCCGCCGCCGCCCCCACACCCCTCCTCCCCATCCACCCGCCGCCGCCGGAGGAAGCCACCGGGGGAACAACCCTCCGCGTGGTGGACGGCGGCCGGCGGGTCCTCGCCTCCTCAGCACAAACGCGGCGGGAGGCCTCCGGCCAGATGCGTTGGTCGGCCCTGGACGGCTTGCGCGGACGGCGGAGCACGGACGCCGGGGCGGCGGCCCTGGTTCTTCTGGCGGCGGCTAGTGGCTGGGTCTGCGTGGGCAGCCAGCGCTGGACGGGTGGTGGCGCCGCCGATGGGATCTGGGGTGGCTCGGCCATGGTGCGGCGGCCGCGTGGCGGCGACACCGCCATCGGCTTGGCTCCCGGGCGGCGCGGCCTCCTCTGTCTTTGGCGGCGGGAGGCGGTGGTGCTAGGGACCGTCGGCGGCAGGGCTCCCGGTGGCGGCGAATGTGGAACTCCCGCAAATTCCCTGCTGGGAGTCGTTTCGCGGCGTCGGGGCTGCGAGACATCAGAATAAAGGAGGTGGTCCTTGGGTTTTCCATCGCGCGAAGATGAAGATGCTGATGTAGATTCTCTTTGATCAAGCCGGGGTGTCGACCCGAAAGGCTCCGCCGGCAACTCCCATGGGCGACGCCTGGAGATTGCTGGATCGATGGAATTCGGTCACAATGCTCAGTCATCGAAGGCGAGATTGGAGGACTATCAATGGTGTTCGGAGTCTTTGCATTGATGGGGAACTGGCTTCGAGTTACAAGATCCATGGTAGCCGTATGTAAGAGGGGGCGACAACATGCGTGAAGTCCAAAGTCCTACCTTTCAGGGTGAAAGCCCAAGGTCTGGCCTTAATTGGTTGTGCCTGGCACTGGTCTTCTTGGAGCCGTTGTTTTGAAAGAGAGGATTATCTTCAGGGTGAAAACCCAAGGTCTGGCCTTAATTGGTTGTGTCTGGCACCGTTCTTCTTGGAGACGTTGTTTTCGAAGAGATGGACATCAGCTGTTGTTTATGTGGTGGTTGTGCGGATACCGCGAGGACTGTAACTCTGTAGCGGGACTTTTCTTTTTATTTCTTCTTTTTATTGTCTTTCGGCTGTGTGCATCCATTGCGTTGTTGCAGAGGCCGGGTGTAATTTGTATCTCCACGATATTAATATACTTCCCTTTATCAAAAAAAAAAAACGTGACTAATTTTGTAAGCCACGCCCTTGCGCAGCTAGCGCGTAGTACTAACCGACTAGCTATCTGGGACCATTCTGGCTCAGAATCTGTAGTGAAGCTATGTTAGAAACATTGTAACTTTGGAACAGTTTAATATATCATGGTTTTACCCGCAAAAAAGGAGAATTATAAAGCCTACTGGTCACACAGACAACTCAGTTCTGTTTGATATATTTTGGTCAAAAAGAGCTCAACTGTATATTCTTATATCATATCTCATGTACTCGAACCAATTTTATTTGCTGAAGGAAACCAGACAATCAAAGAAGCATCCCCAAGTTGCTGAACATGGACAATTACCTGACAGCAATGTGATAATGAATAGCAGTCGAGAATGCCAACCCTGACAGAAAGTCCACGTCCACAACTGGAGCTTCAAGTATCACTGTTAGGAAATCCTGACAATAGCAGTCGAGAGAAATAAATTAGTTTCCACAGATGGAAATTCAAATATAAGACATCAAACATATATGAACAGTACATGTAAGTAACTTTGATATTCCACGGTTACAATTTCAGAAAGCATGAGAAACATAGGTAACATGTTATCTTTTTTATTTGTGCTTACAGTACGTCTCGGTATCACTGGCAGAGCTGTTGGATCCTGGGAGAAAATTTATTTTTGTACCTATGCTGCTATGTGCCAAGCCCGCTAAACCAGCCCACTACGCATGAGAGGCAGGTCATTAGTTCATGATTCATTCCTATTCAGTCATCTCTTCTTGTTCCTATTTGGCTGATCATCAGCAGCAGATCCATGGTGCTAGTTAGGGCATCTACCATGACTCTGTGAGCTGGTGACTAAGCGAGGAGGCAGCACCGATACTAAGTTGTGACTGTGCGACAGCAAGCCGGCCACGGCACCCTAGGAAACGCGGATACGGCAAAAATGCCATGTATCCGTATCGGATACGCTCGGATACTTGGATACTGTCGGATACGCGAAGGATACTTATCCCGTACGTATCTGACTATTTTCCATTTTTATAGAAAGAAAATATTTTCGGATACATTGGGATACACCAAGGATACGTCTAGGGGACACAAGCAATAAATTCCATTGAAGATTATACGTGGCAAACTGATGCTAGATATCAAAAAGAAACATAACTGTACATTATATAACACCCCGGTTAAAATTCATACATTGCTATCCAATGAATTGTAGATTATATAATGTGTTGTTACTTTCTCATGGTCATTCTTATACAAACATCACTAATGTTAATATATTTTTAATTTTATTACATATATGTAAACGTATCCCCGTATCCATGTTTTTGAAAAATTGTCGTATCGCCGTATAGCGGTATCCGTATCCGTATCAGTATCGTCGTATCCGGGCATCCTAGACGGCACCTAGGCCTCAACCCCAAATCCCCAAGCCGTCGGCAGGAACACAGAAGACACAGGCCGCCTGATAGCTAGCAGCGGCGATCCGGCGAGGTGGCAACCCAGGTTGTTCTCTAGTCTTCGGTCTTCCATCTTCTTCAATTTTCCTGCTGCAAGTGCAAGTTCAACTTCACACGCTGCAACTGCTCCCGTTCTCCCCAATCAAATTCCATCGCACAACACAACTGAAATATGCAATTCTTTTGGCTTCGATTTTGGTTAGCCCGCCCAAGATTTTCTTTGAAGCTCCGCCACTGCTAGCCATTTAAAAAAAATTAAAAGGACAAAATACAATCAGATACTAGGCTCGCAGCCCAGGCTCTCGTGGAGCAGAGGGAGCCGAACGCTATTTGATGCCTCCTATCCATTGGGAGAGCGCCTACCGTCTGGAGCGGAGCGGAGCGATGAAATCGGTTGGAGCGGTGGGTTGACGAACATGCACTAAAAGTCAAGCATGGTTAAGGTAGTAGTAGTAGTAGTAGTACAACTTTGGATAATTTAGCACGTGAATGTTACTTTATTTATGAAACAAAATCTGTAAAGTTCAGCTCACATGTGCAATCAGCACATCAGCTCTCCGACAAAATAAGTACAGAATAATTTCTAATTTATCTTCCTCCATTGGGAGTATACAACTTGCTGAATAAGCTTCACTGTAGCATTTCAAGACAAGAAGAGGCACAGATAATTAGATAAAAAATCAAAGCCGTAATGTAAGAGCAGGAGCAATGAGCAGAAAGAAGACATTTCCTCACCATTGAATGACCACACATCAGGCATCCAAGGTCAGCTCTGAAAGCTAGAGGAAGGAGAACTCCATTCCTATCCTTCTCAGCTTCTCGCGTTCATGTTTTCAATGGTTGGAATGATATCCCTTAAATTATCTCCGAATAATATTAGCAGCTTTCACCAGTTTAGCGTGCAGATCTTCTTTCATAAGTATTAAGTGCTTTCACCTTCGCAGCTATACTTCCAACTTCTTTTGAAGTTGCTCACAGTAGCAGCAACCTTCTTTTTAGCATCTTGTTCAGGACAAAGTTTATCAATGAAGCTCAGGTTCTGCATAAATGTTGCTATCTTCGTTACTGCTTATCTCCATGGGCTTGCTTAAAATAAAATGGGCACGGTCATTCTCACGATCTCCTTCTCCTGTAACATAAGAAATGAGCAGTAAATGGATAAATGTTTGTACCAAAAAAAACATAGAACTGGTGGTAAGTGCCACATCAAGAAACTGAACAATACATCCGAGGAAAATAAATAATGTTTTGAGAAGATCCATCTGCATTTCACCTTACACTAACACTATACTGGTCCTCATTAATAAGCAGCAGACCGCTGGCAGCATCTGTAAAATGTTCCGATACAAATAGAAAATACAAATTAATCCCTCGCTTTTGGTTCCTGCATCTAAAAGATCAAAGTATCCAGAACTGGTGACGAAGAATTCACCATTTTTAGGCGATATATCCCATTCTTAGTATCCGCGTACATGAACCCTTCGTCTGGAAGTACAACCCCTGCTCTCAGTACCGATCTGCCAAAAATTGCAATGAAGATTATTGTGATTTTGATTCAAATTTGAGGGCGTTCTATTCCTGTTTTACCTTGCGAAGTCCGTGCACATGAGTACTTTGTACATGTCATCATACTTGAACACATTGAAAAGATGGGTATGGTACCCCCAAATGACCCAGAGCCGTTCATTTTTGTCCATCCAAAGGCTTACACGTATTCATACTGGTGCGAGAAATAACAGTAGTACAATTCATACTGGTCCATAATTTTTACCGCATGGTAGATGGCCAGCGGCCCAATATCGTATAAGGTTCTGGCCCAAGATCCACTACCGGTTGGATGATACTGGAACCCTAGATCGAGGACGCCCCGCTGACGCGCACAGTGCCACTCTACTCACTCGCACGCGCATCCAGACTCCCGCCGTCGTTGTCACCTTCCTCCCCTTCGTCGCCCCTGCCGCCTGAGTGAATGAGGAGCGAAGGAGGACGCTAAGCCTACAGCCTGCCGAACATATCGGGGGTAATGGGAGAGGGGGGCTGCAAGGAGTTCCCTGTGCGTGATGCGGCCTCGGCTGACGAGAGGACGGAGGCGTCAGCACTCCGGAGAAGGAGAGGACGGCGTAGGTTAAGGGAACAATTTTAGATGGCTCTAGCGGAGCTCGTCGTGCAGGAAGAGCCATAGGGACGCCACGTCAGTCGTGGCATCAGAAGTCTTCGAGACGGCGTCCTCGGCCGACAACGTGCTGAGATCCGTTGTCGCTTGCAGGCGCTCCTGCTGGTGAGGTATGTGCTCTCTTCAACGATTCTGATGCATTTTGTTTTAGAATGAATGAGTTAGGAGTTGAAGGGAAGGATGATTGGATTGTTGTGGGTGGGTGGCAGTGCTAATCACTTTACTCCCTGTCTTTTTAAGGCATCATATGGTTCTGGTCTGATTATATTGCTCTATGGAGATTGGTGATTTGTTTTGATAGTAGCTAGTCGTCAATTTCGTGCTCTTGTTAAAGTTTCGTGCTCTTGTTAAAGACCATTATGTTTGTCAGTAGAGTTCTTGTACATGGTAGTTCCATCAATGGATGGCAGTGGACGTCTAGTTCTGAATAATATTGCTCGTCCAATGTTGAGTCATGTTCAACGCGTCTCGCTGTTGACTTCATTCAGTGTTATTCATTAGAGTATTATATTAAGTGAATTATGTTAGTACACAAGTCATTGCTGATTTAACAAAGGGTTCAAGTAGCTCATCCATGCCAAGCATCCTCCATTGCGCCACCGAGAACGGCCATGCCGTGCTCATGTAGCTCATCGTCTTTGTCAAACTGCACATCAAGCTCGCCATCGCGCCATTGACTCCGGACGTCTTGTTCAGATCGACGGGTTCAAATCGAAACCTGATGTCCTACTAATCTCGCAGTTGTGCCGCCGACTCCGATCTTCCTAGGACAGAGAAACAACTTCTCATCAATTGATCAAACCCCGATTAGCATGCATGATACTTGCCCATCTTCATTAGCAGGTAACCTTTCTAGGGCACAGAAAAACATTCCTGTTTCTATGTAGTGAATTTGGTCATTACCTAATAAATCAGCCCCAGCTGCTCAATTATCAGATGTATGGTTAGCAGAGATATCAGTACAAGTCATCATTCCCCTCTATTTTCTTTAAAATCAATGCACGATGTTCATACCCTCCAGCAGCAGTAGAGACAGGCAGTAGCATATTACCTTCAGCGATAGCAATACGTCCATTTATATTCAGTTAGCACAGAAACAGTAGTCTTAGAAATATGTTAACCACAAGCAGTACGTCCTTTTATATTCAGTTAACACAAGTAGTAGTATTAGCATGGATGATAATATCTTTAGTTTGTCTGACTAATATGTTCTTTGTTTAATTAACTTCGTACAATTATATTCAGTTAATATGGCATAAGTTAGCTCAATAGGATTCCATATATATATTTAGCTATATTGCCTTTCAGTTATAACTTAATATTGTTATGATTTATAGAAATGAGTGATGGGGCTCGTTGTGTTCAAGAATCATGTGAGATGTATATTTCAAGCCACGATAATGACATTGGGCAACAGAAGAAAATCAACACGGAACTTGAAGAGGACCATCGTGAAGCTCAAGCAGATGTGTTACTTGAAGATCCTGAATCGTGGATGACCTTTGATACTGAGAATGATGTGTGAGAGCACTACAAAAATTAAGCTAAAGAAAATTTTATTATGCCTCCAATTCTAGGACAATATACAAGCATGTTGTTTCATGTTGAGAAAAGTTCTGCTGCTCTGTCTAGATCTGTACAGTTACATTTTAATGGGATTGGAGGGCTCAAGGACATGACATATCAGATTTAGAAATGAGTTGTGTAATTTAAACATTTTGGATGTAGTCCTTTTTTGTCCACCTATGCACCGAGCTACTTGATCAGAGAGGATTATACAATCCATCTATTTGTTTTCATTTTTTTTGTCTCCATGATCTGGAGTTGCAACATTTATGTACTGCTAGGAGTTAAACATTGTGAAGGATGTTGTTTCAGTGTTGTTGTGTTGCTAAATCACTGATCTTATCCTTAGCAATAGTAGCATAATGGCAGCTGGGATTGATCTCTGTTCCAACCAGAGCAACGCCTCCTTTTCTTCCATAGAATACAGATTGTTGCATTTGTATGCTCTTCTTGGTTCTATCATCGGCGCCTCCTCTTCTTCTCATAGAAAACAGATCGTTGTATTTGTATGCTCCTATTGGCTCCCGCATGAGCAGCACTGACCTTTGTATTTCTCAACTTTACACTCTTGTCATTCTAACCAAATGATGACAAAACAACAAAACATAAATGAAGTTTCCAGCGAACGTTTTTCTTGTTCATTATTCTGGATCACAGCATACAAGTTGGAAGGACAAGCTTTACAATACTTTAAAATATCAAGAACTTAACAACCTTGCATATTAATTTTATTGTTTTACAAGATCAGAGTTTATGACGTGTCAGTTACAACCAGTTTGGAAATCATGGGGTACTGGCCCAAACAAAAATCATTATCCTAGACATTCTCCCAGAACTGCTAAGCTATGGACTACTGTTATGTTTTCAGATTTTTTTAATCTTTTTGTACAGGTCCAAAATTCTTGGTGCATGGCTGGCTGCAGCCTTGGCGAACTCTTAGCAACCACAATTTGTCTACCGAAATCCATAATTGTTGGCTTGTTTTAGGTGTTACACAACAAGATTCAGGCTTGGCACCGCTGTCAGGCATGCTTTGGCTTCATCAGTATACCTGCAGTCATACATATCCGGTCAAATGAGACAGTAAAACTGATCTGTAGCCAAAAGCATGTAGTAGCCAAAGATTGCAGCATATCATTTTTGCTCTTCATAACCCCATTCACCATGCTCTACTGCTAAAAGGCATATATGTTCACTGATAATGCGATCCAAGACTGCAAAAAGCATATCTACTGCAGCACCAAGACTGCAAATAGCTTGCCCATATGTTCGTGTGTTAATTCTTTGCTATGACTAAAGGTGGCTGGCCAGTTGACATGTACGCGTGCTAATTATCGTGGTGCCCGCTCATTAGAGAATTCAATACATTTGATAGAGAGGAATTTTTCAGTAATCTGTAAAAGCAGAGCTATAGGAGAGTGCGGAAGTGTAGCGCGGTGCACCTGTACTTTGAGGGCTGAAGTGTGCCGCCGGCTTGCAGGTTGGCTTCATCGAAGGAGCAGTGCGTCCAGGAGGCGCAAGTGCCGGCGTTGAGTCGTCAACCGCCGTCAGGATTGGTGGGTGGACGCGATTCGGCGAAGGCGGCGTGCGGTGGGACGGTGACAAGGAGGACGACGGGCGGCGGCTATTCGGGCGTCAGGTCCGGTGGGTGTGGGGCGACGGCGACAAGGAGGACGACGGGCGGCGGCTATTCGGGCGCCAGCTCCCTCGACGGAGGCGTCAGGTCCGGTGGGTGTGGAGCGACGGCAACAAGGAGGACGACGGGTGGCGGCTATTCGGGCGTCAGCTCCCTCGACGGAGGCGCCAAGTCCGGTGGGTGTGAGGCGACGGCGAATCGGTCGTCAGGTGGGGCGACAAGGAGGAGGACGAGGGAGGCGGCGGCGAGAACGTTTGGCAAACCCAGCGATACGTTTTTACCCAGCTATTTCTTTTTCATCAAACTTCCGGCATACTGGGCCTCTGCCGGGCTTAATCAACGCCGGCTAATCACAACCGTAGATACCAATTCATACTACTGTCTATAGGTGACCAGTAAAAGGTACCATAGAAAACCCCAAAGATGGAGGTATGCTCCTACAGGTCACCACCAGAGTACAGGAGGAGCAGCATGAATGGGCCGATGCCACCGGACATAGATGTGTGCTTTTCCCCATACAGATTCTTTGGATCTAGCAGCACGTTTGGTTCGAGGTCTCGCCCCCTATAGGGTCGGGCTCTTGAAGACCACCACCACGCTTGCATGTGAGCCTGTGACGCCGACGTTTGACGCCTCTCCTAGCATTCAACAACTCGACTTGCTTGCTCCTTAGCGTCTTGGTCTCCTCTTGGCGTTCTGGAGATATGGGATCCAGTAGTTGACAAAGCTATTATAAATTATCAGGTGAATGTTACACATGAGGAATGTGAAATTAACTGCATTGAAAAACTCTAAAGGTGATTTAGTTGAAGTAATTGATGAAGAATTTTCTTGTGTCAAGCACACCTCCCCTTACCTGTGGTTGCATCTGCGGCATACCCCACAAAGGGCCACGAGTTGTTGCAGTAGTTCTCTTCATGGAAAACGTACTTGCAGGCGGCGGACGTGGTATGGCGGTGGTCGGAGCGCCAGTTGACTCCCGGGCCATAGAGCCCGACGCCCTCGAGGCCCTCGCTGTGGTGTCTGGCTCCCACAAGGCCATGGGGAAGGCGATGTAGGCGAGGGGAAGCGCGGCGACTTGGAGGACGACGAGGTGACGGCGGTGGTCATGATGCGGACGCAGGGGCAGGCCTCGGATGGCGAGATGGACTCCGGAGAGGATCTAGGGTTAACAAGGATTGGCGGCGAATGGGGATCGGTGGTTTTTTTCTGAGAGAAAGATATCGGGAGTTTTTTTAAATTAAGATAACAAAATGGGCGGTAGAAGCGTGCGATCGTTCACCAAACTAGATACCCCGCGCGTTGCTGCGGGAAATTGCATAAAAATAATTTATTTAATTAAAGTATGCAAATTTATGATAATAAAATAATTGAACATCTAATATACATTATTTATAACAGCGCCGAGAAAATAATCATTGCAACTACGTGGGATACGAAGCAATGTGCTAGAATGTTCGTCAACACGATAATACAAATGGTAGTTCTACTAATGGAAGTCCTAATGGTACTGTGAGGTAGCGGATGAAAAGTATAATTAATTAAATTCTCTGTGCAAGGTAGCTTGAACATATATAGAGGTCATCGTCCATGCCCGATCGTGACTAACAATCCATGATACCTGCAATACAAAATCAGAAAATACATCAAAGTTTCTTTTTAAAGTACAGAGAGAGACGGAGGCTGAGGTGATTAGTCTTTGATGTACAGCGATCAGTACAACAGAGGCTGCTAGGAGAGGGACTGAATCGAAGAGCAGCTATTATGTGGGAGTCGATACTTCGCTCATGACAATCTAAATCAATCAATATAATAGCTGCATGCAGTAGTAGACTGAACTGAAGGAAAAACATGACAACCTGTGCATAGCAAACTCTAAGATGCTCCTGATATTGTGATTATAGTGGTCAGGGAAAATCCGTTCGCAAGAAAACAACCAAGAGAAAATATTAAGATTACCTATGAACACCACTCCATGCTCTGCATGTCCGGCAAGAGCATAAATTCGCTACTCTATAATTGGCGGCAGTGGCCGGTCCATGCTCGGCATGTCCGGTAAGGAAGAACTGGAGCTCATCAGCTGTATACCCAAGAAGCACATGCATGAACTTGCATCGCGCTGGTGGTCTTCACCATGACATCCTGGGCCTATGCCACCAATGAGCCGTGAGAGCCTGAAAGGCATCAAAGTGCAAGCCAGCGCCAATCAGGAACTTGATTTGGTTGGGGAGAAGGAGGAGATGAACACACGTGCTTGTATGATCTAGGAGATTAGTGGTCAGGTCCCAAATGTTGTAGGATGAAGATTCAGTGCTGGCAAAAGACAGATCTCGTAGACTTAAAACGGGAGGAGTAAAAGAGGTAACGGAAGTTTAATTATACACCCATAGCTTAGCAATTACTTAGTGGGTGCAGTTAGCAACTGAGAAATGAAGAATCTTCCAACCTTTTGTGGGAGACAAAAAGAACTGAACGGGAAGAAATGCACTTGAAGTTGTAGATTTATTGTGAGTGGAGGAGGTGTACGTGCACACGGAGGAGAATAAATGGCAATATAAATGGGAGAGGGGATTTCTGGCCACGCAGCTGCTGGTGTTTGCTATATGTTGCTTCATTACATATATTTTTTGGTTGATTTTCTTAGGTGGCAGATTTTCTAGGTGGTAGGCTACAATTGGTTAGAGATGATTGATGAGGTGGACACTTTGCATGTTGAGAGAAACAACTTAGTGGGTTGCTCCCATTTAGATATTATAGATATGACAGGCCTGGGACGATGAGAATCGATTCTTTTTCTTTTGAAAATGAAGGGGATATTTTCTAAATACATGTATTAGCATTTTCTACTAGCTTCCCACCCAAAAAAAAGTCCATAAAAAAAGATATTCCTTACCATGCAAAAAAAAAAGAACTTCCCTCAAATTTTCGTTTGCCAACTATTGTTGTTGTAGGGCTATTAATTTTGTTGTCGGTGGCTTATAGGTGTACGTGAAGCCGCGCTGCGGCGCTTTGCTCGGCAACGGCCATGACGTTGTCTTGCCAAATCGATCCACGTTTCCTAAGCGGTGAGACGAGCGAGAATGTTTGTTTCTAGTTAATCTTAAACCAAAGTTCACGGATTGAAAAAAGATATCAAATGGTTTTCATTGTCTTTAATAGCTAGTTTGGTATGAACAATGACTAGTGACGGGCACGTCTATAGACCTGTCACTGGTATCATATGAAATTACCAGTGACGGGCGAGAATAATTTACGGTCACTAGTACATTCTGCAGCCACCAGCCTACCTTTATCAGTGACAGGCAAACTGTCATCCGTCACTGGTACCTATTACCAGTGACGTGCATATTTTTGCCCGTCACTAATTTGTTGGTGGCTATAAGCTACCATAACATATGAATTTAGTTCGGAGGACTTCAATCCTTTTTTTTTTACTAAATTGGTTATTGGGATCGTGCAAAATTTAGAAGTTTGATAGTTGTGAGGATCCAAAATCCGTAGGTATGCCATATCCTAACGTCCAGACAACCAAAACATCCTGCTAGCCGACAATAACCAAAGTTAAATTGTAGGGGCTTATCAGCTGATGTTGATTCTTTCGGCTAGCTAGAGTGACAATTCAATGTTGCCTTCCCTTGGTGCCTATCCACCCAGCGAGAAATTAGCATAAAACCACCACTTTTCTGCCAAAATTTCAAAAAACCTCCAGTTTTCATTTTTTTCGCAGAAAACCACCACATTTAGTTTTAATTTTTGCAATGTGCACTGATCACGTCTTGAACGCGAATTGACACTCGTGCTGACATGTGGGACCCACTCGTCAGGGCTAACGTGGCATCAATTGTGGACTGGTGACTGAGGTGGACATGGGTCCACCTGTCAGACCAATAAAAAATATCTCAAAAAAAAGTCAAAGGAGGCCCTCACCAACCGCACCGGCACCGGCAACCCTGCGCGCACCGACAAGGACCAAATGGCGGCAACGAAGCGCCTTCTCGCCATCCTGCTCCTGTCCTTGCTGACCTCGCCGCTGCTATCGGCCGCGCAGACTTCGTCGTCGTTCCCCGTCAATGTCTGGCCCAAGCCGACATCCATGTCGTGGGCGGAGCCTCTCCAGGCCATGCCGGTGTCGGCGTCGTTCCGCATCGTCGGGCCGGCCACCGGGAGCAACCCGTGCCTCGTCTTGGCCACGCAGCGCTACACCGTGCTGCTCCTCACCGAGCGGTATCGGCCCATCGTCCGGCCGGCGGTCAATGTTACCGCCGCGGGGCCCAAGCTCCAAAGCTTGACGCTGTCCGTGTCCGACCTGTCCGCCCCGCTCCAGGATGGCGTGGACGAGTCGTACGTGCTGGAGATCCTCCCCACGGGCGTGCGGTCAGCCATGGCGTCGGGCCGTGTGCAGCAGGCGGCTACAGCGGCGAGCAGGCAGCGGCGGCGACGGGCGCACGCAGCAGGGGGCGGCGAGCAGGAGGCGTAGCCGCGGCGCCGGGCCGCGTGCAGCAGGCGGCTGCAGCGACGAGCAGGAGGCACGGTGGCGGCGATCGAGGGAGGCGGCCGGCGGTGACGGCGAGTAGGAGACACGGTGGATGTGAGGCACGGTGGACGCGATCGGTTCTCCTCTCTAGTGGACCAGTTTTTGTTTTGATATTTTATTTTCCTGAAAAGCCAACATTGCCATGTCAGCCTGGTGGGTGGGTCCCGGCTGTCAGTTTCACTGTCAGTTCGCTTTCAATACGCGATCGGTGCACATTGCAAAAATTAAAACTAAATGTGGTGGTTTTCTGCGAAAAAAACCAAAACCGGTGGTTTTCCGAAATTTTGGCAGAAAAGTGGTGGTTTTATGCTAATTTCTCCCACCCAGTTGTTGCTCGTCTCTCATCTGAAGGGAGATGGCCCAAACAAAATCATGCCAAGACGCGCGGTTTAAGTCACTATCGAATATAACGTGCTGGGAACATGTGGGGAAGGAACGTATGGAAAAGGTGTTATTTTCCGTATGCCCTCCTTGGCATGTTCGTCTGGTTTATTTGGAATGAGTCTTCATGTATTGGTCAGTGCACACAGAAAACCACCAAGTTAGAACACATTCTACGCAGCTTCTATATCCTGCTGAGTGTCTGACGTCACGCTGCTGAGGGCCTGAGGCCATCGTGACTGAGGTTGAGCGAGTCTGGCGAGGTCAGCCTGCATGGTGCCGGTTATTGCTTCAAGATTGTTGTCAACGATGCTCATCATCCTGTCCATGGCAATAACAATCTTCTCACCATCGATGTGGTTGCCTTCGAGTCTTGCCATCCTCCCGATCTCCCATATGACGGCGGCGCCAGCCGCAGGATGGTTGGCTCGTCATGGAGCTCATTCGAAGTAGCTAAGCATGGTCGGCCACATCATCGCGTGTTGCTATTTCTTACCGATCTCTCTCTCTCTTTGGTTTTTAAAACGGATCATCGGTGGTCCGTCAATTTTTCCGGATATTAAGGACTGGGATCGGGCGAGAGAAAAATAAAATAAAACACGAACCAAGTGCATTCACGGGTCTTTGGCTGATTTATTCACGACACCGTGCATATTACTCTAGGATTGGGCCAAGAAAAGGTGAGTGTATGCACGTGTATATGCTTTTGTACTGTGGTTCTTAACAAAAACGCCCAACGTCTCGGTATCACCAATATCAAGTCAAGTGTTTGAGGCATCTTTGCCATGCGCGCCAGTGGTTGCGTCAGCCAAGGTGCCTTTGAGCAAGCACACTACTCTGTACTGTAACTGACGGTGTCGGAGAACCATCAGAGCCTGGTGCTGGTTGAGGCTCTTGTGTTGTAAGGAGCCTTGGTTCTTAGAGGCTTCCCTATGACGAAGCCCCGTGGTTGTAGGGGAACGGAATGGAACAAGCAGATTTACATTGCAACTAGTGCCGGTGTTGCGGATACTGTTACCAAAGAATTAACAAGGTTTTCTTGGATTAGTATGGAGGGAACTATATTAGCCTGAGCTTGCCAGAAGTTTTAATTGGTCGTTTCCCAACTGGGTTTGGAACTCATACCACGGGCTAGTATTAGGCACTGGCTAGATCCCGGAGCTAAGCGCATGCCAAAAGGGAACATGGAAATGTAAGTGTTGGGGAGAAGCAGGCCAGCTCTGATACACAAGGAAGGACGCGGCGGTGGGAAGAAAGCTTCCCTAACACTATACAAGGATGTGTATCGGATCGGTAGCATTTCTACCTATGTCAGTTTTTTGGATGAAGTCACACCTTAGGGCTTGACTTCATCAGGTGCAATATTTGTTTGTATCTCTTCCCAAATTTTTCCCGGTGCCTCACATTCCCACACGTTTTTTTCTACTCTTTGGTTCTTCTCTTGCATATCTTCTCCATTGTTTATGCCATTGCCCACGTACATGATGTACTAAGCCAAGTGCTACTAACAGTTAAAACAAAGCCAAACGATGTAACGTGACATCTAATCCGGTGGAGTTGAGATGGTATATGTAAAGGGAGAATATTATTCACACAAGTGAAAGTTGGTGTGGCATGTATTTATTCCAATGTGATTGATTACCCTGAATCACGATATGTATATGTAAGCACCAGTCAGTTCACCTTCAAAACTGAAGCTAAGGCAAAAAAAAAAAAAATGGCAATGATGAGTGGCATCGACTTCACTCCACAGTATAAATAGACCCAAGAGTTGAGATTGATGAATCTAGGTGAAGAATGACCGAGCGCATTGACAACCAAAAAAATTAGCACATGAACAACAATAATTGTTCAAGGTTAGAGAAAGATCACAAGGACATCTTGATGGGTAGCTGAAGCTATACTAGTTATCACTTCCTATCACAAACAACTATGTTATTTGGATTTTCTCAGTATTTGGAATTTCTAATAGAAGCACAAAGTACAAAGAAAATTTGCAGTGTCGTCAACAGAAAAACACAGAAAATATATAACAACAAATCCTGTTTTGTCGTATATACACGTGCTGCTGGTTTTTTTTTTTTGATAAAGGGCTTTTATTACTTAAAAGTAAGTATTACACACCCGGCCTCTGCATCATCATAATGCACACGGCCGAAATCTAAAACTGAAAGTAAAGTACGACAAGTCTATACAAATCACGTGGACGTAGACTGTCGATGCTACGGAGCTGCTATCCGTAAATCAAGCGGCTATCAATGTGGGATAAAAATATCCCTCGCCACCTGCTCCAGCCGTGCACACGCCTCCATAAAAAGGTCTCGAAACTCCCCCCGCTGTAATGTGGACCACGAACGGAGAATACATGTGCATCTGAACAAAACCTGCATACGAGAGAAATTTTTATCGTTGAATCTTGTTATTTCTACAAAGTCAGAGCGACCAAATAAAGGCAGGCGCTCATACCCTAATAATAGTCTTGAATCGTTTATCTACTCCATTTAACCAGTTACCGAATATATTCACAACTGATGTGGGTTGATAAAGATTCGAAGCCATATGGATAGCGGACCATATAGAATGCGCAAAAGAGCACTCAAAGAACAAGTGTTTAATCGTCTCATCGTGAGAACAAGAAACACACTTAGAACTCTCATGCCAATTACGTTTGACAATATTATACTTAGTAAGTATGACCCCTTTCCGAAGATACCACGTAAAGATCTTAATCTTTAACGGTACCTTCAAACGCCATACATTTTTAAAAATATCTACTGGCATATCCGATTGGATCATAGCTTTATACATGGAATCCACCGAGAACATTCCATTCTTAGTGATATTCCAATGAAATTCATCGGTACCCGGTGTTAGGTTAACCATAGCTAAGCTATTAACCAGGATTTGCCAAGAGGTAAGTCGTGGCCCGATTAAATCTCGGCTGAACGTAACATTAGGAGGTGACGTTTGCATGATCGTAGCCAGCGTATCATCCTTATGTCGCGCTACAGTGTATAATTGTAACAGCCCAAGTATGAAAACCTACCATTTAGAATGTTTGATTTCTTGTTATTAAAGTATTGCATCATGTCATCATATTGTTTCTTTTGTTTTGCATCTGTTATTCTTTGTTTTCACCATGAAAATCAAACAATTTCAAATGCTTGTTTCATACTTGCTCTGTTACAACTTTTGGAATAAAGATCACAAATAAAAACAACCCAGTTGGTCTCATTTTATTCCATGTTTAATCAACAAATAGAATGGTGGTTTTATTTCAATTAAACAATTCTAAATTGCTTTCAAAATTCAATCGGAAACATTCAAACAGCACCCAAATGCAACTTATAAAATCAGCATTATAACCAAAACCAATTGTTCCATTTTAATCATTAGGGTTCCCCCTAATAAACATGTTGATTTTAATAAAAACTAAATAAGAAGCATTTCTTTCAGATATTGACTTAAATTACAAAACAGTAATTAAAAATTAATCTTTTGAAAAACCAAACTTGGCATTTGTTTTCTTTTAACCTAACTAGCTAACACTAATTTTTCTAAAATTTCTGTTAACCTAAAAGCCTTCTCTTTCTTCCATCTTGGTTTCAGCAAAAAAAAAATTAATGAAACAGAAATAATAAAAAGAAAACTGTTAGAGGGGGGAGAAAACTAAGCCCAGCCCAACTTCATTTTTCTGGCCCACCCCCTCTTCCTGTCGCTGTCTTCTTCCTCACGTCAGCACTGTACGATTCCCCCTCCACCCTCTGATCTCTCCCTCCTCCGCTACGATCACTGCCGTACCCATCTCAAGCCACCTTAAAACGCCAACCCTACCCTCTACCCGAGCCCTACCTAACCCTAGTTCCTTCCCCATCGCCGCCGTCCTCCCTATCTCCCTCCTCTCTGCAGGTTCCCTTCTCTGAACATGACTGAACCGCACCGAACACCACCTAGTCGCCGTCAGACCTCACCGCCACCCCGATCGCCGGCCACCGCGAGGATCATCCGGTAGTGGGAATGGAACCCCGGCGTGATCCTCCACCTCTCCGTCCCCTCGCCGGTTGCTGGGAGCAACCGGAGTGCTCGCCGTCGCTGGATTTCTCCACACAACCGCGGCTGCACCTCCACCATCGCTCCCTGCTGCGCCTGCTCCCTGTCCGTCCCACCTCCCTCAGCCATCGGGCGCTCAAGGTGAGGCCGCTCCTCCCTCGACTTCCTCCCTCTCGCCCTCTACGTCCTCCCCTAGTGGCCGCAGCACCACAGCCCTCCGGCGAGCCGCCCTCGCTACCGCCTCCGATCTCTGTCGACCCACAGGAAGATGCGCTCGCAATGTTCAGTTTTTTCAGTTAACAGCGCGCGCCCACATCACTTACCCCCCCGAGAGCCTTTCCTTTCAACAACAACCGCACTAGCCCACTGGTATCAGCACCCCTTGGAGCAGCAGGAGGTGGGGGGATCGAATCCCACCCCCTGCATAATAACCCATCTTTTTTTATTTCGATTCTCCAGATCCATAAACTTCCTGGTAATCACCATTAGGCCCTTGCAAGTTATTCTAGCCCCTGTAATAATTATTTCTAAGTCCCTAATGGTTTAAAAATGGCAGATTTGCACCCAATCTTCTAAAATGCATAAGAAATTCATCCCAACTCCAAATTCAACATTTTTAATATGTTTTCAATACCAAATTAAATGTTCTATCCAAATATAAAATTTGTTTACTGTTTTGAATACTTTAAATTGGTGCAATATTTAAATTCTTGTTAAATTCACTTAAACTTGCAAAAATCATAACTTGTTCATAAAAATTCCAAATTCCACAAACTAAATATGTTTTCCAATCAACTTTTCATGTACTTTCCAAATATAAATTTTGTTTGCTGTTTTGAATAATTTAAGTTGCTGAAAACAACTGTTTCTTGTTTAATGCATTTAAAATTGCCAAAATAATAACTTGCTCATTTTAAATCCAATTTCCACAAATGAAATATGTTTTCCATGCAAAGTTAAACCCTCTTTCCAAATATAAAATTTGTTTCATGTTTTGAATAATTAAAATTGGTTAAATGATTTAAACCTTGTTTAAATCATTTAATATTGCTAAATTCATAACTTGATCAAATCAAATTCTTTTGGGACATATAAAATATGTTTTCAAACCATCAAAGCATAACCTTTTCAAATATGAACTTGGTTTAATGTTTTGATCAAATAAAATTCAATTAACATCCACACTTGAATTAATTCCAATTTAATTCTTGTTTAACTTGTTTAATTCCTAATTAATTTATTTGAAATCCTTTTTCAACAAGTGAAACATGCAATCCACCTAAAATTGTGTGTTCTTATCAAATATAAACTTTGTTATCTATTTTGAACAATTAAACTTGATGAAAACAACAAATGCTTGTGTGACACCTTTAAGTAACCAAAATTTCTTAACTTAATAACCAAATTTCCAAACTTGGTAAACCTTATTTCCAATTGATTCTATTGTTGTTATTTTGTTGTTTTCCTCATCCAAGCATCATGCTAACCAACTTTCATATGATGATTAGTTGTAAAACAATTAATTCAACCATAAATCATGGGCTTTCCATATGCAATCCAATTGCATATGGGTCCATTTAATCCTGTTTCTATCTGGTCAACTAGTCATTTCTATGCATCAATTAAATGGTCATGCATCATCCCACGTTTGCGCATTATGCCATGATATTGATTGTTTATCTTTATGCATTGTTTGTTTGCTTCTTCTCGGCTACACGACGACGTTGAGACCGACGATACTTACGACACCCTTCTAAGGATCTAGCTCAGTACCAGGCTACTGGGTTTTGCAGGCAAGTTATCACTCACATGAACCACTGTGTTCCTTTCAACATTGGTTACCGATACTTTCCGTTGTTCTTTTCTGCTAGCCTTAGTAGTAGTTGTTTCTGTTACGAACCCATCACATGATACCCTGAACCCTGATATTGCCTCACCTCCATACCTATAACCATTGCTTGTTGCCCGTGTCTTACTAGCATGCTTAGGTTGTTTTGCTCGAGTCTGTTACCCGTTACCTTCAGTTACTATATCGTTATTATGTTCTGGGGGCTCGATGTTTAATCAATCAATCATGCTAATGTTATTGTTAAATAATAAATTTGATGATAAGGCACCGGCAGGAGGCCCTTTGTGGTTTTGAGGCCTGCTAGTGTCGACCCTAATAGGAAAAGGGTCTTGTCTACTGATCCATGATGAGCGCACTAACCGCATGTGGGAAGCGAGTATGGGCGCCCCCCTCAACTTGACTCGATTCGCATCTCGTCCAAATCGCCTCATTTAGTTCGGGTTTTCCATTTGCTGCATGCATGATCTTGCGAGCCCTTGGATCCCGGGTGGAACTTTCGTAGTCGGCATATAGGGGGACACGATCTTAGAGTGCTATGAGGGTCCCTTTTCTTCGGGGCTCGATTAGCCGTGCGCCCAAGGTTCTTTGGGCTTGATGCGAAGAAGAGTTGAGTTGTGTAGAGTACCCCGCTTGGTGGAAGTGCATTTCCATCTGGCGGGATATTCTTGCGTGTACGGCCAAATTGGTGCAACCCTGCAGGGATAATCTTCTCGAGAAGCCGTGTTTTCCGCGGTTATGGATTACTTGGTGAAAGTACTGGCTAACAAGTACTCAGGACAACTTAAACATAATGATCAAACATGTTACACCCAATGATTAATAACTTGACTAGTAATAGGTTGATGACACAATAACTTGATTCACCTTTAATACAACGGTGTGAGTTATCCTCGGATTGCTTCTTTGGATAAGGGGCGAGATCCAGGATGGGTTTGGTTGAAGTTATCTTTCAGCTGGTTACAATCCTCGATCTTATCTCCTTTCTGTTAGCCGGCAGTTGTAGTATGTTCCTGTAGTTGGTTAGCGCAGCCAGTTGCAGCATCTTTCATACCCCTTTTCTTCCGTTGAACCCAAAGCATCTGTGCTTGGTGTTGACGGGTTACACTTTGGTGAACTGTGAGTCTTGCTTGCCAGTACGTTTATGTACTGACCCCTTTGGGGCTGTGGTTTCCGCAGACCTACGTTTCCGAGGATCTACCTGGTGGCAACTACGTGGAGTATGACGAGACTGCGGACGAGTAGATAGCGGACCCGGGCAGGATCCGAGACTGCGTGGATGGGCTCCGTCTGTTCGTTTCCGGCCTCTTAGTCCTATTTGGATCTTGTCTGTACTCAGACATGTTGATTGCTTCCGCTGTATTGTACTGATGTATTGTTGGGACATGTGTCCTCTGAATGATTGTATTTGCTATCTCTGCTCTAATGAGAGCTATTTGCAATCTTATTTCAATCTTTTGTGTCTTAGAGATATGTTGTGATTATCATTCGTTTAACGTTGTTGACGTACCATGTGTGATTGGTATGAAGTACGTCGACAGTAGTGCCTTTGATCTCTAGTGGATAGTTTACATCGACGATGGAATAGCAGGGCTTGTGTTGTCGCGCATAAGCGCAGGCCTACCAGGAAGCTGGGACGTGGGAGCAGTTATGCCCCATAATCCAAGAACCTGCTATCCAGTTCGGCCCGATGAGTATCCCCTAGAAATCAGGGTGCGACAAATGGTATCAGAGTCTGTCTGCCCGTAGGATCCCTTTTTACTGGTCGCAGTTGAGTCTAGAAACTATTTTGTAGCTATATAGGAAAAATGAAACGTGAGAGTAGGAATTCTGTTCTTTTTCTTCTTTTCCCCACCCTCCCTCCCTTTTCTGGTAAGGAAGTGCAACGTTGATTTTTCCCTTCTCATCTAAATTTTCAAGTTAGGATTTCATGTGTTTTGGGTTCTCCGTAGTACCTCAGGAGTTTTGTTCTCGTTTTCCCCGGTGTTGCTTCGTTATCCTGTTCTTCTAAAGAACATTTCGTCTGTTGAAATCTTGTTGTTGCTTTCCACTTCAATTCTTCTACCGGCGTCTAATCAAAGTTTTCCCCGTTCATCTGCTAAACTCTATTCCAGCTAAAGTGTTATTTGATACCGGAGCATCACATTCTTTTGTGTCAAAGATCTTTTCCACAACAAACTACCAAATTGTGGTTCCACTAAGCAATAAAATCAATATTCACTCCTCGGGATCTCAAATGTTGACTTCCAAGTTCAGTCACAGAAATCAAATTCTAATGGGAGGCCACATATTCCTCGCTTCTCTCATGTTGCTGATTCTGACATTGATGTCATTCTTGGTGTTGCATTGATGTCAATAACTATGTTCAACCATTCTAGCCAGATAATCTATTCTACAAATGAATCAAATTCTTTTCAGCTATACACCCTCCATACAAAACTTCTACCTCTACTTGAAAATGTTCCGGTGGTTTCCAAATTCCCTGACGTCTATCCAATGTGCACGATGTGTTTCACGTGACACAACTCAAGAGGATCTTCCAAGAAGTATCCGGACCCTTTCTTTTCTCAGTAGGAATCTCGGGGCGCGATTCCTTCAAGGGGGGGCGTTTTGTAACAGCCCAAGTATGAAAACCTACCATTTAGAATGTTTGATTTCTTGTTATTAAAGTATTGCATCATGTCATCATATTGTTTCTTTTGTTTTGCATCTGTTATTCTTTGTTTTCACCATGAAAATCAAACAATTTCAAATGCTTGTTTCATACTTGCTCTGTTACAACTTTTGGAATAAAGATCACAAATAAAAACAACCCAATTGTTCTCATTTTATTCCATGTTTAATCAACAAATAGAATGGTGGTTTTATTTCAATTAAACAATTCTAAATTGCTTTCAAAATTCAATCAGAAACATTCAAACAGCACCCAAATGCAACTTATAAAATCAGCATTATAACCAAAACCAATTGTTCCATTTTAATCATTAGGGTTCCCCCTAATAAACATGTTGATTTTAATAAAAACTAAATAAGAAGAATTACTTTGAGATATTGACTTAAATTACAAAACAGTAATTAAAAATTAATCTTTTGAAAAACCAAACTTGGCATTTGTTTTCTTTTAACCTAACTAGCTAACACTAATTTTTCTAAAATTTCTATTAACCTAAAAGCCTTCTCTTTCTTCCATCTTGGTTTCAGCAAAAAAAAAAATTAATGAAACAGAAATAATAAAAAGAAAACTGTTAGAGGGGGGAGAAAACTAAGCCCAGCCCAACTTCATTTTTGTGGCCCACCCCCTCTTCCTGTCGCTGTCTTCTTCCTCACGTCAGCACTGTACGATTCCCCCTCCACCCTCTGATCTCTCCCTCCTCCGCTACGATCACTGCCGTACCCATCTCAAGCCACCTTAAAACGCCAACCCTACCCTCTACCCGAGCCCTACCTAACCCTAGTTCCTTCCCCATCGCCGCCGTCCTCCCTATCTCCCTCCTCTCTGCAGGTTCCCTTCTCTGAACATGACTGAACCGCACCGAACACCACCTAGTCGCCGTCAGACCTCACCGCCACCCCGATCGCCGGCCAGCGCGAGGATCATCCGGTAGTGGGAATGGAACCCCGGCATGATCCTCCACCTCTCCGTCCCCTCGCCGGTTGCTGGGAGCAACCGGAGTGCTCGCCGTCGCTGGATTTCTCCACACAACCGCGGCTGCACCTCCACCATCGCTCCCTGCTGCGCCTGCTCCCTGTCCGCCCCACCTCCCTCCGCCATCGGGCGCTCAAGGTGAGGCCGCTCCTCCCTCGACTTCCTCCCTCTCGCCCTCTACCTCCTCCCCTAGTGGCCGCAGCACCACAGCCCTCCGGCGAGCCGCCCTCGCTACCGCCTCCGATCTCTGTCGACCCACAGGAAGATGCGCTCGCAATGTTCAGTTTTTTCAGTTAACAGCGTGCGCCCACATCACTTACCCCCCCCCCCCGAGAGCCTTTCCTTTCAACAACAACCGCACTAGCCCACTGGTATCAGCACCCCTTGGAGCAGCAGGAGGTGGGGGTATCGAATCCCACCCCCTGCATAATAACCCATCTTTTTTTATTTCGATTCTCCAGATCCATAAACTTCCTGGTAATCACCATTAGGCCCTTGCAAGTTATTTTAGCCCCTGTAATAATTATTTCTAAGTCCCTAATGGTTTAAAAATGGCAGATTTGCACCCAATCTTCTAAAATGCATAAGAAATTCATCCCAACTCCAAATTCAACATTTTTAATATGTTTTCAATACCAAATTAAATGTTCTATCCAAATATAAAATTTGTTTACTGTTTTGAATACTTTAAATTGGTGCAATATTTAAATTCTTGTTAAATTCACTTAAACTTGCAAAAATCATAACTTGTTCATAAAAATTCCAAATTCCACAAACTAAATATGTTTTTCAATCAACTTTTCATGTACTTTCCAAATATAAATTTTGTTTGCTGTTTTGTATAATTTAAGTTGCTGAAAACAACTGTTTCTTGTTTAATGCATTTAAAATTGCCAAAATAATAACTTGCTCATTTTAAATCCAATTTCCACAAATGAAATATGTTTTCCATGCAAAGTTAAACCCTCTTTCCAAATATAAAATTTGTTTCATGTTTTGAATAATTAAAATTGGTTAAATGATTTAAACCTTGTTTAAATCATTTAATATTGCTAAATTCATAACTTGATCAAATCAAATTCTTTTGGGACATATAAAATATGTTTTCAAACCATCAAAGCATAACCTTTTCAAATATGAACTTGGTTTAATGTTTTGATCAAATAAAATTCAATTAACATCCACACTTGAATTAATTCCAATTTAATTCTTGTTTAACTTGTTTAATTCCTAATTAATTTATTTGAAATCCTTTTTCAACAAGTGAAACATGCAATCCACCTAAAATTGTGTGTTCTTATCAAATATAAACTTTGTTATCTATTTTGAACAATTAAACTTGATGAAAACAACAAATGCTTGTGTGACACCTTTAAGTAACCAAAATTTCTTAACTTAATAACCAAATTTCCAAACTTGGTAAACCTTATTTCCAATTGATTCTATTCTTGTTATTTTGCTGTTTTCCTCATCCATGCATCAAGCTAACCAACTTTCATATGATGATTAGGTGTAAAACAATTAATTCAACCATAAATCATGGGCTTTCCATATGCAATCCAATTGCATATGGGTCCATTTAATCCTGTTTCTATCTGGTCAACTAGTCATTTCTATGCATCAATTAAATGGTCATGCATCATCCCATGTTTGCGCATTATGCCATGATATTGATTGTTTATCTTTCTGCATTGTTTGTTTGCTTCTTCTCGGCTACACGACGACGTTGAGACCGACGATACTTACGACACCCTTCTAAGGATCTAGCTCAGTACCAGGCTACTGGGTTTTGCAGGCAAGTTATCACTCACATGAACCACTGTGTTCCTTTCAACATTGGTTACCGATACTTTCCGTTGTTCTTTTCTGCTAGCCTTAGTAGTAGTTGTTTCTGTTACGAACCCATCACATGATACCCTGAACCCTGATATTGCCTCACCTCCATACCTATAACCATTGCTTGTTGCCCGTGTCTTACTAGCATGCTTAGGTTGTTTTGCTCGAGTCTGTTACCCGTTACCTTCAGTTACTATATCGTTATTATGTTCTGGGGGCTCGATGTTTAATCAATCAATCATGCTAATGTTATTGTTAAATAATAAATTTGATGATAAGGCACCGGCAGGAGGCCCTTTGTGGTTTTGAGGCCTGCTAGTGTCGACCCTAATAGGAAAAGGGTCTTGTCTACTGATCCATGATGAGCGCACTAACCGCATGTGGGAAGCGAGTATGGGCGCCCCCCTCAACTTGACTCGATTCGCATCTCGTCCAAATCGCCTCATTTAGTTCGGGTTTTCCATTTGCTGCATGCATGATCTTGCGAGCCCTTGGATCCCGGGTGGAACTTTCGTAGTCGGCATATAGGGGGACACGGTCTTAGAGTGCTATGAGGGTCCCTTTTCTTCGGGGCTCGATTAGCCGTGCGCCCAAGGTTCTTTGGGCTTGATGCGAAGAAGAGTTGAGTTGTGTAGAGTACCCCGCTTGGTGGAAGTGCATTTCCATCTGGCGGGATATTCTTGCGTGTACGGCCAAATTGGTGCAACCCTGCAGGGATAATCTTCTCGAGAAGCCGTGTTTTCCGCGGTTATGGATTACTTGGTGAAAGTACTGGCTAACAAGTACTCAGGACAACTTAAACATAATGATCAAACATGTTACACCCAATGATTAATAACTTGACTAGTAATAGGTTGATGACACAATAACTTGATTCACCTTTAATACAACGGTGTGAGTTATCCTCGGATTGCTTCTTTGGATAAGGGGCGAGATCCAGGATGGGTTTGTTTGAAGTTATCTTTCAGTTGGTTACAATCCTCGATCTTAACTCCTTTCTGTTAGCCGGCAGTTGTAGTATGTTCCTGTAGTTGGTTAGCGCAGCCAGTTGCAGCATCTTTCATACCCCTTTTCTTCCGTTGAACCCAAAGCATCTGTGCTTGGTGTTGACGGGTTACACTTTGGTGAACTGTGAGTCTTGCTTGCCAGTACGTTTATGTACTGACCCCTTTGGGGTTGTGGTTTCCGCAGACCTACGTTTCCGAGGATCTACCTGGTGGCAACTACGTGGAGTATGACGAGACTGCGGACGAGTAGATAGCGGACCCGGGCAGGATCCGAGACTGCGTGGATGGGCTCCGTCTGTTCGTTTCCGGCCTCTTAGGCCTATTTGGATCTTGTCTGTACTCAGACATGTTGATTGCTTCCGCTGTATTGTACTGATGTATTGTTGGGACATGTGTCCTCTGAATGATTGTATTTGCTATCTCTGCTCTAATGAGAGCTATTTGCAATCTTATTTCAATCTTTTGTGTCTTAGAGATATGTTGTGATTATCATTCGTTTAACGCTGTTGACGTACCATGTGTGATTGGTATGAAGTACGTCGACAGTAGTGCCTTTGATCTCTAGTGGATAGTTTACATCGACGATGGAATAGCAGGGCTTGTGTTGTCGCGCATAAGCGCAGGCCTACCAGGAAGCTGGGACGTGGGAGCAGTTATGCCCCATAATCCAAGCACCTGCTATCCAGTTCGGCCCGATGAGTATCCCCTAGAAATCAGGGTGCGACAATAATGCCGGATACTGTTCTCGAAGGGTGGTATTACCTGACCATTTGTCTTCCCAGAACCGTATTTGCGATCCATCCTTAATCTTAAATACCCCATAGTGAAAAAATAAGTTTTTATTCGCCATGAGTCCAGCCCAGAAGTGTGAATCACCAGGTTTCCATATAACCTGTGAGACTGCTTTTGAGCCTATGTCTTTACGTTTAAGGAGGGTTTGCGAAATGCCATCGTCGGTTAATAGTTTGAACAACCATTTACCAAGTAAGGCGGAGTTCTTAACTTTTAAGTCATGAATTCCTAGCCTCCCTTGATCTTTTGGGCGACAAACTACATCCCATCTGGCCAACCGATATTTCTTTTTCTCACTGTCACCCTGCCAAAAAAATCTGAATCGAAAATAATCTAGTTTTTTCAAGACTCCTTTAGGCAACTGAAAGAATGATATCATATACAGTACCATATTTGATAGTACTGAGTTAATGAGTACCAGTCTTCCACCGAGTGACAACAATATTCCTTTCCAACTAGCTAATCACTTCTGCAAACATTCTTCAACGTGACTCCATTCTGCATTAGTCAATCTCCTGTAATGTATTGGTGTACCCAAATACTGAATAGGAAATTGACCTTTCTCACAGACGAAAAGCTCGGTGTACTGTGCAACAGAATTCTGGGCATCGCCAAAGCAGAACAATTCACTTTTATGGAAGTTAATTTTTAATCCGGATAATTGCTCGAACACTGAAAGGATTAGTTTCAAGTTCTTCTCTTTCTCAAAATCATGTTCCATAAAAAGAATCATACCTTCTACATACTAAAGAATAGATAATCCCCCATCTACTAGATGTGGAATCACTCCCTCAATTTGACCACTTTCCTTCACTCTGTCAATCATGATCGCTAACATGTCTGCCACAATATTGAACAACATGGGCGATAGCGGATCACCTTGTCTTAAGCCTTTTTTGGTCTGGAAGTAGCGGCCAACATCGTCATTGACTTTGATAGCTACACTACCTCCCTCAACGAAACTGCGAACTAGAGTACACCACTCTTCAGAGAATCATTTCATTCTCAGAGTTTGTTGGAGAAACTCCCAGTTCACCTTATCGTAAGCCGTTTCAAAGTATATTTTAAGAATTACATCATTTAGTTTTGACGAATGCATCTCATGTACAGTTTCCTGTAGAATTACGACCCCGTCAAGGATATTCCTACCCTGCATAAATGCAGTCTGTAGGCTTTACCACATGATCTGCCACCGAATTCAACCCCCTTTTCAAATGGAGCATAATAAGGCACCAGGCCCAGATGGTTGTCCCACGGAGTTTTATCAACATTTCTGGGAGGTCATTAAGGATGACCGCATAGAAATGTTTGGTTGCTTGCAGGGTGGACACCTAGAGCTTTATCGTCTTAATTTTGGGGGAAATCGTTTTGTTACCTAAAGTTTCGCATGCGGAAAGGATACAACAGTATAGACCGATTTGCCTTCTAAACATTAATTTCAAAATCTTTACAAAAGTTGCATTTGAAAAATCACCTTCCTAATCTCCTCTTCGGAGAAAGTAGCATTAAGAAAAGTATTTTCCTCATTGGAGACTTGGGGAATATCATCTGCTCGGGTCTCGTCCATAGTAATATTACTTACTTCAGGAGCCCCAAATAGACCTTTATAAAACTTTGTGATATAGGCCTTAAGACACTCTTGTCCCTCTATCAGCCCTTCATCCTGAGTTAGATAGTGAATTCGTTTTTTCCTGTGTCTACCATTGGCGACATTATGAAAATAACGAGTATTCGAGTCTCCTTCAATAATGAATTGATCCTTAGATCTCTGATACCATTTGAGTTCCTCTTCTCGCAACATTTGTGCTATTTTAGCGTTTGATTGACTTTTAAGTTCAATCTCTTGCATAGATGGCAACCTCGTCTCAGCGAGCCGATCCAACTCATCAATAATCGAACAAAGACGCTCTTTCTCTTTCTTGAGCATCCCAGTCGTATGTCTATCCCACCCGCGGAGATATTTACGCACATTGCGCATTTTTATTATTCTATCTCCGGATTGGGTTATCACCGACGACCGGTGTGCTCCACACCCTCTTAACTAGCTCATCAAAACCATCCCGTAATAACCAGCCCAGTTCAAACTTAAACTGCGATTGAGGATGTGGTTTCAATGTTCCAGTTGAGAGGAGGAGGGGGCATGATCCGACAAAGTCTCAATACGCTCAAGAGCACGCACTATTACCAATGGGAATTTATCTTCCCAATCGGTGCTCATCAGCACGCGGTCAAGCTTTTCGTAAGTAGTCTCTGGAAGATTGTTTGCCCACGTGAACTATCGACCCGTCATATATACCTCTCTCAAATCCAAGAAATCAATTACAGCATTGAACAAGAAAGGCCACTGACCCTCAAACCGTCCACGACTCTTCTCGTGTGGGAACCTTAGCATATTAAAATCACCATCAATTAAAATTGGATATGGATTAACATTAGCCAGGTTCACCAACTCGCGAACAAAAGCCTCCTTAAACTCTTCCTGGGCAGCACCATACAGAGCTACCAAACTCCAAACGAAGTTCTCAACGCGGTTGCAGATATGTAATTTTATATGAAAATCACCGTCCGACCTTGCTAACACATCTATGGTTACTGATTTAACGCCTAGTAAAATGCCCCCCGATCGTCCACGCGGAGGAATAGAATGCCAAGTGAAGTCTAGACCCCCCGAAAGGAGGTTTAGAACACTCACCGGAAAGTCCCTCCTCCCTGATTCGGAGATAGCCACGAACTCCAAATTATGATCCCTGACGTATTGAGCAATATTCAAATGTTTAGCCAAGTCACCGAGACCTCTGCTATTAGTGAATAAGACATTCATCGGGAAACAATTGGATTCTTTGGCGGTCTCACTGAATTACGCGACGAAGATTTCCTCTTCTGCTTGGCGGGTTTGGATTTTCGGCCGGATGCAAACAGATCAATAAGAGATCCGAGCCCGTCCTCATCCATACCCACCTCAGTCACCTCCCCCACCAGATGTGATAAAAATTGTCCATCCAAAGAGGCATTCGCTAAATCATCATCCGTATGGGGTATGTCCACCTAAGTAGAAACACATGGTTTAACCGTTAACCGGTCATATTCCATATGCTTCAACACATTGACCGACAACATGATCTCAGCATCATTTCTTCCTAACTTAACACCAACATTGTCCATTCTAGACGAAATACCGGTATCTAAAAACGAAAGAAAAAATTTATGCATCACGGTCGTACATTTGGTTGGAGTGGAAAACAAAGCCGCCTTCCTGCGCATGGCCTTAGACAGCGCGTCCTCATCCGTGGCAGAAAATCCGTCCTTCGCCACCGCATGGCGCGCACTCCGCCGCAGCTCCTTCGTAGCCGTAGACGCCACCACATGTACGAAAGAAGCGGCGGAGGGAGACAATGTCGAAGTGGATGTCTCCCCAGCCACCGAAGCTACCGGAACAAGCACCAAGCTCTCCAACCGTGGAGATGCTAGTGCTGCCGATCCACTGTCCCCGTTAGACTCGCCGTCGAAGTCGCCCTCGAGAGCGCGCGCAGCCACCGTCGTTGGCGAAGAGGCAGGATAATGGGCCGACCCCGCCATCCCACCAGACGCCGTAGACGTCGCCGCGGCAGTCCCCTGGCAGCGGCTAGCTTTGCCACGCCCAGGGCCGGCCCAACTGTGCCTTGCACCACGGCTGCTGATCACAGGTAGAGTATCTCTCCTATCTAAAAGAACAATTTTGTTCCTTCAACCGTCTACAACCTGTCCTGTCGTCAAGCCATCCTGTCGCTCAACCCTGCCCCCGTCCTGTCAAACAGAATTAATTACGAAATCAATCACCCAAAATCAAAAGGCAGAAATCAACAATGTGTCTGCAATCCCATACGCGTAATAATCGAGTCCAATTTATACATGAAGATCAAATCAACTGCCGGTTTTTATTCCGCAATTCCCTCCGATTCTGCAGACCACGCTAACTGTGATACCCAAACCACACCCGTGGGCGTCATATCTCTCCTCTCGTCGCCAAAATCGCCGCCCTTCCTTCCTTAGTCCACCCCCAGTCTCCTGCCCACTCCTCCCCCTTCGTGTCCGGACCGGGATTGTCGAGTTGTGCCGGCAGGCGTGCCCGCCTATGGTGATCGTGGTACCTGGCCAAGGAGGAGATCGAGCGCGGGTAGCCGAGGCGGGACGGTGGTGGCGCCGCAAAGGAGGCCTTCAAGGAACGTCGGCCTCAGGCTGAAGCTGTAAGCTCCCACCCTTCGCTCCTCTATTCAATCCAGATGTGGGTTTCTATAAGTGCTGATGGTGTACATCAACCGCGAAGCTGCAGTTTGTTGTCGACCTTTGTCCGCTGCCCATGCCAGCGCCCCACCTCCGCCGACCCGCCCGGATGGGGTGAGAAACCGAGGACACCATGTGGAAGACGAATAAGGGAATACGGAGGCCTTCTCCTGATTGTTCCCATGGCGGAGACGAACTTGGAGGCCGACAATATGTGAGTCTCTCCCCAATCTCCTCCTCTTCTTCCGCAAATCTGGATCCTCCAGAGCCGTATCTTGATCCGATTTTGTTTGCGTTGCATCTGGACTACAAGGGAAATCTTCTGTGTGATCTACGTGATCTTGTCTTTTCACATTCGTCTACGTTTGTGGATCGGACGAGTTACCGGGTGCTGCCTTGCACGGGCCAATAGCTCCTGTGCGACAGGTTTCAGTTGAATTGGAAGGAATGCGACGTTTTTCGACGAAATAGCCTACGTGCGACGGATTGGAGGAAGAAAATAGCTCACGGCCGAACAGGCATTAAAATCTTAGTCAATTAGTTCCATTTGCGTTAAGACATGTCATAACTTATTTGCCCCCAAATTAATTAGCACTGCATCCCCTCAAACTGCCCGCGCTCGAACTGAACTGTCTTGCCCGCGCTCATTTCTTCAGCTCTGGCGGCGGCGGCGGCGGCGGCGGAGCCCCCTTTCTCGGCGGCAGCGGGTCCACTCCCCTTTCGGCGGCGGCGCCCATGGTGGTGAGTGAATAGTATAGGCAAGCATCTAGTCCCAATTTCCTGTGCCTGTATGTAGATCTGAGCTCTGTTTTGCTTGTTCAAACCGATAGAAGGTGAGAGGTGGCGGCGCGGTGAGAGGAGCCCGTGGTCAGGTCGAGAAGGAGCTGCCAGATTCAGCTTCGAACAGGTAATGCGGCCCCTCCCGCCCTTTTGTTCATGCGATCCTTGCTCTGTCTGGCACTGCCGCCTATAATAGAGGGGATGCTGTTGAAACCTTCGAATTTGTAATCAATTTCTTTCCATCGACGGCAAAATTAGTTGATGGTAGCATTCAGAGTATCCAGAGAGACACAACTGTGAAATGGGAGGTTGATTGTGCAGAGATTGATCCCAATGAGCTACGGTCGATGGAAGAGAAGGCAGTTAGAAAATTAGTGGAAAAAATTGGGGAAACAGTGCTTTGGGGTCCAGATCAAGAGGTTTCAGTATTGCGGTACGATGATTTCAAAGAAGAGTATGTCAGAATTGAAGATGGTGAAGATATTGTTGATGAAATCGATAGGCAAGAGGGCTGGGCAAACCTCAGGGCTGAATTTTTTGCTGAGCTCGTTGATCTGAATGTTGACTCGAAGGTGGGTTATGTGCCGTCACAGTTGGCTATGCAGGATGCAAATGCTGATTGGGCTTCACAGAGGCATATCGTTCCCATTTTTACTGATCTGACAGTAATAAACGATGGGGCTAATGTAGATGCAGAAGAGGGAAATGTTGCTGTTGTTGATTGGAATGCAGTTGAGTTGGAGGAGCCTACTGATTTGGTCATTGCACCAATTGCTGACACTGAGATGGCCAAACTATTTGGCATTCCAGTCGATGACAGAGATGAGGAGGAGAGGGATGAAGCTAATACAAGTGATAATGATGACAGAGAGTTGAGTGATGTAGATGAACAGTTGATGGAAGATGCTGCAGATGATGTAGATGATGCAAATGATGAAGAGCTGGTGCATGTGTATGACAAGGAGAACCCTGTCATTCAAGTGGGGAAGTTGTGGCCAAACATGGAAGAGTTCAGGTTGTGTTTCAAGACTTATGCAGTCAGACATCAGTTTGATGCCAAGACAGTTTGGACTGATCGAAAGAAGTTTTATGCTAAGTGCAGAGGTTTTGATGGTAGTGGTAAGAAGGCTTGCAAGTGGTACATATCTGCTAGACTGCAGCCTGATGGAAGTACTGTTAGAGTTAACCAAATCCCTTATAAGCATACTTGTCTGACAAGTTCACAGAAAAAATCAAGCATGACATCACAGATTTGGGTTGCAGAAAAGATAACTCCAATTTTGGCCAGAACACCCAACACTACTGCCAAAAGACTCCAAGTAGACTTGGAAAAGTTATACCCCATTAAACTGGCTTATACCACAGTGTGGAAGGCTAAACAAAGAGCAATGAAGCATTTGTATGGTGATTGGGCAAACACATTTAGGCTGCTTTACAATTTCAAAGCAGAGGTGGAGAAAAGGTCACCTGGCAGTGTTGTCGAGATAGATACCGAGGTATCAGAGGATGGCAAGGTTTATTTCTCCAAATTCTTTATGGCTTTAAAGCCTTGTATCGATGGCTTCAAAGCAGGATGTCGTCCATATTTGAGCATAGACTCATCATTTTTGACAGGCAAGTGGAATGGTCAGTTTGCAGCATGTAATGCTCTAGATGGACATAACTGGATGTTTCCAGTTGCTGTTGGCTTGTTTCAGTCAGAGACAGAAGCTTCATGCACATGGTTCATGATGCAGTTGAAAAGATGCTTAGGGCCAGTGTCACCTTTGGCAGTACACACAGATGCATGCAAAGGTTTGGAAAATGCAGTTAAAAATGTGTTCCCACATGCTGAGCAAAGGGAGTGCTTCGGCCATTTGTGGATGAATTTGATTAAAAAATTTAGAGGAGATGAATTTGGGAGGATGTGGCTAGCAGCAAGATCTTACACTAAACAGACACATTCATATCATCTTAATAAGGTAATGGCAACATGTGAGGAGTTTGGTACATGATTGAACACCTACCATTCTTTATTATGGTACAGGTCTGGATTCAACACTGCCATCAAGTGTGATCATATCAACAACAATTTGGCAGAAAGTTTCAACAACAAGGTGAAGCAACTAAAAGATTTGCCTGTGCATGACATGGTTGATCAAATCAGGATCATGCTCATGCGGCTGTGGGAATTGAGAAAAAAGATTGGTGATTGTTTGCAAGGTGATAAACTTCCAGCAGTGGTGCAACAGGTGGTCAACAGAAGCAGAGGTCTTACACATTTGTCTGTTGAAAAATCATCGCTGTGGGGTGCTGAAGTTAGAGATAACAAGACTGGAAGAAGGCATGTTGTTAACACAGAATTGCATGATTGCAGTTGCCTAGAGTGGCAGGCCACTGGTAAACCATGTGATCATGCAATTCTTTTCTTAGCTGGCCAGCAGAAGATAAATATGCATCCATATCTGCATGACTATTATTCAGTAGCAAAATTCAAAGCTGCATATGCAACTCCAATTCCACCTCTTACAGATCAGAAGCAGTGGCCAGAAGTGCCTCTTGAATTTTCCATGTGTCCTCCTCTAGTAAAAAGAAAGGCAGGCAGACCTAAACAGAGTAGATTCAAAGCATGGTTCGAAAAAGGTGGGAGTAGTAAGAAGGGCAAAAAGGACAAGAAAGATGAAAAGCCAAAAAGGGCTCAAAAGGGTAACACAAACAGATGCAAGAGGTGCCAAACACTGGGGCACAGAGAGGGATCTAGGCTATGCATTTTCTCTCCTCCTAAACCCAGAAAGTATGTGCTTGTTTATTTGTGTTTGTTCATATTTTAGTTTTTTTTTTCAATTATAAAAATGTGGCATTCTTTGTTGTTTTCAGGAGGAAGTTTCCAAGTCAGCCTATTGTTGTTGAACAGTGTTGGCCAACAAAAAGAGCAAGAGTCAGTGGCAGCAGAAGGAAATCAAGTCAGTGGCTAGAACAGTTTGGTGCTCAAACTGAATTTGAAACTGCTGGTGTCACTGGAACTGAAGACATTGCAGTCGAAACTGCTGTTTCTGAAACTGTTGTCACTGTCGAAACTGAAGCTGAAGCTGCTGTCGAAACTGAACCACAAACTGAAGCTGAAGCTGCTGTTGTCACTGTCGAAACTGAAGTTGTGCACAGTGTCGAAACTGAATCTGCTATCCCCGAGTTTCATGAGGTGGTATCATCGTGGTCCCCGAGTCCAGTGAAAAAAACCAAGATGATGAGTGAACTTGTGTGCATAGTAGAACCAAAAAATCGAAATGGTAAGGCGAAGAAGGGTACACGTCGTAGTCGGAAGAGATAGAACTGTTGATCATTTGAAATTTATGGCATGTAATAACATATGTTGGGCACATGTTTCCATCAAAACTTATTTGGTTATTGTTTGGCATGTACCGGGAACTTATTTGGCATGTAATAATATTTGATGACAAATTCAAATTTAGGTTCAAATTCAAATTTCGACTCAAGTTGAACTTATTTGGCATGTAATGATGTTTTGATGTTTCAATGCTACCTCAACTCAAATGTGATTTTTATCTGATCATTCTGAGCTCTTTTGTTAAGTTAGACTCATCGTCATGAAAAATGTGTTCCAAACGGCCTCATAAGGTAGGGTAAACGCCCCCCTTTCTAAGAGGGTTGTTTTTTGCATCTTCTCTAAATCATCCAAATAAAATTCCCACACCTCTCTCGTACCTATATAGTGTAAATATGAAGTCTCATTATTTTTTGAATTAATTTTGTATTTTATTCTTTTATTTTTTCTGAAATCATTATTTAATTAAAAAACACATATTTTGAATCTTATTTATATTTATTTTTGGTTCCCACACGATATAATAATACTATGTGCTCAAGTTTCCTTGAAATCCATAATAAAACATATACATATTTACTTATGATCTAAAACACACAACATTTGCTCTTTGAAATCCATAGTACATGTACAAGAATCTCATATTCTCAAAGGCATTTTCATGTAATTGTACATAAACGATGTTTATAATTTTTTTTCGTTGCTATACAACATCATACGACTATGGGCGAAAGCATTTCTTTTTTTGATTTTTTTGAATTAGTTATGATCTAGAACACACCAACTTCGATCTTCGAAATCCATACTACTCTGTACAAGTTTCCCATATTCTTGAAGACATTTTCATGCAATTCTATATAAACCATGGTTATATTTTTTTTGGTTTGTATGCAACATAATAAGACTATGGGCCAAAAGCATTTCTTTTTTTGAATTTTTTAAAATTATTTGTGCTCATTTTAAAAAAAGTCAACGTTTTCACAAAAAAGTTGACCGACTCAAAATCAAAGTTTTTATTTTTTTTTTGATTTGTATGCAACATAATAAGACTATGGGCCAAAAGCATTTCTTTTTTTGAATTTTTTTGAATTACTTATGTTCAACCCTACCTCATTTTGTCAATATCGTCAACGTGTGATTTTTGGTTTTAACATTTGGATGTAACAATTTCGCCATTTTTTATAGCAACTTAGTTGCATAAGTAGACCATGTGCGCTGGCTGTACATAGTTTTGATTTTTTTTGAATTTGTTATGCTCAACCCTAGCTCATTCCATCAATAGCATGAATTGTATGAATATTTTTCATTGAATCGTGGATCTAACAAGAATACAATTTTTTTATAGCAACATAGTTACATAAATAGACAGTGAGCGAAAGCCGTTTATTTTTTTGATTGTTTTTTAATTAGTTATGCTAAACGCTACCTCATTGAAACCCTAAACCCCGGAAACCCCATAACCCCGGAAACCCCAAAACCCCGGAAACCCCAGCTAAAACCTAGCTCACTGACGCCACCGTGTGCACGTGACGCACGCCCCCGAACCGCGTGTGCGCTCGTTCTAGATGCTGATTGGCTCGTTCTGCGTGGATGGATTCGTGCGCGCTGAGTGGCTGGGGAGCTGGGGTTTGGATCGGCTCGTCTATTCGATCTAGACCGTTCAACAATATCCGGCGCGTGACGATGGTTCGGTGCATGGAACTGGCGTACGAACGTGTGCCCTAGTGTGTTTCTACGTTGCGTGTGTGATCGGGGCCGAGCCCAGCACCCGCCCGCCCGTTGCATGCATGCATGCACGCGTCGCATCTAAGCCATTAACAGACTGAACGCGGTGATCCACGCAGTCTGACTAGCGTGCTCCAGTGATCGACGAGACGCACCTCTTGACCCAGTAGGGAAACGCGGGCACGCGAACGAAGCGACGCAGCCATTAATGCCTTACCTTCTATTTAATCCCTCCTCTAACCTTCATCTTCCTCACGCCATTCTCCACTCGCATCACATCCAAGCAAGCCACCGAGCAAAGCACGCACCACATTCAAGCGAGCAAGCATGCAGTTCACCGGCCAGACCTTTCTCGCGCCAAGGACCGTGCCGGAGAGGCAGTACCCCGTAGGAGTCGCCGTCGAGGACCAGCTCCGCGTCTGGGCCATGTCTCGCTGGCGCGGTGCATCGGAGTTGGTGGCGGTCTTCCTTCGCGCCCTCTATCGCCACATGCCTCCGGGCACTCCGCGCATGTTCACCATCGACGAAGCCCGCCCGGGAGGAACGGGCATCCTGGTCCGCTTCCGCAACCCCTACGATGCGTACCACCTCCTTGGCCGTGTCTGGTACGGGGGGTGCGAGTTCATCTGCTTCACGGCGTACAACTTCTACACCGACCTCGACAGCATCTGGCCCAGCCGCACCGCGATGCACACCCTCCCCTACAACTTGGGGCCGACCGCCGACGACGAGGAGTGAAGACGGTGCTCTCCCCTCCATCTCGATGGTGCTCTCATGGCGGTGATGATCTAGGTGGGTTGTTCGTGGGGCGTGATCGTGTCGTTCGAGTTTCTAACGTTTTTATTTTCTTTTTTTCTTTTAATCTATGTTTAGTTGGGCCCATGCCCGTGTCGTTCGAGTTTAATCTATGTAACCGTGCTACTACTAGTATATGTCGTTTGCTACCAAATGTCTCCATCGTTTTACTTGTGTGATCAGAGTGTGTTACTTCGAGCGTCCGTTAATTCATAAAACGAATGCATGCAACTCGTAACAAAAATATTCGGTGAACAATGCATGCAACTCGTAACAAAATATTTATGAAGTAAATAATACAAAAATGAAAACGAATCCAATTTTTTGGGCCTACAAAAATGAAAACGAACCCAAGACATGCAAAACAAGTAAAACAATTGTTTTTACAAAATATTTCGGTGAACAATGCATGCAACTCGTAACAAAATATTTATGAAGTAAATAATACAAAAACGAAAACGAATCCAATTATTTGGGCCTACAAAAATGAAAACGAACCCAAGACATGCAAAACAAGTAAAACAATTGTTTTCACAAAATATTTCGGTGAACAATGCATGCAACTCTTAACAAAATATTTATGATTATAAATAATACAAAAATGAAAACGAATCCAATTATTTGGGCCTACAAAAATGAAAACGAACCCAAGACATGCAAAACAAGTAAAACAATTGCTTTTACAAATTAAAATAAGTCAAATCTAGGCAGGTGGGTTTGTTCTCTTTGGGCCTAATTGTTGGCCCAACTACACTCTTTCGGCCTTTCTTCAACTACTCTTACGGCATGAGAACGAATAAGTTTTTTTCTACTGAAACTGAACTTTGGTCACTACACTGAAACTGAATTTCAACTGAACATCGAAGGGCATATTCAAATTTAACATCAGACACTTCACTGAAACTAGCACGGCGCACAGATTGCTACCTCTGCATAGCTAACTCAAGTAAAATCTAGATTAATCTAGTCCATTCTAACGACGGATGAACAAGAGGTAAACAAAAAACAGAGCAATGATATAAGAATAGAATGCTCCTGACATGAGATTCGCTTGCTTCTACAAATCCACCATTTGCTTTAAAAACTTCTTGATCTTCTTCAATTCCTCGTTTACTTTGGCCTCCACGGGCAGTCCAGCAATAGGGCGCGTGATCCTCACCGCCGGCCCTCCTCTGCCCGAGCTGACATCGGGAGCAAACCCACCTAGGTTTGGATCTTCAATGTGGCCCTCAAATTCAAGCCTAGCAACATACTGATCGATCCACTCAAAGTGCGAACATTTCTTCAGCATCTGTAACAGTAGACATAAATCTAGATCCCAAAACTGAGGAGAAAAAAACGCGAATTGGAATGCCAAATACTCCTATCATCTCTCTCCTCTTCATCTCAGTTTTAAGATCTTACCTTGCCATCCCGTCCCATCATGGGAATGCTCAAACAGGACAGAAAATGGCGCCCGAGATTTCCATTCTCGTCAGTTTTACTGACCCTCCGCTTCAGAGCCTCTGGCCGTGGGCAGTCCGGGCACCTTGTCATCGGAACTGCACCGTACTCTGGCCATCTTGACTGCGTGGCGGAGGAGCTGGACATCCCGTGCGCCGTCGCCGGAGACGAAGAAGAATCGGGAAAGGGGAGGAGAAATGGCACAGACACCAGCTCGGGCATGGGCGCAGCCCTGTTTTAGATTCACTGTGGTGGGTCCCGCGCTGCTGAGGTGGATAAGTTGTGGGGCACAGGCGCATCTCTGTTTTAGAATCCGTGAGGTGGGTCCCACGCTGCTGAGGTGGATAAGTTGTGGGTCCAAGCGTCGCATAACCCTAACAGCTAACCGATCAGCTCCGCTTAAGAACCATGTTGGCCGTGAGCTATTTTCTTCCTCCAATCTGTCGCACGTAGGCTATTTCATCGAAAAACATCGCATTCCTTCCAATTCAACAGAAACATGTCGCACAGGAGCTATTGGCCCGCCTTGCACTGGCAGCTGTAGAAAATAGGCTGAAAATTCTCAGCTTGGTTGGACGTGATTTAAACTATATTTTGGTTTGCACGCACACAGGATCCTCTAAAGTTCGAGCTGGAAGTCTTTTCAAAGCGCAGCAGGAGAGTTGTTGCCTTTGGTAAGGTAGCTGGGCGTCCTTCTCTACATTTTTCCATTGTTCAGACATGGTCGTTGTTGTAACATGCCTCTGCAGTTCTGGAGATGGGCGTCATTCTTTACATTTTTCCCATTGTTCATAGACATGGTTGTTGGCTGTAAAAACACGCCTCTGTAGTTCTGGGCTTACAGATTATGATTATCTTTATGATAACATAAATTGACATGTGAGATTTCTATCTAGATTACAGTGTAACCAAGATTCCCAATTTTAGTTCGGTAACATCACTAGGTTTCTGAAGTAGCTAATTATAATTTCGTAAGATATAAGATGTTCTTTCAAGAATTGAGGATATCAGTTTACTCACTAAGTTTGGGAGCTCCTTTTTGGTTTATTGAAGGACATTGTTTACTATTGTTTCCCCAATTCTTTAATCAATGTTTCAGTACTTGAGGGGAAATCATTTTACTTGATTGCCAGATTGTATATTTTCTGCATTATCAGGTGTATAGTGTGTGTATCCTGTTGTCACTCTTAGTAATCACAGTAACACGTTGTCTAAATACTCACATTTTGTGTCTTTTTTCTCAAAGGTGCAGTCAGAATAGTGAGACCAGTAGTAAAACTTCTACTTCTTATTGCAGTATCCTAATAGATGTCTGATCTCCGATTCACCCACAATTCCATAGAAAATTGCACTGACCATTATCCTTATTATCCATTTGTTCACTTTCTCCTGAAGCAGTCCCTGAATTTCGGTCTATATCTGCTGCTAATGTGATTTTTTTTCCTTTAACAGACCAAGAAAATGCCATCATCAAATATTTTGGAAACCACTCAGAAGGATAAGCATGAGGATAGTACTCATTACAATACAAAAGCGATGCTTCTAACCGATTTCCTTCTTGCCCTTTATCAATTATTAGGACACAGAAGAATATTTTCTTGTTCCTGAAACCTAATACCTCAGTCAGTTACATTACACCAATCGGTTCCGTTCTCTCAAAGTGATCAATCGGCAAGTGCAGACTGACTTTCCTTCCTGTTTGTTTCATATTATTGTGTTGTAACAGACATAAACAGGTTTAAAAATGGAAGTTTATATCATGAGTTGTTTTGATATGACTGCCCCTATTGCAAAATGTTGAAATTCTCTATTCAAATCTGTCATGTAGCTTCTAGAAAAGCTCAAGGGGGGCACAAAATGCATCCATCCGCATACTTTCAGTGACAATCAAGACCCACAAAATAACTTTTTTGTATGGGCTTTGCAAGATACAATATTACCATGCTTTATGTTGCAATGTGGAAAATTCAATCCAAGCTGTTGCCAACTTATAACTGAATTAACCATGAAATGTGCATATTTGTTCATTTTATTTACACCGTTGCAGTTTCCGTGATAAAACACTGAGACTATTCCCCACTGTAATGTGTCAAAAAATAACACGGAGACTATTTAATCTTGCAAATTTATCATCATCTTGACTATTGAATCTTGCAAATTTACCATCATCATCCACAATTCTATTGGTTCTACTACATTGGATTACTCAGATTGACAATCATGATGACTTCAGTATTGATGCGGTCTTTCACATGGAATTTTTCGTTTAGTGTTTTTAATATAAAACTTAACCACATGGATTTTTTTTTCAGTTTAGTATAAATGTGGCCACATGAATCGATAATTGATGTTCTTACATGTGCTTTGTAGATTCAGGCTCTCACTCGATACCGACTCCGGGAAGACCCTTGCGTTCCTCATACCAGCGATCGAGCTTCTCTGTCAGTTGTATTTCTCACTGATTAATGGATCGGACTTGTTGTGGTTTTCCACACAAGGGACCTCGCTATTTAGGTAGGATTATGAGTGCCTGGTAAATCTTGCTCCAAGAATTATTTACAATTCAGTTTGGGTATCATCTAGTAAGAAACTAAGAATGTTAACCAGCTATGAGTGAAAGGTTGTGAACCCCGTTTATTTTTGTGATCTAAGTCTTTATTGAGGACCTAAGAACGGTGATGTTTTGGTTTCACCTAGAAACCTCTTTTGTATATATTGCATCGGATATGCAACACACTTTTGTTTACGTGATGTTTGCATTTTACCTATAAATCTGTTTGACCATCTTGCATAAGATCTGGTCTGCTAATTATTTCGGTGAAGTTTCAATTTAACATGGAGATCTGTTGGAACCCTCAAGGTTATATTGGGTGCAAGACAATCTTTAGTAGTTCGTTCTCCAATATTTGGACCTTTGGCATGCTTATGCATAAATTTAACCTGGTGGATGGATGGCAGGGCATGGATAGAGCTTCGTCAGACCCCACTGATTCAGTTGTTCTAAATTGTGTTGATATTCATGTGCAATTTACTGATATTCTTTTGGGTGTCAAAGCAGGATGGCGCGGCGGAGTGATCGCCGGGAACTCAATGGCTATGAGGTGGACGCCAGGTTGCTCAGCCGCGGACAACGGCCTCCTCGGGCGAGCGAGTGGGCAGCAGCTAGGCAGGTAATGCAAGGCATGTGTGCTAGGAGGTGGACGTCAGGTTGCTGAGACCCCGATAGTGGCATCCTCAGATCTCTGGCGTGGGAGAGGACAATAGCTAGGGACGAAAATGGCGATGCATTTGTTTCTTGATTGAAAGCTTGCAGACCATGAAGTTTTGTTTTATTTCCTTTTTTCTGTTTGTTTTCACTTCCTTTGGGGGTTCCTTGTCATTTTATGTCTTTTTCTATACACGCCCAATTTGGTGACAACTAATACAAGGAAAGTCTGTGACAACCAAAGAAAAATGTACTCCAGTTTCTATGTCTCGTGAAGCACATCATATTGTGCCTAAGGGCATACACGACGCGACAGGATCAAATCCCCGGCCTAATACGAAATTATGCCGTGAAATCCTTGCTTGCCTGTCGTCTATGCCAAAGTATACGTCAGGCGCTTGCCTTTTTATTTTTGCAGATGAAACAACGGTGGCCAGCAGCACTACAACATTCGCGTCTCAAATTATTATTATTTTAGACAAATTCTCGTCTCAAATTAAGTGCAGTGCGTTGAATGTGGCCTCTTGATTTTTATTTCATTTTTTCCAAGTATATTTTTCCTTTGTATTTTAAGCGCTACACAAGCTCTCTACACACGATGCCTAAATGTAACATTTGACATTTTTGACAACATTAGGAAGGCAATTACACCTTCCTCAGCGTTGTCAAATGAGCATAAGGGGTAGGAGCGACAAATTCAGCGCATGCATATTTTCCAAATACAAATTACTTTAATGTTTTTACCCCGTAGCAACGCACGGGCATTTTCCTAGTTTAGTTTTAAAGACCTAGGAATCGCTACTCAGCACGAGACGAGCCAAAGTGCTTTTAGACGGAAACCATATGCTTTTAGCGCTGCCAAACACAGTTTAGAAATTTTGTGAAGAGTGGTAGGTACTTTTAGCTGAGGTGTCTTACGGTCAGGAATGGAGGGCGACAGCAGCGGCGACCTGGGCGCCCGCTGTGGCTCGCCTGACGGCTCCGGCGCCTCCCCCATTCGTGGGCGTTTCTGGGCGACATCTGCGGACGAAGACAGTGACGACGAAGACAGTGACGACACGAGCGGGAACTCTTCTCACTCTCCGAGGTCGCTGGGCTACTGCTGCAGGACGCCGACTCCGGTGGCGTCACGAGACATGGTGGAGGGACGCAAGGAGAAGAGGGAGTTCAAGAAGCGTCAGCAGCGCTGGGCGGCGGCGCAGCTACGGGTTTCTCCGACGCAGGTACGTATCTCAGGCGGATCGCCGTCGTTCTCTGGTTCTTCGGCTCGGGATCGGCATCGGCAGCCGCCGTGTCTTCCCCCTAGCACGTCCGCGCGTGAGGACGAGGACCAGCCGTGGTACGTCGTTCGTCGGTTGAGGGGAAAACTGCGGCATGTTCTCGACGGCGAACCGTCGCCGTCGGCGAGCTTGTCCGCTGAGATCCATGGTGATCCGAGTTCGAATTCCGATCCGCGTTTGAACGCTGATCCATTTCTGTCGGTAGGCCACACGGGCCGAGCACGCCGAATTCTCATGGACCCGTATCGCCTCTCGCACCGCAAAGGAGATTGTCAGGGCCATGCGGGCCCTAGGCATCGAATAACGTGGCCTCATCGAGCACCGGCTCGGGTAGGGTTCACGAAACAATCGCTCGCAGCTCCGGTTCTGCGTACGATGGCGAACCAGGGCGGCGGCGGAGGGCAGTATGATGGCCGTGGCGGCGGCGGTGGGCAATACGGAGACGGCCGTGGATTTCCTCGCGGCAACGCTGGCCCTCCGGACCGCGGCGGCGCCCCCGTGCGATTTGGTAACTACAACCGGGGGGCCCTAGCGGCACGGTGGGGCAGGGGCCTTACCAGCGGATCGACGAGTTTCCGCAGGAAAACGCCGGTGGCTTCGGCGGCTTCAACGCCGGCGCCGGCTTCAATCAAGGACAGCAAGGCGGAGGCGGTGGCGATCGCTTCCGCAGACCTTACGGAGCCAACTATGGCGGTCGTGGCTATAACCGCGGGCGCACCAACGCGAATTACCGTGGACGAGGAAGGGGTCGCAGTCATGTGCCTGCAAGGACCACCGACGGAGGCTCGGGTGATCTCTGAGCAGACACGGTCGCGGCCGTTGTGAGGCAGGTGACCGAGGCGTTGAGAGCCCAAGGGGCTTCGGCGGTGCAGCAGGTTACGGCAACTGCTGCAGCACCTCCGGCTGCCGTGGTGCAGCAAGCTGCAGCAGCACATGCGCTACCGAGCGCATCGACTGCTCAAGCTGCTGTTCGTGCGCCTGGATCGGTGATCCTTCCTGTCACCGGCGCGGATTTTGGAGCTGCACGGCGTCTGGCTGCAGCTAATGTGACTAGAGGAGAAGGGGTCCAACCAACGTTCCAAACGGCGATGGTGAGTTTGGACTTGGCTTCGGTTTCTGATTGTGATGATGAATTGGCTACGAAAAAAGCAAGAAAGATAAAGCTAAGTGTTTCAAATGTGGTGTGCAGGGTCATCTCAGTGCCGAATGCACGGTTGTTGCGTGTGATTATTGTGAGGGTTCTGGTCACGAGCCCGAGGATTGCCATCTATTATCGGCTGTGAAGCAGCAGGTTATCACGCATGGTTTTATTGATGAGAGATTGATGTTTTATGAGGCTGTGGTTACAAAATCTTAGAAGCCTAAAATCGATTCTGCGAGGCTGGGTAAGCTTACAGTCACGGGAGGATCGCTTTCTGTGGACGAGGTCATTATTCAGCTATAGAGATTGGTTCCTTCTGAGCAATTCAAATGGGAGGTTCTCGAGGTGGGAGATAATGTGTTCAAGGTATCTTTCCCAACCAGGAGTGAGCTTGATCGTATGATCGTCTTTGGGGCATGTCATATTCCTAACAGTCCGTGTGTGATTACAGTGGAGGTATAGGCGGCTGTCTTCAAGCCGCTATGGACGTTGCCTGAGGTTTGGATTAGAGTGTCTGATATCCCCTCTCCTCATAGGGGTGATTTTTTATTGCTTTGGAGTCTCGGTTCTCTTTTTGGCAAAACGATAAAGGTGGACATGAAATTTACCAGGAAGCACGGAGTGTTACGCATCTTGGTGGGGTGTATGGATTACACGGTGATCCCAGATAAATGGCCTGTTTTTATTCGAGATGGGTTCTATGAGTTTAAGTTTTTCATTGAGGACCCTAATTCCGATGATGAGACCCCGATGGCTATTTATTCTAACAAAGGAGACTCTGATGAGAATGATAATGATGGGGCCGATTCCAAGGATGAGGGGCATGATGATGCTGCGGACAAGGGGTACCAAAAGAGAAGGAGAAGGGCGGTTCCGATGGGGTGTCATCTGCCGCCGGTAAGCAAGTGGAAGGCAGCGGGGCTAAGAAATCTTTCTCTCTCGGGGTGGTTTTCTCACCGATGGTGGCTCGATCGGTTCACGAGGCTTATGGGCATCTACGTGCTCTCGGTCAGCGACGTGTATAGAAAAACAAGCAATATTCGAAATACAAGATCCAAATCTGAGAAAAATAAGGAAGTAAAAGGAAAAAAAAAACCAAGATTTGGGCCAAGGAGCCCCGATCCTGGCCAAGAACAAAGCAAGTAAATCGAAAAAATCCCTGCAGCCTGCTCCTCCAGCTCGCTCTCGAGGAACGGATAGCGCGCTGATTCTCCAGCTCGCGGGCGCGGACGGGCCGGGCGCGTGCGCGAACTGCTGAAGGAAGGACGGCGGGCACGGATGGGCGACGAGGATGCGGACGTGGCGGGCCCGTGCCTTCTCCCGGCGGCGCTCGACGGACTAGCAGTAGAGGGAGGCGGCGGCGGTTGGGCGCGGCTACCGATCGTTGCCTGCCCGCCGAGATGCAGCAGAGGCGGGTCGAGCACCCTGGACGCCGACGACACTTGAGAAGGTGACGGCGGTCGACTGGAGGCGTCGATCTGGAGGAGGTCCGGGGGCCCCGCCGAACGCAGCCGCCGCCTGCGGTCGGATGGGCCACAGGCGTGGAGGCTCCGACGCGAGCTCGACAAGGAGCTGATGGCGACGACCACCACTTCCGAGATCGACCGAGCGGGCCGGGGGCGACGCCACGCCAAGCCGCGGACGGGGGAGGGACTGCCGGCGCTGCTCCACTTCGTCGCGCCGCCCCGAACCGTGGGGGAGGACGGGTGGTGCGGGACTGGAGGGCCGTTTCGGTCGGGTGTGTGTGTCGAGCTGCATCCATATAATAGGGCGGACCGGGGGTTAATTCAACAGTTTTTTGAGGGTGCAAATATAAATACGCCAAACATTTTGACTGGTTGGACTTTTATCACAGATAGTAGGTGAGGACCATGTAGATGCGGTAAATCCGCACTCGGCTTCGAACCTATGCGCACTCCCTCCGGAATTCCACCTGCATATGCAATGCACGCAGCGTGAATTAAGCGTAATTAAATACCCAAGTGAGCGGAGGTAGTAGTAGGGGTCCCTAGTTATACCTGTTTGGAAGGCCGTCGAGCATGTCAGCAGTGAGCAGCACAGGATCATAGCCACGAGGGCCACGGAGCGTGCGGGGGGGACAAGGTCGCTTCATCAAATCCTCCTCTCCGGCTTGTTAAATGTCTAACAGGACTGCTAATGGAATCAGATAACAGGGGCAACGAGTTGTAACAGGACAATTCTCTGTTTTGTTTGGTTTGTGCCCGTAAAGGTATCAAGTTGCAGCCATGTTCAAGACAAGATTGAGCTAGACCTGCAGGCGTGGAAGAAAGATTGATCCAGAGAGGGAGAGGTCCTCGTCTTCAAGGTCCAGTCCTGGACAAGCTCCCGGCCGGGACGAGCAGGTCGTCGGCGACTGGAGTAGTAGGTCATCGTGCGCAGGTCCTGGATGAGCTCTGGTCCGGGACGAGCAGGTCGTCGACGATTGGATCAGTAGGTCGTCGGAGGATAGTTTCCGAGCTCGAGCTCATCGCCTCGCACGGGATCTTGGGCGAGCGGAGGATTGATACGGGCGGGGTTGGATGCGTCTAGCGCAGGGGTGGATGGCCGGCGGCGGACGATGGATGCGGCTAGCGGCGGACGATTGATGCGACTGGCGGCGGAGAACGTGGTCGAGGGAGTTGAGGGAAAGCTGGTAACGCAATTTGATTACGTAGGGGGTTGGGCTGTATCAACACAAAACAGGGGTGTTATCCGTTAACGGGGATCTGATTACGGCCCATACGAAACAAACATAATTAACGTTATCAGTTGTCGCTGGTATCAGAATACGGGGTGAAAAAGCTGATCCAAACACGTCCTTAGTGTTCGGGCAGTGGTTAATTTGCGTTGGGCTTCTCTGTTTTATGCTACTGCTACTGCCAAGTTCTGACCTGCCAGAATAATTCATGGTGACCTGCCAGAAAAGATTCTTGTTGTGACGCACAATTCTTGTTGTGACGCACAACACTCTGAAGAAGGGGCGTCTTCTCCTTTCCGACATATGCCATGTGAGGGTTCCTAGATTTTGCCATGTTGTGTGTATGCCGACGGCTTCGTCGTCGGCATCTTCCTGGATGACATCAAACGACCGTCTCCGTCGAACTTATTTGTCGAGGTTTTAATTGCGGACGGCATATTTAAACTGTCGGAATAGAGGTGAAAGCCCACGGTCCGTCTTTACCGACGATCTTATGTTTAGTTGCTGAGGAAGAAGATGCCGACGGCTGTATGTCGGCGTCTGCCATCCGTTTTAAGCCGTCGGCAACTTTGACGATTCCTGTAGTGATAGATCGTCAACGGAGCTAAATAGTTATTTTGTTTGTTCTCTTGTAACAAAAGATGCTCAAGGGCATTATCCAACAAGCCGAGAATCTTATATTGGGTAAACTAGCGAACTGGCCCGTCCGGACTCGTCATGCGAACTTTTAGTTGAAACTCGGGGTTCCCTCAAGAAAAATATGAATTGAAACTCAAGGTTCAAATCATATGGCAGTATAAAAGGAGGGGGAGATTTCTTACTCCCAAGCTCCCACGCTCACTGCATTTTAAAAAAAAGATAAAAAATGATGTATTAAAGTTATAAAATAATATGAAAATAGTCTTTGATTCGAGGTATATAAAAACGATAAACGTTCATATCTGCAAATAGTGTTTCACACCTCCTACGGTTTTAAGATTTTGTCATTTTTTTGTAGCTCGTTATAAAAATAATTTCCTGTTGTAATTATGCATGTTTGTAGACTACAACAAGGACTACATCCACAATTATTTTTTATTTCTAAAACTTTTAAATATTTTATTGAAAATTTTAAAATGAAGGGAGCACCAGAGGTTGCCGGTAAAAATGACTTTTCGATGATGCACCCACCTTTGATATATCAACGATATCAATGTCCCGATGTTCGCAGACCATCGATCTAATGTTAAAATATCTTGTATTATCATATTTTATAATATGAATGGTCAAACGAACACGCAATCGACTGAGAACTATGTAGTCAACTCCTCCTTTTTCTCATGGTCTTCTTCTTCATCTCGGCGAGCATTGCTCCTCTCCACCTTCTGGCGAGCCGCGCCTCTCGCACAAACATCGTGTGCACTCGTTCACGGACGGCATGCTGCCACATGCCTCGCTGGCCCGCTATGCCCCAATATCCTCCGCTGGTCCACCTCCACACCAGCCATCCTCTAAGACCGCCCTTCTTCTCCGGCGTTAACGACCTGAACCCCGCACTTCCCTACGATAAGTTTTTGAGCCAGCTGCGTCGACCCATGGCCAACGTTCTCAATTTTCTATGTTTTTTTTGGGTGTCAGGTGTGAGGTAGGAGAGAAACCGTGGATGAGGAGAGATGGGGAAAAAGAAGGCAGGGTGGGATCCACTGCACGGACATCAAAATCCGATGGTGATCCGTTGATTTCAAAATTTAACAAGGGGTTGTGCAAAATATCCGCGACGTACGTTGGTCAAGGCAACCAACTCTTAAATTTAAAGGCGCCTCTTAAATTTTTCCGAAAATCGATTGACAACCTCTTTTGTTGTTTGAAAATAAAAACAAACTCAATTGGTATTTTTTTCACGTATATTTAGTGTCTTCTAAACTTTTGTTTAATCCCAATAAGAGTTTGAAATTTTTTGAGGTGTTTAAATCACATTTTAAAAGCCTCTGAAGTTCCCTATTCTTTCCTTCTTTTTCAAATGCACCGCAACACTATTGGGTTCGTAAAAAACAGGTCATACAGAGGGGAAACTGTAGTAACCTTGGGTTTGGTTGCCCAACTGGTTCTGCAACTCATACCATAGTCCAGATACTGCAGCCAAGCGCATGGGGAAAGGGAACAGGGAAATAGAAGTGTTGGGGACAAATATCCTAGCTCTGGTACACAACAAGGGCGTGGCGAACTTCTTTTTGGAAATTCATATATATATATTAAGCAAACAAACCCGCCTCATTAAAAATCTTTCAGTCCCCTTAGGTACGCTGGTAAGCAAAAGAGTGCGTCTGAAAACTTGCTTCTGCGCGGACATCAAGTTCCCTCAAAGAGGGTTACATCATTTTCTAACAGACTATGAAGGAAGAAAGGAGGATCCTCAATCCAGCATACTGAATCAAGTCCCTCCCGCCTATCAGCTAAACAGTGAGCGACAATATTACAATCTCTAGGGCAGTGATTAAAAATGGTGTGGGTAAATTTCTAGCTAGGAAGGTACACTCTTCAAAGATAACTACTGCTCGCCTAGTGAATTGCCTCCCTCTATCATAATATTGACGACCTCCATACAATCGATGTTGACTTCAATCCTGTTGCAGCCCAACTGACCTGCTAGTATCAAGCCATCTCGTAGTGCCCAAGCCTTTGCACTCACATCATCACCCAAATTTGGAATAGTTCGAGAACTAGCAGCCAGAAAGATACCCCGGTCATCTCTAATCACCGCTCCTGTTGCACCTCAAGAAAATTGGGGCATAAAAGACACATCAATATTAAGCTTTACATAGTTTCCTGCTGGTTTCTCCCATCCCTTTCTTTTAATAATTTTTTTTCTTGGAGAGAGCCCTCGAGTAGTTAAGAGTTGTCGCGATGATAGCTTGCGTGGAGTGGGCCGGTTTAGAAACTTGTTCCTTTCGTGCAATTTTCCTGCGCTCAAACCACATGTACCAACATGCAGTTATAATTAGCTCCTTTGTCCAAAAACCCTCATATTCTTGATCTTGTGATCCATTATCTCGTAGTAGGAATTCGAGTACAACCGAACCCTCCCTATCCATTGCGCGTGCCTCGGTTATGATACGGAGGAGTACGAGAGGACGTGGCAAACTTCTATATTTCACGGAGATCTAGCAATTACGACATGTGGCTCTTTTTTAGAGGAAGTCGCACCTTATGGCCTGACTTCGTCGTGCGCAGAAGCGGTCGGTGGCTCTGCCAAAGTCATTCCCGAGGCCTCACGTTCTCACATGTTTTCTCAACTTTTCAATTCTTCTATGTTTATGTGGTTTTCGTAAAGATGACGGACTAAGCCAAGTCCTATGAAACTCTAAAACAAAATGGGATGATGTTGTGATTTTCTTATCCGGTGGTATTGAGGTACTGTATATAAAGTGAGAAAGGTATAGTTCTAAGCACACGTAAAAAAGAACATGGGACGTGCATTTATTTCCATGTGATGGATCGATGCCTTAGAATCAGGATATGTATTTACAAAAACTTGCCATGCTGAGCAGTTTCTACTTCAATCCATAGCATAAATAGACCCACTGGTTGAGATTGATTGAGCTCAGTGATGTGGCATACAAGAATTACCGAGTACAATTTTCCAAAATAGAGAACATAAATCATCGAGCAATAGAGAAACATCAAATTTTGAAGTACACCTTGGTGCGTGCAATTATTCTTGTTTTATCCCTCTTATTACATTGCTACCACAAATATCTACGTTATTAACACCTTCACAATATTCATGATTTAATATACAAATACAAAGTAAAAAAAAATGGATAAACAAATAAATCACCTAGCTAACTCGTAATCATAATTAATCCTAGTTTTACCTATTTAAGTGTTGTTGATTACATCCCATGTATGTCGTTTCACATGCCTAATTAAGAAGCATAAGTATGTGAAATCCACCCTACTTTTCCGTGTTCATCTACCTTTATCTCTCTCCCTCTGTATTTTGCTTCTCGTTCTTTATTGTTCTTCAGGTTTGGAGGCTACGATCCACGAGGATCCAGGGACGTTAAGGACGACTTGAAGCAGTCAATCGTCGCCAGGTCCTCTGACGGGGTCCCTCCCAAGGAACCGGGGCGTCTGGTCTCAATAGCGTCTGCCACATTGTCTTGCGTACCGCGCTTCCGGCAAGCCTCCCGCGGCGCGAGTTGCGCAGCGTCTCCCTCGGCGCCGCGGGTACACGAGGACGTGTTCGTGTGACGCGTTCGTGCGTCAACAGAATATTCGAAATGAGACCGAATGGAACGGAAAATACAAAAAGAAAAGGAAAAATAAACTATAAACCCTAAAACCTGAAACCCAAAAAAAAACACAAAATCTTTAGTTCCGGTTGGAGTTACCAACCGGACTAAAAGGCCTCCCACCCTAGCGCTCCCACACGGCCACGTGGAGTTCTTTAGTTCCGACGGGAATAAAAGGTCCTCCATCCCTAGCGCGGATCCGCCGTAACGTTGAGGGACTTTAGTCCAGAGTTGTGGCCAGCCGGACAAGGCGGAGGGAGGCTTTAGTCCCAATCTTGTTGTCCCGATTGGATAACCAGGACTAGAGCTCATTACCAACCGGGAAAAAATGCACATTTTCCACTAGTGATATGTTGTGTATGCCGTAAATCGAGGCGTGGTGAGGCCTCGCTGGCCGCCCTAGAAAAATCGTCGCCGCAATCGCCTCTCTACTCCTTGATCTCTCTCTCCATCGGGAAGAAAATGGGAGAAAAAGCAACGAAGGGCTAATTGCACGGGGCACAACTTGAGGTTCAACACTCGCTCTCCTTATATTACAATGATATGTGGGGCCCATCACGGTAATAACGTAACCGAGTGCGGACACTTCGCCCACGTGCGACTCTCGGGCATAATCTGTCTGGAAGGTGGGATGGACGGCGCATCGAACGGCTCGCGATGGGGAGTTCCAAGACATGACAGAAAGAGGGTACCTTGGAACGGGTTATAAAAGATCAATTCTTGGAGTTAATGTTCTGCCCAAAATCGACCGACAACCTATGTTGTTGTTTTGAAATAATAAAACATCCAACAATATATTTTAATGTTTTTTAAACTTTTGTTTAGTAAGAGTTTGGCAAATTTTGGGGTGTTTAAAAGCCTCTAAAGTTCCCTATTTTTTTTGAAGATAAGATGCAGGAGCTCTGCCATTGCATATAAGAGAGGGAACACAATTACAGCCCAGACTAGGGCACTGGCTGTAAGCACAAATGCGAATAGACAAGGCTAAAGAAGATTAAAAAAAACTAGCCACACTAGCTACTCTCTCAGAGATAACTCGAAAAACGGCGCTTCCTCTTGGGCAAGCCTCGCAACCACCAAAGGTGTTGCAACCTTCCCTTCAAAAACTCTCCTGTTGGGCTCTTTCCAAATATTCCACAAACCGTACCCCGCAATCTTGGCCATTCTCTTGGCGTCTTTGCCCTTTCCCACGCCGTGAATCTTCGGCCACCAATCTGCCAGCGAGGAAGCACGGTTGGTTAAAACCTCCAAATTCCCAACAGAGGCAAAGAGGCCATGCCAAACCTCCTTGGCGAAAGGGCACAGCAGGGACAAATGGCTTTCTGTTTCCGGCGCCTGATCGCAGAGAGGACAGTCGTCTAGCGCCGAGAGGTTTCGGAGCTTCAACCTGTCCTTTATCCAAACTCTGCCTTCAAGCAGCAACCAGAGGTGGAATTTAATCTTAGGCTCAACGCGCAGCAACCAAACTTGCTCAAGCATGGGCTATGGGGTCCGAGTGTAAAACTGGAACTCGTATGCTGATTTCGCAGAGTAGGATCCATCAGCCGTGAGCACCCATCAAGATAAATGCAAAGAAGGATAATTTTCAAACACATAAACACTGGTTATGAATAAGTAGATTCCATGATAGACAAAGTGGAACATGTTAGATTTCCTTATGCATGTTGCAACCATAACATATGAATTTAGTTCGGAGGACTTCAATCCTTTTTTTTTCAAGGATATAATCCTTTTTTTTTTACTAAATTGGTTATTGGGATCGTGCAATATTTAGAACTTTGATAGTTGTGAGGATCCAAAATCCGTAGGTATGCCATATCCTAACGTCCAGACAACCAAAACATCCTGCTAGCCGAAAATAACCAAAGCTAAACTGTAGGGGCTTATCAGCTGATGTTGATTCTTCCGGCTAGCTAGAGTGACAATTCAATGTTGCCTTCCCTTGGTGCCTATCCACCCAGCTGTTGCTCGTCTCTCATCTGAAGGGAGATGGCCTAAACCAAATCATGCCAAGACGGTTTAAGTCACTATCGAATATAACGTGCTCGGGAACATGTGGGGAAGGAACGTATGGAAAAGGTGTTATTTTCCGTATGCCCTGCTTGGCATGTTCGTCTGGTTTATTTGGAATGAGTCTTCATGTATTGGTCAGTGCACACAGAAAACCACCAAGCTAGAACACATTCTACGCAGCTTCTATATCCTGCTGAGTGTCTGACGTCATGCTGCTGAGGGCCTGAGGCCATCGTGACTGAGGTTGAGCGAGTCTGGCGAGGTCAGCCTGCATGGTGCCGGCTATTGCTTCAAGATTGTTGTCAACGATGCTCATCATCCTGTCCATGGCAATAACAATCTTCTCGCCATCGATGTGGTTGCCTTCGAGTCTTGCCATCCTCCCGATCTCCCATATGACGGCGGCGCCAGCGGCAGGATGGTTGGCTCGCCATGGAGCTCATTCGAAGTAGCTAAGCATGGTCGGCCACATCATCGCGTGTTGCTATTTCTTACCGGTCTCTCTCTCTCTCTCTCTTTGGTTTTCAAAACGGATCATCGGTGGTCGGTCAATTTTTCCGGATATTAAGGACTGGGATCCGGCGAGAGAAAAATAAAATAAAAGACGAACCAAGTGCATTCACGGGGCTTTGGCTGATTTATTCACGAGACCGTGTATATTACTCTAGGATTGGGCCAAGAAAAGGTGAGCGTGTATGCACGTGTATATGCTTTTGTACTGTGTTTCTTTAAAAAAAAAAAAGCCCAACGTCTCAGTATCATCAATATCAAGTCAAGTGTTTGAGGCATCTTTGCCATGCGCGCCAGTGGTTGCGTCAGCCAAGGTGCCTTTGAGCAAGCACACTACTCTGTACTGTAACTGACGGTGTCGGAGAACCATCAGAGCCTGGTGCTGGTTGAGGCTCTTGTGTTGTAAGGAGCCTTGGTTCTTAGAGGCTTCCCTATGACGAAGCCCCGTGGTTGTAGGGGAACGGAATGGAACAAGCAGATTTACTTTGCAACTAGTGCCGGTGTTGCGGATACTGTTACCAAAGAATTAACAAGGTTTTCTTGGATTAGTATGGAGGGAACTATATTAGCCTGAGCTTGCCAGAAGTTTTAATTAGTCGTTGCCCAACTGGGTTTGGAACTCATACCACGGGGCACTGGCTACATCCCGGAGCTAAGCGCATGCCAAAAGGGAACATGGAAATATAAGTGTTGGCGAGAAGCAGGCCGACTCTGATACACAAGGAAGGACGCGGTGGGAAGAAAGCTTCCCTAACACTATATACAAGGATGTGTATCGGATCGGTAGGCATCTCTACCTATGTCTGTTTTTTAGACTAGTATACATGCACGTGCAACGCACGATCTATAAAATATAAATCACATATATAAAATATAAATTACGTATCTATTTTAGTGATATCATTTTGTTACCAGAGTAATATAAATCTCATCTCTTAAAGTATAATCCTCTTTCTAGTTTTAGTGATGATTTTTTTGTTAACGGAGCAAATTATTTCATGAGTAAACCTTGTAAGAGCATGTCTAACAGACCCCCTATATGGCCCAAACCCGTATAATAACCGCTGATATACGGGTTTGGGCTCTACCCGGCCATCTAGCACGCCCCGTAAATGGACCACCCCGGACGATTTTTTACAAGTTTGGGTAGGGGGCGGCCCGTCGACCCCTACATGTGCGGGTCGGGAGGAGATATAGAGGTCCAACCCCTCACCTTTTCCCCCACTGCGCGCGAAGCTCCCAACCGCCGCCGCCGCCGCCGGAAATCCGCCTCCTCGCCCTCCCCGGCCACCGCGGCGCCAGATCTCGCCGCCATGGACTCCTCGCAAGCCTCTCCAACCGCCGACGGCGCGCCACCAATGACTGAGGCACCGCACCCCCGCCGCCCCGTAGATCCGGTCGCCTCCGAGGCACCGCACCCCCGCCGGGCCCCCAGCGGACCTCGGCGCCCCTCGACTCGCCGCGCCGTTTGCATCTTCGCCGCCTCCCCACGGTGAGTACTCGCCGGGCCGTTCCGCGGGGGCCTGATCTTCCGCATCAAGGACCTCGAGGACCGAGCGAAGCTGCTAGATCAGAGGAAGGGTTCCGCGAAGGGCCGCATATGCATCCCGCGGAACCGCTCTGGTATGACCTGTAGATATTTTTGTCAAGCCTGGTTTCCTCAAGTTTGTCCGAAAGTCGGCCATTCTTGTTTTTCACCTGTTCCTGCTTGCTTTCTGAACTATTTTGGAGAAAGATACCTGGAACTGTCAAAGTACAACCCCCTAATGGTATTGCATTGGATGTTGGAGTTATGGAGAACATGAACATAACAATCCTCAAGTATGGGAACCCATACTTGAGAATTGTTCTGTTCATGTTCTCCCTAACTGCAACATCTAATGCAATACCATTAGGGGCTTGTAGTTTGATGGTTCCTGGTATCTTTCCTCCAAAAATAGTTCAGAAACCACTCTGGTATGACCTGTAGCAAGCAGGAACTGATGAAAAACAAAAGAGAATGAGGCAGTGAAGATTTTAGCTATGCATGAAAATGTCCAAAACCCTGTTTTGTGAGGGGCCAAAAGCTCATGCGAGCTAGCAGACCCCCTACCCCCGCCCCGTAAAACAGACTGTTTTACGGGGCGGGGGTAGGGGGTCTGCTAGCTCGCACGAGTTTTTGGCCGGCGAAATGCGTATACAGGGCCCTCTACACGCGTTTTAGGGGGCGAAAATATAAGGGGTCTGTTAGACATGCTCTAAGGATGTGAGGATGTATGAACATACATACAATCCACACACGTTGAATCAGTTAAATCAGTAAAGAATAAAATAATAGTTATTCCGATAAATAATATTATAATTCAACACAAGCTCGAAGAGATAGTTAATTTTTTTCTAAGTAACATTATCCACTATTTATTATTTAGGAGGTCTATCTCTTTATGCGATCGATAATTTTTGGTTCCAAGGTAGGAATATTGTTGACTGTTTCATTGTCTTGATACTTTAAAATAAATTTCATGATGCAAAGCAAACTATGTACACATTTAAAAGTTTCGAATAAAATATCTTCCATGAACTTCTCCATAAAATTTATCATCCAAAGGGAAAATTTTATTTACATCCAAAATTTACCTCGGGCATGGCAATATTCTCGGTTTGCCCCTAGCAATTATCCGGATCTGCCCCTAGCACACGGTACCAACTTCTGAAGATAGCTACTTATTACATAGTCTTTCCAGAATTAAGTTGTGTACTATCATTTTGGGCCAATTGATATGTCAACACTTTACAAATAAATACAATAATAAATAACAACTTTGATATACGGACTCGAGGTCACATTGACAATAGTGTTCATTCATGCTTATTTTGTAGTCCGATCTGATCTAAACCTATAAAAACTGTGTTACGTCCAGAATTTGTAATCTCCACTACAAAAGCAAACTTACAAAGAGAACACGAAAGATCGCACCTGCCTCAACCATCTAAAACACCTTTGTAGACAATATTTTTGGTGCTTTTCCTAGATTTGTCGACCTCCTTGTTCAGCTGGGCTAGAATCGTCGTCGTCTTTCTTGACACATCCCTTGACAACACAACATATAGTTGGCCATGTGAGAACACGGGTTCAGGCACAACTTTTTTCAACTCACGACGGGGTCCGTGCAACATGTGTTTGATTTTTTTAGAGCCTGAGCCTCACGTCAATTCTTATTTATCTTATCATACCTCCCTCTTTCCGTTTGACTCTTCAATTCTTTTGGATCTGCCCTTTGTCCTGCGAGAAATAAAAATCCGGATATATTTATTTATGGTGTAAAGGGTCGAATTAGTAAGTATGAGCTGGTGATATATTACCTGTATTGTCGGAGTCCGTTAGGTACTGAAATGAAGCCCGTGCACCATTTGGCTGAGAGGATGCCATATGCAACACCAATAATTATGCCAATCTGTGAGGAGAACAATCAGTCCAGTTTTCATGTAGCAGGGGAAAGACCAAAATTTTTGACTACCCTTTATTTTGCATTTCCCGTCTTGCGTGCAAAATATACGTGTGCAACCAAATTCCTTCATTTGCATGGATGAAGGGTGATGAAAGATACAGTTATGAGGGGTATTGATTTGCCAGGCAAACATATCTGAATGATGAAAGTTATATAACAATGTTTGGAGGCTAAAATGAGTAACATGTGCAGGAAAAAATGCTTCAGGGAATATGATGTACGGAAGCCACTTATTTTTCATTGATGTAACATGTGCATATGAACAAAATGCTTCACGCTCAGTTGCATTGCATTACGCTGATTTCAGCCTGAAATTTACTTTTGAGATGCGTGTGTTAGATCATTCAGCTAGAAAAAAAACTCACCGAATGAATACCAGGACATGGCGACATGCACAACGGTGTCAGCTCACCAGAGCGTCGCGCAACGCGCGGAGATGTTCTCGATCAGTAACCTGGGGGAGCACGATGTGTACTGCACAACGAAGCACAGGATACCGAGATGTCCTCAATCAGGCGCGGCAACCAGAGCGAGGACGACGTGGACTGCACACAGAAGCGCAAGGCGCCGATATGTCCTCGATCAAACGCAGCAACCAGGGCGAGGACGGCGTGTACTGCTCTCCTCGATCCGGCATGAAAACGAAGCACGGTGGCCGAGTTCCTCATGTAGTGGCGGTGCTGCTGCCTGGCGGGCTGGGGCGGATGCGGCGCGTTCCGGACGCGGGCGCGCCTGGAGTGGTCAAGCGGATGGAGGTCCTCGTCGTCGGAGTCTGAGAGGGTGTGGGAGCGCGGCGACATGGTGGAGGAGGACTCGGTCGGGGACGGCGGGAGCGTCGACGTGGCGACCGGCTTGGCGGGGGACGGCGGGAGGGTGAGCACGGGCGACGCGGGGTCGTGAGCGGCCGGGAGGAGCGCGGCGGCCACGAAGCGCCGGAGCGCGCTCCCGACTTTCGCGAGCGAGCTGAAGTAGGCCACGTGCGCCGCGACGAGCGCGAAGCGCCTGTCGGCCGCGGCCCGGATCAGCACGCGGTGCTCCCGGCACACCGCCGCGGGGTCGGGGGCCCGACGCGAGGAGGAAGAGGCCGCCCCCGTCACGCGCCGCCGCGCCCTGGACGCGGCCGCCGCGAAGGCGTCGTGGGAGGTGGTGCAGCCCATGGCCGGCCGCGGGGAGGAAGGGCGCCGGGAAAAACCCAGCTAGCTAGGAGATTTTCTCGATACGACGTCACCGCACCAGAGGTAGGCAGCATGGCGAGATGGATTGAGCGCAGCGTCCCTGGCGGTTGTGGAGTTCTTTGGCTAAGAGCATGTCTAACAGACCCCTTACGTTTTCGCCCCCTAAATCGCGTGTAGAGTGCCCTGCACACGAAATCGTTGAAATTTTTTGCTCGAATGAACTCGTCCATCTAGCAGACCCCCTATAGCCGGCCTGTATATTTGAATTGAAACTTCCCGGGAGAAAACATTGCTCGATTTCATTTGATCATCACCATTGTTGCTACATTGCTAGAGCTCGTCCATCTAGCCACCGCCTGCACCGCCGCGGCTCCGCTTGCACTGCCGCCACCGCTTGCACCGCCGCGGCTCCGCTTGCACTGCTGCAACAGCTCCCAATCGGCGCGCCACCGCTCGAACTGGGGGCCGCGCATCGGCCTCGGCGGCGGGTCGACCGCGTAGTACCGGCCGCCCTCCGCGAAGTCGACCAGCGACGGCGGCATCGTCTCGGGGAACGCCACGTACCTCCACGCGGCGCGGCGACTCCCGGCGAAGGAGTGTTTGCAGTGGAGGCGCCACGCCTCCTCGAGCGTCTCCGGCTCGCGGCGGCGCTTCGATGCGGCGGTGGAGGAGGTGGATCCGCGGGGAGAACTCATCGCCGGGAGGAGGAGGCTTTAGGGGCGGACGCGTGGAAACGCAGAGGAGGAGAAATGCGGCGGCGTGGGAGGCGGGATTGCTCGCCGGAGCTAAGGCGGCGCGCGGCGGAGCTAGGGTTGCGGGTGGGGGGTTGGACCCCCACCCCGACCCTCACCCGCTACTTGTAGGGGGCGGCGGAGGCGATTTCGCAGGCCCCCTAAATTTCCCGTACGGGCCGGGCCGCATACGGGGGCTGCTAGATGGCCATTTTGGCCCGCACCCCGTATGCCGCCGGAATTATACGGGGTGCCCGCGCTTTAGGGGGTCTGTTAGACATGCTCTAAGGGAGATCGTGACTTGCTGTTATTTTTGGGAGAGAATCGTGGGATGATTTTTTTAAAGGTAGCAATAATTATTTCTAAAGGGTTGTCTGGCGAGCGGGAGGGCAAAACATTTGATCTGAACCACTCAATCTCCTAGGCAGACCACCGGAGGAATCTTGGATGTACGATCTGTGTATATAAATCTGCTAGGAGTACCCTGGGTTACGGTGTGTATGTTTCCTGGGTGGATTTAGCAGAAGTGATGTTCGCTGTTTTATTAGTAGTAGAGATGAAGTCACACCTTAAGGCTTGACTTCATCAGGTGCAATATTTCTTTGTATCTCTTCCCAAATATTTCCCGAGGCCTCACATTCCCACATGTTTTTTTTCTACTCTTTGCATGGTTCTCTCTTGCATATCTTCTCCATTGTTTATGCCATTGCCCACATACATGATGTACTAAGCCAAGTGCTACTAACAGTTAAAACAAAGCGAAACGATGTAACGTGATATCTTATCTGGTGGAGTTGAGATGGTATATGTAAAGGGATAGTATTATTCACACAAGTGAAAGTTGGTGTGGCATGTATTTATTCCCATGTGATTGATGCCCCTGAATCACGCTATGTATATGTAAGCCCCAGTCAGTTCACCTTCAAAACTGAAGCTAAGGCAAAAAAAAAAAAAAAAAATTGGCAATGCTGAGTGCCTTCGACTTCACTCCACAGTATAAATACACCCAAGAGTTGAGATTGATGAATCTAGGTGACGAATGACCGAGCGCACTGACAACCAAAAAAAATAGCACATGAACAACAATAATTGTTCAAGGTCAGAGAAAGATCACAAGGACATCTTGATGGGTAGCTGAAGCTATACTAGTTACCACTTCCTATCACAAACAACTATGTTATTTGGATTTTCTCAGTATTTGGAATTTCTAATAGAAGCACAAAGTACAAAGAAAATTTGCAGTGTCGTCAACTAACATATATAACATCAAATCATGTTTTGTCGTATATACACGTGCTGCTGATTACAGGTAGAGTATTTAGTTTTAAAGACCTAGGAATCGCTACTCAGCACGAGACGAGCTCCAACTAGTTCTTCGTAGAGATCATGCAGCTTCGGCCCCTTCATCATTCACACCATTGACCGCTCTGTCCATGGGGTCCAGCGGCAGAGCTGCTACTCGGAGACCCGACATTCGCAACACCAGACGTTCCACCATCCATCTACTCAGTCCCTGATGTTCGTCAAGATCAGGGGAGTTAATCTGTCGTTAATCTTCAGTAGTTAGAACATATACTAGGAAGCTCGCATGGTGGCATGCTGCATGGTCGCCGCCGTATGGTTGGGCTATTTGAACTTTCAATGCCTAAATGATAAAGTCCAACATTTTCACATTATGTAGGAGTATCACACGGTAAGGAATGCACATAAGTGTCTCATATTTTGCTTAAAACCAGGGGCATACATGGCAAAAACAAATTTGATAAAGGGAAGTATATTAATATCGCGGAGATATGAATTATACTCGGCCTCTGCAACAACGCAATAACCATAGTATTTTTTTTTATTTTTTTAACATGTTACCGTAGGGAAAAAACCCTACGGTGTAAATTTTAAATTAAATGATAGTAGAAAACCAGGAGCTTTCTAAAGAATACAATGTATCTGGTTACAAAGATAGGAGAGAACTAGGGGGGAGAAATGGTGTGAAGAACAATAAGACATAAAGAGAGAAAAATCAAAACCCAAGAAAGGAGATCCTAAACTAAAGGGGGGGGGGGGGTATCCTGTGTTGGTGCAGAAGAAGATCGTTCTGACAAGAGGATCTCCATCTATTGAGGGATGGAACCTTGTCTTGGAAAATAAAATCATTGCGCATTCTCCAAATATTCCAACAGACACATGCAATAATCTCTGTAAAGCAGGGACCTGAAAAACCCTTCCTGGAGTGGAGGAGTCGCTGGGGAAAAGGTAGAGCACAAGCCCAAGCAATCTTGGTTTCGGCCCAACATCTCGTAGCAAATGGGCATAGAAAAAAGAGGTGATCCCTAGATTCCAGCACACCTTGATCGCAAAGGACACAAAATGGACCTCCTTCAAATGACCAATGTTTCCTAATCATCAGATCCTTGGTATTGAGTCGGTCCATATGCAGTAGCCACAAGAAGACACGTAACTTGGGAAGGCATTTAGATTTCCAAATCATCTTTAGGGAGTCTTGTCGAGGGAGTCTCGAGAAGATAAATGAGTAAAATTTGGATGCCGAGTATGAGGTGGAGCCCCATGTAAATCTCCGTAAATCAGCAACGTCGCCACCTAGGTTGAGACTAGCAAGGATCTCTTGCGCCGATGTGTATTCCTCGAAAGCTTGGACCGAAAGGGGCAGGGCAAATGCAGATGATGCAACAAGCGTAGTCCCCATTGAAGCAACCAAGATGTTTTCATCAATAGAAAATGAGAAGAGCCTGGGGAACTTGTCACATAACAGAGTGTCATCAAACCACAAATCCTTCCAGGGCATGGTTGTGGCCCCATTATTAACCAGAGAGGTGGTGATGCTTCTATACATATCAATAAGTTTAAATATGTCACGCCACCAAAATGATCCACTGGCAGATTGAACATGAGGGGGAGTGGAAGGGTCATAGAGAGACAAAATAAGTTGAACCCAAGGAGTATCATGCTTGCAATCGAATTTATGCAATTGTTTCATGAGTGCTTTGTTCTGAATCTCTAGGTTCTTGATGCCCAAGCCACCTTGAAGTTTAGGACGACATACTAGTGGCCATGCAGCAAGGGAATTAACCACTTGAGAGTCGTCATTTTTTCCCCAAAGGCATTGTCTTCCAATTTGATCAAATAAGGAAATGGTGGTTTTGGGAATCCGCAAAGAACACAGATACTGTATAGGAAGGGAAGAGAGGACCGAGTTGACAAGTTTGAGTCTACATCCATAGTCGAAGAAACAAACACCCGCATTAAGTCGGCGTTCAACTTGATCCACGATCGGTGATAAGTCTTGTACAGTGGGCCGGGTTGCACCCAGCGGCAGCCCCAAGTAAGTAAAAGGGAGGGAACCCGTAGCACATCCAAAACTGGAGGTTAGGGTATTAAGACGATCCGGTGAGATATTAATAGGCATAAGACACGATTTGGAGTAATTGACAGTGGTAGCCAAGAAGTTGATCAACAGGTTTTTGAGTGCAAGAACTAGATCCGGACACGCTTGAAGAATAATTAATGTATCATCTGCGTATTGAGCAATAGGGAAGTCCAATCCCGGGAATGGGAGCGGGGGTACCAGAGTGCCTTCAGTCGCCAGGGAGTTAACCATAGATTGTAGGAGATCCGCTCCTGCAACAAAGAGAATCGGCGAGAATGGATCGCCTTGGCGAACACCACGTCGACGAAGAAATTTCTTCCCAGGGACTCCATTGAGAAGGACTGACGAGGATGCAGTAGTGAAGATGGCCTTAACCCAAGAAAGCCATCTCTCATCAAAACCCCAACATTTGAGGATGGCAAGAATGGAAGCATGCTCAATAGTGTCGAAGGCTTTAGCAAAGTCCAATTTCAGAATCACAGACTCAATATTGGCCTGTTTGCATTGATGAATGTATTCATAAGCCCACCCAATGCAATCATGTATCGAACGACAATTGAGGAATCCATATTGGTTAGCATGCACTAGGGATAGAATAGTTTATTGCAAACGGTTGGCCAGGAGCTTAGTGAGGAGCTTAAATGAAGAATTCAGCAACGATATAGGCCTAAAATCGTTAGGACAGGTGGGTTTAGTGATCTTGTGGATGAGTTTTATATAAGCATCATTGATACTTTGTAAGTTGACCGAATTGGACCAAACATCATCACAGAGCTTATAAAAGTCGTGACGAATAATAGGCCAGCAAGTTTTGATAAAAGTCCAGAGAAACCATCTGGACCAGGGGCCTTGTCAATAGGAAGATCAACCACAATGGAATCAATCTCCTCTCGTGTAAAAGGAACGGACAGAGACTCGAGTCCTTCCCTACGAGAAATGTATTTCGAGAAATCAAAACAGGTATCTATTGGGGATGAAACCCCAAGACAATTTTTTAATGAAGCCCACAAGATTCCCTCCTTTTCTTGATGATCGGAAGCCAGAGTCCCATCTTCGCGATCAAGAGAGGAGATAAAATTGTGTCGAAAACGAATAGTAGCCATAGAGTGAAAAAAAATTGTATTCTCGTCTCCAAATTTGGCCCACCGTGTGGTACACCGTTTTTTCCAATATTAATGTTGACAATCGAGAAGGAATTGGAGTTTCTTTTTCACGATTATACGAAAGTTCCACTCCGTAATATGGAGTGAGCGTAGTTCCTCAATCTCATCAAAGCGGAGAATAGCAGCATTACAATTATCGATAAAAAGTGAGAGCATCGAAATGCTAGTGGACCAGTTACGAAGTGCCTTGCGGAGAAGTTTAAATTTGGCGGAGATAGAACGTGCACTATCACCTGGACAATGTATATCCCAAATGCGAGAAACAACATCAATAAATCCAGGGAGTTTAATCCAATGATTCTCAAAACGGAATACCACTTTTTCGGAATATCTGTCCCAATCGACATAACGCAAGGCATGTGATCAGAGGTAGGGCGCGAAAGGGTTTAAACCGATGAGTTAGGTTACTTGAGGGTCCATGCAGTTGACGTGAAAAATCAGTCCAATTGCACCAAAAGTGTCTCAGCTTGCATGTTACTCCAGGTGAAACGACGATCCTTAATGGGGAGTTCAATAAGGCCTAAGTAACCAATCACCTCATTGAATGTAGCCATATCTTCGATATTAGCACCAGGGCGGTTACGGTTGTCGGAGAAGCGATAGAAATTAAAGTCACTGACTATAAGCCAAAGAGCCTCAGGTGCAATATCGAGATGAAAAAGCCATGCGATGAAATTCTCGCGTCCAATACCTTCGCATGGCCCGTAAACGTTAACAAGGATGAATGATTCTAGCGTGGCAGTGTACATCAAATTAATTACGATAGCGAATGATTCCTCAAGAAGGACCTGACCCGCGAATTTGGAGCTAGGCCAAATCACAATGAGCCCACCCGATGCGCCATCAAAGGGAATGAACGCAAAGCGATCAAATAGTTTTGGGGCAAACAACCTAATGTAAGCAAGATCAAAGGATGATCATTTAGTTTCTTGAAAACATAAAATGGAAGCTGCACTTTCGACCACTTTATCACGAATAATTGGCCATTTTTCAGACCTATTGAACCACGCACATTCCAACAGAGGATGTGTCAAGCAAGATTTGCCAGTTTAGTTCTAAACGGGATAAGCGATATAGTTTTAACAAGATAAATGTAAAGAAAAGATATACTAGTGCAAGACAACACTCTTAGAGCAAAGCATACGCTTTAACCAAGTTTGGCTTGGTGCAGCAGATCAGCCGTGAGCTCGGCGAGGTCGATGTTGCACTCCTCAATGTCGATGCGCTGCAGTTGAGCGACCTGGGTGACTTGGGGGAGCAGCACGGGGTACCTGGGTACCCTTGCGGCGACTCGGTCCAAGCGGCAAGGCTTCAAATTTGTAGCCATCCTTGTTGTTGCTACGAGTGGAGCGGCGTTCAGTAGTGACGTGCAGTGGAGCTTCAGTCTTGCGGGGGCGACCACGTCCACGGGGGAGTGGCATCAGGGCTTGTGGAGGGGGCATCAGGGCATGGGCTAGGGAGCTAGCATTCAGCAGAGGGAGGTACAGACTCACCCCAGATGGGTGACTAGCGAGAGGAGCCCAATCTTCATCAGTAGCATAAGGGGACAGTGAGTTATCCAACGGAGCCAGCAGAAACTCCAGGTTGCACAGCGGGTCAGCAAAGATATACAGTGAATGGAGGAGATTATCTATGATAGCCCAGTCCACGGCATAGGGCAGGTGGAGAAGTAGACCATTAACTGAACCCAGAATACCACCACCTTGACTGTCAGCACAGATGCAGCGAGTGTAGGTCTAACCGAGCATCCAGCCCATAAAGTGTAGAAAAATAGGACATGGAGGCATATATATCCCAAGAGAAGGATACTCCAACATATTAGCACGAATCAATGCCATCTTCCATCAGAGTATCAGATGGGGGGATGCCGTCCATCATAGCCAGTAAGATTACAGAGACTAATACCAGAGAAACCTTGAATAGTGATGATAGGAGGGGACTCGGTGGCCATGCCCTCCATCCATTGGCTTGGATAACATCAGGAATAGGGGTAGGTTCATCCCAGTTATCAGAGGCAGGAGCTATCTCTTTAGATGGAGCTTCATTATTAGGATTATGTTGAGCATTCATCTGCAGCCAGTTGTGAACAACAAGTTGGTTCTGAAATTCAACAAATAGTCCAGGCATTACAAGCGGGTGTGGTGTAGCATTATGTATGGGAAGTGGATCTTCAGTGGAAAAAAGTGCAGTGTTCGTGTGCCTGCCATTAAGAACATACACAGGGATAGACCAGGAGTAACCCATGCCACCAAGGATGCCAATGCGCTTAATACAAAGACTGAATAGAACATGCGCAAGATCATTAATCCAGGCCCGCACAAGAATACGTGCCCTACGGACACCAGGACGGTGCCAGAGAATCATCTTACCAAAACACGGGACCGCTTTGTTAATGTAATATTCTGTCTGATAGTCCAATGGAAATCCCAAGAACATGACCCAAGCCTCATATTGAAAGACAGAAAAACGCATATTGATACCCTCATCGTGTCGCACAAAATTGAAAGTGGAATCCTCATCAAAGACATGCGGGCTATCCATAACTAATTGATCACGGATGATATGGGGAATCAAATGCAACAAGACAAACACCCCACAGACATGTTTCAGAGTGTGAGACATGCAGGTGAAAATCTTCACTAAGAATACGTACAATCTCATCAAGCACAGTCTGCTTCCGATGCTCAGGAACAGGGGGGATGAGAGTTACCACAGCGAAGGACTCGTGGGTGAGTGGGGGGTTGTCGACGACCACCATGTTGTGCTGCAAACGGTCATCCGGTCCAGCTTCCACTTCCATTGGCCCCGACAAGAAAGCAAAGGGGTTGGCGTCGAAGTTCGCCATGGAGGCGAGAGCAGGGGGCGATGAAGATGCAGCAGTGTGGAGGTGAAGAGGATACGTAGGAAAGGAGAGGGGGGCGATGGAATAAGACGTCCACGACCGAATAACAAAGGCAGGGGATCAATTACACCGGCAGGTATCCTAGAATATGAAACGACCACAGTAAAATAAGGAAGGGATCCCGGACTTACGGTCAGAGGGCCAGAGAGATCGCGCCGCAGAGTATCTTGAGGGTCCACCTTACAGAGAGCCAGAGATGTGCATGCGAGGGCATCAAGGCGCTGGGAAGCAGAAAAGGCATTATTACACTTGCCTTTTTTGACCCAAATATGCTTACCCTTGGGAACAGAAGAGGTCCTTAGTTTTTTCTTTGTCCAGATTTGACGCAAATCACAATCAACAAATAAATGTCCTGAAGAATTACATTTAGTGCAAAAAATCTCGGGACATGCCTTAATAGAGTGGTTAGATTGATGGTAGAAAACACACCATTCCTTAATGGGACATTTGCGAGCGATGTGGCCCCAACGAAAACAAGCCAAACATTTGATATCGTTAGAACAATGTCTCTGAATATGTCCCAATTCCAGACATCTAAAGCAGCAGCATAGAGGCCCATCGAGAGAGGGATCCAGAATAGGTGCCAAGGGGCCCAAGCCCATGTAAGAATGTAGATGAGAGTTGGGTGGGCTACAATCCGTAGAGGTATCACAATCCACACATTTAAAACCCAATATCTGGCAGTTAGGACAGACCCCCGGGCAGTCGAGCTCCAAATGGTCCGAGAGCGAGCAGATGGCGCAACGGCCCAGTAGTTTAAAAACCAGTTCCCGCTAAGGTAAGAAAGGAAGGTGGAGGTAGTCCTTAATCTCCGCATCCGAATAATTAGCCTGTCGCAAATCGCATATATGCTCTAACGTGATGTGTGGGATTAGAGCCGAAAATTTCTTTTCAAATGACGTAGAGGCAAAAGGATCTTTAGGAAAGGTAATAAATTCCGGGGAATATGGAATTTGAAAACTTCAAAAAATGAAATCAGGCGATGAACGATGCTATTCTGCAAGGTGCCACGTGTGTCCAAACTTAAGAGGGGCAAGGAGAACTGGTCCGATCAACCGGAGGATCATCAAATGCATGCAATGAGAGACCAAATTTAGAGAGCTCAGCTCTAGAGGAAATATCACTACCAGATTTGGCCCAGAGAACCTCCAGATTAGGTTTGATAGCCTTAGCAGAACGTTGCAAGATCTCAAGGAGTTCTTCAGATGTTACCCAAGCCTTATCGGGGTACGTGTACCCAGAGATCGATGGGTGGATGCCACAGAATAAGCTAAAAATGACAGATAAAATCGGGCCAAATACGATCCCTAAGGCCATAGATGAAATGCCCCCCAGTTAGATGCCACCGAGAAGCGAAATCTTCTATCAGACAGATTGTAAACACGAAAACCCACACCAATACCACCAATACATGATTGGAGAGCAATGCCAACTAACTCTTCCGAAAGAACAAACGAAGCCGAGGAGAAGGAGATGACCAAATAGAATTCCCGAAGACCAGAAGAGTGGGAGTAATGAACCGAGGAACCAAATCGAGTACGCACCTGTCTTTCCACGGCAAGGCTGGGAGAGAAATCCCAGTGGAGTAGAGCCTCCGTGCAGATCAGATCTCGACGCCATGGGTGACGATAGGTGGGTGGGAGGGGGAGGGGAGGAGGAGAGGAGGGAGAGGAGAGCCATTTTGGTCAATAACCATATTTATTACGGATCCACACAGCCGAAAGACAATAAAAATAAAAATAAATAAAAAGAAAAGTGCCGCTACAGAGTTATAGTCCTCGCGGTATCCGCACAGCCACCACCTAAATAACAGCTGATGTCCATCTCTTCGAAAACAACGTCTCCAAGAAGAACGGTGCCAGGCACAACCAATTAAGGCCAGACCTTGGGTTTTCACCCTGAAGATAATCCTCGCTCTCAAAACAACGACTCCAAGAAGACCAGTGCCAGGCACAACCAATTAAGGCCAGACCTTGGGCTTTCACCCTGAAAGGTAGGACTTTGGACTTCACGCATGTTATCGCCCCCTCTTACATACGGCTGCCACGAATCTTGTAACTCCAAGCCAGTTCCCCATCGATGCAAAGACTCCGAACACCGTTGCTAGTCCTCCAATCTCACCTTCGATGACTGAGCATTGTGACCAAATTCCACCGATCCAGCAATCTCCAGGCGTCGCCCATGGGAGTTCGCCGACGGAGCCATTCGGGTCGACACTCCGGCTTGCTCAAAGAGAACCTACTTCAGGATCTTCATCTTCGCGCGATGGGAAACCCAAGGACCACCTCTTTTATTCCGATGTCTCGCAGCCCCGACGCTGCAAAACGACTCCCACCAGGGACGTTTGCGGGAGGGGAAAGATCTCCTGGATTCCGCATCCGCCGCCACCGGGAGCCCTGCCGTCGACGATCCCTAGCACCACCGCCTCCCGCCGCCAAAGACAGAGGAGGCCACGCCGCCTGGGAGCAAAGCCGATGGCGCCGCCGCCGCCAAAACGCCGAGCCGCCTGTGCAGTCCGCCGCCGAGCTCAAGTGACGAACCCCGCCGCCTAGCAGCAGGTCGTGCCGCCACCGGAGCCTAGCACGCGGACACCCCGCCGCCAACTGCCACTAGACCCACGCCCACCATCCTGCGTGACCGCCCCGCTAAAGGCCGTCGACGGAGCCGCTCGAGGGGCGCTGCAGGCTTGCGTGACAAAGAGGAGGGAGGGGCACCGGCCGTCGAGGTCTTCGCGGCCGCCGCACCATGGCCGAGCCACCCCAGATCCCATCGGCGGCGCCACCCAGAGCCACCCCGGCCAGCCCCGGCTGCCCACGCAGACCCAACCACTAGCCCCGGCCGCTCCAGCCGTCCAGGGACGACACACACATCTGGCCGGAGGCCTCCCGCCGTGTTTGTGCTGAGGAGGCGAGGATCCGCCGGCCGTCGTCCACCACGCGGAGGGTTGTGCCCCCGGTGGCTTCCTCCAGCGGCGGCGGGTGGAAGGGAAGGAGGGGGTGTGGGGGCGGCGGCGGCTAGGGTTTCGCCCGTGCCGCCCCCCCGGGAGCGACTCGTGCGTGAGGGCTGTAAAGTTCGGTCTCTTTTTTCTACATACATGGCAAATGCTTCATAGTTATGTGAAACTTGCCGGAAGAAAATTATTTAAATATAATATACATTAGTGCTTTGTTGAAAGAGCTAGAGGCAATCATACGGAGTAAAAAGTAACTTCATTGGAGAACGGAATGGAGAAAAATGTGTCGGTGTTATATACCAATCGGTGTTAAACCGTTGTAGACATTAGCTTGCTAGAGTTAACTTAGTCATCAAGGTTTCGGAGGCTTGGCCTGCTAAGCTCACCCCCAAGGTTCGATCTATTGTGCTGCTGGTGATGCTCTTCCTTTGGTTGGAGAGGAACAATCGAGTATTCCACTTGAAGGCGAGGTTGCCTACCTTGATGTTGGATGCGATCATGGAGGAGGCTAATAAGTGGAAGACGGTGGGCTTTTTGTGAGAGTTTTTCTTTTCAGTTTGGCTGCGTCCGTGTATGGTTTCGGTGGATTTGTCTGTACCCCAACATTCTCTCCTTCTATATATAAAAAGGCGCGCTGTTCGCGCGTTCCTGAAAAAAAAATCCGGGAGGAAAAACAGCCTATCTCCAACACACGAGGAAGCATGCAGTGGGAAGGAAGTTGTGCTAGCACGTTGCAAGGATGCATGTCGTATCGGTTGGATTCAGTGCACAGGGCTTGGTCGCACGTAGCAACATAACACTGGTAGAAAAAAGGCCTTCCATACACCCCCATCAGTCCTCAAACTTTGCGCACCGTGACTAAAGGGGTTTTAGTCCCGGGTCGGGAGGAGACCCGCGACAGAAGGTCATGCGTCGTGGGTTGGGAAGCGCGTGGAGGCGCGTGGAGGGCTTTAATTCCGGTTGGCCTGGCCACCCGCGACTAATGATCCAGTCTGCTGGCCTCCCTGCCTTTAGTCCCGGTTGGCCTGGCCACCCGGGACTAAAGATACAAACTGCTCGCCTCCCGCGCGGCGGTTTTATTTCGCGAGCGAGAGGCAGAGGCCATTGCTACAGTGCGCACCCGAGAGTCTCTGTTTCTTCTTCTCTCTTCTCTTCTTCCTCTCTTCTTCCTCCACCAAGCACCCTTGGGTTCTCAAGTTTGGAACACTCTCCGTGTGGCCACACCATGCCGCAAGAGTCTAGACGTGGCCTACACCAATATGTGCGAGAGGCTCCCCGGTCTTCTTAAGCATTTGAGCAATCTCTATGAAAAAGCCGATGAACAACATAAGTTCTTCGGGCTTGATCTAGAGTATACGGGGAATCAACGGGATGTTGCCGTCATCCAAATTGCCTTCAAGGAGATCGTGTTGGTCTTCCAATGGGCAAGGTAACGCACACGTACAATCGATCTCTCTTGTAGGATAGTGTTGCATTTTAGATTTGTTTCTTGCATTGGAAGAATACATGTGTTGCAACATATCTAACACGTGTTATATTTTTGTTGTTGCAGTAGTTCAAAGCATTCTCCGACCCTTGTTGATTTTCTTGTCAACAAGGGATACAACTTCTGCAGCGTTGACATCACTCAAGACCGGCAGAAACATATGCGCTTGAGTATTGTGATACCTGAAGATCACTTCATTGATCTTCAGGATATTATCCATTTTGATGAGTTGTACGGTCACAAGACCGGGATGGCTCTGATGGCAACCGCCTTCATCCACGCCGACTACAAAACCATGAAGTCTGGTTTCCCCTCCAAGAATCACATGCATTGGGGGAAGAACCCACTGGACCGGATCAACCTCAACTATCCTTCCATAGATGCATACGTTGCCTACGAGTTGTTCCGCATCTACTCGACGGAGCTCGAGTAGATGGTGTTTATGTACCGCATCTTGCGTTCGATATATGCATGTAATGGATATATTAGTATGTAATGGATATATTATTATGTAATGGATATTATTTCTATATTAATTCGTAGCTATATTATTTCTATATTATGTCAAACACACATTTCAAAACAAACAAACAAAAACACATCAAGAAAACAAACAAAAACACATCAAGAAAACAAAACAGAAAAACTACCGTTTCTAAATTAATCTAAGCCAGGAAAACATAGATCTAGTCAATATCAAACTCATCCAGTTGGATTTACTTCAAATACATTTTTGAACTCATTCTAAAAATAATAGAAGAGCCTACTGGTCTTTTATTAAAAAGGATGGTATTTTCATTTGGTTGTTGACCTTGATGTGAGGCTAAGTGCTATGGATAGATCTTTTCAATATCTATCCAGAACATTTTAGTTTGTCAATTTTGGTTATGTATTTTAAAAGTTAGGTTCAAATCATTCTCACAGATAGTCATTGCCAAAACAGTTCTTGTGTCCAAAATAATAGTCGAAACTTGGATCTGCAAATTTTATATGGTTTAGATTTCATATGGTTTGGTTCATGAATTTGATCAGATTTTATTTTGCATTTAGGAAAGGGGAAAATGAATTAGTTTTATTTTCCTGAATTTTTTGATATATTATTTGTATTTTTAAGATTTTAAAATGTATTAGTTTTATTTTTCTGAAAATTTTGATATATTATTTGTTTTTTTAAGATTTTAAAATGAATTAGTTTTATTTTTCTCAATATTTTGATGTATTAATAGTATTTTTAAGATTTTAAAATGAATTAGTTTTATTTTTCTGAATATTTTGATATATTATTTGTATTTTAAGATTTTAAAATGAATTAGTTTTATTTTTCTGAATATTTTGATATATTAATAGTATTTTTAAGATTTTAAAATGAATTAGTTTTATTTTTCAGAATATTTTTTAGAAATAATACAAATTAAAAAGTTAATGTTTATTTATTCAAAATTATTAATTACATCATTACTTTTGTTTATTAAAAGATTTATTTGAAATTCAGACAATAAAGAAATGTGGCATCGACCAACATGTTAATAGGATTGATATGATATTAGTATCACATACGTGCGTGCGAAACACTTGGATGCGGGACGGGATGGAACTCGGAAGTTAAGCGTGCTAGTGCTAGAGTAGTGGAAGGATGGGTGACCGAGCGGGAAGTTTGACCACGAGTAAGAAATTTAACTAGAGATAATTGTAGTTAGACACTAAGCAAATAATAAAAATTCTGAAAAAAAAGGGAGTGAAAAATTGGAGTGAAAAATAGTTAGAAACCCAAATGAATTAAAGAAATAATGAAAAAACATGTAGTCTCGGTTCGTGTGGCCAACCGGGACTAAAGGTCCTCCGCCCCCGGCGCACGCCACCCGCCCACGTGGACGGGCCTTTAGCCGCGGTTCGTAAGAGGGGGCGACTAAAGGGGGGGCCTTTAGTCGCGCCTATTTAGTCCCGGTTGCGCGGCCGGGATTAATGGCCTTTGCGAACCGGGACTATAGGCCTTCTACCAGTGTAAAGCTCCGACAATTTTAACAAATGTCTATCTTTGAGATGAAGTCGCACCTGATACCTTAACTTCATCGTGCGCAATATGTATCTCAAAGTCTTGCCCATATTGTTCCCGAGGCCTCACATTCCCACATGTTTTTCAACACTTTGGCTCTTCTCTTACATATCTTTCCATTGTTTTCGTGATTGCCCACATACATGATGTACTAAGCCAAGTTAGACAAATAGTTAAAACAAAGTGAAACGATGTAACGTGATATCTAATCCGGTGAAGTTGAGGTGCTATATATATATAGTTTACAAAGTGTTGTTCACATAAGTGGAAATTTGTGGGGCCTGTATTTATTCCCATGTGACTGATGTCCATGAATCATGATATGTAATCATACGCACAGCTGTAAGATTACTCCTTTTGATTCTTGAGAAAACACTTATCTCTATTAATAATCGTGTAAGGCCTATGATATATTCCCTCGACACGAACCAATGTTAAGACGCATCCAACTCAGCGACAGATAAAGATTCATATTCCACTAGTACAAAACCTTGCATCGGAGAGGGCCCACGTAGACACGTCTGAGCCTGTTTCTCGATCCGGATCTAAGAGATGATCGCTATTGTATCTTACATTAGAGCCGGTTAAAAAACCCGGCTGTGATGACCAGATCCTTCAAACGACTAAACTAAAAGCTATCTCTGAATTTTTTTACATCATAGATGGCCGTAAACTCCGTCTGTCTCTAATTACGTGAATGATAGAGGCGGTTGTAATTCGTGGATGGATCCCTTTTTCGGAGTTCCGATTTTCCACTCCGCCCTAAAAGAGGCGAATTCGACGGTAATTGTACCCTCCGGGATCTTTTTCGGACTGTCTGATCATGTGATACTTATGAAATACTAATAATGTGAACCAGATCACATAAGCAACACCTATATATAATAATGTTCACTTCTCTTAGAATTAACATTCGTCTTTCAATTTATGCAAAAACTCCTCAGCAATACCAATTGTTCCACATTATTAATAAACAAAATAGAAATAGTTGTCGGAGGTTGATATTGTGGCTAGTCTTCTTCGTCACTCTCTGAGGCATCATCGGAAGGGTCCGAATCGTCCTCACTCTGTTGTTCATCGATGCCATAATTCATAACAACAACAGAGATACTAGGTTAAGTTTCTGACATAGTAAAAACTAGTCGGTCCCCCGTGTTGAGATTGTTCTTCATGACGAACCGTTCCCATCATTCATCGTGCAACCGGGTTCTGCTCCATCCTTTTGACACAAGAATATTTTACGTGCTTCCAAGTGCATGAAACAACATACTCTTGCCGACTGGCTCATTGAAGGAATGACGAATGTTGCATGGTACAAATTATTAGAAAAAAAGGAAAAAGAACATAAACATATTTGCAGTATGTGGCATATAAAATACAAAAATCAAGATTGAAAAAGATTTGTGTTCTTACCACTGACTTGCGCTGATAGTCTTACAGATAAACATGAAAACTAGATCGGATAAATTGCCTAGCTGTGCAATCATTTTTGCATACTGGGCATGTCTTCTCATGTTACGTAACTTTAAAAGGATCCATAAGAAGGAACCTATCACAAATTAGTCATGGTTGAAAACATAGGAAAAAGGGTATTAACATGCTATTACTATAACATCACTAAAATACTAATAGCAAACAAATCATGCTTGAGGGCTAATTAGTAACACAACTATCACATGTCAAAGACATGTAATTAACAAGTAATTGTTGCTAAAACATCCCAATAACGTAAGGGTAACAATACTAACATGCTAATAACATTACCACAATAAAATTTATGAATAAAGGAATTAGTAAACAACTAAAAATATGGACATAAAAGACTCAACCACTAGATAAATCACCAAATTTATTCTGTAACTCCTAAATTCATTCCAAGCTAGGATTTCGTACTCCTAAATAGTAACAAGACATCACTGTTGGATTCATCCTCAAATTCATCAAAGAAAATTCAAAACCTAAAATCCATGTGGATGTCTCCTAGATATACTTGATTAAATAAATGTGGTACCATCTCATGGAATCATGGTGAGTCGTGAGTATAAATCAAAGATCGAGGAAGAACGACCTCACTGGATGGGGCGTAGATCAAATATCTGAGACAGGGAGATGTCGATGATGAACGGAAGCCGACGGATGCGCGGCTTGGCGACGGACGTACGGCGACGAAGGCAAGGGATAGAGATGAGGCCAAATACGTGGCGGTGTAGGGCACGGTTAGAGACGGAGATATGTGGCGGCGGTGAGGGGTTGTATGTACGAGGAGGTATGGGAGTTACGACATAGGGATTTGTAGAGAGGCAATAAGGAGAACCTCTCCAATCACCATTACCAAATTCTGAGCAGCGAAAATTTTCTTTTCCCACCGAACAATAGATGTATGGACAGTCCAGATACACTCAGACACTAAAGGAAATGCCATGATGGAAAATTCACATTTAAAAAAGAAAATTGGAAATAAATCTACATGAAAACTTGTTAAAGCTAGATGAAGCTTTATAACACATAGTTTTTTACCGTAAAACAAAGATATTACATGAATTTACTCTAGAAATAAGATGATACATGACCTTTTGATAATGACTGCGGATGAATTGGTCATATATCTATGACCATTTTTCATCTATTGGTCATGAGCCATTTGGGAGGGACTAAAACCTACATACATATGACGTATTTTAGCAAAAAAAATATAATTTTCTTTATACAAGATGGTCATAACACAGAATACGTGGTGCATGACTTTCTTTTTTGCTTGACTAGGACCAATTGAATTGGTCCTCGGGTCGTTAGCTGCGATGCCTTGCTATTACTTGGCAATTTTTCCTATGTGTCACATCTATTTGTCTATTTTTTTCCTATGTGTCATGTGCAAGTGTCAATTTTCGCCTTGTGTCACGTCCATTTGTTAATTTAAGCCAACAATTTACTAGTTGACCATGAAATCCAGTACACCTTACCTATACAATGACAGGTCGGACCCACCGCAATCTGACATAAGAAGCCAACCACGGACATGACAGGTAGTAACTACTCCCTTCGTCTCAAAATATAAGGCAATCTTTAATTTCCCAGGTCAACGACATCCAACTTTGACCATGATTTGTTCTTATAATATGTCCATAAAATTAGTATAACAATATATGAACTAGAAGAATTTTACAAGAAGAATCCAACAGTGCCATTTATACATTCTCAATCCATATAATTTATTATATATTGGTGGTCAAAGTCGAGCATCAAAGACCCGCACAAAAATAGCGCGCCCTATATTTAGGGATGGAGGGAGTACAAGGAAAAGGCTTATAGCTGAAACCGTATCAGTGGCGGGATGATGCAAATCCACGCCGGTGGTAGCTTTTGGCCAATTTTCGTAAAATAGTACCGGCGTGCAAAAATATACCCGTCAGTAATAAAATAATTTCACTGGCGTGTACCTGCAAAGCCCACGCGGAAGTCAATACTAGGGTATCAAATATTTGTCCATATTACTACACGTGATCGTGAGTTTTCCTCTAAATCTCACATTTAGGAGCAAAGTCAGTTATAACATAATAACATAACATGAATCATATATATGAAACAAATGTATAAATATTATCAACCAATGTAAATAAAATCTAGTGATTTCTGGGAATACTTCAATACCAATTTGTGGCGGTCAAAATTGTTCACATTTTTCCTACACATTCCCATGCCCGGAAGATAAAGGTTGTCAGGGTAAGTCTTGAAATTTATCAAGATTAGAAAAATCATTATGTCTCAAAATACTGAAGATGAATTGATTGATATAATCATATTTTCCATTACTACCATGTCTGAGTGAGAAGATGTTTTCAATTAACCAATTGACAAGCTCTCTCTCTTCTCTCTCTCTCCGCCGCGCCGTCCTTTCGCCTCCGCCCCCACCGCCCGTGAGACGTTGGACCCATCGGCGGAGCTACCTGGGGACCATACCAGGGACTGGCACGGTCTTCTGAAATCACAAAAAATTAATACCCAGATATATGGCCCATGATATGCACTGCCATTGGCTATTTTTCCACCATGTGGGCTGGCGCGGGTGGTTGGTACGCACGACACGAAGCTATAGTAGACACCAGCCAGTCAACGACCCAAGCTAAGCGGCAAATCCCCAAATCTTTCTCCTTCTTCCGTCCCTCAAAATCCCCAATCTCTAAGTCTTTTTTCTCTCCACAGTTCCAATTGGCAAGCTGGTTAGCTGCCCCCAATTATACACTCCCAAATCCCAGTCGTCAGCGCCCATCAATCAAGTGAGAAGAAGAATCCATGAGCGTGCATGCGTGCGGAAGTGCGGATCAGGACAGCACAGGTATGAGCGGCATAAGCAACGAATTAAACAAGGTATGCCCACAGCTCAACTGGTTGGGGGAGTGGATGTACAAACCCAACACCCAAGTTCAAGTCCTCACGGGTGCGAATTTAGGTTCCTATTTATACTTGAGGACCAGGCCTTCCCGGTACTCATGCAATTTATCCTGAGGATCAGACTTGATTTATAATCAAGATAAAAATCCTGATACTCATGCATATATGGTTGTGTGCATTCCTAGTTGGTGCAGAGGCCGGGGAAGTGAAATTCTCCCCCCAAAGTTTAGGCACGTCTGTCCGCCGGTCCGAGGGGCGCTTCAACCTCTCTCACGTAAAGATAGGTAGAGAGAACTTCTGCAGGCCGTTGATTCTTCACAGATATTTCCTGGTGTTGACCTTGTCATGTGTAGCCTCTTGTCTTGATTGTTCACCTTCCACTTTCTTGCATAATAACCTAATACTAAGCCTGTTGTTATGACAACTCTGTTTTGTTACCAAGCCTGCCTAATGGTCTCACGAAGTACACATGGTATCTCCACCATATAGTGGATACCACGTTTCATTCTCCCATGAATAGGTATGGTTTTCTATCTCTCACAACTTTCTGAAGACATTTGGTATACCCATCGAGTGATGAATCACCAATAAGATTCTTCCAGTACACTAGTTACTGTCTATGTTTAGGACTCCATTTGGTTCAATCTCATGGTCTCAAGGAAAATATTGCTCAAAGAACTTGTACAACGTAGTGTACATTGACTTAGACTCAATTTTTAGTGAAAATACCTTCGAGTTTCCTCGAGTTTTAACTCTTCCCTATAAGTGACTATAACCTATTCCACTGGTTACTTCCTAGGGTCCTTCTATATCATTGGGTTTGGACTTCTACATATTTCTTTCTAGGATACAACTACTCATGTTTTCATCTTGACATCACTTGTGGTATATCTCCATGTTTTGATGAAGTATATGGGATGCGCCGTCTGACGCTCGCGCCGGGTGCTCTGGGTGCGCCGCCGTCCCCCCATGCGGGGTCCCGCTTTGGGGTCCTGCAAGACCTCGCGGATGAGGTGGTGCGCCGAGCAGAGGTGACGGCGACTGCGTGCGGTGAGGAGGTGTTGTCAGAGGTGCGGGAGGTCTCCCGGGAGTTCGTATGTCGACAGGAGAAGTCCGATGAGGAGTTGGCGCAGGAATTCTGGGCGGACATCGGTTTTCTGTCTAAAAGCTAACGGTTTTGGGAGAGTTCTCCGACGAGTTCCAAGGGGTGCGATCGCTCTTCCTCGCCATGTTCAGACATGGAGCAGGTCATTGAGCCGGTGGTGGAGTCGGCTGCGCCGGGTGGTTCGTCGTCGTACCGTCGGCCGTTCCGTGCGCCTCCGGTCATGTTGGCGTGGCGTGGTCCTCTACCCCGTCCACGGATCACGCCGCCACCGGTCTTAGGAGATTTCTTCCCGGAGGTGCTGCGCACGGAGGATGGCCAGGCCGCCATGGCCGGCGATGGGGAGGATACGTTACTTGTTGATCCGAAATTACCGCTCGGATCCAAGTTTCATTCTTTTCCTGCGCTGGCTGGTGGGGCGTCAAGGAGGGCCACGGCGCGGGCTCTCTGGGACCACCTGACTGGTTACTTTGGAGGCCTCTGGGATCGTGAACCTAGCGATCAATCGCACTCGCACGCTAGGGTAACGCCCCAGCCGCCACGATCTCCTGTCGACCTGCGTTCTCGGAGGCAGTGGCCGAAGTCGTTCGTGGAGGTTGCTATGGCTACGCTGAGACAGACGGGAGGCGGAGGACATGGGAGAGGGATGGCCTTCAGAGCTGATGCGGGGCCGTCGGCCTTCCAAGTCGTCGCTGTGCCGTTGGTGCAGGCTGGAGGCGGTCAGCAAGGAGGCGGAGCTGCGGTCGGAGGTGCGGCCATGCCTGCCGGAACGGCCATGCCTGGCGGAGCGGCACCACCAGGGGCGGCGGCTGGGTATGCTCGTGGCGCTGGCCCGCCTACGTTTGCCCCTGTCCCTCCCGGGATGGGGTTGCCGAACCGGGCCAGAAGCGGAAAAAGAAAAAGAAGAAGCAGACGGGAGGGGTTCAGTTGGCTGATCAATAGGCTGGCGGTGCGGCCGCGACCGCGACTGTGGCGTCTGCCGTGGCGCCGGTGGTGGCCGGTCAGGTGGTTGATGCGGTGTCTGTGGCAGAACAAGGTGTTAAAAAAGGAAAGCTTTGGTGTTGGAAGTGTGGAACTGACACGCATGTGGTCAAGGAGTGCACGGTGCAGCATTACTGTTATGTGTGTGATAACTCCTTACACCCAACAAAGAAATGTCCGGTTTTGAAACTGCCGAGGCCGACGGTGATTGTTCAAGGGCAGGGTAATAGAGAAGCCATGTTCAGTATGCTTCCAGATAGCGTTCACAAGGCAGAACTGGCTCCTTGTTCCTCTCCGATAGCTGTGGTTACGGTGGAGGGTACATCGGCGACGGCGTTGCAGGTGGAGGCTCAGATAGCACGGATGTGTCCGACTCCCTCCTGGGTTTGGGAGGCGATCCCTAATGGGGATAATTCTTTCACGGTCGTCTTTCCTACTAAGGAAGATTTGCTCAGATTCGATGGGATGGTCCTTGGGATTCCATCGCAGTCTACGAGGTTGGTGTTCAGTCAGTGGGAACCAGAGGAGATTGAGCCTATCATGGAGCTGCACTAGCAACGGGTTCATGTGACTGGGGTTCCGCCACCGATGCGACACTTTCTGGGACTATGGGCTGCTGGTTCTCTTATTGGCACAACTATAGATGTGGATTTGCTGGCGCTTCGTAGGCGTGGTCTAGTCCGTATCCGGATTGGTATGGTGGATGATGACTGTTTCAAGAAGTCTGATGGACTGGGACCCTATATTAAGACAACTGGGGTTCTGCTGCTAAAAGGATACGCCCTTACTTATAGACCCGAACCGGCAAACTATGTGCCGGAACCGGATTTTGTACCCTTCTTGTGGGACCATAGGGCTCCTGAGGATAGAGGTACAGAGGAGGGGGATTCTTCTGGTCAGCAGCGACATGGAGAGACTTCTGTACACGGTTCTACTGGAATTGATAGCATGGTGATTGATTCGAGACCAGTGGACACTTCATCTTAGCAGCAGCGAGCGTCGTTAGCGGAGATTTTGAGAGACATGGCAGTCACGCCATTGAATTCGAATCCGCAAACTCCACGGGGTAAAGAGATTGTTAGGCAATTCAACTTGTCCGGTGGGAGCAGCGTGGCCGAGGTGGTGTTGAGGAACTCTCTCTTGGTTCCGTGGCAGCTACAGGTGTCTAGCTCTAGTGGGCTGTTGAGGAGGTTTGACGAGGCGGTGGACTTGGTGGATGCACACGCTGCAGCGCCTGCGGATCCATTGGTGGAGGTGCACTCGGTGGGCCGGAAGGCGGCTGTGCAGGGAGTCGCGCTGGGCGTTGAGCATGTTTGCTCCGCCCGGGGGTCTCCTCGCTCGGTCCCATTCGGCGCGCACGGACTGGAGGCGGCCCAGCAGGAGCTGGCGGCCACGGGGCTGGATGCCGTGCCGGGCGTTGAGCTGCAAAGCTCCGCTCGGGGCTCCCAGCTTCACTCCAGCTCAGCAGACGAGGGGAGGAGTATTGGGCCGAGCGTCGAGCTATTAAGTTCCGCTCGGGGCCCCCTGTCTACTTCGAGCTCAGCTGGAGCTGCAGCAGGCCGGGTCGTCGCCGACATGCCGAGTACACCGAGCTCTACTAGCCTGGGCTCGGCCAACGAGGATGGCCCAACTAGCACAGCGACGGTGCTGGACCCGGCTTCGACGACGGCTGCTACTATTGTGGTCGAGGGGGCATCTTCTTCACCGCCGCCCCCTTCCGCAGTGCCGACGGTCACAGGGGTGCACACCGCTACGGTTCGCCGTAGTGTTCGACACCCTGTGGCTGCGGATGGCTCTTCGGCTACGGATGAGGATGCGCTCGCCAAGGCTATGCGCCGGAAGGCGGCAATGTTCTCCCCTCCAGCTATGGGTATGTCGTCGACTCACAAATCATTTTTGTCTTATTCAACTTCGAAGTTATCTTCCAGCTTAGCTAACGTAGGAGTTAATATTGGTAAAAATGAGAGTGAAATAATTTTCTCGGCTAATGCTTTGAAACATGTGGAATATGATCGCCTTCGGGTAGCTCCATGTGTTTCTGCTAAGCCGGTTACCGCACCCGTAGATGAGGAGGAAGTGAATGCCACGGTTGATGGACAACTTCTTTCACATTTGGTGGGTGAGGTGACGGAGGTGGGTATGGACGAGGATGGGCTAGGATCTATGCATGATCTATTTGCCTCAGGCCGTAAGTCCAAATCTACCAAAGAAAAAAGAAATAAAGCAACTCGCAAAAGCGAGAAAATCTCTAAAACTCCAACTGTTTCCCAATGAACGGCATTTTCACTAATAGCAGAGGTCTTGGTGACTTGGCTAAACATTTGAATATTGCTCAGTACGTGACGGATCATCGGTTAGAGTTTTTAGCTATTTCGGAAACGGGTAGAAGGGATTTTACGCAGAGTGTGTTGGACCGCCTCTCAGGAGGTGTAGACTTCACTTGGCATTCAATCCCTCCTCGTGGAAGATCTGGTGGCATTCTATTAGGCGTTAAATCAGATTCTATGGATATATTGGCAGTTTCGGATGGTGACTTTCATATTAAGGCACATATCCGGAACAGGGCTGATAATTTTATATGGAGTTTGGTTGTCGTCTATGGTGCTGCCCAAGAAGAGTATAAAGCAGCTTTCCTTCGCGAATTGGTGAATCTGGCAAATGAAAACCCGTATCCTATTTTAATAGGTGGGGATTTTAATATGCTAAGATTTCCCCATGAGAAAAGCAAAGGGAGATTTGATAGACATTGGCCTTTCTTATTCAATGTTGTCATTGACAGTTTAGATTTGAGAGAGGTTCATATGACTGGGAGACAATTCACTTGGGCGAATAGTCTACCAGAGCCAACATACGAAAAACTGGATCGCGTACTAATGAGTACTGATTGGGAAAATAAATACCCATTGGTCTCAGTACGAGCTCTGAACGTATTGAGGCTCTATCAGATCATGCACCCATTCTACTTTCTACTGGTACACTAAAATCACCCGCTCAATCGCAGTTCAAATTTGAATTGGGATGGTTGTTGCGGGATGGTTTTGATGAACTGGTTAAAAATGAATGGGCTAAACCGGTAGCTGGGGACAGCCCGATCGGAAGATGGAATACCAAGATGCACAATGTGCGTAGGTATCTTCGTGGTTGGGCTAGACACACTACTGGTATTTAAAAAAAAGAGAAAGCGCGCCTGTGTTCCATTATTGATGAGCTTGATATCATCGCAGAAATAAGGCTGCTAACTCCGCACGGAAATTGAGCTAAAAAGCCAATCTAATGCGAAAGTGGCCTCTTTACTGCGTGAGGAAGAGATCAAATGGTACCAGAGATCGAAGGCTAAATTTATTCTGGAAGGGGATTCGAATACACGCTATTTTCATAATGTCGCAAATGGACGACACAGAAAGAAGCGGATTCATTCTCTTTCGCAGGATGAAGGCCTGATCGAAGGACAGGAGCAGCTTAAGGCCTATATAACAAAGTATTACAAAGCTCTGTTTGGGGCTCCGTTGGATACTAACATGTCCATGGATGAGTCCAGAACAGAGGATATTCCCCAAGTTTCCACAGAAGAGAATACCTTCCTTAATGCTCCCTTCACTGAAGAGGAAATTAGGAAGGCAGTATTTCTGATGGAACATAATAAGGCGCCAGGACCAGATGTTTCCCGACAGAGTTTTACCAACATTTCTGGGATGTCATCAAGGATGACCTGCTGGAATTGTTCGGTTGCTTACATGCGGGTCACCTAGACCTGTTCCGCCTAAATTATGGGGAAATCATTTTGTTGCCTAACATTCAGGAGGCAGAAAGGATACAACGATACAGACCCATCTGCCTTCTAAATGTTACCTTCAAAATCTTTACGAAAGTGGCAACCATTAGGCTGAATACGGTTGCAAATCATGTGGTAAAACCTACTCAAACTGCTTTTATGCAGGGTAGGAATATACTAGACGGGGTCGTGGTTCTCCACGAAACTGTTCATGAGATGCACACTAAGAAGTTAAATGGTGTACTTTTTAAAATTGACTTTGAAAAGGCCTACGATAAGGTTAATTGGTCGTTCCTCCAACAAACTCTGAAAATGAAAGGGTTCTCAGAGGAGTGGTGTGCTTTGATCCATAACTTTGTGTCTGGTGGTAGTGTTGCTGTAAAAGTCAATGATGACGTCGTCAGATATTTCCAGACCAAAAAGGGATTGAGGCAAGGTGATCCATTATCGCCCATACTTTTTATTATTGTGGCTGATATGTTAGCGATCATGATTGAACAAGCTAAAGAAAATGGCCTTATTGAAGGGGTAGTGCCTCACCTTGTGGATGGGGGACTATCTATACTTCAATATGCAGACGATACAATTCTTTTTATGGAACATGATCTAGGGAAAGCAACGAATCTGAAGTTAATTCTTTCAGCCTTCGAGCAATTATCTGGATTAAAGATTAACTTCCATAAGAGTGAACTGTTCTGCTTTGGCGAAGCCCAAGACGCGATTGCTCAATACTCCGAGCTTTTTGGATGTGAGCAAGGTCAGTTCCCTATTCAGTATTTGGGTATTCCAATACACTATAGGAGACTGACTAATGCGGAATGGAAACTCGTCGAAGATCGTTTACAAAAAAGGCTAGTGAGTTGGAAAGGAAAACTACTATCCCTAGGTGGAAGATTGGTACTCATAAACTCAGTCCTGTCGAATATGGTACAGTATATGATATCATTCTTCCAGATACCAAAAGGAGTCTTGAAGAGGCTTGATTACTTCAGGTCAAGATTCTTTTGGCAGGGGGATAGTGAAAAGAAAAAAATATCGACTAGCTAGATGGTATGTGGTGTGCCGACCAAGAGATCAGGGAGGGCTAGGGATTCATGACCTTCAGGTCAAAAACTCAGCTCTTCTAGGTAAATGGATATTCAAGCTGCTTACAGATAATGGTGTGTGGCAGACCCTCCTTAAAAGGAAATACATATGCACAAAAGCGCTATCACAGGTTATTTAGAAACCAGGTGATTCGCATTTTTGGGCTGGCCTAATGGCGACTAAGAAGCATTTCTTTCGCTATGGGGTATTTAGCATAAAGGATGGATCTCAGATACGGTTTTGGGAGGATCATTGGCTAGGAAATGCCACCCTTCGTGAACAGTATCCGGCAATATACAGCATTGTTCGTCATAAAGGTGATACGTTAGCCACTGTGTTGCAAACATATCCTCCTAATGTGACGTTCAGGAGAGATCTCATTGGACCAAGACTTCAATCTTGGAATGCCCTGTTAGATAGATTGGCTTTGATCCATTTATCACAAGGTACCGATGAGTTTCGCTGGAGTTTGACTAAGAATGGTTTGTTCTCGGTTGATTCCTTGTATAGGGCGTTGGTTCACCCCAGATATGCCCGTCGATAATAATAATAAAATATGGCATATGAAGATACCTTTGAAGATGAAAGTCTTTGCATGGTATCTTCGTAAAGGCGTCATTTTAACTAAGGATAATCTTGTCAAGCGTAATTGGCATGGAAGTACAAAGTGTGTTTTTTTTCCTAAAGAGGAGACGATTAAACACTTATTCTTCGAGTGCGCATTTGCGCGTTCTATATGGTCAGCTATCCATATGGCTTCGAACCTATATCCTCCAACTTCTGTTGCAAATATTTTTGGCAATTGGTTGTATGGAGTTGATAAAAGGTTTAAAACTATGTTTAGGATAGGAGCGCTTGACATTATATGCTCGCTCTGGCTATGTAGGAATGACAAGATTTTTAATGATAAAAGTTCCTCTCGTTTGCAGGTTCTATTCCGTTGCACAGGTACTCTCTGTTCGTGGTGCATATTACAACGCGCGGAGTATCGAGGCCTTTTTACAGAGGCATGTGTACGGCTGGAAAAAGTGGCGAGGTATATTTTTATCCCACATGGGTGGCCGCTTGATCTACGGATTGCGGCACCATAGGCGACAGTTGATTTATCTATGTGATTGTAATCGGCATGTTGCTAAATACTTTTTTTTTCTTTTTTTTTTCTTTCGGCCGTGTGCATCTTGCTATGCAGAAGCCGGGTGTAATGCTTATACTTTTAAGTAATAAAGCCCATTATCAAAAAAAAAAGGTATGCCCACAGCGCACATCAGATTGTGATTTTATTTTCCAGTCTCGTTCACTAGTTTGTTTCCCTATGTTGGTGTTGGATGTAAATCCTCAAAAGAGCACCTTAGTTTCATAGGTTGGATCCAATTAGATGAACATTAGACAGACTGACACATGTTGTATGCCGATTCAGATTGGGATTATATTCGGTTATACACTAAATCACTAATTGAGGTGCTTATTTTACAGAAAAATGAACAACTCTTTTTATATATTCTAATTTAGGTGACAATGGTTCAAGATAAAACCATAGAGTCGTTCTACGAAAGAAAAAGAAATATTGCAGCAGCTGGAGTTTCTGGACCTAAATCATTGGCGTTGGCTCTGGTTGAAAGTGAGTTGCCTGAGCAAAATCAACCAAGTCAAAATGAAGAAGAATGTACAAATGAACCTGTCATGTTAAGGGGAATTGAGCTAATAGAGCGAGATCCAACACTACGACCACAGATTTGGCAATATCCGACGGATGTGAGAGATGAAGTACGGAGAACTTACATACAGCTAGGTCCTATGCAGCCCAAATTGAAGAAATACAAGCCATCTGGACCAGCAGGACATCAAAGATGTTTTCAGTTAAGTTGGTTTAATCTTTTTCCATCATGTCTTGAGTACTCAGAAAGTAGCAGTTGTGGATACTGTTTTTATTTCTTCCACTCCAACAAAAACATCAAAAAATGAAGTGGTTTTGATGTCTTTACAGCACAAGGATTTGATGCTTGGAAGAGAGTTAATAATGGAACGAGGTGTGCATTCCTAGCTCATATTGGATCTGGTCCTTGCTCACAACACAACAATGCAGCGAGGCATTGTCTAGCTATGGTGAATGGAAACCCCATTTCAAACATTATAGAGGTGGAGAGCGAGCAACAAGGAAAAATAAAGGGATCATTTACTGCTGCGAACATCAATTGAAACTGTTAAGTGGCTCACAGTGCAGTCTTGTGCTTTTAGAGGCCACGATGAGACAGTACAATCAAGAAACAAAGGGAATTTTCTGGAAATGCCAAAACTTCTTGCAGAATTTAACCCTCACATTGTAGCTGTCATCTTGGAGAACACCCCATGTTCTTCCAAATACACATCACCTGACATTCAACAAGAGATCTTGATTATTTATGCAATGAAAGTTAGGCAGCATATTCGTAATGAAATTGGGGATTCAAAGTTCTCTGTTCTAGTTGATGAAACATGTGATGCGTCAAAAAGAGAACAAATGGCTGTGGTTTTCATATTTGTTGACAAAGATGGTTCTCTACAAGAGCGGTTCATTCAGTTGATACATGTAAGAAACACAAAATCATTAACACTAAAGGTATAATTGTCTCCTATTTTATCCAAGCATTCCTTTGATGTTCAGAATCTTCGTGGCCAAGGATATGATGGGGCAAGCAATATGAAGGGAGAGTTTAATGGATTACAAGTGTTTTTCCTCAAAGAGTGTCCGTATGCCTATTATGTTCATTGCTATGCACATCAATTGAAACTTGCCCTTGTTGCTCCATCTAAGGATGTGGTCCCAGTTAGACAATTTTTTCAGAAACTCCTCTTTGTTATAAACATAGTTGACTTCTCTTCAAAGTGACATGACGAGCTACATGATGCACAAGTTGCTGAAATTGCAGGGTTGACAGATAATGGACTTATTGAAACAGGCTGAGGGGCAAATCAGATCATGTCACTAAAGCGTCTAGGAGACACTAGATGGGGGTCTCACTTAGGTTCTGTTTCTAGCCTAATGGATACATTTAATGATGTGAACTATGTTCTGCAAACCATTGCTTGTGATGCATCAGCCGGCACAAACCGAGCTGATGGAGATACATCTTTTAGCTACTTGACATCGTTTTAGTTTGTATTTGTCCTCTATATGATGAGAGAAATATTAGAAATCAGTGAAGACCTTGGCAAGGATTTACAAAAAAACCACAAGACATAGTTAATGCAATTCGTCTAGTATTTTCTACCAAATCCTTGCTTGAACAAATGAGATCAGATGAGGGTTGAGAATTATTTTATTTTCAGGTTGTCGGGTTTTGTGTGGACCATGGCATTGAGATTCTAGACATGAAGGAGCCATACATACTGCGTGGTGGTCGTGCTCGGCGTCAGGCTGATTATTTTACTAAAGTGTGGTATTTTCGAGTGGAGGTATTTCGAGCAACTTTGGACAACCAATTGAATGAATTAAATTTGAAGTTCAATGAGAAGGTGATGAGCCTTTTATCTATATGTGTTATTCTGATACCAAAAAATGGATTTGTATCTTTCAATGCTAAAGAAATTTGCAAAATGGTTGAGAAGTATTATCCGGCCGATTTCACACAACAAGATATTATTGGACAGTGGTATCAGCTGAACCATTTTGCTTTGGATGCTTCCAATAGCGAAGATTTGAAGAAGCCTGCGACCTTGACAGCACTATGTCGATGCTTTTATGTGCCAGGACGACATCGGATCTACAACTTACTTGACAGATTGTTGTGTTTGCTTGTCACGCTGCCGGTTTCTACCGCTAGCGCCGAGCGTGCATTTTCTAGCCTGAAGATCATCAAGACCAGACCGCGTAACAAGATGGAAGATGATTTTCTTGCCAATAGCTTGCGAGAAATTGTGGCACAATATTGCTATGAGGATATAATTGCCGACTTCAAGGATCGGAAGGATAGAAGAGTGACTCTTTAATCAATTATCCCTGGGTTGGTTACCTGGTATTTTGGCATGGTTTCGTTTTGTTCAGGCTACAAGCCTACAACGTCAGCATATTTGCTCTAACATGAGTACATACTATTTTGTGAACAACCGAGATATATATATATATATATCTCTGTGCGCGCGCGCATGCCTGTGTGTGTGTTAATATATGGTCATTCTATGATGATTTACTTGTTATTTTAACCTATCAGCCCGTCTTTTGTTTCTTGTCAAGCTCCGCCACTGGTTGGACCGGTGTCTTCCTATACCCGCGATACTAGCAGGTCTAGAAACTGGCGAGAGGATGCTCGAAACTTGCTACCCTTCTTCTCGGGCCCGCGGCATTGGAGCGATGTAGGTGCAGCAGAGACAGTGGCATGGCCTTCCTCCATGCAGACCTAGGATTTCTCCATCAGCGTTTGGACCTGACCCAGTGTCCGAGCGACGTCTCCCCTTCCATCCGAGTTACTGCACTGAACCGAAACCGCCGGCGATGGCATAATCATGTTGGTACAGTTTTGACCCACTCCCCACGTAATTATGGTAATTAACCTCGGCGTCATTATCCAATATCTTCTGTTTTCCATATATATAAATATATGTGCAGCAAGAAATCAACTTTCTTTACCCCCTTCTATCTCGCCTTCAATCCATCATTGTTCATCAGCCCTTGATTAGATTTGCTTTGTTGTTTGCCCGCCATCCTCACTAGTAGAAAACTAGACAAAGGTTTTTACCTTTAGTATCGGTTCCCTTACGAACCGGTAGAAATGGCTGACTTGTACCGGTTTGAACGCGGAGAGCGCTGGGCAAGGCTAATACCGATTTGCCACACACCTTTGGTCCCGGTTTGTGGCTAAATCCGGGACCAAAAGAGTGTGGCAACCGTCCTCCTGGTGCAAGCACATTTGGTACCGGTTTTAGCCACCAACCGGTACTAAAGGTGCTCGGAAACCTTTAGTACCGGTTGGTGGCTACAACTGGTACCAAATAGTCGAACTGTTTTGCCTCCCGCGCCTTTGAGTTCGCGAATTGCTAAAGTACATCGCCATTTCTCTGTTTATTCTCTGTTTCCTCCTCTCTATTCTTCCTCTCTTAACTTCTTCCCATAATCCACCAAAGGATTAGCCACTCACTCTTCGTCCGGAGCATGTTCCTGTACATGGAACAAACGTGCTAACCGTCGTCTACACCAACGATAACGCCAAGATGCCGGGCTATCTTTCCACATTCAAAGGATGGGTTGAATGCGCGACGGACCAAGAGAAATTCATCGGGCTTGATCTTGAGTACACGCGCGATAGGAAGGATGTTGCGGTCATCCAATTTTGCTTTAGGAAGAATGTCTTGGTTTTCCAATGGGAAAGGTACATTTTGGGCCTTGATCCATTCATAGGTTGATGAAAATTGCATAAGATAGCAATCCAATCCCCATTTGAATCATATTTGAATCATATATGCGCGTGATGTATAGAGAATTGCATAGGTTTATTATGATGAAAATTGCATAGGATAGGAACATGTCCAATCCTCATTGAAATCATATATCCGTGATATAGAATAATCATATATCCGATCCCCATTTAAATCATATATCCGCATGATATATAGAAATTTTCATAGTTTTATTATGATGAAAATTGCATAGGTTTATTATGAGAAAAATTGCATTGGTTTAATTATGATGAAAATTACATAGATATATTATGATAAAATTTGCATTGGTTTATATGATGAAAATTGCATAGGTTTATATATAGTTCATGCATGTGGTGGCTTGTTTTATATTGGCAAATCCGTGTTGCAATATGCAGGTCGTTGTTGCAGTAGTAATTAACAAGAAGTAATAAGAAGTAGGTTATTGTTATGATTCTTAATTAATAATTTTTTCCATGTTAACTTGTTGTTGTAGTAGTAACAAGAAGTATCCAGCCCTCATGGACTTCTTTTGCCGCAGTGTTGATACAAACAACGGCAAGATCAAGATGAGAAAAACTTCAGAATTGAGATACCGGTTGCCTGCCACATTGATATCCAGGAGATATTCAGGCCTCGGCATGAAAGGATTTCAATGGCTCGTATGGCAGTGGATTTGATCGACGACTGGTACGGTGATATGAAGAACAAGATCGAGAACCACAAAGAGTGGGATACGACCCCCTTAACGGAAATAACATTAATTATGCCGCCATAGATGCTTACATTTCATACGAGATGTACCGCATTATTCGAGTCGTCAACCTTGGGCAGCGTCACCTCGCACCGACAGCACCAGCAGTTGATAATGATGACGATTCAGACGACTCCTATGATGTGTAGTAATGCTTCAGGGTCGATCATGTGATCTCTATTATGTATAGTACTTATATATATCTCTCTATGATGTACTAGTACGGGTCTCCTGTGATCTATAAATCGACTACTTTTATATGTACCTATATTTTATATGTTCATGTTTAAGTAGTATGATGTGAGAAAGATTTCATTGTGATATCTATATATTTCGCTCATGTTTGCATAGGTGAACAATCCTATATGACAAGAAAATAGTACTAGCACTAGATATGTAAGCAAGTTGAGAAATAACCGAACACAATGGCACGGAGATTTATCCCGAAGTTCACTTTCCAATGGAAGCTAATCTCCGTTGGGCTCCAACTCGAGGGTTCACTTTCCAAATACATGGCATAGTTTGTCATAATTAGCCCATATTGCAGGAAAATATGCATCTTGGAATCACGGACAATGTTGACGAAGGAATTTATTTTTTAACTGAATAAAAAAACCATTTTCCATTTTCGGACTGTCAGTAATGGTTTTTTTTGTGAAGGACCTACCACAAACATGTTGCAACACTTGGGGGCTTAATTTTTTTAACATTATAGGACATGTTACCCAAATAAACAATCTGTTTTCTACTAAAACATTTCCATCTAGCTCTTTCGAAAATCACAAGTTTCTGCCGATTCAGCAGGAAATGGGACAAATTTGAACTACATGTGCCTCGTAATTTGCTCATAAATTTTGGAAAAAAAAACATTTTTAGGTACTCAACTACCTATTTCAATAGAGATCCACAATGAGTTGCTGAATATACAACCCCTAGCTAAGAATGGTCATGCCTGCCGTCTTGACTTTCTCCTAAAACGGGCTGAGAAAATTCCAGTAAATTCAAAAAAAAACCCTAAATAACGCGAGACCTTCGCCTGGTGTCATTACAGTCCTAGTATCCACCAAAAATAGTAAACTTGGAATACGATAGTTCTGTTGAAAAAGTGTTCACAAAAAAGAGCTATCTCCTCCTAACATTCTAGGATTTCGGTTCAAATGGCGGGTGTTATGGCCAAATACAAGGCATAGTTTGTTATAATGAGCCCATATTGCACACAAACATGCATCTTGGAAGCACAGACAAAGTTGACGAAGATTTTTTTAACTGAATAAAAAAACCATTTTCCATTTTCGGAGTGTCAGAATTTGATTTTTTTGTGAAGGACCTACCACATACATGTTGCAAAACTTGGGGGCTTAATTTTTTGAAGATCCTAGGACATGTGATATACCCAAATAAACAATCTGTTTTCTAAGAAAAGATTTTCATCCAGCTCTTTTTAAAATCATAAGTTTTTGCCGATTTAGTAGGAAACGGAAAAAATTTGAACTATAGGTGCCTCGTAATTTGCTCATAAATTTTGGAAAAAAAATCATTTTGAGGTACTCAATTACCTATTTCAATAGAGATCCACAGTGAGTTGATGAATATACAACCCCTAGCTAAGAATGGTCATGCCCGCCCTCTTGACTTTCTCCTAAAACGGGCTGAGAAAATTCCAGTAAATTCAAAAAAACTCTAAATAGCGCGAGACCTTCGCATGGTGTCATTACATATGTCCTAGTACCCACCAAAAATAGTAAACTTGGAATACGATAGTTCTGTTGAAAAGTGTTCACAAAAAAGAGCTATCTCCTCCTAACATTCTAGGGTTTCGGTTCAAATGACGGGTGTTATGGCCAAATACATGTCATAGTTTGTTATAATGAGCCTATATTGCACACAAACATGCATCTTGGAAGAACGGACAATGTTGAAGAAGGAATTTATAGCTTAAACTGAATAAAAAAACCATTTTCCAATTTCGGAGTGTCAGAAATGGACTTTTTGTGAAGGACCTACCAAAAACATGTTGCAAAACTTGGGGCTTAATTTTTTTAACATGCTAGGACATGTGATATACCCAAATAAACAATCTATTTTCTAAGAAAATATTTCCATCCAGCTCTTTTGAAATTCACAAGTTTCTGCCGATTAAGTTGGAACGGGATAAATTTGAACTACAGGTGCCTCGTAGTTTGCTCATAAATTTTTGCAAAAACCCATTTTTAGGTGCTCAACTACCTATTTCAATAGAGATCCATAGTATCAACTTCTCTCTACGGATTTTCATGACAGACACTGCACTTCGGGGTGTGACCTACTTCACCGGTATCAACTTCTCTCAAGGGAGTTTCATGACTTAGAGCTTAAAAGTACTAGATCACACAAGAGTAGCTTATGGATGTATCATATTTGGATTTCTCTCATTTTTCTAATCGATTTAGACATATTATTTGTGAAATTTAAATTTACAGAATTGCATATTTGAATTATTCAATATTAAATGGAAAAAGACAAATAAGTTAATTATTATTTTCATTTAAGAATTTTTTAATTCAAAATATTATTAATGATTCATTTCTTTTTATTTAAATAATTGTTTTGATTCATAAAATAAATGTGTGTGACATCATAGTCTATGGGTTAATAGGATTGATATCATATTATTGTCAGGTAAGTATATCTTCTTTGTAGGTAGCTCATATAAAGGAACTACGACGTTAAGCGTGCTAGTGCGGGAGTAGTGTGAGGATGGGTGACCTCTGCAGGAAGTGTTAGTATAAGGGAGTAAATTAGATTGAAATTAAGAATGGTGGGTGATGTCTACGCACACTTCTATTCTTGTAGACAGTGTTGGGCCTCCAAGTGTAGAGGTTTGTAGAACAGCGGCAAGTTTCCCTTAAGTGGATCACCCAAGGTTTATCGAACTCAGGGAGATAGAGGTCAAACATATCCCTCTCAAGCAACCCTGCAATTAAGATATAAGAAGTCTCTTGTGTCCCCAGCACACCCAATATACTTGTCAGGTATATAGGTGCACTAGTTCGGCGACGAGATAGTGAAATGCGAGTAATATGGATGGTTATAAGTAATAATAGCAATCTAAAATAAATATGGCAGCAAGCAAACATGTAGCATAACAGGCGGAAAACGGTGTTTCAATGCTTGAAAACAAGGCCTATGGATCCTACTTTCACTAGTGGACACTCTCAACAATGATCACATAATTGAATAACTAAATATCTTCTCTTCACTATGCTACTCTTAACCCTCTCCGCTTGGATAACGAACACTAATCATTGCGTAGGGCTGCAAAAAAAAACATTCCCTAAAGTAAGCATTCCCATGTCTAGTTCACCCCACTTTGTCACTATGAGCGTCCTAGAAGGTACTAGATAAACACCACAATTCATAGAGGAGACACACACGATGTGCACACTATCACCTTCACACCGCGGGACAAGATGACTCCAAACTTCGTATTAATAAAACACTTGAGTAGCACAAGATGAAGAGTAACATCTACTTATTCAACTAGATTACAAAGCTCACGATCACATATAGATCGCACCATGGGAGAGGGAGATGAACCACATAGATACCGGTAGAGCCCTCAGCCTCGGGGGAGAACTACTCCCTCCTCATCATAGGAGACAGCAACGGCAATGAAGATGACGGTGGAGTCGATGGAGATGGTTCCGGGGGCACTTCCCCGTCCCGGCAGGGTGCCAGAACAGAGATCTGTCCCCCGAAACTTGTCGGCGGCGGCGGCGGAGCTACGGATGTATTTTGTGGAAAAGGTCGATTCCTTTAGGGTTTTTCCTCTGAGAGTATAAATAGGCAAAAGGGCGATGCCAGGAGGTGGCACTTGGCACTTGGCATCTTGTTAATAGGTTAGTCCCGAAAACGTAAGAAAACATACGGAAAACATATAGCAATTGGCATAATATCAACATGGAACATCAGAAATTATAGTTACGAACCGGTACCAAAGGGTGTTTGTTTCTTTTTCTCGTTTTCGATTTTTTCCCGAAAAAAATTATTTTATTTCCATTTTATCATTTCTATTGTTTAACCACTTAAACTCGGTACCAAAGGAAGCCATGTGATGGCCCATTTAATACCGGTCCGTGAGCGACCGGTACTAAACGCTGGTGGGCATTTAGTGCCGATTAATTAGTACCGGTTGTCCAACCGGTACTAAAGGGCCTCTGGAACCGGTACTGAAAGCCCGTTTTCTACTAGTGCCTACTTACTCTCTGTAATGTCATGGACACCGACATTAACCAGCCAACTGACTTGATGTTGTTTGCTTATTTCAGGGGTTGCCGTGCCACATGCTGGTTTGTTTAGGATATATATTCAGGAACTGCTCCGAGGGAGTGTGTGTCCTTTGTTTGTGACATATATTCTGGAACTGGTCAGAGAGAGTGTGTACCATGGCTGCTGTACAGGTACATCCGTTATGCTCTTCCATGATATAGGTCAAATATTGGAACGTTTCCTTCAAAAACAATATTGGAATGTAAACTGTGTGCTGACATAGGTTTCCATCATGGATTTCTGTACTAGACTACCATGCCATATCTGAATGTTTTTCTTTGTTTATGCTATTGAATTTATATTGTAATGTAAAAATATCATACACTCTTATATGCCTATTGTTCTTTCTTTAGGATGGACGGGTGCGACAAAGCGTGCCTTCATGTTCTAGTTATACCTACTACATTTAGCAATACAATTAGGCTAATTATACTATTGGGCAACAATTAGGAGACTACCGGTGCCTCCTAATTGGTTGTCTAAATCAAAATAATACATGTCAAACATGCCCATGAGTGACTTAATCTTCCGTGGAAAGCGATCTTTGGAGATGGCCAATTGTTCTGATGGAGAGCAACATGATGATACCGTGTGGAAGTCCCACATATACACAAGATGAGGGGATATGTTGGACATATCTCTTGGAAGACACATACAATTGATCACATTTTTTACTTTTTAATGACACATGTAAGAAAACCCAAACTAAAACTTTTAACAGGAGCACAATTCTTAGTAAAAAAAATCCAATTAATCCATTTTTTTAAAAACCTCGAAACTTTCAATTGAAGCGTTTGATTACTAAATATTCCACTGGAATGTAGGGAGTACATGATATAGTACTTCCATTGCACACACTCGCGTGCATGCATGGGCGCCAAGTGGTTAATCATGCGACTGAAGGGTCTTGCGGTGCCATGGCGAAGGAGGGCGCACGGTGTGTTGGAACTGCCCGCCCCGCGGCGAAGGAGGGTTCGAACCTATGCGCACTCCGTCCGGAATTCCACCTGCATATGCGATGCAGCAGCGCGAATTAAGCGCAAGTAAATACCCAAGTGAGCGGAGCGGAGGTAGTAGTCCCTAGTTATACCTGTTTGGAAGGCCGTCGAGCATGACAGCAGTGAGCAGCACAGGATCATGGCCACGAGGGCCACGGAGCGTACGGGGAAACAAAGTCGCTTCATGAAATCCTCCTCTCCGGCTTGTCAAATTTCTTAGTGTTCGGGCAGTGGTTAATTTGCGTTGGGCTTCTCTGTTTTATACTACTGCTACGTACTGCCAAAGTGCCAAGGAATTCAAGGAAGGCCCCGAGAGAGTAGGACAAGGTACGTGCGAAATCCTGATCAGCTCAAGGTCGTCGTTCATCTTGTGCACGCGCGACTAGCTAATTAATTATACTCCTCAGGCGGCAGTAACCGCTAGGTGTGCACTGTCTGTAGCTGCACGTCCAACATCACCACCGGCCGGGGACTATAGACTATAGTCATGTGTTACAGGTTTGAAATGGTCAAGCTAATTAAGCTGCTATAGCTGCTGCTGCAGGCGTACACCAAAATAAGTTAAGGACTACCAGCCGCGGCTCATTTTTTTTCGAAAAGCGGAGAAAGCCCCAGACTCTGCATCGAGTGATGCACTCAGATTTTATTACTTATTGAGTTCCAGTGTGTCTTAAGAGTTTACAAAAAGAGAGAACCTCACAAAGAGACAAATCGCTCTCCAAAAGGGACTAGGACAAAGCAGTACAAGAAAAAACTACGAAAGTCTATTAATATACTGCCACGTATGACGGGAGAAAAAAATCATGTGCCACAATAAGGAGTCTCTTGCATCCATTCACCATAAGCTCTCGCTGGTCCGAAGGTAGTAAGTAAGCCCATTGCTGGATCCAATGCACCGCCATATGGATAACCTGTAAGACATGAAAGTTGTAATTCCTATTAAACACAAGATTGTTTCTACAATTCCAAATGGACCAACAAATAGCCGAAATGCCGATGCGAATTCTATTCTTGGTCTTTTTGTCAATCCCATTTAACCAATTTCCAAACATATTAGTAACATTGGAGGGGGAGGCATATTAAAAGTACAAAAGACTACACGCTAAACAAGTTTAGAGAAAGGGCATAGTAGAAATAAATGGTCTACTGTCTCCGCACTCCCACAAAAGGAACAATGAGTATCACCTTTCCATCCTCGTTAGCTAAATTATCTCTAGTAAGTAAAACCTTCTTATCTAAGAACCACATGAAAATTTTAATCTTTAAGGGAATTTTCAACTTCCACAAGTCTTAAGAAAAATTATACGATCATTCGTAAGATCCTCATACATAGATTTAGCTGAGAAAACACCATCCTGAGATAATTTCCAACGAAATCCATCAGGAGTGTTATTCAGCGAGATAGACATCAAACACAAACAAAAATGAGACCACATCTCCCAAATAATTCCCACCAGGTTCCTCCTAAAACCGATATTAATAGGTGGAGCATTGTGAAACACATCATGTACTGAATCATTCTTACGTTGCACAATGTTGTATAAAAGTGGGTACTGCCTTAAGAGAGGAGATGGACCTAACCAAATATCCTCCCAAAACCTTGTTGTCTCCCCATTCCCAACTATAAAGGAACCTCTACTAAGAATTCCTTCTTAACTCTCATAAGACCCTTGTAAAAGGGAGAATCGGTAGGTTGTGCCTCGATCTGAGCAAGATTTTTTCTATGAAGATATTTGTTTTACAGCAACTCCTGGCAAAACCTCTCCTCATGTAAGAGCTTAAACAACCATTTACTTAACAAGCATTTGTTTTTCAGCTCCAGCACTTCCACACCTAACCCTCCTTTATCCTTAGGCCTACAAATAATATTCCATTTCGTCAATTTATATTTGCGTTTGTCCTCATCACTTTGCCAAAACAAACAAGATCTATAGAAATTTAGTCGCTTGCGAACACCAATTGGAATCTCCAGAAAAGAGAGCATAAACATGGGTAAGCTTGTCAAAACCGAGTTAACAAGAACTAAACGATCCTCATATGATAACACCTTCCCTTTTCCAACAACCAAGTTTGTCCTCAAAACGATTTTCAACTGGATGCCACTCAGAGTTTCTTAGTTTTCTATGATGGATAGGAATTCCCAAATATTTAAAAGGTAAAGAACCAGGCTCACAACCAAGAATTTGTTTGTACCGGTCCTATACCTCTTTAGCCTTGCCAAAACAAAAAACTTCACTCTTATGAAAAATGATTTTTAGTGTCGAAAGCTGTTCAAAGATACACAAAATCAACTTCATATTAAGGGCTTTTGCTAGATCGTGCTTGATACGTCGAAAACGTATCTCCTTTTCCGAACACTTTTCTTACTGTTTTACTCTAAACTTGTGTGTTTTGGATACAACTAACAAGGACTAACACTGTTTCTAGCAGAATTACCTTGGTGTCTTGTTTTTGTGCAGCAAAATCAACTTTCGGTAAATTGCCCAGAAAAGACCCCATTGATGTTTTCACCCCGGAACACCCCGGGAGCCAGAAGGGGGACGGGAGAAGAGCCACAGGGTGGCCACACCACCCCCGGCGCCCCCCTTGGACGCACCAGCCTATGGTGTGGGCCACCCACAACACCCCTCGGACTCCCATTTCGACTGCAAATAGCCTTCAACCCTAAAACACGAGGGGGTTCTATAGTTTTCCAGAAAGTAGTCCCGTCGCCATCGCGGATCCTCTTTTGGGGTTCAGAAACTCCGTTCTGGCACCCTGCCGGGACAGAAAATTGGAGGAGATCATCGCCACCGTCATCAACAATGCCTCCCCATCTACCATCCATGTTTCCCTCATCCATGTGTGAGTAATTCCCCCGCTGTAGGCTGAAGGGGATCGTAGGGATTGGATGAGTTCGTTCATGTTCTAATGTCGTGAATGTTAGGGCATAGTGCCTAGTATCTTCTATTAGTGCTATTGACATTGTTGCAACTTGTTATGCTTAATGATTTCCACTTTGGGCCCGAGTGCCATGATCTCATATTTGAACATTTTATTGAATCATGATGATAATTATTGTTTCTTGATCATACCTTCAAGTTGTTTACGCATATCGTTGTCCGGAACCCGAGGCCCCAAAGTGACAGAAATTGGGACAACCAGAGGGGATGGTTGTGATGTGAGGATCACATGTGTTCACGAAGTGTTAATGCTTTGTTCCGGTGTTCTTTTAAAAAGAACACCTTAATTACCAGTAGTTCCCTTGAGGCCCCGCTGAAACGGGCAGGTAGGACAATAGATGTTTTGCGAGTTCGCATTGCGAGCACGTCCGGCTATTTACGGAACACATGCATATAGTTACTTAGTGCTTGGATGCTTTAACTTATTTATCTGCAATGCCCATGACTTGATCATTATATGAACTTTCTTATCCATGCAATGCCCATTCATCCATCTCTATGCCTACAGTATTTAATCCCTTTGTTTACTCCAATCACCACTGCTGCTGTTTTCATACTACTGCTGTTATTATTTCACTACTACTGCTACTGTAAAACTATTACTACTGATAAACCACTGCAAACAAGTCCACTTTCAGGTGCAAGTGAATTGACAACTCATTTGTTAAGGCTCACAAATATTCTTTGGCTCGTCTTGTGTCAAATCAATAAATTTGGGTTTAACTTCCCTCGAAGACTGTTGCGATCCCCTATACCTGTGGGTCATCAGTGCTCTAAGAATAAAATAGTATCATCCGCATACTGCAAGAGAGACAAACCCCCGTCCACTAAGTGGGGGATGAGTCCTCCTATTTGACCATCCTCATTTGCCCGAGCAATCAAAATGGCTAACATATCGGCAACAATGTTAAAAAGGATTGGAGATAAAGGATCTCCCTGCCGAAGTCCTTTTTTAGTTTGAAAGTAATGCCCTATGTTGTCATTAACTCGAATACACACACTTCCACCTTGGACAAATTGCATCATTCTTGTGCAAATCCTTTCATACGCAAAGCCTGCTGAAGAAAAGGTCACTTAACTTTATCATAAGCCTTTTCAAAGTCAATTTTAAAAATAACTCATCCATCTTCTTCTTCTTAAGCTCATGAATAGTCTCATGAAGGATGATCACTCCTTCCAAAATGTTTCTCCTAGGCATAAAAGCCTACTCGGAAGGTCTAACTACCTTTTGCACAATTTTGGTAATTCGATTTGTACCCACCTTTGTGAAAAATTTGAACTGAGATTAAGAAGACATACAGGTCTATAGTGCTGAATCTGAACCGCATTTTCCTTCTTCAGAAGCAAGGTTATACTTCAAAGTTGAGTTTAAACAACTGAAGATTACCTTGTTTCAGCTCAACAAACAAAGCCATAAGATCATGCTTTATGACCCCCAAAATCTCTTATAAAACTCAGCAGGAAACCCGTCTGGTCTCGGTGCTTTATTTAACTCCATTTGCAAGATGGCTTCATGCACTTCTTCCACTAAGAAATCAGATGTAAGAATATTATTTTCTTCTTGACAACACTGCAGTATATCATGATTAACAGATTCATCTAAAGAAATATCATTAGGAACCGAATCCCCAAAGAGGATATGGGCAGTATGATCATCGGGGAGTTTGAGGCAGATTCGGTGATGTTAATAATGGGACAGACCCTCTGTTCAGCCCACGGTTGTTGCTGCTGGGTGGGGCTTCCAATGCAGATAGGGAAGCAGCAGGTGCAGAATGTTGTTGCTTCAGTTGCGCAAACGACGCAAATGGTTGTTGCTAGACCGGAGTAGCAAGTAGTTTCGATACCGTCTTCTGTGCAGGTTGGCTCCAATGCCAGGGTTAACGCGGCAGTAGCGAAGGAAGCTGTTGTGGTTCGTTCTGAACCTACCCCTTTAGTTGTTGTTGTTCGTCGGGAGCAAGGGAGGGAGATTGTATCGGCTGTTTCACTTGCAAATGCTATTTCTAATGCGGCTTCGAGGAAGGATAAAAAATGCTACAGATGTGGTCAAGCTGGTCATCAGTCTAAGGCATGCACAGTTGATATTTGTCAGGTTTGCAAGGGTCTAACGCACGTTGATAGGAGATGTCATTTGTTGACAGCCCCGAAACCCTAGATTTTGTTTTATGGGCATGGTCATGAAGAATGTTTTTTTCAAGTTTCCTTGCACTGAAACGTATAAGCCAAAGTTGGAGAATCATCGTTTGGCCTCTCTGATTGTGTCGGGAGGGGAGATGACTATTCCAGGGATCACTCGGCAGCTTCAGAGGTTGGTTCCATCGGATAATTTTTTTTGTAATGTTACTAGGATGGGACATAATGTGTTTCAGGTGGAGTTTCCTAATAGCACAGAGTTAGAGAGGCTAAATTTTTTGGGGAGATGTATCGTTCCAAATTGCACATTTGAGATCACTATTGATAGTTGGACTCAAACTCCTCAGCCTACAGACTCTTTACCAGAGGTTTGGTTGCGGCTGGAGGGGATCGCTAGCCCTCACATTGGTGATTATTTAGCTCTCTAGGCTGTTGGTGATATGTTTGGCATGACTCTCGAGATTGATATGCCTTTTACTAGAAAACATGGGATTCTTCGCATCAGAATTGGGTGTATTGATCATCGGAAAATCCCTAAGGGTTTTCATATGTACATTAAGGACGGTTTCTATACACTCTCCTTCGAGGTGGAGGGCTTTGAGCAGCCACCTAGTGCTGATGTTGACATGATAGGAAAATATGGGGATGATGGTGAGAGTGATGATGATGATACAGATGAAGTTGGTTATGATTTCCAAGCAAAGTTGCAAAAATTGACTGGCAAAAGTAAAGAAACGATAGCTGCAGTGTCAACTGATCATGAGACTAGTGCGCATCAAGGAGGGGGAGGTGATACGGCGGTTAAACTTGGGGTTTTGTTCTCTCCGTCGGTTCGACAGTCTTTTGTGCGAGCTCGTAGGGAGATTGCTGATATTTTCTCCTCCTTTGGAAATCCTAGCTCGGATTCGTTGAACAACAATGATACTAGGGAGACCGGTAAAAGGGTTTCTGCCTGAAATGTCTGATAGTATGAACGAAAAATGAACTGCAACTGGTAAAGGACCCCTGGCGTTGTGTATTTGTTTACGTATTACTTGCTTCTTCCTTTGGCGTTGTTTCTATCTGTCATACTTCCTCTGTATCATAATATAATATGTTTTAGTATTTTTTAGATAAAACGTATCTAGACATATTTTCGTGTGTAGACTCATGTGCATCTTGCACTAAAACATGTCTAGATACGTATTTTCTAGTAAACAGTAAAACATCTTACATTTCGATACGGAGGGGGTACGTGATTATGGAAACATACACTACAGGAAAACGCTCAGTTCCCGACGGCCAAAGGTATGCCGACGAAATTTTATCGGGGCCGTCGGCATACAAGCCGGAATGCAGAATGCCACCAAAATGCCGACATATGCCATGTGAAGGTTCCTAGATTTTGCTAGGTAGTTTGTATGCTGACGGATTCGTCGTCGGCATCTTCCTGGATGCCATCAAATGACCGTCTCCGTCAAACTTATTTGCTGAGGTTTTAGTTGCCAACGATACACTAAAACTGTCGGCATATAGGTGAAAGCCCACGGCCCGTCTTTCCCGACGATCTTCTGTTTAGTTACCTAGGAAGAAGATGCCGACGGCTATATGTCGACGTCTACCACCCGTTTTAGGCCGTCGGCAACTTCGACGATTCCTATAGTGATAGATCATCAACGGAGCTAACCGGTTTTTTTGTTTGTTCCCTTGTAACCAAAGATGCTCGAGGGCATTATCCAACAAGATGAAAATCTTATACTAGGCTAAACTATCGAACTGGCCCGTCCGGACTCATTCATGCGAACTTTTAGTTAAAACTCAGGGTTCCCTCAAGAAAAAAATGAATTGAAACTCAGGGTTCAAATCATATGGCAGGATCAAAGGAAGCGATGCACCAGAGGGGGAGATATCTTACTCCCGAGCTCCCACGCTCACTGCATTTAAAAAAGGAAGATAAATTTTGATGTATTAAAGTTTTAAAATAATATGAAAATAATCTTTGATTCAAGGTATATAAAAACGATAATCGTTCATATCTACAAATAGTGTTTCAAATCTCCTACGGTATTAAGATTTTGTCATTTTTGTGTAGCTCGTTATACAAATAATTTATTTTTCTAATTATGCATGTTTGTACACTAGAACAAGGACTACATCCACAATTATTTTTTATTTTTTGAAAATTTTAAATATTTTATTGGAAATTTTAAAATGAAGCGAACACCAGAGGTTGGGGTAAAAATGACTTTTCGATGATGCACCCACCTTTTGATGTATCAACGATATTCATGTCCCGATGTTCGCAGACTATTGATCTAATGTTAAAATATCTTGTATTATCATATTTTATAATATGAATGGTCCAACGAACGCGCAGTCGACTGAGAACTATATAGTCAACTCCGCCTCTTTCTCATGGTCTTCTTCTTCATCTCGGCGAGCATTGCTCATCTCCACCTTCTGGAGATCCGCGCCTCTCGCAAAACCATCGTGTCTACCCGCTCGCGGTCGGCATGCTGCCACATGCCTTGCTGGCCCGTTGTGCCCCAATATCCTCCGCTGGTCCACCTCCACACCAGCCATCCTCTAAGCCGGCCCTTCTTCTCCGGCGTCAATGACCTGAACCCCGCACTTCCCTATGATAAGTTTTTGAGCCACCCGCGTCGACCCATGGCCGGCGTTCTCAATTTTCTATGTTTTTTGCTGGGTGTCAGGTGTGGGTTACTACCTCCGTTCCATAATGTAAGCCTTTCTAGCAAGCTAAACTAGCTTGCTAAAAAGTCCTACATCGTGGAACAGAGGGAGTAGGGGAGAAACCCGATGAGGAGAGATGAGGAAAAATAAGGCATGGTGGGACCCACTCCACGAACATCAAAATTCAACTTAAATTGAAGAATGTTAAGAAGCATTTCAAGGGGTGGGGAGCTAATTTAAGGGTCAATAATAACAAGCTCAAAAAAGAAATTTTGGAACAGTTACAAGACCTAGAATTACTTGAAGAAGTTGGTCCCGTGACCTGTGATCAGTTGGTCCAAAAGATACAAATTCAGAAGGCCCTAATGAAACATGAAGAAGAAGAGGCATACTATCACGAGAGATCTAGTGAAATGTGGCTGCTTAAAGTTGATAGAAATACTGAATTCTTTCACAGAGTGGCAAATGGCAGGAGGGGAGAAAAAGGATTTTCTCCCTTAAGAAAGACCAAGAGGTTATTCAGGGGATTCCACACATTTTGCAACATGCCACCACTTTTTACAAAGAACTCTTTGGCCCCTCTATGGCAAAAGGGTTCAATCTTCGAGGTGATGTGTGGGGTGTTGATGGAACATTATCAGAGCCTGATAGGCTAGACCTAGATAGATGCTTCACTGAGGTTGAAGTCAAATCGGTTATTGAGGGCATGGAGAAAAATAAAGCAGCTGGTCCTGATGGGATACTAGTTGAATTTTGCCAGGCATGCTGGCCAATTATTAAAGAGGACCTGTTGGGGCTGTTCCATGATTTCTATCTTCATAATATTAATCTTGCTAGAATAAAGTATGGAATCATCACCATTCTCCCTAAGAGTGAAGATGCTGACCAAATACAAAACTATAGACCTATTTGCCTACTCCAAGTCCTGTTTAAAATTTTCACAAAAGCTTTGACCAATAGACTGGAGTCCTATGTGGGGAAACTCATTAACAAGTGCCAGACTGCTTTTATTAAGCATAGAAACATTCTGGACGGAGTGGAACTTTCGCAGGATATTTTGAAGGAAGCAAAATTCCAAAAGAAGCAGGGCGTGGTATTGAAGACTGATTTTGTGAAAGCCTACGATAAGTTAAACTGGGACTTTCTACTAGAAACTTGAAGGCAAAAAGGCTTCACTGATAAATGGTTGTGCTGGTTCAAGGCTGTGATATATAATGGAACTTTGAGTGTGAAAGTTAATGATGAGGATGGTCCTTATTTTGGCAGTTACAGAGGGGTGAGGCAAGGAGATCCCTTTTCCCTTTTTCTTTTTAATGCTACATCAGAAAACATGGCTAAGATGGTTCATAGGGCTCAAGATGCTGGGCTTGTGACTGGTTTGGCTGATCATCTGATCCATGGGGGGCTTGCTAATTTGCAATATGCAGATGACACTATTTTCTTGATCCAAGATGATGTGGAAATTGCCAGAAATTTGAAACTCTTGCTGTACATTTTTTAGAGCATGTCTCGCTTGAACATAAACTTTGAGAAGAGTGAAGTCATGCTAGTGTTGGAGGATGAAGAAAAGCAAGAGGAGTACACTGACTTGTTTAACTGTCAAAAGGGTAAGTGGCCAGTTAGTTACCTGGTGGTTCCTGTCAATTCCAGAATGAATTCTGTCAAGGAGATGCAATTCTCGAGTGAGAGGGTGAAGAAGATGATGGATGGATGGATGTGAGGGATTTGTCTATTGGGGGCAGAGTCATAAGAACAGATGTGTGCCTATCCTCAGTTGCGGTTTATCATATGTCCTTGTTTTTACTACATAAAACAACTTTGGAACAACTGGACAAGGAAAGGAGGGATTTCTTGTGGCAGAGTAGTGCAGCTAGGAGGAGATATCACTTGTTAAGCTGGAAGATAATCTGTAAACCTAGAAGGAAGGGAGGGTTAAGCATCAAAAACCTGGCAAAGTTCAACATTAGTCTCATGTGCAAGTGGTGGTGGAAACTAGAGGCTGATGATGGGCCCTGGCAGCTGTTCATGAGAGCCAAGTACTTAGGGGACAGGGGGATTACAAACTTGAAACACAATGCCAAGGACTCGACTTTCTGGACTGATTTTCTTAAAATTAGACATTTTTATTGGAAGGCAGAATCACAATGGTTGGTAATGGGAGAAGAACTAGTTTTTGGAAAGATGCTTGGTGTGGACATGCTCCTTTGATGGATATGTTCCTTGGATTATTTGAAATTTGCAATGAAAAGGAAGTTTATGTTGTTGAGATGGCTGCAAAAGGTTGGACCCCTTCCTTCAGAAGGTAGTTGATTGGTGACCTTCAAAATGACTTGAGATCTCTTAGAAATAAGCAGGCATGCGTGGCTCTGAATGAAAGTGATGATACCCCAAGATGGAGATGGACAAAGTCTGGCACTTTTACAGTTAAATCTATGTATAATCACCTCTCAAGTGGGGGGTGTGGATAGCTCTTTCAAACATCCATGGAAGGAAAAAATCCATTTCAAGATCAAAGTTTGGCTTTGGCTGATCTAGCATAATGCAATTTCTACAAAAGATAACATGAAGAAGAGAAAGTCGGTTGGTAACTATGGTTGTCAGTTCTGTAAAGAAGATGAAACGATACTCCATCTGTTCTTCTAGTGTGATGCGGCCAAATATGTGTGGAGTGTGGTGGGTATAGCTGTGGCTGCTAATAATCGCCTAGGCTCTTTCTTGCAGTATTTCTGGTGGATCCCGTAGTATCTCTTTGCCTCTCGAAATGTCCAGATTACTGGTTTAGCAGCTATTTGTTGGACCATCTGGAAGCTGAGAAATCGATCGTGTTTCGAAGCCGAGCTAATTGGCTCTCCGTTTGAACTAATCAGTTAATCCTGTGTTTTTTTTAACTAATGGGCAGGTCTTCATCCCTCGCAGGAACGTGATGACATTAGAGAAGGTGCAATTTTTTTGATTTGAATGGCGACGTCCCTTGAAGCTATTAGGGCTCGTGCTAGTGGGTGGTGTCGATCTCGAACTTGTTGACTGAAGATGATGGAGATAAAGAGATGGAGGATGCCAATCAGGACTGGGGGGTCATATCTTCTAGATGGTACCGCGTTTCCACCCTTGATCTCGCGGCTTTGCTTGGGACTGGTCCTTTCTAGTTATCCATGGTTTCTTTTGGTGCTTTTGGAGCCTAGTTGAACTTCAATTCTTGCGCGGTTTTTCTGTTGGAATCGTCCCTTTGGTTTGTTTGGTCGCTGTGACCATCTGGAACCTGGTGTGTGGTTTGTGGTAAGGGGTTGCGACCCTTTGTAAAATTACGCTGCGGGCTGGATGGTTGTTCCGTTATTGAAAACTAATGGAGCACGAGCCCTTCTCTGGGGTTGCCGTTTTGTAAAAAAGTATAAAAAGGGCACAAGAAGATGCGTGAGGGAGAATGTGTTGTTCAACAGTTTTGTTAGCGGGTTTTGCGAAAATAACTGTGATAAACATGGATTGTCCGTTGATTTCAAAGTTTAACAAGGGGTTGTGCAAATATCCGCGGCGTAGGGTGGTCATCGCAACCAACTCTTAGAGTTAACGGCGCCTCGTAAATTTTTTCGAAAATCGAGTGACAACCTCTTTTGTTGTTTTGAAATAAAAACAAACCCAATTGGTATATTTTTTTTTGACAAAAAGTATATTTATTGTTGTCGAAAGTTTTGTTTAAGCCCAATAAGAGTTTGGGAAACTTTTAGGTGTTTAAATGACATTTTAAAAGCCTCTAAAGTTCCCTATTCATTCCTTTTTATCAAATGCAACGCAACACTGCTGGGTTCGTAAAAAACAGGTCATCCGGAGGGGAGTAGTAGCCCTGAGTTTGGTTGTCCAACTGGGTCTGCAACTCATACCATAGCCTAGATCCTGCAACCAAGCGCATGCGGAAAGGGAACAAGGAAATAGAAGAGTTGGGGACAAATATCCTAGCTCTGATACACACCAAGGACGTAAGTGGCGAACTTCTATATGTCATGAAGATCTGGCAATTACGACCTGTGGCTCTTTTTTTAGATGAAGTCGCACCTTAGGCTGGTGCTAGTGGGGGAGGGAGCGCGGGCGGTGCCGCCCGGTGCGGGGCGAGAGGGAGGCGGTAGCGAGGCGGGACGGCAGCAGCGGGTGGTGGATCCTTCGCCCGGCTGTAGCCGGCGCTACCGCCCCGCTGTCGCCCGCGTTGGCTGCAGTAGGTGGGCGAGGAGGAGGCCGGAGCGGAGCGACGCGCTGGCGAGGTGGGGCGAGAGGGAGGCGATAGGCCGGCGGGTCAAATCGGTTATTGAGGGCATGGAGAAAAATAAAGCAGCTGGGCTCATGGGATACTAATTGAATTTTGCCAGGCATGCTGGCCAATTATTAAAGAGGACCTGTTGGGGCTGTTCCATGATTTCTATCTTCACAATATTAATCTTGCTAGAATAAAGTATGGAATCATCACCATTCTCCCTAAGAGTGAAGATGCTGACCAAATACAAAACTATAGACCTATTTGCCTACTCCAAGTCCTGTTTAAAATTTTCACAAAAGCTTTGATCAATAGACTGGAGTCCTATGTGGGGAAACTCATTAACAAGTGCCAGACTGCTTTTATTAAGCATAGAAACATTCTGGACGGAGTGGAACTTCCGCAGGAGATTTTGAAGGAAGCAAAATTCCAAAAGAACCAGGGCGTGGTATTGAAGACTAATTTTGTGAAAGCCTACGATAAGTTAAACTGGGACTTTCTACTAGAAACTTGAAGGCAAAAAGGCTTCAGTGATAAATGGTTGTGCTGATTTAAGGCTGTGATATATAATGGAACTTTGAGTGTGAAAGTTAATGATGAGGCTGGTCCTTATTTTGGCAGTTACAGAGGGGTGAGGCAAGGAGATCCCTTTTCCCCTTTTCTTTTTAATGCTGCATCAGAAAACATGGCTAAGATGGTTCATAGGGCTCAAGATGTTGGGCTTGCGACTGGTTTGGCTGATCATCTGATCCATGGGGGGCTTGCTAATTTGCAATATGCAGATGACACTATTTTCTAGATCCAAGATGACGTGGAAATTGCCAGAAATTTGAAACTCTTGCTGTACATTTTTGAGAGTATGTCTCGCTTGAACATAAACTTTGAGAAGAGTGAAGTCATGTTAGTGTTGGAGGATGAAGAAAAGCAACAGGAGTACACTGACTTGTTTAACTGTCAAAAAGGTAAGTGGCCAGTTAGTTACTTGGTGGTTCCTGTCAATTCCAGAATGAATTCTGTCAAGGAGATGCAATTCTCGAGTGAGAGGGTGAAGAAGATGATGGATGGATGGATGTGAGGGGTTTTGTCTATTGGGGGCAGAGTCATAAGAACAGATGTGTGCCTATCCTCAGTTGCGGTTTATCATATGTCCTTGTTTTTACTACATAAAACAACTTTGGAACAACTGGACAAGGAAAGGAGGGATTTCTTGTGGCAGAGTAGTGCAGCTAGGAGGAGATATCATTTGTTAAGCTGGAAGATAATCTGTAAACCTAGAAGGAAGGGAGGGTTAAGCATCAAAAACCTGGCAAAGTTCAACATTAGTCTGATGTGCAAGTGGTGGTGGAAACTAGAGGCTGATGATGGGCCCTGGCAGCTGTTCATGAGAGCCAAGTACTTAGAGGACAGGGGGATTACAAACTTTAAACACAATGCCAAGGACTCGACTTTCTGGACTGATTTTCTTAAAATTAGGCATTTTTATTGGAAGGCAGAATCACGATGGTTGGTAATGGGAGAAGAACTAGTTTTTGGAAAGATGCTTGGTGTGGACATGCTCCTTTGATGGATATGTTCCTTGGATTATTTGAAATTTGCAATGAAAAGGAAGTTTATGTTGTTGAGATGGCTGCAAAAGGTTGGACCCCTTCCTTCAGAAGGTAGTTGATTGGTGACCTTCAAAATGACTTGAGATCTCTTAGAAATAAGCTGGCATGCGTGGCTCTGAATGAAAGTGATGATACCCCAAGATGGAGATGGACAAAGTCTGACACTTTTACAGTTAAATCTATGTATAATCACCTCTCAAGTGGGGGTGTGGATAGCTCTTTCAAATATCCATGGAAGGAAAAAATCCATTTCAAGATCAAAGTTTGGCTTTGGCTGATCTAGCATAATGCAATTTCTACAAAAGATAACATGAAGAAGAGAAAGTGGGTTGGTAACTATGGTTGTCAGTTCTGCAAAGAAGATGAAACGATACTCCATCTGTTCTTTTAGTGTGATGCGGCCAGATATGTGTGGAGTGTGGTGGGTATAGCTGTGGGTGCTAATAATCGCCCATGCTCTTTCTTGCAGTATATCTGGTGGATCCCCTAGTATCTGTCTGCCTCTCGAAATGTCAGATTACTGGTTTAGCAGCTATTTGTTGGACCATCTGGAAGCTGAGAAATCGATCGTGTTTCGAAGCCATGCTAATTGGCTCTCCGTTTGAACTAATCAGTTAATCCTGTGTTTTTTTTTAACTAATGGGCAGGTCTTCATCCCTCGCAGGAACGTGATGACATTAGAGAAGGTGCATTTTTTTTATTTGAATGGCGACGTCCCTTGAAGCTATTAGGGCTCGTGCTAGTGGGGTGGTGTCGATCTCGAACTTGTTGACCGAAGATGATGGAGATGAAGAGATGGAGGATGCCAATCAGGACTGGGGTGTCATATCTTCTAGATGGTACCGCGTTTCCACCCTTGATCTCACGGCTTTGCTTGGGACTGGTCCTTTCTAGTTATCCATGGTTTCTTTTGGTGCTTTTGGAGCCTAGTTGAACTTCAATTATTCCGTGGTTTTTCTGTTGGAATCGTCCCTTTGGTTTGTTTGGTCGATGTGACCATCTGGAACCGGTGGTGTATATATTGGTGTGTGGTTTGTGGTAAGGGGTTGCGACCCTTTGTAAAATTACGCTGCGGGCTGGATGGTTGTTCCGTTATTGAAAACTAATGGAGCACGAGACCTTCTCTGGGGCTGCCGTTTTGTAAAAAAAAGTATAAAAAGGGCACAAGAAGATGCGTGAGGGAGACCGTGTTGTTCAGCAGTTTTGTTAGCGGGTTTTGCGAAAACAACTGTGATAAACATGGACTGTCCGTTGATTTCAAATTTTAACAAGGGGTTGTGCAAAATATACGCGGCGTAGGGTGGTCATCGCAACCAACTCTTAGAGTTAACGCCGCCTCGTAAATTTTTTCTAAAATCGAGTGACAACCTCTTTTGTTGTTTTGAAATAAAAACAAACTCAATTGGTATATTTTATTTTTTTGACGAAAAGTATATTTATTGTTGTCTAAACTTTTGTTTAATCCCAATAAGAGTTTGGGAAACTTTTAGGTGTTTAAATCACATTTTAAAAGCCTCTAAAGTTCCCTATTCATTCCTTTTTATCAAATGCAACGCAACACTGCATGGTTCGTAAAAAACAGGTCATACGGAGGGGAGTAGTAGCCCTGAGTTTGGTTGCCCAACTGGGTCTGCAACTCATACCATAGCCTAGATCCTGCAGCCAAGCGCATGCGGAAAGGGAACAAGGAAATAGAAGAGTTGGGGACAAATATCCTAGATTTGATACACACCAAGGACGTAAGTGGCGAACTTCTATATGTCATGGAGATCCGGCAATTACGACCTGTGGCTCTTTTTTTAGATGAAGTCGCACCTTAGGCTGGTGCTAGTGGGGGCGGGAGCGCGGGCGGTACCACCCGGCGCGGGGCGCGAGGGAGGCGGTAGCGAGGCGGGACTGCAGCAGCGGGTGGTGGATCCGTCGCCCGGCGGTAGCGGGTGCTACCGCCCCGCTGTCGCCCGCGTTGGCGGTAGTAGGTGGGCGAGGAGGAGGCGGGAGCGGGGCGACGCGCTGGCGAGGTGGGGCGAGAGGGAGGCGATAGGCCGGCGGGGCCACCACCTCCTGAAGCCACTGCTCCAAGCTCCGGGTCTGAAGCCGCAGAAACAATCCTACCAAAGCGTCCAAAGAGGCTTGAATGGACAACTGCGGACGAGGAAAAACTGGTAATTTACTTACCCGTCAGCTATTTAATATGGAATTTTATTTTATTATATGACTAACAATATCTATTTCGGGGTAGGTTCATGCTTGGATTTTTCACTCCAAGGACTCTATCGCCGGTAATAGCAAGACCGACATTAGTTTTTGGGGTCAGATAGCTGAAACCTTCAACTCTACCTCGCAACCTTCCCGTCATTGGACCGCGAAGCAACTGAAGGATCATTGGAACGTCTACAACCGTGAGGTGTCCTTGTTCAATCACTGGTAGAAAAAAGGCCTTCGGTATGCCAGCATCAGTCCCCAAGCGTTGCGCACCGTGACCAATGAGTATTTAGTCCCGGGTAGGGAGGAGACCCGCGACAGAAGGTCAGACGTCGCGGGTTGGGAAGCGCGTTGCGACGCGTGGAGGGAATTAATTCCGGTTGACATGGCCGCCCGGGACTATTGGTCCTTTATTCCCCGTTCCCGTGGCCAACCGGGACCAATGGCCCTTTATTCCCCGTGCCCGTGGCCAACCGGGACTAAACATCAAGCGTCTCGCCTCCCCCGCGGCGGTTTTTATTTCGCGAGCGAGGCAGAGGGCGCCATTCCACTGATTTGCTCTCTGTTCTTCCTCTCGCTCTCTGTTCTTCCTCTCTCTCGCTCTCTTTCGATCCAAGCACACGCACGCAAAATGGCTGAATGGACGCAATACAATGGGAAGACACCATGCGGCAAGGATTTGGACGTGCTCTTCACCAACAACTGCGCGAGGCTGCCTGAAGCTCTGGGTCATTTGGCCGATCTCTATTTTGATGCTCCCGAAGAACACCGGTTCTTTGGTCTCGATCTGGAGTACACGGCGAATCAGAAGGATGTTGCCCTCATCCAGATATCGTTCAAGCATTCGGTGTTGGTCTTCCAATGGTCAAGGTAGAAGCTATATATATATAGCACTCGTGTACAATCTTGCATTCCATCTTCGAGTTTTTTTGTTGCATGTGAACATACGTGTGTTGCAACATATCTAACACATATCCTATTTTTGTTGTTACAGTAGTTCGAGGCATTGCCCGGACCTTGTTGATTTTCTTGTCAACTCGGGGTTTGACTTTTGTAGCGTGGACATCACGCAAGACCGTGTGAAGTTGATGCGCATCGGTATTATGATACCGGAAGATCACTACGTTGATCTTCAGACTCTTATCCAGTTGACCGGGCCAAAGACCGGGATGGCTGTCATGGCAAGCACCTTCATCCACCAGGCCTATGAAAGGATGAAGACTGATTTCCCCCGGCAGAATCACAACTATTGGGAGGAGACCCCATTGCGCCTGACGAACCTCAAGTATGCGGCCGTAGATGCATATGTCGCGTACGAGTTGTTCCGCATCTACTCGGCGGGGCCATAGATGATGTATGCATGCGTTCGATATCTATGCATGTGCATGTAATGGGTATCTAATTAGTAGTATATATATGTAATGGATATCTTTTGTGATCGACTCTCTATATATAATATGTTAATTATGAAATGTGATCAACTCTATGTTTGTGTTATGTGTGATCGACTCTATTGTGTTATGTGTGATCGACTCTATGCATGTAATGAATATTGTTTGTATTATTGTTCTTTATTTTTGATATATTTTTTCATTTTAAGATTTTAAAATGAATTAGTATTATTTTTCTTCATTTTTTGATATATTATTTGTATTTTTAAGATTTTAAAATGAATTAGTATTATTGTTCTTAATTTTTGATATATATTTTGTATTTTAAGATTTTAAAATGAATTAATATTATTGTTCTTCATTTTTGATATATTATTTGTATTTTTAAGATTTTAAAATGAATTAGTTCTATTTTTCTCAATTTTTGGATATATTATTGGTATTTTTAGAAATAATACAAATTAAAAGTTAATGTTTATTTATTTATTCAAAATTATTAATTACATCTTTACTTTTGTTTATTAAAAGATTTATTTGAAATTCAAACAATAAAGAAATATGGCTTCGGCCAACATGTTAATAAGATTGATATGATACAACTATCATATACATGCGTGAGAAACACTTGGATTCGGGACGGGATGGAACTCGGAAGTTAAGCGTGCTAGTGCTAGAGCAGTGGGAGGATGGGTGACCGAGCGGGAAGTTTGACCATGAGTAACTAATTGGATTAGAGATAATCTTAGTTAGACACTAAGCAAATAATACAAATTGTGAGAATAAAAGGGAGTGAAAAAAAGGGAGTGAAAAAAGGAGTGAAAAAAAGGGAGTGAAAAAAGGTGAGAAAAATAATTAGAAACCAAATGAATTAAAAAAATTACGAAATAAATCTAGTCCCGGTTCATGTGGCCAACCGGGACTAAATGTCCTCCGACCCCAGGCTCCGCCACCCGCCCACGTGGACAGGCCTTTACTCCCGGTCCGTAAGAGATGGGACTATAGGGGGGGCCTTTAGTCGCGCGTAGCTAGTCCCGGTTGCCCGGACGGGATTAATGGGCCTGGCGAACCGGGACTGTAGGCCTGTTTTCTACCAGTGAATGGATACCACATCCAAGAAGAAGGGTTACGTCAGAGTGGAGCAAACGATGCAATGGTCATGAAGACGGCAATGGCGAGGTACGAGAATGACATAAGAGTGACTCAGCCTTTCAGACGGCACCACTGGTGGCAAGATGTTCGCAATGAAGCGAAGCGGAAAGGACAACATGGTCTTGGTAGTGGATCCGATTACACTGCCAAGAGAAGCCGTCTGGGAGTTTCTGGTGAGTACAGCTCTGGCGAGGCGACGGAGGAGGACCGTCCAATGGGCCGCGATAGGGCCAAGGCCACGGCACGTAGGGAGAAGGGAAAAAAAAGGGGAAGGAATCCTCATCAAGCAGTGAGGTAGCAAGTAAATCTTTCGCAATGAAGAACATGTGGAATGGTTTAGTGGAGGCTAAGCTACTCAAGCAATGGAACAAATTGAAGGACCGATCAACCGCCGACATGGACGAAGCAGAAAAACGCACACATGGGAAGGCCATCAAGATGGTGGAAAAGGAGCTTGGGCTCCAAGATGATAAGGATGAGGAGGAGGAGGATTAGAATTTATTTTTTATTTTTTATGTAATTTCTAAATTTTATTATGCAATTTTATTAATTATTATGTAATCGGTAATATTTTTAGTTGTATAAAATAATTTTCTTCCATTATTTTGAATGTCTAAACAAAAACGAGTGAAATAACTTAATCTGAAAAAGAAATGCTGATGTGCAGAAGAGAGAAGTGAGAGCTGGCACTACAGCCGGTGCACTGGCACCGTGGGGTGAGAGTGTGGTGAGAGTGGGGTGAAAGTGGGGGTAAAAGCTGACGTGGCCTCGCTGTCACGGGCGTTGCACTGGCACCAGCCTTATGGCTTGCCTTGATCGGGCGCAGAAGCGGTCAGTGGGTCTGCCAAAGTCATTCCTGAGGCCTCACGTTCTCACATGTTTTCTCAACTTTCCGATTCTTCTCTGTTTATGTGATTTTCGTATAAATGACGGACTAAGCCAAGTCCTACGAAACACTAAAACAAAATGGAATGATGTTGTGATTTTCTGATCCGATGGTGTTGAGGTACTATATATAAAGTGGGGAAGGTATAGTTCTGAGCACACGTAAAAAAGAACATGGGACATGCACAATGCATTTATTTCCATGTGATCGATGCCTTAGAATCAGGATATTTATTTCCATAAACGTGCAATGCTCAGCAGTTTCTACTTCAATCCAAAGCATAAATAGACCCAGGGGTTGAGTCGTTGAGATTGATTGAACTCAGTGATGTGGTATACAAGAATTACCGAGTACGATTTGCCAAAACAGAGCATAAATCATCCAGCAATAGAGAAAGATCAAATTTTGAAGTACACCTTGGTGGGAGGTGCAATTATTCTTGTTTTATCACTCGTATTACATTGCTACCACAAACAGCTACGTTATTAGCACCTTCACAGTAATCAGGATATAATATACAAGTACAAAGTAAAAAAAATTGGATAAACAAGTAAACCACCCAGCTAACTCGTAATCATAATTAATCCTAGTTTTACCTATTTAACTGTTGTTGATTACATCCCATGTGTGCAGTTTCAGAGGCCTAATTAAGAAGCATAAGTATGTGAAATCCACCCTACTTTTCGGTGTTCATCTAACTTTATCTCTCTCCCTCCTTATGTTGCTTCTCGTTATTCGTTGTTCTTCAGATTTGGAGGCTACGATCCACGAGGCTTCAGGGGCGTTAAGAATGACTTGGAGCAGCCAATCGTCGCCAGGTGCTCCGACGAGGTCCCTCCCCAGGAACCGGGGTGTCTGGTATCAAAAGTGCCTGCCGGATTGTCTTGCGTACCACGCTTCCGGTAGGCCTCCCGTGGCGCGAGTTGCGGAGCGTCTCCCCCGGCGCCGCGGGTACACGAGGACGTGTTCGTGTGACGCATTCGCATGTCAACAGAATCTTTGAAATGAAACAGAATGGAACGAAAAATACAAAAAGAAAAGGAAAAGCAAACTATAAACCCTAAAACCCAAAACCCAAAAAAGAAAACACAAAATCTTTAGTTCCGGTTGGAGTTACCAACCGGGACTAAAGGGCCTCTCGCCCTAGCGCTTCCACGCGGCCACGTGGAGTTCTTTAGTTCTGATGGA